>JASDDO010000014.1:598814362-600064362 GCA_030015575.1 Agapanthus africanus
AATAATACAAACAGGCAGTGACGGCAGTCCACATGTCGGACGCTCGTCCCGCAATATCAAATGTACATAATACAACAGCACTGTACTAGCATTGCATCCAGGCTATCCCCCACGACCGATCCGCAACAACACAGCATAAACATAGAACATCAACGTGAAAGTCACGTTCGCAAATCCGTCTAACCGGACTATAGCAGTTAGACGGGATTTACCGATCAAGTGACATTCACGGTCGCAGATATAATGTAAATACTGTGAAATAATGTGTTTAAAAATATCCGATTGATCAAACAATTAACAAGTGGGCCCCCAAGAAAAACTGTAGCACTCACAGAGAAACTGGGCCCAATTTAAATATTCCAAAACCCCTAATTATAGCCCAGAAGCCCACTGGGGAAATTCGAAGCAGTGACCCAACCAACTTGCGGCGGAACCGCGGCAACAAGGGGGGTTATGCCGCGGTTCCGCGCTCAAGTTGAGGGTTCATTTTGTCGAATTTTCCCAGAGTTCTTAGAACTCCCTGCACATCATTCTGAGACCACCTGAAAAATTTTTAGACACCAAAAAATTTCAACAGAAACTGATGTGAACTAAAATACGGTTTTTTGGGATTTTGGTCGATCGGATAAGTAAAAGGCATTAGAACAAGCTAGGCAAGGTTAATGGCGTGGCTCTGATACCATGTTGCGCCACGGCAGCGCCCCGGCCGTCTATTCCGAGGCCAAATTGCGGAATCAAAATTTTCTTATCTTTTAAACTGGCGCTACCGCGGACAAAGAAAACCCGGATCGTTAACCATTAACCGATGCTAGCTAACTAGAGAGGGGGAAGAGAAGTATACCGAGTGATCCGAGTCCTCCGGTCTTCTCGTCATCGTCCCGATCTCCCGCGGAAAGTCTTGTCTCCACATCGTCGCCTCCTCGCCAGAAGGGCACCACATCGCCTGCGTCTTTTACGGGCTCCCGCCTCAATACCGAGGCAACTCGGGCATGAAGCCGGCAAGTCGACATGCCCAAGATGTGCTGTAGAATGTAGTGTAGAAGATGCTTGTCTCTTTTAGGGTAATGAAGTTGCCATTGGATGGAGGGAAGTAATGAACAAAAGTGGAGATGAACTTTGGTGTATCAAATGAGATGATAATTTTCCCACACTACCAAAATGAAATTCCCTCATCTCCTCACTTATGTGGCCGGCCAATCTTTTGTAGGAAAAGGTGGGAGCAAGCAACTAAGGGAGGTGAGTGTAGGATAAAGGTGGAGGGTGACCACAACATAAAGACATCAACCATGCTTAACACTATTAAACCCATACCCTCTCATTAATGCAAGTGATGGTGGAAAATAAAAGATACCATCATAATCTCTCATAATGCATGAAACCCCCTCCACAAATGTAATTTGCAAAACTGCAAATTACCCCCTCCATCAGAAAAGTCCGGCCGGGAAAGAACAGAGGAAAACAGGCCGGAACGGAATGCAAACTGGCAACTCCAGAAAACTGGTCTCGTAATAAATTACAGGAAAACCCCGATACTGTGCATACACACCCGCATCTGTATTCCGTCCGGATACAAATGCAATGAGACAAAATCTACACTGTACTAAACTAGGACCGGCTTAAGCCAAAGCCGGCTAGTAATATTCGTTCGATCCTGATCCGTGCAATACCGCACGTATCTGATCGAACCCTGCCATATAACTATACGGCCACTAGTACAAAACTGTCCGATCCTGATCCGTGCAATACCGCACGTATCTGATCGGACCCTGCCATATCTCCATACGGCCTCTACAGCGTTTCGCCCGAAAGCTTGAGTAACTGTAAGTGTGGTGGACTCTAAAGACTCGTCAATACTATGGCTGTGGATTTAACCACTAGCACGTCAGAGGTATTAGCCAATACGTGACGGGCCACCAGCTATTGACCAAAAGGGACGTCGATGAGCGAACTCATCCTGACACCCTACTGAGCCTGTCAGTGACAATATCCGTACAGTCCGGTCCGTTCGTCTATGAGCATCGCATGTCGGGCCTAGGGGGTTGGTAAAAGCCAGACCCCCAAAAGCGGTACAAGTCGTGTCGGAGTGTAGCCCAGAACACCCTGAGATACTACTGGAATACCTACCAGTAAATCTCCTGCCTCGGCCGAGGGCTTTGCGTAATGGCTCTCCTAGACACAGTGCGACCTCACCCCCAATACCGGGAGAGACAAACCCCTGAAGATCCGCTCACTGCCTCCATGTGGCTCGGGACTGTACCCAACTAAAACCTGTTTGCACAACTCCTTTGAGTCGTGGTAGGGTAGTAATCAAAGCACAGTGGGAACTCACACGAGACAAATGACGATCCTCAGGTCGATGAACTAACCTGTACACATGTCACCAGGGAACTTCTATCTAACGTCAGGTATAAGACCAACTAGCATGTTCCCGGCGAGTCCTGTCCGGTGTACTCATAACCCAATGAGCACCTGTATACATCTTAGGTGAACCAACTGACACCAGTGGCTTGTGAGACCGGCCACCGCCCCTCGTCGGGGTCTCGACTGTATACACTAGTCTACTCTGGAGAATCGATGCCCTGTCTCGAAACTCCCACGACTAGGGACCTTTTAAGGATGTGCTTATAGACCACCAGCTCTCACGTATATGATCGCCATCATACTGCTGGTAGTCAAGCAAGAATCCCAGGGGCTCTATCAACGTGTAATAGCGACATGTCAGGTCACCTAAAGCAGTACACGATGATAAAGATAAACCAGATAGCATACTATCATCTCGAGTAAGACTGTCCTACCGGGATAGGTCCTCCCTCAATCATTGCAATCACGTGCCTGTGATCCAATAATTGACTCTGAGGGCACTATCTCCAACAGATAAAGCCCTTAGGATGTGTACTCGACTTGCAGGACTATGATGTAGATCATACTAGTGGGGCCTGGGTAGTCCATGAGTACATCCTTCAATGTTCCTAGTCGTAGGAATATTGAGACGGGGCATCGATATTCCAGAGTAGACTAGCGTATATCTTCTCGACCCATGTGATGGGCGATGGATGATCCCATATCCATTGGTGTTTGACATCAGAGATGGTATGCGGGTGCTCAATGGAGACTGGGTACACTGAATGGACTCGCCGAGAACTCCCAGATGGTATTATACGTCACGTCAGATGGCAGTTCTCTGGTGACACTGGTATAGATTAGTCTGTTGACCCGAGATCGTCATAGAGTCTTGTGTGTCTCCCACTGTGCTTTTCTTTCCACCCTACCATGGCTCTACTGAGTCGTGCAAACAAGTGGTTTTTGGGTACAGTCCCGATTCACATGGAGGCAATGAGCGATAGGAGGGGATTCGTCTCTCCCGGTATTGGGGGGTTGATGTTGCGCTATGCTCGAATGGCCATAACTGGAAATCCCTGGCCAGGATTGCTGTGATTTACTGGTAAGTGTTATCAGTAGTTTCACGCTTGTTATAGACTTTACATCGGCATGACTTATCAAGCTACTGGGGTCTGACGTTTACCACCCCTATGCGAGATATGCGACATATCTGACGAACAGACAGGACTGTGCGGTAAGTGTTACTGATTGGATTCGCAGGAGTGTGAGCAGGTTTGCTCGTTGATCTTCTGATCGCTCAATACCCGGGTGGCCGTTACGTTTAGCAGACCGCTTGCGGCTTGTGGGTGATTGATATGATCACCACCTACTGCCGGCGTATTGACGAGTCTTTAGAGTCCTACACAGAGGTTTCCTGGCTCAAGAGAAACGAAATAGGAGCGCATATGAGATATGTGCGGGACCGAGAATAATACCAGTATATGATACTGTATTCTATTCTCGCGATTTGTATCATCGGACGGTTATATGAGATATAGCCGGGTTACCGAATCAAGTGTTGATTCGATACATTGTTACACTAGATATTAGTCGGTTATATGCGATATGGCCAGATCGTTAAATCAAGTGTTGATTTAATGATTTAATGTATAATTATATATTTGATATATTACTTTATATTAACTAGTATTGGTTCACTTAAGATTGATTTTCTCACTTGATGTGCACAAGTTGTATATGTGATATATGTTTGTGCACTAGTTTGTATCATGATTGATGATACATGCAAACATGGGTGTGTGTGTGACATACACCATGTTAATTATAATTTGGGTTTTTATTTATCTTAATTATTCAAAATGGTGGCTTCTTTTGTCATGGCTTGAAGCTTCATGAAGCTTGAAGCAACTTTGACAAAGTCCACTCATTTTGTCTTGATTAAGATATTCATTAACCAAACCATTATAATTAACTATGGTTTAGTCTCTACATAGGTTAGCTCACCCATGGTTGCATTATGATAGACTTCACTTGATTATTCATTTTAGATAATTCATTTTCTTTCTTATTCTTTTCTTCTTCTTCAAGAAGAAGAAAACTTGATAGAAAAATTTTCAAGTGAAGAAACAAAGTGAGAAATCCAAATCCAAAATGAACCCACTTCCTATTTCATCATCCTCTACTACTTGCCATTTAGTTTAGGGTGTTCTCTTCACAAAGTTCTTGACCTAGTGAAGATGGAGCTTGAGTTTGAGTCTCCTCGACGTAGATCATCTTCGGCCTCGAAGTCAACGACCTAGCCCGCTCATTTCTCCGAAGAAACCATCGCTAGGGTCCGGGATCCCGATGATCGCAACGAAGTGACATCAACACGGAGCTTTAGAAGTGAAGGACCGGATCTACAAAGGTTGTAATCCCTTTCACTTGTAGTTAAATGTTTAACTTGCTAGTTTTCGCATAATCTCTAGTATACGATCTTGGTTAGGGTTGTTCGGCACGGCTATTTTTTTTGAATCGGGCATGGTTGATGCCTTGTAGAACCTTGTTAGAGTGTCTAGGAATCCTACAGTGGTATCAGAGCCAAGCTAGAGCTTTAGGCAAAGTCTAGACGAAGTTTAAAGTCCGATCGAACCCGGAAACCCCGACACGAACCCTTCTCTGGACATTTTCTAAAAAAGTGTTTTTTTATGAATTAAAAATGCTCAGAAAATTAAGCAGGAAAAACTAAGAATTACTGTGAAGTACGGCCCACTGATTCGTCTATATGGCCGCGGAACCGCGGCCAAACCAAGGGTTTGGCGGCGGTTCCACGGCCTAAATTATGACTTAGTCCCTCATACTTCATATATTTATCATAGGTCCTTTCTTGTCAATTTTTTCTGGGAATTTTTTAATTCTACTCAAGTGTTGAGTTTTCTTAGGGTTGTATTGGGGACTCGTTGATTCAATCGGATAATTTAACTTTGTTTAGTTTGTCCGGGTAATTTTTAGATCGTGTTAAAAAGTTCGACCGGATATCAATAACTCACTTTTTCCCCTGCCGGAAAATTTCCAAGTGTTGAATTTTTCCGTAGTTTAAGAATGTTCTAAGTCGTGCAAGTAACGCGATCGACCCTCTAGAAGACAACAAACCTTAACTCGATTATGTGACCGTCTTGAACTGCTTTTTGAACCTTAGGGTTTGGGGCAGTACGGTGTTGCCACATGTGAGGCGTTGGCTTGACCCTTCTACGGCTGGACCGTTGGTACTGTGGCATGAAATGGATGTTTTTAAACTTATTTCAAGTGTTGAGCTATTTGGGAAAACTTGGGTGTTTGATTATTCGATCGGAAAGTTTAACATTGTTTATTTATCTGGAATGTGATACAATATTTGGAATCCACAAGTAGTTATGAGATAACTGATTTGAATGTTATAAATCTAGCACTTTAGTCTCATTTGATCGGTTGCCACGGGATTTTGATATGATCAAAAGTCCGTCGCAATCACGTAGCGTACGCGGATACTCGCCGGTAAACTTAATAGACAGCCACGCCCCATAGCCCCGACCAAGTGACTGTAGGAGAACCCCGTCGCCAAAAGCATCCGTTCGGGTGCTCGCGGCAGTGGTGTTCCGCCTTAGTGCACTTCGTCGACGGCATCCGGGGGTGCGGCCGTCTACTAAAGTTTGCGACGAGCATTCGATCAGGATGTCGGGAAACTTGTTGAATTGCCCGACCTGATATTGAAAAGAGTTTTCGATAATGAGACTAAAATGCGGGGTTTATAATAGTTAGGCATGCGATGTCTAAGGAATTCATTTGGTTAGGCATGCGATGTCTAAAGAGGTTGCGGATTCCAACTGTTGTAGTTTTACACTTTATTTTCTGCGACCGTAAGTGTAATATGTGGTGTATCGCCGGTTTCGTTGCTATACATCAACGAAAATTGGGATACGCATATTTACTTACGTTGATGACATGTGATGTTATGTGTTGCTGGATATGTTATATTGGATCGTCGTGTTTGAATAGCCGGGTTTTTTTTATGTGAGATGAGTGTTTTTCATTTTCATTCATGTAAAAACTTGTATGTGATATTCTTTTACTGGGGCACTTCCGAGCTGAGGATGATGTCACCATTGTATATTATTTACTTTTCCACATTAGGATAGACCCAAGGAGGGGAGCACAAGTAACCGGGTTCTAGGGTCCAGTGGGAGACCGTCTCGAGGAGTCGAGTCCGGGTTTCCTAACTCTAGAATTGGTAGGGTTGCTTGCCTCTCTCGTAGGGGTCTAGGGGTGTGGGATTGGCTATTCATCACGACCGTGGAATCCGTGTTTTATATAGGCTCAAAATAAAACACGGACGTCCTAATATATCCAATATTTTCATATGATATTTTCTGCTGCGTTATCTGTGATGTGATCATGTGATATGTTCAGATAGATACTGTATATAGTATATATGATATATTGTATAGACGTTGCTTATGTTTTACACCCGCGCTAGCCCTGCCCCGCTCTGCCGTTAGTTACCTAACCTAACGGTGCAGACGGGACATCGAGGCGAATGCGGATGGCATAAGTGTACGTTGTATTTATCTGTGATGTTTAGGTGGACTTAAATGATGGGACATTCATTAATGAGATTAATGAATGAAAATAAACCTAAATGATATTGTGGAATCGAATTTCAAAAATTAGGTAGCTATAGTTGTTGCTTTGCATAGCGGTGTTCCTTGTAGAACATCCAGCACCTTATTCGATAAGGAAAGAGCCGAGATCCCTTCACCGGGAGTGACCTCTTTAGCAATAATTAGCAGATGCTACAACCTTCGGTTTGTCTTTTGATTGCTTTTCTAGTTCTTGCTTTGCATAATGGTATTGTGAATATCCTGCACCTCATTCGACGAGGAAAGAGCCGAGATCCCTTCACCGGGAGTGACCTCTTTAGCGAAACTAGCAGAAGCCTCAAAAACATTCCATTTAAAACCATTTGATTCTGCAACGAGATCAATTTCAAAGTGTTAAAGGTTTTCTTAAAAACCATCCGCAACCCTCCGTCATTTTAGGAAGTAGAGTACTTAGTATTCGTGCTGTGTTTGTTGACCATAGTCAAGGCACAGTGTACGGTAGCTAAGTGATGTCTTCCTACACAGCATATGATGCGATTAGTTAGGACAGTCATGTGACTTTGTTGACCTTAGCCAAGGGTCATGTGGGTGGGTCTAATTAATCACGAAATGACGGGTAGAACTTGACTAGTGCTTATGATTTGTTGACCATAGCCAAGGTCATAGGTGCTAGGGGTAAAAACCTTTATCGGGAGTTTCAAGTGTTGAAATTTGCAATGAGATTGCATACCTTCTATGAGATAGTTGGATCCCGATACCCACTGCGAGTAACTGTTACTCCTGGGAGAGTTTTGCACTTTACAATTAGCCGATCAAGTAGGTGTCTAGAAAGGTGTCAACGGGGTTACGCCCCTGGGAAAACGAGGTTTATTTTAATTAGGTCCGTGCGAAAGCACGGGGAACCTCCTTCAAAGTACCGGCACTGGCCTGGCTGAAAGATTGACGAACTTGTAGAGTGTAATTAATCCCGGCTAGTCTTTCCTTTTAGGGTTTGAAGGAAGATTTGATAAAAACAGTGGGAGCCATCCTGATTAGATAAAATATATATAACCAATCTAATCTTGCAAGAGCGCACGCATAGTGTTTTCTTCTCTCTCTCTCCAGGTAGCGACCATGTCACGCCTTAATCAAGATAATAATATGGATGTATTGACCGAACCCGCTTGTTATACCGAGCTGGGGAATGTTGGTCCCGCTCCAACTTATAATTGTTATAAGGCAGAGCAGGTATTAGGGGAATACTAGGATTCCCGTGCCACCCAAATGAAGAAAGTGCATGATGATGCATCTTCTTCGGGCGTGTTCATTATAAAGAACTGTTTCTCTATATCCTCTATGTCCTGGGTATTAGATACCGGATCAGGACCCCGCATATGTAATCTGTTACATGGGCTACAGAAAGGTAGAGAACTGAGAACGGGTGATAAGTTTCATGAGACAGAAAACGGTGCAAGTGTTGCAGCCAAGTCTGTTAGTCACTATCACCCTGTATTACCAGAATACATTGATTCTGAATGAATGTTATTAGATACCGAACCTGATATACAACATCATATCAGTCTCTTTATTAGTAAAGAAAGAATATAATTTTGTATTGTTGGATAATGTTTTGAACATTTCCTATATCAAGAGTTGATCGGTTCAGGCATGTTATCTAAAAGTATTGTCGTTCTAAATCAAACTACAGTTCTTAGTATACAGAACACACACGAGAGGAAGAGTTCAGAAATGAACGATTTCTTCTTAAGGTATTGTAGACTAGGTCATATCAATGTGACCCGACTAGCTGAAGTTACATTTAGATGCATATTTAAATCAGTTTAAATTTACATCTTATGAAACTTGCCAGTCATGTCACAAAGATAAGATGACCATAGCTCCGTTTACTGGAAACAGAGAAAGAGTTAGTGAACTCTTGGGATTGATACATGCTGATGTATGAAAGTCTCCTGTCTACACATGCCAAGACCGGTTCTTTGTACTTCATTACATTCTCTGATGATCTCTCAAGATTCAGACATATGTTTCTGTTGAAACACAAGTTCGAACCTTTTGAGATATTCACAGAATGTAAGTTAGAAGTGGAGAACCAAAATACGGGTATAAGTATTATGTCCTTTGATGTGATAAGGGAGGAAAATACTTGAGCACGGGATTCCTGGACTATTCTAAAGGAGAATGAGATTCTCTCTCAGCATTACTCCTCCGTATACACCACAACACGTCGGTGTATCGGGGCAGAGCAATCACACCCTATGTGATATGGTGCGCTCTATGATGAGTACTATTGAGTTTCCTATTTCCTTTTGGGAGTTATGCACTTGAGAAGCTGCATACCTATTGAATAGGGTTCCAATCAAATCCATTGCCTACCACTTCATATGTGATATGGAATGGGAAGAGCCCATATCTTAAGTTTGTTAAGATTTGGGGTTGTCCGGCCTATGTATAAAAGCAAATTCTGGACAAGCTAGAGGCAAAGTCAGTTCTGTAGAAGTTTGTTGGATATCCCAAGCATTTGCAAGGGAATATCTTCTACCTAACAGAGGAAAAAAATATGTTTTGTTTCTCTACATACCACCTTTGAGAAAGGGAATTTCTTATGAAGAAATTAGTGGTCATGAGGTAGAACTGGAAAGAGTTCCAGCTATACAAACTACAGCAGATGATTTGGTAGACTCAAAGGATTCAATAGATTCCGACGAACCTCAGCCTCTCCGCCGATCTAGCAGGGTTCCTCATCCGCCTGAGAGATACTTCGGTTTCTCGATGACAGTGGGAGCGAGGATTGCATCATGAGATGATGACCCAACTAGTTTCGAGCAGGCCATCAAGAATGGGGACTCTGTAAGAATGGCTGGATGCTTAGCGATCTGAGACGGAATCCATGTACACCAACAAAGTATGGACTTTGGTTGCTATATATGAGGGGTTAAATTCCCATCAGGAGCAAGTATATCTTAAGAAGATTACTTGTTGTAGATGGAAAAGTTGAGACTTTCAAAGCTAGACTTGTTAAAGTTTTTCGTCATCGACCAGGCGTGGATAATGATGAAACCTTTTCCAGTGGCTATGCTTAAGTCCATCCGGATCCTACTTGCCATTGCTGCATACCATGACCGTGATATCTGGTGGTTGGGTGTCATGACTGCTTTTCTAAATATTGATTTAGAAGAGAGCGTCTATAAGTACACAGCCAGAGGGCTTCGTAGACAATGGGAGCAGCGAAAACGTGTGCAAGTTGCTTTACAGGATAAAGCAGGCATCGCGGAGTTGGAACGTCTATTTTGATGTGGTAGTCAAAGAGTTTGACTTCATCAAAATGGTAGATGAACCTTGTACATACGAAAAGGTAGTAGAGAGTAAGGTGGTCATCCTCGTATTGTACGTGGACAACATACTCTTGATAGGAAAAGAGTTTCCTATACTGCGCACGGTCAATCTCCTCTTATCACAAGGATTCTCCATATAGGATCTATGTGATACCTCCTAAATCCTAGGTTTTATATCTATAAGATAGATCTAAATGGATATTAGGATTCTCACTAGGTGTAGTGAGATGGTATCATTTGATCCTGGGGAGAATCACTGGAAAAGTTCCAAGGTGATAAGGACGACTGAATGTCAGTCGCAGGCATTGTCATTACCTTCAGTGGAGGGACGGTATATTGGAAGAGTTCCAAGCTAGATACCGTGGCAAACTAGACGATAAAGGCTGGTGACATCGCTATCAATGATACTACCAAAGAGGCAGTTTGGGTGTATATTAGTTCATGTGACGAACTAGGTTCCTACCATTGTATGGCAATGGTGTTGTGGCTTTGGCCCAGGAACCCCGATCCCATCAGTGACCCAGACATATTCTGAGGCAGCATCACCTGATCATGGAGATAGTTGATCTCCAGGGAGATCGAGGTTAGGAGAGTGGACTCAGAGGACAACACGGCGGATCCACTCACAAAGGCCTTTTCCAAGAGAGAGACTTATATGGGATGGTTGAGTATGAGATACTGCAACCACTGCTATAGATGGCGCTAGTGCAAGTGGGAGATTGTTAGTTATATGTATGCCCTAGAGGCCATTACTGTACATGAGATGTATATTGTAGTGGATGCTGGGACATATATAGGTAGGACTTTCTTGCTCGACATGATAGTACGCTATCTGGTTGATCTTTATCTTAACATGTATACTTACTGTCTCTCTATTACATGTTGATAAAGCCCTTAGGATGTGTACTCGACTTGCAGGACTATGATGTAGATCATACTAGTGGGGCCTGGGTAGTCCATGAGTACATCCTTCAATGTTCCTAGTCGTGGGAATATCGAGACGGGGCATCGATATTCCAGAGTAGACTAGCGTATATCTTCTCGACCCATGTGATAGGCGATGGATGATCCCATATCCATTGGTGTTTGACATCAGAGATGGTATGCGGGTGCTTAGTGGAGACTGGGTACACTGAACGGACTCGCCGAGAACTCCCAGATGGTATTATACGTGACGTCGGATGGCAGTTCTCTGGTGACACTGGTACAGATTATTCTGTTGACCCGAGATCGTCATAGAGTCTTGTGTGTCTCCCACTGTGCTTTGATTTCCACCCTACCACGGCTCTACTGAGTCGTGCAAACAGGTGGTTTTTGGGTACAGTCCTGATTCACATGGAGGCAATGAGCGATAGGAGGGGATTCGTCTCTCCCGGTATTGGGGGTTGATGTTGCGCTATGCTCGAATTGCCATAACTGGAAATCCCTGGCCAGGGTTGCTGTGATTTACTGGTAAGTGTTATCAGTAGTTTCACGCTTGTTATGGACCTTACATCGGCATGACTTATCAAGCTACTGGGGTCTGACGTTTACCACCCCTAGGCGATATATGCGACATATTAGACGAACAGACCGGACTGTGCGGTAAGTGTTACTGATTGGATTCGCAGGAGTGTGAGCAGGTTTGCTCGTTGATCTTCTGATCGCTCAATACCCGGGTGGCCGTTACGTTTAGCAGACCGCTTGCGGCTTGTGGGTGATTGATATGATCACCACCTACTGCCGGCGTATTGACGAGTCTTTAGAGTCCTACATAGAGGTTTCCTGGCTCAAGCGAAACGAAATAGGAGCGCATATGAGATATGTGCGGGACCGAGAATAATACCAGCATGTGATACTGTATTCTATTCTCATGATTTGTATCATCGGACGGTTATATGAGATATAGCCGGGTTACCGAATCAAGTGTTGATTCGATACATTGATACACTAGATATTAGTCGGTTATATGCGATATGACCGGATCGTTAAATCAAGTGTTGATTTAATGATTTAATGTATAATTATATATTTGATATATTACTTTACATTAACTAGTATTGGTTCACTTAAGATTGATTTTCTCACTTGATGTGCACAAGTTGTATATGTGATATATGTTTGTGCATTAGTTTGTATCATGATTGATGATACATGCAAACATGGGTGGGTGTGTGACATACACCATGTTAATTATAATTTGGGTTTTTATTTATCTTAATTATTCAAAATGGTGGCTTCTTTTGTCATGGCTTGAAGCTTCATGAAGCTTGAAGCAACTTTGACAAAGTCCACTCATTTTGTCTTGATTAAGATATTCATTAACCAAACCATTATAATTAACTATGGTTTAATCTCTACATAGGTTAGCTCACCCATGGTTGCATTATGATAGACTTCACTTGATTATTCATTTTAGATAATTCATTTTCATTCTTATTCTTTTCTTCTTCTTCTTCTTCAAGAAGAAGAAAGCTTGCTAGAAAAATTTTCAAGTGAAGAAACAAAGTGAGAAATCCAAATCCAAAGTGAACCCACTTCCTATTTCATCATCCTCTACTACTTGCCATTTAGTTTAGGGTGTTCTCTTCACAAAGTTCTTGACTTAGTGAAGATGGAGCTTGAGTTTGAGTCTCCTCGACGTAGATCATCTTCGGCCTCGAAGTTTACGACCTAGCCCGCTCATTTCTCCGAAGAAACCATCGCTAGGGTCCGGGATCCCGATGATCACAGCTAAGGGACGTCAACACGGAGCTTTAGAAGTTAAGGACCGGATCTAAAAAGGTTGTAATCCCTTTCACTTGTAGTTAAAATGTTTAACTTGCTAGTTTTCGCATAATCTCTAGTATACGATCTTGGTTAGGGTTGTTCGGCACAGCTATTTTTTTTGAATCGGGCATGGTTGATGCCTTGTAGAACCTTGTGAGAGTGCCTAGGAACCCTACACTACTGACTACAACAACCCTCTGGCAGAGTTATATACACGTGCACTTCTAAAGGTAGTTTAGAACGACGCTATACTCATCTTCCTGCCGGGTCTCATAGTCTAGAACAGTAGTAATGGAAAGTCTGGGTAAACAAGAACCTCCCTGTCACCATCTTTGAGAATACCGAAGTACCTCTCTGGAGCCTGAGGTTACACACCATATCTGCGGAGTGGCTAATGGAATGTCAAACCCGATTGAGTCTTTAGGTTTTATTAAATTTTTAGTAATCGTTTGTGGTTCTGGAATCACTTCCGGTTCTACCATACTCCCACTACTGTTTCCTGAAAAGGTCCATTTTACTAAATCTGTGGCGAGTCAAGAACAATATCACTATTGATCTTCCAGATGGTAGAAAGTTAACCATCGTCATAGCCCGGGTTAACCCACAAACTGCCATTAATGAAGCGTGCCTTGAGTCATCCAGAGTCTGGTCTTAAGCATAAGTCGGACAACTCCATATACCTTAACATCGTTAAGATATGAACCATTCTATATTCAATATAGAAACATAGGCACTGATTTAATTTGGAACCAGATTCAAATCATGCAGCTGTCTCCAGTGCATGTCAACTAAATGGAGAGAGGCCAATCAACATTACTCAACTTAGAAGTGCATCCAGATATGAGTAACCTGAAAGAGAAGCAAGTTCTCAAAACCATTACTATCAACTGAATACCAAACACAAGTATCTACATCTTCGATTACCTTGAAGAATCCTGATACTTGCAACACATGGTTCTCTAATGTATTCTTGTACCTATAACTTTTCAAAACTTGGACCTTGTATTTCTACGAAATTATTGTCTAAAACTGGAGAAGTCATAAGTAAACAGAATATAGTACGAGAACCAACCCCTTTGTCCTAATGGACATTGGACAACATACAATACTTTGTATAAGTCCCCTGAGTTGAATAACTCAAACCATGTGCGTCGTAGGTTGAAAACTGTACTATGGTTAAGAAGAATTACACCGCTGTTTAATGCTCCTTACTCAATCATCAACTGATATAGGTAAATGTCATGGACATAATTTCAAAAAGTTATATCTCACTTTATAAAATAAACGTACAGATATATCAGTTTGAAATTGGTGCATAACAACGGATATTCAAAACTAAATATTTTCCGTCAGGCAAAACCCCAGGTGATTTCCTCAAATATCACCAATTACAACGAATTCCGATATAATGAGGATATAATCACCTAATTCCCAATAACTTACTCCCACTCATCATCTCTAAAACTATACAGATGTGAGAATCAAACCTGGTAAATACATACCCTGGAGTGAGGATCTAACTGGGAAATCAGTTTTCAATTAACAACGCATGGTGAAACTGAAACAAGAAAATGTTTCGAAGGGGTAGCCGGGTATTCATAGTAATGCCTCTTCCATTATACAGATTCACGACTATAACCGTATATTTCCTTGCCATCTCTCCAAATCCCTTTATTTGTCTTTACTCATTACCTTCTGTACACCTCCCATAGGCTAAATGGTTTTCTTCCTTCTCTACCGTTCGGCACAAGCCTATGGTTTGGAAGAAGACTATCCAATAAGCGTAATAGGTGTACTCTCCTAATCCTAGGAGCACTCGCAATCTGAGAGAAGGTAAAGATAAAAGACAACTGAATAATCCTTACTCTATTTCTCCTGAACCAGAATCCATTCTTGAACTGGAACAAGTTCCTTCGAGTTCGTATGTAACTATATGACGGATTATCCAATAACTGTGGATCTTCGTAGTGATATGGGGTGTTCTGGAGAAATTCAAAGGTGAAGTAGGAGTGGTGATGATATACGCGGTTTCGTCATGAATGATAGCAGTCGCAATTTACTTTGCCCTCTTTCTAATCTCTTTATTTGTCTTTACTTATTACCTTCTGTACACTACACTTAGGCTAATTGGTTTTCTTCCTTCCTTACCTTTCGGCACCTGCCTATGGTTTGGAAGAAGACTATCCAATAAGCGCAATAGGTGTACCCTTTCCTAATCCTGAGAACCCTCACAACCTGAGAGAAGGTAAAAGGAAAAGACAACTGAATAGTCCTATTCAATTTCTCCAGAATCGGAAACCATCCTCGAATTTGAAACAAGTTTCTTCGAGTTCGTATGTAACTATACGATGGTCAAATCCATAAAAATGTGGATCTTCGTAGTGATACGGAATGTCGCGGAAAAAAGCAAAGGGTAAAAGAAGGAGTGGCAATGATGTATGCAACTTTGACAATCCAAAAGCCAGTGTTTTAAGAAGGTCCGGTTCACTTGGTTACTGAGTTCTAGTCTAGGGTCGGGACATGGTCGCTGCCAAAGAGAGAGAGAGAGAAAAGAAACACTCAGCGTGCACTCTAACCTAGATCAGAATGGTTAATCACTTTATCTAATCAGGATGTTTCCCACTGTATCCTCAAATTCTCCTCCAAACCTAAAAGAAGAATTAGTCGGGATTTTCTAAAATCACCCGAGGAGTAAACCAACTCATTAGTGGGTATCAGGATCCAACTATCATCGTATGATAACCTGATGGAATCCACTCAAGTTATTACACTCCAGAATGTATGCGCATATCTGGCAAGTTTCCTGTATGTTTGAAACTCCCGATGTGATTTTTACCCCATGCTCTTATGACCTTGACGAAAGCCAACAAATCATAAGTCACATGTCAAGTTCTACCCGTCATTGTCCAGGTTAATTTGAACCCACCCGTACATACCCTTGACGAAGGCCAACAAAGTAGTACGACTGTCCCAAACCAACGCATTTATCTATGCAATAGAAAAGTAACAAGCAGCTACCAAACACCATGCCTTGACGAAGGCCAACAAACATAGCATGAATACTAAGTGCTACCCGTCTGAAATGATGGAGGGATACAAATGGTTTTTGGCGAAAAACCTTTAACGTAATGAACTTGATATCGTTGAAGGAACCGGATAGCTTTTTACAAATATATAGTGGCAAAAACCTTTGCTAAAGAGGTCACTCCCGGTGAAGGGATCTCGGCTCTTTCCTCGTGGAATGAGGTGCAGGATATTCCCACTGAATACCGCGATGCAAAGCAAAAAAGTAATCGACTATAGTGAAGTTATTGCCCTGACGCAAACTTCTGCTAAAGAGCACTCCCGGTGAAGGGATCTCGGCTCTTGCTTCGTAGAATGAGGTGCTGGATATTCATAACCGAATACTGCTGTGCAACATAAAAGAAAACGCCCTTGTAATAACAGATTTAGAAAATTTGTTCCAACAACATCGAATAGGTCTGTTTTCCTTGCATTGATCAGAATCAACGCAGTCTCATCAATTAATCACATCAGAAAAGAATGAAAATATGATGTACGTATATGCCATCCGCATTCGCCACTGGGTCCCGTCATCACCCGTAAGGTTACATAACTAACGACAGAGCGGGGACTGGACTAGCGCGAGTCCAAAACATATACAACATCTACTAGTATATATATATAGCAATATATAATAATCGCTTCAGGTATGATAAATGCAACATCACAAACAAGCGATAAGCATCACAGAACAATCCAGATAATCTGGAAGCCCCGGGTTTCCTTTGAGCCGCAAGTGAAATCCGACGTTCCCCTGGTCGTGTGGATAACCTGTGCAATGAAAACCTAGACCCCTACAAGTGCGGCAAGTTACCCGTAAAAACCATAAGTAAGGCAACCCCCCTCATCAAAGTGAATGGGCCACCCGACACTTCACGGAATCCGGTAACTTGAGCACCCCTCCTCGGGTCAACCTGTACCCCCTACGAGTGCGGCGAATAACCCACCAATTCTAGAGTGAGGCCCCCTCCTTCTCAATGCCATGAGATGAGGACCCGTTGCCCTCCAGAACCCTTCTATCGTGCACTCCATCTTGGGGTAATCCTAATACAAAAAAGAAAAATATGTACAATCGGTGACATCGACCTCAACCCAGTCGTGCCCCAAACAAATAATATACAAACAGGCAGTGATGGCAGTCCACATGTCGGACGCTCGCCCCGCGATATCAAATGTACAAATGAAACTAAAATGTACTAACATTGCACCCAAGCTATCCACCACGACGATTCCGCAACAAACACAGCACAACACAGAACATAAATGTGAATGTCACGTTCGCAAACCCGTCTAAAAGAACTATAGCAATTAGACAAGTTGTACCGCTCTAATGACATTCATGGTCTCATATAGTAATGTATGTACTATAAACTATGACATTAGAATTCCGCACGCAATTAGCAAACCAAACCAATTTCCAAAACCATGGGAAAAAACAGTGAGCTAAAGTTCCAAAAACCGACCGTTTAAAGCCAATTCGGAAGTCCGAATCAAAATGAAACATGCTCGAACCTTCGCGGGGACTTAGAGCATGAAATTAATTTCAAGTTAGGGGGCCTAGAGGGGGTATCCTACCCCCGAAGCCACCACTAGGTGGCCAGGGGGTGAGGCAGACCCGAAACCGCCCAAGGTGGGGCAGTTTCGGGTCCCCACCGCCAAGACCACCTTGTGGTGGTCTTGGGGAGTGGGCACAGCCATTCGGTCCCCCTTGGGGTTTCTAGGGGTGCCCATGCACCACCCCGCGGCTTCTCAGTTCAAACCGTGAGCCTGCGGGGTGTGCAAACATCTCAAACTTTCAGTTTTTGGAACTGTTTTTGTCGGCAGTTTTTGCGTGACAAAAACGACGATTTCTAATGTCGCAATGAGTTAGTATGGGATTAATGGGTTGGCTCTGATACCATGTTGGGTTACGCCGGTGCCCCGTCCATCAATCCGTGGCCAAATGCGGAATAACAACTTTTAGAAACCGGAGCTAACGGAACCCGATTCCCGGATCGAACCATTAACCCTATACTAGCTATACAAAAGGAGTTTAGAGAGGTTATACCGATCGATCTGTAAGTCGATGTAGTACACCCCAGTACTTATGGGGAGGCGGATTTTACAAAAACGATCAAGTTTAAGGAACGAACATCGACTAACCGCTTAAATCGAAGCTAAACAAATAATAACCAAACACATAGCTATACTAAACTATAGTGTTAAGGGATTATACCGATCGAAACTAGTCCTTCGTCTTTGTGTCCTCCTTTGTTCTCCTCGACCTTCTCTAGGTAGTAGACGATCCACCCGAGAGCAAAACACCAAGCTAAACCTCTAACTTGAGGTAACTAATCAACTTTGATCGCTAATCAAAGATGAAAGGATGATATAGAGTAAAGGTAATGGATTGTTTAGTCTAACTAATCCTTTGATCTCAACACATGAGGATTAAGGATTAGGGTTTGAAGATGAGAGCTTGAGGAGAGAGAATGTGTGATAAGATAATGAGAGGAGAGAGAGTGTATCATAATATATTATGAAGCATTTCTTTTTAACAATAATGAATAAAGGAAATGAATAAGCATGCTTCATAAAATATCTAGTGGTGATTCATTAGCATGAGTCATTAAGCAATAAATGTGCATTAATGAAATGAATGAATCACCATCATGACTCACTTTCTTATCCAAAAGAAACCTCCTTAGTCACATCTTCTAGAAGCTTCTCGAGTAATTACGAGAACGCCCCTCCGATCCGTAAAAATACGGAAAAACTTTAGACTGTATAAATCCAATAACCGGATACCAGTAACTGGCTTAAACCAAACCCGACTGGTAAAAACTGTCCGAAAGTCGTACGCGCGTAAACGCACGTATGCGTCCGAACCCTTTGTCGCAAAACCATGCAACCTCTATATCGTTTCGCCTGGAGTAGGAAACTCTCTGTGTGGGACTCTAGAGACTCGACTACTACGCTGGCAGTGGGTTTAACCACAGACCGCAAGCGGCACTAGCTGTACGTAACGGTCCCCAGGTAGTTGTCGATAAGAAGGCCGATGAGTAAACCCATCCGAACTCCTACTGAGTCTGATGTGACAATCTCCATACAGTCCGGTCCGTTCGTCCAAGACTATCGCATATCGGGCCTAGGGGGGCGGCAAGCGTCAGTCCCCTAATAGCGGTATAAGTCGTGTCGGAGTGAAGCCCATTACACCCTGAGAAACTACTGAAACCTACCAGTAAATCTCGCTTGCCCTGGCCAGGGACTTTGCGTAATGGCTCTCTGACACAGCACGATATCTACTCCCAATACCGGGAGGGACGAATCCTGTCTAACCGCCACTGCCTCCAAGTGCTCGGGACTGCACCCAACTGCTACCTGTTTGCACGACTCTTATGAGCCGTGGTAGGGTAGCAATCTAAGAACAGTGGGACACACTCGAGGCGAAGTAGCAGTGTCAAGTCTGCGGACTACGCTGTACTCATGTCACCTGGGAACTGTTCACTGACGACTGGTATCAAACCAACCAACAGTTCCCTGTGAGTCCTGTCCGGTGTACCCGTAACCTAACGAGCACCTGTATACTATCTCCAGTACGACGTACTGATGGCTGTGGGACAGACCATCTCCCCAACTGGGATGAGAAGCGTACACACTAGTCTACTCCGGAGTATCGATGCTCTGTCTCGATAATCCAACGACCAGGGACCTGAATAAGGATGTGCTTGTAGACTACCCAGCCCCCACTAGTGTGACTGCCATCACAACGCTGGTAGACAAGCAAGATCCTAAGAGCTCTATCAATACGTATACTCACATATTAAGATAGAAAAACCAAGTAGCATACTACCATGTTTAGCAAGACTGTTATATACATGTGAATATCCCAAGCTTCCATTAAGTAATATACAAGCTAGTATGATACAGTAATGGCCTTCTAGGGCATAAACACTAACAATCTCCCACTTGCACTAGGGCCATGTACTGGCATATCGTAGACCAATGATCTCGAGCAGCCTCTCGAACTGAATCTGAGGAAGGGCCTTCGTGAATGGATCAGCAATGTTCTC
Organism: Agapanthus africanus; assembly: GCA_030015575.1. NCBI lineage: Eukaryota > Viridiplantae > Streptophyta > Magnoliopsida > Asparagales > Amaryllidaceae > Agapanthus > Agapanthus africanus. The sequence continues at coordinate 598,834,514 of JASDDO010000014.1, forward strand.
TTCTGAAGCAACTCTCCGAACCTCGATCTCCTGACGATCAATGATCTCCCTGATCAGGTGATACCGCCTCAAGATGTGTCTGGACTTCTGATGGGACCTTGGTTCCTTCGCTAAAGCTATAGCTCCGTTGTTGTCGCAATACAGAGGTATTGGATCAACTATGGTAGGAACCACCTGAAGTTCTGTTAGGAACTTCTTCATCCAGACTGCTTCTTTTGCGGCATCGCAAGCAGCTATATACTCCGCTTCCATCGTCGAGTCAGCAACGGTGTCCTGCTTGGAGCTCTTCCAGCACACCGCCCCTCCATTGAGGGTAAAGACATAACCCGACATGGACTTGGAATCGTCCTTATCACTCTGGAAGCCGGAATCAGCAAAGGCCTCCAACCTGAGGTCTTTTCCGCCGTAAACCAAGAACATCTCCTTAGTCCTCCTCAGGTACTTGAGAATGTTCTTTACTGCTATCCAGTGTTTCTCCCCTGGGTCTGACTGATACCGGCTTACCACGCTTAGTGCGTAAGCTACATCTGGTCTGGTACACAACATCGCATACATTATAGAGCCTACCGCAGAAGCATAGGGTATAATAGACATGCGTTCCCTTTCCAAATCAGTCTTGGGAGACATCTCTTTGGAGAGGGTGATTCCGTGACAAGCCGGTAGATTACCGCGCTTAGAATCTTCCATACTGAATCTTTTCAGTACAGTGTCGATATACCTGGACTGCGAAAGTCCCAACATCCTCTTGGATCTATCACGATAGATCCGGATCCCCAGAATGTAAGAGGCATCACCCAGGTCTTTCATGGAGAACCTGTGCGACAAGAATCCTTTGACAGATTGTAGCATAGGAATGTCATTTCCTATCAATAGAATGTCATCCACGTACAAGACGAGGAATACGACACTTCTGGCCACAACTTTACTATATATGCACGGTTCATCTGGATTTTTGATAAAGTCATATTCTTTGACTGTCTCATCAAAACAGATGTTCCAACTTCGCGATGCCTGCTTCAGTCCATAAATGGACTTAAGCAGCTTGCATACTTTCCCGCTGCTCCCACTCTGATTGAAACCCTCTGGCTGATCCATATAGACGCTCTCTTCTAAATTTCCATTCAGAAAAGCCGTCTTTACGTCCATCTGCCAGATTTCATAATCATGGAAGGCAGCAATAGCAAGAAGGACCCGAATGGATTTGAGCATAGCCACTGGAGAAAAGGTTTCGTCATAGTCCAAACCAGGTCTTTGACGAAAACCCTTTGCAACAAGTCTAGCCTTATAGGTTTCCACCTGTCCATCTACACCAATCTTTTTCTTGAAGATCCATTTGCATCCTATGGGTTTTACCCCATCTGGAGCAAAGTCCAAAGTCCATACTTTGTTGGTGTACATGGACTCCATCTCGGTCCGCATTGCATCTAGCCATCGTACCGAGTCGCCGCTCTGGATGGCCTGCTGGAAGTCAGTAGGTTCATCATCATCTATGATGCAATCCTCTCTATCCCCGTCTATGAGAAAACCGTAGTATCTCTCAGGCGGATGAGACGGCCTACTACTCCTGCGGAGGGGTGCGGGAATGTTCTGTTCTTCTTGAACCTCTGGTTCTATCAAACTTTCAGTAACAGCTTGTGGTTCTGGAATTTCTTCCAGTTCTACTTCGCTCCCACTCTTCTGATTTTCTAAAAATTCAGTTTCTAAGAAGTGGGCATGACGAGAAACAAAAACCTTTTGTTCCTCTGCGTAATAGAAATAATATCCCTTGGAGTTCTTTGGATATCCCACAAGCTTACACAATACTGAGCGTGCCTCGAGCTTGTCCACATGCTGCTTTTTTACAAAAGCTGGACACCCCCATGTCCTAAAATGTTTTAGACAGGGTTTCTTCCCACTCCACATCTGATATGGTGTGGTAGGCACAGTTTTGGTTGGAACCTGGTTCAAAAGATATGCCGCTGATTCTAGCGCATAACCCCAGAAAGATCGCGGTAACTCAGTATTACTCATCATGGATCGTACCATATCCAATAGGGTTCGATTCCGTCTCTCCGATACACCGTTGTGCTGTGGAGTGTATGGAGGAGTAAGCTGAGAGAGAATTCCTTTCTCTTTTAGGTAACCTAGGAACTCGGCACTTAAGTATTCTCCACCTCGATCAGATCTTAGTGTCTTAATACTTTTGCCTGTTTGGTTTTCCGCTTCACTCTTAAATTCCAGGAATTTCTCAAAGGCCTCTGATTTATGCTTCATTAAGAAAACATATCCATACCTAGAGAAATCATCTGTAAAAGTAATGAAGTAGGAATAACCACCTCTTGCATGTGTAGACATTGGACCACATACATCACTGTGTATGAGTCCTAAGAGCTCGCTCGCTCTTACTCCTTGTCCAGTAAATGGAGTCTTTGTCATCTTTCCTTTGAGACAAGATTGACAAGTGTCATAAGTTTGATATTCGAACGTGTCCAAATATCCTTCTCTATGCAACTTAGTCAACCTTCTCTCATTGATGTGACCCAGTCTACAATGCCATAAGAAAGCTTTATTTAAATCTGGAGACTTTCTTTTTAGTGTGTTCTGGACATTGAAAATTTGGAGTTGGTTTAAAACATATATGCCGTTATTTAGAGTACCGGACCCAATCAAACCATGATTAAGGTGGATGTTGACAACATCTCTTATAAACGTGAAATCATAACCTTTAATTGATAACAAGGAAACTGATATGATATTACACGTTAAGCTGGGTACAAAATAACAGTTATGTAAAACCAAAATGTGTCCACTCGTCAATCCTAGGTGATAATCCCCGACGGACGCAGCTCCCACGCTAGCTCCGTTAGCAACCCTGAGGATCATATCACCTTCCTTCAGCACTCTACGGTTTCTCAGTGCCTGCAAAGAATTGCAAATATGAGATCCTGATCCGGTATCCAATACCCAGGAAGTAGAGTTGATCGACAGACAATTCTCAATTACAAACACACCTGAAGTCGAAGCCACAGCTTGCTTCGGTTCCTGGTTCTTGGCGTTCCACGCCTTGCAATCCTTCTTCCAGTGCCCTTTCCTGTGACAATGGAAGCACTCATCCAGGCCAACTACCGGTGCTGTAAACTTTTTCTTTCCCTTCTTTCCCACCTTACTAACACCTCCTCTAGGTCTGGGTGCGGCCTTCTTCTTCCTTCCTTTGGCCCTAGCCTTGGACCCGGAAGAAGATGAACCGCCAACAAACATAGCGGGTGTTTCCCTTGCCTTCTGCAAGGTGCCCTCTGCACTCCTTAATATGTTCAGGAGTTTCGCAAGTTCAACTTCCTTTCCTTGAAGATTGAAGTTGAGGATAAACTGGGCGTAGGTGGGAGGAAGGGACTGGAGAACAAGGTCTGTATAGAGCTCATTGTCCAAAGTCGTCCCAAGGTCCGCGAGCTCTTCAATATAGCCGATCATCTGTAGGACATGTTCACCTACCGATGACCCGACAGCCAACCTCGCTCGAAACAATTTCTTAGAGGTCTCGTATCTTGCTATACGAGATTGCTCTCCATAAAGTTCCTTTGTATGGAGAAATATGCCATCTAGGGACATATCCTCGTGCCTCCTCTGATGTTCATTGTTCATCGAGGCAAGCACGATGCACTTGGCTCTCGCGCAATCTAAATCCCAGGTTTTGCGGATTTCCTTATCCGCATTGCTGGATTTGGGACCAAGGACAGCAGGTGCTGTAGCGGTGAGGACGTACCCCAGTTTGTCATAGGTCAAAGCCATCTTGACATTCCGCAGCCAATCTTTATAGTTTGGCCCCGTCAGTATATTTTTCTCTAAAAGTAACTTAAGTCCAGTCATTTTCAGGGTCGCTGCAATTAGGAGAGAGAGAAGAAAAACTCTTTAGCATGATGCTCTTGCAAGTTTAGAGTGGTTTTTAGTTTATCTAAACTGGATGGCTCCCACTGTTTCTCGAATCCTTCCTCAAACCATAAAAGAAGAATTAGCCAAGACTATTCTCACCGTACAATACTTGCTTAACCGTTCAGCCAGGCCGGTGTCGATACTTCGAGGGAGGTTTTCCAACGCTTTCGCGAAGTTCCTTAATTAAATAACCTCTTTTCTCTGGGGGCGTAACCCCGCTGACACTTTTCTGGACACCTACTAGGTTTATAGCATTGATCGTTAAGCGACGAATATCCTGATAAGTAGCATATACTCACAGTAGGATCGGGATCCAAATATCATCGTATGATAATGTTGAAGGAATCCTACCAACATTCATCAAACTCCAAATGGTATGCATCTCTTTGCAAATTTCAGTTTCTTTAGAAATTCCCGATATATATTTTTGCCCCATGCTCTTATGATCTTGACTAAGGGCCAACAAATCATAAGTCACATGTCAAGTTCTGCCCATCATAATCCTGTTGATTTGAACCCATCCGTATACTCTTGACTAAGGGCCAAACAAAGTAATACGACTGTCCCAAAACAACTCATCTATCTATGCAACAAATGAATACCCCAGCAGCTACCAAACACTATGTCTTGACTAAGGGCCAAACAAACATAGCTTGAATACTACTGACCATTCATAAGAAATGACGGAGGGCTACGACTGGTTTTGGCGAAACCGTGAACGTAGTGAACTTGATATAACCGAAGGAACCTGATAGCTTTTAAAAGGAGTGGTTAAGACTCCGCATTTAAAAATATCTGTTTTTAAAAAATAACCGAGTGGTTTCTTTTAAATTGTTCCAACGATTTAAACTTTGGTTTGTTTTACTTTGCATTATAGATAATGCGTCCCATCATTAACCTATCATTGCAGAAAACAACGAAAATACAACGTCGTCTTATGCCATCCGCATTCGCCACGGGGTCCCGTCATCACCCGTTAGGTTACTTAACTAACGACAGAGCGGGGGCTGGGCTAGCGCGGGTGTAAAACATAAGTGGCGTCTAAATAGCTATCATAAATATAGATATTTTACATTCGTCTGACGCAATGATATTCATTCCAGAACACAGATAAACAATATTGGATTTGCAAGCAATCTGTATTTCTTTTGAGCCTGCAAGAAAAGACAGATTACACAGTTGTGATGAATAGCCGTTACCCCACCCTCGACCCCTACGGGTACGGCAAACTACCCACCCGGCAGTCTGTGTACCCCACCTTGGGTCAGTCCTAGGAGCATAAACAGTAAAATGAAATAATACAACGGTGGCTACAACCGCAACCTGGAAGTGCCCCGCAAAAATAATATTACAACAAATTACATTTACAACAAATGAATTAATCAATAACCCATTGCATAACCCCGGCTATACACCACAACAGTCCAATACAGTTTATATGCACAAACAGATATAACCATTTCAGAAATGTGCAACCCCCTGCCAACCGACATACTAGCAGTTGGGGAAGGTTTACGAACACATTAAACAATCACAGATATAATCCAATACGCAAATACTGTACAATTCGATCGAATAAACAACATCAATATTGCTCCAAAATCTGCTCTGTTAAACAGTAACCTGAGCAATAATTAAATATTCCAGAAAACACTAAATATCACAGGGGACCCACACAAAAAATTTGGGATCATGACTCGGCAACTCGGCGGCGGAACCGCGGCGGATCGGTGGGATCCGCCGCGCTTCCGCGGCGCTTTAGCCGAGTCATGGGCCCAATTTTCTTGGGTGTTCTCCTGGACCCATGTCAAGCTTTCTGAACATCCCTGAAAAATTTTAGGACATCATTTTGGATTCGACAGAAACTGATTTTTATTAGGGTTTTCCGGCTTCGTTTTTCCGTTCGAAATTCGTACAAATTTGCAACTAGGTTATTTATTGTTTAGCGAGGCTCTGATACCACTGTAAGTCGATGTAGTATACCCCAGTACTTATGGGGAGGCGGATTTTACAAAAACGATCAAGTTTAAGGAACGAACATCGACTAACCGCTTAAATCGAAGCTAAACAAATAATAACCAAACACATAGCTATACTAAACTATAGTGTTAAGGGATTATACCGATCGAAACTAGTCCTTCGTCTTTGTGTCCTCCTTTGTTCTCCTCGACCTTCTCTAGGTAGTAGACGATCCACCCGAGAGCAAAACACCAAGCTAAACCTCTAACTTGAGGTAACTAATCAACTTTGATCGCTAATCAAAGATGAAAGGATGATATAGAGTAAAGGTAATGGATTGTTTAGTCTAACTAATCCTTTGATCTCAACACATGAGGATTAAGGATTAGGGTTTGAAGATGAGAGCTTGAGGAGAGAGAATGTGTGATAAGATAATGAGAGGAGAGAGAGTGTATCATAATATATTATGAAGCATTTCTTTTTAACAATAATGAATAAAGGAAATGAATAAGCATGCTTCATAAAATATCTAGTGGTGATTCATTAGCATGAGTCATTAAGCAATAAATGTGCATTAATGAAATGAATGAATCACCATCATGACTCACTTTCTTATCCAAAAGAAACCTCCTTAGTCACATCTTCTAGAAGCTTCTCGAGTAATTACGAGAACGCCCCTCCGATCCGTAAAAATACGGAAAAACTTTAGACTGTATAAATCCAATAACCGGATACCAGTAACTGGCTTAAACCAAACCCGACTGGTAAAAACTGTCCGAAAGTCGTACGCGCGTAAACGCACGTATGCGTCCGAACCCTTTGTCGCAAAACCATGCAACCTCTATATCGTTTCGCCTGGAGTAGGAAACTCTCTGTGTGGGACTCTAGAGACTCGACTACTACGCTGGCAGTGGGTTTAACCACAGACCGCAAGCGGCACTAGCTGTACGTAACGGTCCCCAGGTAGTTGTCGATAAGAAGGCCGATGAGTAAACCCATCCGAACTCCTACTGAGTCTGATGTGACAATCTCCATACAGTCCGGTCCGTTCGTCCAAGACTATCGCATATCGGGCCTAGGGGGGCGGCAAGCGTCAGTCCCCTAATAGCGGTATAAGTCGTGTCGGAGTGAAGCCCATTACACCCTGAGAAACTACTGAAACCTACCAGTAAATCTCGCTTGCCCTGGCCAGGGACTTTGCGTAATGGCTCTCTGACACAGCACGATATCTACTCCCAATACCGGGAGGGACGAATCCTGTCTAACCGCCACTGCCTCCAAGTGCTCGGGACTGCACCCAACTGCTACCTGTTTGCACGACTCTTATGAGCCGTGGTAGGGTAGCAATCTAAGAACAGTGGGACACACTCGAGGCGAAGTAGCAGTGTCAAGTCTGCGGACTACGCTGTACTCATGTCACCTGGGAACTGTTCACTGACGACTGGTATCAAACCAACCAACAGTTCCCTGTGAGTCCTGTCCGGTGTACCCGTAACCTAACGAGCACCTGTATACTATCTCCAGTACGACGTACTGATGGCTGTGGGACAGACCATCTCCCCAACTGGGATGAGAAGCGTACACACTAGTCTACTCCGGAGTATCGATGCTCTGTCTCGATAATCCAACGACCAGGGACCTGAATAAGGATGTGCTTGTAGACTACCCAGCCCCCACTAGTGTGACTGCCATCACAACGCTGGTAGACAAGCAAGATCCTAAGAGCTCTATCAATACGTATACTCACATATTAAGATAGAAAAACCAAGTAGCATACTACCATGTTTAGCAAGACTGTTATATACATGTGAATATCCCAAGCTTCCATTAAGTAATATACAAGCTAGTATGATACAGTAATGGCCTTCTAGGGCATAAACACTAACACGATCCGTGTCCTTCGGTCTTAAACCTCTGTCCCAAGCTCTTCGCGGCTTCCCTGATCAAGTTTGCTCTCCGGTCTCCCCACATCGAAGAAGATCCACGTCGAGGGTTCGTAATACGGGCTCCCGTCTCAAAACCGAACCAACTCTAGCATCCAGTTTGCTAGCTAGATATCCCAGATAAAGTAGAGATAGTGTGTGATTACTTTGTCTCAAAACACCCATGACTTGTCAACTCATGAAAGGGATGGGTGGAGGTTGAAGAAGATGCCCATGAGAGGAAAGTGTGAGCTCAACAAAAGAGCAAAGCTAGAAAGAAATATAAAGTGGCTGCTCATTTCTAGTGAATGTTGTGTGAGTTGTTTTTGGTGAGCAACTAAAGAAAATTCATGCTTGGAAAAAAACGATCTGCCCCCCCTTTTAAATATCTTACAATCCTCACACACAAATATCTTAGCCAAGACAAAAACCAAGTCATGCCAAGAATGAGTCACACTTTCCACCAATAAACATTTAAACCAAAATGTTTAATCCAAAAACAGAAATAACATCAACTAAATTAATCTTGTAACGGATTACAAGAATACCCCTCATCCGTATATACATACCCGCATCCGTATTCCAACTGAATACGAATACTACGAGACGAAAGTAATCCAACAATATAATACTAGGATCCGACTTAAACTAAAGCCCACTAGTATTATCCGTCCGATCATGATCCGTGCACAAGTGCGTATATGATCGAACCCTGCCATCAAACCATACGGCCTCTACAACGTTTCGCCCGAACCAGGGAAACCCTCTGTGTGGGACTCTAAAGACTCATCAATACGATGGCAGTGGGTTTAACCATAAGCACATCAGTGGCACAAGCTGTACGTAACGGCTGCCCAGGTATTGATCGAAAGGGAGGCCGACGAGCAAATTCGTCCTGAAACTCTACTGAGCCTGACAGTGACAATATCTGTACAGTCCGGTCCGTTCGTCTATGAGTATCGCATATCGGGTCTAGGGAGGTGGATAAAGTCAGACCCTAATAACGCGATATTTAGTGTCGGTATGAAGCCTATCACCATCTGAGAAACTACTGATCCGAATCAGCAATTCTCGACTACCTTGGCCAAGGATTTCTGGTGATGGTCACCCGTGAACACCGGGACATCAGCCCACAATACCGGAAGAGACGAATCCCCTGACGATCCGCTCACTGCCTCCATGTGGCTCGGGACTGTACCCAACTAAAACCTATTTGCATGACTCCTTTGAGCCGTGGTAGGGTAGTAATCAAAGCACAGTGGGAACTCACACGAGTCAAATGACGATCTCATGTCGATAGACTAACCTGTACACATGTTACCAGGGAACTGCTATCTGACAATAGGTATAATACCAACTAGCATGTTCTCGGCGAGTCCGTCCGGTGTATTTATAACCCAATGAGCACTTGTATACATTTTCGGTGAACCAACTGACACCAATGGCTTGTGAGACCGGCCACCGCCCCTCGTCGAGGTCTCGATCCATATACACTAGTCTACTCTCGGAGTATCGATACCCAGTATCGAAACTCCCACGACTAGGGACACTTTAAGGATGTGTTTATAGACCACCCAACTCTCATGTATATGATCGCCATCATAATGCTGGTAGTCAAGCAAGAATCCTATGGGCTCTATCAACATGTAATAGTGATCTATAATGTCATCTGAAGCATGTACACGATGATAAAGACAAACCAGATAGCATACTATCATCTCGAGTAAGACCGTTCTACCGTTATAGGTTCTCCCTCAATCATTGCAATCACGTGTCTGCGATCCAATAATTGACTTGAGGGCACTATAGCCAATATAGACTTGGGAGGAAAATATTAGGGATAAAATAATATTTAACTGAAAAACTACCCCCAAACTTTTTCTTTGGCACGCACAGATACTCACCTCCATTCTTAGATGAAACACTGTTACCGAAACATGGAGGTGATGCGGAGGAAAGTTAGTTATGATAAAGTGGCTCTTGTAAAAACAGAAGCTCCTCCGCTGGGTCAGCGGAAAAGTACGGTTTTAATCTATGCCCATTGGCTTTAAAAATAGAACCGTTTTTAAAATTTTCTATATCCACTACACCATGCGGGTACACATACCGCACTGTAAAAGGTTCTTTCTAACGAGATTTAAGCTTACCCGGATGAAGGTGGAGACGGGAATCGTAAAGAAAGACTTGTTGTCCCGGTGGGAAAGTTTTTCTCAAAAGATTTTTATCGTGGAACACTTTAGTCCGGTTCTTTACTATAACCACATTATCGTAAGCTTCATCGCGAAGTTCGCTTAGCTCATTTAACTGCAGCTTCCGATAGCTGCTGGCTTGATCAAAATCAAAGTTAAGCTCTTTAATAGCCCACATTGCTTTATGTTCGATCTCGAAAGGAAGGTGGCAATCCTTCCCAAACACTGGTCGGTATGGAGACATACCAAGATCGGTCTTATAAGCGGTACGAAATACTCAAAGAGTATCCGTCAATTTGGTGGACCAATCTTTACGTTTCTTAGAAACCGTTTTCTCCAAAATTTGTTTGGTCTATCTATTGAAGATCCCAGCTTGCCCGCTCGTTTGGAGATGATAGGGCGTAGAAAGCTTGTGGTTTATTGAATATTTCCGCATCAAAGCCTCGAAAGACCGATTACAGAAATGCGTCTCGTTGTCGATAATTATAGCAGGAGGGTGTCCGAATCACGAAAAGATATTTTCTCTAAGGAATTTAATAACAACCTTGTTGTCATTAGTGCGACACGGTACTTATTCCACCCATTTAGAGACATGATCAACCGAAAGTAAGATATATAAATTCCCAAAAGAGTTGGGAAAATGGCCCATAAAATCAATTCCCCAAACATAAAAAATCTCCACAACCAAGATAGGTTGGTGCGACATCTCATTTCTCCGTGAAATTCAACCTATGTGTTGACACCGTGGAAAACTTTTGCAATGATCATATGTATCTTTAAATAATGTTGGCCAATAAAAACCATATTGCAAAACTTTCTCCGCCGTTTTCCATGGCTTAAACTGACCGCCACATGCCTGATCATGGAAGAAAGGCAACACACTCTTGAATTCATCATCAGGGACACATCGGCGAATGATTTGATCGGGTCAATACTTAAACAAATAAGGTTCATCCCAGTAAAAGTGTTTTACTTGGGATAGAAATCGGTGATTGTCTTGTTTCGACCATTCGCTGGGTATAAGTCCCGTAACTAAATAATGCACAATATCCATGAACTAAGGTTCACAGGATATGGTCAAGAGCTGTTCGTCAGGAAAGGAATCATTTATTGGCATGGTCGACGTTGGCGAAGAAGAAAGGAGTGAAAGATGGTCGGCTACTACGTTTTCACATCCACTCTTTTCTCGTATGACAAGATCAAATTCTTGTAACAACAGCATCTAATGTATTAGACTGGATTTAGCACCCTTCATCGATAAAAGATGTCTTAGGGCAGAGTGATCGGTGTAAACTACAACTGGAGAGCCAATCAAGTAGGGCTTGAATTTTTCTAATGCAAATACAACTGCCGATATTTCTTTCTCGATAGTAGTATAATTCATTTGGGTATCGTTCAAGGTCCTACTTGCATAGTAAATTACATATGGCATCTTATCAATGTGCTGTCCTAAGACTGCACCAATAGCAAAATCAGATGCATCACACATAAGCTCAAATGGGTGATTCCAGTTTGGAGATGACAGAATGGGGGCTGTAGTGAGGGAGCTTTTAAGTGATTCAAAAGCAGCCTCGGAATCCAAATCAAAGTGAAATGTTGTATCCTTGGCCACTAAAGTTTGTTTTGCTTCGATCTTCAATTAAGTTCAGAGAAGAGTTAAGGGTCTAGCAATTTTGCTAAAGTACTTAATGAATCTCCTATAAAATCCTGCATGACCAAGGAAGGATCGTACATCTTTGATGCATTTGGGAGGAGGAAGATTATGGATGACATCTATTTTAGCTCCGTCTACCTCCATGTCTTTTCATGAAATGATATGCCCAAGGACTATACCTTCTTGAACCATGAAATAGCATTTTTCCCAATTCAAAGTTAAATTCTTATCCTTACAGCGAGTAAGAACAACGTCAAGATGACGAAGACATTCCTCAAAGGAGTCCCCAAATATGGAGAAATCTTCAATAAATATCCCCAGAAAATTCTCGACCATGTTTGGGAATATCCTCATCATGCACCGCTGAAATGTAGCGGGAGTATTGCATAACCTAAAGGGCATGCGTCTATAAGCAAAACTACCGAAAGGACAAGTAAATGTTGTCTTATCTTGATCCTTTTCGGCGATGGGGATCTGGTTATAGCCGGAGTATCCGTCCAAGAAATAGTAGTATTTATACCCGGTTAATCGTTCTAACATCTAGTCAATGAAAGGTAGAGAGAAGTGATCTTTCCTCGTTACGGCATTGAGTTTTCTATAATCAATATATACCCGCCACTCAGTTTGGGTGCGTGTTTGGATTAACTCATTAGCCTCATTAGTTATGACCGTGATGCCAGACTTTTTAGGGACCACATGAATAGGAATTACCTATTGGCTATCAGATATTGGGTAAATAACGCCATTATCTAGGCATTTGACGATTTCTTTCTTTACCGCCTCCTTCATGACGGGATTCAACCATCTTTGTGGGTCTCGGGCTGGTTTGGCTTTATCCATCAAATGTATATGATGTTCAATAATTAAGGGACTAATCCCTTTGATGTCTGCTATTGTCCAACCAAAAGCTTGTCGATTTGATCTCAAGACTGATAAAAGAGCGCTATCTTACTCTAAAGCTAGAGAAGCTGATATGATGACGGGCAAAGATAGATTCTCACCTAAATATACATATTTAAGATGAGAAGTTAGTGGCTTGAGATCTAGTGTCGGTGGGGAGACGATAGATGGTAGGGTAGGGGAATGACACCCGGACTCCCTAAGAGGTTCATCGCTCGCGTAAGAGATTGACTCGGAAAGCTCGACTAACTTTTGCGACAAGTCAAAGCATTTGAATTTGGGGGTGGACCTTTCGAAAGTGTCCTCACTAGTATAGCAATTTGTTGGATCAAACAATGATGCACTAGTGTCGTCGAGATCATCATAGCAAAGTTCCTCAACTTCGCAGCTGTCGGAAGCTATCATGTTGACAAAACATATATTGATTAATTGGGCAGAAGGTTCAGACGGTTTACTTCCTAGCCTATAAATGTTAAGCTCGATTTTCTTCTTCCCGAAGGATAGGTTCATAGAACCATTACGACAATTTATTACAGCATTGGAATTTGCTAGAAAAGGCCGACCTAGAATCACCGGGATTTGGTTTCGTGGGTTCGTTACAGGCTGTATATCTAAAACAATAAAGTTCACAGGGAATATAAATTCCCCGACTTTGATTAACACGTCCTCTAGCTCAACCCTAGGTTAGGTGATAGATCGATCAGCCATTTGGAGAGTGCAATGCATAGGTTTCAACTCTCCTATACCTAACTGCTCGTAGACAGAATACGGGAGCAAGTTAACACTAGCACTTAGATCGAGTAGAGCACGATCGATACTTTTACCCTCAATAGTTATCGATATTATAGGACAACCGGGTTCCTTACGTTTCTTAGGCAATTGTTGGGTAAAAGCCGTGCTCTCATTACTCGTTAAGAACACCTTTTTATGTACTTGAGTTTTCCTCTTCCTAGTGCACAAGTTCTTCAGGATTTTCGCATAAGATGGAACTTGTTAAATAGCATCTAGGAGAGGAATATTTATGTTAACTTGCTTAAATATTTCCACAATCTTCTCCATTTGTGCATTAGTTTTGTTGTCTCTCAACCTGTTTGGAAAATGAGCTTTATTAACAAGGGTTGGGTCTAATATTGGAGGAGAAGTTTGTGGGGATGGAATGGATCCCAGAATTAGAATTGGGATCATTTTAAGTTGACTCAAGGAAGTGAGCTGAGGGTTTGAGCCTAGCGAAGAATAGAGAATAGGCTTGGACGAAGAGGGTGGACTAGACGAATTAGGGTTAGAAGAAGTAGTCGGGGTTTCATTTGATTCAACGTCATCAACGTGTTCACCGACATGATTGTTCAACACTCTTCCAGATCTCAACGTGGTTAAAACACTCACATTATGACTTTGTGAGTGGCCAGGATTCAGTAGAGGTTGAGATGGAAGTTTCCCTTTCTCTCTGTCACTCATCGCGACATTTAACTGTGCAAGTTATGCTTCTATCGATTTTATGCTTTCACTGCGGGAAGCAGTGTGCTGCACTAATGTTTGAATAGAAGATGTTAAATTAGCCGTCGTTTGCGTAGAATGTTTAATAAACATTTCCAAGATTCGTTCAAGTGCAGAGGATTTTTCGGTACCGGTCATTGGGAAAGAATTATTATAAGGTGCAAAATTGTTAGCCGAATTTTGAAAAGATTGTGGTTGAAAGGGGTGCTGACTTTGTTGTGGTGGTTGCTGTTGCTGTGGAGGAGGCCTTTGATAGTTATTTTGGCTTGGGAACGGATTTTGAGTTTGAGTTTGGTTTTGGTTCCAAGCAAAATTAGGATGATTCCTCCATCCCTGATTATATGTGGAAGAATAAGGATCGTTTCTTGGTCGTTGCTCAAAAGCAGCATTAGTTTGTTCTTGATTTTGAAACGGAGGATTCAAAGAAAATTCTTCCGTTATGTGTGATGGGTCAAAACAGTAACCACACACGGTTTTTGGGAGCGTAACATGGTTTAGAGAGGCTGATGAGAATTTGTTTTCCATAGCTTCGAGTTTCTTTTGCATTGCTGCCATTTCGGCTTTTACTGTGATGGAAATATCGAGCTGATGGATGCCTGCCCTAGATGAGGATGATGTTGGTCTAACGCTTTTCCACTGTAAAGTTTGTTTAGCGAGATCTTTCAGGAATTTCCAAGCTTCGCCATCGTATTTAGATATGAAATGACATTGACAAATAGGTTCTAGCATCTGTTTTGTCGCTGGATTAACAACCTCATATATAATGCGATAAAGTTCTCATCTATCGATTCCGTGATGAGGAAATTAGACAAGCAGATCTTTAAACCGTTCAAAGCATTTTCAAAATGGTTCGTTGGGAAGTTGGGTAAACTGGTTAATCTCGCTTCGAACACGGGCGGTCTTATGAATGGGATAAAATTTCTTAAGGAATGCTATAATGAATTCATCCCATTTGGTGATAGAGTGTGCGACAGTGCTATAAAGCCATTTTTCTGCTAGATTGCACAAGGTAAAAGGGAGAAGACGTGATCTCATAGTATCCACAGAAAGTTTTGTAGTGCCTGTTGGGGTAAAACTTTACACCCCGGTTGACCAAGTCAAAATCAAAGTCAACCCCAAGCCAGGTGGGCCCAAGCCCAGGTCAAGCGGGCCCATGCCCAAGTCGAGCCCGTGGCCAGCCTCCTCATGCCAAAATGAAATCATGCAATAAATAATTTTTATGTAAATTTTTTATGCATGAATGTAAACAGAATGGGCATAAAGCCAATATTTTGTAAGCCCATGGCTTATGTGCAAAAATGAAATGGCACATGAGCCATGGGATGGCTAAAATGCCATTTTTGTAAAGCCCAAAGGGCTATATGTAAATATGTAAGCCTATAAAAGGCAACATGATGATGAATAAAGGAACACTTTTTCCTTTCTCTAAAAAACCTAGGGTTTGTACATCTTTCTCTTTTCTGAAGGTTTCAAACCTTTTTCTTTCTTTGAATTAAATCAAGAATTTTACTCTTCCTTTTCCAAAACTAAATAGTTTTTCACCATAAAACCCACCAAGGGGAGGTTGGATCTGTCATTAGATCTCAAAAGAAGAGATTTTTAGATCTTACATCTCTTGATCTTCAAGATCCGGCCAAACCACAGGAGGAAGAAGAAGAACCCCCTTAATCAGCTTCAACACATCATAGGAGTTTAACTCCATATATATATATATAATAATAATAAATATTTCCTTTCTGAAGCATAGCTTCTGGTTTCTGGGGCTAAAAGCCCTCGTTTCCTCGCCGGCGCCTAAGCGCTCAAGCGTCGAGCGCCCACGTGCCGACACGTGGCGCGCTAGCGCTCGAGCGCCGAGCGCCCACGTGCCGACACATGGCGCGTTTGCGATCCAGCGCCCTTGCGCTCGAGCGCAAAGCACCCACGTACCGACACGTGGCGCGCTTGCGTTCGATCGTAAGGCGCCCGCGTGCCGACACGTGGCGCGCTTGCGCTCGAGCGCAAGGCGCCCGCATGCCGACACGTGGCGTGCTTGCGCTCAAGCGCACTGCGCGCGAGCGCAAGGTGCCCGCGTGCCGACACGTGGCGCGCTTGCGCTCCAGCGCTCTGCGCCCGATCGCAAGGCGCCCTTGTGCCGACACGTGGCGCGCTTGCGCTCCAGCGCTCTGTGCCCGATCGCAAGGCGCCCTTGTGCCGACACGTGGCGCGCTTGCGCTCCAGCGCTCTGCGTCCGAGCGCAAGGCGCCGACGTGCCGATACGTGGCGCGCTTGCGCTCCAGCGCCTTGCGCTCCAGCGCCTTGCGCCCGAGCGCAAAGAGCCCACGTGCCGACACGTGGCGTGCTTGCGCTCCAGCGCCCAGCGGTCATGCGCAATGCGCCCACGTGTCAACACGTGGCGTGCTTGCGCCTGAGCGTACAACACCTAAGCGCACAACGCTCAAGGCGCTGGCCCCACGCATCCCTTGGATGCATTTACCCCCTCTTTTTATATACATACATATACATATGTATACATATTTGCACACACACATGCTCCACGACACTGTCCCTGTTAGAACCCCCCTTCTAAAACTCTGCGTGGCACCCGATATATCCAAACCCCCTTCCAAAACAACACACACGTACACTGCACATTGAGTTCGCATGACCAGTTTAACCCGTCAATCGGAGGTTCCCTCGCTCCAAAGGCGAGGGGTAATTAACGGCAGTTTAGTCCGCAGCTGCCGGAGATTCGGATCCCCACAATCATTAAACCCCGGCCTACCCTAGGCAGGGAGAATCTGTAGTACGCCTGACAAGCGCGGGCGTATTCCCATCTCAATGGGGTGACGAAAAACACCCAACAGATTCTGGCACGCCTGGTAGGACGAATCTCTCCTCCCATATTTCGGATTAAACGTTCATGTGAACTCAATCAATTTACATGTCTATATTTATACTAAAATAATGCTCTTTCATGCAGGTTTTCAAGCAATCGCCTTTCAACAATGTCTCCATTGATGAACTCAGCTCCCATCTCTTACACGATGAAGATGGACTCCAGGACGGTCCTCCCAGCCAGTCTTGGGCGACAGTGGGAGGATCCGTTGCTACCGTTCGGCTCTATTCTGTTCGTGCCCGCTAACGCCATTCCTGCTCCTCAAGCTCCAGCAACAGATAGACCGGTCTCGAAAGGAAAGAGACCAAATGTGGTGATCTCGAGGACGCCCCAACCCAAACACAAGTCGATGTCTGAACGACTTTCCTTGGCCTCTACTAGGGGTAAGGCCATCAACACCAACAAAGCTACAACGCGTCTTGAGCAATCTCCAGCGGCGCCTCCGACAACTGCTCGATTGGGTGTCTTCTTAAGCCTCCCCATCACTCATCCTATGGCGGCTCCCCGAAGAGCAGAAGCCTGCCAAGCGCTTAAGGCAGAGAAGCTGAGGCAGAAGCGGCTCAGATATAGAGCCAACAAAAGGGCTAGGGCTCTGGCCATGTTAAAATTTATGAATTTCCAAAGCCCGGACCGCTCCGCGAAACCAGCTTCCAGCGATAAAAGAATGACTGAATGTGTTATCCACACTGTCTACATGGCCGGATATGAAGAAACGAACCCTCCTCTTCTTCACAGCCATGGTGATGATATGGTTGACGCTACCCAGCATCGGCTCGATCTAAATGATGAAGAGCCCGCTCAGGCCGATAAGCCAGAGGAGCCCATGGTTCTGCGGAATTGAGCTCAGGCAATAAAGATTACCCGGTTGTCATAGCCGGAACTACAGAACAAGCATTATTCCAATGGATTCAAAGGCAATTTCAGGACAGGGATGAGAAGATGGCCGAGGTCTATTCCAAAGTCGACGAGCTGGCAATCGTCGTGGCAGATCTCGTGACCCAAGTCGCCCGATTGCAATTACAGCAGAATCAAATTTTGGTTCATGAGCCAGGGATTGATACCCGGAGGCAGGCAACTGATATCCCCTTCAACCTAACAGCGGAGCGCCTTCGTGAAAAACGGCCGCAATCAGCCTCCAGTCCCTCCGATACATACGCCGGGGGGGAATCATCTCTGAAAGAGAAGCTGGAAAAGGTCTATTCCTTCAAAAGGGAAAAAGTCCACAAGATATTCAGGGACGCCCTAAGAAACGGTCTACAACTGCCGGAATCAAAGAGACCGCAAGAAGCGAATATGACCGACGACCCAGAATATTGCCCCTATCACAGGGTGATAGGTCATGCCATTGAGGACTGCTTCGTCTTCAAAGATTGGGTCGAAAGGCAATACAAGACGTGAGAGATAGAACTGTCTAAAGGCGCGTTAGCAAACGGTTAAGCTACGACCGCCGATTTCATGCAAATGGAGACCGAAGCCTTTTGGGAACCTAATCCTCCCAGACATGTGCCATTTGTAAGTCGATGTACAACAACCCACGACTTCCGGGGAGGCGGAATAATGAAAAACGATCTTGTTTGAAGTGTAAACATCGACTAACCGAGAATCTTTGCATAAACAATAACTAACAACAAACATAGGAGTTAACAACTACTATGAAAAGTGATTATACTTGTAGAACCGAGTCCTTCGTCTGGTCGTTCTCCACGTCCTCTCCGGCCTTCTCTAAGTAGTAGAAGATCCACCCTAGAGCTTTACTACAAGCTTCACCTCAAACTAGAGGTAACTAGGTTTCTTAAATCGCTAATCTAAGCAACCTAGGTGATATGGAGAATGGTTAAGGATTAAGTAGTCTAATCTAATCCTTGTACTCAACACATGAGAGGGGAGGATTAGGGTTTGAAGAGGGAGAGCTTGAGGAGAATGAGATGAGAAAATGAGCTATCATAATATATATCAAGCATTATGATTTATCCAAATAAAAGAAATAAATGATTAATCATCATGCTTAATAAATATAAGAGGGTGATTCATCTCCATGAGTCATTAAGCATTTATGATGCATTAATGACTTGGATGAATCACTCAAATGACTCACTAATCTCATTTAATGCATATGCCACCTTAACCCCCAAGTCACTGTTTCCTGATTTAAAATCAGGAAAGCTTCTGGGAAAAGCTTCAAAAAGGGGCCACGTGCTTACACGTGACCAGCAGTCACGTGATGACACGTGACACATAAAGCAGCGGAAAAGGCCCTTTGGTTCCCCGAATCAAGTCAAGGAAAAGATTCCCTGATCAAGTCAAGGAAAAGGTCCACTAATCAAGTCAAGAAAGAGAACGACAGAAGAGGTCACGTGTTGGCACGTGACTCTCGAAGCAGCAGACCAGTCCTTCAGTCGAATAAAAAAGAAGGAGACTCCTAACAGGGGTCACGTGTTCACACGTGACCAATGGTCACGTGTTAACTCGTGATGGCTGAAACAGCAACCAGAAGACAGCGCAGAAAGAAAGAGCACTCTTCATTCCAGAGGGGTCACGTGTCCACACGTGATCATGGGTCACGTGGTCACACGTGACCGGCTTTCAAAACTCATGTTGACGACAGAATTAAATTCTGGAGGAGGTTTAAATCTTTCCGAAGGAAAGTAACTGTCTGGGGCCAATCAAATTAAAGATTCAGAGATGATTAAAGATCATCTATTTATGGAAAATCTCGGGTTTGGAAAGATTTCCCCCTTAAATCTAACCAAAATAACAAAAGAGAATCCCTGGATTTGAAATCCAATGGTGAATGAAATTCACCTAATAATCCAAAGGTCCAGAATGATCAATGGATGCAAATCAAATATCCCATGAAAGATTTACCAAAAAACTAATTGATTCAGCTGCTTCTCCTATAAATAGGTGCCAAGAGACACAAAGAGGGATATACATAGAGAGAGACATACATACGCAGAAGAGAAGAAAAGGAGAGAGCTTTGATACTTCGAGGAATTGAGAGCTTCTGCAAAAGAAAACTCTAGGTAAGGAAGGGAAGGCTTCTTGAAAGAAGTAGAATTCGATTCTCAACAGAGTTTAACTCTAATATATAAAACAGAAGAATATATTTCTTCTCTCTTTGATAGAGGATCTGCAAAGTGCACATCTCCCCTTTAGGTTGAGAATTTAATTCTCAATGGGTTGAGATCCTGCCATGCAGATCCAAAACATAGAGAGGGAATGCAAGCATGAGAATTTAATTCTCGCAGAACTATAGGAATTTAATTCCTTTAAGATAAAATTAGGGCTTGACCCTGTATCATGGGAATTTAATTCCTTTAGAACAAAGAGAAATAGGGTTTAACCCTAATTAAGAATATAGTTCTGTGGAAACAGCAGGAATTTAATTCCCTTAATTATAATTCTTTAAAATGGGAAGTATAATTCCTTGAAAGCTTTTATTAAGGGTTTAACCCTCTTCAGTTCTTCACATATACGAGGAATTTAATTCCTACAGAAAATTCAAAGTTCAACTCTATTTCAGAATATAAATCTTCGAAAGGAAGTAGGAATTTAATTCCTCTGAAATCTAAAGCTCGAGGAATTTAATTCCTGAAAAAAGATCAACAGATCCTCTAAAAACGACATACATAGAGGCAGGGTCACGTGCCACCACGTGACCCCCCAAGAGATCTATAGAAAACCCTTTGAGGCAGTCCCTCACGTGACCCACGTGACCCTTAACAAAAGCTCTAACAAATGAGCATATGAATGCCCGTCACGTGCTGACACGTGATGCTCTGAAAGATGCAGTAATCTCAGCAGAATCATTAAAGGGGAGGCACTCTCACGTGTGGACACGTGACCTCTCTTGGCTTAGTGTTTAACACTAAATTGGAACCCTCGAATCCAGTTACTGAAACAACTGTTGGGCCTTAGTGTTCAACACTAATCAAAAACTTTACTTGCAGTGTTCAATATTGACTATCTTAGTGTTTAACACTAATTTGAGGGCTCCGTTGCCAGTACTTGACACCAATCTGTTTTAGTGTTTAACACTAATTTGAAAGCCTTGTTGCTGGTGTTTAACACCAACTACTCTTTTAGTGTTAAACACTAACTTGTCAACCCTATTCCCAGTGTTCAACACTGATTGCTCTGAAGTGTTTAACACTAGGCTTTGGCCCAATTGGCTAAAGGGATAGAGGCAAAGCCTCTCCCTCAATGGACCAACAAAAAGTCAATATTCCAGACCTGACTGGACTTAGCCCAAGTTGGCCATAAGTCCTCAATTTGTGATTAACTGAGCCGATGGGCTCATAACATAATTGATCAGTCTTGACCCAAATTGGGCCAGGGACTATTTAATCCACCCCGGTTCTAGGGTACATCTCTTCACTCCTTTGATACTTGGCATTGTAATCCCTCAATGTCTTCAAAGAGGTGACGGGTCCCGATGACCACTCATGATATGGACGGTGGGGTCCTTAAACCCATGCCTAACGCAAAATTCCTGGTTACGTGGAACGCGGATAACGTCACTCTTTGACCCCGTGGAAAACGTCCAGAGCGGATCCTGGTCCTTGCGGAACACGGCAGTGAACCCGTGTGAAGCATCCAGAGCGGAGCCTGGTCCTCGCCTAGCGCGGCAGTGAACCCGTGTGAAGCATCCAGAGCACATACCGGACTGTGGAGTCCTTAAACCCATGGACTATGACGTCCTTAACCTTGACCGAGATGTCTTAAAACTACCCATGGACCGCAATGTCCTTAAACTACCCATGGACCGCAATGTCCTTAAACTACCCATGGACCGCAATGTCCTTAAACTAGAACCATAGAGCCTCCATATGCTCTTTTGTCGGATCTAAACGGTCCTGTTTAAGTTGATCTTAGCCTCAAAGATGGCTAACGCATCCTTAAACCTCCAAGCAGACTGGACTATGAATCCCCCTAATTAACTCTGGCTCGAGGGTGCATCTCTGAACCCCTCTGACACCCGTCGTTGTAATCCTTCAACGTCGTCAGAGAGGTGATGGGTCCCGACGGCCACACATACGATGGACCACTATGTCCTTAAACTGGGACAATGAAGTCCAAACGCTCCTTTGTCGGATCTAAACGATCCCGTTAAGTTGATCTTAGTCTCAAACTAGACTAACGTATCCTTAACAAATGTTTGAGTTGATCTTAGCCTCAAGTATGGCTAACGTGTCCCCAAACCAAACCCCTAAACCCAAATCTAAGATAACACGGATTTGGACTAGTCCACGCCCTACGGGCGACGACATAACTCGGTCTCCGTAAACGATCCACGGGCAATAAAACATAAAACAAAAACACACGACACGAAGTGACTATCTGGAGAAGGAGAAAGTTGTTACCGTGATGCGGTAGCGTAATTAACTGCAGGGGCTTGCGCCTGCAGGGAAGAGCGTCCCCACAATCAAAAACCCCTCAAACGAGGGGGAATCTGACGAAGTCTGCTACATCGGACGCATCCGTCTAAACCTCCGATACATGGCGCCATGGATCAACTTGGCATCTTCGGAGAGGTGGACGGATAGCACCTATTGGCATCTGCCCCGAACCTCAGGCGAGACGGCCCGACGTCCCGCGTGTCCGTTCGGAGGGGAACAGATTCTGGCACGCCCGGTGGGACCTTTTCCTCTTTCCACTCCACACTTCGTGTGTCGTGATTCGCGAACCAATCGGGGTTCGCCAATGATTGCCCTTGGGTTTCAAGATACTAAGAATTGACGTCTTGCCTATTGCAGAAAACAAAGGATCGATGGCTGTTACTTCCGCGAAGTCCTTCAACTGCTCAAACTGCAATTGCGACCAACGCTCTACCTCGCCAGGAGGTATAGCCTATGGACCCCAAGCTGCTTCGTTGTTCACAATGCCGGTGGACCAAGTGACTCAAGCCACTACCGGATTGTTCTTTGGGACTATGCTCCCCCTATCAAGCTTCGTGGCGCCGGTGCTAACAAAGGAAACTCTCAGGAAGTCGGTCTTTGATCGTCTTACCCCTGCCGCGGCTCCTCTCAACGAGTCGCCCAACGTCAACGCCTCGGTCTTCTCTAGATTGGGCCATAAATCTTGCGAACTCATCATGGGGCCTACAATCTCAGAGAAGGCTGCTTCCAAGAAAGCGGCCGCTCCTGCCTCCGAAATCGCCAAGGCGGTTTCCCCGGTCAAGAAATCGATCTTCACAAGATTAACAGCTTCGACTCCCGCTCCCGCTGCACAAAGGACATCGGTCTTTGACAGGCTAACACCAACAACGACCCCTCACCCACACAGGGGGCAAGACGAAACCATTCTTATAGCTGACTCTACGTCGTCTGCTCGACGTGCTCGACGTCGTCATTGGCGCTGAATAAGGAAGGCTGGGGGCAACTCCCCCTCTGGATTGACTCCACCATCCCCGGTGGTAGAAGTTAATGCTGCTGTTCCAACTGTGAACAGCTTCGAAATGCTAAATAAGGTGCGAAGGAATTCCCCTACTGCAGTGCTAAAGAGGTCTCCTCCCCCATCAGGAAAGGTTGTGGAAATAAAATCAGACCAGCCCCGATCTCCTCAACGGCTGTCTTCCAAAATCTATAAGGTTTGGCGGCAGGCCCGAGACTCAATCATCGATCCAAACTTCTCCCGCCAGCACAAGAAGCTGAAAATCCAACCGAAGGCTGGTCACCAGGCTAAACCCCAAAAGGCTGTCTGGACGCCCTCCTCAACGGCCCCCTCAACCTCCATGGCTCATAAAAGGAGGAAGCCAGAGAAGATCCCTCAACATGCAACGACGGCTAAAAGCAATGAGCCCAGACACCCTAAGTCTGGGGGCGCGATGGTACACACTGTTTATATGGCTTCTGGAAAGGAGGAAAGCCGCACTTCTACGGGCCACCGACCGTTGACACGATCCGTGACGAAAGCCCAGGAACAACAACAAAAGTTGCAGGAAATGATGAGTGCTATGGCCGCACTTACCGGGCCAAAAGAAAGCCCAGAAACGTCCTCAGACGCGCGCCGGGAGGAGGAAACCGACGCTGAGTTCCTTCGCCGGACATTGGAGAAAAAGGACAAAGAGGCTGCTGAACAAGCGGCTAATATACAGCGTATGGGCCTTCTCTTCCAAGATATGATAGGAATGATGATCCAACAGGACCTACCCGCTGAAGATCCCCCAATCGTTCTGGAAGACGACCGAGGAGAAACGTCAAATCCACCACCAGCCCTCTCTACGGCCAGGGAGGAGACGATCTCTAAAGCTGACTTGGCCGACTACATAGCCCAGCAAATCCGGGTCCATCATGCGACTGAGGCAGCTGGTCAAGTCGTGAAAACGGGGCGGCCGTATCCAAGCTGGTACGATCAAATCAAATACCCGCAAGGCTATACGATACCGAAATTCCATGTGTATAAGGGGACCGGCAATCCTCATCAACACGTCGCCCAGTTCCGGGCCCTCTGCGGTAACACCGGCGGTGACGATAAACTGTTGCTCCGCCAGTTCGTGGGCAGCTTATCAGAAACAGCGTTCGAATGGTATTCGGAACTCCCGAACGATTCTATCAAAACGTTCGCTGAAATGGAATTGTTATTCACTCAGCGATTCGCGAGTGCCAGCGAACGCACTCCAATAACTGCATTGATTAACGCCAGGGTAAAACCAGGCGAAACCTGGGTCCAGTATGCTATACGCTGGCGGAATTTGTGGTCGAGATGCGAGCAACGCATTGAGGAGGCACCCGCAGTGGGCATGTTCGTGGGAACCCTAGACCCCCACGCAACTATCTCCCAGTTTATGATGTTTTTTAAGCCAACCACATTCCAGGCTTTAATCGACAAGTTGGCTCAGATGGACCAGATGGGTCATAGGCCACCTCCCCCGAAGTCGGAACCTCGGAATGACAAGGGTAAAGGAAGGGCAACCTTTGTCGCGAATGCCCAACAGCAACCTAACGCCCCGAAATCGGCAGATCAATTGGAAGAAAGACGCCGATATTATAACGAAAAGATGAAGCGTCCCTACTCGTTCCCACGAGACAAGACGAAACGGTTATTTGAGCTGGCAATACGCAACAGACTTATAAACCTACCAAATCCAAGGCGACCGCCACAACCCACCGAGGTGAATAACCCTAACTATTGCCCTTACCATCAAACGGTAAGTCATCCGATTGAAGATTGCTTCGTCTTCAAAGGATGGATTGAAGATCAATACCTCCAGGGGAAGTTTGTACTGTCCGAAAAGTGGAAGGTGAACCCACCACAACCGCATACTCCTAAGAAAGCAGATACACCGGGGGCAACCTGCTCCTTTATTGAAGAAGCTCCATGGGAGGTCGTACTATCAACTAAAACCAAAAGGATGCTGAGAGACCTTCATGCGTGCCCTGCAATCGAATGGAAGGACCCTCTTGAACCTCAAATTATCGAAGGGATGTTGAAGCCCCGCCCAACTATGAAGACTCATGATAAAGATCCAAATACTCACGCCCATCCGTCAAAAGCTTCGAAGAAAAAGAAGAAGAAATCCAAGAAGCCCGCGAAGCTTGGAGACGAGCGCACGAAACTGCAAAAGCAGATCGACGCGCTGGAAGAATACAATCAAAAGGCGCGAACCCCTGTCACACTGCAGGAGTTCCTCAACCACATCTTTCAAGAGAGGGATGATGGAGAGAGCTCGTCAGATAAATCCGAAGGGTATGTGGCAAGTTGCAACGTGATCTCCCACTCGTTTACCGATGATGAGAAAACTCCTAGCACTAAGAAGCTGGAGACGGGGCCCGAACCAGAGCGTGCGAGGATGACAACTGATATGATCAATGCCTTCCTAGACGAGATTCGTCTAAAAAGTAAGGCGAATCAGGAGCGTGAGATGGCAGCATCAGAAGGAACCAAATACGGGCGACTGAACGAAAGAGTTGAGCTACCCCTGCCAGAGCGAAAGGCATCCGAAACGGACAAGAAGATATTCAAGACAAGGAAAAGGTTCGCTAAAGCCATGTCAATGGGAATGAAGCTACCACCTTCGGAAGGAAATAGGCACGATGGGGCGGAGAGGCACCCTGACTATTGCGCATATCATCGGAAAATCTCACACCCCACAGAGGAGTGCGACGCCTTTAAGATATGGTGGCAAGGATATGTTGCTCGTCGGCAACATTGTAAGCGCATGAAACGCAAGATCCGTCGGGAGCAAAGAAACACTGTCGACGGGCTCAACAGAATTACTGGCAACTGTTATATGGCTCATGCCGAGGGGTCACAAGTTCTCACCTTTGGGAGCGACTCTGATGAAGAAGTGACTCTGGGCCCTCTCTTTGAAGAATCCGTGTTAGGGAAAGATGAGGAATCGGAAGCCTGCGAAAACATTCAACTGCGCAATCGCACACTCCCAGAAAAGAATCTCGGGCCCATAAGCAGAAAAGATAAGGGAAAGGAAAAGGCCATTGAAGATATCGCTTTAGATGACCAAGTCACGAAAGAACTAACTACCAGAGACCCTCCTAGGAGGAGTAAAGTGGACTATAACATCCTCGCGCATCTAAGGAAGCTACCTTCTCAGCTTAGCATTCTCGACACCCTTCTATTATCAAAAGAAGCGCGGGACTCACTAATTAAGGCATTACAAGAACCTGAGCAATTCCAAGCCTTTCTCGCCACTGAAAGGATGAAGGATGAACTGGAGGAAGTGCATACAGCCGATATCACTTTCGGTGATGAAGACCTCCTTCTCGGGACGTGCGACCATAACCGTCCCCTATATGTCTCCGGATACTGCCATGATATCAAGATAGGCAAGATCTTGGTGGATAATGGATCCTCCGTCAATCTCCTTAATGTTCGGGTGTTGAAGGAAATCTGCATGAGTGTGCAACATCTCGCTCGTGACAAAATCACTATCTCCGGTTTCGATTCATAATCGTCACGGACTCTCGGATCTGTAATACTAACATTACGCTTCGGACTGGGATGAGAAGCGTAAACACTAGTCTACTCCGGAGTATCGATGCCCTGTCTCGATAATCCTACGACTAGGGACCTGAATAAGGATGTGCTTGTAGACTACCCAACCCCCACTAGTGTGACTGCCATCACAACGCTGGTATTCAAGCAAGATCCTAAGAGCTCTATCAATACATATACTCACATATTAAGATAGAAAAACCAAGTAGCATACTACCATATTTAGCAAGACTGTTATATACATGTGAATATCCCAAGCTTCCATTAAGTAATATACAAACTAGTATGATACAATAATGGCCCCTAGGGTATATACACTAACAATCTCCCACTTGCACTAGGGCCATGTACTGACATATCGAAGACCGATGATCTCGAGTAGCCTCTCGAACTGAATCTGAGGTAGGGCCTTTGTGAATGGATCAGCAATGTTCTCTTCAGTAGAAACTCTCCGAACCTCAATCTCCCGACGATCAATGATCTCCCTGATCAGGTGATACCGCCTTAAGATGTGTCAGGACTTATGATGGGACCTTGGTTCCTTCGCTAAAGCTATAGCTCCGTTGTTGTCGCAATACAGAGGTATTGGATCAACAATGGTAGGAACCACCTGAAGTTCTGTTAGGAACTTCTTCATCCAGACTGCTTCTTTTGCGGCATCGCAAGCAGCTATATACTCCGCTTCCATCGTCGAGTCAGCAACGGTGTCCTGCTTGGAGCTCTTCCAGCACACCGCCTCTCCATTGAGGGTAAAGACATAACCTGACATGGACTTGGAATTGTCCTTATCACTCTGGAAGCCGGAATCAGCATAGGCCTCCATCCTGAGGTCTTTTCCGCCGTAAACCAAGAACATCTCCTTAGTCCTCCTCAGGTACTTGAGAATGTTCTTTACTGCTATCCAGTGCTTCTCCCCTGGGTCTGACTGATACCGGCTTACCACGCTCAGTGCGTAAGCTACATCTGGTCTGGTGCACAACATCGCATACATTATAGAGCCTATCGCAGAACCGTAGGGTATAATAGACATGCGTTCCCTTTCCAAATCAGTCTTGGGAGACATCTCTTTGGATAGGGTGATTCCGTGACAAGCCGGTAGATTACCGCGCTTAGAATCTTCCATACTGAATCTTTTCAGTACAGTGTCGATATACCTGGACTGCGAAAGTCCCAACATCCTCTTGGATCTATCACGATAGATCCGGATCCCCAGAATGTAAGAGGCATCACCCAGGTCTTTCATGGAGAACCTGTGTGACAAGAATCCTTTGACAGATTGTAGCATAGGAATGTCATTTCCTATCAATAGAATGTCATCCACGTACAAGATGAGGAATACGACAGTTCTTGCTACAACTTTACTATATATGCACGGTTCATCTGGATTTTTGATAAAGTCATATTCTTTGACTGTTTCATCAAAACAGATGTTCCAACTCCGCGATGCCTGCTTTAGTCCATAAATGGACTTAAGCAACTTGCATACTTTCCCGCTGCTCCCACTCTGATTGAAACTCTCTGGCTGATCCATATAGACGCACTCTTCTAAATTTCCATTCAGAAAAGCCGTCTTTACGTCCATCTGCCAGATTTCATAATCATGGAAGGCAGCAATAGTAAGAAGGACCCGAATGGATTTGAGCATAGCCACTGGAGAAAAAGTTTCGTTATAGTCCAAACCAGGTCTTTGACGAAAACCCTTTGCAACAAGTGTAGCCTTATAGGTTTCCACCTGTCCATCTACACCAATCTTTTTCTTGAAGATCCATTTGCATCCTATGGGTTTTACCCCATCTGGAGCAAAGTCTAAAGTCCATACTTTGTTGGTGTACATGGACTCCATTTCGGTCCGCATTGCATCTAGCCATTGTACCGAGTCGTCGCTCTGGATAGCCTGCTGGAAGCCAGTAGGTTCATCATCATCTATGATGCAATCCGCTCTATCCCCATCTATGAGAAAACCGTAGTATCTCTCCGGCGGATGAGACGGCCTACTACTCCTGCAGAGGGGTGCGGGAATGTCCTGTTCTTCTTGAACTACTTGTTCTACCAAACTTTCAGTATTAGTTTGTGGTTCTGGAATTTCTTCCAGTTCTATTTCGCTCCCACTTATTTCCTTTTCTAAAAACTGCTGTTCCAGAAAATGGGCATTACGAGAAACAAAAACCTTTTGTTCCTCTGCGTAATAGAAATAATATCCCTTGGAGTTCTTTGGATATCCCACAAACTTACATTTTACTGATCGTGCCTCGAGCTTGTCCACATGCTGCTTTTTAACAAAAGCTGGACATCCCCAAATCTTCATATGCTGAAGATGGGGTTTCTTCCCACTCCACATCTGATATGGGGTGGTAGGCACAGTCTTGGTAGGAGCCTTGTTCAGAAGATATGCCGCTGAATCTAGCGCATAACCCCAAAAAGATCGCGGTAACTCAGCATTACTCATCATGGATCGTACCATATCCAATAGGGTTCGATTCCGTCTCTCCGATACACCGTTATGCTGTGGAGTGTATGGAGGAGTAAGCTGAGAGAGAATTCCTTTCTCTTTTAGGTAACGTAGGAACTCGGCACTCAAGTATTCACTACCTCGATCAGATCTTAGTGTCTTGATACTTTTGCTGGTTTGGTTTTCTACTTCATTCTTATACTCTTGGAATTTCTCAAAAGCCTCGGATTTATGTTTCATCAGATAAATGAATCCGTACCTTGAGTAATCATCCGTGAAAGTAATGAAATAGGAAAAACCACCTCTTGCATATGTAGACATTGGACCACATACATCGCTGTGTATGAGTCCTAAGAGCTCGCTCGCTCTTACTCCATGTCCAGTAAATGGAGTCTTTGTCATCTTTCCTATTAGACAAGATTGACAAGTGTCATAAGATTGATATTCGAACGAGTCCAAATATCCTTCTCTATGCAACTTAGTCAACATTCTCTCATTGATGTGACCCAGTCTACAATTCCATAAGAAAGCTTTATTTAAATCTGGAGACTTTCTTTTTAGTGTGTTCTGGACATTGAAAATTTGGAGTTGGTTTAACACATATATACCGTTTTCCAGTGTACCGGACCCAATCAAACTATGATTAAGGTGGATGTTAACAACACCACTTCCAAACGTGAAATCATAACCTTTATTTGATAACAAGGAAACAGATATGATATTACACGTTAAGCTGGGTACACAAAAACAGTTATGTAAAACCAAAATGTGTCCACTCTTCATTCCCAGGTGATAATCCCCTACGGACACAGCTCCCACGCTAGCTCCGTTAGCAACCATCAGGGTCATATCACCTTCCTTCAGCACTCTACGGTTTCTCAGTGCCTGCAATGAATTGCAAATATGAGATCCTGATCCAGTATCCAATACCCAGGAAGTAGAGTTGATTGACAGACAATTCTCAATTACAAACACACCTGAAGACGAAGCCACAGCTTGCTTCGGTTCCTGGTTCTTGGCGTTCCACGCCTTGCAATCCTTTTTCCAGTTCCCTTTCCTGTAACAATGGAAGCATTCATCCTGGCCCACTACCGGTACCGCAAACTTTTTCTTTCCCTTCCCTCCCACCTTACTTACACCTCCTCTAGGTCTGGGGGCGGCCTTCTTTTTCCTTACTTTGGCCCTAGCCTTGGACCCGGAAGAAGAAGCACCGCTAACAAACATAGCGGGTGTTTCCCTTGCCTTCTGCAAGGTGCCCTCTGCACTCCTTAACATGTTCAGGAGTTCCGGAAGTTCAACTTCTTTTCTTTGAATGTTGAAGTTCAGGATAAACTGGGCATAGGTGGGAGGAAGGGACTGGAGAATAAGGTCTGTATAGAGCTCATTATCCAAAGTCGTCCCAAGGTCTGCGAGCTCTTCTATATAGCCGATCATCTTTAGGACATGTTCTCCTACCGATGACCCGCCAACCAACCTCGCTCGAAACAAGTTCTTTGAGGTCTCGTATCTTGCTATACGAGATTGCTCCCCATACAGATCTTTTGTATGGAGAAATATGGAGTCAAGATCCATATCCTCGTGCCTCCTCTGATGTTCATTGTTCATCGAGGCAAGCACGATGCACTTGGCTTTCGCGCAATCTAAATCCTAGTTTTTGCGGATTTCCTTATCCGCATTACTGGATTTGGGACCTGAGACTTCAAGTGCCTTAGTGGTGAGGACATACCCCAATTTGTCATAAGTCAAGGCCATTTTGACATTCCGCAGCCAATCTTTATAGTTTGGCCCTGTCAGTATATTTTTCTCTAAAAGTAACTTAAGTCCAGTCATTTTCAGGGTCGCTGCAATTAGGAGAGAGAGAAGAAAACTCTTTAGCATGATGCTCTTGCAAGTTTAGAATGGTTTTTAATTTATCTAAACTGGATGGCTCCCACTGTTTCTCGAATCCTTCCTCAAACCTTAAAAGAAGAATTAGCCAGGACTATTCTCACTGCACAATACTTGCTTAACCGTTCAGCCAGGCTGGTGTCGGTACTTCGAGAGAGGTTTTCCAACGCTTTCGCGAAGTTCCTTAATTAAATAACCTCTTTTCTCTGGGGGCGTAACCCCGCTGACACCTTTCTTGACACCTACTTGGTTTATAGCATTGATCGTTAAGTGACGAATATCCTGATGAGTAACATATACTCACAGTAGGATCGGGATCCAAATATCATCGTATGATAATGTTGAAGGAATGCTACCAACATTCATCAAACTTCAAATGGTATGCATCTCTTTGCAAATTTCATTTTCTTTAGAAATTCCCGATATAAGTTTTTGCCCCATGCTCTTATGACCTTGGCTTTGGTCAAAATGTCATAAGTCACATGTCAAGTTCTACCCGTCATTATCTTGTCAATTTGAACCCATCCGTATATACCCCTGACTTTGGTCAAATGATAATACGACTGTCCCAAACCAACTAATCTATCTTATGCAACAAATGAAAACCCAGCAGCTACCAAACATTATGCCTTGACTTTGGCCAAAATGCATAGCTTGAATACTATTGAATACCCAAATGAAATGACGTAGGGCTACGAATGGTTTTGGCGAAACCGTGAACGTAGTGAACTTGATATGACCGAAGGAACCTGATAGCTTTAAAAAGGAGTGGTTAAAGCTCCGCAATTAAAAAAATATCATCTGTTTTAAAATAACCGATTGGCTTCTTTTAAATTGTTCCAACGATTCAACTTTTTGGTTTATTTTCTTTGCATTATAAATAATGCGTCCCATCATTTAACCTATCATTGCAGAAAACAACGAAAATACAACGTCCTCTTATGCCATCCGCATTCGCCACGGGGCCCCGTCATCACCCGTTAGGTTACCTAACTAACGGCAGAGCGGGGGCTGGGCTAGCGCGGGTGTAAAACATAAGTGACGTCTAAATAGCTATCATATATAGATATTGTACATTCGTCAGACGCAATAATAGGCATTCCAGATCTCATATGAACTTTATTGGATTTGCAAGCAATCCGTGTTTGTTTAGAGCCTGCAACAAAAGACGGATTACACAGTTGTGATGAATAGCCATTACCCCACCCTAGACCCCTACAGGTACGGCAAACTACCCGCCTAATACCCGAAATGAAGCGGTCTCCCTCAACAAAGTGAGTAGGCCACTAAACACTTCAAAGTACCCGGTAGTTTGTGCACCCCATCTTGGGTCTATCCTAGGAGCAAAAACAGTAAAATGAAATAATACAACGGTGGCTACATCCGCAACCTGGATGCGTCCCGCAAAATAATATTACAACATATTACAATTACATTGAATGAATTAAAATAATAACCCATCACAAAACCTGGCTAATCATCACTACAGTCCAATACAGTTCACATCCACAAACAGTAAAAATCATTACAGAAATGTGCAACACCCTGCCAACCGACATACTAGCAGTTAAGGGAGGTTTACGAACACATTATACAATCACAGATATAATCATATTAGCAAACATCGTAAAATTTCGATCGAGCAAAACACTTTAGATTCTACTGCAAAACTTCTCTGTGCACCTGAGATCTTTAGGCCGACTCGGCCCTAACTCGGCCGCGGATCCGCGGCGGATCGCATGGATCCGCCGCGGTTCCGCGGTGAGTTAGCCGAGTTGGGAGTCCAAATTTCTTCAGTAGCCCTATAATTTCATGCTTGTTATTCTGCAGGTCCCTGAAAAAGTTTTAGGGCCTGTTTTAAATTCGACAGAAACTGTGTTAAAACGATGATCTTTCCGGTTCTTTTTGCGTTCTAAATACTTACGACTTTGCTAATGAGTTAATTATTATTTAGCGAGGCTCTGATACCACTGTAAGTCGATGTACAACACCCCACGACTTGCGGGGAGGCGGAATAATGAAAAACGATCTTGTTTGAAGTGTAAACATCGACTAACCGAGAATCTTTGCATAAACAATAACTAACAACAAACATAGGAGTTAACAACTACTATGAAAAGTGATTATACCTGTAGAACCGAGTCCTTCGTCTGGTCGTTCTCCACGTCCTCTCCGGCCTTCTCTAAGTAGTAGAAGATCCACCCGAGATCTTTACTACAAGCTTCACCTCAAACTAGAGGTAACTAGGTTTCTTAAATCGCTAATATAAAAAACCTAGGTGATATAGAGAATGGTTAAGGATTAAGTAGTCTAATCTAATCCTTGTACTCAACACATAAGAGGGGAGGATTAGGGTTTGAAGAGGGAGAGCTTGACGAGAGAGAAAGTGAGCAAGAGAATGAGATGAGAAAATGAGCTATCATAATATATATCAAGCATTATGATTTATCCAAATAAAAGAAATAAATGATTAATTATCATGCTTAATAAATATAAGAGGGTGATTCATCTCCATGAGTCATTAAGCATTTATGACGCATTAATGACTTGGAAGAATCACTCAAATGACTCACTAATCTCATTTAATGCATATGCCACCTTAACCCCCAAGTCACCATCTTCTAGAAGCTTCTCGCGCAATTACGAGAACGCCTCTCCTATCCGTGAAAA
Source organism: Agapanthus africanus (assembly GCA_030015575.1). Classification (NCBI taxonomy): domain Eukaryota; kingdom Viridiplantae; phylum Streptophyta; class Magnoliopsida; order Asparagales; family Amaryllidaceae; genus Agapanthus; species Agapanthus africanus. Next base: position 598,868,373 of record JASDDO010000014.1, read on the forward strand.
CACGGAAAAACTTTAGACTGTATAAATCCAATAACCGGATACTAGAAACTGGCTTAAACCAAAGCCGACTAGTAAAAACTGTCCGGATGTCGTACGTGCGTAAACACACGTATGCGTCCGAACCCTTTTCGTAAAACCATACGAACTCTATATCGTTTCGCCTGGAGTAGGGAAACTCTCTGTGTGGGACTCTAGAGACTCGACTACTATGCTGGCAGTGGGTTTAACCACAGACCGCAAGCGGCACTAGCTGTACGTAACGGTCCCCAGGTAGATGTCGATAAGAAGGCCGATGAGGAAACCCATCCGAACTCCTACTGAGTCTGATGTGACAATCTCCGTACAGTCCGGTCTGTTCGTCTAAGACTATCGCATATCGGGCCTAGGGGGCGGCAACCGTCAGTCCCCTAATAGCGGTATAAGTCATGTCGGAGCGAAGCCCATTACACCCTGAGAAACTACTAGAACCTACCAGCAAATCTCGCTTGCCCTGGCCAGGGACTTTGCGTAATGGCTCTCTGACACAGCGTGATATCAACCTCCAATACCGAGAGAGACGAATCCTGTCTAACCGCCACTGCTTCCAAGTGCTCGGGACTGCACCCAACTGCTACCTGTTTGCACGACTCCTTTGAGCCGTGGTAGGGTAGAAATCTAAGAACAGTGGGACACACTCGAGGCGAAGTAGCAGTGTCAAGTCTGCGGACTATGCTGTACTCATGTCACCTGGGAACTGTTCACTGACGACTGGTATAAAACCAACCAACAGTTCCCTATGAGTCATGTCCGGTGTACCCGTAACCTAACGAGCACCTGCATACTATCTCCAGTACGATGTACCGACGGCTGTGGGACAGACCATCTCCCCAACTGGGATGAGAAGCGTACACACTAGTTTACTCCGGAGTATCGATGCCCTGTCTCGATAATCCTACGACTAGGGACCTGAATAAGGATGTGCTTGTAGACTACCCAGCCCCCACTAGTGTGACTGCCATCACAACGCTGGTAGTCAAGCAAGATCCTAAGAGCTCTATCAATACATATACTCACATATTAAGATAGAAAAACCAAGTAGCATACTACCATGTTTAGCAAGACTGTTATATACATATGAATATCCCAAGCTTCCATTAAGTAATATACAAACTAGTATGATACAATAATGGCCCCTAGGGCGTATACACTAACACCATTCTCTGAAAAGGGCGAACCAAAGACCGATCGGCCTCGAGGACCAACATCAGTAAAGGCACCTACTTCAATGGAGAGAAAGAAGAAGGTATACTCCTTCAGGAGGGATGATGTCCGCAAAATATTCATGGACGCCTTGAACAACGGTCTGCAACTACCTGTTCCAAAGAGGCCATAGGAAATGAACATGACCGGAAATCCCATATACTGCCCATATCATAGAGTGGTGGGTCATACCATCGAAGACTGCTGTATTTTCAAAGATTGGGCAGAGGACCAATATAAGCTTGAAAAAACCTCGCAATCCTCGGATGTATCGGCAAGCCACAGAGCTAGGTCATCAACACAGCTCCGCCAAGATCAAAGTTCAAGGAGATGGGATAAGCAAAGAGGACCACCACGTCGTTAAACTGGGAACACCTGATCGACCACCACGTCATTAAACTGGGAACAGTCGACCTCTAAGTCGTTAAACTGGGAATGTAAAAAAAATAAAAATTAATAAATATAAAAAAAATGTGTGTATATAAACAAAAAATGTGTAAATAAAAGAAAAATAAAGAAAAGCCGAAATGATAGGGCAACTCGCAATAAAAATCAGCGAGTGAAAATAAAAATGAAAATAAAGCCGAAATGATAGGGCAACTCGCAATAAAAATCAGCGAGTGAAAATAAAAATAAAAATAAAGCCGAAATGATGGGGCAACCGCGAATAAATAGCCGAAATGATCGGGCAATCGCGATCTTCACGATAAGAAAAGCTGAAATGATAGAGCAATCGCGGTGAAACAAAAATAAAACAAAACAAAAAACAAACAAAACAAAGGCGAATGATGAGTCACGCCTGATACCATATTCCAGTGCAGCGATGCAGACGCCAACAAAAATTCAAATTTCCAAAATTCTTCCAGCCCTACGGCCAGTTCCCAAATTGACTGCCGTATACAATCCACGGGCTCAAATAATTCTCATCACGTCCATGCTCCACCGTAACCACCGGTTACGCGGCTGGTCTCCGCCTTTGGAATTATGCTCCATTGAGAAGACCCACTCATGTGTCCTCACGATACATGAGGAGAACAAACCTTTATGAGATCCTTACGGCTCACAAAGGAAAAACACATTTAGGAGTCCTCACGACTTCTAAGGAGAAAATACACCTGCGGGATCCTTACGACTCGCAGGGAGTAAATGCTTTTATGGGACCCTCACGGCCCATAAAATTGAAAAGCCTTAGGCGATAGGGATCTTAACCTGTCTCCTAAGCCATCGCTCCCCAATTCCCAAGTGGCGAATGATGAGTCGCTCCTGGTAGATATCCCAGTGCAGTGATGCAGACGCTAACCAAATTCCAAATTCCAAATCCCAATCCCCAAATGGCGAATGATGAGTCGCTCCTGGTACCATATCCCAGTGCAACGATGCAGACGCCGACCAAATTCCAAATCCCATACCCCAATGGCGAATGATGAGTCGCTCCTGGTACCATATTCCAGTGCAGCGATGCAGACGCCAACAAAGTCCCGAAATTTTTCCGGCCCTACGGTCTGGATCATACATCCTGCAAAACCGTATACAATCCACGGGCGTAAAAACAATCTCAATCTCTCCCGAGTCCTACCGGTGAGACCACATTCAAAGTCCCACCAAAAATAATAAAATAAAAATAAAAAATAAATAAAAAATAAAAAAAGGTATGTCCACAAGCAAAATGGGCACGGATGAAAACCCGAAAGGGCTCCGTGAGTAAAAACAGCAGGACTGGCGGCGAGTTTGTGAAAACCCGAAAGGGCACAAACTCGTAAAAGAAAAAAAAGGAGATGAAATGCACTCGCAAAGTCTTCTTGACTTTGTGAGGAGAAAATTCCCGCGTGAGATCCTTACGACTCACAAAGGAGCAACACACTTAGGATTCCCCACGACTCATAAGGAGAAAATACACCTACGAGATCCTTTCGACTCGTAGGGAAGAAATTATTTTATGGGACCCTTACGGCCCATAAAATTGAAAAGCCTTAGGTGATAGGGATCTAAACCTGTTCCCTAAGCCATCAATTCCCAAATCCTCTCAGGGAAAATGATGAGTTGCTCCTGGCATTATTCCAGTGCAGCAATGCAGATGCCAAAAAAAAAACCAATTCCCAAATCCTTCCAGGGCAAATGATGAGTTGCTCCTGGCATGATTCCAGTGCAGCAATGCAGATGCCAAACAAAAACCAATTCCCAAATCCTTCTAGGGCAAATGATGAGTTGCTCCTGGTATTATTCCAGTGCAGCAATGCAGATGCCAAACAAAAACCAATTCCCAAATCCTTCCGGAGCAAATGATGAGTTGCTTCTAGCATGATTCCAGTGCAGCAATGCAGATGCCGACAGAAAACCAACTCCCAAATCCTCTCATGACAGATGCTGATTCGCTCCCGGTACCATATTCCAGTGTAGCGATGCTGATGTCAACTCAAATCAAACAAATCAAACCAACCAATTCCGACATCGACCTCTGCGTAAAACAACAACACTCCGTAACTGGGAAACGTCAAGCAGACACTCCATCTCGGGGACACGTCAACCAGCGACACTCTACATCGGGGAAACGTCCAACACAGACACTCCGCATTAGGGAAACGTCCAACAACGACACTCCGCGCCGGGGAAAAGTCGATCAGCGACACTCCGCGCCGGGGAAAAGTCAACCCGACACTCCGCGTCGGGGAAAAGTCGATCAGCGACACTCCGTGAAGGGGAAAAGCCGATCAGCGACACTCTGTGCTGGGGAAAAGTCAATCCGACAGTCCGCGCCGGGGAAAAGTCGATCAGCGACACTCCGCGCCGGGAAAAAGTCAACCCGACACTCCGCGCCGGGGAAAAGTCAACCCGACACTCCGCGCCGGGGAAAAAGTCAATCAGCGACACTCCGTGCCGGGGAAAAGTCAACCCGACACTCCGCGCCGGGGAAAAGTCGAGCAGCGACACTCCGCGCCGGGGAAAAGTCGATCAGCGACACTCCGTGCCGGGAAAAAGTCAACTCGACACTCCGCGTCGGGGAAAAGTCGATCAGCGACACTCCGCGCCGGGGAAAAGTCGATTAGCGACACTCCGCGCCGGGGAAAAGTCGATCAGCGACACTCCGTGCCGGGGAAAATTCTACCAGCGACACTCCGCGCCGGGGAAAAGTCGATCAGCGACACTCCGTGCCGGGGAAAATTAAACCACCGACACTCCGTGCCGGGGAAAAGTCAACCCGACACTCCGCGCCGGGGAAAAGTCGATCAGCGACACTCCGCGCCGGCGAAAAGTCAACCCGACACTCCGCACCGGGGAAAAGTCGATAAGCGACACTCTGCATCGGGGATACGTCCAACACAGACACTCCGGGTCAGAGAAACGTCTACCACGGACACTCCGTCTCGGAGACGCGTCAAGCGCCGACCGTCCAAGTCGCAAAAAGGGCAGAACCGACCGTCCATGTCGTAAAAAGGGCAATGCATCCCAAAAAGTGGGAACCAAAGCAAGTCGCCTCCACGCAAAAGAAGATCCATCAATTTCATGCACACGACACACATATGCTGTGTGCATTTATTGATGGGGGGCAATTTGTTGGGGTAAAAATTTACACCCCGGTTGACCAAGTCAAAATCAAAGTCAACCCCAAGCCAGGTGGGCCCAAGCCCAGGTCAAGCGGGCCCATGCCCAAGTCGAGCCCGCGGCCAGCCTCCCCATGCCAAAATGAAATCATGTAATAAATAATTTTTATGTAAATTTTTTATGCATGAATGTAAACAAAATGGGCATAAAGCCAATATTTTGTAAGCCCATGGCTTATGTGCAAAAATGAAATGGCACATGAGCCATGGGATGGCTAAAATGCCATTTTTGTAAAGCCCAAGGGGCTCTATGTAAATATGTAAGCCTATAAAAGGCAACATGATGATGAATAAAGGAACACTTTTTCCATTCTCTCAAAAACCTAGGGTTTGTACATCTTTCCCTTTTCTAAAGGTTTCAAACCTTTTTCTTTCTTTGAATTAAATCAAGAGTTTTACTCTTCCTTTTCCAAAACTAAATAGTTTTTCACCATAAAACCCACCAAGGGGAGCTTGGATCTGTCATTAGATCTCAAAAGAAAAGATTTTTAGATCTTACATCTCTTGATCTTCAAGATCCGGACAAACCACAGGAGGAAGAAGAAGAACCCCCTTAATCAGCTTCAACACATCTAGGAGTTTAACTCCATATATATATATATATATATATAATAAATATTTTCTTTCTAAAGCATTGCTTCTGGTTTTTGGGGCTAAAAGCCCTCGTTTCCTCGCCGGCGCCCATGTGCCGACACGTGGCGCGCTAGCGCTCGAGCACAAAGCGCCCACGTGCCGACACGTGGCGCGTTTGCGCTCCAGCGCCCTTGCGCTCGAGCGCAAAGCACCCACGTACCGACACGTGGCGCGCTTACGCTCAAGCGCACTGCGCTCGAGCACAAGGCGCCCGCATGCCGACAAGTGGCGCGCTTGCGCTCAAGCGCACTGCGCGCGAGCGCAAGGCGCCCACGTGCCGACACATGGCGCGCTTGCGCTCCGGCGCTCTGCGCCCGAGCGCAAGGCGCCCGTGTGCCGATACGTGGCGCTCTTGCGCTCCCGCGCTCCGCGCCCGAGCGCAAGGCGCCCACGTGCCGACACGTGGCGCGCTTGCGCTCCAGCGCCTTACGCCCGAGCGCAACGTGCGCACGTGTCTGTACGTGGGTGCTTTGCGCTCGAGTGCAAGGGTGCTGGAGTGCAAACGCGCCACGTATCGGCACGTGGCGTGCTTGCGCCTGAGCGTACAACACCTAAGCGGAGAGCGCTCAAGGTGCTGGCCCCACGCATCCCTTGGATGCCTTTCCCCCTCTTTTTATGTACATACATATACATATACATATGTATACATATTTGCACACACACGTGCTCCACAACACTGTCCCTGTTAGAAAAAATTTCTAATGGGGCGCTGCCCCGCACCCCGCAAGGGGGCTGCTAGCCCCCTTGACCCCCAGCCCGCTATCCGGATAGCGGGACCTCCGTGAAAACTCTGCGTGGCTCCCGATATATCTAAACCCCCCTTCAAAAACAACACACACGTACACTGCACATTGAGTTCGCATGACCAGTTTAACCCGTCAATCGGAGGTTCCCTCGCTCCAAAGGCGAGGGGTAATTAACGGCAGTTTAGTCCGCGGCTGCCGAAGATTCGGATCCCCACAATCATTAAACCCCGGCCTACCCTAGGCAGGGGGAATCTGTAATACGCCTGACAAGCGCATGCGTATTCCCATCTCAATGGGGTGACGAAAAACACCCTACAATCATTGCACATACGTTTTCGAATTTGGTTATGAAAACGTATGAGTCTTCAGATTCAAGCCTATGAAATTTGGGCAACGGGTTGATGAAGTGGGGTTTAATTTCAAAATTATCCTTATTGGCTGGTGGAATAGACAGACAAGTAGGAAGGGGACTGCGTATCGGGTAGCAACTTTTTTGAAGAGAGATACATATTGGATTCTGCGCACCTACGGGCGGTGACAGGGTGTTGTTGTGAAAATCTAATGGAGAACCGTCCATCTCGGTCGATGTGGTGGGTGGAGGGGAAATAGAAGATGATGAAGTACCGACTTCGGAGTCGATAGATAAAACGTGGACAAGACGGGCACTAGAATCCCGTGCCCAACCGATCATGCACTAAGCGGGTTTAGTGCACATGGCAGCGTGTGTGAGAACGATTTTAAGAAGGTTTGTTTTTGAAAAAGTTGGACGTGAAGCTTGACTCAACAAATCACAAAAATGTACAATCAATCCCTAGAACTAGGGTCACCTAGGTCAAGTCACTTGACCGCTCCTAGACTTCCAAAGGAAAAGTCGCAGGATCAATCCTCTACCATCTCTTTATCGCTCTTGTGGTCAGGTGAGTGCCAGGTAAGTAGGAGGTATCCACTATATGAATCACCGAAAATAACGGGCTTAATTAAGTAACCACTTTCCTTAGTCACACTTTCCTAGACACCATAAGAGAAATACGGATAAGCGATAGATTACCCACGACCGTCCTCTGTCCTAATTGAGTGTGAAAGTCGTTAGAGGCTTGGTCTAGATATTTTTTAATTAATGTAAGGTGAAAATATGCTCGTTTTGTGGTTTGTGAGGCCTAGGAAAGGTGATGAAATCCCCACCTAATCTGGATTTGGGTTATTACTCCTTAATGTCCGGTTAAGATATGCACAAACAAACCAATATCAAAACACGCAAAAAGATTTTTGAGCGGCGATATTTGCAAAGAATCCTGTAGGAAAAATAAGAATATTGGATTTTAGAGGAGAGAGAAAGATCAGAGAAAGATACCATAGAAGTTTGGCGATGCAACTCTACCAAGCCGCCGCGCTTCGGCCGCAAAGTGCTTGCTTATGCCGCGGTTCCGCCGCACTATGGTGCGTTCATCTGCTGATTTTTCTTCAGTGCCCTCTAATTCTCCTCCGGTCCTCATTGAAAGTCTCTGAATCTCTTTTTCCACGCTCCAGTGACTCCAGATTCCCTTGCAAAATTCGCACACTAAATGTTAAATACACAAGATACGGTTTTGTTTATTTTATGATATGGATTAATAAGAATTCAACCCGAATAACAAGAAAAAATTGCAGCCGTTTCCCTGGCAATGGCGCCATTTGATTGTTCTGTTTTAAAGAGACGTGTTTTGTGAATAAAGTAACCGCAATCAGGACGGTGTCACTAGTAGCTAGCCGCGATGAGTACAGGTCGTCCGCAGGGAAGCGTGAACCTTTTTCTTGCTTTAGACGAGTCGATTGAAAGATGGGTTGATTGGTTGTAGATATATTTTGATACGAATGTAAGATTTATGAAGAAGAGGCTTATAGGGTTCATATGACTTAGTAGTAATGGATGACTAATTAAAAATGACTCATTTTATCTTTTAATAGTTTAACACTAGATCGATAGTGATGAATGTAGATTGGGGTTCTTTTGGAAGAAACTAGGGTTTCCCCACTCTTAACCCTTGTCCTTGTATTGATCTCTATTCATGTCTAGCCCCTAACAAAACAAGTGTTAATCAAATCTCAAATCGTGGTCGAGACTATCAATAAATTGGTAGCGCGCCCAATAAGGATGTTAACATTTATTTTGCTAATGTTTATAAACTTTAAAATGTATAAAAGAAGTTAAAATATTTTATCATCCATTGATCTACTCAAGCCCACGAACCCTAGCAAGCTAGGAATTACTCATGCATGGTTGGAGAAGAAAGGATGAAGAATGGGAACATAATGTAAGATGCAGAAAGTAAGTGCAGAAATTAATTGCGAAAAGACTAATAAAAACTCTACCTTTATTAATCAACTAAATCATGTACAAATCCTTTTAAAGTAGAGTACAAGAAACTAGTTTTCTCTCTCGATCTCTATTTTGTTGGAAGTAAATGAACAGCTGATGATCAACTCGGATGCGTGGATCGTCTTGGACCTCTTGATCTCTTCGGTTGATAGTTTTCAAAGTGAAGCTCTCGGTCCCTTAAATAGTCACAGAAACTAGGAACCCTAGTTGCCCGATGTTAGGATATGCTGATACGATCACACTAAATCCTATGGCCATAAGGAGGCCGCGGATCCGCCGCATATCTTGGGGTTTGTCCGCCCAACCACGGCTCTTTAGTGAGATCAAGTTTTGGAATTTTTTGTGAAATCTTCTGTTGACATGTGTAGATCTCTTCGATATTTGGATTTTGGAAATCTTACTCTGAGTCTCTGCCGTTGCTAGATCTTATATTTTCCCTCAATATTTCGACAGATTTAATTCCGACATCTCGGATCTTTTGATCTCTAGATATGAGCTAATATCTCAAGTCACAGTGTTAGTAATATTTGTTATTATTTTGAGATATTATCCTAACCATTTGTATGATACAATATTTTAAGAATATTGATTAGAATTATTCGATATGATATGCATATTTTAATTACAATATTTCATTTAAATATTATATGCATGTATTTTCCCTCATTATGATAATTATAATGTAGGAATATATGATAATAAACTTTTTACACATAAACTCTCATATGTCCTATAAGTACAATAAACACCTTTTAGAACTCAACAATAGTGGGGAAAACAATCATTCAAATGTGCATTATTTCAGACTAATCACCTACAAAACCGGAAAGTTCGTTCTTTAGCAAGCTGAATTCAAGCTCCGCAGGCTCATTTAAAAAGCCTGTGATACCACAGAAGTCAGTTTTCAAGAGGCTGATTTTCACTGCTCCTGCTACTCCTGCTGCACCAGCTGCTCCAAGAAAGCCTGTCTTCCATAGGCTATTTGTTCAATCCTCACAGGCTCCCAAGCAGTAAGTTTTCAAGCAGCTGACACTCTCGGAAGATTAGGCTCCACACAGGGGGCAAAATGTTGAAGCTCCTAAAGTTGAAGAAGTTCCGGCTTCAAGTGGTGCCCGACGCCGTTACTGGCGCCGGTAAGGCAGGCTGGGGGCAGTTCACTATCAGGACTGACTTCACCCACACCAACTATTAATGCAGCTGTTTCGACAGATAATGGTTTTGAGCCACTCGGAAGGGTTAAGCGAAACATGCCTGCTGCCGTCTTGAACAAATCTCTATCGCCCGTGGAGATGCCAAATGAAAGAAAGCAAAAGATTTCGCCACCGTGACTCTCTTCCGAAATCTACAAAGTTTGGAAGGAAGTACGTGGATCTGTCGTTGTCAAAAACAGGCCATCTCTGAAATCGGACAAATTCAAGAATCAACCAAAGGCTGATAAACCAATTATCAAGTCTAAGGTAGTTCTCCTAAAAAGGCAGAGGCCGGAGAGATCCCCATCGCCCATGGTAAATCCTAAGAGGCGAAGCGTCAGAAGTTCTACGCACAAAGCTGAGGTAGTTCACACTGTATGAATGATACACCTAAATGGAACTGAAAACAACGCTTCTACCAGTCATCGACCCCAAACTCGGTCCTTGACTCAAGATCAAATACAACATCAGTTGCATGAAATGGCCGCTCAAGCAGCAGCACTAGTCATCCCACTATCTAAGACAAACCTGAAGGATCAACAAAAGGATCCGGAAAGAGGAAAGACAAATGCTGACTCTCTAAAGCGTGCTTTGTAAAAGAAGAGCAAAGAAGCGGTGGAGATGTTCGCTAACATGAACATAATGGCCATTATTTTGCAGCAAATATGCTGGATGATGACCCAGTCATCAGAACCGCAGGCAGAAAACACTCCAGTGGTCCCTGATAACAAGAAAGGGGAAGCTACAAGTCCTTTCCAAGCTCCTTCAACCTCAAAAGATGAAACGATCTCGAAGGCTCAGCTCAACGAGTATATAGCCTAACAGGTCAAACTCTTCACTGCCAGTGAAGCAAACGCCAAGCTGGTCAAAACCGATTGTCCATATCCAACATGGTACGACCATAAGCAGTACCCTCCGGGGTATATGATTATGAAGTTCAATATCTTTAGAGGAACCGACAATCCCCACACAGCTCAAAGCAATGTGTGGTAACACTGAAGGCGATGATAAGCTACTCCTCCGACAGTTCGTCAGTAGTCTAGCAGATACTATCTTTGAATGGTACTCGGAGCTCCCAAATGACTCCATAGACCTTTGCTGACATCGAGTTGCTCTTCACGCAGAGGTTTGTCAGTGCGAACGAGCGTACTACAATATCAGCGTTAATCAACGAGAGGGTGAAATCGAATGAAACACTGGTGAAATATGGCATCCGATGAAGGAATCTAACTTCAAAATGTGAGCAACCCATTATAGAACCTTCGGTCATCGGGATGTTCATCGGTACTCTCGACCCACACTTGATGGTCTATTCGTTCTTATCATTCGCCAAGCCTACTACATATCAAGAGCTTCTTGACAAGCTGGTTCAACTAGAGAAGATTGACCGGATCTCCTCATCCACAGGGGAGTCTCGAAACAACAAGAATAAGATCAAAGCGGCATTTGTCACCAATACTCGGCAACAACAAGGCGGCTTCAATGCAACTAGCCGTCGAAACGATAACCGTTGGGGCCCCACCCTCGAAGAAAAGCTGGGGCATGAATACTCCTTTCCTCGTGACAAGACGAAGAAGCTGCTCGACCTTACCATGAAGAAACACATGCTGTCGTTGCCTGAACCATGGAGACCAGCACAAGCAAACGCGGTCTACGACCCCAACTATTGCCCTTACCATCGGGTTATAAGTCACCCGATTAAAGACTGCTTCGTATTTAAGAACTGGGCCGAAGATCAGTATAAGAAGGGCAAAAGCATGCTGATGAATAGCTGGAAGGTGGATCCGTTACAAAAGCATACCCAAAGAAAGCCAATACGGAATGGCCTCTTGCTCAATGGTAAAGGAAAGCCCGTGGGAAATGGTCCTCTCATAAAAACTAAGAGGATGCTAAAAGAGCTACGTGCTTGCCCCACGATCAAATGGAAAAACCTGCTTGAACCGTAGATCATTGAAGGGATGTTGATGCCACGTCCTACGACAAAGGTCAATGATAGGGAGAAAAGCCTCTCAATCCCTTCTTCCAAGAAGAAGAAAAAGAAGGTCAAGAAACCCGTACAGCCTGATGAATACGTCGACAAGCTTACAGACCTTCATAAGTATATTGATGCGTTGAAATAATATAATCAGATGGCGCGCATTCTAATTACGCTCAAGGAATTCCTTCATCATCTCTTCGAAAACAACAATGTTGAAGAAGAGGACCTAGCGGAAGAAGAAGAAGTGCATGTGGAAAGTTGCTACATGCCCTCCTACTCTTTTGTATCTGATGAAGGTGCTCCACCAGCGTTAGATGAAGATACTTCATCAGTAAACGACATGATTAAGCAGGGGGTAAGATCCACTCAAAGTGCTCTAAGCCTGCCACAAAAAGATCCGATTGATACGCTGATAAAAGAAGCTGTTCAATAGGGTAAGGATATTATAAGGCATGAAGTGACCATCTATGAAAAGTCCAAGCAACTACGCTTAAGAAAACAAGCCACAAAAGGGACGAGTCATGATACCTCCCAACTGAAGCAATCTCCAGCCACAAAGTGCATAAGCAAGGCCAAGGTAGAGAAGCGGTTCATCAAAACCTATCAAAGGGGATGAAACTACCACCCCTCATGCTGTATACTCCCGGAGTGTCGTATTTCGATAGTGGAAAAGAACACCGGAAATATTGTATTTATCATCGGAGAATCTTACACCCTATCAATGAATGCAATGCATTTAAGAAATGGTGGTTGGGCTATGTCTCCCACAGAAGAAAATTGAAGAAGGAAAAGCGAGTGGCTCGGGCTCGTCAGCTCGAGGATGACGCGTCTTAGACAAGCGATAGAACGAAATCAATAGTGGAAAATTGCCACATGGTTTCTCGTAAAGCTCAACCTCAAAAAGGAAAAAGTGGCGAAGTTCCTACCTTCAGGAGTGATTCTGAAGAAGAGGTCGTCTTCAGTCCGCTTTCATTTGCAAGCTCCGCCTTGAAAAAGGAAGAAGAGACGAAAGCCTGTGACAACATTCAGCTGCGCAATCGCACCCTTCCAGTGAAAAATCTTGGGCCCGACTAAGAAGATTAAGGTGGATTATAATGATCTCGCCACTCAAAGAAGCAGGATAAGGGGAAAGAAAAAGCAACCGAAGAGATCGAAGTGAACAAGGAATTTTCCAAATACTTCACCACCAAGGACCCGACTAAGAAGATTAAGGTGGATTATAATGTTCTCGTGCACTGAAAGAAGCTTCTTTCACACTTGAGCATATATGATGCTCTACTTCTATCAAAAGAACTGCGGGAGTCCCTCATCAAGACTCTAAATGGACTTGACCAGTTTCAAGCTTTCTTTGCCGAAGAAAATATGGAGGACGAGTTGGCGGAAGTACGTACTGCCGACATAAGCTTCAGCGAAGAAGATCTCCTCCTGGAGACATTCGAACACAATTGGCCGTTGTATGTTGTCGAATACTTCGAAGATGTAAGGATAAATAAGATCCTCGTCGACAAATGTGAAGGTGCTCAAAGAGCTGGCTATGGACGTCAAATACTTCACTTAGGAGAAGATCACAATCTCCAAATTTGACTCCCATTCTTCTCGAACCTATGGGTTTGTAGTGCTGACGCTTTGGTTCGGACAAATCGTCACTGATGTCAAGTTCCACGTTAGCAACGCCAAGACATGCTATAAATCCTTGCTTGGTAGACCTTGGCCGCATGAGTACAACATCATCCTTTCTATACAACATCAGTGTATGAAGTATTTTAAGGATGTCAAAGAGCACATCATCACATGAGATCTCAATCCCATCTCAGTGAATGAAGTACTCAAATATGAAGATGCATAATACTTTCTGCCTGACTTCGAAGACGCAGAAAGATGCAGCAAAATGACATCTAAAGGGAAAAGCAAGCAGAAACAGGTTGCCGCCATTCCGGTCTTTGGAAGCGACTCCGAGAATGAAGAGGAGATAATATTCTTAGGCCAACCACAGGCGGGAAATGACAATCAAAGCCAGTCGACCCCTATCCCAGTCTTCGGAAGCGATTCGGAAGAAGAAGGTGAAACAGTTTTCTCCACTCATCTTCTATCAAAAGTCCTTAATGATGAAGACCGGACTCTACAAGTCACAATAGGCCCAGCTCGACACTATAAAGAACTCGATACAGTCAGCACCCATAATGTAGAGGAGCTGGTAACTTTCTACGTGCCTGCCAAGCATAGAGGCGCGAAAGCAATTCTCTTCTACAAATCTGAAGAGACCAAAGTTGAAAGAGAAATCGTGTGTGGAGCTGATCTAACCCTCGACAGGTTGCAGCTTATCCATATACCGAAGTACTTCTCAGGGAGTTTGAAGGAACTCCTGAGGCGACAAGGTGTACCCTTCGAATAAACCGTTCGAGAAGTCCAATTCTGCAAAAGGATTTAGGAAGTCCCAGGGGTTCATAGAGTCTAACCCAATGGGAAAGCATACACTTCAGGTTTGGGATACATCCAGTCTAAAAGACGGGAGCGAACCCACACTTTCCATACTATAAGACTCTCAAATGAGAAAGAAGATGAAGAAATGCTTGAACTCTTCGAATGCTTCACCAATGAAGACGATGAGATCTCAAAAATGCTGCTAGCACCAAAAGAGCTGGAAGATGTGATCCATACCATGGTAGATAACCTAAAGAAGATAAACTTAGGACCGAAAGATAATCCTAGACCCACGTTTGTCAGCGAGCTGCTATCTGAAGAACATGTGGCTACTCTGAAAGCCGTACTTGTGGAGTATAAAGACTGCTTCGCCTGGAACTATTCCGAGATGCCGGGTCTTGATCCAGACATAGCAATCCACAAACTGGCCATAATGTCGGGGGTAAATCTCATAAAACAAGCGTAAAAAAGGATGCGGCTCGAATTCGAGATCAGCATTAACGTCGAAATCAAGAAACTAATCGACTCCGGCTTTATTCATAAGGTGCAATACCTTGACTGGATTGCTAACATCGTTCCCGTGATGAAGAAGAACGGGACAGTTCAAATTTGCATGGACTTTCAGGACCTAAATAAGGCATGCCCGAAAGATGATTTCCCTATACCAGTCACGGAGCTTATGATTGATAACACCTCCACTCATGAGGTCTTCTAGTTCATGGATGGGTCTTCTGGATATAATCAGATAAAATGGACCCCGAAGACTAGAAGCATACGGCCTTTTGCACTCCATTGGGCGTATTTTGCTATAAAGTGATGCCTTTCGGATTAAAGAACACCAGAGCAACCTACTAATGAGATATGATGAAGATCTTCGATGACCTTATCCATGAGATAGTCGAATGCAACATTGATGATTTTTTGTTCAAGAGTATGTCCCATGAAGAGCATTAGGGACATCTTAAAATCGTCTTCGAGTGCCTCCGAAAGTTCAACTTGAAGATGAACCCGCTAAAATGCGCCTTCGGAGTTTCCTCTGGCAAGTTCTTAGGATTCATAATCTGCCACCGAGGGACTGAAATCGACCCCTAAAAAATCAGGGCAATTACAGAAATTCTCCCGCCAAGAAACCTTAAGCAATTATGATCACTCCAAGTGAAGCTCGCGTATATCCGGCGATTCATCGCTAACCTATCCTACAAATGCCGTCCTTTCTCCCACTTCATGAAGAAAGGAACCCCGTTCATATGGGACCAAAAATGCCAAAGGGCATTGGAAAAAATCAAACAGTACCTGCAAAATCCGTCGGTGTTAGCCGCTCCAGTTATAGGGAACCCTTTATCCTGTACACGACTGCACTCGATCACTCTTTAGACGCTTTATGGGAATAAAAGAATGAGCAGGAAAAAGAAAGAGCCCAGTATTACTTGAGTCGAGTCCTGTTGGAGAAGAATGTAACTACTTCCTCATCGAGAAGTATTGTTTGGTGCTGATCTTCGCAGTTACGAAGCTCAGACACTACGCCTTGGTGCATAAAGTCCACCTCATATCAAAGGTGGACCCTCTCAAGTATTTGATGACAAGGGCTATATTGACGGGAAGGCTTTCCAAGTGGGCCATTCTGCTGATGGAGTTCACAATCACATATCGCCCTCTCAAAGCAATAAAAGGACAGGTCATTGCTGACTTCCTTGCTTAGCATCCCATCTCAGCTGATTCCCCGCTAAATTGTGAACTGCCTGATGAACATGCATTCAACGCAATCACCAGCAAAGAAGAAGGAAAAGAAAAGTGCCAGTGAGAGCTATACTTCAATGGAGCATCATCAATGAAGGTGCGAAGGAGGAATACCCCTATAATTAGGTCCGGAATAGGCCTAATCTTCGTCACCCCGCAAGGCAGAATAATGCGCTACCCTATCTCGTTGACGGAGCCTAGAACCAACAATGAGGCAGAGTATGAAGCCCTCATAGCCGGTCTTGAAATCGCGATTGGCATGGGCATCAAAGATCTTCTCATATACGGAGATTCTCAGCCAATCGTCAGTCAAGTTAACGACGACTACAAAACATGCAAGCATGAACTAGTAAGGTATGAAAAAAAGGTGCAGGAGTTGATGTAACATTTCAGAAAATATAAATATTATTTTTGGAATTTAATATTAAAATAATATATTTCCCGAAAACTGCCTGATTTGCGAAATTGTGGAAAAAGGGTATAAATATAAACCGATAATTGTGAAATAATTGGAAATTAAAATGATTTATTTAATTAATAATATAACTAAAGGATTTAGCATTTTTAAAATTTATTATATGCAATTTCGATAAAAACCCGATTAGTGCACTGCTAATCGCGATTAAGCCAAATATGTGTTTCTACAGTTTTCATGGTTAGTGCACTATGACATGTTACATGTTATTTCATTTGTGTTGTTTTTATTAGGGTGTATGTGTTATTGGTGAGAAAAGAATGGAAAAATGTGTAATGATGACTTGGAGATAGAGAGGGGACACAATGATGAGAATAAGCATGCTAGGAGAGAGAATGAGAGTGAGAAAGTGAGAGAGAGGGAGAGAGTGCTGCCTCATTGTTCCTCCACCATTTCCTTCTTCTTCTTCTTCTTCATCTCCCTCCATCTTCTACCCTCTTGACCCACCCCAAAAACCTTGCCAAAACCTTAAACCCCTTTCACAAAAGTTGATCTCCTCTTCACCCTCTACACATTGGACCAAGCAAAATGGGATTTTGACAACTTTGGGAAGGTAAGGATGTCTAGAGTGGCCTAAATGAGGTATAGCTTCTTCCATTTTGTTAGTTTTAAGCTTCTTTCTATTCTAGTTTAGTTTAGAAGTCGCTTTAGCGTGGAATTGTGATGTTGGAAAATTCTAGTGAAGGGTTTGGGTGTTTGTGTAGATTTGAGGTGTGTAGTGGCTGTTACAAACCTTAGGGATTGAATTCAAGAGCTGGAATTAAGTGTAGTAACCAAAAATACAAACTTTAGAATTGATCCATGTCGGTTTTGTGATGATATAAGGTGTGCAGGGAAATCTGGAGTAACCCGGGGAATTTTTGAGCTTTGCAAACAACTCCACGGACCAAATTAGGGTACTAGGAGACTACCTTGACGAGATGAACCCCATTGGAGCCTAAGGGGAAGAGGAGGCCGGTTTTTATAGTGATGTGTCCGGCCACTTGGTGGAAATTGGTGTCGGGGTTGATCCAGTAGGTCATATACATCATATACAGCATCCTAGACTTGTTTGTGCAACTACTTTTGGCCTGAGTCAAAATCTGGGAGCATTTTAGTGTGATTTTGGCTATGGTTTTCCATATTTTGTAATGCTAAGTTTTGATATTTGAATTTGAAATTTGTTGTTGGGTGTTCATACATCAACAAAAAGGGGAGTTTGGTTGATTTTGTACGCGTAGGCCATAGGTTCTGACCTATGAGCAATGCACGTACCGTTTTGGATTTCAGAACTTGATTTTAATAGCGTTGCGTTATGTGTTGTTATTGTAGGTACCCTCGCATGGATTCCGAGGCGACGGATCATGGCGTCATCGACTTCGGCAAGCGAAGACCAAGGTGAGTGGATCTATATCCATGGGGGAAGTCGGGTGGATGGCGCACCCCCGCAAAGTTTTGGTGGAAACCGATTTATAGCTTATGGTTAAGAAAACCTAGATTTGGAAACTAGGGTTAGAGTTAACTGATAGTTAGTGAAACCATATTAGAAACTAAGGATAGTTAGAAGTGATATAATACAGCTAATATATGATAACGGTATTTGAGGATGATGTTTGACGATATTGCCGTTTATGATACTATAGGACTAGATAGTCGACGTAGATGTGTCATCCGAACCATACATATTTCTAAACTAAAGAATCGTATGCATCTTTTAAACAGATATCTTGAGGGACGTTACGGAATTTCAAATGATATCTTTTCCTTAAAAACACCGTAACCCCTATTTTCAAAACTACGATTCGCTTCTTTAAAAATCTGATTGTATGGTTCGGGTGTGTATGTTAGATTAGATACTTATATTTATAGTAGAGATAGAATGTTTATGTAAACTCGACTTGATGTGAGATATAAATGCGATGACAAGAATATAAGACGAATATGATGATCTGATGATATGTTGGTATACGGATGCGAGTCGATTGAGATGATGGATACCTTGTCAGTCCACTGATATAAGACCGTTATGGATGTGACCTGGGACATATGTATATATATAGAATGTTGTGAATCATGGATGATAGGCCGTACGTGATATTAGGCCGTACCCTCATTGTCTTATAGGTTGATAGGATCCCTTTTAGCTTAATGCCGTCGTACGATAATTTTCCGTACGTGATGAGTTTGACTTGAGGTTTGATCCATACACTTGACTAGAGGATGCCGTATGATGGATTATACCGTACGTGATGCTGTGAGGCTAGATGCCAATTGATAGATTCACCGACTCAGACATATGATAGTTACGTATACTTTATAGCTTTTAGCTGATGATTTACCTTATGCTGCATTCATGATATTATCATTGCATTGCATGTACCTGTGTTAGTACACTTACACCATTATCGATGATGCGTATGTTACACGTACACAGATTTGTCGGCTCACACACTTCATCATCGATAATTGCCATGTCACTACACAATAGGATTGCTGCATCAAGATGTGACTCTTTGCATGATTTACTTGCTATAGTTACCTGTGCACTTTTATATGATGTTGCATTTGACTTTGGAGATATTGGGAACCTCAAGACATATTTTCAAAATTGGAATCATTTAAAGGAGCGGTTTTCCCTTAATACGATACATCACTGTTCCATGTTGCATGATATACTGATATGCTTACATTTCCATCACATGTCGCATACATCATGCTTTATGATTTTACGCATTGAGATATGCTTTTTTCATGAGATTTCTGGATTTGAGAACCGTAGCTATTTCAAAGAAAGCATGTACTGTTTTAAAAACCCAGTTTCTCTTGATATAATATTTCAGTGCGTCCACCATGCATTTTCTTGGTTCTAAGACGTGTGATATGTGAAACCCGATTCGAGGAGGCGGATGATTCCGTTTACGGGTACATGGTGGACCCGGTATGGTTCCCCGTGGAGAGAAATATTTTTCGTGAAGTAGACGATGAGCCTGGCAGGGTGGCTAGTACCTACCGGTGATTGGTTGGACCTGGCGGATATCCGGAGGATACCGACCGGAGTCGAGAGATGATATGGGCCGATCCGGACTGACCGAGCCCGTGGGCCGATCCGGACTGACGAAGCCCGAGATATGAGGATTTACGTGTCGATGCTGGACACGGGTTTCTTGATGTTTTCGGGTGTCGATGTTGGACACCCAGGTACTATGATTTTGATGTGTCGCGAGAGACATCGTTGATTTATATCCTCATACTTTCTTGCACACTCTTTTATGATATTTACGTGCATACATACATTGACTATATGGTTGGACGAGATCCACACGCATACGGACATTGATTATATGATCGGATGATATCTGCATACATATAGGTATTGATTTCATTGTTGGCACATATGATGACCCGGTCACCCTAGATATCATAGTATTACCTTTATGATATAGTTGACCTGGAAGTCGTTGTTTATTCGATTTCTACTTGTTGATATATTTCTATTCACGAGTTGGCAACTCACCCCCGTTGTGCCACAGTTCTTGCAGGTTGACCGCATGGATCCGTAGCGGCATCGCAGGACATAGCTACTTTTGGGTGATTTTCTTGGTAGGTAGGACATTTGTATCGTACCCACTCTTGTATCTATATTTCACATTGTATCTAGTTGACTCCATCAATCAAAATTAGTAAATTGTATAAGTAATGAGACTTAGTGAGATTGTGGTTGCGAGACTTAGAGCGAGGGGTTTTCCGCTACTTATAGTTGATGTCTTGCTTATTTCTTTATCTTTTGTGGTGAACTTCGCCGTTGGGCGTCGTATACTATATTTATATTGTCTTGCGTGGTTATGATCCGCCGTTTGGCGAAGAGCTAGCTCCCGCTTGGGGATGCCCTTATCATTATCTTGTATATGTGGTTTTGGATCAAAATATACAAAGGAGGTGCTGCCCAAATTTTTAAAAGACGAAACATGTTTTCAAACTAGTAAATTCCACTTGCATTTTCATGTCCCTTTTCTATGCATTTTAAGAAAACTTGATCTCATTATACCTTTATTTCAAAACTTCACCTCCTTTGTTTTCTTAAAAAGGTTTAGATTTCTGGGTTTCGGCTTACTTGAATTACGTTACGCCTTTAGACATTGCGTGATTTAAGTGCTGATCACGAGCTAATATTTCGGGTCGTGACAGTTGCTAAAGAAAATCCTGTCATATACACTGGAGAGTGTGCCACGAGCGGAAAACAGCAAAGCTGACGTGTTAATCAAATTGGCCAAAGAAATAGCGAATGAAAATCTCGACGACGTAAGAATCATTGTCCAAAGCTGCAAGATCCTAGCGCCGAAAGAAACACCTCAGAAGTCTCCAACGGAAACGTCTAAAGAAAATGTTCTTCAAACAGAGGAAGAAAAAGAAGAAGAAGACTGGAGAGAAGTATTCATCGATTACTTCAAGTCTCAACAAGTACCTGAAGATGCATTGCAAGAACATCATCTCGTAAAACGAGCTCTTTCCTTCGCCTTTATCGACGGAACCCTATACAAAAGGTCCTTCGATTATGTATGGCTAAGATGTCTAGGGCCAAAAGAAGTAAAGAAAGTCGTATAAAAAAGTACATGACGAGCTTTGTGGATTCCATCAAGCGGGTCTAAAGATGAAGCTGAAAATCAAAAGAATGGATTACTATTGGCCCACCATGATTCAAGACTGCATAGAGTACGCAAAAAGCTGCCACTCGTGTCAAATACATGGAGATTTTATCCATCAACATCCTAATCCATTGCATCCAACTGTGGCTAGTTGGCCTTTCGAGATGTGGAGGACAGATATAGTTGGCCCTATCGAACTAGTATCGTCCAAAGGACATCGGTTCTGTTGGAGATAGTGCCCTCAAAGTCAATTATTGGATCGCAGGTACGTGATTGCAATGATTGAGGAATGACCTATACCGATATGACAGTCTTACTCGAGATGATAGTATGCTATCTGGTTTGTCTTTATCATCGTATATATGCTTTAATTCACTATTGCATGATTGATAGAGCCCATAGGATTCTTGCTTGACTACCAGCAGTATGATGGCGATCATATACGTGGGAGCTGGGGTCTGTAAGCACATCCTTAAAGAGTCCCTAGTCGTAGGAGTTTCGAGACAGGGCATCGATACTCCAGAGTAGACTAGTGTATACAGTTGAGACCCCGACGAGGGGCGGTGGCCGGTCTCACAAGCCACTGGTATCAGTTGGATCACCTAAGATGTATACAGGTGCTCATTGAGTTATGAGTACACCGGACAGGACTCGCCGGGAACCTGCTAGTTGGTATTATACATATCGTCAGATAGCAGTTCCCTGGTGACATGTGTACAGGTTAGTTCATCGACCTGATATCGTCGTTTGTCTTATATGAGTTTCCACTGTGCTTAGATTACTACCCTACCATGATCAAAGGAGTTGTGCAAACAGGTTTTAGTTGGGTACAGTCCCGAGCCACATTGGAGGCAAAGTGAGCGGATCTCGGGGATTCGTCTCTCCCGGTATTGGGGGTTGATGTCGCGCAGTGCACGGGTGGCCATCACTAGAAACCCTCGTCCGAGGTAGTGGAGAATTACTGATTTGGATCAGTAGTTTCTTAGGTGGTGATGGGCTTCATGCCGACACGATTTATCGCGTTGTTAGGGGTCTGACTTTATCCACCCCCCTAGACTCGATATGCGATACTCTTTAGACGAATGGACCGGACTGTATATACATTGTCACTGTCAGGCTCAGTAGGGTTTATGGATGAGTTCGCTCGTCAGCTTCCCTTCCAATCAATACATAGGCAAACCGTTACGTACAGCTTGTACCTCTGACGTGCTAGGGGTTATACCCAGTGCCAGTGTGTTGATGAGTCATTAGAGTCCCCCACCGACACTTTCCCAAGTTCGGGTGAAACGTTGTAGAGGCCGTATGGGTTTATGGCAAGGTTCGGAAAAAGCACGTGCGTTTTCGCACGTGTCGTTTTTCGGGCAGATAATACTGGTAGGCTTTGGTTTAAGCCGGAACCCAGTATTATACTGTGTAGATATAATATCTTTGTCTCTAATGCATTTGTATTCGGTCATAATACAAATGCGGGTATGTTTATACCATTACGGGGTTATCCTGAAATTCGTTTCAGGATCACTTTTGGAAGTTGGCAGTTTCCAGTTTTCTATCAGCCGTATTTTGACATTCGGTTAAATACGGATTTATCTTTTCTTGGGATTAGTGTGGAAGCTTCTAGAAGAGGTGACTAGGATGGTGAGGTGGCTTTGTTCATTAATGATGCATTTATGAGTTGATGACTAAGGGTGATGATTCATTAGTTCTTAAATGAGTTCATACTTTGTGTATTTATGACTCATTCTCTTCATTAATGGTTATGGTCACCCCCACCTCTCCTACACTCACCCTCCCACCTCCTTATATTGGCCGGCCCCTCCCCTTGGAAAAGATTATGGTTGTAGTTTTGAAAAAGATTAAGGATTTTGGTTCATGAAAATTGATATACTCCATTTCTTATTTCGTATCGATCCAAAAGGCAACTTCATTAACCGTTCGTCCATAGCCTTGGACGTAACGAGACAAAGTGTTCTACTCATTCTCTACTTCATCTTGGTCGTCTCTTTTAGCAAACTTGACGATCGAGTTGCCTCGGTTCAGAGGCGGGAGCCCGTTTAAAGATCCGTCGACGTGGTGCCACCTAGACGACAAGACTGGAGATCGAGGAGATCGGAGCAGCCGCAACAAGCGTGGGATGATGGTTGAAAACCGAAGGACTCGGATCATTCGGTATAACGTTTCTACCCATTTTGTAGTTTGTTAGTTTTTCTTTAATGGAAGATCCGGGTTACGGTACACGATAGCGCCAGTTCGTAAAAAGTTTTTGTTCCGCATTTGGCGTCTGTTAGACGGACGGGGCGCTACCATGGACTTACAGTGGTATCAGAGCCTCACCATTAAGCTATACTAACTTGTGGTAACACGTTTAAAACATCGATCGAACGGATTTTCAAAAACCGCAAAATTCCATGATCTGAGTTTCTGTCGATTTTAAACAGTGTCCTAAAATTATTTTACATATCACAGAATATTCAGCAGGGTTTTCTAAGCATACTGAGAAAAATTGGGCACGTGATCCCATAAAAGAGCGGTGGTTCCGCAGTCAAACCCTAGGTTTGACCGCGGAACCGCGGCGCTTTAGTGGGAACAGTGCATCAATTTTTCACAGTGAGCTTCTATGTGGAAATTGTGGTTTTTGGTATATATCTTTTGGGCCCAGATTTTATTACTGTACAACAGATGTACGTGGGGCCCACTTCGGGAAATTTTGTCGATCGAAATTTTAAATTTGTTAGTATGCAGTATTTACTTTATATCTCCGACCGGGAATGTCATTTGATCGGTAAACCGCGTCTGATTGCTATAGTTCTTTTAGACGGGTTTGCGAACCTGACATTCGCGTTGATGTTCTGTGTTGTGCTGTGATGTTGCAGATATGTCGTGGTGGATAGCAGGGTGCAATGATAGTGCAGTTTTGATTTAATTGTACATTTGATATTGCGGGGCGAGCGTCCAACATGTGGACTGTCGTTACTGCCTGTTGTATAATATTCTTTTGGGGCACGACCGGGTCGAGGTCGATGTACCCGTTGTACATATTTTATTTTCTGTACTAGGTTTATCCCGCGAAGGAGTGCACGGATAGCCGGGTTCTGGAGGGCAACTGGTCCGTATCTCATGGCTTTGAGAGGTAAAGGGACCTCACTCTAGAATTGGCAGACTATTCTCCGCACTCGTAGGGGGTACAGGTTGACCCAAGGTGGGGTGCTCAATTTACCGGATTCCGTGAAGTGCCAGGTGTTCCATTCACTATGTTGTGGGGACTACCTCGCTTCAGGTTTTGGCGGGTAACTTGCCGCACCCGTAGGGGTCTAGGTTTCATTGCACAGGCTATCCACACGACCAGGGGAACGTCAGGTTTCAGCAGCGGCTCTGTGAAACCCGGGGATCCCAGATTATCTGTATTGTTCTGTGATGCTTATTACTTTTCTGTAATGTTGCATATTATCATGCCTGGAGCGATTATTGTATATTGGTATATATACTATTAGATGTTGTATATGTTTTACACTCGCGCTAGTCCAGCCCCCGCTCTGTCGTTAGTTAAGTAACCTAACGGGTGATGGCGGGACCCAGTGACGAATGCGGATGGCATATACGTACATTATATTTTCGTTCTTTTCTGGTGTGATTGATTGATGGGACTGCGTTGATTCTTATCAATGCAAGATAAAACAAACCTATATTTGATGTTGTTGGAACAAATTTTAAAAGGTTTTATTACAAAGATGTTTCCTTTTGTTTTGCATAGCGGTATTCAGTTGGAATATCATGCACCTCATTCGACGAGGCAAGGGCCGAGATCCCTTCACCGGGAATGACCCCTTGGGCAGAAGTTTACGTCAGGATAATAACTTCAATATAGTCGATTACAAGTTTCTATGCATCGTGGTATTCAGTTGGAATATCCTACACCTCATTCCACGAGGAAAGAGCCGAGATCCCTTCACCGGGAGTGACCTCTTTAGCAAAGGTTTTTCGTCACTATATTTTTATAAAAAGCTATCAGGTTCCTTCAACGAGATCAAGTTCATTACGTTAAAGGTTTTTCTCCAAAAACCAGCCGTAGCCCTCCGTCATTTCTTATGGATGGTCAGTAGTATTCAAGCTATGTTTGTTGGCCTTCGTCAAGGCATAGTGTTTGGTAGTTGCTGGGTATTCATTTGTTGCATAGATAGATGTGTTGGTTTGGGACAGTCATATAGCCTTGTTGGCCTTCGTCAAGGGCTTGTGCGGGTGGGTTCAAATTAACCTGGACAATGACGGGTAGAACTTGACATGTGACTTATGATTTGTTGGCCTTCATCAAGGTCATAAGAGCATGAGGCAAAAATCACATCGGGAGTTTCAAACATACAGCAAACTTGCCAGGCATGCGCATACCTTCTGGAGTGTGATAACTTGAGTGGCTTCCATCAAGTTATCATGCGATGATAGTTGGATCCCGATTCTCACTGATGAGTTAGTTTACTCTTCGGGTGATCCCGACTAATTCTTCTTTCTGGTTTGGAGGAGAATTTGATATTACGGTGGGAGGTTTCCTGATTAGATAAAGTGATAACCATTCTAATCTAGGTTAGAGTGCACGTAGAGTGTTTCTTTTCTCTCTCTCTTTGGCAGCGACCCTTGACCGACCCTAGATTATGACTCAGTGACCAAAGTTGACCGAACCTTCTTAAAATACTGGCCTTTGGATTGTCTTAGTTGGATAAATCATTGCCGCTCCTTCTTTTACCCTTTGCATTTCTCAGAACACTCCGTGTTACTACGGATATCCACTTCCATTGGATAGATCCATCGTATGGTTATATACGAACTCGAAGGGACTTCTTCGAGGATGGATCCAGGTTCAGGAGAAATAGAATTAGTTTATTCAGTTGTCTTTTATTATCACCTTCTCTCTGGTTGCGAGGGCTCCTTAATTTAGGAGAGTACACCTATTACGCTTATTGGATAGTCTTATTCCAAATCATAGGCAGGTGCCGAAAGGTAGGGAATGAAGAAAACCAATTAGCCTAAGTAGGGTGTACAGAAGGTAATATGTAAAGACAAAGTAAATGGATTAGAAAGAGGGCAAAGTAAATTGCGACTGTTATCATTCATGACAAAAACACGTACTTCATCGCCACTCCAATTTCACCTTTGCTTTTTCCCCAGTTCGGGAGAAATAGAATAAGGTATTATTCAGATTGTCTTTTATCATCACCTTCTCTCAAGCGAGTACTCCTAGGATTAGGTGGGTACACCTATTATGCTTACTAGATAGTCTTCTTCCAAACCATAGGATGGTGCCGAACGGTAGGAAAGGAAGAAAACCATTTAGCCTAACGATGGTGTACAGAAGGTAACGACTAAAGACAAATAAAGGGATTTGGAGAGATGGCAAAGAAATATACGGTTACAGTCATGAATAGGATTATGGAAGAGGCATTACTAGGAATACTAGGATACCCTTATGAAACATTTTCATGTTTCAGTTACATTGTGCATTGTTAAAAGAAAACTGATTTCCCGATTAGATACTTACTCCAGGGTGTGTATTTACCAGGTTTCATTTTGCATATCTGTATAGTTTTACAGATGATGGGTGGGAGTAAGTTATTAGGAATTAGGTGATCATCCTCATTATATCGGAATTCGTTGTAATTGGTGATATTTGAGGAAATCACCAGGGTACAGTTTTCAACCTACGATGCACAGGTTTTGAGTTATTCAAACTCAGCAGACTTATACAGAGTATTGTATGTTGTCCAGTGTCCGTCAGGACAAAGGGGTATATTCTCGTACTGTGTTCTGTTTACTTATGACTTCTCTAGTTTTTAGACAAGTGTTTCGTAGAAATACAATGTCTAAGTTTTGAGAAGTTGTGGGTATAAGAATAAAGTAGATAACCAGGTATCACAAGTATCGGGATTCTTCAAAAAGATCGAAGATGTAGATTCTTGTGATTAGTATTCAGATGAAAGTAATGGTTTTGAGAAACTTGTTTCTCTTTCAGGTTACTCATAATTGGATGTATTCCTAAGTTGAGTAATGCTGATTAGCCTCTCTCCATTAAGTTGATATGCACTAGAGACAGTTGCATGGTTTGAATCTGGTTCTAGTTAAATTAGTGCCTCTATTTCTATATTGTATATAGAATGGTTCGTATCTTAACGATGTTAAGATTCGGGGAGTTGTCCAGCTTATGCTTAAAACCAGACACTGGATAACTCAAGGCACATTTCTGTAATGGTTGTTTGTGTGTTGACCCTGGCTTTGACGAGGGTTGACATTTCTACCATCTGGAAGATCAATAGTGATATTGTTCTTGACTCGCCACAGTTTTAGTAAAAATGGATTTTTTCAGAAAACAGTAGTGGGAGTATGGTAGAACTGGAAGTTATTCCAGAACCGCAAACGATTACGAAAAATTTAATAGGATCTATATATTCAAATCAGGTTTGACATTCCATTAGCCACTCCGCAGATATGGTGGGTAACCTCAGACACCCGAGAGGTACTCCGGTAGCCTCAAGGACGGTGACAGGGAGGTTCTTGTTTACCCAGACTTGACACTACTGTTGTTCCAGACTATGAGACCCGGCAAGAGGATAAGTATAACGTCGTTCTAAACATGCTTTAGAAGTGTACATAGATATTATTCTGCCAGAGGGTTGTCGTAGTCAGTGGGAGCAGCGGAAGCATAGTGGGCAAATAGCGTATGTCTATTTATAGACTTAAGCAGATATAGCGGAGATAAGATCATCTAATTTTGATGTGACAGTCATGGGTTTGACTTCATCAGAATAGGGGATGGATCTGTTAAGAAGGTAGTAGGGTGTGATGTCATGGTATTTGGATGACATACACAGAGTAGGAAGTAAAATTCTTATACTACGATCGGTTGTACTGTGGTCGTCACATAGTTGTTTCTCCAGACAGGACATGGATATAATATCAGACATTCTGGTTTCTAGATCTAGATTTGGGTACTTTCCCAAAGTGGGTACTTTTGACAATATTCTAATAGTATTTTAGAATAGATGACTCCTGGCATGGTGGTGTACCTGCAGGTGATGGAGTCACCCTCTCTGAAGGTGTCTCAGAGACTAAAGGAGAGAGGGATGTGCATGATTGGCAGATCACTTGCTTAGGCAATTGAGTCAATCATGAGATGTCAAGTACCACACCAGATGTTGTTTTTGCACTAGATGCGATAAGTTTATATTAATCCAATCCTGAAGAAACATAAGGAAACAGTTATAGAACATAAGTGCATGTTCTACGGATTTGATGACGGCGGCCTCCTTCGGGAGACGGTTATCATTCCAGGCTTCCAAGATGACATGGATGACAGAGTGATTGTCACAGTTATAGTTTTCCCTCTGACGAGGGATAGTATTATGGACAGGTGGTCCAAGAAGATACTGTGGGAGGCATGGTGCTGGAAACTGATTAGGTTCAGTTATCAATACAGTCTAAGAAGTTTGGATTTGGAGTTCATTTATGAACTAGGTCCCATCAGATATCCAGACATATTCTAAGACAGGTATTACTCGATTCGGGAAATGGCTTTCTCCGCGAACTTGAGATTAAGAGAGACATGGAAAGAAACATCAGAGCGGATCTACTCACTGAGGCTATTTCTCGAACACAAGAGTTTTACAAACTAGCTTTGTGAAACTGATTAGTAGAGGACTTGGATGTTCGGTATCACATGGGCTGTGAGTATGCGACATCGCAATAATTAGCCTTGAGTGCAAGTAGGAGATTGTTGGAGATAGTGCCCTCAAAGTCAATTATTGGATCGCGGGTACGTGATTGCAATGATTGAGGAAGGACCTATACCGATATGAGAGTCTTACTCGAGATGATAGTATGCTATCTGGTTTGTCTTTATCATCGTATACATGCTTTTGTTCACTATTGCATGATTGATAGAGCCCATAGGATTCTTGCTTGACTACCAGCAGTATGATGGCGATCATATACGTGGGAGCTGGGGTCTGTAAGCACATCCTTAAAGAGTCCCTAGTCGTAGGAGTTTCGAGACAGGGCATCGATACTCCAGAGTAGACTAGTGTATACAGTCGAGACCCCGACGAGGGGCGGTGGCCGGTCTCACAAGCCAATGGTGTCAGTTGGATCACCTAAGATGTATACAGGTGCTCATTAAGTTATGAGTACACCGGACAGGACTCGCCGGGAACCTGCTAGTTGGTATTATACATATCGTCAGATAGCAGTTTCCTGGTGACATGTGTACAGGTTAGTTCATCGACCTGATATCGTCGTTTCTCTCATGTGAGTTCCCACTGTGCTTAGATTACTACCCTACCACGCTCAAAGGAGTTTTGCAAACAGATTTTAGTTGGGTACAGTCCCGAGCCACATTGGAGGCAAGTGAGCGGATCTCGGGGATTCGTCTCTCCCGGTATTGGGGGTTGATGTCCCGCAGTGCACGGGTGGCCATCACTAGAAACTCTCGGCTGAGGTTGTAAAGAATTACTGATTTGGATCAGTAGTTTCTCAGGTGGTGATGGGCTTCATGCCGACACGATTTATCGCGTTGTTAGGGGTCTGACTTTATCCACCCCCCTAGACTCGATATGCGATACTCTTTAGACGAATGGACCAGACTGTATATACATTGTCACTGTCAGGCTCAGTAGGGTTTATGGATGAGTTCGCTCGTCAGCTTCCCTTCCAATCAATACATAGGCAAACCGTTACGTACAGCTTGTACCTCTGACGTGCTAGGGGTTATACCCAGTGCCAGTGTGTTGATGAGTCATTAGAGTCCCCCACCGACACTTTCCCAAGTTCGGGCGAAACGTTGTAGAGGCCGTATGGGTTTATGGCAAGGTTCAGAAAAAGCACGTGCGTTTTCGCACGTGTCGTTTTTCGGGCAGATAATACTGGTAGGCTTTGGTTTAAGCCGGAACCCAGTATTATACTGTGTAGATATAATATCTTTGTCTCTAATGCATTTGTATTCGGTCATAATACAAATGCGGGTATGTTTATACCATTACGGGGTTATCCTGAAATTCGTTTCAGGATCACTTTTGGAAGTTGCCAGTTTCCAGTTTTCTATCAGCCGTATTTTGACATTCGGTTAAATATGGATTTATCTTTTCTTGGGATTAGTGTGGAAGCTTCTAGAAGAGGTGACTAGGATGGTGACTAGGATGGTGAGGTGGCTTTGTTCATTAATGATGCATTTATGAGTTGATGACTAAGGGTGATGATTCATTAGTTCTTAAATGAGTTCATACTAGGTGTATTTGTGACTCATTCTCTTCATTAATGGTTATGGTCACCCCCACCTCTCCTACACTCACCCTCCCACCTCCTTATATTGGCCGGCCCCTCCCCTTGGAAAAGATTATGGTTGTAGTTTTGAAAAAGATTAAGGATTTTGGTTCATGAAAATTGATATACTCCATTTCTCATTTCGTATCAATCCAAAAGGCAACTTCATTAACCGTTCGTCCATTGCCTTGGACGTAACGAGACAAAGTTTTCTACTCATTCTCTACTTCATCTTGGTCGTCTCTTTTAGCAAACTTGACGATCGAGTTGCCTCGGTTCAAAGGCGGGAGCCCGTTTAAACATCCGTCGACGTGGTGCCACCTGGACGACAAGACTGGAGATCGAGGAGATTGGAGAAGCCGCAACAAGCGTGGGATGATGGTTGAAGACCGAAGGACTCGGATCATTCGGTATAACGTTTCTACCCACTTTGTAGTTTGTTAGTTTTGCTTTAATGGAAGATCCGGGTTACGGTACACGATAGCGCCAGTTCGTAAAAAGTTTTTGTTCCGCATTTGGCGTCTGTTAGACGGCCGGGGCGCTACCGTGGACTTACAGGTTCATCCTGGCCACCGCTGATTACTTCTCTAAATAGGCAAAAGCAGTACCTCTATGAGAAGTGAGGACGGAGAACATCCTACATTTCTTCAAAACTCATATGATCTATCGGTTCGGAGTCCTAAGAAAAATAATCTCAGAAAATGGACCCACATATAGAAGCCATAAAATAAGCCGCTTCGCACAACAGCATAAGATAGACTAAAGATACTTCTCCGTCTATAACTCCCGAGCCAACGGTCTAGCTGAATCCTTCAACAAGACCTTGACTAAGCTCATAAAGAAAATGGTGTCCAAAAATAAAAAGGATTAGCACGAAAGGCTACATGAAGAACTTTGGGCTTATCGAACAACGTTCAAGACAACCACCAAAGCAGCACCTTATGTACTGGTGTTCGGCGCCGAAGTGCTACTCCCATTGGAGATCAAACTTCCTTCATTGTGAATGGCGATCCAATACGAGCTTACTGATGATGAAAATACTCATCTCCGGCTCGAAGAAATCGATCCTCTCGATGAAACCCATCTTGAAGCACAACAAAGTCTGGAAGCTCATAAGGCGAAGATGACTCAAGCATATGAAAGGCTTACCAGGCCAAGAACATTTCGCAAAGGCGAACTTGTCCTGGTTGTCAAAAGGCCAATGATCCCCAACAGTGCAAAGTGCGGGAAGTTCGAGCCAAATTATGAAGGCCCGTACATCATAGACAGTTTATCATGGTGGAGCCTACATGCTGATGAATATGCATGAAGAAAGGCCCTTTCGACCGATAAATGGTCGTTTTCTAAATAAGTACTATATTTGAAGAGTTTTGACTTGGGTCAATGATAGATGACGACGCTTTTTTCCGCTCCCTATCTTCCTAAGAAAAGACTCTAAATGCTTTATACTCCCCCAAAGGTGAAGGATGCTCCCTAAATATAAATTTGCCCTGTGGCCTGTCTCCAAATTGACTATCGTATACAATCCATGGGCTACCAGCAGCAAGTTTGCACCCTCTAAATCCCATCGGGGAGCAATATTCCCTAAATATTTGTTGCCCTGCGGTAGGTCTCCAAATTGACTATCGTATATGATCCATGGGCTACTCGCAACAAAGTTGCATCCAAAATGTCCTCCATTGGTCAACCAAGATACTAATAAGGAGAAGACCCACTCACATACCTTCACAACCAATGAGGGGAACAATGAGTGTAAGAAAAAAATTGGTACGTCCACAAGCAAAAAGGGTACGGATGAAAATTTAAAAGGGTTCCGTGAGTAAAAACAGCAGGACTACCCGCGAGCTTGTGAAAACCCGAAAAGACGCAAATTCGTAAAAAAAAGTGTTTCGAAAAGTCTCGCCGAAGGCGAGCAATCCTCCCAATGTGAGATGAGAGTCACTTGTGAGTCCTTTCGACTTGTAAGGAGAATACTCTTGTAAGATCCTTACGACTTACAAGAGAAAGCACACTTAGGGATCCTCATGATTCCTAAGAAGAAAATACCCTTACGAGATCCTCTCGACTCGTAAGGAGATAATAATTTTATGAGACCCTCAGGGCTCATAGAATCGAAAAGACTTAAGTGACAGGGACCTAAAGCTATTTCCTGAGCCATCACCTTCTAAATTGCCCTACAAGTAGTTTGATCCTGACTTTTGTATACAATACATAGGCACATAAAAATATGTTTCAACAAAGTCCCACCAAAGGCTAGCAATACACAAACATGGTGAACAACACTTGCGAGATCCTCTCGACTTGCAAGGAGAAAACATTCTTTGTAAGATCCTTAAGACTCATAAAGGAAAAGACACTTAGGGGTCCCCACGACTTCTAAGGAGAAAATACACCTACGAGATTCTCTCGACTCGTAGGGAGAAAATACCTTTATAAGATCCTTACGACTCATAAAAGTTGAAAAAGCCTTAGATGACAGGGACCTAAACCTGTCTTCTAAGTCATCATTGTCTAAATGAGCAACAACAAATGATGAATTGCTCCTGACATACGTGCTTCAGTGTTAGCAACACTGATGCCAACCTGAATGCTAAACTCTCAACCCCTAAGTCATTAAATTAGGAAATATAAAAAAAATAAAAAGCCGAAATGATTGGGCAACCGCGAATAAATAGCCGAAATGATGGAGCTGTTGGAGATAATGCCCTCAGAGTCAATTATTGGATCACAGGAACGTGATTGCGATGATTGAGGGAGGACCTATCCCGGTAAGACAGTCTTACTCGAGATGATAGTATGCTATCTGGTTTACCTTTATCATCGTGTACTGCTTTAGGTGACCTGACATGTCGCTATTGCACGTTGATAGAGCCCCTAGGATTCTTGCTTGACTGCCAGCAGTATGAGGGCGATCATATAAGTGAGAGCTGGAGTCTATAAGCGCATCCTTAAAAGGTCCCTAGTCGTAGGAGTTTCGAGACAGGACATCGATTCTCCAGAGTAGACTAGTGTATACAGTCGAGACCCCGACGAGGGGCGGTGGCCGGTCTCACAAGCCACTGGTGTCAGATGGTTCACCTAAGATGTATACAGGTGCTCATTGGGTTATGAGTACACCGGACAGGAATCGCCGGGAACATGCTAGTTGGTCTTATACCTGACGTCAGATAGCAGTTCCCAGGTGACATGTGTACAGGTTAGTTCATCGACCTGGGGATCGTCATTTGTCTCGTGTGAGTTCCCACTGTGCTTTGATTACTACCCTACCACGGCTCAAAGGAGTCGTGCAAACAGGTTTTAGTTGGGTACAGTCCCGAGCCACATGGAGGCAGTGAGCGGATCTTCAGGGGTTCGTCTCTCCCGGTATTGGGGGTGAGGTCGCGCTGTGTCTAGGAGAGCCATTACACGAAGTCCTTGGCCAAGGCAGGAGATTTACTGGTAGGTATTCTAGTAGTATCTCAGGGTGTTCTGGGCTACACTCCGACACGACTTGTACCGCTTTTGGGGGTCTGACTTTTACCAACCCCCTAGGCCCGACATGCGATGCTCATAGACGAACGGACCGGACTGTACGGATATTGTCACTGACAGGCTCAGTAGGGTGTCAGGATGAGTTCGCTCATCGACGTCCCTTTTAGTCAATAGCTGGTGGCCCATCACGTATTGGCTTATACCTCTGACGTGCTGGTGGTTAAATCCACAGCCATAGTATTGACGAGTCTTTAGAGTCCACCACACTTACAGTTACTCAAGCTTTCGGGCGAAACGCTGTAGAGGCCGTATGGAGATATGGCAGGGTCCGATCAGATACGTGCGGTATTGCACGGATCAGGATCGGACGGTTTGTACTAGAGGCCGTATGGTTATATGGCTGGGTTCGATCAGATACGTGCGGTATTGCACGGATCAGGATCGGACGGATATTACTAGCCGTCTTTGGTTTAAGCCGGACCCTAGTTTAGTACAGTGTAGATTTTGTCTTTTTGCATTTGTATCTGGACGGAATACAGATGCGGGTGTGTATGCACAGTATCGGGGTTTTCCTGTAATTTATTACGGGACCAGTTTTCTGGAGTTGCCAGTTTGCATTCCGTTCCGGCCGGTTTTCCTTTGTTCTTTCCCGGCCGGACTTTTCCGATGGAGGGGGTTATTTGCAATTGTGCAAATAATATTTGTGGAGGGGTTTTCTTGCAAGTGTATTCATTATGATAGGATAAGCATCCTTGCTTTTCTTTTTCCATGACGGTTCTCGCATTAATTGAGATTTGAAAGGGTAGGGTTTTGATGTGAATTAAGCATGGTTGATGTTTGTTTATGATCACCTTCCACCTTTATCCTACAATCACCTTCCTTCATATCTTTGGTTCACCCTCCACCATTCTCATAACATGAAGGGCCGGCCACAATTTTGAGGGAGTGAGAGGGAGAGAGCTTTGATTTTGGTGGTGTGGGAAATTTCATTCATCTCATTTTTGATATAAGGAAAAATGAAAGCACCATTTTTCATACCTTCATTCCTCCATCTTCAAAAGGCAACCAATACCCCAAAGTGAGACATGCACTCTACACTACATCCTACAGCAAGTCTTGGGCATGTCGACTTGCCAGCTTCATGCCCGAGTTGCCTCGGTATAGAGGCGGGGGCCCGTAAAAGATGCAGGCGGCGTGGTGCCCTTTCGGCGAGGAGGCGACGACCGGAGATCCCGCGAGGAGATCGGAGTGGAGATGAAGACCGGAGGACTCGGATCAGTCGGTATATCTCTTCCCCTTCTTGTTAGTTGCTAGATCTAGTTTAATGGCATGATCCGGGGTTTAGTGCGCGGTGGTGCCGGTTTGCTAAGTCCGCAAAAATTAAAGTTTATCACCGCTTCCGCATTCCGGCGTCGGTGTGACGGCCGGGGCGCCGCCGTGCACTTACAGTGGTATCAGAGCCTCGCCATTAACTTCGTCTAGCTTCGTTTGATGTGTTTGCATTTCCGATCGACCAAAATTTCCAAAAACCGTATTTTTCCTTCACATCAGTTTCTGTTGAAATTTTTTGAAGTCTAAAAATTTTTCAGGTGGTCTCAGAATGATGTGCAGGGAGTTCTAAGAACTCTGGGAAAATACGAGACAATGAACCCTCATCACGAGCGCGGAACCACGGCAAAACCCCCCTTGTTGCCGCGGTTCCGCCGCAGGTTGATGGGATCATTGCTTCGAAATTCTCCAGTGGGCTTCTGGGCTGTAATTAGGGGTTTTGGAATATTAATTTTGGGCCCAGAATTTCTTGATGTGCTACAGTAGTACTTGGGGCCCACTTGTTAATTTTTGATCGATCGGATATTTTAAACACATTATTTCACAGTATTTACATTATATCTGCGACCGTGAATGTCACTCGATCGGTAAATCCGGTCTAACTGCTATAGCCCGGTTATACGGATTTGCGAACGTGACTTTCATGTTGATGTTTTATGTTTTTGCTGTGATGTTGCGGATCGGTCGTGGGGGATAGCCTGGATGCAATGCTAGTACAGTTGTGGTTGTATTATGTACATTTGTTATTGCGGGGCGAGCGTCCGACATGTGGACTGCCGTCACTGCCAGTTTGTATTATTCTTTTGGGGCACGACCTGGTTGCGGTCGATGTACCCGTTGTATGTATATTTTACTTTCTGTACTAGGATTACTCCGCGGAGGGGTGCACGGATAGCCGGGTTCTAGAGGGCAACAAGTCCGCATCTCATGGCATTGAGACGGAGGGGGCTTCACTCTAGGATTGGCGGGCTATTCGCCGCACTCGTAGGTGGTACAGGTTGACCCAGGAGGGGTGCCCAAGTTACCGGATTCCGTGAAGTGCTGGGTGGTCCATTCACGGCGCTGAAGGGGGCTACCTCGCTTCAGGTTTTGGCGGGTAACTTGCCGCGCCCGTAGGGGTCTAGGATTTCATTGCACAGGCTATCCACACGACCAGGGGAACGTCGGGTTTCAGTAGTGGCTCTGTGAAACCCGGAGATCCCAGATATCTGTATTGTTCTGTGATGCTGTACATTTCTGTGATGTTGCATTTTATCACGCCTTGAGCGAATATAATATATTGGTATATATATTAGTAGATGTTGTATATGCTTTTCATCCGCGCTAGTCCAGTCCCCGCTCTGCCGTTAGTTAGCTAACCTAACGGGTGATGACGGGACCCAGTGGCAAATGCGGATGGCATATACGTACGTCAGTATATTTTCGTTCTTTGTGGTGTGATCAATTGATGGGACTGCGTTGATTCGGATCAATGCAAGTTAAAACAAACCTATTCTGATGTTGTTGGAACACTTTTCAAAAAGCTGTTATTGCAAGGACGTTCACTTTTGTTTTGCATCGTGGTATTCATTTGGAATATCCTGCTCCTCAGTCGACGAGGCAAGGGCCGAGATCCCTTCACCGGGAGTGACCCCTTGGACAGAAGTTTGCGTCAGGGCATTAACTTCACTATAGCCGATTACTTTTGCTTTGCATCGTGGTATTCATTTGGAATATCCTGCACCCCATTCTACGGGGAAAGAGCCGAGATCCCTTCACCGGGAGTGACCTCTTTAGTAAAGGTTTTCGTCGCTATATTTTCTAAAAAGCTATCCGTTCCTTCAACGATATCAAGTTCATTACGTTAAAGGTTTTCGCCAGAAACCATTCGTAGCCCTCCGTCGTTTCAGACGGGTAGCACGTAGTATTCATGCTATGTTTGTTGACCTTCGTCAAGGCATAGTGCATGGTAGCTGCTTGTTGCCTTTCTGCTGCATAGATAGATGTGTTGGTTTGGGACAGTCGTATAGCCTTGTTGACCTTCGTCAAGGGCTTGTACGGGTGGGTTCAAATTAACCTGGACAATGACGGGTGGAACTTGACGTGTGACTTATGATTTGTTGACCTTCGTCAAGGTCATAAGAGCATGGGGCAGAAATCACATCGGGAGTTTCAAAAGAACTGAAACTTGCCAGATATGCGCATACCTTCTGGAGTGTGATAGCGTGAGCGGATTCCGTCACGTTATCATGCGATGATAGTTGGATCCCGATTCCCACTGATGATTTGGTTTACTCCTCGGGTGACCCCGACTATTTCTTCTTTTAGGTTTGGAGGAGAATTTGAGGTACAGTGGGAGGTTTCCAGATTAGATAAATTGGTAACCATTCTGATCTAGGTTAGAGTGCACGCTGAGTGTTTCTTTTCTCTCTCTCTCTGACAGCGACCATTGACCCGACCCTAAGACTATGACTCAGTGACCAAGTTGACCGAACCTTCTTAACACTGGCTTTTGGATTGTCAGAGTTGCAGACCTCATTGCCACTCCTACTTTTACCCTTTTCTCCAGGACACCCCGTATTACTACGAACGTCCACTTCCATTGGACAAAACCATCGTATGGTTAGATACGAACTCGAAGGAATTCGAGGATGGTTTCCGGTTCTGGAGAAAACGGATAGGATTATTCAGTTGTCTTTTCTTTTCACCTTCTCTCAGGTTGCGAGTACTCTTTGGTTTAGGAGTAGTAAACCTATTACGCAAATTGGATAGTCTTCTTCCAAACCATAGGCTGGTGCCGACCGGTAGGGAATGAAGAAAACTAGTTAGCCTAAACGGTGTACAGAAGGTATTAAGTTCAGACAAAGAAAGGGATTAGTAAGAGGGCAAAGTAAATTGCGACTGATATTCACGACCAAACCAAGTATTTCTTCGCCAATCCTAAATCACCTTTGTATTTCTCCAGGACACTCCGTATCACTACGAAGATCCACAGTTTATTTGGATACTCCATCGTATGGTTATATACGAACTCGAAAGGAACTTGTTCCAGTTCGGGGATGGATTCTGGTCCAGGAGAAATAGGAATAAGGTTTATTCGGTTGTCTTTTATCTTCACCTTCTCTCGCATTGCGAGTGCTCCTAGGATTAGGACAGTACACCCATTATGCTTATTGGATACTCTTCTTCCAAACCATAGGCTGGTGCCGAACGGTAGGGAAGGAAGAAAACCAATTGGCCTAAAAGGGTGTGCAGAAGGTAATGACTAAAGACATATAAAGGGATTTGGAGAGGTGGCAAAGAATTATACGGTTATAGTTGTGAATCTGGATAATGGTAGAGGCATTACTTGGAATACCAGGATACCCCATCGAAACATATCAATGTTTCAGTTTCACTGTGTACTGTTAAATGAAAACTGATTTCCCGATTAGACACTTGCTCCAGGGTATGTATTTACCAGGTATGATTCTTACATCTGTATGGTTTTACAGATGATGAGTGGGAGTAAGTCATTGGGAATTGGGTGATCATCCTCATTATATCGGGATTCGTTGTAATCGGTGATATTTGAGGAGATCACCTGGGCTGTTTGCCGGTCGGCAAATATTTGGTTTTGAATATCCGCTGTTGTGCACCAATTTCAAATTGATATATCTGTACGTCTATTTTCATAGAGTGAGATATACCTTTTGATATTATGTCGATGACATTTACCTATATCAGTGGATGGTTGGGTAAGGAGCATTAAACAGCGGTGTAATTCTTCTTAACCATAAGTACAGTTTTCAACCTACGACATACAGTGAAAGAGTTGTTAGACTCAGCGGACTTATACAGAGTATTGTATGTTGTCCAGTGTCCATTAGGATAGAGGGGTTGGTCCTCATACTATATTCTGTTTACTTTTAACTTCTCTAGTTCTTAGACATGTGTTTCGTAGAAACACAGGGTCTAAGTTTTGAGGAGTTATAGGTATTTGAATAGAGTAGAGAACCAGGTGTGGCAAGTATCGGGATTCTTCAAAGTGATCGAAGATGTAGATACTTGTGTATGGTATTCAGTTGATAGTAATGATAAAGAGAAATTACTTCTCTTTCAGGTTACTCATAATTGGAAGCATTCCTAAGTTGAGTAATGCTGATCGGCCTCTCTCCATTTAGTTGACATGCACTGGAGACAGCTGCATGATTTGAATTTGGTTAAATTAAATCAGTGCCTCTGGTTCTATATTGGATAAAGTACAGTTCATATCTTAACATTGTTAAGGTACGGGGAGTTGTCCGGCTTATGATTAAAACCAGACTCTGGATAACTCAAGGCACGTTTCTGTAATGGCTGTTTGTGGGTTGACCCAGGCTATGACGAGGGTTGACTTTCTACCATCTGGCAGATCAATAGAAATATTGTTCTAGACTCGCCACAGTTTTATTAAAAATGGATTTTTTCAAAAACAGTAGTGGGAGTATGGTAGAACTGGAAGTGATTCCAGAACCGCAAACAATTACTGAAGATTTGATAAGGAACCTAAAGATTCAATCTGTTTTGACATTCCATTGGCCACTCCGCGGATAAGGTGGGTAACTTCAGGCACCCGAGAGGTACTCCGGTAGCCTCAAGGACGGTGACAGGGAAGTTCTTGTTTACCCACACTTGCCATTGTTGTTGTTCCAGTCTGCGAGACCCGGCAGGAGGATGAGTATAGCGTCGTTCTAAACTAGCTTTAGAAGTGCACGTCTATATGACTCTGCCAGAGGGTTGTCGTAGTCAGTGGGAGCAGCGGAAGCATTGGTGAACATCAGGCTTATGTCTATTTATAGACTAAAGCAGATACAGCGGAGATAGATCATCTATTTCTGATGTGACAGTCATAGGTTTGACGTCATCAGAATAGGGGATGGATCTGTTGAGAAGGTAGTAGGGAGTGATATTCCTATACTACGATCGGTTATACTTTGGTCGTCACACAGTGTTTTCTCCACATGGGACTTGGATATTATATCAGACATACTGGTTACTAGATCTATGGTTTTAGATCTAGATTTGGGTGGTTTCCCAATCTGGGTACTTAGACAGCATTCTAAGAGTATTTAGAATGGACGACTCCTGGCACGGTAGTGTACCTGCAGGTGATGGAGTCACCCTCTCTAAAGGTGTCTTATAGACTAAACTAGAGAGGGATGTGCATGATTGGCAGATCACTTGTCTAGGCAATTGAGTCAATCATGATGTCAAGTACCACACCAGATGTTGTTCTTGCAGTAGATGTAATAAGTTGATATTAATCCAATCCTGGAAAAACAATCGGAAGCAGTTTTAGAACATAAGTGGATGTTCTAGGGATATGATAACGGCTGCCTCCTTTAGGAGACGATTATCATTCCAGGCTTCCAAGGTGACATGGACGACAAGGAGGTTGTCAGAGTTATATTTTTTCCTTCGGACGAGGGGCAGTATTTTGGACAGGTGGTCCAAGGCAATACTGAGGGTGGCAAGGCGCAGGATACTGATTAAGTTCAGTTGACGATACAGTCTAAGAAGTTTGGATTTGGAGTTCATTTATGAGCTAGGTCCCATCAGACATCCAGACATTCTAAGACAGGTATTGCTCATTTCGGGAGATGGCTTTCTCCGCGAACTTGAGATATAGAGAGACATAGAAAGAAACATCTAGGCGGATCCACTCACTGAGGCTATTCCTCGAACGCAAGAGTTTCGCAAACAGGCTTTATGAGACTGACTCGTAGAGGAGTTGGGTGTTCGGTATCACACGGGCTGTGAGTATGCGACATCACAATAATTAGCCTTGAGTGCTAGTGGGAGATTGTTGGAGATAATGCCCTCAGAGTCAATTATTGGATCACAGGCACGTGATTGCGATGATTGAGGGAGGACCTATCCCGGTAAGAGAGTCTTACTCGAGATGATAGTATGCTATCTGGTTTACCTTTATCATCGTGTACTGCTTTAGGTGACCTGACATGTCGCTATTGCACGTTGATAGAGCCCCTAGGATTCTTGCTTGACTGCCAGCAGTATGAGGGCGATCATATAAGTGAGAGCTGGAGTCTATAAGCGCATCCTTAAAAGGTCCCTAGTCGTAGGAGTTTCGAGACAGGACATCGATTCTCCAGAGTAGACTAGTGTATACAGTCGAGACCCCGACGAGGGGCGGTGGCCGGTCTCACAAGCCACTGGTGTCAGATGGTTCACCTAAGATGTATACATGTGCTCATTGGGTTATGAGTACACTGGACAGGACTCGCCGGGAACATGCTAGTTGGTCTTATACCTGACGTCAGATAGCAGTTCCCAGGTGACATGTGTACAGGTTAGTTCATCGACCTGGGGATCGTCATTTGTCTCGTGTGAGTTCCCACTGTGCTTTGATTACTACCCTACCACGGCTCAAAGGAGTCGTGCAAACAGGTTTTAGTTGGGTACAGTCCCGAGCCACATGGAGGCAGTGAGCGGATCTTCAGGGGTTCGTCTCTCCCGGTATTGGGGGTGAGGTCGCGCTGTGTCTAGGAGAGCCATTACACGAAGTCCTTGGCCAAGGCAGGAGATTTACTGGTAGGTATTCCAGTAGTATCTCAGGGTGTTCTGGGCTACACTCCGACACGACTTGTACCGCTTTTGGGGGTCTGACTTTTACCAACCCCCTAGGCCCGACATGCGATGCTCATAGACGAACGGACCGGACTGTACGGATATTGTCACTGACAGGCTCAGTAGGGTGTCAGGATGAGTTCGCTCATCGACGTCCCTTTTAGTCAATAGCTGGTGGCCCGTCACGTATTGGCTTATACCTCTGACGTGCTAGTGGTTAAATCCACAGCCATAGTATTGACAAGTCTTTAGAGTCCACCACACTTACAGTTACTCAAGCTTTCGGGCGAAACGCTGTAGAGGCCGTATGGAGATATGGCAGGGTCCAATCAGATACGTGCGGTATTGCACGGATCAGGATCGGACGGTTTGTACTAGAGGCCGTATGGTTATATGGCTGGGTTCAATCAGATACGTGCGGTATTGCACGGATCAGGATCGGACGGATATTACTAGCCGGCTTTGGTTTAAGCCGGACCCTAGTTTAGTACAGTGTAGATTTTGTCTTTTTGCATTTGTATCCGGACGGAATACAGATGCGGGTGTGTATGCACAGTATCGGGGTTTTCCTGTAATTTATTACGGGACCAATTTTCTGGAGTTGCCAGTTTGCATTCCGTTCCGGCCGGTTTTCCTTTGTTCTTTCCCTGCCGGACTTTTCCGATGGAGGGGGTTATTTGCAATTGTGCAAATAACATTTGTGGAGGGGTTTTCTTGCAAGTGTATTCATTATGATAGGATAAGCATCCTTGCTTTTCTTTTTCCATAATGGTTCTTGCATTAATTTAGATTTGAAAGGGTATGGTTTTGATGTGAATTAAGCATGGTTGATGTTTGTTTATGATCACCTTCCACCTTTATCCTACAATCACCTTCCTTCATATCTTTGGTTCACCCTCCACCATTCTCATAACATGAAGGGCCGGCCACAATTTTGAGGGAGTGAGAGGGAGAGAGCTTTGATTTTGGTGGTGTGGCAAATTTCATTCATCTCATTTTTGATACAAGGAAAAATGAAAGCACCATTTTTCATACCTTCATTCCTCCATCTTCAAAAGGCAACCAATACCCCAAAGTGAGACATGCACTCTACACTACATCCTACAGCAAGTTTTGGGCATGTCGACTTGCCAGCTTCATGCCCGAGTTGCCTCGGTATAGAGGCGGGAGCCCGTAAAAGATGCAGGCGACGTGGTGCCCTTCCGGCGAGGAGGCGACGACCGGAGATCCCGCGAGGAGATCGGAGTGGAGATGAAGACCGGAGGACTCGGATCAGTCGGTATATCTCTTCCCCTTCTTGTTAGTTGCTAGATCTAGTTTAATGGCACGATCCGGGGTTTAGTACGCGGTGGTGCCGGTTTGCTAAGTCCGCAAAAATTAAAGTTTATCACCTCTTCCGCATTCCGGGGTCGGTGTGACGGCCGGGGCGCCGCCGTGCACTTACAGGAGCAATCGCGACTTTCGCAATAAGAAAAGCTGAAATGATAAAGCAATCGCGGTATGTAAAAAAAAGGAAATTTTTTCTGCCCTAAAAGCAGTTCGATCCTGACTCTTGTATACAATCCACGGGCACAAATAAATGAAAAAGGAGCAATGTGTTCCGCTATGTTCGATTGAATGAATAAAATTGTTTTGGCGGCAATGCGTATAGCCTAAAGAATACATAGACATCCTTTTACCACAGTGGAGTACAGACGTGGCGTCAGTAAATCTCAACGAGCTAAAGTAAAGCGGAGCAACGACAATTTCCTAGCTCTAGGTCTCGATGGCAGTACATGAATACCTAAAGACCATTAGATGTTTCAGCTCAGAAGGGTGCAGTCATGACTTCTCTGGGACTCAAAGAGTCTGGCCCCAAGGTAAAGTGCCATGGTGGGGACTAATACTGAATCCTTTGATGGCCATCTATATTCGCCTAAGAAGATTACTTGGGATGTTGTATCCTACCTCAAAAGGGATTGGAGATACAGCAAGTGTGTGGCTGCTCGAACAACATTCTGAAGGAATTCAAATCGAGAAGAAATAAGCTAACACAACGGTTGAAAGTATATGCTCGTGCTTGTGTCGCTAACTTGCGGCCAAGGCAGAATACAAAACAAAAATTTTCAAGACAAGAGAACGAACTACTACAACCTAGAATCGAATCCAAACACTAAACTAGCAACAAAGAAGGAGTTTAACTACCCTGTAAGGTGTTAGCTACCTTTGTAGACATTTCCTTCTTCTTTCCACTTCTTAAGCTCCTAGGTGCACCGGGAACAAGCTTGGGAGTCGGTCTTTCTCGTCGAAGATGATCCACCCGAAGGAATCTTAACAAAGACTCTAAAAGACTAAGTAAAGC
This sequence comes from Agapanthus africanus, assembly GCA_030015575.1. Classification (NCBI taxonomy): domain Eukaryota; kingdom Viridiplantae; phylum Streptophyta; class Magnoliopsida; order Asparagales; family Amaryllidaceae; genus Agapanthus; species Agapanthus africanus. Next base: position 598,912,392 of record JASDDO010000014.1, read on the forward strand.
AATTAGTGAACAAAACTTGTTAAGAATTGATTACTAGAGATATAGTAGTGGTTATCTATAAGTTTTTCTCTCTTTCTCCTTTCTCAACTTATAAAACTCAAGAGAAGAGAAGAGGAAGAAGATGAGCAAGTATGGTTTGAAAAAATAATGAAAACTTATCTCATTCTTTTTTCTCTCTTCTCATCCTATCTCTTTAAAAATTTTGAGTAGAATTATGACTCTCCATTGTGAGTCACAAGCTCACAACATTCTAAAGAGATCATGAAGAGATGAGAAGAAAAAGAGTAGCCATGTCATGTGTATACATACATACACACACACACACACTAATACAAGTATATGCTATAAATACATACACCCGTATTCGTATCAAAATACGAATACCATATTCGTATCAAAATACGAATATCGGTATTTGTATTAAGATACAAATGCCCGTATTTATATCAAGACACAAATACACGTATTTATACAAATACCTGTATTCGTATAAATACTGTATGCCAAAATACAAATACCAAAAAGAGAGATACCAAAAAGAGATATATAATACTAGACATTTTATCCAAATATGATAATCTGGCTATCTTTCAAACTGGCTAGTATTAACAAAATTCCCGATTAAAAGTACGTGTACAAAAACACGTATTTAATCGAACCTCCATACGTATTAGAAATACGTACACTATATCGTTTCGTCTGAGTTGGGAAACCCTCTATGTGGGTCTCTAAAGACTCAACAATACACTGATAATGAGTTTAACCATAAGCATATTAGTGGCACTGGCTGTACGTAAAAGCTGCTCAGGTATTGAACGAAAGGAAGGCCGACAAGCAAACTTGTATCCCAACTGAGCCTAAAAGTGACAATCTCCGTACAATCTAGTCTTTTCGTCTGAGAGTATCGCATATCGGGTCAAGAGGGTGGAAAATATCAGACTCCTAATAACCTGATAAGTCGTGTCGATGTGGCCCAACTACATCCCGAGAAACTACTGATCTCGCTATCAGTAAATCTCATATTCCTTGGCCAAGGTCTTATGATGATGACCAATCGAACAGAGCGCAACATCGACTCCTTATACCGGGAGAGACAGACCCCTTCTATCACTCACTGCCCCAAGTGCTTCAGGATTGTACCCAACTAAAACCTGCTTGCACGACTCTTTAAAGCCGTGGTAGGGTAGTAATCTAAGTACAGTGGGAAAACGCAAGACTAATGACGATGTCAGGTCTAAACACTAACCTATACCTATGTCACCAGAGAAATGATATCTGACGATAGGTATATTACCATCTAGAAGTTCTCGGCGAGTCCGTCCAGTGTAACTCATAACCTAATGAGCACATGTATACTATCTTTGGTGCCGTACACTAATGGCTGTGGAACAGGCCACCTTCCCTCATAGGAATAAGAAATGCATACACTAGTCTACTCTAGAGTATCGATACCCTGCCTTGAAACTCCAACGACTAGGGACAATTTTAATGATGTGCTTATAGACTACCTAGACGCCACGAGTATGATCGTTATCACAACTCTAGTATTCAAGCAAAGATCCTACGGGCTTTACCAACATATATTCGAGATACGTAATATAAATAGAACATATGCACATGTTGAGGCAAAGACAAACCAGATAACATACTATCGTATCGAGCAAGAGTGTCCTGTACATATATATCCCAAGCATCCACATGTAATATACAATCATGTACTATACAATAATGGCCTATAGGGCATACCTATTCAATAATCTCTCACTTGCACTAAGGCCTTGTATTGGCGTATCAAAGACCAATCATCTTCAATAGCCGCTCAAGCTGAGTTTGAGGAAGTGCCTTTGTGAGTAGGTTCGCCATCTTGTCTTTTGTATCTACTATCCTGACCTCGATCTCCCGACGATCTACGATCTCCCTGATCAGGTGATACCGCCTCAAGATGTATCTTGATTTCTGATGGGACTGTGGTTCCTTCTCTAGCGCTATAGCCCCATTGTTGTCATAATACAAAGGTATTGGATCAACAATAAACGAAACCAACTCAAGTTCATAAATAAACTTTCTCATCCAGACAGCCTCTTTTGCAGCATCGCCGGCAGCAATATATTCAACCTCCACCGTCGAGTCTGCTACGGTGTCCTATTTGAAACTCTTCCAACAGACCGTCCATCCATTGAGGGTAAACACATAACCCGAGACAGACTTGCTATCATCCTTGTCACTTTGGAAGCTTGAATCGGTAAAAGACTCTATCTGGAGGTCTCCATTACCGTACACTGAGAACATATCCTTAGTCCTTCCCAGATACTTCAGAATGTTCTTCATAGATGTCCAATATTTCTCCCCTGGGTCTGACTGATACCTGCTTACCAAGCTAAGTGTGTAAGCTACATCTGGTTTGGTACATAATATTGCATACATTATAGATCCTACTGCCAAAGAGTAGGGTATAATGCTCATGCGAGCCCTCTCTTCATCAGTCTTAGGAGATATCTCTTTGGAGAAGATGGTCGGTAAATTACCGTGCTTGGAATCTTCCATACTAAATCTCTTTAGTATGGTGTTAATGTACTTGGACTGTGAAAGTCCCAACATCATCTTAGATCTATCACGATAGATCTTGATCCCCGAAATGTAAGAGGTATCACCCAGGTCCCTCATGGAGAACTTCTGAGACAAGAATTGCTTGACCGACTATAGTATAAGAATATCATTTCTAATTAGGAGAATGTCTTCCACATATAATATGAGGAATACCACTGTTCTCCCTACAATTTTCTTGTAAATATAAGGATCATCTATATTTTTGATGAAGTCAAATTCTTTGACTGTCTCATCAAAACAGATGTTCCAGCTTAGCGATGCCTGCTTTAATTCATAAAAGGACTTAAGCAACTTGCACACCTTCCCGTTGCTCTTACTGTCTTTGGAACCCTCTGGCTGATCCATATAGACACACTCTTCTAAAGTGCCATTTAGAAAAGCGGTCTATATATCCATCTGCCAGACTTCCTAGTCATAGAAGGCAGCAATGGCAAGTAGGATCCGGATGGATTTATGCATTGCCACTGGATAAAAGGTTTCATCATAGTTCACACCGGGTCTTTAAGGAAAACCTTTTGCAATAAGTCTAGTCTTTAGGTTTTCACCTGTCCATCTACACCAATCTTCTACTTGAAGATCCATTTACAGCCGATGGGTTTTACCCCTGGCGCTGCAACGTCCAAAGTCCAAACTTTGTTGATGTATATGGACACCATTTCAGATCGCATAGGATTTAGCCATTTCACAGTGTCCCTACTGGTAATGGCCTGCTCGAAACTAGTAGAATCATCTTCTTCTAAGATGAAATCCTCTCGATTCCTGTCTACGAGAAAACCGTAGTATCTCTCGGGTGAATGAGAAATCCTACTAAATCTGCAGAGTGGTTGAGGTTCGTCCGGGACTATTGAATCCTGTTTCTCCACCAAATCCTAAGTTACAGTTTGTGGTTCTTGAATTTCTTCCAGTTCCACCGTGCTCCCACTAATTTCTTTTGCAAGAAATTCATTCTCTAAAAAGATAGCGTGCTGAACAACAAACATCTTTTGTTCCTCGGTGTGGTAGAATAGATATCCATAACCATTCTTTGGATATTCCACAAGCTTGCATAGAACTGACCGTGCCTCTAGTTTTTCTGGATTATGCTTTTTAACGTAAGACGGATAACCTCATATCTTAAATTGTTTAAAATATGGTCTTTTACCATTCCATATTTCAAATGGTGTCTTTGTTGGCTATAGTGCCCTCAAAGTCAATTATTGGAGCAGGCACGTGATTGCAATGATTGAGGGAGGACCTATACCGGTAGGACAATCTTACTCAAGATGATAGTATGCTATCTGGTTTGTCTTTATCATCGTGTACATGCTTTAGGTGACATTACAGATCACTATTACATGTTGATAGAGCCCTTAGGATTCTTGATTGACTACCAGTAGTATGATGGCGATCATATACGTGAGAGTTGGGTAGTCTATAAGCACAACATTAAAGTGTCCCTAGTTGTGGGAGTTTCGAGACTGGGCATCGATACTCCAAGAGTAGACTATTGTATACGGATCGAGACCACGACGAGGGGCGATGGTCGGTCTCACAAGCAATTGGTGTCAGTTGGTTCACCTAAGATAGTATACAGGTGCTCATTGGGTTATGAGTACACCGGACGGACTCGCCGGGAACATGCTAGTTGGTATTATACCTATCGTCAGATAGCAGTTTCCTGGTGACATGTGTACAGGTTAGTCTATCAACCTGAGATTGTCATTTGTCTCGTGTGAGTTCCCACTGTGCTTTGATTACTACCCTACCACGGCTCAAAGGAGTCGTGCAAACACATTTTAGTTGGGTACAGTCCTAAGCTACATGGAGGCAGTAAGCGGATCGTCAGGGGATTCGTCTCTCCCGGTATTGGGGGTTGATATCGCGATGTGTTTGGAGAGCCATTACACAAAGTCCTTGGCCAAGGCAAGTGAGATTTACTGGTAGGTATTCCAGTAGTTTCTCAGGATGTTCTGGGCTACACTCCGACACGACTTATACCGCTTTTAGGGGTCTGACGTTTACCATCCCCCTAGGCCCGATATGCGATACTCATAGACGAACGGAGCGGACTGTACGGATATTGTCACTATCAGGCTCAGTAGGGTTTCAGGATGAGTTCGCTCATCAGCTTCCCTTTCGCTCAATACCTGGGCAGCTGTTACGTACAGCTAGTGCCACTGACGTGCTTGTGGTTAAACCCACTGCCAGCGTATTGACGAGTCTTTAGAGTCCCCCACAGAAAGTTTCCTAAGTTCGGGCGAAACGTTGTAGAGGCCGTATGGTTTTATGGCAGGGTTCGATCATATACGTGCACTCGTGCACGGATCATGATCGGACGGATCATACTAGTGGGCTTTAGTTTAAGCCGGATCCTAGTATTAGATTGTTGGATTATTTTCATCTCGTTGTATTCGTATTCAGTCGGAATGCGGATGCAGGTATGTATATACAGATGAGGGCTATTCTTATAATCCGTTACAAGATTACTTTTGAAGATGCCATTTTTTTTATTGTATTAAACATTTAGGTTTTTTTGTAAATGTTTAATATTAATGAGGTGTAAAGTGTGAGCTTAAGTTTTGGCTTGTGGCATTAATTGTGGCATGGTGACTCGTGGTGTGTTTACTTGTGCCATGGGTTATTGTTTATTAGTTTTTGTTGTGAGATATTTTTGGAGAGAGAGGATATTTTTTTTGTTGCAAGAACTCAAAAAATACCTCACAACAAAAGTGGGCAGCCACCATTTTTTGGGTTGCTTTTTCTTTTGCTAAGTCTTGAGCTCACACTTCTTTCCTCTCATGGCTTCTTCTGCACCTCCACCCTATCCCTCTCATGTGTTGAGAATCCTAGGGTGCATTGAGACAAAATGGTCACACACTATCTCTACTTCACCTTGGATATCTCGGCTAGTAAACTTGATGTCCGAGTTGCTTCGGTTTAGAAGCGGGAGACCGTATAAAGAATTCTCGACGTGGAGCCTCTTCGACAAGGAAGACCGGAGAGCGAACATGATCGAGGAAGCCGCAACACCTCTAGGAGCTTGGAAATGGTAGAAGACCGAAGGACACGATCCGTTCAGTATAACCATCTAACTCCCAGTTTACATGTTTGTTAGTATAGGGTGTTTGGTTCAATCTTGCACGGGTTTTGTTTGCGCCAAAGTTTTGAAAGTTTTTGTTCCGCATTTGGCCACGGTTTGATGGCCGGGGCACCGGCAAAACCCAACAGTCTTAAGCATGGATTTGGACGAAACATCATTTAATAGAAATGCTGCTGTTTGAAGCGCATATTCCCAAAATGACAGAGGCAACTCAACACTACTCATCATGGAGCGAACCATATCTAATAGGGTACGGTTCTTCTGCTCTGATACACCATTTTGCTGTGGTGTCTACGGAGGAGTAAGCTGAGAGAGAATTCCATTCTCTTTTAAGTAGTCGAGGAATTCCGTGCTTAAGTACTCCCCTGCTCTATTAGATTGGAGGATCTTGATACTTTTGCCAGTCTAGTTCTCTACTTCGTTTCTGTATGTAGAGATTTCTTAGCACCATGCCAAGGGTTTGGGTCGCATCACACATGCTATATTAAAATTTTGGGGGGGTGCTAAGTAATTCCAATCATGAATCGAACTAGAAATCAAGGGTAACAACATATAGTATCACATACAAAGTAGTGTCTAACACTAAGTGGGGAGAAATACAACCTTTGTAGACCTCCATCGTTGACTCCTTGGATCAACTAGGATTTGAACCGGCTTGCTTGAATCCTTCCAAGTCCATGACTGTAACACCTTAGAATTCGATTAGTGTTAATTAAGCAGTAATGAGGGTTCTTCTGTAAAAAGTTTACCAAATTGGCTTCCTCACATTTTATAACAATTAATTAATATTTTATTATTTTTTTATGGCTTGCACGTACGTGTGCATATTAATGTAAGGGTTGTTAATGCTAATCTTGTTAGTGACCATGACAACCTTAAGATAATCCTAATCCTTGCGTTGATTAATCTTTCCCTAGATATTTGTTTGTGAGAAGATATTTCCTTGAGTTTTGTTTTAGATGAGGAAGTGGCAAGTGACTCATGGGATAAGCTTGCAAGCATTAATGGTTGCATTAATGGAGGTGAAGGGGAGAGTAAGAATAAGGATTTAGTCACCCTACACACACCTCACTCTCTCATTATCATTTCACACTCTCATTCCTCTATCTCTTTCTCATTATTTCTCATTCTCTTTTCCCTCAAACTGAACCCTACACTACCCCTTCAAAAAAAACTTCACAAACTTCATTAAACATCACCCAAATCACTTCTCAAGACTTGTTTTGCCTCTAGGATCCCTTGGAGCTTGGAAAGCTAGGATCTTTGAGCTTGTGTGGTTAGGTAATGATCTCTATCTGTTAAGTAGGTGTTTTTATTGTTGCGTAGCTTATTCGTTTCAGTTTAGAACGCATAAAGTTTCGTTTTAGTGCACATATCGTATTTTGGTGTAGTTTTGGGTCTCGGATGAATCTGCTATTAAACCAGGTTTTTGTTGGAAAAGTTCCTATCACGGTGACCTTGTGTAGTGACCTAGAACCCACCATAAAAACCTGAGACAATTCCATGAACAGTTGGCAGCAAATAAATTGCTTCTGGCTGCAATTTGCGGCCAGACTGTGGTGATTGTGTTTGTGTTTTGGTGTATGGGTCTCTGGGGTTGGGTGTGGTCTTGTGGAACTTGCAACTTTTACAAATTGTTTGTGTAGCAAAATCTGGGATCACTTTGCTTGTTTTCTAGTGTTACGACTACGCGCGTTACGTTTTCCGATACGGTTCGTATTCTTGTGTAGTTGTTGCTTTTGAGTTGGTTTCTTAGTGTCGCTACGCATGTTAGCCACTAGACGAACACTTGAGAGTATGTTTGGAGTTGGTGCGTCGGTCAAACGTAGTGGTTACCTGTTATTGGTCGATTTCTAATATGAACTTGTTATATTATTGTTTTATGATCTTAGGATCGCAGGCGGGGACTTCGGACGCCGTGAAGAAGGGAAAGCAAGTGGTTGGCTTTACTTAGCCTAAGATCATCTGTGAGTAGATTTAACATCTACAGGGGAATCGCCCGCATGGCGTTATGCGTCAGGGCTAGATATGATATGATATTAACCACATGTTTATATTGCACATATAGAGATTGTGCATAAAACTTCATTGCATATTATTACTGTTGTACTTAGACTTGTACCCACTGGACACTGCACTATTATTGACGGTTCATGTTGCATGAGCACTAATTGTATGCTACACCCACTCCGTCGATAATTGCCATGACACACACAACACCCATATACATATGTGATATTGTATTGGTTACGGTCATTGAGATATGATCCTTATTTTCATTGTGCATATGAGATATAGCATACCTGTATAACTATATGCTTACACATATGTCTTGCCATGCCTACATGATAGCTACCCATATACCTATATGGTATTGTACCATTAGTGACAGGTATATACACATATGAGACATAGCTACATGTATATCATACCTACATACTTACAAGTACACCCATATACCTTGATATAGCTACACATATATCTGGAGGGTATTACATCATTATTGATAGGTATATACTCATATCTTGCTATAGCTACATGTTCACCCTTATATGATGTTGCGTTGGATTTTGGAGAAATTAGGAACCACATGATATATTTAATAACTCGATGCATTTAAATAGCGGGTTTTCCTTGATATGCTCATATTACTGTTTTATGTTGCATATATTATATTTCATGGATTTACGCATTGAGATATGGATTTTATATGATGTTTTCTGGATATTTTACTCCTGATGATATGTATCAGTGGTATGAGGACGCTGTTATATATGTATATATATATATATCAGTGGTATGGGACGTTGTTATATATGTACATATATATAATATATATCATCATAATGATCTATGCAAGTATTCTTATTCTTTACTTGATGTTTTATGGATTTGAGAACCATGGGCCGATCCGGACTGACGGAGCCCAAGATATGGATATGGGCCGATCCGGACTGGTAGAGCCCATGGGCTGATTCGGACTGACGGAGCCCGAGATATTGATATGGGCCGATCCGTACTGACGGAGCCCAGGGGCCGATCCGGACTGACGGAGCCCAAGGGCCGATCCGGACTGAAGGAGCCCTATATATGAGGATTTACGTGTCGATGCTGTACACGAGTATTTCATGATGTTTTCGAGTGTCGGGGTTGGACACTCAGGTTTCATGATTTTGATGTGTCGTTGAGAGACACACACATATATATACACATGCATAGTTTTCATGATGTTTTCATGTGTCGATGTTGGACACTCAGGTTCCATGAGACTTACAGGTTATGAGGGCCGATCTGAGGGACGATTTGAAGTATTGGGATTTAGATTGTCTTGATGAACACTGGTCCTGCCACGATGAGGATTCCGTAAGGATGATATGTATTATCCCATACTCAGCATTTATTTGATATGCACTGCTTCATGTATTAGTAGTACCTGATAGAGTGCCTTTTATGACTGTTGCATATACATATTGCCATTTATTGCTATCAGCTTGCATGTGATAGATTATCGTAGTACGTGCATACTTACGATTACCTGCATATGTTATTTACTATTCACGGGTTGGCGACCCAACCTCGTTGTGCCACAGTGTTTGCAGGTGTCCCTCAGAGCAGTCGCGGCAGGGCTTCTTCATCTTATCTATCATCTTTTGCAGCGGATACCGCTACGGCTGACTGTGTGCAGTTTTGCTATGTGGGTTTTGCGGTTACCCGATGATACTCATTGTATATTCGTTGTATCTAGTACTCTCCATCTACTACGTCATATATTGACTTAGAGACGAGTTGTGAGGACGATATTGTATATTATTTTATGACCTTGGATATCTTTTATGCTGTTGTCGCTTTATATCATCTTTTTCTTCGCTACGGTGTCGTATATCTGTTATGGTGGTTGTTTTCCGCCTTTGGGCGTGGATTTGCTCCCGTTTGGGGATGCTTTACTTATATATTTATGTTGTACCCTTTTTGGGGCTGGTTTTTACAAAGGAGGTGCTGCCAAATTTTTAAAGGAAATAAATTTGGACTTTAAAGATTTTTACTTGAGATTCCAAAAGTTTTAACAATGTTCTTTCACTTACTACTTTTGATGGTTTAGATTTCTGGGTTTTTGGCTTACTTAAATTGCGTTACGCATGTGGACGTTACGTGGTTTAAGGGCCGTCACGTGCCAAATTTCAGGTCGTGACAAAGTTGGTATCAGAACGCTAGGTTTTAGTAGGTAGCTTAAGCAGAGTGACGTAGTGTGTGTATGTCCGCGGCATACTTACGACACGGTACTCCGCCTAAGTGACCTAAGTAATTATTGCTTGAAATTCCTTTCGTGATTATACATATCCTTATGATTCGATTTCCGTGTTCATATCGAATCCTATTTCCATTTATAGCATTTATGCCGCCGATGACTATGAGGGCTCTGAGAAAGGCAGAGAGAGCCGAGGTCAGAGTTGACTCATTTGGGACGAGGACTGACCAGGACGGTACGCTCACTATACATGAGCAGATTGATCTGCCTTCGATAGATCGTATCACCAGGCTTGAGGCAGATATGCAGGACTTGCGCCAGATGATGGGATCGTTGGTTAAGGCCAGTCGAGCGCAGCGACAGGAGGTTGCCACCCTTATTACCCAGTTATTCCTTGCTATCAGCATATAGCATTGTGTCACGTATATAGCAGCAGTGGACGCAGCCTTAGTAGATGAGGCACGTCTTCCCAAGACTTTGGGAGTTTCAGAACCGAGGAGGGCTCGTACATTTGTATCAGCCCAGAGACAGATGCTTAGTCGCCATGACAGATTTCGTTTACGTCGCAGGAGTAGCAGAGGCTTTGGACGAGGACAGTTGTTTAGCTCATATCCCCAGGAGGGTCAGCTGCCATCGTTTGGATGTTTCCGGTGCGGGAGTTTCCATCACCTCATCAGAGATTGTACCTTGGTACGCCAAAGGAGGGCAGCAGTACCATATGATATCTTACCACCTTCACCTCAGGGAGCGTTGCCCCTTACGCCTGTTGTCGCACCGCGTCAGACTTATGTTCAGAGAGGTCGTGGTCGTAGAGGGTTCGTTCAGAGAGTACAGAATGGTAGAGGAGGAGGACAGCCAGTTGCGGGTAGAGGGAAGGCACGAGCGTTTACTTCTATTCATCGGGACGCGTGGGCGTCCAATGTAGAGTTTTCAGGTATTCATATTCGTATGTTCTTTTGTTGCATATGTTTTGTTTAATTCGGGATCTATGCACTCGTTTGTTCTACACACTTCGTGCCGAGGTTGGGCCGAGAGTCGTGTATGCTAGATCAGCCGTTGTTGTGTTTACTCCTGTTAGCGATCCTTTTGTTGCGCGACACGTGTTTCGGTCATGTGCCAATCGGATAGGAGATAGAGATTCGTCCGTCGATTTGATCCTTCTAAAGATTTTAGACTTTGACGTTCTCCTGGGTACGGACTGGTTAGCTACGTGCTATGCGTCTGTGGACTGCCGCGAGAAAACAGTCAGGTTTTGTTTTTCCGGCTAGTCAGTTCTTGTTATGCAGGGGGACCGTGGTGCCGCCCCTCACAGCTTGATTTCAACCTTTTTCGCTAGTCGGCTTTTGAGGAGAAGATGTCGAGGATTCTTGGCTTTCATTTGTGATACCGGAGCCACAGTGGATTCGTTGGGCCGGGTTCCTATCGTGCGAGAGTTTTCCGAAGTTGTTCCAGATGAGCCGGCGGAGCTTAGGGAGTTTAAGGATCAGCTGCAGAGTTACTAGATAGGGGGACTTGTAAGTCTAAGTGTTTCGCTTTGGGGAGCTCCTATTCTGTTTGTCAAGAAGAAGGACGGCAGTTTGAGGTTGTGTATTGATTTTCGTCAATTGAATCGAGTTACGGTGCGGATTAGGCATCCTTTACCTCGTATTGACGATTTCTTTGATCAGCTCCAGGGCGTGGGACTTTTTTCTAAGTTTGATTTGGGATCGGGTCATCATTAGTTGCGGGTTCGGAGTGATGACATTCCGAAGACTGCTTTGTGCGCGCTACGGGCTTTATGAGTTTTTAGTGGTGTCGTTGGACTCACCAATGCCCTAGCAGCATTCATGGGTGTGATGAACCAGATTCTTCAGGCCGTTCCTCGACCAGTGTATTATTGTGTTATTGACGACATTCTGGTCTATTCTAAGAGTCGTGAGGAACATAAGCAGCACTTGAGGATTTCTTTGCAGACGTTGAGAGAGTACCAGTTGTTTGCCAAATTCTCGAAGTGTTCCTTCAGGCTTGATACTGTTGACTTCCTAGGTCATGTGGTTAAGGGAGACGGTATTCGTATGGACCCGAGGAAGATCGATGCCGTACAGCTTTGGCCCAGGCTTGTATCAGGGACAGAGGTCCGCAGATTTTTTTTTGGGCATAGCCGGTTTTTACCGCCGTTTCGTGCAGGATTTCTTGAGTATCGCTGCACCGTTTACCGTACTGACAAGGAAGAGGGTTCCTTTTCTTTACACTGAGGCATGCATGCTGAGTTTTCAGCAGTTGAAGACTCGGGTGACGACTGCACCAGTTCAATCTTTGCTTTTTGGATCGGGCGACTTTGTCGTTTATTGTGATGTTTTGAGAGTGGGGCTCGATTGTGTACTGATGTAGTATGATAGAGCTATCGCTTATGCTTCTCGACAGTTGGAGGAAGTACTAGCAGGATTTATCCCACTCATGATCTGGAGATGGCCGCGGTGGTCTTGCGCTGGAGATTTGGGGACACTACTTGTACGGAGAGTCGTGTCAAATTTTCACGGACCACCAGAGCTTAGTGTACATTTTCCTGCAGCGGGATCTGAAGTTGAGATAGCGCCACTGGATGGAGCTTGTGATGGATTGTGATTGTGAGATCCTTTATTACCCGTGGCAAGGCAATTGTGGTAACTGATGCTTTGAGTCGTAGGCCCGGGGGTAGCTTGTTCCAGTTGTGCGTAGTTCAGAGACAGTCTTCTGCAGATTTACAGTTCTTGTGCGACCGTTGAGTACAGTTTGGATCGCCTCTACTGAGGGGACAGCTTACTCATGTCCGCGCCCGTCGACTTTTACTTAATCGTTTTCATGAGGCACAGCCCGCCGTTACTCGTTTGCCTGAGATTCTGGAGCATGTTCGGCTGGGTAAAGATTCAGAGTTCATGATTTATGACCAGGGTGTGCTACGTTTAGGGACGCGTTTGTATGTACCTGATACCGATGGATAGAGACGCGAGGTCCTAGAGCAGGCACATCAGTCAGCTTTCTGTGTTCATCCCAAGTGCCACCAAGATGTAACGTGACTTGAGAGTTAATTACAGGCGGGCAGGGATGAAGAGTGAAGTTTCAGATTTCGTTTTGAAGTGCTTGGCTTGTCGGCGAGCTAAGGTTGAGCATTTGAGACCGGCAGGAGAGTTGCAATCTTTAACCGTTCCGGAGTAGGAATGGAAGCAGATCTCCATGAATTTCATTGTGGTGTCTACCCAGGTCTAGACAGGGTGTGACTCCATTTGGGTGATTTTTGTCCGAATAATGCTCAGTTTGCTCAGTTGTTCTTCGATAAGTTTGTGCGTTTGCATGGAGTTTCTTCATGCGTTGTATCCAATAGAGGCATCCAGTCTGCTAGTCGTCGCTGGCAGAAGCTTCGGGAAGCCTTGGGTACTGGTTGAGCTTTAGCTCCGCTTTTCCATCTATAGGCCAATGGTCAAACAGAGCGGACTATAAAGACTCTGAAGGATATGCTTGTGCGTGCGTGCTTAATGTTTGTTGGCGGTTGGGATCATCACTTGCCATTGATGGAGTTCTCCTACGATAACGGTTATCAGGAGACGTTTCAAATGGCAACTTTCAGGCCTTGTGTGGTAGGTTGTGTCGATCGCCAGTCTGTTTTACTGACTCCGCGAGAGTAGGATTTTTAGACCCCAGCTAGTCAAGAGACTTCGGAGAAGATCCAGTTGATTCAGGTCAGGATGAGAGCAGCCCAGTGCAGACAGAAGTCTTACGCCGACCGTCATTGTCGCAGACTTGAGTTCGCAGTAGGAGATCGTGTATTCCTATGGATTTTTCCAATGAAATGGCGTGTTGAGTTTTGGGAAGCTTAGTCCCAGATTGTAGGTCCTTTTGAGATCCTTGAAGCGAGTTAGTTCTGTTGCCTATCGTCGGCACTTCCGCCTAGATTTTTGAGTATTCACCCCGTATTCCTTGTGTCGATACTTTGCAAATACCTTCATGACCTTTCTCACATGATTCAGCATCAGACCATTAAGCTTGGACGCGGTCTTTTCATTCACCGGCAGCCGATAGTGTTAGTGGATCGGCATGTGAAGAAACTTCGGTCAAGGGTCTTGCCATCTATGGAGATTTTCTTTGGCGTAGCCCGTCTAGTGACGAGATCACTTGGGAGGCCGCGAGCGATATGTGCAAGTTTTCCCTCATCTCTTTTTGAAGGTACGCATAGTAAGAATTTTAAATTCGGGGATGAATTTCTATAAGGGGGAGATTGTAATACCTTAGAATGTGATTAGTGTTAATTAAGCGGTAATGCGGGGTTTTCTGTAAAAAGTTTACCAAATTGGTTTCCTCACATTTTATAACAATTAATTAATATTTTATTATTTTTTTGTTATGGCTTGCACGCACGTGTGCATGCTAATGTGATGGTTATTAGTGTTAATGTTGTTAGTGACTATGACAACCTTAAGTTAATCCTAATCCTTGCCTTGATTAATCTTTCCCTAGTTATTTGTTTGTGAGAAGATATTTCCTTGAGTTTTGTTTTGGATGAGGAGGTGGCAAGTGACTCATGGGATAAGCTTGCAAGCATTAATGGTTGCATTAATGGAGGTGAGGGGGAGAGTAAGAATAAGGATTTAGTCACCCTACACTCACCTCACTCTCTCATTATCATTTCACACTCTCATTCCTCTATCTCTTTCTCATTATTTCTCATTCCCTCTTCCCTCAAACTGAACCCTACACTACCCCTTCACAAAAAACTTCACAAACTTCATTAAACATCACCCAAATCACTTCTCAAGACTTGTTTTGCCTCTAGGATCCCTTGAAGCTTGGAAAGCTAGGATCTTTGAGCTTGTGTGGTTAGGTAATGATCTCTATCTGTTTAGTAGGTGTTTTTATTGTTGTGTAGCTTATTCGTTTCAGTTTAGAATGCGTAAAGTTTCATTTTAGTGCACATATCGTATTTTGGTGTAGTTTTGGGTCTCGGATGAATCTGCTATCAAACCAGGTTTCTGATGGAAAAGTTCCCATCACAGCGACCTTGTGTAGTGACCTAGAACCCACCATAAAAACCTGAGAGAATTCCATGAACAGTTGGCCGCAAATAAATTGCTTCTGGCCGCAATTTGCAGCCAGACTGGGGTGTTTGGGTTTGTGTTTTGGTGTAGGGGTCTCTGGGATTGTGTGTGGTCTTGTGGAACTTGCAACTTTTATAAATTGTTTGTGTAGAAAAATCTGGGATCACTTTGCTTGTTTTCTAGTGTTACGACTACGCGCGTTACGTTGTCCGACACGGTTCGTATTCTTGTGTAGCTGTTCCTCTTGGGTTGGTTTCGTAGTGTCGCTACGCATGTTAGCCACTAGACGAACACTTGAGAGTATGTTTAGAGTTGGTGCGTCAGTCAAACGTAGTGGTTACGTGTTATTGGTCGATTTCTAATATGAACATGTTATATTATTGTTTTATGATCTTAGGGTCGCAGGTGGGGACTTCGGACGCTGCGAAGAAGGGAAAGCAAGTGGTTGGTTTTACTTAGCCCAAGATCATCTGTGAGTAAATTTAACATCTACAGGGGAATCGCCCGCATGACGTTATGCGTCAGGGCTAGATATGATATGATATTAGCCGCATGTTTATATTGCACATATAGAGATTGTGCATAAAACTTCATTCCATATTATTACTTGTTGTGCTTGGACTTGTACCCATTGGACACTGCACTATTATTGACGGTTCATGTTGCACGAGCACTAATTGTATACTACACTCACTCCGTCGATAATTGCCATGACACGCACAACACCCATATACATATGTGATATTGTATTGGTTACGGACATTGAGACATGATCCTTATTTTCATTGTGCATATGAGATATAGCATACCTGTATACCTACATGCTTACACATATGCCTTGCCATGCCTACATGCTAGCTACCCATACACCTATATGGTATTGTACCATTAGTGACAGGTATATACACATATGTGACATAGCTATATGTACATCATACCTACATACTTACATGTACACTCATATACCTTGATATAGCTACACATATACCTGGAGGGTATTACATTATTATTGATAGGTATATACCCATATCTTGCTATAGCTACATGTTCACCTTTATATGATGTTGCGTTGGATTTTGGAGAAATTAGGAACCACGTGATATATTTAATAACTCGATGCATTTAAATAGCGGGCTTTCCTTGATATGCTCATATTACTGTTTTATGTTGCATATATTATATTTCATGGATTTACGCATTGAGATATGGATTTCATATGATGTTTTCTGGATATTTTACTCCTGATGATATATATCAGTGGTATGGGACGCTGTTATAAATGTATATATATATCAGTGGTATGAGACGCTGTTAGATATGTACATATATATAATATATATCATCATAATGATCTATGCAAGTATTCTTATTCTTTACTTGATGTTTTATGGATTTGAGAACCATGGGCCAATCCAGACTGACGGAGCCCGAGATATGGATATGGGCCGATCCGGACTGACGAAGCCCGAGTTATTGATATGGTCTGATCCGGACTGACGTAGCCCAAAGGCCGATCCGGACTGACGGAGCCCTATATATGAGGATTTACGTGTCGATACTGGACACGAGTATTTCATCACACACACACACACACACACATACACAGTCATAGTTTTCATGATGTTTTCGGGTGTCGATATTGGACACTCAGGTTCCATGAGACTTACAGATTATGAGGGCCGATCTGAGGTATTGGGATTTAGATTGTCTTGATAGACACTGGTCCTGCCACGATGAGGATTCCGTGAGGATGACATGTTTTATCCTATACTCAGCATTTATTTGATATGCATTTCTTCATGTATTAGTAGTACCTGATAGAGTACCTTTCATGAATGTTGCATATACATATTGCCATTTATTGCTATCAGCTTGCAAGTGATAGATTATCGCAGTACGTGCATTCTTGCGATTACCTGCATATGTTATTTACTATTCACGAGTTGGCAACTCACCCCCGTTATTCCACAGTGTTTGTAGGTGTCCTTCAGAGCAGTCGCGGCAGGGCTTCTTCATCTTATCGTATCATCTTTTGCAGCGAATACCGCTACGACTGACTGTATGCAGTTTTGCTAGGTGGGTTTTGCGGTTACCCGATTTTGCTCATTGTATATTCGTTGTATCTAGTACTCTCCATCTACTACTTCATGTATTGACTTAGAGACGAGTTGTAAGGACGATATTGTATATTATTTTGTGACCTTAGATATCTTTTATGCTGTTGTTACTTTATATCGTCTTTTTCTTCGCTACGGTGTCGTATATCTGTTGTGGTGGTTGTTTTCCGCCTTTGGGCGTAGATTTGCTCCCGTTTGGGTATGCTTTACTTATATATTTATGTTGTACCCTTTTTGGGGCTGGATTTTACAAAGGAGGTGCTGTCAAATTTTTAAAGGAAATAAATTTGGACTTTACAGATTTTTACTTGAGATTCCAAAAGTTTTAACAATGTTCTTTCACTTACTACTTTTGATGGTATAGATTGCTGGGTTTTCGGCTTACTTAAATTGCGTTACGCCTGTGGACGTTACGTGGTTTAAGGGCCATCACGTGCCAAATTTCAGGTCGTGACAACGACGATCCACCCGGAGTCCCTTGGCTCAAGCTCCTAGCTTCACTTGATCTATGAAGAAGTGGAGCAAAGAACCAACACTAATGGGCTAGAGTGGTATAGATTGGTGATGTGGTTTGTTTTCTCACTTAAAAACCTTTCCTTTTTATTTCATTTGCTCACTTGAAAAGAGTAGAAAGCATGATGGAGGAAGATGAAGGAGATGACTAGCTTGAGCTCTTTTGTGATAATGATAAATCTCAAGATAAAATGAGAAAAGAAAATATATGTATATGAGTCACACTCACATAGAACCATGGTTAATAAATATCTAGATATTTTCATTTGTGAGTTAAAGAACAAAGGAAATTAAACCATGGTCAAAACTTAGGTCAAGTAAAGAATAGTGAAGAAGAATATTCAACCATGATTTAATCATTTTCTTTTTCTCAATAATGAATATATATACATATATATCTACCATGTGAGTCTTGCATTGCCATCTCCAATGTATCAACAACCATGACACATGTATGCGTTTATGTGTGCATTCACGTCATCATATATATACATACATACATTCATGCATACATCCAATAAGAAAAGGTTTTGAATAAAAGAGCTAAAAGTCAATATTAAATCAACACTTGATTTAATAACCCGGTCATATCAAATACGACTCGACCAATAGTAAACGCCGATTTAAAATACAGTATCATATACATGCATTTAATTGAGCTCCCGCGCATATCCCATATTAACCCCACATCATTTCGCCTGAGCTAGGAAACCCCTATGTGGGACTATAAGACTCGTCAATATGCTAGCAATAGGCAGTGATCATATCACATACCCACAAACCGTCAGCGGCACTAGATGTACGTAACGGCTCCCAGGTATTGAGCGATCAGAAGAAAAACAAGCGAACCTGTCAAAACTCCCGTCGAGCCAACTGGCAACACTTACCGTACAATCCGGTCTCTTCATCAGATATTCTGCATATCGAGTCTAGGGATAGTATCGTCGACCCCAATAACTCAATAAGTCATGCCGGTGTATGGCTCATAACAGATCGAGAAACTACTAATAACACTTATTAGTAAATCTCAGCAGCCCTGGCCAAGGACTTCCTGTTATAGCCAATCGAGCATGGTGCGACATCAACTCCTAATACCGGGAGAGACGAAACACCTCCTATCTCTCATTGCCTCCATGTGCCTCGGGACTATACCCAAAATCCACCTGTTTGCACGATTCAGTAGAGCCGTGGTAGGGTGGAGATCAATGTACAGTGGGAAGACACACAAGACTCTATGACGATCTCGGGTCTACAGACTAACCTGTACCAGTGTCACCTGAGAAATGCTATCCGACGATAGATATAATACCATATAGGACTTCTCGATGAGTCCGTTCAGTGTACTCAGTCTCCACTGAGCACCCGTATACAATCTTTGGTGTCACCACACCAGATGGATATGGGATCATCCATCACCCATCATATGGGACAAGAATGGTATACGCTAGTCTACTCTGGAATATCGATGCTCCGTCTCGATATACCTATGAATAAGAACATTTCAAGGATATGCTTATAAACTACTCATGTCCCACTAGTATGATCTGCATCATAGTCCCAGTAGTCAAGCAAATATCCTAAGGGCTTTATCAACATGTACCAAATGAGTAAGATGCAAGATCAAATGAACATGTCAAGATAAAGTACAAACAGATAGCATACTATCATGTCGAGCAAGAATGTCCCCTGAATATATATATATATATACACATACTGATACATCCACTATCATATAATGGCCTCTAGGGCATACATATATCCAACAATCTCCCACTTGCACTAAGGCCAATTATTGGCGTATCTCATGTAAGTGCACGGCGGCGCCCCGGCCGTCAATCCGACGCCGGAATGCGGAAACGGTGAATAACTCAAATTTTGCGGACTTTGCAAACCGGCACCACCGCGCACTAAACTCCGGATCGTAACCATTAACAAGTCTAAGCTAACTAGAATACGGGTTATAGATGTACCGACTGATCCGAGTCCTCCGGTCTTCATCTCCACTCCGATCTCCTCGCGGGATCTCCGTCCGTCTCCTCCTCGTCGGAAGGGCACCACGTCGCCTGCATCTTTTACGGGCTCCCGCCTCAATACCGAGGCAACTCGGGCGCGAAGTTGGCTAGCCGACGCGCCCAAGATTTGCTGTAGAATAATGTAGAAGCTTGTCTTTTTGGGGCTTAAGAGGTTGCCATGTATGGAGGAATTTTTGCAAGAATAATCATGGATGAAAACTTGATGAAGAATGGAGTATGCTCTCAAAAGAAAATGAGCATTCCCAGCAAAAGGGCTCGGCCAAGCCATGAATTGTGCCCACTGGAAAATTAATAAGAATCAAGCAAGCACTCACTCATTCCCTCAATGCAACCAAAAAATTAATATATGTATTAATTCATCCCACCCCTTGAAACAATTCCAGCAGCACATTAAAAAGCTCAAAACAATCAAGATGAATTAATCCACATTCCATCATGCCAACAGCAACAGTGGCCGGCCATTCCCAAATCCCAAACAGTGCCGGCCCATATCCAATAGCCATACTCTATCATGTCAAATTAATGCAACATGGAGCCAAAAATGCAATCAAATTAAATTAATCCTTTTGCAAGAAACCCCTTCAACAAAATGTTAATTGCAAACTTGCAATTAACACCCTCCAACGAAAAGTCCGACCGGGAAGGAAAAAGAGAAAACCGGCCGGAACGGAAAGCAAACTGGCAACCCCAGAAAACTGGTCCCATAATAAATTACAGGAAAACCCCGATACTGTGCATACACACCCGCATTTGTATTTCGACCGAAATACAAATGTAAAGAGACAAAATCTACACTGTACTATACTAGGATCCGGCTTAAAACAAAGCCGGCAAGTAATATCCGTCCGATCCTGATCCGTGCAATACCGTACGTATCTGATCGAACGCTGCCATATCATCATACGGTCACTAGTACAAAACTGTCCGATCCTGATCCGTGCAATACCGCACGTATCTGATCGGACCCTGCCATATCTCCATACGGCCGCTACAGCGTTTCGCCCGAAAGCTTGAGTAACTGAAAGTGTGGTGGACTCTAAAGACTCGTCAATACTATGGCTGTGGATTTAACCACTAGCATGTCAGAGGTATAAGCCAATACGTGACGGGCCACCAGCTATTGACTAAAAGGGACGTCGATGAGGAAGCTCACCCCGACACCCAACTGAGCCTGTCAGTGACAATATCCGTACAGTCCGGTCCGTTCGTCTATGAGCATCGCATGGCGGGCCTAGGGGGTTGGTAAAAGTCAGACCCCCAAAAGCGGTACAAGTCGTGTCGGAGTGCAGCCCAGAACACCCTGAGATACTACTGGAATACCTACCAGTAAATCTCCTGCCTTGGCCAAGGTCTTTGTGTAATGGCTCTCCTAGACACAGCGCGACCTCACCCCCAATACCGGGAGAGACGAAACCCCCGAAGATCCGCTCACTGCCTCCATGTGGCTCGGGACTGTACCCAACTAAAACCTGTTTGCACGACTCCTTTGAGCCGTGGTAGGGTAGTAATCAAAGTACAGTGGGAACTCACACGAGACAAATGACGATCCCCAGGTCGATGAACTAACCTGCACACATGTCACCAGGGAACTGCCATCTGACGTCTGGTATATGACCAACTAGCATGTTCCCGGCGAGTCCTGTCCGGTGTACTCATAACCCAATGAGCACCTGTATACATCTTAGGTGATCCAACTGACACCAGTGGCTTGTGAGACCGGCCACCGCCCCTCGTCGGGGTCTCGACTGTATACACTAGTCTACTCTGGAGAATCGATGCCCTGTCTCGAAACTCCCACGACTAGGGACCTATTAAGGATGTGCTTGTAGACTCCAGCTCTCACTTATATGATCGCCCTCATACTGCTGGCAGTCAAGCATGAATCCTAGGGCTCTATCAACGTGCAATAGCGACCTGTTAGGTCACCTAAAGCAGTACACGATGATAAAGGTAAACCAGATAGCATACTATCATCTCGAGTAAGACTGTCCTACCGGGATAGGTCCTCCCTCAATCATTGCAATCACGTGCCTGTGATCCAATAATTGACTCTGAGGGCACTATCTCCAACAATCTCCCACTTGCACTCAAGGCTAATTATTGCGATGTCGCATACTCACAGCCTGTGTGATACCGAACACCCAACTCCTCTACTAGTCAGTCTCACAAAGCTCGTTTGCGAAACTATTGCGTTCGAGGAATAGCCTCAGTGAGTGGATCCGCTCTGATGTTTCTATCTATGTCTCTCTATATCTCAAGTTCGCGGAGAAACCCATCTCCCGAAATGAGCAATACCTGTCTTAGAATGTCTGGATGTCTGATGGGACTTAGCTCATAAATGAACTCCAAATCCAAACTTCTTAGACGGTATCGTCAACTGAACTTAATCAGTATCCTGCGCCATGCCACCCTCAGTATTGCCTTGGATCAGCTGTCCAAAATACTGCCCCTCGTCAGAAGGAAAAACTATAACTCTGACAACCTCCTTGTCGTCCAGGTCACCTTGGAAGCCTGGAATGATAACTGTTTCCCGAATGGGGCTTTCGTTATCATATCCCTAGAACAGCCACTTATGTTCTAAAACTGCCTCCGACTGTTTCTCCAGGATTGGATCAATATTAACTTATTGCATGTAGTGCAAGAACAACATCTGGTGTGGTACTTGACATCTCATGATTGACTCAATAGCCTAAGCAAATGATCTGCCAATCATGAATATCCCTCTCCCCTTTAGTCTGTAAGACACCTTTAGAGAGGGTGACTCCATTACCTGCATGTACACCACCATGCCAGGAGTCGTCCATTCTAAATACTCATAGAATGCTGTCAAGGTACCCAGATTAGGAAACCACCCAAATCTAGATCTAAAACCATAGATCTAGCAACCAGAATGTCTGATATATATCCAAGTCCTGTGTGGAGAAACCACTGTGTGACGACCAAAGTCTAACCGATCGTAGTATAGGAATATCACTTCCTACTACCTTCTCAACAGATCCATCCCCTATTCTGATGACGTCAAACCTATGACTGTCACATCAGAAATGGATGATCTATCTCCGCTACATCTGCTTTAGTCTATAAATAGACACAAGCCTGATGTCCACCAATGCTTCCGCTGCTCCCACTGACTGCGACAACCCTCTGGTAGAGTCATATAGACGTGCACTTCCAAAGCAAGTTTAGAACGACGCTATACTCATCCTCCTGCCGGGTCTCGCAGCCTGGAACAACAACAATGGCAAGTGTGGGTAAACAAGAACTTCCCTGTCACCGTCCTTGAGGCTACCGAAGTACCTCTCGGGTGCCTGAAGTTACCCACCTTATCTGCGGAGTGGCCAATGGAATGTCAAATCAGATTGAATCTTTAGGTTCCTTATCAAATCTTCAGTAATCGTTTGCGGTTCTGGAATCACTTCCAGTTCTACCATACTCCCACTGCTGTTTTTGAAAAAATCCATTTTAAATAAAACTGTGGCGAGTCTTGAACAATATTTCTATTGATCTCCCAGATGGTAGAAAGTCAACCCTCGTCATAGCCTGGGTCAACCCACAAACAGCCATTACAAAAACGTGCCTTGAGTTGTCCAGCGTCTGGTTTTAATCATAAGCCGGACAACTCCCCGTACCTCAACAACGTTAAGATATGAACTGTTCTATATCCAATATAGAACTAGAGGCACAGATTTAATTGAACCAGATTCAAATCATGCAGCTGTCTCCAGCGCATGTCAACTAAATGGAAGGAGGCCGATTAGCGTTACTCAACTTAGGAATGCTTTCAATTATGAGTAACTCGAAAGAGAAGCAAGTTCTCTTAATCATTACTATCAACTGAATACCATACACAAGTATCTACATCTTCGATCACTTTGAAGAATCCCGATACTTGCAACACCTGGTTCTCTACTTTATTCTTATACCTATAACTTCTCAAAACTTCAACCCTGTGTTTCTACGAAACACCTGTCTAAGAACTAGAGAAGTCATAAGTAAACAGAATACAGTACGAGGACCAACCCCTCTGTCCTAGTGGACACTGGACAATATACAATACTCTGTATAAGTCCCCTGAGTCTTGCGACTCAATCACTGTGTGTCGTAGGTTGAAAACTGTACTTTTGGTTAAGAAGAATTACACCGCTGTTCAATGCTCCTTACCTAACCATCCACTGATATAGGTAAATGTCATCGACATAATATCAAAAGGTATATCTCACTCTATGAAAATAGACGTACAGATATATCAATTTGAAATTGGTGCACAACAGCGGATATTCAAAACCAAATATTTGCCGACCGGCAAACAACCCAGGTGGCATCCTCAAATATCACCAATTACAACGAATCCCGATATAATGAGGATGATCACCCAATTCCCAATAACTTACTCACACTCATCATCTGTAAAACCATACAGATGTGAGAATCAAAGCTGGTAAATACATACCCTGGAGCAAGTGTCTAATCGGGAAATCAGTTTTATTTTAACAGTACACAGTAGAACTGAAACATTGAAATGTTTCGATGGGGTATCCTGGTATTCCTAGTAATGCCTCTTCCATTATCCATATTCACAACTATAACCGTATAATTCTTTGCCACCTCTCCAAATCCCTTTATATGTCTTTAGTCATTACCTTCTGCACACCCCTTAGGCCAAATGGTTTTCTTCCTTCCCTACCGTTCGGCACCAGCCTATGGTTTGGAAGAAGACTATCCAAAAAGCATAAAGGGTGTACTGTCCTAATCCTAGGAGCACTCGCATCGCGAGAGAAGGTGAAGATAAAAGACACCTGAATGTACTTTATTCCTATTTCTCCTGAACCAGGATCCATCCCCGAACTGGAACGAGTTCCTTTCGAGTTCGTATATAACCATACGATGGATTATCCAATAAAATGGGATCTTCGTAGTGATACGGAGTATCCTGGAGAAATACAAAGGTGATTTTAGGATTGGCAAAGAAATACTTGGTTTGGTCGTGAATAGCAGTCGCAATTTACTTTGCCCTCTTACTAATCCCTTGCTTTGTCTGAACTTAATACCTTCTGTACACCTTTTAGGCTAACTGGTTTTCTTCATTCCCTACCGGTCGGCACCAGCCTATGGTTTGGAAGAAGACTATCCAATTTGCAGAATAGGTGTACTACTCCTAAACCAAGGAGTACTCGCAGCCTGAGAGAGGGTGAAAAGAAAAGACATCTGAATAATCCTATCCGTTTTCTCCAGAACCGGAAACCATCCTCGAATTCCTTCGAGTTCGTATCTAACCATACGATGGTTTTGTCCAATGGAAGTGGACGTTCGTAGTAATACGGGGTGTCCTGGAGAAAAGGGTAAAAGTAGGAGTGGCAATGAGGTCTGCAACTCTGACAATCCAAAAGCCAGTGTTAAGTAGGTTCGGTCAACTTGGTCTCTGAGTCAAAGTCTTAGGGTCGGGTCAATGGTCGCTGCCAAAGAGAGAGAGAAAAGAAACACTCAGCGTGCACTCTATCCTAGAT
This sequence comes from Agapanthus africanus, assembly GCA_030015575.1. Classification (NCBI taxonomy): domain Eukaryota; kingdom Viridiplantae; phylum Streptophyta; class Magnoliopsida; order Asparagales; family Amaryllidaceae; genus Agapanthus; species Agapanthus africanus. The sequence continues at coordinate 598,937,539 of JASDDO010000014.1, forward strand.
CAGAATGGTTACCAATTTATCTAATCTGGAATCCTCCCACTGTACCTCAAATTCTCCTCCAAACCTCAAAGAAGAATTAGTCGGGGTCACCCGAGGAGTATACTAAATCATCAGTGGGAATCGGGATCCAACTCTCATCGCATGATAACGTGACGGAATCCGCTCACGGTACCACACTCCAGAAGGTATGCGCATACCTGGCAAGTTTCAGTACTTTTGAAACTCCCGATGAGATTTCTGCCCCATGCTCTTATGACCTTGACTTTGGCCAACAAATCATAAGTCACATGTCAAGTTCTGCCCGTCATTCTCCAGGTTAATTTGAGCCCACCCGTACAAGCCCTTGACTTTGGCCAACAAGGCTATACGACTGCCCCAAACCAACGCATCTATCTATGCTGCATATGAATAACCAACAGCTACCAAACATTGTGCCTTGACTTTGGCCAACAAACACAGCTTGAATACTATTGACTACCCATATGAAACGACGGAGGGCTACGAATGGTTTCTGGCGAAAACCTTTAACGTAATGAACTTGATATCGTTGAAGGAACTGATAGCTTTTTAGAAAATATAGTGACGAAAACCTTTACTAAAGAGGTCACTCCCGGTGAAGGGATCTCGGCTCTTTCCCCGTAGAATGGGGTGCAGGATATTCCAACTGAATACCACGGTGCAAAGCAAAAAATAATCGGCTATAGTGAAGTTAATGCCCTGACGCAAACTTCTGTCCAAGGGGTCACTCCCGGTGAAGGGATCTCGGCCCTTGCCTCATCGACTGAGGAGCAGGATATTCCAAATGAATACCACGGTGCAAAACAGAAGTGAACGTCCTTGCAATAACAGCTTTTTGAAAAGTGTTCCAACAACATCAGATTAGGTTTGTTTAACTTGCATTGATCCGAATCAACGCAGTCCCATCAATTAATCACACCACAAAGAACGAAAATATACTGACGTACGTATATGCCATCCGCATTCGCCACTGGGTCCCGTCATCACCCGTTAGGTTAGCTTACTAACGGCAGAGCGGGGACTGGACTAGCGCGGATGAAAAACATATACAACATCTACTAATATATATACCAATATATTATATTTCGCTCAAGGCGTGAAAAGAAATGCAACATCACAGAATGTACAGCATCACAGAACAATACAGATATCTGGGATCCCCGGGTTTCACAGAGCCGCTGAAACCCGACGTTCCCCTGGTCGTGTGGATAGCCTGTGCAATGAAATCCTAGACCCCTACGGGCGCGGCAAGTCACCCGCCAAAACCTGAAGCGAGGCAGCCCCCTTCAGCGCCGTGAATGGACCACCCAGCACTTCACGGAATCCGGTAACTTGGGCACCCCTCCTGGGTCAACCTGTACCCCCTACGAGTGCGGCGAATAGCCCGCCAATCCTAGAGCGAAGCCCCCTCCGTCTCAATGCCATGAGATGCGGGCTTGTTGCCCTCCAGAACCCGGCTATCCGTGCACCCCTCCGCGGGGTAATCCTAGTACAGAAAGTAAAATATACATACACCGGGTACATCGACCGCAACCAGGTCGTGCCCCAAAAGAATAATACAAACAGGCAGTGACGGCAGTCCACATGTCGGACGCTCGCCCCGCAATATCAAATGTACATAATACAACAAAACTGTACTAGCATTGCATCCAGGCTATCCCCACGACCGATCCGCAACATCACAGCAAATACATAGAACATCAACGTGAAAGTCACGTTCGCAAATCCGTCTAACCGGGCTATAGCAGTTAGACCGGATTTACCGATCGAGTGACATTCACGGTCGCAGATATAATGTAAATACTGTGAAAAATGTGTTTAAAATTTTCCGATTGATCAAACAATTAACAAGTGGGCCCCAAAGAAAACTGTAGCACTCACAGAAATAATTGGCCCAACTTTAACATTCAAAAACCCATAAAATTAACCCAGAGGCCCACTGAAAAAATCTGGCCCATTGATCTTTTCAAGTTGCGGCGGAACCGCGGCCCAAAGAGGGAATTGGCCGCGGTTCCGCGCTCTGGAGGAAAGATCAATGCCTCGTATTTCTTCAGTGGTCTTAGGTTTTCAAGTACATCATATTTCTACAACCTGAAAAATTTTTCGACACCAAAAAATCTAAACAGAAAACTGATGTGAGCAAATACGGGTTTTTGGACATTTCGATCGATCGGAACTGAAAAACACATTTCACAAAGCTAGACTAAGTTAATGGCTCGGCTCTGATACCACTGTAAGTGCACGGCGGCGCCCCGGCCGTCAATCCGACGCCGGAATGCGGAAACGGTGAATAACTCAAATTTTGCGGACTTTGCAAACCGGCACCACCGCGCACTAAACTCCGGATCGTAACCATTAACAAGTCTAAGCTAACTAGAATACGGGTTAGAGATGTACCGACTGATCCGAGTCCTCCGGTCTTCATCTCCACTCCGATCTCCTCGCGGGATCTCCGTCCGTCTCCTCCTCGTCGGAAGGGCACCACGTCGCCTGCATCTTTTACGGGCTCCCGCCTCAATACCGAGGCAACTCGGGCGCGAAGTTGGCTAGCCGACGCGCCCAAGATTTGCTGTAGAATAATGTAGAAGCTTGTCTTTTTGGGGCTTAAGAGGTTGCCATGTATGGAGGAATTTTTGCAAGAATAATCATGGATGAAAACTTGATGAAGAATGGAGTATGCTCTCAAAAGAAAATGAGCATTCCCAGCAAAAGGGCTCGGCCAAGCCATGAATTGTGCCCACTGGAAAATTAATAAGAATCAAGCAAGCACTCACTCATTCCCTCAATGCAACCAAAAAATTAATATATGTATTAATTCATCCCACCCCTTGAAACAATTCCAGCAGCACATTAAAAAGCTCAAAACAATCAAGATGAATTAATCCACATTCCATCATGCCAACAGCAACAGTGGCCGGCCATTCCCAAATCCCAAACAGTGCCGGCCCATATCCAATAGCCATACTCTATCATGTCAAATTAATGCAACATGGAGCCAAAAATGCAATCAAATTAAATTAATCCTTTTGCAAGAAACCCCTTCAACAAAATGTTAATTGCAAACTTGCAATTAACACCCTCCAACGAAAAGTCCGACCGGGAAGGAAAAAGAGAAAACCGGCCGGAACGGAAAGCAAACTGGCAACCCCAGAAAACTGGTCCCATAATAAATTACAGGAAAACCCCGATACTGTGCATACACACCCGCATTTGTATTTCGACCGAAATACAAATGTAAAGAGACAAAATCTACACTGTACTATACTAGGATCCGGCTTAAAACAAAGCCGGCAAGTAATATCCGTCCGATCCTGATCCGTGCAATACCGTACGTATCTGATCGAACGCTGCCATATCATCATACGGTCACTAGTACAAAACTGTCCGATCCTGATCCGTGCAATACCGCACGTATCTGATCGGACCCTGCCATATCTCCATACGGCCGCTACAGCGTTTCGCCCGAAAGCTTGAGTAACTGAAAGTGTGGTGGACTCTAAAGACTCGTCAATACTATGGCTGTGGATTTAACCACTAGCATGTCAGAGGTATAAGCCAATACGTGACGGGCCACCAGCTATTGACTAAAAGGGACGTCGATGAGGAAGCTCACCCCGACACCCAACTGAGCCTGTCAGTGACAATATCCGTACAGTCCGGTCCGTTCGTCTATGAGCATCGCATGGCGGGCCTAGGGGGTTGGTAAAAGTCAGACCCCCAAAAGCGGTACAAGTCGTGTCGGAGTGCAGCCCAGAACACCCTGAGATACTACTGGAATACCTACCAGTAAATCTCCTGCCTTGGCCAAGGTCTTTGTGTAATGGCTCTCCTAGACACAGCGCGACCTCACCCCCAATACCGGGAGAGACGAAACCCCCGAAGATCCGCTCACTGCCTCCATGTGGCTCGGGACTGTACCCAACTAAAACCTGTTTGCACGACTCCTTTGAGCCGTGGTAGGGTAGTAATCAAAGTACAGTGGGAACTCACACGAGACAAATGACGATCCCCAGGTCGATGAACTAACCTGCACACATGTCACCAGGGAACTGCCATCTGACGTCTGGTATATGACCAACTAGCATGTTCCCGGCGAGTCCTGTCCGGTGTACTCATAACCCAATGAGCACCTGTATACATCTTAGGTGATCCAACTGACACCAGTGGCTTGTGAGACCGGCCACCGCCCCTCGTCGGGGTCTCGACTGTATACACTAGTCTACTCTGGAGAATCGATGCCCTGTCTCGAAACTCCCACGACTAGGGACCTATTAAGGATGTGCTTGTAGACTCCAGCTCTCACTTATATGATCGCCCTCATACTGCTGGCAGTCAAGCATGAATCCTAGGGCTCTATCAACGTGCAATAGCGACCTGTCAGGTCACCTAAAGCAGTACACGATGATAAAGGTAAACCAGATAGCATACTATCATCTCGAGTAAGACTGTCCTACCGGGATAGGTCCTCCCTCAATCATTGCAATCACGTGCCTGTGATCCAATAATTGACTCTGAGGGCACTATCTCCAACATCTCATACCCAACATCTCAAAAAGTCGCTCATGCTGCGGCAAAGGGAGGGCCTTGGTGAGTGGATCCACGGTGTTATTCTTTGTATCTACTCTCCGAATCTCGATATCGCGGTGATCAACTATCTCCCGGATCAAATGATATCGCCTGAGGATGTGTCTGGATCGCTGATGGGACCTCGGCTCTTTGGACAACGCCATAGCCCCATTATTATCACAATACAAAGGTATTGGATCAATAGTGGTTGGAACTACTCCTAGCTCCGAGATGAACTTCCTCATCCAGACGGCTTCCTTGGCAGCATCATTTGTAGCAATATACTCAGCTTCCATCGTTGAGTCTACAACGGTATCCTGTTTGGAACTCTTCCAACATACCGTCCCTCCATTGAGGGTAAATACAAATCCTGAGATAGATTTGCTGTCATCCTTATCACTCTGGAAGCTCGAATCGGTAAAGGTCTCCATTTGGTGATCCCCGTTACCATACACCAAGAACATTTCTTTAGTTCTTCACAAGTACTTAAGAATGTTCTCCATAGCTGTCCAGTGATTCTCCCCTGGGTTGGATTGATACATGCTTACTACACTTAGTGCATAAGCTACATCAGGGCATGTACATATCATCGCATACATTATAGATCTTACGGCTGAAGCGTAGGGTATAATGCTCATGCGAGCTCTCTCTTCATCAGTCTTTAGGAAAAATTCCTTGGAGAGAGTGACTCCATGACTAGCGGGTAAGGCACCCCGCTTGGAGTCTTCCATACTAAACCTCTTTTGGATGGTGTTAATGTACCTGGTTTGGGACAATCCCAATAAACTTTTAGATCTATCCCTATAGATCTTCATGCCGAGTATATACGAGGCATCACCCAGGTCCTTCACGGAGAAACTTTGTGATAAGAACAGTTTGACCGATTGTAGCATAGGAACATCGTTTCCTATCAGAAGAATGTCATCCACGTATAATACGAGGAATGTGACAGTACTTCCTACAATCTTCTTATAAACACAAGGTTCATCTGGATTTTTGACGAAATCAAACACTTTGATAACATCATCAAAACAGATGTTCCAACTCCGTGATGCCTGCTTTAATCCATAAATGGATTTATGCAACCTACATGCTTTCCCGCTGCTCCCACTGTCAATGAAGCTCTCTGGCTGATCCATATAAACACATTCTTCTAAATCACCATTTAGAAAAGCCGTTTTAACGTCCATCTGCCAGATTTCATAGTCGTAGTGAGCAGCAATAGCAGGTAGGATCCGAATGGATTTAAGCATGGCTACAGGAGAAAAAGTTTCGTCATAGTCAAGACCTGGTCTTTGATGAAATCCTTTCGCCACAAGCCTTGCCTTATAGGTCTCCACCTGCCCATCTACACCGATCTTTCTCTTAAAGATCCATTTGCACCCTACGGGTTTTACCCCAGAGGGTACAACATCTAAAGTCCATACTTTGTTGGTGTACATAGACTCCATTTCGGATCTCATGGCATCCAGCCACTTCACAGAGTCACTACTCGTGATAGCTTGCTGAAAATTGGCAGGGTCGGCATCATCCATGAGACAATTTTCTCTATCACCATCAATGAGAAAACCATAGTATCACTCCGGTGGGCGAGAAGCCCTACCAGATCTACAGAGTGGCTGAGATTCATAAGATTCTATTGCAACATCAGGTTCAACCAAGTCGTCATTTGTAACTTGTGTCTCTAGAACCTCTTCTAGATCTACCATATTGCCATCAGTATCATTTGGAAAAATCTCATTTTCTAAAAATGTAGCATGTTGAGAAACATACACTTTTTGTTCCCCCTTGTGGTAGAATAGATATCCAAACGAATGTTTTGGATATCCCATAAATATACATTTGACCGATCGTGTCTCGAGTTTGTCTGGATTCTGCTTTTTGACAAAAGCCGGACAACCCTAAATCTTAACTCGTTTAAGAGATGGTCTCTTCCCATACCATATCTCATATGGAGTGGTAGACACGGTCTTGGTTGGAACTTTGTTCAACAGAAAAGCTGCAGTCTTCAATGCATGCCCCCAAAAGGAGAGAGGTAACTCAGTATCACTCATCATGGATCGTACCATATCTAATCGGGTACGATTCCGCTACTCTGACACACCGTTGTGCTGTGGTGTGTAAGGGGGAGTGAGCTGAGAGAGGATCTCATTCTCTTTTAGGAAGTTTGAAAACTCTGTACTAAGATACTCTCCACCTCGATCTGATCGAAGTATTTTGATGCTCATTCCCATTTGTTTTTCTACTTCAAGTTTGTACTCCTTGAATTTCTCGAAAGCTTCAGACTTATGCTTTAATAAAAACACATGACCGAATCTTGAGAAATCATCAGTAAAAATTATGAAGTAAGAAAACCGTCTCTCGTGTGTGTAGAAATTGGCCCACATACATCACTATGTATGAGGCCCAAGAGCTCAGTAACTCTTTCTCCGTGTCCAGTAAACAGAGTTTTGGTCATTTTCACTTTGATACAAGACTGACAAGTCGCATAAGATTTATACTCAAAAGGATTTAAATATCCATCTTTATAAAACTTGTTTAGTCTTGTTTCATTAATATGACCAAGTCTACAATACCAAAGAAAAGCTTCATTTATATCTGAAATTTTTCTTTTATTTGTGTGTTGTATGTTGAAAACTGTGTGTTGATTAAGGACGTATATCCCGTTATTAAGTGTACCACAACCAATCAACTCTTGATTCAGTTTGATGTTCATAACATTGTGCTGCAATACAAAATGATACCCTTCATTGTCTAACAAAGAAACGGATATAATATTACAAAGCATGCTTGGTATATACAACCCGACAGCAACCCTAGGTGATACTCTCCCACTGAAACTGCATGTACATTGGAACCATTTCCAACTCGGAGAGTATGATCACCGGTCTTCAAAACTCTGCTATTTCTCAATGTCTGCACAGAATTGCAGATATGAGAACCCAAACTGGTATCCAATACCCAGGAAGAAGAGTTTATAAAAAGACAGTTTTCAGTTACGAACACACCTGAAGCTGAAACATCACCATGCTTCTTTTTCTTGAGATCAAGATACTCAGTACAGTTCCGCTTCCAGTGCCCCGTCTTCTTACAGTGAAAACATTCTCCTTTTCCTAACTTCTCAACCGTGGATTTGTCTTTTCCTTGTGCCTTCTTGATTCCACCTCTCGATTTGGTGGATTTCTTCTTGTTCCTTCCCTTGGCCTTGGCTCTTGGGATGGAAGAGGAAGATTGTCCAATAATCAGAGAGGGGGACTTCGCTTTAAGCGTGCTCTCCGCACTTCTCAACATATTGAGAAGTTCGGGTAGTGACTTCTCCATGTTATGCATGTTGAAATTTACTATGAATTGAGCAAAGGCAGGGGGAAGAGACTGAAGAACAATATCAGTATACTGTTCATTATCCATGGTCCATCCGAGGTCCTCAAGCTCTTCAATAAGAGCAATCATCTTTAAAACATGATCGCCTACTGGTGTGCCAGGAGCCATCCGCATCTGAAAAAACTTTCGAGATACTTCGTATCTCAGGGTCCGAGATTGCTCCCCATACAACTCTTTTATATGGAGAAAGATGGATTGAACATACATATGCTCGTGTTGCTTTTGATGTGTATTGTCCATTGATGCAAGCGCGAGGTATTTGGCAGTAGCACAGTCAATATCCCACGTTTTGCGGATCTCCTTATCCGCAACAGAAGATTCAGGGCCTGGGATAGGTGGGGCTGAGGCAATGAGGACATATGATACTTTATCATATGTGAGAGCAATGTTAATATTCCTCAGCCAGTCTTTATAGTTCGGTCCAGTTAGCTTATTTTTCTCAAACAGTAGCTTAAGTCCAGTCATGGTAATCTTCCATTAAGAGAGAGAAAAGAATACACTCAGTGAAAACTCTTGCTAAGATCAGTTTGGTTATTATCTTATCTAATCGATATCTCCCACTGCTTTTATTAAATTTTTCTTCAAACCTTAAAAAGAAGATTAGCCAGGATTAATTATATTTTACAACCTCGCTAACCGTTCAGCCATGCCAGTGCCGGTACTTTGAGGGAGGTTCCCCGTGCTGTCGCACTGACCTAATTAAAATAAACCTCGTTTTCCCAGAGGCATAGCCCCGTTGACACCTTTCTAGACACCTAATGGGTTAGCTAATTGTAAAGTGCAAAACTCTCCCGGGAGAAACTCTTGCTCACAGTGGGATCGGGATCCTACTATCACATAGAAAGTATGCAATCTCATTGCAAATTTCAACTCTTAAAACCCCCGATATGGTTTTTACCCCTAGCACTTATGACCCTGGCTATGGTCAACATATCATAAGCACTAGTCAAGTTCTACCCGTCATTTCATGATTAATTAGACCCACCCACATGACCCTTGACTATAGTCAACATAATCATGTGACTGTCCTAATTAATCGCATCATATGCTGTGTAGGAAGACATCACTTAGCTACCGTACACTACGCCTTGGCTATAGTCAACATACGTAGCACGAATACTAAGTACACTACTTCCTAAAATGACGGAGGGTTGCAAATAGTTTTTAAGAAAACCTTTAACGTTTTAAACTTGATATCGTTGTAGAATCTAATGGTTTTAAAAGGAGTGGCTTAAGCTCCGCACTTTGAAAACTTGCTTTTTCATAAAAAACCGAGTGGGTTTCAAATCCGATTCTACAACATCTTTTAGGTTCATTTTTCTTTACATTAATCTCATTAATGTAGTCCCATCATTTAAGTTCTTAAGCCATCACAGAAAAGAAACGAAAATAGAACGTACTCTTATGCCATCCGCATTCGCCACAATGTCTCGTTATGCACCGTTAGGTTACTTAACTAACGGCATAGCGGGGCAGGACTAGTGCGGATATAAAACATAAGCAACGTTTATTATATATCATATATATAATACCATCCGTCTCAGCATATAAAGTGATCACATCACATAATATCAACAGCAGAAGCACATATGAAAATATAGGATATTCTAGGAGGTCCATATTTTGTATTTAGCCAACAATAGAAAATACAGATTCCACGGTCGTGATAAATAGCCAATCCCACACCCCTAGACCCCTACGAGAGCGGCAAGTGACCCTACAAATTCTAGAGTTTAAGAGACCCGATCTCGACTCCTCGAGATGGCCACCCACTGAACCCTAGAACCCGGTCACTTGTGCTCCCCTCCTTGGGTCTATCCTAATGCGGAAAAGTAAATAATATATAACAATGGTGACATCATCCTCAACCCGGAAGTGCCCCAAATAAAAGAATATTACATACAATTAATTTTACATGAAAGAAAATAAAAACTCTCATCTCACATAAAACCCCCGGCCATTCATTCACGACGATCATGTACATCATATCTCAGCAACACATAACATCGCATGTCATCAACGTAAGTAAGTATGCGTACCCCGATTGTCGTTGATGTATAGCAACGAAACCGGCGATACACCACATACTACACTTACGGTCGCAGAAAAGAAAATGAAAAACTACAACAATTGGAATCAACACTGCCTTTAGACATCGTAAACCCGGAATATCACATATTCTGGATTTCATGCCTAACATTGCAAATCTTACATTTGGGTCTCAACTATGAAAACACCTTTTCAAAAGAATTCGCGTAATTCAACAAGATTCCTGATTCTACCGAGGCTAAAATATTAGATTTACACGCAACTAATTACTTTTTACAAAACTAATTAGTGTAGATTCCAATAATTGTATCACATTCACAAAAACTAGGCGATATTAAACTATTCGATTGATTAATCGATTACCCGAAAAATTCACAGAGAAGCTTAACACTTGAGCTGTATTAAAAATACCTAGATGCATGACCTAGTACCTATGAACCAACCGTAGAAAGGGCCGACCCGTGCCTCACAAATGGCGCCACGGAACTGCCGCCAAAAGCGCGTTTTGGCCGCGGTTCTGCGGTCATTTGATCGAGTTAGGGTATCGTTCATTTAGAGGGTCCATAGAATTACCTGCATGATTTTTTGAATATTTTTAATGTGAAAAGTTCCAACATTTTGAAAATTTTCTAGAGAACATTTTTCGGAGCAATCGATATTCGCTCGAAGTTTCTAACGTCGTCTACGTTACTCTAAAGCTCTATCTTGGCTCTGATACCACTGTAGGAATTGCTTAGTGTAGGGTTCCTGGGCACACTAATGAAGTCTCACAACAGATCAAACATGCCCAATTCAAATTTTTCCTTGTGCCTACAAACCCTAATAGGGATCGTTAACTACATAATTAGGCGATGCAAGCAAGTAAACGAATTTATAGCTAAAGGAAAGTGACTACAACCTTTGTAGATCCGGTCCTCCACTTCCTAGGCTCCGCGATGACGTCCCTCCGCTGTCCATATCGGATCCCGAACTCTAGCATCGGCTTCATCGGAGAAATGGACGGGCTAAGTCATCGACTTCGATGCCGAAAATGATCTACGTCGAGGCAACTCAAGATCAAGCTCCAACTTCACCAAGTCATGAAACTTGTGAAGAATACACCCTATACTACTTGGCAAGTGGTAGAGGATGAAGAAATAGGAAGTGGGTTCACTTTAGAATTGGATTTCTCACTCTTTTTCTCAAGTTGCCATTGATGGTTGCAAGGTTTCTTCATTGTTGAAGATGAAGAAGATGAAGAAAGAATATGATAAGTATTTTTCAAATAGAAAATAAAATGAATACTTATCATATACCAACCATGGTTAAGTGTAGAGACTAAACTAGGGTTAGGTGAATGGTTAGGTTAAGGGAAGCAAACAAAATGGTCAAGCTTTCAACTCTTCATGAAGCTTCATGAAAGAAACAAAGAAAGCCACCATTTCTTTTTATCTTTTCCAAAATAAATAAACAAAATAAATAAATGAATAAGTAAACAAAACCCTAACCATTCATATAACCATGGTTTAATCATACACACAAACTCAAGTTAGCATGTATCATCAAACATGATACAAACAAGTGCACAAAAGTATATCACATATACAACTTGTGTACTTCAAGTGAGAAAATCCATTTAAAGTGAACAAATACTAGTTAGTGCAAATTATTATATCAAATATATAATTATGCATTAAATCATTAAATCAATACTTGATTTAACGATCCGGTCATATCGCATATAACCGACTAGTATCCAATGTATCGACTTATCGAATCAATCCTCGATTCGATAACTAGGTTATATCGCATACAACCATTCGATACATTCATCGCGAGAATAGAATACGGTATCACATACACGTATTATTCTCGGTCCCGCACATATCTCATATGCGCTCCTATTTCGTTTCGCTTGAGCCAGGAAACCTCTGTGTAGGACTCTAAAGACTCGTCTATACGCCGGCAGCAGATGATGATCATATCAAGCACCCACAAGCCGCAAGCGGTCTGCTAAACGTAACGGCCACCCGGGTATTGAGCGATCAGAAGATCGACGAGCAAGCCCGCTCACACTCCTGTGAATCCAACCAGTAACACTTACCGTACAGTCCGGTCAGTTCGTCTGATATGTCGCATATCTCGCCTAGGGGTGGTAAACGTCAGACCCCAATAGCTCGATAAGTCATGCCGACGTGAGGTCCATAACATTCGTGAAACTACTGATAACTCTTACCAGTATATCACTGCAACCCTGGCCAGGGATTTCCTGTTATGGCCAGTCATGCATAGCGCAACATCAACCCCCAATACCGGGAGAGACGAATCCCCTCCTATCGCTCATTGCCTCCATGTGAATCGGGATTGTACCCAAAAACCACCTATTTGCACGGCTCAGTAGAGCCGTGGTAGGGTGGAAATCAAAGCACAGTGGGAGACACACAAGACTCTATGACGATCTCGGGTCAACAGACTAAGCTGTACCAGTGTCACCAGAGAACTGCCATCTGACGTGAGGTATAATACCATCTGGGAGTTCTCGGCGAGTCCGTTCAGTGTACCCAGTCTCCACTGAGCACCCGTATACCATCTCTGATGTCAAACACCAATGGATATGGGATCATCCATCGCCCATCACATGGGTCGAGAAGATATACGCTAGTCTACTCTGGAATATCGATGCCCCGTCTCGATATTCCCATGACTAGGAACATTGAAGGATGTACTTATGGACTACCCAGGCCCCACTAGTATGAACTACATCATAGTCCTGGAAGTCGAGTACACATCCTAAGGGCTTTATCAACATGTAATCAGAGAGACAGAAAGTATACATGTTAAGATAAAGAGCAACCAGATAGCGTACTATCATGTCGAGTAAGAAAGTCCTACCTATATATGTCCCAGCATCCACTACAATATACATCCAATGTACAGTAATGGCCTCTAGGGTATACATATAACTAACACTTAGCACCATGCCTAGGGTTTGGGTTGCATCGCACATGCTATATTAAGATTTTAGGGGGTGCTAAGTAATTCCTACCATGAATCGAACTAGAAATCTAGGGTAACAACATATAGTATCACATACAAAGTAGTGTATAACACTAAGTGGGGAGAATTATAACCTTTGTAGACCTCCCTCCCTGACTCCTTGGATCAACTAGGGTTTGAACCGGCTTGCTTGAATCCTTCCAAGTCCACAACAATCCACCCGGAGTCCCTTGGCTTAAGCGCCTAGTTTCACTTGATCAATGAAGAAGTGGAGCAAACAACCTACACTAATGGGCTAGAGTAGTATAGATTGGTGATGTGGTTTGTTTTCTCACTTAAAAACATTTCCTTTTTTATTTTCTTTGCTCACATGAAAATGCTAGAGAGCATGAAGGAGGAAGATGAAGGAGATGGCCAGCTTGAGCTCTTTTGTGATAGTGATAAATCTCAAGATAAAATGAGAAAAGAAAATATATGTATATGAGTCACACTCACATAGAACCATGATTAATAAATATCTAGATATTTTCATTTGTGAGTTAAAGAACAAAGGAAATTAAACCATGGTCAAAACTTAAGTCAAGTAAAGAATAGTGAAGAAGAATATTCAACCATGATTTAATCATTTTCTTTTTCCCAATAATGAATATATATACATATATATCTACCATGTGAGTCTTGCATTGCCATCTCCAATGTATCAACAACCATGACATATGTATGCATGTATGTGTGCATTCACATCATCATATATCTACATACATACATTCATGCATACATCCAATAAGAAAAGGTTTTGAATAAATGAGCTAAAAGTCAATATTAAATCAACACTTGATTTAATAACCCGGTCATATCAAATACGACCCGACCAATAGTAAACGCCTAATTTAAAATACGGTATCATATACACGCATTTAATCGAGCTCCCTCGCATATCCCATATGCACCCCCACATCATTTCGCCTGAGCTAGGAAACCCCTCTGTGGGACTCTAAGACTCGTCAATACGTTAGAAGTATGCAGTGATCATATCACATACCCACAAACCGTCAGCGGCACTAGCTGTACGTAACGGCTCCAAGGTATTGAGCGGTCAGAAGAAAAACAAGCGAACCTGTCAAAACCCCCGTCGAGCCAACTAGCAAAACTTACTGTACAGTCTGGTCTCTTCGTCAGATATACTGCATATCGAGTCTAGGGATGGTATCGTCGACCCCGATAACTCAATAAGTCATGCCGGTGTATATCTCATAACAGATCGAGAAACTACTGATAACACTTATCAGTAAATCTCAGCAGCCCTGGCCAGAGACTTCCTGTTATAGCCAATCGAGCATGGTGCAACATCAACTCCCAATACCGGGAGAGACGAAACCCCTCCTATCGCTCATTGCCTCCATGTGCCTCGGGACTGTACCCAAAATCCACCTGTTTGCATGACTCAGTAGAGCCGTGGTATGGTGGAGATCAAAATACAGTGGGAGGACACACAAGACTCTATGACGATCTCGGGTCTACATACTAACCTGTACCAGTGTCACCTGATAACAGCTATCCGACGATAGATATAATACCACATAGGAGTTCTCGGTGAGTCCGTTCAGTGTACCCAGTCTCCACTGAGCACCCGTATACAATTTTTGGTGTCACCAAACCAGATGGATATGGGATCATCCATCGCCCATCATATGGGACAAGAATAGTATACGCTAGTCTACTCGGGAATATCGATGCCCCGTCTCGATATACCTACGACTAGGAACATTTCAAGGATATGCTTATAAACTACTCATGTCCCACTAGTATGATCTGCATCATAGTCCCAGTAGTCAAGCAAATATCCTAAGGGCTTTATCAACATATACCAAATGAGTAAGATGCAAGATCAAATGAACATGTTGTTCCCCTCCGAATCGCGGGGACGCGTCCGCGCAGGTCCGTCTCACCTGAAATTTGGGGCAGGTGCTAATTGGTGCTATCCGTCCACCTCTCCGAAGATGCCAAGTTGATTTATGGCACCGTGTATCGAAAGTTTAAATGGATGCGGCCGATGTAGCAGACTTCGTCAGATTCCCCCTCGTCTGAGGGGGTTTTGATTGTGGGGATGCTCTTCCCTGCAGGCGCAAGCCTCTGCAGTTAATTACGCTACCGCATCGCGGTAACAACTTTTTCCTTCTCCATATGATCACTTCGTGTCGTGGGTGTTTGTTTTGTATTCGGTTGCCCGTGGATTGTATACGGAGACTAAGTTATGCTGTCGCCCGTAGGACGTGGATTAGTCCAAATCCGTATCTTTCTTAGATTTGGGTTTAGGGGGGTTGTGTTTAAGGATACGTTAGCCTTATTTGGGGCCAAGATCAACTTAAACGTTTGTTAAGGACACGTTAGTCTAATTTTAGACTAAGATCAACTTAACGGGATCGTTTAAATCCGACAAGAGAGCAATTAGGCTCTATTGCTTAGTTTAATGACATTGCGGTCAATACTTAGTTTAAGGACATTACGGTCCAATGTTATTTTTAAGACATCGCGGTCGAGGTTAAGGACATCATAGTCCGTGGTTTTAAGGACTCCACGGTCCGTTGTTAGTTTTAAGACATCACGGTCGAGGTTAAGGACATCATAGTCCATGAGTTTAAGGACCCCACAGTCCGATGTTAGTTTTAAGACATCACGGTCGAGGTTAAGGACATCATAGTCCGTGGATTTAAGGACTCCACAGTCTGACGTTAGTTTTAAGACATCACGGTCGAGGTTAAGGACATCATAGTCCATGAGTTTAAGGACCTTACAGTCCGATGTTAGTTTTAAGACATCACGGTCGAGGTTAAGGACATCATAGTCCATGAGTTTAAGGACCTCACAGTCCAATGTTAGTTTTAAGACATCACGGTCGAGGTTAAGGACGTCATAGTCCGTGGATTTAAGGACTCCACAGTCCGACGTTAGTTTTAAGACATCACGGTCGAGGTTAAGGACATCATAATCTATGAGTTTAAGGACCTCACAGTCCGATGTTAGTTTTAAGACATCACGGTCGAGGTTAAGGACATCATAGTCCATGAGTTTAAGGACCTCACAGTCCAATGTTAGTTTTAAGACATCACGGTCGAGGTTAAGGACGTCATAGTCCGTGGATTTAAGGACTCCACAGTCCGTAGTAATGTGTGGTCGTCGGGACCCGTCACCTCTCTGACGACGTTGAAGGATTACAACGACAGATGTCAGAGGAGTAAAGAGATGTACCCTCGGACCGGGTGTAAATTGATTGGAAGAGCAGATGAGCTCAGTTCAATTTAGATTGAGAACTTATGGCAAGAATGGGGCTAAGTCCAGTTTAAAATGTTTAACATTTTATTTTTGTTCTGCCTGTTGGGCCCTTTGTTTGGGCTCTGCCCTTTGCATAGCATTTATCAGAACAAAGTATGTTCTGGCAGCGCGCCACGTGGCGCATCAGACGCTTTGCGCCAATTAAAGAGCGCATTGCGCTAGCGTACATGAGGGTGACATGTGTCGCTTAGCTCTAAGCGCTAGTTTGTTAGCGCACTGCGCTTCAGATTTATAAGCGCGCTGCGCTAGTTTATGGATGCGCCAGTGAGTGACACGTGGCGCGCTTGGCGCTGAGCGCCAACCTAAGAGCGCAGTGCGCTATTTTCAAGAGCTCAAAGCGCAGATCATGTCCATAGTCGACACGTGACATGTTATGGCGCTGAGCGCCAGTCCAAGAAGCGCAAGGACGCAGTTCATGAGTGCAAAGCACTTTCCAATGGCGCAAAGCGCATTTAATCAATTTTATGATCAAAGAACAAATTTTATGTTCTTCTAAGGAGGCTTTGCCTCAAGATCCAAGAACAAAAGTTCTTGTTTTGATAAAAGGCTCTGCCTTTATAGATCAAAGATCTGTGGGCGAAGTAAAATACTTCTTATATATTTTTTTATAATTAGATCTTTTGATCTTATTATCAAAGAGCTTGGTCTTTTTTTTCAGATCTGTGATCTTTTTAGAAGAGGGTTCTTCTTTTATGAGATGTTTTCATCTCTGTTTTTCAAGAATATAGTTCTTTTTTACCTTGAGTATGAAGAAAATTCTTCTTTTTTCTAAGAGCTCGCTCTCTTTTTTTTGGCAGAGGGTTTTTCTCTTGCTGTTCTGTATATTTTAGACTTGAAGTCTAGGGTCCTTTATATAGGGCCAAGTGATTTGTTAAATCAGTTGAAGAGATCTTTCTCTGATTGATTTGGGAATATTTCCCACCATTGGATCTTTGATCTTAAGGCTTCTGTTTGACAGAAGATAATCTTCTTGTTTTTCAATAAGATTGAGAAATCTTTCTATGCAGAATTTGTTCTGTTTTGGTAATTCACTATTTACCATTAGATCATTGATCCAGCGGTGCTTAAAGCATAATCTTGTTGTTTGGAAAAATTTTGAGAAATCTTTCCTTAACAGAATTTAATTCTGGTTAATTAATGATTTATCATCATTATTAGATCCTTTGATCCAACGGTGGGAATTTTTAATTCCAGCGCTGGCGCACCTACGTTGGACACGTGGCGCACAGCGCAGAGCGCAACTGCGCTAGCGCACCCGTGCTTGACACGTGGTGCGCAGCGCAACTGCGCTAGCGCACCTGTGTTAGACACGTGGCACGCAGCGCGAAGCACAACGCAACTGCGCTAGCGCACCTGTGTTTAACACGTGGCGCGCAGCGCAGAGCGCTGGATCTGAAGCATTGCTTCGACTTTTTAATTTTTGAATTTTGGAAACAGATCTTTGCTCTGATTGGGGTGCGCCTCCTAGGGCTCAGCGCTCCTGATGCTGGCGTGTCTTCTTTTGACACGTGGCGCGCAGTGCACAGCGTGCAGGATCTGAAGCGTTGCTTCAATTTTGAATTTTGAAATTCAAAAAAGAGCTTTGCTCTGATTGGGGAAACACATGTCAAGATAAAGTACAACCAGATAGCATACTATCATGTCGAGCAAGAATGTCCCCTGAATATATATATTCACATACCGATACATCCACTATCATATAATGGCCTCTAGGGCATACATATATCCAACACTGTATTCTTTGAATTTCTCAAAAGTTTTAGATTTGTGTTTCATAAGATACACATATCCAAATCTAGAGAGATTGTCAGTGAATGTAATGAAATAGGAGAATCCGCCCCTTGTATATATAGACATTGGACCATACACATCACTGTGTATAAGTCCCAAGAGCTCTATTGCTCTTTCTCCGTGTTCGGTGAACGAGGATTTGGTCATCTTTCCTTTGAGACAAGATTGGCAAGTTTCATAAGATGTAAATTCGAACGGATCCAAATATTCATCCTTATGTAACTTAGCTAATCTTTTTTTGTTGATATGACCAAGTCTACAATGCCACAAGTAGGTCTTGTTCGTATCTAAAATTTTCCTTTTGCGTGTGTTTTGTAAATTAAGAACTATGTTTCGATTTAGAACATTGATACCATTATATAGTGTACCTTCTGCAACCAATACCTGATTAAGGTAAATGTTCATGATATTTCTATCTAGAACAAAGTTATATCCATCTTTATCAAGTAAATAAACTGATATGATGTTGCAAAGAGTGGAAGGTACATAGTATCAGTTGTTCAAAATTATAATATTGCCGCTGTAAGTCCATGTCACGCACCCCACGAACTTGCGGGGAGGCGGAATATATGAAAAACGATTATCAAAGCTTCGTAACACGGACTTGAGCGCATGAATCGTATCTAAACCATTGCTAACTATCTACAAGAGGTTTAACTACTCGGATTCGAAGTTATACCTCACGTTACATGCCCTTCGGGTCTTCATTGTTGCCCTCCACTCCTAGTAGGCTCCTTGGAATATCGGCACCTCAACGGCCTCCTCGAGTCAAAGACGATCCACCTGAAAGCTCCTACGCCAAGCTTAATCTCTAACTTGAGATAACTAGGTTGCTCAAAGTGCTAATCTAAGCTACCTACGGGATATAGAGTGAGGTTATGGATGTATTAGTCTAGCTAACCCTTGATCTCAACACATGAGAGGTTAGGGTTAGGGTTTGAAGAGAGAGTGAGCTTGAGGAGAGAGAAGGTGAAGATGATAAGAATAATGAGATAATGATCTATCATAATATATATGAAGCATTATTATTTATCCAAAAATGAAAAAAAATAGATTTAACAACCATGCTTCATAAATACATATGAGTGATTCATCTCCATGAGTCATTAAGCTTTTATGATGCATTAATGACATGGATGAATCACACAAATGAGTCACTAATCTCATTTAATGCAAAGCCACCTTATCCCCCCCCCAAGTCACCACTCTTCTAGAAGCTTCCCGATAAATTACGAGAACGCCTCTCCAATCCGTGAAAACACGGAAAAACTTTAGACTGTATAAATCCAATAACCCGATACTAGAATCTGGCTTAAACCAAAGCCGGCTAGTAAAAACTGTCCGAAAAGTCGCACGTGCGTAAACACACGTACGCGTCCGAACCCTCGTCGTAAAACCATACGACCTCTATATTGTTTCTCCTGGAACAGGGAAACTCTCTGTGTGGGACTCTAAAGACTCGACACTACGCTGGCAGTGGGTTTAACCACAGACCGCAAGAGGCACTAGCTGTACGTAACGGTCCCCAGGTAGATGTCGATAAGAAGGCCGATGAGTAAACTCATCCCAACTCCCACTGAGCCTGATGTGACAATCTCCGTACAGTCCGGTCTGTTCGTCTAAGACTATCGCATATAAAGCCTAGGGGGCGGCAAGCGTTAGTCCCCTAATAGCTGTATAAGTCGTGTCGGAGCGAAGCCCATTACACCCTGAGAAGCTACTGGAACTTACCGTTATATCTCGCTTGCCATGGCCAGGGACTTTGCGTAATGGCTCTCTGACACAGCGCGATATCAACTCCCAATACCGGGAGAGACGAATCATATCTAACCGCTACTGACTCCAAGTGCTCGGGACTGCACCCAACTGCTACCTGTTTGCACGACTCCTTTGAGCCGTGGTAGGCTAGCAATCTAAGAACAGTGGGACACACTCGAGACGAAGTAGCAGTGTCAAGTCTGCGGACTATGCTGTACTCATGTCACCTGGGAACTGTTAACTGACGATGGGTATAATACCAACCAATCAGTTCCCCTGCGAGTCCTGTCCGGTGTACCCGTAACCTAACGAGCATCTGTATACTATCTCCAGTACGACGTACTGATGGCTGTGGGACAGACCATCTCCCCAACTGGGATGAGAAGCGTACACACTTAGTCTACTCCGGAATATCGATGCCCTATCTCGATAATCCAACGACCAGGGACCTGTATAGGATGTTGCTTACAGACTACCCAGCCCCCACTAGTGTGACTGCCATCATAACGCTGGTAATCAAGCAAAGATCCTATGGGCTCTACTAATATGTATAAGTGATACGTTACAAGAAACATATGCACATATTAAAGTAGACACAAACCAAGTAGCATACTACCATTTTTAGCAAGACTGTATATACAACTGTGAATATCCCAAGCTTCCATTAAGTAATATACAATCTAGTATGATACAATAATGGCCCCTAGGGCATATACACTAACAATCTCCCACTTGCACTAGGGACATGAGCTGGCATATCGTAGACCTATCATCTCGAATAGCCTTTCGAACTGCGTCTGAGGAAGGGCCTTTGTGAATGGATCAGCAATGTTATTCTCTGTCTCTACTCTTTTCACCTCGATCTCCCGGCGATCTACGATCTCCCTGATCAGGTGATACCGCCTTAAAATGTGTCTGGACTTCTGATGGGACCTGGGTTCCCTCGCTAAAGCTATAGCGCCGTTGTTGTCACAATACAGAGGTATTGGATCAACAATGGTAGGAACAACCAGAAGTTCTGTGAGGAACTTCTTCATCCAGACAGCTTCTTTTGCGGCATCGCAAGCAGCTATGTACTCTGCTTCCATCTTTGAGTCAGCAACGGTCTCCTGTTTGGAACTCTTCCAACAGACCGCCCCTCCATTGAGGGTAAAGACATAACCCGACATGGATTTGGAGTCATCTTTGTCACTCTGGAAGCCGGAGTCGGCAAAGGCCTCAATCTGGAGGTCTTTTCCGCCATACACCAAGAACATATCTTTAGTCCTCCTTAGGTACTTGAGAATGTTCTTTACTGCTATCCAGTGATTCTCCCCTGGGTTTTCCTGATACCGGCTTACAACGCTTAATGCGTATGCTACATCTGGTCTCGTACATAACATCGCATATATTATAGAGCCTACTGCAGAAGCGTAGGGTATAATCGACATGCGATCCCTTTCCAAATCAGTCTTGGGAGACATCTCTTTGGAGAGGGTGATTCCGTGACAAGCCGGTAGATTACCGCGCTTAGAATCATCCATACTGAATCTCTTCATTATGGTGTCTATGTACCTGGACTGCGAAAGTCCCAACATCCTCTTTGATCTATCACGATAGATCTGGATCCCCAGAATGTAGGTGGCATCACCCAGGTCTTTCATGGAGAATTTATGTGACAAGAATCTTTTGACTGACTGTAACATAGGAATATCATTTTCTATTAGGAGAATGTCATCCACGTACAAGACGAGGAATACTATAGCTCTCCCTACAATCTTACTGTATATGCAAGGTTCATCTGGATTTTTGATAAAGTCGAATTTTTTGACAGCATCATCAAAACAGATGTTCCAACTCCGTGATGCCTGCTTTAGTCCATAAATGGACTTAAGCAGCTTGCATACTTTACCGCTGCTCCCACTCTGAATGAATCCCTCTGGCTGATCCATATAGACGCTCTCTTCTAAATTACCATTTAGAAAGGTCGTCTTTACGTCCATCTGCCAGATTTCATAATCGTGGAAGGCAGCAATAGCAAGAAGGACCCGAATGGATTTGAGCATAGCCACTGGAGAAAAGGTTTCGTCATAGTCCAAACCAGGTCTTTGACGGAAACCCTTTGCAACAAGTCTAGCCTTATAGGTTTCAACCTGTCTATCTACACCAATCTTCTTTTTGAAGATCCATTTGCATCCTACGGGTTTTACCCCATCTGGAGCAATGTCTAAAGTCCATACTTTGTTAGTGTACATAGACTCCATTTCGGTCCGCATTGCATCTAGCCATTTTACTGAGTCACCGTTCTGAATGGCTTGCTGGAAGCTAGTAGGGTCATCTTCATCAATGACACAATCCTCTCTATCCCCATCTATGAGAAAACCGTAGTATCTCTCAGGCGGATGAGACGACCTACTACTCCTGGGGAGGGGTGTGGAAATGTCCAATTCTTCTTGAACTACTTGTTCTACCATACTTTCAGTTGTAGTTTGTGGTTCTGGAATTTCTTCCAGTTCTATTTCGCTCCCACTTATATCCTTTTCTAAAACTTGTTGTTCTAAAAAATGGGCATTACGAGAAACAAAAACCTTTTGTTCCTCTGCGTTATAGAACAGATACCCCTTGGAGTTCTTGGGATATCCTACAAACTTACACTGTACTGATCGTGCCTCGAGCTTGTCCGCATACTATTTTTTAACAAAAACCGGACATCCCCAAATCTTCAGCTACTGAAGATAGGGTTTCTTCCCACTCCACATCTGATATGGGGTGGTA
Source organism: Agapanthus africanus (assembly GCA_030015575.1). Taxonomy (NCBI): domain Eukaryota; kingdom Viridiplantae; phylum Streptophyta; class Magnoliopsida; order Asparagales; family Amaryllidaceae; genus Agapanthus; species Agapanthus africanus. The sequence continues at coordinate 598,960,165 of JASDDO010000014.1, forward strand.
GGCACTGTCTTGGTAGGAACCTTGTTCAGAATATATGCCGCTGATTCTAGCGCATATCCCCAGAATGATCGCGGTAACTCAGCGTTACTCATCATGGAACGAACCATATCCAATAGGGTTCGATTCCTCCTTTCTGATACACCGTTATGTTGTGGCGTGTATGGAGGAGTAAGCTGAGAGAGAATTCCATTCTCTTTTAAGTAACCCAGGAACTCGGCACTTAAGTATTCACCATCCCGATCAGATCTCAGTGTCTTTATATTCTTGCCTGTTTGTTTTTCCACTTCATTCTTGTATTCTTGGAATTTCTCAAAAGCCTCGGATTTATGCTTCATTAAGAAGACATATCCATACCTAGAGAAATCATCTGTAAAAGTAATGAAGTAGGAATAACCACCTCGCGCATGTGTAGACATTGGACCGCACACGTCACTGTGTACGAGTCCCAAGAGCTCGCTTGCTCTTACTCCATGTCCAGTGAACGGAGTCTTTGTCATCTTTCCTTTGAGACAAGATTCACAAGTAGCATAAGATTGATATTCGAACGGATTCAAATATCCTTCTCTATGTAACTTAGTCAACCTTCTCTCATTGATGTGACCTAGTCTACAATGCCATAAGAAAGCCTGATTTATTTCTGGAGACTTTCTTTTAAGTGTGTTCTGGATATTGAAAACCTGAGCTTGACTTAATACGTATATACCGTTATCTAATGTACCGGACCCAATCATAACTTGATTTAGGTGGATGTTAACGACATCGCTTATGAATGTAAAATCATATCCCTCTCTCGAAAGTGAGGACACTGATATGATATTCCATGTCATACTAGGTACATACAAACAGTTACGTAGAATCAATATATGCCCACTGGTCAAACCTAGGCGATATTCTCCGACGGATTCAGCGTCCACGCTCATTCCGTTTGCAATTCTGAGAGACCAATCACCTACCTTTATAACTCTACGGTTTCTCATAGCATGTATTGAATTACAGACATTAGATCCTGCTCCGGTATCTAGTACCCAGGAAGTAAAGTTAATTGACAAACAGTTCTCAATAACAAATACACTTGAGGCTGAAGCCACAACATGCTTCGAATCCTGGCTACTGGATTTGCTAGCCCTGCAATCATTCTGCCAATGTTCATTCCTGTAACAATAGGAACGTCCCTCTTTTACTATATCCAGTCCCGAAACTTTTGCCGTTCTCTTTCCTTCTGCTTCCCTGGTTTCCTTCAGGGTAGGAGGCAGAGACTGTAGAATCAAGTCAGTATCTGACTTATTTCCCAACGCGGTCTCCAGGTCCTGGAGCTCATTAATACAGCTAGTCATTGTAAGGACGTTGTCCCCTACAGATGGCCCGTCAGCCAACCTCGCTTGAATTAATTCGTTCGAGGTCTCATATCTTGCGATATGAGATTGCTCTCCATATAAATCTTTGTTATGGAGAAAGATGGAAACTAACTCCATCTTCTCGTGCTGCTTCTGGTATACACCATCAACTGAAGCTAACACGAGGCACTTAGTTTTCGCTTTATCTTTTTCCCTTTCTGACGGATATCCATATCCGCGACAGTGGAAACTGGACCTGGGACGATGGGATCTTGAGTAGTAATAGGGTGGTCCAGCTTGTTATAGGCAATGGACATCTGGACAGACTTTTGCCACTCATATAAGTAAGATTCAGTCAAATTATTATCTAGATGTAACCTATGTGTGGTCATAAGGTCGCTGCAATTTAAGAGAGAGAAGAAAATACTATTAGCATGATGCTCTTGCAAGTTTAGAGTGGTTTTTAATTTATCTAAACAGGATGGCACCCACTGTTTCTCGAATCTCCTCAAACCATAAAAGAAGAATTAGTCAGGACTATTCTCACCGTACAATTCTTGCTTAACCGTTCAGCCAGGTCAGTGTCGATACTTCGATAGAGGTTTTCCAACGCTTTCGTGAAGTTCCTTAATTAAATAACCTCTTTTCTCTGGAGGTGTAACCCCGCTGACACCTTTCTAGGCACCTACTTGGTTTATAGCATTGATCGTTAAGTGACGAATCTCCTGATAAGTAGTATATACTCACAGTAGGATCGGGATCCAAAATATCATCGTATGATAATGTTGAAGGAATCCTACCAACATTCATCAAACTCCAAAATGGTATGCTCTCTCTGCAAATTTCAGTTTCTTTAGAAATTCCCGATATAGATTTTTGCCCCATACTCTTATAACCTTGGCGTTGATCAAAATGTCATAAGTCACATGTCAAGTTCTACCCATCATTGTCCTAGTTAATTTGAACCCATCCGTACATATCCCTGACGTTGGCCAAATGATAATACGACTGTCCCAAACTAACACATCTATCTATGCAAACAAATGAAATACCCCAGCAGCTACCAAACACTATGCTCTGGCATTGGTCAAATGCATAGCTTGAATACTACTGAATATCCAAATGAAATGACGAAGGGCTATGAATGGTTTTGGCAAAACCGTGAACGTAGTTAACTTGATATAATCGAAGGAACCTGATACTTTTTTAAAAGGAGTGGTTAAAGCTCCGCAATTTAAAAAATTCTGATCTTTTAAAATAACCGAGTGGTTTCTTTTAAATTTGTTCCAACGATTAAACTTTGGTTTATTTTCTTTGCATTATAATAATGCGTCCCATCATTTATCCTATCATTGCAGAAAACAACGAAAATACCACGTCCTCTTATGCCATCCGCATTCGCCACGGGGTCCCGTCATCACCCGTTAGGTTACTTAACTAACGACAGAGCGGGGACTGGGCTAGCGCGGGTGTAAAACATAAGTGACGTCTAATAGCTATCATATATAGATATTGTACATTCGTCAGACGCAATAATAAGCATTCCAGATCACATATGAACTTTATTGGATTTACTAGCAATCCGCATTTGCTTTGAGCCTGTAATAAAATACGGATTACACAGTTGTAATGAATAGCCATTACCCCACCCTAGACCCCTACGGGTACGGCAAACTACCCGCCAAGTACCTGAAGTGAAGCGGTCTCCCTCGACGACGTAAGTAGGCCACTAAACACTTCAACGTACCCGGTAGTTTGTGTACCCCAACTTGGTTCTATCCTAGGAGCAAAAACAGTAAAAAGAAATAATACAACGGTGGTTACAACCGCAACCTCGATGTGCCCCGCAAAAGAATATTACATCATATTACAATTACATTGAATGAATGAATATTAAACACATCTCAAACCCCGGCTAATCATCACAACAGTTCAACACAGTTCATATACACAAACAGTAAACATTTCATAAATGTGCAACCTCCAGCCAACCGACATACTAGCAGTTAGGGGAGGTTTACGAACACATTAAACATTACAGATAAAAACCCAATTAGCAAATATCTTAGAATATCGATCGATTACCATATTCCGTGTCTACCCCAAAAGCAAACCTGTACTGAAGTAATCTGGGCAGAAACAATATATACAGGAAAACAAAACACCACAGAAAAGGAATAACAGAGAAAATCGGAGTCAAAACCGAGTTGACTCTGCGGCGGATCCACGGCCAAAAGCACCATTTGGCCGCGGATCCGCGGCTGTCTTGTCGTTTTGTGTGCTCGTATTTTCCCAGAATTTATCAAATTCCCTGCTGTGAATTTTAAGGTATGTCAAATATTTTTTCAGACACTTTTAAAAATTAACAGAAACTTAGGGTACGGGGTGTTTCGTTTTTGTGTTTTCCGTCGATCGGACTTCTAACTAGTTGCTAACAAGCTAGTAATGGTTTAGTTGGCTCTGATACCACTGTAAGTCTATGTCACGCAAACCACGAACTTGCGGGGAGGCGGAATATATGAAAAACGATTATCAAAGCTTCGTAACACGGACTTGAGCGAATGAATCGTATCTAAACCATTGCTAACTATCTACAAGAGGTTTAACTACTCGGATTCGAAGTTATACCTCACGTTACATGTCCTTCGGGTCTTCATCGTTGTCCTCCACTCCTCGTAGGCTCCTTGGAACATCGCCACCTCAACGGCCTCCTCGAGTCAAAGACGATCCACCTGAAAGCTCCTACACCAAGCTTAATCTCTAACTTGAGATAACTAGGTTGCTCAAAGTGCTAATCTAAGCTACCTAGGGGATATAGAGTGAGGTTATGGATGTATTAGTATAGCTAACCCTTGATCTCATTACATGAGAGGTTAGGGTTAGGGTTTGAAAAGAGAGTGAGCTTGAGGAGAGAGAAGGTGAAGATGATAAGAATAATGAGATAACGATCTATCATAATATATATGAAGCATTATTATTTATCCAAAAATGAAAAAAATAGATTTAACAACCATGCTTCATAAATACATATGAGTGATTCATCTCCATGAATCATTAAGCATTTATGATGCATTAATGACATGGATGAATCACACAAATGAGTCACTAATCTCATTTAATGCAAAGCCACCTTACCCCCCCCCCCCCCCCCCGCCAAGTCACCACTCTTCTAGAAGCTTCCCGACAAATTACGAGAACGCCCCTCCAATCCGTGAAAACACGGAAAAACTTTAGACTGTATAAATCCAATAACCCGATACTAGAATCTGGCTTAAACCAAAACCGGCTAGTAAAAACTGTCTGAAAAGTCGTACGTGCATAAACACACGTACACGTCCGAACCCTCGTCGTAAAACCATACGACCTCTATATCGTTTCGCCTGGAGCAGGGAAACTCTCTGTGTGGGACTCTAAAGACTCGACACTACGCTGGCAGTGGGTTTAACCACAGACCGTAAGCGACACTAGCTGTACGTAATGGTCCCCAGGTAGATGTCGATAAGAAGGCCGATGAGTAAACTCATCCGAACTCCCACCGAGCCTGATGTGACAATCTCCGTACAGTCCGGTCTGTTCGTCTAAGACTATCGCATATCAAGCTTAGGGGGCGGCAAGCGTTAGTCCCCTAATAGCTGTATAAGTCGTGTCGGAGCGAAGCCCATTACACCCTGAGAAGCTATTGGAACCTACCAGTATATCTCGCTTGCCCTGGCCAGGGACTTTGCGTAATGGCTCTCTGACACAGCGCGATATCAACTCCCAATACCGGGAGAGACGAATCCTATCTAACCGCCACTGCCTCCAAGTGCTCGGGACTGCACCCAACTGCTACCTGTTTGCACGACTCCTTTGAGCCGTGGTAGGGTAGCAATCTAAGAACAGTGGGACACACTCAAGGCGAAGTAGCAGTGTCAAGTCTACGGACTATGCTGTACTCATGTCACCTGGAAACTGTTAACTGACGATGGGTATAATACCAACCAATCAGTTCCCCTACGAGTCCTGTCCGGTGTACCCGTAACCTAACGAGCACCTGTATACTATCTCCAGTACGACGTACTGATGGCTGTGGGATAGACCATCTCCCCAACTGGGATGAGAAGTGTACACACTTAGTCTACTCCGGAATATCGATGCCCTATCTCGATAATCCAACAACCAGGACCTGTATAGAATGTTGCTTACAGACTACCCAGCCCCCACTAGTGTGACTGCCATCACAACGCTGGTAATCAAGCAAAGATCCTATGGGCTCTACTAATATTGATAAGTGATACGTTACAAGAAACATATGCACATATTAAAGTAGACACAAACCAAGTAGCATACTACCATTTTTAGCAAGACTGTATATACAACTGTGAATATCCCAAGCTTCCATTAAGTAATATACAATCTAGTATGATACAATAATGGCCCCTGGGGCATATACACTAACAGCCGCTTGGCAATACTAGGTGATATTCACCGACGGCAGCAGCATCAACTTGTGCTCCGTTCCCCACTCTGAGTGACATATCACCAGGTCCAACCATCCTACTTTTTCTCAATCCCTATAATAAATTATATATATAAGATCCTGATCCGGTATCTAGTACCCAGGAGGTAGGACTGAACAAAAAATAGTTCTCAATAAAAGAACACATGAAGGAGACGCAATAGTATTCTTCTTCTTTAGTGGGGTAATCAAGAAATTCATGTAATCATCTTTCCCTTGCTCATGCTCGTGACATTTGTCACAAGTCAGAGCTGAACAACGTTCCCCAGCCCCGAATAAGAATTTGGGCCGGTCAAGTCATAAATTTTATTATCTTGATAAAGGCGTGACATGGTAGTTGAAAGTAGGATGGAGAAAAGAAACTCTCAGCGTATGCTTTTGCGAGTTTAGATTGGTTATTAATTTATCTAAACTAGATGGCTTCCACTGTTTCCTCGAATTCTCCTTCAAACCTTAAAAGGAGAACTAGTCGGGATCATGTACGCTCCATAAGTTCGCTAACCGTTCAACCAGTCAAGTGTTGGTATTCCGAGGAAGGCTCCCCATGATTTCGCACGGACCTAATTAAATAACCCCGTTTCCGTAGAGGCATAACCACGTTAACACCTTTCTAGACACCTAATGGATTAGCTAGTTGTGAAGTGAAAATCTCCTGGGAGTAATCATACTCATCAGTGGGATCGGGAACCAACTATCATTTCGTGATAATCTTGATGGAAGCCACTCAAGTCACCACACTCCAGAAGGTATGCACAAACCTTATAAGTTTCCTTTATATTTGAAACTCCCAGTATAGTTTTTACCCCTAATGGCTTTTGACCTTGACTAGGTCAACAAACCAGAAACCACTAGTCAAGTCCAACCTTTCATTTTCTTGATTGCATTAAACCCACCCGTACGAGCCTTTGACTAGGTCAACAAGGTCGTACGACTGTCTTAACCAATCATATCTCTATGCACAGAAAGCACTACTCAGCTACCGTACATTACGCCTTGACCAGGTCAACAAGCGCAGCACGAATACTAAATACTACTAATCTGAAATGTCAGAGGGCTATGGCTGGTTTTTGGCGAAAAACCTTTAACGTAATGAACTTTTTATCATTGAAGGAATCTAGTGATTTTGAAATGAGTGGTTCAAACCCAATTTTGAAAACATTTGGGTTTGTGATCCCTCTCAATAGGCGAGTAGCTCTCTTGCCCAAACCAAGTAGTTTTGAAAAGAACCGAGTGGTTTTGAAATTTGATTCCAACAACATCTTTTAGGTTTATTTTCTTGCATTAATTAAAACTAACGCGGTCCCATCAATTAAGTTCCTATGCATCACAGAAACACCAAAATAGAATATACGTATATGCCACCCGCATTCGCCATGGTGTCCGGGGACTTCACTGTAAGGTTACTTAACTTATGGCAGTGCATGGGCAGGGCTAGAGCGGGTGTAAAACATATACAACATTTATATATATCATCATCATAGGCAGGTAATAAACATCACAGGCATGGGATAATCAAAATGGAATAGCGGATAAACTAGGAGCCCTATATTTTGTTTGAGCCGCAAACGAAAACCAACGTTCCCCGGTCGTGTGGATAGCACAAGCATCACCTAAAACAAAGACCCCTACGAGCACGGCAAGCTACCCGTCAATTCTAGAACTGAGGCAACAATCACTCAATGACATGAGTGGGCCACCCGAAACTTCATGGAATTCGGTAACTTGAGCACTCCAGCGTGGGTCTATCCTAAACCCCTACAGTGCAGTGAATAGCCTACCAATTCTAGAACGAGGCGGCTCAAACTCATCACCAACTAACACAGCTCACACCCCCACCAACTACCCACAACGGCCAGCTATCCAGGCTCCTGCACCTCGTCTTGCACTCTCTGCTCCACCACCAGCACAGCCTACTCGCCAATTTCATCAAGCACTGAGGAATATACCTCGAGGGCAGAGAAACATGCCCCAAGGACAGAGAAATGTGCCTCCAGCTAGGAGGAATGAACCACGGTGTCAGGCTTTCCTTTTAGCGGCCAAAGAAGCAGAGGCCGTAGACCAAGGTAACCCTGGTAATTTTCTCAACTCTTTTCAAACCTTTCGCATTCTTTCATTCCTTCACATATTTTTCATACACTACCAATAGTCTTATCACCAAACTTTCCTTGAATCCGTTACACTTTTCTTGTACAAATTTCGAGGACGAAATTTTTTTAAGGAGGGTAGAATGTAACAACCCTAAACATTCTGTACATTTTTTTTCAAAAATACAGAAAGGGGTACTTGGGCCTGAGCACAAGTTATAAGTTTGTTTTGCTTTTGAACAGCAAGAAGGAGCTTGTAGCTCATTGGTAATACCTTGCACTGCTGAACCAAAGCACCAGAGTTCAAATCCTATCAGCCACACATTATTTTTATTTAAAATTCTTTTAATGTTTTTAGAAGCCTAAGATTCTACACGTGCATAACCCGTAAAACCAAGAGTCACACATAAAACAAACGAGTCCACTGCAGTAGACCAATCGTCGGGGACACGTGGCGAGGAGACGCGGTGACTCGCCCGACTCAGCCCGATCTTAATTTTTCTTAAACTCCCAGCAACCTTTGGCCTACCCCACTCCTCCTACACTATTTAAAATCTCTGAAATTAAACAGAGAATTAAAACACCCCCTTTTAATTTTTTAATGCAAAATTAAATATAATTTTTATCACACCCTTTCACTATCCTAAACCTTAATTTTTTCTATAAATACCACACCTAAACTCACCCCTCCTCACTTCCAAATCCCTGCCCAAACTCTCAAGAAAATTCCCAAGACTTTTTGTGTGCAAGTGGAGTTAGCAAAGGGCGAAGCTCCGGCGAACTTCCGACGACGATTCGAGGAGTTTCCGGCGACTTTACGACGCACCGGTGCTTCCCCAATATTCCTCTTCCTACTCTCTTGATCCTAATCCTATAAGTCACCCTTCTCTCTCTCTTTTTCTATTCTTAAATTCTTAATTCGTAAAACGTGTCGGAAGCGGAGTTATCCGACTTCTGATTCTCTTTTCTTTCAAAAATACAACATTTTTTTAATAACAAACCTACAACTTTTGATATATTGTTTAATACTCGTTAACTAAGACAATAGAACAAGTTTAACATTAAAATGATAACCATAGCCAGTTTTATTTCAATTTTACATTAAAATACCTTTATGTTTCATATCGACATGATTATACCTTTAAACCATGCTAGTTTTAGAAAACTCACGAGGTAATGACCTACCTCCTCAAAACACTCATATGTAATATAGCACAATGGAATTTAGGAACATAGATTTGGGAAAAATACGATTTTACACATAACTACCTCCGACTTATAAAACTTTTTTCTACAAGATGTGTATTTTTAACAAATCTTTGCAATGTGCCGCTACAACCCATTTCGGGGAACCCGTTCGGAATGGTGCAGATTATCGCACATTCTCGGCCTTAGTAGTGCGAGATGCGGACCTCCGCAAGGAGTATACGGTCTCGAAAGATTTAAAATACAATTTTCTTTAGAAAATATGATTTCTATTATAAATAAAACTTATATTTTTAATAAATATATATGTATGTAATTAATATCAAAATATCTATTTTTAATATTTATAATATTCCACATTTCCAAAATTCAAGAAAAACATCCCATTTACAATAAAATACCATACAATTCAAATATTACGAATAAATACCATATATTATGAAATTACGTTTTATTCACTAGAAATGTCACATTAATAAAATATACTTCAATGGAAACTCTAAAGACGATAATAAAATATTTTAGGTGTATTTTGAAAATTATACAAAATTATTTTTACATAAAACCCCCTCAAGTTATACTAAATTACAATAAGGACCCTAGTAAACATAAGTTTAAGCGGGACCAGTCTCTTGAACCTCAGGGAGCCGGAGATATGGGCGCTTGCCTATTTAAGGTAAACAACTTAATAAATGGTGTTATCAACACGGTAATCGTCTTTGAAAAAGACACAAATCCTGCCGTCCATGTACAGCGGTTACCAATAGCACCAAAACATAATTCAGGATTCAATTTATTTTCTAATTGTCTGACTCAGACTAAGTCTCAATATAATCAATCTGACTTGAATATGATTCAAGTACAAACAACAATTCAACATGAATCCATATATTCAATCTATTTGTTAGTTATATGTATGCCCTAGAGGCCATTACTGTACATACGATGTATATTGTAATGGATGCTTGGACATATATAGGGAGGACTTTCTTGCTCGACATGATAGTATGCTATCTGGTTGTACTTTATCTTAACATGTACACTGATTGTCTCTATGTTACATGTTGATAAAGCCCTTAGGATATGTACTCAACTACTGGGACTATGATGAGATCATACTAGTGGGGCCACGGTAGTCGACGAGTACATCCTATAACTGTTCCTAGTCGAGGGTGTATCGAGACAGGGCATCGATGCACCAGAGTAGACTAGTGTATACGCATCTTGATCCATATGATGGGCGATGGATGATCCCATATCCATCGGGGTTCGACATCAAGGATGGTGTACGGGTGCTCAGTGGAGACTGGGTACACTGGACGGACTCGCCGAGAACTCCCAGATGGTATTATACCTCACGTCAGATGGCAGTTCTCCGGTGACACTGGTACAGAGTAGTCTGTTGACCCGAGATCGTCATAGAGTCTTGTGTGATTCCCACCGTGCTTTGATTTCCATCATACCACGTCCAAGAGGGCGTGCAAAAAGGTGGCTTTTGGGTACAGTCCCGAATCACATGGAGACAATGAGCGATAGGAGGGGATTCATCTCTCCCGGTATAGGGGGTTGATGTTGTGCTGTGTTCGATTGGCTATAACCGGAAATCCCTGGCCAGGGTTGCTGAGATTTACTGGTAAGTATTATCAGTAGTTTCTCGAACTGTTATAGACCTCATATCGACACGACTTATCTAGCTACTGGGGTCTGACGTTTACCACCCCTAGGCGAGATATGCGACATATCAGACGACGAGACCGGACTGTACGGGAGTGTTACTGTTTGGATTCATAGGAGAATGTACAGGCTTGCTTGTTGATCTTCTGAGCGCTCAATACCTGGGTAGCTGTTACGTTTAGCTGACAGCTTGCAGCTTGTGGGTGTTTGATATGATCATCACCTACTGCCGGCGTATTGACGATTCTTTAGAGTCCTACACAGAGGTTTCTTGACTCGGGAAAAACGGAGTAGGGGCACATATGTGATATGTGCGGGACCGAGAATAATACGATATGAGATACCGTATTCTATTCTCGCGATATTTGATATCAGCCGGGTCATCGGATCAAGTGTTGATTCGATGAATCGGTACGGATAAATATTAGTCGGTTATATGCGATATAGCCGGATTGTCGGATCAAGTGTTGATTCGATAATTTAATGTATAATAATATATATGATATATTAAATGACATTAACTAATATTAGCTCACTAAAAGATTCTTTTTCTCACTCGGATAATACATTGATATATATGCGATATATGTTAATTGTATTATTTTATTTGGTTACAATAAATATTATATATGTGATATATAATATTGTAACATGATATGATAACTAATGCAACATGTTTAGTAAATATTAATCAAGATTAGGGTTTGATTTGGGTTAATGACTTCTAGTAGATTCTAGAAGGTTTTCTTTTTGTTTTGGAAAAGATATTTTCAAGTGACTCATTCTTAACCTAACCCAAACCCTAGCCTTGGTTAATTCTCTACAAAGGTTAAGTTAACCATGGTTGCATTATTGATTATTATCTTCTTTGCATTATTCATCACAAATGATAATTCATTCTTCATCTTCTTCCTTCTTCTTTCTTCATGGAAAAAGCTTACTAGCTTTTTTCCAAGTGATGAATAAATGTGAGAAAAAGATAAATAAAGAGAGCAAAAATCCTACTTCATCATCCTCATCTTCTCTTGCCCTTTAGATGAGAGTGTTCACTCAATTTTAGTGAGTGTTAGCTTGTGTTAATGAAACTTCAAGGTAGATCATCTTTGTATCGAAGATCGGAAGTAAGACTGCATCTTTCTCTTCGTGGAACCTCTCGAGAGTCCGGAGTACGATGATCGCAGCGAAGGGACCTCAACACGGAGCATATGAAGTGAAGGACCGGATCTACAAAGGTTGTAATCCCTCTCACTTAGTGTTAAAGTGTTTAGCATGCTTGTTTTCGCCTAATCTCTAGTTTAAAGATCCCGCTTTGGGTTGTTCGGCACGGCTAATTTTTAAATCGGGCATGGTTGATGCCTCGTAGAATCTTGTGCGCGTGCCTAACAACCCTACACTATTCAATCTATACAACTTAACTGAACCGAACCATGGATATACTCCATTTACAAGTTCATCCATTTATCCGTTCCACTACTGATATCATGGTTTCGGCAAGTCATCCGTCTATATTCAATATACAATTCAAACAATACATCAATACAATCTAGACATTCGCGGGGTTTATAAGGGGTAGACTGGTACGGAAGGTGTTAGAAGTGGCACGAGACTGCAACCATAATATACTTAACCTGAATTCAATTGTTGTTGTACAGTGGCAGAACGGTTCCTTGTACTCCTGATAGCTTAGTCTCCGGGGTAAGTGAGACTCTTCTCGTATACACTGGCCTCTTCTGTACCAAGGTGCAAACAACAGCGTTAACAATATAATACAACTTTAAAAGTTACACTCTCTCTCTGCCGATTCTATTTCTCCCTCATCTTTTCTACCTTCTGAGCAATTTTTTCGCTGACTCTCTTTCTTCTTCTTTGGAATGTCGTCATGTGATCCGAACTCACTGGAGATCGAGCCCACCAGCGAGAATTTGGACCAGCTAGCTTTCAACCCGGATCTTTAGTTACTTGTACATTTCATTTCAGTATTTTCCATTTTTGTTATTCCACTGTTTAGGCATTGCTTTCCATTCCATGTATTTACAAATGTATTGAAAAAAAGAATATTAATAAATAAAGTTGATGTTCAATTATATTTATTATCTCTGTCTCTTGTGCATATTACTTATATTGCTTAGATACGCTTAACGTGTTTACTTCAGAATAAATACGTAGCGGCCTCGTCACGTCCTCTGCCCATATACTAGGAAGCGGGGCATGACAATTCTAGAGCGATGCGGCTTTAACTCATCACCATGAGACAATCACCTAACACACTCTAGAAACCGGCTACTCGAGCACTTCACCATGGGTTATCCTAATACAAGAATGAATTAATATACAATGGTAACATCGACCTCAACCGTGTTCCAACAAAAAAAATATACATAAAGCGGTAATGACGTCCACAATCCAGCCGCTCGCCCAAATAATCAAATATACAAACATTCTACGATGAAGGGCTATCCACCATGACTATCCGGCTAAACTATCATAAGATATACAACTCAACAACACAATCAAGTATTTGCAACCCCGTCTAATCGACCTATAGCAATTAGACGACGTTTACAAACACATATACAAATACAAAGATAATCAACGATGCTAAAGTTTCGAGTTTGAAACTTTCTGTGTTAACCGAATACAAAGAAACACCAAATGAAATCCAGGGCAAAACAAACATAACCAAAAACCAAGTTTTCATGAGATTAAGCCTTTGGAAAAAAACAGGGAACAAAATAAAAAAAGCGGCCGACTATGTCGGGAAAAATGAGCTTTTGTTCAGTTTTTTTAAAGTGTTAGGTACCCGTATTTATTTCCAAGTTTTTATATCTCATAAGAAGACCTCTGCACTTGTTTAAAAAAATTTCAGAGATCAAAAAAAATTTGAACAGAAACTTTGTTTTCATGGTTTTGAAAAATAGAAATTTTTAGTTTTGAAATGTAAACATCGTCTACTATTAGTTCTTATGTTTGGGTGGCTCTAATACCATGATAAGGGCCAGTCAGCATAGCAAAAACTGGCCGTGGCGCCTATAGGTCCATCGGTGACTAATTTTTACATAGTCCCCTCGCGACGGACTACAATCTGCCGGACCATATAACTGCACGGGGCATCCTGGGGGTAAGAGCCCGCGCTTCACCACTACTATTACATAGTGAAAACCCCCATGGGTTGGTATCCCAGCCCAGTAGCTCTGATACCATGTAAGTAGACGCTCGTGCTCGTTCCGCTAACTTGCGGCCAAAGAAGAATACAAAACAAAAATTTTCAAGACAAGAGCACAAACTACTATGACCTAGAATCGAATCCAAACACTAAACCGGAAACAAAGAATGAGTTTAACTACTCGTTTAGGTGTTAGCTACCTTTGTAGTCGTGTCATTATTCTTCTTTCCACTTCTTAAGCACCTAGGTCTACCGGGAACAAGCTTGGGAGTCGGTCTTACTCGTCGAAGATGATCCATCCGAAAGAACCCTAACAAAAATTCTAGCTTCCCACCAAAAGGCTAAATGAAGCAACTAGTGAACAAAACTTATTAAAAATTGATCACTAGAGATGTAGTAGTTGTTATCTCTAAGTTTATCTCTCTTTTTCTTTTTCCTTTCTCAACTTATAAAACTCAAGAGAAGAGAGGAGGAAGAAGATGAAGCAAGCATGGCTTGAAAAAATAATGAAAACTTATCTCATTCTTTTTTTCTTTCTTCTCTTCATATCTCTTTAGAATTTTTGAGTGGAATTGTGGCTCACCATTGTGAGTCATAATCTCACAACATTCTAAAGAGATCATGAAGAGATGAGAAGAAAAAGAGTATCCATGTCATGTGTACACATATACATACATACATATATATGCATACACACACATACATACACGCGTATTCGTATCAGAATACGATATCGTATCCGTATAATATACGAATACCCGTATTTGTATAAAGATACAAATACCTGTATTTATATCAAGACACAAATACACGTATTTATACAAATACCCGTATTCGTATAAATATCGTATTGCGCTCAGAGAAGAGTACATAAACTAAGCCAGGTCATTTAAGTACAAAAGAATAGAAGTGCGAATCAATAGGTAGTATCTTTTATTCATATGTTAAAATTGAAGAAAAGATACAATTAAAATAAAATGGGGGTACATCAAAGATATTTAAGAGGACGGAGCTTGGCATAAGGCAATAATGCGCTTGTTCTCCTGCCAGATTTCTTCCTCACGCTCTCCTAGGGCAACCAATAGCACTTCGGCTTGCTCTCTTCGCTGCTGATGTAATGTGCATTGGCTGGCAGTCCCCTGCTCTGCAACCTTATGACTTAGCACCACTTTCTCCTGGAAGGCAAACTCCCTCGCCAATGCTATCTCTTTGGCCATAAAGCCCTGAAGAATATTCCAAGCAACATCAACCTGTTGAGCGTTAGCCCGATGCTAAGCTTTTAAGCGATCCATTACCGTAGAAGCCATTTCATATTCGGACCGATTTCTGGATAACTTCTGTTTAGAGGATTGGATGAGAGCTGCATATCGGTTAATTCTTTCACCGAACTGAGCTTTTAGTGACAAGGCCTCGGGAGTAAGGCGCTTGCACTTAAGCTCGTGGAGATGGGCTTCGAGCTTCTTGCAATAGTCGACCTAAGCGCGGACCAATCCGTCATCATGGAAAGCGCCAAAGGTAGCCAACATGGGGTTGACTACGTCAACAAATTCCTCCGCAGAAAGAAAAGCCCCGGTACCAAGTTCTTCGCAGAAGTCGATCATCGTTCGCTTACTGTTCTCCGCTCCTTTAGAGAACATGCGTCTGGCAAAAGGGCCCGTAGAAAGAAGTATGTGAGACTCGAAAGGAGTAGAAGTTGGTGGAGCTATTGCAAAGCAAGGCATGCATGAAGAGCGAGCCACATTTCCAGTTAAAAGAAAATGGAAAAAGGCATATGAGAGTTCAAAACTCGATTCACCTATAGCTAGAAGCGCCAAGTCATTAAGTGCCGAGGGTTCGGCTGGTTCCTTGCCTCCTTCAATTTGCAATCTTGCAGTTACAAGTGTTGGATATGTATGCCCTAGAGGCCATTATTGTATTTATATAGTGGATGCTTGGACATATGTATGTACAGGAAAATTTTACTCGATATGATAGTATGTTATTTGGTTTGTCTTTATTTTAACATATGTATATGTTTTTACTTGTTATTACATATCGCTGATACATGTTGATAAATCCCATAGGATTATTGCTTGACTACCTGCGTTATGATGGCGATCATACATGTGTTGGCTGGGTAGTCTATAACCACATCCTTAAATGTAAATAGTCGTGGAAGTATCGAGACTGGGCATCGATATTCCGGGATAGACTGGTGTATACGTTTCTAGACCGTGACAAGGGGCGATGATTGGTCCCACAACCATTAGTGTGTGGAACCTAAGATCATATACAGGTGCTCAGTGGAGGTGAGTACATTGGACGGACTCTCCGAGAACTTCTAGATGGTATTATACCTATCGTCAGATAGCAGTTTTCAGCTGAAAAAAGTACAAGTTAGTCTTTACACCTGAAATCGTCATTTGTCTCGTGTGAGTTCCCACTGTACTTAGATTACTACCCTACCACGGCTCTACTGATTCGTGCAAACATGTTTTAGTTGGGTACAGTCCCGAGCCATATGGAGGTAGTGAGCGGTTGTTAGGGATTCGTCTCACCCGGTGTAGGGAGTCGATGTCGCACTGTGTTCGGTTTGCCAGCACCATAAGACTTTGGCCAAGGCAGATGAGATTTACTGATAGTCAGATCAGTAGTTTCTTAGATTGGTCCTGAGCCACATCGACACGAATTATCGGGTTATCACGGTCTGACGTATACCAACATCAAGACCCGGTATGCGATACTTTTAGACGAAGAGACCAGACTGTATGAAGATTGTCAAAAATAGGCTCAGTAGGAGTTCAGATGAGTTTGCTCGCCGGCCTTCCTTTCGACGGATACCTGGGTAGCCGTTACGTACAACTAGTGCTACTGATGTGTTTGTGGTTATGGATTTTTCCAGTAACTCACCGCCAGCGTACTGTCGAGTCTTTAGAGTCCCATACAAAGGGTTTCTCTGGTTCAGGCAAAATGATGCAGTGGCCGTATTTTGATACGTGAAGAATTCTAATTAAATACATGTACCAGTTACACGGAATTTAATCGGACGGATGATAATACTAGCCTGCTTAAGATTAAGCTGGATTATTAAATCAAGTATTGATTTAATAATTTACATATATATATTTTTCGATTTGTATATTCTAATAGTATATTCATTGTATTTTTCCTATCTCTTGGGTATTGATATTTTTATGGATACGAATATATATCAACCCTATGTTGTTTAGTATTAAAAATAAATATTATTTTGGCGTCTCATATTAGCCAAAATATCTCCCAAAATCCCAAAATAATTTTTGAATTTTCAAAATAATTTTTGGGATTTTTCTATAATTTTTCTGCATTTTTCTGAATTTCCCCTGATTTTTAAAATGATTTACAAAAAATTAAAATCATTTAAAAATAGCTCAGGGAGCTCCAAAATAAGGCACAAGCCTTATTAGGCCTAGCCCGAGCGGGCTGGCTCAGGAAGAGTCGAGCCGGCCGCTCCGACTTGGTTCGGTTGGCCCGAGGCTCCGGCTCGGCTCCAAGCCGAGCCGAGTCGTGGCTCCGGCTCGCCTCCGATCCAGTCGAACCGTGGCTCCAGCTCAGCTCCTTCACGGCTTCGGCTATGCTGAGCCGGCCAAGATGTGATTTCGATTCGGCTTCGACTGAGCCCAGCCATTCCAAATTATTTTTTTTTGAAAAAGGAAAATGATTAAAAAAAAATTAATCAATCTTTTAGAATTTTAGAAATCCTCCAAAAAAAAAATTATTCAAAATCTTAGAAGAAGATTCCATAAATCTTTAAAATTTTAGAAATCTTTTCTAAAATTCTTTTCTGACAGTTATCTCGTATTTTCAGAAAAATCTCTTACAAAAAAAAATTTCTTTAGGAAAAAATTCCCTCGATTTTTGCACAAAATTTGCCCAAATCTAAATAATTTTACAAATAAAAAATTATGTTTAGGGTGTTGCGATCATCGTCCTCATCGCCTCTTTGCGACGACATGATCGCAAAAATGGTGATCGTCGCCGACGCTATTTCATCACGACGCCATCATCACATGCAAAAATTAATTTTTATCACCAAAAATTATGTTTTCCCAAATTAAAAAATATAAACTTTTAATCCCTAGATCAATCTCATGGGATCGATCAAAGAAAAATCATGTTTTTATAATGCACTTTTCTATAAATCTAACAAAAATATATTTTTTCTTGATCTAAAATTCTTAAAGGTTTTCATAATTAACAGATCAAATAAAAATACAATTTTTATGATTAGAACATAACCTAAACATGATTAAAACTTCGATAAAAGGATCAGACAACCCTAATGGCTCTGATACCAATGTAAGATAATGGTGGAGCAATCCCCAGATCACCGATGCACTCTGCAGATCCAATCTGTAAGAGGATCTCATATAAATATCGGAAACAAATAAACGATTAGTGTCTTACGAGCACTAAGATCTGCGTAACTTTGCAGGGTAGTAGATCACCTGAATAACCGTTGGACCGCTGATCCGTTCTCTATACTTGTCTTCTTCTTCGGATGGTCGTGCGGAGATCAATCACGGTATTACACGGAAAGTCTTCTAATCCACCGCGGCTGCTAAAGATTTTGATAACCTTAGAACCCTAATCATAGGCTTCACACTCTCATGGATCTCTCTATCAATGTTTGTGTACATCCTTTAGTTCATTTAGCTGCAAACCCTAGCCTCTCTCTCTCTCTCTCTCTCTCTCTATATATATATATATATATATATATATATATAGAGAGAGAGAGAGAAGGGGGGGGGGCAAACAGACGATTGAGATTGCATCGGGTCTAAACCCTTAATAAGGTTGAACTACCTCCTAGGCTGAATCCATTATAGAGCCCGAGTCCGACTTAAACTCGGATTCCCATAACGGGTCGGGTCGGTCGACCTCTAGACCCGCCCACTCGATTGGACTAGCCATTGGGCTGGCCCGACTTGGCCCAATGCCAACACTTATTTTTATCCAGATCCTCTCATCCAAAACCTTCGGACCGAAATCCGAACTAGTTAACTTTATTGAAGCGAGCCAAGGTTGTGCTCAGGTTGGATCATCTTACACAGTGAATATCCATACCACAACCAAATCTATAGTTCTCAAATTAACCAGTGGGTCAGGTTATCCACGGACAGGTCGTTGCGAATAGAGACTAAAACAGCACGGATAAAACTACACGGATTTAAGCGGGTGTTAAATTTTGCGTCCATCCCCCGAATCTTTATGAACGCATGGACGGGTGCATGGATAACCCGTGGATAAATAAACAGGTCATTCATGCACGGATAACTTAGATTCTTACGGAAAAAAAAATTTGCGATTCAAAAGAAAAAAAGAATTGTGTATATAGACTTTTTGATGTTCCAATACATTAATAATTTTAATGAAAAGAAAATAATTATATACAAATATATATTCTCAAAAGAAACTCTTGACTCTCAGTGGTCAAAAGAAACTCTCAGCGGTACTGATGATATACCTTTGCAAAGAAACTCTTAGCGGTACTGATGATATATGCACATGCTATTTATTGTCATGAATAGAAAAATTAATGAAAAGTCTTTTAACTTTTCTCAGTTTAGATAAAACCCATGAATCACTCAAAGCCGGGCCGGGTATAACATAACCCACAAATTCACGGGTGATGGAGCTCCTTTTCGGCCCTCCGTCAGATGTTGTCTTCCGTTGATCTCGCGGTGGACTTAGTTGATTATCTTCTTTCGCGTGCGGGTCTCAAAGGGTTTTTGGAAGAAGAAGTGAGGTGAGGGAGTTATGGATGAGTACCTGCAAAGAAGTCCCGGGGTGGTTTGGTACCACTAAGGACCCTCCGACGCTCAAGTTAGTGATGAGATTCGAGCAGAGTAACGGCGTAAATGTGTAAAGAATGGCTTACTTGACCCCTCTGTGATGGGGGTTTATATAGCAGTAGAGCACGTAGCAGCGGGCGCGAGAATCTCGCCGGCAGTTACGCTCCCGACGCCACGCCCGCGTAGAGAGCGGATCGCCCATTAATGGGGATCGTGATGGCGTGGAACGTGGGACGTTGCTGGCATAAAATCCGCGCATGGCGAGATTCGCGGAGCTGCGGTTACGCCTGAGAGTAGGTCGGAGGGCCGAGGAAGACGTCCTCGGCGGGAGCTCGGGGACGAGAAAAGAAGCCGAGAAGTCTTGGTCCTGTGGTAGCTCGGGGGCGAGCTGAGAGGCCGAGGAGGCCAATTTGCAGGGGCCCCGAGGGGGGTCAGCTTGTGCTTGCAGATAGGGCACGGGGTGGCCGATCGGCCCTTTCTGAGTTCTGAGACACGTCACCTGCCACGTGTCATGATCTTGGGGATTGCCAATATCGAGCACTATCATTAGCCCCCCACTCTTGTCCCGACTAGCTAGTGGTTGGGTCGGGAGTGGACTGCCGGGCCTCCCGAGGTGAGATCCTTTCTATGGTCTCGTCGGGGCGAGTCCTCGGGCCGTCGGTTGTCTTTTCCGCTAGCGGATCAAGGCGAGATCTTTGCATTTAAAGAAGGTGGGCCGGTTCGTGCACTCTGTAGTCGAAACGACGGTCCACGTGTCGAGCGTCGATTAGCCGATGCGACGTGCGCAGGTCTGCAGCGTCTGATGGGACGCGGTCCAGCGCTGGGCTGCCACGTGGAACGATCGGAGCCGCTGGATGTGAAAAGCCATTTCGGCGGGAGACGATGGGCGCCGTTGGATAAGGCCGTATGCGGCAATAAATATGAGTGGGGTCCGCCCTAGGACCCTTACTCTTCCATATTTTCCTCTCTCAAGCCTCAGCTACTCGGCGCTCGTCTCCCCTCTTTCGTTTCTAACCTTTGAAGAATTTCTTTCCCAGGTTAGATGTCATCCTCTGTAGAATCAGTAGACGTTGTAGGAGTAGATGCTAGGGTTCCTTTAGATGTGTCTGAGTCTCCTCGGGGAGCAGGGGCTGGGCCCTCTTCCCGGGGCCGTGAGGCGGGGGCCGCCTCCAGGGAGGAGGAGGCAGATGTGGCCCCCAGCACCTCGTGCTGGGTGAGGCATGAGGACGAGCTCGCTTCCACATTCCCCCGCGCTAAACGCTCCATCTAGCCGAGGAGGGAGAGAGGGCAGACCAGGTACAGGGCAGGGAGATTGCCCTGTATTTGGAAGCTTTTTGGGGCGGAATGCGCCTGACCTTCTCTCCTGAGGTCATCGCCGCTCTGAATTTTTTCGGTTTGGCCCCCGGCCTATTAGTGCCGAACGCGTGGAGGATTCTCCTTGGGTTCTTGATCCGCCTAAGACTGCAGGCGGTTCCTTTCAGTTTTTCCCTTCTCGATTCCTCCCTCGTTTTCAAGAGTCACCCTGGCGGTCGAGCTGGCGACCTGATATGGGTTTACTTTACTTTTAGGAAGCGGCCCGGGGTCGCTGCCGGGACCGGGGTCGTGGCCTTGCCCTCCTCCATTCACGATTGGAAAAAGAAATTTTTCTTCGTTTCCCCTCCCGAGTGCGAGGACTGGCCAGTGCCCACCAAATGGTCGAGGGAGAAGTGTCTGCCAGGGAACCTGTCCGATGACCCCGCCGCGGTGAGAGTGGCGTCATGGGAGCCCGTCCCTCGACATGACGTGCTGCTGTCCGAGAGGGTTTTGAGATGGGCCGGGCTTAGCCCCGTCGAGTTCGTCGGTAAGTTAGGCTTGCTTTTTGGGTTTACATTTTACTCGTGTTGCTGATCTGTTGGGTGTTCGTTTCATGCAGGATCCATGGACTTCGGCTCACTCCGAGATGCTATGCGCCAGCCGAGGCAGCCTACTAGGGCCGGGGGCGCCAGCTCTTCTCGGGCGCAACCCGCTCCGGCCCCTGCTGCCCCGGAGGCGGCGCCTTGAGGATGCTCAGTGGCGGATCCCGCCCCGGGACCCAGCAGAGCATCGGGTCGGAAGCGGACCCTGATTCTGGAGGACACGGCTTCGGAAGAGGAGATCGGCTCTCCCTCAGAGCCGCTCAAGAAGAGTTCCCGGAGACCCTCCCGGGGCCGGTCCTCGCCGACCGAAGTGGAGGAAGGGGGCTCCGGTTCGCGGTGCCGTCGGGGATGTCGGTCGCGGATAGCCTCCTGCATGAAATAGAGATCTCGGCCGGGGGTCGAGTTCCTGGAGGGACCCTCAGGGCCCAGCTGGCGTCGATCGCCCAGGAGTCCGTGCAGGTAAGTATTAGTGTTTATGCCCTAGAAGCCATTACTGTATTATACTAGTTTGTATATTACTTAATGGAAGCTTGGGATATTCACAGTTGTATTGACAGTCTTGCTAAAAATGGTAGTATGCTACTTGGTTTAAGTCTACTTTAATATGTGCATATGTTTCTTTTAACGTATCGCTTATACATATTAGTAGAGCCCTTAAGATCTTTGCTTGATTACCAGCGTTGTGATAGTGGGGGCCGGGTAGTCTATAAACAACATCCTATACAGGTCCCTGGTCGTAGGATTATCGAGACAGGGCATCGATACTCCGGAGTAGACTGATGTATACGCTTCTCATCCCATTTGGGATATGGTCTGTCCCACAGCCATCAGTACGTCGTACTGGAGATAGTATGCAGGTGCTCGTTAGGTTACGGGTACACCGGACAGGACTCGTTGGGAACTGCAGGTTGGATTTATACCCATCGTCAGATAGCAGTTCCCAGGTGACATGAGTACAGCTTAGTCCGTCGACTTTACACTGCTACTTCGCCTCGGTTGTGTTCCCACTGTTCTTAGATTACTACCCTACCACGGCTCAAAGGAGTCGTGCAAACAGGTAGTAGTTGGGTGCAGTCCCGAAGCACTTGGAGGCAGTGGCGGTTAGACAGGATTCGTCTCTCCCGGTATTGGGGGTTAATATCGCGCTGTGTATGGAGAGCCATTACGCAAAGTCTCTGGCCAGGGCAAACGAGATTTACTGGTAGGTTCCTGTAGTTTCTCAAGGTGTAATGGGCTTCACTCCGACACGACTTATACCGCTATTAGGGGTCTGACGTTTACCATCCCTCTAGGCCCGATATGCGATAGTCCTAGACGAACAGACCGGACTGTACGGAGATTGTCACATCAAGCTCAGTTGGAGTTCGGATGGGTTTACTCATCGTCCTTCTTATCGACATCTACCTGGGGACCGTTACGTACAGCTAATACCGCTTGCGGCCTGTGCTTAAACCCACTGCCAGCGTAGTGTCGAGTCTTTAGAGTCCCACACAGAGAGCTTCCCTGCATCGGGCAAAAGGTGTAGAGGTCGTATGGTTTTACGGCAGGGTCGCGATCACTTACGTACACTTGTGCACGTATTATGATCGGGCAGATAATACTAGCGGGCTTTGATTTAAGCCAGATTCTAGTATTATACAAATGGATTTATTCAGTCAAAGATTATCCGTGTTTTTCGGAAATACGGATGGGAGGGGCAGTCTCGTAATTTGTCGGGAAGTTTCTAGAAGAAGGTGACTCATTTGTGTTTAATTCTTTTCAGAATTTAAACAAATGAGGTGGAGAGATGAGTTGTAAGTTTTCATTAAATGCTTAATGACTAATGAGGTGATTCACCATTTAGTATTAAATGAAGCTCACAAGATATTTCTAGATATTTGATCAAGAGATATTTGTATGCTTCAAGATATTCTTTCATGAGTTATTATTCATATGATTATCACAAAAGCTTTCTCTCTCCTCAAGTCTTCATCTTCTTCCTCAAACCCTAATAGCTCTCATGAGTTGAAAAACCTAGGGTTTAAGTGACTAACTAATGCATCTTATTACTCTACACCCTCTAGGACTTCTAGATTAGCGATCTAGGAGTCGTAGTTATCTCAGATTCGAGATAGGAGCTCGGACTATAGACTCTCGGGTGGATCGTCTTTGACTCGAGGAGGCCGTTGAGGTGCCGACGTTCCATAGAGCCTACGAGGCATGGAGGATAGCGATGAAGACCCGAAGGACAAGTAACGTGAGGTATAACTTCGAATCAGAGTAGTTAAACCTTTCGTAGTTTGTTAGTAATGGTTTAGACACGATCCGTGTGCTCAAGTCCGTGTTACGAAGTTTTGATAATTGTTTTTTATATATTCCGCCTCCCCGCAAGCTCGTGAGGTGCGTGACATGGACTTACAATGGTATCAAAGCCTACTAAGCCTTTACTAGCTTGTTAGCAACTAATTAGAACTTCGATCGTCGGAAAAACGCGAAAACATAACCCCGGACCCCTCAAGTTTCTGTCAATTTTAAACGTGTCGAAAAAATTATTTGATAGGTCTGAAAATTCACAGCAGGGGATTCTAAGAATACTGGTGAAATACGGAGTCCCAACTCGTTTAGACTGCCGCGGAAGCACGGCGGATTTGTGCGATCCGCCGCAGATCCGCGGCCGAATCAACTCAGAGTTGACTCGTATTTGCACAGTAACTCTTATTTTGTGGTGTTTTGTTTTCCTGTATATTCTGTTTCTGCCCAGGTTATTTCAGTGCTGGCTTGCATTTGAGTTAGACTCGGAAAAAGGTTGTCGATCGAAATTCTAAGTTATTTGCTAATCAAGTTTTATCTGTGATGTTTAATGTGTTCGTAAACCTCCCCTAATTGCTAGTATGTAGGTTAGCAGGGGTATGCACATTTCTGTAATGGTTTTTACTGGGTTGTGTATATGAACTTGATTGGATCGTTGTGATGATTAACCGGGGTTTGAGATGAGATTTTATATTCATTCATTCGATCTAAATTGTAATATGATGTAAAATTCTTTTGCAGGGCATATCCGGGCTGAGGTTGTAGCCACCGTTGTATTATTTTATTTACTGTTTTATGCTCCTAGGATAGACCCAAGGTAGAGTGCACAAACTACCGGGTACTTTGAAGTGTTTAGTGGCCTACTCACGTTGTTGAGGGAGACCGCTTCACTTCGGGTACTTGGTGGGTAGTTTGCCGTACCCGTAGGGGTCTAGGGTGGGGTAATGGCTATTCATCACAACTGTGTAATCCGTCTTTCGTTGCAGGCTCAAACGAATCGCGGATTGCTTGTATATCCAATAATATTCATCTGTGATCTGGAATGCCTATTATTGCGTCTGACGAATGTACAATATCTATATATGATAGCTATTATACGTTACTTATGTTTTACACCCGCGCTAGCCCAGCCCCCGCTCTGTCGTTAGTTAAATAACCTAACGGGTGAATGACGGGACCTAGTGGCGAATGCGGATGGCATAAGAGGACGTTGTATTTTCGTTATTTTCTGCAATGATAGGTTAAATGATGGGACACATTATTTTAATGCAAAGAAAATAAACCAAAGTTGAATCGTCGAAACAAATTTAAAAGAAACCACTCGGTTATTTTAAAAGAGCAGAATTTTTAAATTGCGGAGATTTAACCACTCCTTTTAAAAAAGCTATCAGGTTCCTTCGATTATATCAAGTTCACTACGTTCACGGTTTTGCCAAAACCAGTCGTAGCCCTCCGTCATTTCATATGAATGGTCGGTAGTATTCAAGCTATATTTGTTTGGCCCTTATTCAAGACATAGTGATTGGTAGCTGCTGGGGTGTTCACATATAGCATAGATAGATGCGTTGGTTTGGGACAGTCGTATTACTTTGTTTGGCCCTTAGTCAAGAGTATATACGGGTGGGTTCAAATTAACAAGATAATGATGGGTAGAACTTGACATGTGACTTATGATTTGTTGGCCCTTAGTCAAGGTCATAAGAGCATGGGGCAAAAATCCACATCGGGAGTTTCTAAAGAAACTGAAACTTGCTAGTGTTGCATACCATTTGGAGTTTGATGAATGTTGGTAGGATTCCTTCAGCATTATCACACGATGATATTTGGATCCCGATCCTACTATGAGTATCCGCTATTCATAAGGAGATTCGTCACTTAACGATCAATGCTATAAACCAAGTAGGTATCGAGAAAGCTGTCAGCGGGGCTACGCCCCTAGAGAAAAGAGGTTATTTAATTAAGGAACTTCGCGAAAGCGTTGGAAAACCACCCTCGAAGTACCGACACCGGCCTGGCTGAACGGTTAAGCAAGTATTGTACAGTGAGATCAGTCCTGGCTAATTCTTCTTTTATGGTTTGAGAAAGGATTCGAGAAATAGTGGGAGCCATCCAGTTTAGATAAACTAAAAACCAATCTAAACTTGCAAGAGCATCATGCTAAAGTGTTCCCTCTCTCTCTCATTGCAGTGACCTTGCGACCATGACTAGGTTACATCTAGATAACAAAATAACTGAATCTGACTTATATGATTGGCAAAGGTCTGTCCAGATGTCCATTGCCTATGACAAGCTGGACCACCCTATTACTACTCAAGCCCCCACCGTCCCAGGTCCAGTTTCCACCGTCGCGGATATGGATATCCGTCAGACAAGGGAAATGGATAATGCGAATGCCCAGTGCCTCGTGTTGGCTTCAGATAATGGTATATACCAGAAGCAGCATGAGAAGATGGACTCAGTTTCCATCTTTCTCTATAACAAAGATTTATATGGAGAGCAATCTCGTATCGCAAGATATGAGACCTCGAATGAATTATTTCAAGCGAGGTTGGTTTTCGGGTCATCTGTAGGGGACAACGTCCTTACGATGACTAGCTATATTAATGAGCTCAAGGACCTGGAGACCACGTTAGGAAACAGGTCATATGCTAACTTATTTCCACAGTCCCTACCCTCTACTTACACCCTGAAAGAAACCAGGGAGACACCCGCTCTGCTTAATGGGGGACCTTCTTCTTCTACATCCAGGGCGAAAGCAAATGGTGAAAAGAAGAAGACCTCCACAAAACCGATATACGGTATCAGCGAAGTAGAAAGAAAGGGAAGAGCAAAAGTTTCGGGACTTGGTGAAGGTAAGGAGGGATATTCCTATTTTTATGGGAACGGGCATTGGCAGAAGGATTGCAGGGCTTTGGAAGCCAGTAGCCAGGATACGAAGCATGTTGTGGCTTCGGCCTCGAGTGTGTTTGTGATTGAGAACTGTTTGTCAATTAACTCTACTTCCTGGGTACTAGATACCGGAGCAGGATCTCATATCTGCAATTCATTACATGCTTTGAGAAACTGTAGAGTTATCAGGGTAGGTGATTTGTCTCTCAGAGTTGCAAACGGAATGAGCATGGACGCTGAATCCGTAGGAGAATATCGTCTAGGTTTGACAAGTGGGCAGATATTGATTCTACGTAACTGTTTGTATGTACCTAGTTTGACTTGTAATATCATATCAGTGTCCTCATTTTCGAGAGAGGGATATGACTTTACATTCGTAAGCGATGTAGTTCACATCCACCTAAATCAAGTTCCGATTGGGTCCGGTACATTAGATGACGGTATATACGTATTGAATCAAGATCAGGTTTTCAATGTCCAGAACACACTTAAAAGAAAGTCTCCAGAAGTAAATCAGGCTTTCTTATGGCATTGTAGACTAGGTCACATCAATGAAACACGATTAACTAAGTTACATAGAGAAGGGTATTTGAATCCGTTCGAATATAAATTTTATGCTACTACTTATGAATCTTGTCTCATGGGAAAGATGACAAAGACTCCGTTTACTGGACACGGAGTAAGAGCGAGCGAGCTCTTGGGACTCGTACACAGTGACGTGTGCGGTCCAATGTCTATAAATGCGCAAGGTGGTTATTCCTACTTCATTACTTTTACGGATGATTTCTCTAGGTATGGATATATCTTCTTAATGAAGCATAAATCCGAGGCCTTTGAGACCAGGAATACAAGAATGAAGTGGAAAAACAGACAGTCAAAAGTATCAAGACACTGAGATCTGATCGAGGTGGTGAATACTTAAGTGTCGAGTTTCTGGGTTACTTAAAAGAGAATGGAATTCTCTCTCAGCTTACTCCTCCATACACACCACAACACAACGGTGTATCGGAAAGGAGGAATCGAACCCTATTGGATATGGTTCGTTCCATGATGAGTAAGGCTGAGTTACCACGAACTTTCTGGGGTTATGCACTAGAATCAACTGCATATCTTTTGAACCAGGTTCCAACCAAGACTGTGCCTACCACACCATATCAGATGTGGAGTGGGAAGAAACCCTGTCTTAAACACTTTAGGACATGGGGATGTCCAACTTTTGTAAAAAAGCAGCATCCGGACAAGCTCGAGGCACGCTCAGTACAGTGTAAGTTTGTGGGATATCCAAAGAACTCCAAGGGGTATTATTTCTATTACGCAGAGGAACAAAAGGTTTTTGTTTCTCATCATGCCCACTTCTTGGAAGCTGAATTTTTAGAAAATCAGAAGAGTGGGAGCGCAATAGAACTGGAAGAAATTCCAGAACCACAAGCTTTTACTGAAAGTATGGTAGAACCAAAAGTTTCAGAAGAAAGGGACATACCAGCGCCTATCCGCAGAAGTGGTAGGCAGTCTCATCCGCCCGAGAGATACTACGGTTTTCTCATAGATGGGGATCGAGAAGATTGCATCATTGATAATGATGACCCTACTACCTTCCAGCAAGACATTCAGAGCGGCGACTCGGTAAAATGGCTGGATGCAATGCGGACCGAAATGGAGTCCATGTACACTAAAAAAGTTTGGACTTTGGACATTGCTCCAGATGGGGTAAAACCCGTAGGATGCAAGTGGATCTTCATAAAGAAGATTGGTATAGATGGATAGGTTGAAACCTATAAGGCTAGACTTGTTGCAAAGGGTTTTCGTCAAAGACCTGGTTTGGACTATGACGAAACCTTTTCTCCAGTGGCTATGCTCAGATCCATTCGGGTCCTTCTTGTCATTGCTGCCTTCCACGATTATGAGATCTGGCAGATGGACGTAAAGACGACTTTTCTAAATGGTAATTTGGAAGAGTGCGTCTATATGGATCAGCCAGAGGGGTTCATTCAGAGTGGGAGTAGCGGTAAAGTGTGCAAGTTGCTTAAGTCCATTTATGGACTAAAGCAGGTATCGCGGAGTTGGAACATCTGTTTTGATGATACTGTCAAAGAATTCGACTTTATCAAGAATCCAGATGAACCATGCATATACAGTACGATTGTAGGGAGAGTTGTAGTATTCCTCATCTTGTACGTGGATGACATTCTCTTAATAGGAAATGATATTCCTATGCTACATTCAGTCAAAAGATTCTTATCACAGAAGTTCTCCATGAAGGACCTGGGTGATGCCACCTACATTCTGGGGATCCGATCTATCGTGATAGATCAAAGAGGATGTTGGGACTTTCGTAGTCCAGGTACATAGACACCATATTGAAAAGATTCAGTATGGAAGATTCTAAGCGCGGTAACCTACCGGCTTATCACGGAATCAACCTCTCCAAAAAGATGTCTTCCAAGACTGATTTGGAAAGGGATCACATGTCGATTATACCCTACGCTTCTGCGGTAGGCTCTATAATGTATGTGATGTTATGTACCAGACCAGATGTAGTATACGCATTAAGCGTTGTAAGCCGGTATCAGGCAAACCCAGGGGAGAAGCACTGGATAGCAGTAAAGAACATTCTCAAGTACCTGAGGAGGACTAAGGAGATGTTCTTGGTGTATGGCGGAAAAGACCTCCAGATCGAGGCATTTGCTGACTCCAGCTTCCAGAGTGACAAGGATGACTCCAAGTCCATGTCGGGTTATGTCTTTACCCTCAATGGAGGGGCGGTCTGTTGGAAGAGTTCCAAGAAGGACACCGTTGCTGATTCAACGATGGAAGCGGAGTACATAGCTGCTTGCGATACCGCAAAAGAAGCTGTCTGGATGAAGAAGTTCCTAACAGAACTTCAGGTGGTTCCTACCAGTGTTAATCCAATACCTCTGTATTGCGACAACAACGGCGCTATAGCTTTAGCAAAGGAACCCAGGTCCCATCAGAAGTTCAGACACATCTTAAGGCGGTATCACCTGATCAGGGAGATCGTAGATCGCCGGGAGATCGAGGTAAAGATAGTAGATACAGAGAATAACACTACTGATCTATTCACAAAGGCCATTCCTTAGATGCAGTTCGAGAGGCTATTCGAGATGATAGGTCTGCAATATGCCAGTACATGGCCCTAGTGCAAGTGGGAGATTGTTAGTGTTTATGCCCTAGTGGCCATTACTGTATCATACTAGTTTGTATATTACTTAATGGAAGCTTGGGATATTCACAGTTGTATTGACAGTTTTGCTAAAAATGGTAGTATACTACTTGGTTTAAGTCTACTTTAATATGTGCATATGTTTCTTTTAACGTATCACTTATACATATTAGTAGAGCCCTTAGGATCTTTGCTTGATTACGAGCGTTGTGATGGCAGTCACACTAGTGGGGGCTGGGTAGTCTATAAGCAACATCCTATATAGGTCCTTGGTCGTAGGATTATCGAGACAGGGCATCGATACTCCGGATTAGACTGGTGTATACGCTTCTCATCCCAATTGAGGAGATGGTCTGTCCCCCTGCCATCAGTACGTCGTACTGGAGATAGTATGCAGGTGCTCGTTAGGTTACGGGTACACCGGACAGGACTCACCGGGAACTGCAGGTTGGATTTATACCCATCGTCAGATAGCAGTTCCCAGGTGATATGAGTACAGCTTAGTCCGTCGACTTGACGCTGCTACTTCGCCTCGGGTGTGTTCCTACTGTTCTTAGATTACTACCCTACCACGGCTCAAAGGAGTCATGCAAACAGGTAGTAGTTGGGTGCAGTCCCGAAGCACTTGGAGGCAGTGGCGGTTAGACAGGATTCGTCTCTCCCGGTATTGGGGGTTGATATCACGTTGTGTATGGAGAGCCATTATGCAAAGTCCCTGGCCAGGGCAAGCGAGATTTACTGGTAGGTTCCTGTAGTTTCTCAAGGTGTAATGGGCTTCACTCCGACACGACTTATACCGCTATTAGGGGTCTGACGTTTACCGCCCCTAGGCCCGATATGCGATAGTCCTAGACGAACAGACCGGACTGTACGGAGATTGTCGCATCAGGCTCAGTTGGAGTTCGGATGGGTTTACTCATTGTTCTTCTTATCGACATCTACCTGGGGACCGTTACGTACAGCTAGTACCGCTTGCGGTCTGTGCTTAAACCCACTACCAGCGTAGTGTCGAGTCTTTAGAGTCCCACACAGAGAGCTTCCCTGCACCGGGCAAAAGGTGTAGAGGCCGTATGGTTTTACGGCAGGGCCGCGATCACTTACGTACACTTGTGCACGTATTATGATCGGGCAGATAATACTAGCGGGCTTTGATTTAAGCCAGATTCTAGTGTTATATAGATGGATTTATTCAGTCAAAGATTATCCGTGTTTTTCGGAAATACGGATGGGAGGGGCAGTCTCGTAATTTGTCGGGAAGCTTCTAGAAGAAGGTGACTCATTTGTGTTTAATTCTTTTTAGGATTTAAACAAATGAGGTGGAGAGATGAGTTGTAAGTTTTCATTAAATGCTTAATGACTCATGAGGTGATTCACCATTTAGTATTAAATGAAGCTCACAAGATATTTCTAGATATTTGATCAAGAGATATTTGTATGCTTCAAGATATTCTTTCATGAGTTATTATTCATATGATTATCACAAAAGCTTTCTCTATCCTCAAGTCTTCATCTTCTTCCTCAAACCCTAAAAGCTCTCATGAGTTGAGAAACCTAGGGTTTAAGTGACTAACTAATGCATCTTATTACTCTACACCCTTTAGGACTTCTAGATTAGCGATCTAGGAGTCATAGTTATCTCAGATTCGAGATAGGAGCTCAGACTATAGATTCTCGGGTGGACCGTCTTTGACTCGAGGAGGCCGTTGTGTGCTGACGTTCTATAGAGCCTACGAGGCATGGAGGATAGCGATGAAGACCCGAAGGATAAGTAACGTGAGGTATAACTTCGAATCAGAGTAGTTAAACCTTTCGTAGTTTGCTAGTAATGGTTTAGACACGATCCGTGTGCTCAAGTCCGTGTTACGAGCTTTGATAATTGTTTTTCATATATTCCGCCTCCCCGCGAGCTCGTGGGGTGCGTGTCATGGACTTACAGTAAGCCCCCAGTTCATCGTGAGATTTGGTGCACTTTTCTGTTTTCTGATCCTTTTGTGCCTTCCCAGGTTCTCCAGCACGTGGCCCTCGCCCTTCGCGTGGAGACCGAGGTGGTAGCCCCGGTGTTGGAGGCCGCAGGTCAGCTCGCCTCGTTGCAAGAGAGCAGGAGGCAATGTCGGCAAGGATCACCGCCCTGGAGGGCGAGGTGGTCGCTGGGAAAAGGGAGGTCGCCCGGCATCGCGAGGCCGCCGTGATCGCCAAGGGCAAGCTCGAGGATTCCCAGGTGCTTGCCGGCAACCTGAAGAGGACGGTGAAGGCCCTCCGAAAGGAGCTGGGGGCGGCGGCCGAGGCGTTTAAGTTGGCTGAATCGAGGGCCGTGGTGAGCTATAAGGGGTCGAAGGATTTTTATAATGACCTGGCCGTGGCCACGACCCGCATTTGGCACGACGCCCTCGATGCCGTTAAGTCCCGGATGCCGGGGTTCGACGGCGCGGATCTCCGGGCTGAGTTCCCCCTCGTGGGCGCCGACGAGCAAGGGGAAGAAGTTCCCGGCGAGGAGGCGGCCGAGGACCCAGCACCCCAAGTGGTGGAGGTCGAGGACCCCAAGGTCGCGCCCGGCCCCGAGGTGTAGAGCCCCCATTCTCCCATCTTCAATTTGTTTTTCTTTTGAATTTTGTAAGGCTGGGGAGCCCAAAAAATACCCTTTGTAAAAAAACTTTTGTCTTTGGCAGTAGTAATAAAGTTTTTTTCTCAGCTCCATAGAATTGTGTTCTGCCATCTGTTTGTGAAGAATGCTCGTGGAATATTTTTTGCCTGTATCGTTGTGCTTTTACGTCAGGTTGTCCATCTGTCTAGCGATCGTCCGTCGAGTTGTCTGCAATCACTTGCCGACGAGCACTTCTGAGGAGGTATCTCCCTGGGCCCCGGAGTCGAGGGAAGATCGTTTAGACTTGGACAGACCTGACGCCCCTCACTAGAGTCTCGGGTCCTCCACGACCACAGAGCATCTCTGATTCCGAGCATTGGTCACCATCCAGGGTTGACTGGGCAGGGTAGCTGCCCCGTCACCTCTTGCAAAGGCTTTATGCTTCTTGGCGCGGTGGTAGGGGAGTTGCCCACTAAGGATGGCCGAGCAGGGTAGCTGCTCGGTCGCCCCTTGCGAGGGCTTGGGTCTTTAGCGTTTGAGGGGCTGTACGAAGCCTACTAAGGATGTCCGGGCAGTGGAGCTGCACGGCGGCTTCTGGGCGAGGGCTTTGACCTCTGGCGTCGTGGGTAGGCGACTACCAGCCGGAGTTTTTACCGAGCAGGGTAGCTGCTCGGTTACCTCTTGCGAGGGCTTTGATCCTTCAGGACAGGGACCGAGCAGGGTTACTGCCCAGTGCCTCTTGGCGAGGACTTTGATCCCTGTCGGTTGTGGTAGGAAGCTACCAGCCGGGGATAGCCGAGCGAAGGCCCGACTGCCTCCGGGAGGACTTTGGTCCTTGGCGCGGGAAGAGCTATAGGGCTGTAAGAAACCTACCAAGGACCCTTGGCCGGGTAGGGTTATGTCCGGTGCCTCTTGGCGAGGGCTTTTGTCCTGAAAGATAGTCGAGCGAGGGAACCTCAGGCTCGACTGCCTCTGAGAGGGCTTTTTGATCCCCGGCGTTGTGGCAGGGAAGCTGCCCGCTGGGGATAGCCGAGCGAAGGGACCTCGGGCTCGACTGCCTCTGGGAGGGCTTTTTGATCCCCGGCGTTGTGGCATGGAAGCTGCCCGCCGGGAATAGCCGAGCGAGGGGATCTCGGGATCGACTGCCTATGGGAGGGCTTTTTGATCCCCGAAATTGTGGTAGGGAAGCTGCATGCTGGGGACAACCGAGCAGGGAAGCTGCTGGACTGAATCTTGTCGTGGTGTGTCCCGACCGTTCAGTTGCAGGTGTGGGGAATGGGAACGGTCGGGGCAACGACGCGCATAGCTAGCCTATTGAATGCGGGGGAAGGCGAAGCGCTAGGGGCGCGTCGCTTCGATTCCACCGGAGAAGGCTTGATGGTTGCCGCGTGGCAGCGACTCCCTGAGAGAAAGCGTGCGACTGTTGGGCTATGCGGTGGGCTATATAAGGCTGAAGGAGTACTGGTCCTTTCATCCTTCATAAACAGGTCGCCGAGAATGCAGGACTTCCCGTTCACCATCCCCGACATCGTCCACTTTGAAGACGTGTACCTCTACGACCCGTACTGCACCGAGGACACGGTGCAGCTGGTCTATGAGAGCATCGAGGACCATTTTGGCCGGCTGCTCCCCCGACGCTCCTCCCTGCTGCAGCTGCTGATGTATTCCATCTGGAGGGCATCGCCGGGGCTTTACAACCCCATGTCTGAGCTGCTCTTTGATGAGGCCGTGGGCAAGCTGCGGCCTTTGAGGTGCTTCAGCTTAATCTCCATGAACCGGCTGGCCCGCTCAGAGGCGCTCGTCCGCGAATGCTACGAGCTGAGGCTCGAGGTCGATGCCCGCGGGGGGAACCGGGGACAGAGGCTAGAACTAGCGAGGCCCCAGTTGGCGGAGATTTTTACCGAGTACCACGAGCAGTGCTCGCTGCACCCCCTTCCCCCATTATTGTAATTTTCTTTTCTTTTTGCATGTATGGCTGAGGAGCCCATAATACCCTTTGAATAAACAAAGCTTTTCTTTCTTTTTCCCAATGCTCCATTAATCTTTATTAAATTAACAATAGATCCTAGGAAGAATTTACATTGCTTTAAAAGAAGGGTACAGGCTAGAAGATGACTTTATTGTCTTGGGTCGAGCTCCCCGAAGGGCTGTCGGCCCCCGCGCTTGGTATAAGGTATGGGGCTCCCTGAGCTCCGGGCTGGCCGTCCGCTGAAACAAGCATGATCTGACCGATGGTCAGGTCGGTGCGAGGGCGATGCTGCTCCTGCTCGCGGTCGGTCTGTCGTTTGTCCCTCAGGTAGGCGGTGAGGTGCCCAGACCGGATGAGCTCTTCGACGTAGTCCCTCAGTTGTTTGTAGTCCTCCGTGGCGTGGCCCAGTACCCGGTGGAAAGCGCAGTAGGGTCCCCGGGTTCGCTTTGCGGCCTGACGCGGGACCAGGGGAACTTGAAGAACCCCTCGTTCTGGGCCTCCTCCAGCAACACCGCGAGGGAGACGTTGAGGAGGGTATACTCATGGAACTTCGGGTGGTAGGGCTGTTGACGCTCCGGCCTCTCCTCCCGAGCCCTCTTCTTCATGTCGGGCCGTTCTGCCCGGGGAAGGTTAGCATTCACCTCGGATTCCAGCTGGACCTCGCGCTTGGTCCACGCCTTGACCTCGGCCATGGTCTTAGGTTGCGCCAGTGCGAAGGAGAGTAACCATTCCTTGTGCCTCATACCAGATCTGAGTGCCGTTATGACGGTTTCGTCTCGGTGCTCGGGCACCTCGAGAAGGGCGTTGTAGAAACGGGTAATGTAGGCCTTAAACGTTTCCTTGTCCCCACTCTTAACCGTGAAGAGGTAGTCAACCGTGCACTTCTATCGCCGGTTCCCTACGAAATGGCCGAGGAATTGAGTAGCCAGCTCGTCGAAGGTCGAAATCGAGCGGGGCTCGAGCCCCCGGAACCAGTCCTGACTTGCGCAGATGAGGGTGGCCGGGAAGGCTCTGCACTGGGCGGCATCGGAGTGATCCTGGAAGCTCATCTCCGCGGTGAAAGCGTCCAAGTGGTCCTTCGAGTCGGTTTTCCCGTCAAACAGAGAGACCTTTGGGGGCTTGTTGCGCGAGGAGACGTAGACGACGAGCAGTTCCTCGGTGAACGGATTCGTGAGCGAGTCGGAGGCGTACTTAGCTCCGTCGCTCGAGAGGTGAGCTTCTCGGCGCATGCCCTCGATCTTCTTCTCGAGGGCATCGAGCCGACCGTGGTACCCCGAGGAATCGGCGCCTCGGTATCCCCGGCCCCCGCTGCGGGTGACCTGCGTCTGGGAGCAGCCCCGGTTCTTCTCAATGAAGTGCCTCAGGTCCCGGGGTGAGGTAGCTCTTGAGCCGCCTCGGCGGACCTCTTATGTGCGGCCCCGCCGATGGTGGTGGGGTCGACCACGCCCGTGGATAGGCGAGGTGACCGACATCTCCTCAGGGGGATAGGGGTCACGAGGAGGCTCGAGGCGAGGCGCCCTGGCGGCGGATCTCGGTGTAGAGCCCTGGGGCGCCCAACGGGCCTCAGGGAGCACCGGTTCGAGAGACTGGCGGCCAGGGGACGCGGCCTATTGATGGTCGGCCGTCTAGACAGGGACAGAGCCTTCTGGAGGTGGTGGAGCGGCGATCTGGGGCCCGGACACGGCCGTTTGGATGCGGACGAGGGTCTCCACAAGGGATTGCAGGCGATCTATCCGGCCTGCGAGGGCGTTGGTGACTGTCAGGGGAAGAGGTTCATCCCCGCCTTCAGTGAGTGGAAGACGGCGGCTGGTACCGGGATCCCCAGGATGGTCGTCTGCCATGAGGGTGGAGATAAGAAGGCCAACTTTATATTTTGTGGAGTTATTTTCCCACAGACGGCGCCAACTGATGGAGCTCCTTCTCGTGCCTCCGTCAGATGTTGTCTTCCGTTGATCTCGCGGTGGACTTAGTTGATTATCTTCCTTCGCGTGCGGGTCTCAATGGGTTTTTGGAGGAAGAGGTGAGGTAAGGGAGTTATGGCCGAGTACCTGCAAAGAAGTCCCGGGGTGGTTTGGTACCACCAAGGACCCTCCGACGCTCAAGTTAGTGATGAGATCCGACCAAAGTAACGGCGTAAAAGTGTAAAGAATGGCTTACTTGACCCCTCTGTGATGGGGGTTTATATAGCGGTGGAGCACGCAGCAGCGGGCGTGAGAATCTCGCCGGCAGTTACGCTCCCGACGTCACGCCCGCGTAGAGAGCGGATCGTCCATTAATGGGGATCGTGATGGTGTGGAACGTGGGACGTTGCTGGCGTAAAATCCGCACATGGCGAGATTCGCAGAGCGGCGGTTACGCCTGGGAGTAGGTCGGAGGGCCGAGGAAGACGTCCTCGGCGGGAGCTCGAGGACGAGCAAGGAGGCCGAGGAGTCTTGGTCCTGTGGTAGCTCGGGGGCGAGCTGAGAGGCCGAGGAGGCCAACTTGCAGGGGCCCCGAAGGGGGCCGGCTTGTGCTTGCAGGTCGGGCACGGGGTGGCCTGATCGGCCCCTGCAGGCCCTTTCTGAGTTCTGGGACACATCTCGTGCCACGTGTCATG
Source organism: Agapanthus africanus (assembly GCA_030015575.1). Classification (NCBI taxonomy): domain Eukaryota; kingdom Viridiplantae; phylum Streptophyta; class Magnoliopsida; order Asparagales; family Amaryllidaceae; genus Agapanthus; species Agapanthus africanus. Next base: position 598,997,337 of record JASDDO010000014.1, read on the forward strand.
ATCTTGGGGATCGCCAATATCGAGCACTATCAACGGGTCAGGTAAACATTGAGATACTTTAAACGGCGGCCCAGGATGCTTTAGCACCTTGCAAAACTCTGATCAATAGCATATGTTTTACGGGTCGATCCATTGGTTAAATGGATAACTGGTCATTATTGATAGCGCTTGCTAAATCTTAAAGCTCGACGGTGCTTATGGCATTGGGGCCCACGCATAGATTCATTGTGTCTGTGTAACGAGAGGGGTGTTATGTAATTTAATTGGTCACATTAGGAAAGCAAGTCGTGTCCAAATTGTGTTGAGGAGATTAATTTGGGAAAATTCAACAACGAATAAGTTGGGAACATGGACTTGTACAGCTAGCAGGTCAACTCGGCTGCTAAATAAGCAGGATCTGGAGTCCCTGTTATTAAATTATTATTGTACTAAATTGCATCAGCAAGAAATCACTATTTGTTTTTAAAATCTACACTTTGTTCCTTATTTTATGGTATTTTTCAGTTTTGCAGATATCTCTAGATACAAATATTAGAACAACGAGCATTATCAAAAGAGTCGGTTGAAAATAAAAATGGGACAATCAGCAAGATAAGTACAGACGCAGTCTGCTATATAGATGAAAAGTAAAAAAATTAATTTACTTGCAACGATTTTGAAATATGATTTAACATGCATTTTTAGAAGATTGTTAAGTATTTTAGTTGATAGCGCACGGGTAACGACATATCCCACACACATGCTTACAAGTTCTACACCACTAAAAATAAGATTGTAAATTCTAAAGTTAGGAACGACTACACCCCCAAAATGTTTCAAACACTAGATTTTTACAAGCTACCATAATTTCATCAAAAGCTAGGATTTTTCTTATTAAAATACCCTCGAGTTTTAAATAAAAATATCTAATATAGTTTCCTCTGCACAACTGCCTCTACAATCCTCTTAAGGGGAATTCTGTTGCGAATGGTGCTGATTAAAGAACGTCTTGGGTTTAGTGGAGTAAGACGCAAAGCTCTTCATGGAGCGCGCGGTCTTGAAAGGAAAGAAAATTTGAAGTTTAAAACAATTTCTACTATATTAACATAAAGAAAAGATGAAAAATTGAATTAATTGGGATAATACCCGTTATTTATAATTTATAATTAGTTTAAAAGAAAACAAGACTTCAAATTAGATTTTTCAAGAAAATATCCTTAACTTTAGAAAGGCCGGTTTTTACTAAAATACCCTAAAATTAGGTTTTTCACTAAAATACCCTAAAATAGGTTTTTCAAATGTATATTTATATCAAACACTCTAGATATTTAAATAATATATTTTTATCAATACATTCTCGAGATTTTAAAATATAATATTTTAAATAAAATCCCTCGAGAATTTAATGGCTTATTTTACATAAATACCATGAAGTTTCTAAATGCCATCTTTTTACATAAATACCTTAGAATTTCTAAGACTAATATATGATAAGCAGATGGTTTTAAGTGATCTATTCTCTCTTGAAGTTCGGAGAGCAAGAAACAATGAGTTCTACCACTTGCGTATATCTATATATATAAACAGGTTGAATACATAGTTTCAAGGAAATCAAATTACATGAATATTGAACCATATACAACCCAACACATGATATTCTATATGACTTGTACTCAAATGTATTGCATACTTGACTCGACTTGACCCGAACCATGAATACGTAATGACTTGACATGAACACTTGACATGAATACTTGAATTCGACTTGAAACATGAACTTTTACTCTTCTTATGTATTTGTCACGCCCCGCTTCCCAAAATACGGAAAACGAGGGATGACTAGGCCAGCCATGCTCCTACGGTCAAGAAATAATCCCGCCGTAGTCACACTTTGGCTTCTAGCATTACATGGTAATCAGTAAACAAAGCACAGCAGTAAAGGAAATACATCACTAAATTATTATATCGAATTTTCATTGTTCACAATTCACAAATAAATAGGAAAGAACTACTAACCGAGTTCAAATACAAGATCTCTAGGGAAACAGAAATGAAGAAAAAGGGTACTCCAGACTAGATCTCCGTCAGCTCGAAAAGTAAATCCGACTCCTGCGCTGGTTCTTCCTTGAGGTCTGAGCATGCACACTCAGGTCGTCAGAGCGACGTAATAGTATTTTTTATATTAATGACATGAAACATGCAAATATGATAATAACAGTGAAAGTAAAATGCGGGTAATCACTATGTCACTAAATGATGCAAAGTATAAACCGTGTCCCTATCGGTCTCTAAGTCATGTTTGAAATCGTATAGTGGAAAGGAGGATCATGTTTAACAGGAGTCTCGTACATACCCGATACAACGACCCACACGCCCGGGACATAACCCTGTCCGCCGGATCGCTAGATCCTACCTAATATATATATCACTGCTCGAATGATCATCCTCTAAAACATGGTCCCGCTAAATACGATACTCTTTCCACTTCGATTTCCCCTTTTTCCCCAGGTTTACACTATTGATGATTATGATTTATTCGTGTACAAGTATACCAATAGCATGGTTTTATCACTGTTCACTGTATTAATCACTGTCACGAATCATTCGCTATCCATTGGTGTATTTGACACTCCTAAACCAATATCATTCACGCACGATGATGCAATGTCCACTGAATGCTAACGCGCACTAATACTAAATATATGGCAATTGGGTAAGGTATGTGTAGTTATGCCGTTAACAAGTCATGTATATTATGAACCAATATGCACGTCATAAACTTACAAAAATTATAGTAATTCATATGTTCAGAATTCAGCGAAACGATACAAATACGATAACAAGTACACTTTGTCAGCAGTTCGTCAAAATTTGTTTCAGTACAATCGGGTTTCTGTTATTCAAGTTACAGCAGTTTCAATTTAACTGCTCGCTGCAGGAAATTCAGTTTCTGAACTGAACGTCCGTTTCGCGACACGATTTTCATCCAGTTGGGATCATAATTTAGCTACGCTACAGTTGAATGAAATCTAGGGTTTTCAACGCAACATACGGATTCTCAATAGCATCTGTACGTCAAAAGTTATGTAGTGTTCAACACTAGTATGTCATTTCTGTTTCTGTTTGGGACTGCTAGATGTCCTGATCTTTTAAATTGCAGTTTAAATAACAAACGACGATATAACGGGGTGAAATCACTTGCGTTATTTAGCTAACAGATTCATATTCAATAAGGCGTAGGGTTCCGCAACATACGAGTTCAGGAAGCCAGGTAGTAAACATTACGGGGCAGAAAACAATAACCAGAGTTGCTCTGGACTGCAGTCCAGAACCGCTCTCCGAACCAATTATCGTTATAATTTCAGTACAGAAACAATTAAAAACTTGCATAGGGTTATAGGTCGTCGAGTCGGCTTCGATTTGAGCCCTCAAACGCCTAATTTCAATATGTACACAATTTAATGTGATTTTAACAATTTTCAGGTGCGGGAAATTCCCAGTTTTTATGGGTGTAATTGGGGGTGATCGTTTAAGTAGTTAACAGTCATAGTTTTTAGTGAAATTTCTACACAGTATTCATTATCACACGGGCCAGCATATGAAATCAAATTCTGCCAAATTAAATGAAGGTTTTCATTGGGATCTTGTATCGAACAGTTACGTCATATAAGTTATCGTGAATTGTAAACATGGAATTAATATGATTTTAGTTTATAACGGATTTAAACTAGCATGTAGCAAGTAGGGTACTTGCCTGGAGACGTTTTGGCGATGCACGGCAGCGGCAATGGCACGAACGCGTGACGAACGGCGCAGTTTGGATTCACGGCCTCGGCTCGCGTTTCGGGTTCGTCGTCGGAGTCGTCCGGTGGTGACTCGTGTTCGCTGGAAGCGGAGGGGGGTGCTCTTTGGATCTCCCGGAGTGTGCTGGGGTCGACGACGGTCGGCGGTGATGCTCCGGCGATGTGTACAGTGGGTGTTGAGATGTGGGTTTTGGAGAGAGAGAGAGAGAGAGGGCAGTGGGCTCGGGTTTGGAAGAGATGGTGATGCTGCTGGGGTGAAGTTGTGTCGACTGAGGCGGTTTAGGTGCAATGGGGGCTCGCCGGCGTCGAGTGCGAGTGAGTGGCCGAGATGGGTGCAGGGGAGCTCGGGGTGGCTGAAGGTGCAGGGGCTCGGTGAGGGGGTGAGTCAGGGGCTCTATTGGTGGAGAGGAGTGAGCGAGGGAGGAGGGTGAGGGGTTGTAGTCGTCACCGTCGGTGAGGGTTGAGCGGCTGCAGGGAGTGTGGGGTTGAAGTTGGGTTTTCTGGAGAGAGAGGAGTAAGGGTTTGAGTTGGAGAGTGCGAGAGGGTGAGAAATCGTGGTCGAGGTCGTGGGGACGTGGGGCAACGGCACGGAGATGTGGGACGGCGACGTGGGGGAACCGTAAGGGCGCGCAGAAAAGAGCGGGAGAAGAAGTTTACGTTGGGGAAGAGGGTAAACGAAGCAGGTCGAGTTTGGTAGGAAGTTGGGCTTGGAGCTGGGCTAAGGGGGTTTGGGCCGGAGGGAAAAAAAGTTTAAATTAAAAGGGAAACGGGCTGGGCTAGGAGTTTTAGTTTAATGTTTTAATTAAATTTTAGTTTTCATTGGGCTTGGACTGGGGACTTTTAAAGGGAAATTAATTTCTTTTGTTTTGGTTAGGTTTGGTCTTCGATCGGTTTAAAGGTTTTGGAAAAAATTTAATATTGAAACTTAAGCAACCAATTTTCACATAAAGTAAAAATACGGGGGAAATGGGATAATACTCGGGGACTTGGGAAAAATAGAGAAAAATTTTATTGAAGGAAACGGGGATTTACATCATACCCCCCTTACAAAAATTTCGTCCTCAAAATTAAACAAGGATATAATGAAACAGAAGTACTAAACAAAGAGATGTGGAAAACGTGCGCGGATATCTTCCTCCCGCTCCTAGGTAGATTCTCCTGGGGAACGACCACCCCAAGACAATCGGACTAACAGAATGACCTTGTTCTTCAGCACTTTCTCCCTGCGGTCGAGGATGGTGGTAGGCTGCTCCTCGTATGATAGATCGGTACCCAAAACTAGCTCCGAATAGTCCAGAACGTGGCTCTCATCCCGAATATAACGCCGCAACTGAGACACGTGGAAGGTATTGTGCACACCAGCTAGCGATGGAGGCAAGGCAAGTCGGTAGGCCACCTCTCCTACTCGCTCTAGCACCTCAAAAGGTCCGATGAAACGGGGACTGTGCTTTCCCCAACCTCCGAACCTGATAACTCCACGGGTCGGGAAAATCTTCAGGAACACGTGATCTCCGACTTCAAATTCTAGTGCCTTCCTGCTGGTATCTGCCCAACTCTTCTGTCGATCCTGACCCGTCTTAATACGCTGCCTGATCATTTGGACCTTGTCGACTGTCTGAACGATGAGCTCGGGACCCAGTAGTCTTCTTTCTCCCACATCATCCCAACACACTGGGGATCGACACTTCCACCCGTAAAGTGCTTCGAAAGGAGCCATCTGAATGCTAGCCTGGTAACTGTTGTTATAAGAAAACTCGACTAGATGCAGATGGTCTTCCCAAGAATCCTGAAAGTCCAACATGCAGGCTCTCAACATATCCTCGAGTGTCTGAATCGTACGATCGGACTGCCCATCCGTCTGCGGGTGATAAGCTGTGCTGAATTTGAGGTGGGTACCCAAACTCTCCTGTAATCTCCTCCAGAAGTGCGACACAAATCTGGTGTCTCGATCTGACACAATGCTTACCGGAACACCGTGAAGTCGCACTATCTCCTGCATGTATCTCTCTGCCAGTGACTTTGTCGACTGTCCCACTCGGAATGGTAAGAAGTGTGCCGCTTTCGTGAGACGGTCGACGATAACCCAAATGGCGTTATTGCCTCTAGGGCTCCGTGGTAAGGCCGTCACGAAATCCATGGTAATGTGCTCCCACTTCCATTCCGGTATCGGAAGCGGTTGCAGCAATCCCGCTGTCCTCTGATGCTCCGCCTTCACCTGCTGGCATACCAAGCACCTGGATACGAACCTCGCAATTTCCCTCTTCATTCCGTTCAACCAAAAGTGCTGCTTTAGGTCCCGATACATCTTTGTACCTTCCGGATGCACAGAATAAGCTGAACTATGCGCCTCAGCCAGCACTTCTTCTCGAACATCTCCCTTGGGTACGCAGAGTCTGCTACCGAATCTCAAAGAGCCATCTTCATGTATGATTAAGTCCGATCTCAGTCCGGCTTCTACTTGTGCTCTGAACTTTTGCAATCGAGGATCATCCGGTTGTGCAGCCTTAATGCGATCCATAAGGGAAGACTGCACCTGTAGTTGCCAAAATTGACTGAGTGCGCTCGGTGTAACGACTTCAAGCTCGAGTCTCTGAAAGTCCTCAATAATGCTCCTCTGACTGGTCAATATCATGACCGCTGGTTTGCGACCGAGAGCATCTGGTACAACATTTACTTTCCCCGGGTGATACTGAAGGTCCAAGTCGTAATCTGCCATCAGCTCTAGCCATCGGCGCTGCCTCATGTTTAGTTCCTTCTGAGTGAAGACGTACTTCAGACTTTTATGATCCGTGTACACCTCCACCTTCTCGCCCAATAGATAGTGCCTCCAAATCTTCAACGCAAAGACTACTGCAGCTAACTCCAAGTCATGCGTAGGATAGTTCTTCTCGTGATTTCTCAACTGTCGAGAGGCGTAAGCAACCACACGGCCGTGCTGCATCAGAACACAGCCTAATCCCTTCCCTGAGGCATCACTGTGTATTACCAAACCATCGGAATCATCTGGTACTGTAAGAATAGGCGCCGCGGTTAACTTCTGCTTCAGTATGTCAAATGCCTGAGTACTCTCCTCTGTCCACACAAACGGTACATCCTTCCGTGTCAGCCTCGTCAACGGTTCAGCGATTCTTGAAAAGTCTTGGACAAACCTCCGATAGTAACCTGCCAATCCCAGAAAGCTTCTGATCTCGACCACTGACTTCGGCGTTGGCCAATCTCTGACAGATTCTATCTTTGCCGGGTCCACTGAGATGCCTTCGCCCGAAACGATGTGCCCCAAGAACTGAACCTTGTCGAGCAAGAATTCACACTTGCTCAATTTCGCATACAGCTTCTCTTCCCTAAGAATTTGTAGAACCGTGCGCAAATGCTCAACATGCTCCTCCCGGGTCTTCGAGTAGACAAGTATGTCGTCGATAAATACAACGACAAACGTGTCCAAGTACTTTGCAAACACCCTGTTCATCAAGTCCATGAATATCGCTGGAGAATTGGTAACACCGAACGACATCACAAGGAACTCATAATGTCTGTATCGGGTCCTGAAAGCCGTCTTGCATACATCCTCGGCAGCTACTCTGATTTGATGATATCCAGAACGGAGATCCAACTTTGAGAATACCTTGGCCCCACTTAACTGATCGAATAAATCGTCGATGCGCGGAATTGGGTACTTGTTCTTTATTGTGACTTTGTTCAGCTCCCGATAATCTATACACATCCGCAGCGATCCATCCTTCTTCTTCACTAACAGAACTGGCGCACCCCACGGTGAAACGCTCGGCCGGATAAATCCCTTCTCCAGGAGTTCTTCAATTTGCTTCTTCAACTCCGCCCATTCAACCGGTGCCATTCTGTACGGGGCCTTGGAAACTGGTGCTGTACCCGGTGTCAAATCGATCGAGAATTCAAAAATGCGAGGAGGTGGTTGACATGGTAAATCTTCAGGGAACACGTCCAGAAAATCCCGAACAATCTCTGGGCTGCGCTCTCATCAATCTCCATAGCTATCAGCTCCTTTGGCTTGGCTCTATACTTGGCTAGCTCCAAAGATTCGCTCCCGCCTTTGAAAATAAATTCCAGATGATTGGGAATGCGGAAGATCACATTCCTTACTCGGCAATCAATAACTGCATGGAAGGTACGCATACAATCCATCCCGAGAATTGCGTCGTAACTGCCTGTCCCGATCAAAAGGAAATTCGCATAGAATTCCCTGCCACACACTACAACCGGACATGATCTACATTCTCGACTAGACATTATAATGCCATTACCCGTATGTATTTCCCAGCCCTTGGTTAGTGGTTCATGCGGTATGGAGTGTGTATCAATGAAATGCTCAGATATGAAACAGTGTGATGCTCCAGAATCAAATAGTACTCTAGCTGGCAAGGAATGTACGAGTAGAGTACATGTGACAACTTCTCCTGAAGCCTCTGCTTGCTCGGCGGTCAAGGTGAAAGCCCGTCCCTGACCGCAACCTGTATAGGGTTACCTCTGCTCCTGTGGCCTCTGCTGCTGCGGTCCAGAACCTTCCTGTATCTCTACTTGCTCGGGACAACCGCTAATCCTGTGCTGACTGGATCCGCAAATCAAGCACTGTCCTTTCGCGCGGCGACAGTCCTTCTGGGTATGCCCATCCCTATTGCAGTAGCCGCAAACTACGTTCTGTCTCTGGGGGCAATGCTAGGGCACAAATGGGTGCTTCATCTGAGTTGTTCCAGGCCTGTGAACCGGTATGGCTCCTCGAGTCAGTGCATGGGTACGTGCTGGAACGACTGGGGGCTTCCTGAACTTGTTGATCAATTGCTCCTGAATTCTCGCCGCGTAGAGTACCTGTGCAAAAGTCTGCAACTCCAGTGATGCGATCAACTGCTGCAGCTCGAAATCAAGTCCCTGCAAGAAGCGTCTGGCCCTGGTAGCCTCCGAAGCGACCATGTATGGAGCAAAATGGCTCAGACGGTTGAACTCTGCCGCATATACGTCCACTGGACGTCCATTCTGCTTCAATAGAATGAATCTTTCCTCCATCTCTGCCTTGGCGGTGGAAAGGAAATAATGGTCCAGAAAGCATTCCTTGAATTTACTCCATTCGATTGGCCTCTCTAGCCTGGTTTCTTCCACTGACCACCAGGTACGGGCTTCATCTTCCAACTGGATCTTTATCACGTTCACCCTATCTTCATCTGGTACCCTGGCGGCCGTCAGTAAGTTCTCCATGTTCACTAGACATTGCTCGGCCTCGAGTGGCTCGGCTAGCCCTGTGAATGCAGCTGGATGCAACCTTCGGAAGTCTGATACGGTGCCAGCCCTGGCAGAATAAGCTGGTGGAGTAGTGCCCTCGGGGGCGGTAATGAGTGCGGAGGGTTCTCCTGCAGCGGTAATAGCCCTGAGTCCTTCGGCGAGTAAGTCCGTCTTCCTCTCCTGAGCTTCTGCGAGAGAGGTCAATGCACTAAGTATTCTTTCTGTGCGGTCCTGAGAACTTGAGTCCGAGGAGTGGTCGTTCGGGGACGTCATATCGCTGAAAGATTCAAAAGGATATGAGTAGATTCAAGGATGAAAATCAGGAATAGTGAAGCGAAAATAATGTAATACAGTGTAGTTAATGTTATCCCTTGTTACTAAACACGGCTCTGATAACAACAAAACCATGTCACGCCCCGCTTCCCAAAATACGGAAAACGAGGGATGACTAGGCCAGCCATGCTCCTACGGTCAAGGAATAATCCCGCCGTAGTCACACTTCGGCTTCTAGCATTACATGGTAATCAGTAAACAAAGCACAGCAGTAAAGGAAATACATCACTAAATTATTACATCGAATTTTCATTGTTCACAATTCACAAATAAACAGGAAAGAACTACTAACCGAGTTCAAATACAAGATCTCTAGGGAAACAGAAATGAAGAAAAATGGTACTCCAGACTAGATCTCCGTCAGCTCGAAAAGTAAATCTGACTCCTGCGCTGGTTCTTCCTCGAGGTCTGAGCATGCACACTCAGGTCGTCAGAGCGACGTAATAGCAATTTTTATATTAATGACATGAAACATGCAAATACGATAATAACAGTGAAAGTAAAATGCGGGTAATCACTATGTCACTAAATGATGCAAAGTATGATCTATGTCCCTATCGGTCTCTAAGTCATGTTTGAAATCGTATAGTTGAAAAGAGGATCATGTTTAACAGGAGTCTCGTACATACCCGAGACAACGGCCCACACGTCCGGGACATAACCCTGTCAGCCGGATAGCTAGATCCTACCTGATATATATATCACTGCTCGAATGATCATCCTCTAAAACACGGTCCCGCTAAATACGATGCTCTTTCCACTTTGATTTCCCCTTTTTCCCCAGGTTTACACTATTTATGATTATGATTTAGTCGTGTACAAGTATACCAATAGCACTGTTTTATCACTGTTCACTGTATTAATCACTGTCACGAATCATTCGCTTTCCATTGATGTACTTGACACTCCTAAACCAATATCATTCACGCACAATGATGCAATGTCCACTGAATGCTAACGCGCACTAATACTATATATATGGCAATTGGGTAAGGTATGTGTAGTTATGCCGTTAACAAGTCATGTATATTATGAACCAATATGCACGTCATAAAATTACAAAAATTATAGTAATTCATATGTTCAGAATTCAGAGAAACAATACAAATACTATAACAAGTACACTTTGTCAGCAGTTCTTCAAAATTTGTTTCAGTACAATCGGGTTTCTGGTATTCAAGTTACAGCCGTTTCAATTTAAGTGCTCGCTGCAGGAAATTCAGTTTCTGAACTGAACGTCCGTTTGGCGACACGATTTTCACCCAGTTGGGATCATAATTTAGCGACGCTACAGTCGAATGAAATCTAGGTTTTTCAATAGGGTTTTCAACGCAACATACGGATTCTCAATAGCATCTGTACGTCAAAAGTTATGTACTGTTCAACACTAGTATGTCAATTCTGTTTCTGTTTGGAACTGCTAGACGTCCTGATCTTTTAAATTGCAGTTTAAATAACAAACGACGATATAACGGGGTGAAATCACTTGAGTTATTTAGCTAAAAGATTCATCTTCAATAAGGCGTAGGGTTCCGCAACATACGAGTTCAGGAAGCCAGGTAGTAAACATTACGGGGCAGAAAACAATAACTAGAGTTGCTCTGGACTGCAGTCCAGAACCGCTCTCCGAACCAATTATCGTCATAATTTCAATACAGAAACAATTAAAAACTTGCATATGGTTATAGGTCGTCGAGTCGGATTTGATTTTAGCCCTCGAACGCCTCATTTCAATATGTACACAATTTAATGTGATTTTAACAATTTTCAGGTGCGGGAAATTCCCAGTTTTTACGGGTCTAATTGGGGGTGATCGTTTAAGTAGTTAACAGTCATATTTTTCAGTGAAATTTCTACACAGTATTCATTATCACACGGGCCAGCATATGCAATCAAATTCCGTCAAATTAAATGAAGGTTTTCATTAGGATCTTGCATCGAACAGTTACGTCATATAAGTTATCGTGAATTGTAAACATGGAATTAATATGATTTTAGTTTGTAACGGATTTAATCTAGCATGTAGTAAGTAGGGTACTTGCCTGGAGACATTTTGGCGATACACGGCAGCGGAAACGGCACGAACGCGTGACGAACGGCGCAATTTGGATTCACGGCCTCGGCTCGTGTTTCGGGTTCGTCGTCGGAGTCGTCCGGGGTGACTCGTGTTCGCTGGAAGCTGAGGAGGATGCTTTGTGGATCTCCCGGGGTGTGCTGGGGTCGACGACGGTCGGCGGTGACGCTCCAGCGATGTGTACAGTGGGTGTTGAGATGTGGGTTTTGGAGAGAGAGAGGGAGAGAGGGCAGTGGGCTCAGGTTTGGAAGAGATGGTGATGCTGCTAGGGTGAAGTGGTGTCGACTGAGGCGGTTCAGGTGCAATGGGGGCTCGCCGGCGTCGAGTGCGAGGGAGTGGCTGAGATGGGTCCAGGGGAGCTCGGGGAGGCTGAAGATGCAGGGGCTCGGTGAGGGGGTGAGTCAGGGGCTCTGTTGGTGGAGAGGAGTGAGCGAGGGAGGAGGGTGAGGGGTTGTAGTCGTCGCCGTCGGTGAGGGTTGAGCGGCTGCAGGGAGTGTGGGGTTGAAGTTGGGTTTTCTGGAGAGAGAGGAGGTTTGAGTTGGAGAGTGCGAGGGGGAGAGGAGTAAGGGTTTGAGACGAGGAGATGGTAAGGAATCGTGGTCGAGGTCGTGGGGACGTGGGGCAACGACGCGGAGACGTGGGGCGGCGATGTGGGGGAACTGTAAGGGCACGCAGAAAAGAGCGGGAGAAGAAGTTTACGTTGGGGAAGAGGGTAAATGAAGCGGGTCGGGTTTGGTGGGAAGCTGGGCTTGGAGCTGGGTAAGGGGGTTTGGGCCGGAGGAGAAAAAAAATTTAAATTAAAAGGGAAACGGGCTGGGCTAGGAGTTTCAGTTTAATGTTTTAATTAAATTTTAGTTTTCATTGGGCTTGGACTGGGGACTTTTAAAGGGAAATTAATTTGTTTTGTTTTGGTTAGGTTTGGTCTTCGATCGGTTTAAAGGTTTTGGAAAAATTTTAATATTGAAACTTAAGCAACCAATTTTCACATAAAGTAAAAATATGGGGAAAATGGGATAATACTCGGGAACTTGGGAAAAATAGAGAAAAAATTTATTGAAGGAAACGGGGATTTACAGTATTCATAAATTCGGGCAAGACTTGTAACATTATCTATAACCTATTATATGCGGGGTGTTGGGGTAGTTTTAGTGTGAATCCAACGAAATCTCAGGAGTCCTCCTAGTATATGAATCTATGAATACCAACACATGCAATCTATCATGAGGGTCCGTGTTTCCTTATCCCTGAATTATAGCCTGTTGGGTTTGGAATACTTCAACAATAGCTTGAAGTCTCGTTACTGACACTTGATTCAGGCATATGGTTCCTTATCCCTGAATTATAGTCTGTCGGGTTCGAGAACACTTTTAAAATTGGTTGGTATTCACTCTTGAACTTACGTTAGTTAGTTTACCCTTGTAGAGACCTTTTAATACGTACTTCTTGTTCACCAACACACACTTATCACATACTTAGATTAACCAACTCTATACCTAACCTGAACTGTCATGTTTGTTTTGTTCGTCGTGTTTAAATAGTTTCCATGCTTACGTGACATATCATACATGTCTTATAACTGTCAACACATCACCACAATTTATCATTATTCCGTTATTGGGGACTAACCGAACGCAAATTCGCTGACGGGCATTCCACCCTATTTCTTTTTTTGGAATGTTCGTCAAGTGACGTAAGGACAGAGGAAGTGGAACCGATAGAAGATGAGTACAACCAGCTAGCTTCACAGGCCGACTACTAGTTCATTATGTTCATGTTTCTTGTTTAGACCTCTTGTATCAGTTGAAACTTTGTGGAATCTTGAATGAAATAAAAATAGTTGTTGGTATTTTCATTTTGTTGTTTATTCTTGTCATTTTATGTTGCTTATAATCTCTTAGCGTATTTGTTGCGGGAAAATACCTTCTTGGATAAATATGTCGTGGGCCTCGTCACATGCCTGCTTCCGTCTTTTGTGAAGGTAAGCGTGACAGAAAGCCCATGTATGAACCAATGAACTTGAGAAAGAGGTTAGTAAAAAGATAATCCTTTCTCTTTCAATCAATTAAATTCTTGGTATTTTCTTTGCTCTTAGATGATTTCAGCAATCATGATCCTTCTAATAACGGCAAGTGATGGGAACCATCTGCAAAGGTAATTTGATGGAGACTTTATTAGTTTTCAATTTATACCGCAAGTACATGGTCAATCGATGTAGCACTTATGGGTCGATCTACAGAGAGGATGAGAACTCTAATTAGTCTAAATGAATTAAAGATTAAAACTTTGAAATAAAGAACTATACTAATGAAAAGCAATATTTTAAAAGAAAGTAAATGGATTCTTAAAATAGAGAAAAGCCTAGGGTTTAAAATCAGTTTGTCTAATCATGGTGTTTTAAATAAATATTTTTTATTTTTCTTGATTTTCCATCTTTAAATTAATTACCTATCAATTATTAAAAAGCATAAAACATACATCCATCGCAATAAACTATCAATCTTATAGAAAGCATAATCCATACGATCTTAGCATTACCCTATCAATCAACAATTAGGAAAGTAATAAATCTAAACATTAAATTCTAATTAATTAGGAAGTAGTTAGATCTACCTTCTACTTGGTAAATTCAATGGTCGTCAATCAAAGGCCTACCTTACTTTATCGGCAAGTCTAAACTAAAACTAAATTAACTAGATCGAACACAAACAATATAAATATGAACTTTACCTTCTCTAGATAAATTTCATGCTTGTCAATCACTTATCAAATTAACTAGTTTATCAGCAATGCATATTCTTTTCCTTAATAAACCTTATGGTCGTCAATCACTCATCGATCTATCTTGTTTATAAAAATTGCAAACAAAGAACTTATTTTTATCATAAATTATTCATCATTAAGATCTTAGAAAAAGAAAGCATAACTTTTAAGAATAACACCAATCATAAATCAATAATCATCCAACCCTAAATAGACAATTACCTACTCATAGCATAAGAAGAAAAACAAATTAAAAAAAGAAAATTCATTGCATAAAAATTAAGAAATTAACTTATAAAACTTTTGATCTCCTCAAAAACTTAGACGGCGCTATTAACTAAAAGCGAAGATGAAAACCCTAAATAATAATACTGCAATATATATAGGCTCTTTAGCCGATTACAAGAGATGGAAAATTTATTTTTAAAACCATGAGATGCACATAAAATTTCAGGGGAAAACTCGTCTAGATAGCGGCAAATTGCCGACCCAAGGCAGCTAAAAGCCGACGAATTAAGCTTAGTTGGCTTCTGCTTTGGTCTGGTGCCTTGTAACTCTGAGTTGACTCGTTTGGCTATCTTCTTGGTTCTTTAGCATGACTCTTGTATCAGTTTCTTCATTAAATTGTTTACGTCCAACGCACGTAAATTCATGTTTTGTGTATTTATGCATTTGACACCCTATAATCTGCATTTATTTATAAAACATAACTCAAGTAGCATTAAATAGATAAAATAAGGTAAATACGGATAGAAAAATGTGCAATAAATTACACCTATCAAATACCCCCACACTTACCTTTTGTTAGTCCTCGAGCAAAACAAAAACTAAAAACTAAGAAAAATAAAAACTACCTATGGTTTACCTAATGTGCTCCTTTTCGTAAGCGTTGCGATTGCACTTAGTGTAGGGTTACTAGGCACAAGTATGATGTTCTACAAGGCATCAACCATGCCAAAATCAAAATTTTGATGTGCCGAACAACCCAAGCAAGATCGGAGACTGGAGATTAGGCGAAACAATAAGCAAGTAAACAACTTTACTTCTAAGAGTTTGGGATTACAACCTTTGTAGTCCGTTCCTTCACTTCATAAGCTCCGTGTTGAGGTCCCTTCGCTGCGATCATCAAGTACCCGGACTCTAGAGAGGCTCCATGAAGAGAAATATGCAAGCTTGCTTCCGATCTTCAATAACAAATATGATCTACCTTGAAGAAACTCAAACCCAAGCTCTTGCTTTGCTAATCAAGTATTAGCAAAGCAAACACCCTAATCTAAGTGGCAAGAATAGATGAGGATGATGAAGTAGGAATTTAGCTCTCATTTTTTTTCGATTTCTCACTCATTTTCATCACATGTCAAAAAGCTAGAAAGCTTTTTCAAGAGGACGAAGAAGATGAAAACCATTTGTGATGAATAATGAAAACCTTGTGTGAGGTTAGAAATGCAACCATGGGTTAAGAATGAAGACTTAACCCATGTAGAGAATTAACTATGGTAAAGGGTTGGGTTGGGTTAAACAAATATCTATGCAAAATATCACAAGTCAAAGTCAAAACTTCAAGAAGCTTCTTGAAAGCTTCATGCAAGCTTAACCCTAACCCAAACCCTAACCATATTTAAACTCCACAAAACATGTTGCATTTGTAACCCTAACTTGTTACAATATTATATATCATATATACAATATTTATTATAACAAAATAAAATAATACAATTAACATATATCACATATATATCAATGTATTATCCAAGTGAGAAAAAGAATCTTTAAGTGAGCTTATATTAGTTAATGTAATATAATATATCAAATATATAATTATACATTAAATTATCGAATCAACACTTGATCCGATAATCCGGCTATTTCATAAATAACTGACTAATATTATCTGTATCAGTTCATCGAATCAACACTTGATCCGATGACCCGGCTATATCACATATATCCGGCCGATATCACATATCGCGAGAATCTAATACGGTATTGCGTACACGTATTATTCTCGGTCCCGCACATATCACATATGTGCTCCTACTCCGTTTTGCCTGAGCCAGGACACCTCTGTGTAGGACTCTAAAGAATCGTCAATACGCCGGCAGTAGGTGATGATCATATCAAATACCCACAAGCTGCAAGCGGTCAGCTAAACGTAACAGCCACCCAGGTATTGAGCGATCAGAATATCAACAAGCAAGCCTGTACATTCTCCTGCGAATCCAATCAGTAACACTCCCGTACAGTCCGGTCTCTTCGTCTGATATGTCGCATATCTCGTCTAGGGGTGGTAAACGTCAGATCTCAGTGGTTTCATAAGTCGTGTCGATATGAGGCCCATAACAGTTCGAGAAACTACTGATAACACTTACTAGTAAATCTCATCAACCCTGGCCATGGATTTCCAGTTATAGCCAATCGAACACAGCGCAACATCAACTCCCTATACCGGGAGAGACGAAACCCCTCCTATTGCTCATTGCCTCCATGCGATTCGGGACCGTACCCAAAAGCCACTGTTTTGCACGCCCTTTCAGACGTGGTATGATGGAAATCTAAGCACAGTGGGAATCACATAAGACTCTATGATGATCTCGGGACTACAGACTAACCTGTACCAGTGTCACCAGAGAACTGCCATCTGACGTGAGGTATAATACCATCTGGGAGTTCTCGGCGAGTCCGTCTAGTGTACCCAGTCTCCACTGAGCACCCGTATACCTTCTCTGATGTCAAACACCAATGGATATGGGATCATCCATCGCCCATCAAATGGGTCAAGAAGCGCATACGCTAGTCTACTCTGGTATATCGATGCCCTGTCTCGATACACCTACGACTAGGAACATTTAAAGGATGTACTTAGCGACTACACTTTCCCCACTAGTATGATCTGCATCATAGTCCTGGTAGTCAAGTACTCATCCTAAGGGCTTTATCAACATGTAACATAGAGACAATTAGAGTACATGTTAAGATAAAGAGCAACCAGATAGCATACTATCATGTCGAGCAAGAAAGTCCTACCTATATATGTCCAAGCATCCACTACAATATACATCGTATGTACAGTAATGGCCTCTAGGGCATACATATAACTAACAATCTCCCACTTGCACTAGGGCCATCTGTTGTGGTATCTCATACCCAACAATCAGCTGTGGTTGAAGTATCTCATACTCAACCATCCCATAAAAGTCTCTACTGGGAAATAGGCCTTTGTGAGTGGATCCGCGTCGTTGTCCTCTGTGTCTACTCTCCTAATCTCGATCTCCCTGGAGATCAACCATCTCCTATGATCAGGTGATACTGCCTAAGAATATGTCTGGATCTCATATGGGACGGGGGTTCCCAGGCATGAGCCAAAACTCCATTGTCACACAATGGTAGGAACGAAGTTCATCTCATGAACTAGTGTACATCCAGACTATTTCTTTGGTAGCATCCTTTGTAGTGATTTATCCTGCCTTTATCTTCTAGTATGTCACGGTATCTAGCTTGGAACTCTTCCAACATACCGTCCCTCTACTGAGGGTAAAGACAATGCATGTGACTGACATTCAGTCGTCCTCATCACCCTGGAACCTTTCCAGTGATTTTCCGCAGGATCGATTGATACCATCTCACTACAACTAATGAGAATCCTACATCCATTTAGATCTATCTCATAGATATAAAACCTAGGATTTAGGAGGTTTCAATTTGATCCTTATATGGAGAATTCTTGTGATAAGAGGAGACTGAACGAGCGTAGCATAGGAAACTGCTCCCCTATCAAGAGTATGTCATCCACGTACAATACGAGGATCACCATACTCTCTACTACCTTTTTGTATATACAAGGTTCATCTACCATTTTGATGAAGTCAAACTCTTTGACTACCACATCAAAACAGACGTTCCTTCTCCGCATTGCCTGCTTTATCCTATAAAGCAACTTGCACACGTTTCCGCTGCTCCCACTGTCTACGAAGCCCTCTCGCTGTGTACTTATAGACGCTCTCTTCTAAATCACTATTTAGAAAAGGAGTCATGACACCCAACCGCCAGATATCGTAGTCATGGTATGTAGCAATGGCAAGTAGGATCTGGATGGACTTAAGCATAGCTTTGAAAGTCTTAACTTTTCCATGTACACCAAGTAATCTTCTCAAGATATACTTGCTTTTGATAGGGATTTAACCCTTCAGATAAAGCAACCAAAGTCCATACTTTGTTGGTGTATATGGATTCCATCTCAGATCGCTTAGCATCCAGCCATTCTTACAGAGTCCCCACTCCTGATGGCCGGCTCGAAACTAGTTAGGTCATCATCTCATGATGCAATCCTCGCTCCCACTGTCATAGAGAAAACCGAAGTATCTCTCAGGTGGGTGAGGAACCCTACTAGATCGGCGGCAAGGCTGAGGTTCGTTGGTTACTATTGAATCCTTCGGTTCTACCAAATCATCTGCTGAAGTTTGTATAGCTGGAACTCCTTCCAGTTCTACCTTATGACCACTAATTTTTTACAAGAAATTCCCTTTCTCAAAGGTGGCATGCTGAGAAACAAAACATCTTTTGTTCCTCGGTTAGGTAGAAGATATTCCCTTGCGAAGGCTTGGGGTCGAGCTTGTCCGGATTTTGCTTTTCAGACATAGGCCGGACAACCCCAAATCTTAATATCCTTAAGGGATGGGCTCTTCCCATACCATATCATATATGGAGTGGTAGGCATCTAATTTGATTGGAACCCTATTGTATAGGTATGCAGCTTCTCAAGTGCATAACTCCCAAAAGAAAATAGGAAACTCAGTAGTACTTATCATAGAGCGCACCATATCAAATAGGGTATGTTTGCTCCGCCCCGATACACCGACGCGCTGTGGTGTATACAGAGGAGTAATGCTGAGAGAGAATCTCATTCTCCTTTAGAATAGTCCAGGAATTCCGTGCTCAAGTATTCTCCTCCTTGATCTCATCAAAGGACATAATACTTATACCCATTTTGGTTCTCTACTTCTAACTCATATTCATTGAATTTCTCAAAAGGTTCAGACTTGTGTTTCAATAGGAACATATGTCCGAATCTTGAGAGATAATCAGTGAATGTAATGAAGTACAAAGAACCGGTCCTGGCATGTGTAGACATGGGACTTTACATACATCATCATGTATCAATCCCAATAGTTCACTAACTCTTTCTCTGTTTCTAATAAACATAGCTATGGTCATCTTATCTTTGTGACATGACAGGCAAGTTTCACAAGATGTAAATTCAAACTAATTTAAATATGTATCTAAATGTAACTTAGCTAGTCGGGTCGCATTGATATGACCTAGTCTACAATGCCTCAAGAAGGATTCGTTCATTTCTGAACTCTTCCTCTTGTGTGTGTTCTGTACACTAAGAACTGTGGTTTGATTTAGAACGTATATGCTTTTAGATAACGTGCCTGAACCGATCAACTCTTGATATAGGAAATGTTCAAAACATTATCCAACAATACAAAGTTATATCCTTCTTTACTAATAAAGAGACTGATATGATGTTGTATATCAGATTCGGTATCTAATAACATTCGTTCAGAATCAATGTATTCTGGTAATACAGGGTGATAATTGCCAACAAACTTGGCTTGCAACAATTGCACCGTTTCCAACTCTTGAAACATATCACCCGTTCTCGGTTCTCTACCTATCTGCAGCCCATGTAACATATTACATTTGCGGGATCCTGATCCGGTATTCATACCCAGGACATAAAGGATACTGAGAAACAGTTCTCGGTAATGAATACACCCGAAGAAGATGCATCAGCATGCATTTTTTTTGTTTGGGCGGCACGGGAATTCTGGTAATCCCCAATTTCCTGCTCTGTCTTATAACAATTATAAGTTGGGGCGGGACCAACGTTCCCTAGCGCAGTATAATAAGCGGATTCAGTCAATACATCTGTATTATTATTTTGATTAAGGTGTGATATGGTCGCTACCTAGAGAGAGAGAAGAAAACACTCAGCGTATGCTCTTGCAAGATTAGATTGGTTATTAATATATCTAATTAGGATGTCTCCCACTGTTTTAGTCAAATCTTCCTTCAAACCCTAAAAGGAAAGACTAGCCGGGATTAATTACACGCTACAAGTTCGCCAATCTTTCAGCCAGGCCAGTGCCGGTACTTTGAGGGAGGTTCCCCGTGCTTTCGCACGGACCTAATTAAAGTAAACCTCGTTTTCCCAGGGGCGTAACCCCGTTAACACCTTTCTAGACAACTACTTGATCGGCTAATTGTAATGTATAAAACTCTCCCAGGAGTAACTCTTACTCGCAGTGGGTATCGGGATCCATCTATCTCATAGAAGGTATGCAATCTCATTGCAAATTTCAACACTTGAAATTCCTAATAATCTTTTACCCCTAGTACTTATGACCTTAACTAAGGTCATAATATCATAAGCACTAGTCAAGTTCTACCCGTCATTTCATGATTAATTAGACCCACCCACATGACCCTCAACTATGGTCGACATAATCACATGAATGTCCTAACTAATCGCATCATATGTTGTATAGGAAGACATCACTTAGCTACCATACACTACGCCTCAACTATGGTCGACATACGCAGCACGAATACTAAGTACTCTACTTCCTAAAATGACTGAGGGTTACGACAGGTTTTTAAGAAAACCTTTTACATAATGAACTTGATATCGTTGTAGAAACGAGTGATTTTAAATGGAGTGTTTTTGAGGCTTTTCTAGTTTTTCTAAAGAGGTCACTCCCGGTGAAGGGATCGTCGGCTCTTTCCTTATCGAATAAGGTGCAGGATATTTCTCAAATACTACTATGCAAAACAAAAACTATAGAAGCAATCAAAAGACAAACTGAGTGTGTAGCATCTGCTAGTTTCGCTAAAGAGGTCACTCCCGGTGAAGGGATCTCGGCTCTTTCCTTATCGAATAAGGTGTTGGATATTCTACAAGGAATACCGCTATGCAAAGCAAGAACTAGAGCTACCAGTTTTTAAGACAAGTTTCTACAACATCTTTAGGTTTTTTTTATTTCATTAATCACATTAATGAAGTCCCATTTTTATTATGCTTCACAAGCATCAGATATGAAACGAAATCAACAATATATAATATATATCTCATATATATAATATAAACATTCGTCTCAGGCAGTAATATGATCTCATCACAGAACATTGCAGCAGAAGAACATATATGAAATATTGGATATACTAGGAGGTCCGTGTTTTAATACGAGCCTGTATAAAACACGGATTCCACGGTCGTGATGAATAGCTAATCCCACACCCATAGACCCCTACGAGAGCGGCAAGTAACCCTACCAATTCTAGAGTTAGGAGACCCGGTCTCGACTTCTCGAGATAGTCTCCCACTGGACCCTAGAACCCGGTTACTTATGCTCCCCGCCTTGGGTCTATCCTAATGCGGAAAAGTAAATAATATACAATGGTGACATCATCCTCAGCCCGGAAGTGCCCCAATAAAAGAATATTACAAACAATTGAATTTTACATGAATGAAAATGAAAAACTCTCATCTCACATAAAACCCCCGGCTATTCAAACACGACGATCCAATATAACATATCACAGCAACGCATAATATCACATATCATCAACGTAAGTAAATATGCGTATCCCAGTCGTCGTTGATGTATAGCAACGAAACCGGCGATACACCACATATTACACTTACGGTCGCAGAAAATAAAGTGTAAAACTATAACAGTTGGAATCCGCAACCTCCTTAGACATCGCATGCCTAACCAAATGAATTCCTTAGACATCGCATGCCTAACAATTATAAACTCCGCATTTTAGTCTCATTATCGAAAACACTTTTCAATATCTAGTCGGGCAATTCAACAAGATTCCCGACATCCTGATCGAATGCTCGTCGGAAACTTTAGTAGGCGGCCGCACCCCCGATGCCGTCGATGAAGTGCACTAAAGCGGAACACCACTGCCGCGAGCACCCGAACGGATGCTTTTGGCGATGGGGTTCTCCTACAGTCACTTGGTCGGGGCTATGGGGCGTGGCTATCTATTAAGTTTACCCGGCGAGAATCCGCGTACGCTACGTAATTGCAACGGACTTTTGATCGCATCAAAATCCCATGGCAACCGATCATCTGAGACTAAACTACTAAATTTATAACATTCAAATTAGTTATCTCATAACTACTTGTGGATTCCAAATATTGTATCACAATCCAGATAAATAGACAATGTTAAACTTTCCGATCGAATAAACAAACACCCTAGATTTCCCAAATAGCTCAACACTTGAGCGGAGTTCAAAAATCCCAGAACATGTCACAGCCCCAATGAACCAGCCGTAGAAGGGTCAAACCAACGCCTCACATGTGGCAACGCTAAACTACCACAAACCATAGGGTTCAAGTGGCAGTTTTGACGGTCACATAATCGAGTTAAGGTTACGTTCTTCTAGAGGGTCCATAGATACGCTTGCATGATTTCTCGAAAGTTTTAAACTCGTGAAAAAATCCTACACTTAAAAGTTTTCCGACAGGGGAAAAATGAGTTATTGATATCCGTTCGAACTTTTTAACACGTTCTAAATTACCCGGAAAACAAAACGAATATAAACTTTCCAATCGAATCAACGAGTTCCCAATAGTTCCCAGAAAGCTCAACACTTGAGTAGAATTAAAAATTCCCAGAAGCATGAAAAAGTACCCAAGAATCATACCCAGAAGTATTAGCCCCTAATTCCCAAGATTGGTCGAGGAACCGCCGCCAAACGCATGGTTTGGCCGCGGTTCCGCGGTCCCTTGAGGGAGTTAGGGCATCGTACTTCACAGTAATTCTTAGAATTTCCTGCATGATTTTCTGAGTATTTTTAATACGAAAAAATTCCACTTTTTGAAAAATTTCCAGAGAAGGGGTTTATATCGGGGTTTCGTGGTTCGATCGGACTTTTAACTTCGTCTACACGACGCCTAATGCTCTAGCTTGGCTCTGATACCACTGTAGGGTTACTAAGCATAAGTATGAGGTTCTACAAGGCATCAACCATGCCAAAATTAAATTTTTCATGTGCCGAACAACCCAAGCAAGATCGTAGACTGGAGATTAGGCGAAACAATAAGCAAGTAAACAACTTTACTTCTAAGAGTTTGGGATTACAACGTTTGTAGTCCGTTCCTTCACTTCATAAGCTCCGTGTTGAGGTCCCTTCACTGCGATCATCAAGTACCCGGACTCTAGAGAGGCTCCATAAAGAGAAAGATGCAAGCTTGCTTCCGATCTTCAATAACAAAGATGATTTACCTTGAAGAAACTCAAACCCAAGCTCTTGCTTTGCTGATCAAGTATTAGCAAAGCAAACACCCTAATCTAAGTGGTAAGAATAGATGAGGATGATGAAGTAGGAATTTAGCTCTCATTTGTTTTCGATATCTCACTCATCTTCATCACATGTCAAAAAGCTAGAAAGCTTTTTCAAGAGGAAGAAGAAGATGAAAACCATTTGTGATGAATAATGAAAACCTTGTGTGAGGTTAGAAATGCAACCATGGGTTAAGAATGAAGACTTAACCCATGTTGAGAATTAACTATGGTAAAGGGTTGGGTTGGGTTAAACAAATATCTATGCAAAATAACACAAGTCAAAGTCAAAGCTTCAAGAAGCTTCTTGAAAGCTTCATGCAAGCTTAACCCTAATCCAAACCCTAACCATATTTAAACTCCACAAAACATGTTGCATTTGTAACCCTAACTTGTTACAATATTATATATCACATATACAATATTTATTGTAACAAAATAAAACAATACAATTAACATATATCACATATATATCAATGTATTATCCAAGTGAGAAAAAGAATCTTTAAGTGAGCTTATATTAGTTAATTTAATATAATATATCAAATATATAATTATACATTAAATTATCGAATCAACACTTGATCCGATAATCCGGCTATTTCACAAATAACCGACTAATATTATCTGGATCAGTTCATCGAATCAACACTTGATCCGATGACCCGGCTATATCACATATACCCTGCCGATATCACATATCGCGAGAATCTAATACGGTATTGCATACACATATTATTCTCGGTCCCGCACATATCACATATGTGCTCCTACTCCGTTTTGCCTGAGCCAGGAAACCTCTGTGTAGGACTCTAAAGAATCGTTAATATGCCGGCAGTAGGTAATGATCATATCAAACACCCACAAGCTGCAAGCGGTCAGCTAAACATAACAGCCACCCAGGTATTGAGCGATCAGAAGATCAACAAGCAAGCCTGTACATTCTCCTGTGAATCCAATCAGTAACACTCCCGTACAGTCCGGTTTCTTCGTCTGATATGTCGCATATCTCGCCTAGGGGTGGTAAACGTCAGACCCCAGTAGCTTGATAAGTCGTGTCGATATGAGGTCCATAATAGTTCGAGAAACTACTGATAACACTTACCAGTAAATCTCATCAACCCTAGCCAAGGATTTCCAGTTATAGCCAATCGAACACAGCGCAACATCAACTCCCTATACCGGGAGAGACGAAACCCCTCCTATCGCTCATTGCCTCCATGCGATTCGGGACTGTACCCAAAAGCCACCGTTTTGCACGTCCTCTCAGACGTGGTATGATGGAAATCAAAGCACAGTGGGAATCACACAAGACTCTATGACGATCTCGGGTCTACAGACTAACCTGTACCAGTGTCACCAGAGAACTGCCATCTGACGTGAGGTATAATACCATCTGGGAGTTCTCGGCGAGTCCGTCCAGTGTACCCAGTCTCCACTGAGCACCCGTATACCTTCTCTGATGTCAAACGCCAATGGATATGGGATCATCCATCGCCCATCAAATGGGTCAAGAAGCGCATACGCTAGTCTACTCTGGTATATTGATGCCCTGTCTCAATACACCTACGACTAGGAACATTTAAAGGATGTACTTAGCGACTACACTGTCCCCACTAGTATGATCTGCATCATAGTCCTGGTAGTCAAGTACTCATCCTAAGGTCTTTATCAACATGTAACATAGAGACAATCAGAGTACATGTTAAGATAAAGAGCAACCAGATAGCATACTATCATGTCGAGCAAGAAAGTCCTACCTATATATGTCCAAGCATCCACTACAATATACATCGTATGTATAGTAATGGCCTCTAGGGCATACATATAACTAACACTTAGCATGTGCAACAAGCCGTTAAACCCCAAGGTTACCCAAGTGGACGAATGTTGTCTTGTGAGGGTTTTCATCGGATACTAACCACAAAATCCCAAAAAGGAAAAGAAAAATATAACAAAAATAAAGAAAAAAGAAAAATTATAAACAAAGAAAAGGAAAACAGAAAGGGTAGAATCTTGCTAGTTTTTTGGTTTTCAAGAACTATCATTCTAAAGTATCGTTTCAATTCCGGAAATTCTATTCTCCTTCAATATAACTTGATCCTAATCTCCACGCCCCCTCTTTCCCTCAAACATATATCCTATACACCTACGTGTATGTGTAAAATATTCTTAGGCTCGAGAATTCAATTCAAGCTATAGTATCAATGCCTCATATCCTCGTATTTTTTTTGCATATCACTTTTTTTTTATTTTAATTATAACTCCACAACACCTATCAGTGCGACTATCTCGTGCTTCGTGAGGCCCGGATAATCGATCACTAAATGTATGGGTTTTATGATATCTAGTCTTGTTAAGTTACCTCTTTATGAGTTTCAGCAGTGACACCCAAACCAATTGGCTTTAGGGCACTAGGTGATGAAACACCCCCAAGGGCATGAATGCTTATACGTCCTAAGTAACCTACAAAACCACTTATTTTATGATATATATATATATAAGAAAAACTCAAAAAGTAAGAAAGAAAAATGAAAAATAAAAACGAAAAACTTTGCAAACCACCCCCACCCACACACTTAATCTAGACAGTGTCCTCACTGTCCTCTACCCCATCGACCTCATCGACCACCGTCACTAATGCAATGCCTAAGCGCTGCATCTCTCTATCATTTTAGATGGGCCATCTGCTCCTATTGCCTCTTTTGCACACACTTAATGGTTGTGAGAGCCTTCCACACCTTCTTCATAAAAGAACGTTCTGTACGTGGCGCGGGTTCGTCCTACAACGGATAATGGCCAACGGGTGGAGGCTGGGGCTATGAAAGCGAAGGTCCTGCAGAGGTCCCCTCACCCGCATCATCATCATCATCATCATCATCAGATGACTTCGCATGAATCACATGCTCATGTAGAACACGCTCCATCCAAATACTTATATTCTCTATATGATTTGGTAATTTTTTCAATATGAATTTGAGTTTGTTTGGTATTTTATGCATACAAGGGAAAAGCGTGCTCCCCTAACAAAATACGGAAGATGTGTGTCACAAGTGCATGTAAAGGGTAATACGGTTTATCTTTAAGCCTTGTTCATACGATTGTTTTAATTATTTGTCGATACATACAAAATCGATATTCTTTAATCATTAAGCAGTGAACGATGTGCAAAGCAGGTCTATAAATTGCAGTGGAGTGTGTGGTTCCTAGCACGTTAAAGTGTAACATCCTATAGACAACATGCACGTTCTTAAAGGTAGTTTGAGAGATAATGCACCGTCCTCCCCTGCTTCGTAATTCACTGCCATAAAGGGAGATAAGCATTGGAATCAAGAGGCTCTTTCATGCCTTGTGAAGCATGTATGTTCATGACGGCAGTGATGGTGTCGGTGTTAATCATTCGAATATCATTACGCCAATTTACATAAATAGCACCGTTTTCTTCATTGTAATAAAAAATACTCGAGTAAAATTCATGGAATGGCGGTGGATTCATAGTTATATAACAAAAATTCTCACCCTCTAACCATAATCTCATTTAAAAAGTAATCTCCATATGACGGTGTACCCAAAAGATTAATGAAATTGCGCTCCATCACCGTTTTTAGCATAGCCATAACTAACAGATCGATTTAACCCAAAATTTCAGCGAAAACAGAGAGTGAAAGAAGGATTTTACCTCCCCAGTGGTCTGGGGGGAAACAGCAAGAAAACGTTAGCTAATTGCCGGGTCAGGGTGACAAATCATCAGAGTTTTGCGGTGATTTGCCTCCAAATTTCTTCTGGCGCTTCTTCTCTCTCCTAGGGCTCGAGGGTTACGGCTAAAATGAGGAAAGGGGCTTGATTTGGGGGGTTTATAAAAGGGATGGAAAATTTGCAAATAAAACCCTGCAAAATAAAAATCAGTAACAAAAACCTGAAAAATGAAGCAAAAAGAAAAGATAGTGTTAAATAAATTTAATATAAATTATATAATATATGAAGGAGGGTTACGATTTTTACGCCGAATAATCCGGCTCATGGAGAACCATGAGCTCCTCCTCCAAATCAGCAGAAAACTCTAAATATGGTTTAAGACGTTGCCCATTAATTTTAAAAACATTACCATTATTAAGGTCTTCTACTTCAACTGTGCCATGTGAGAAAACGTTTTTTACGATAAAGGGAACTATCCATCTAGATTTTAATTTAACTGGAAATAAATGCAGTCTAGAGTCATAAAGCAAAACTTTTTGGCCAATATGAAATGTTATCCTAATAATATATTTATCATGAAATTTTTTAGTTTTATCTTTAAAAATTTTGGCGTTGTCGTAAGATTCGTTCTGTATCTCTTCAAGTTCGTCTATTGGAGTTTTCTATATTTACCGGCTTCGTCTATGTCCTTATTTAACTTTTTAATGGCCTACATAGTATGGTGCTCCAACTCGACCGGTAGATGGCAAACTTCCCAAAAATAAACCTATATGGAGACATTCAAAGATTGGTTTTATAAGCTGTTCTATAAGCTTAAAGTGTATCTACTAGTTTAGTAGACCAGTGTTTATGATTTTTATTTACCGTTTTCTCCAATATATGCTTAATTTATCTATTTGAACTTCAACTTGCCCATTAGTTTGAGAATGATATGTGGTAGATAATATGTGGCGTATAGAATATCTTTTCATTAAAGATTCAAATGACTTATTGCAGAAATGGGTCCTATTATCGCTAATAATGGATCGTGGCATGCCGAACTATGATATTATGTTATTTTTTTCGCCAAAAATATTGGCTAAGAACTTAAGTTCTTTTTCTGGCGCTGGCACTAGAGCGACAGAACTTTCTGGGCGTTGTGGGCATGCGCCAATGCAGCCCCGGGCACATCGTTCTCTAACATTTTGTCTAGCGCATGCGCCAGAACTTTGAAGTCCTTACTTCAGTATAGCTTAAACTATATTTGGAAAAATATCTCCCTATCTTTCTCAAACAGAAAGAATATATCTTGTTAATAAGAATCGTTTGAATATTTTTCTAAAAACAAGAAAAATATCAACTTTGTTAACAAAGACCCTTGGATCAAAGATCCAACAGTCTTTAAGCACCCGAGCTTGATCTTAAGATCAATTAGAGAAATCTCAAAGAGAGATTTTCTCTACTTACCCAACAATTCTCATACCTTATATAAAGACTCCTTGAGATAAATCTCAACAGAAGCAGTCCCCCCATAAGCTCTGCAATTTTTCTTCTTCCTCCATAAATCAAGGTATAGGAGATCAATCTCCATTAAAAGAAGGTTAACCTTCATAAGAACTTAAGTTCATTCTCAGATCTTAAGATCCTTAAGTCAAAACCTTCATCGTTGAAAACATAAGCTTTCACAGAAGAATTTTTTATCTTAAGATGTAGGGTTTGAGGGAAGACTTAAGAATTTCCCACCAAAAATCAAGATCCTAAAGATCGATGTAAAAAAGATTGAGGTCTAAACTTCAGGACCCCAAGTTTTCATTTTGATAAGAAAACAAAACCCAAGTCATAATATGTTGATCTCGAAGTGTTTTAATGGTCAAAACACCATTAAAATAGAAGTTTAAGCTTCATGAAACTTAAGGTTCTAAAGATACAGAGATTAATCTTTAAAAATCCCTAAATGTTGCGCCCCACATGCTCTACATGTGGCGTCAGTGTCAGAAAATGGATATGCCATATATGCGCCACGTGATATGCACGTGAACTGCGCCAATGACCACCGTGCGCCACGTGATATACACGTAAGCTGTGTCGATACCCCCATGCGCCACGTGATATCCACGTGACATATGCGCATATACTCTTTCCATGCGCCACGTGAAAGTCACGTGGGCATGTGCCGATGACACAAAGCTTTTTACTCTACGTGATACACACGTGAGTTGAATGCGCCAATATGCTATACGCCAATATGCCATAGGCCCATATGGCATGCGCCCATATGTTACACAGACCAATTCTTAGCCCTAAATTAGCTAAGTCCCTGAAGCTTAAACTTCTTTGATTTTAAGATCAATTCAGCCCATATGCTGGAAACCCTAAGTTGATCTTAGTCCTAAATACGACTAACGGTCCTTAGTTAAATTTCTAAATTGATCTTAGCCTAAAACAAGATTAACGATCCTTAGATAAATTCAAGTATTTCCAGAACTGACGGACCTCATCGATATGAGAAATACGTCCTAAGTTCAACTCCCATTGGCAAACCAAGATACCAATGTGGACCCAAACCCCCAAATCTAGTATGTACAGATTTGGACTAATCCGCATCCTACGGGCGACGACATAAATTAGTCTCCGTATACAATCTAAGGGCAACCCAAAATAAACTAAAACACGACACATGAAGGAATAGACCTGGAGTGTAGAAAGTTGTTATCGCTTTGCAATAACATAATTAACTGCAGAGGCTTGTGCCTATAGGAAAAGGTGTCTCCACAATCAATAAACCTCTCATCCATTCAGAGGAATCTGAAAGTTAGCTATATCTTCCGCATCCATCCAAACCTCCGATATACGGTGCTATAAATAAATTTGGTATCTTTGGAGAGGTGGATGGATATGTCCAAATAGCATCTGTCCCCAAATTCAGGTTGGACGTGCTCCCCATGCCTCAGTCTGGTTTCCGGCGGTAAACAGTTATGTTTCAAGAACTTGACAACAACTTTGTTGTTGTTGGTTTTGCAAGCCATAGCTTCTACCATTTCGTCATATAGTCGACATCCAACAAAATATAGATGTTCCCAAATGAATTTGGGAATGACCCCATAAAGTCGATGCCTCATACATCAAAAATCTCAACAATCAAAATAGAATTAAGAGGCATCATATTCCTCCTAGTGATTCTACCTATATGTTGACACCGATCACAAGTTTTACAGAATTCATAAGCATCTTTAAAAAGTGTGGGCCAATAAAACCCACATTGCAAGAATTTTTCTATTGTCTTTTTAGCCCCAAAATGTCCACCACAAGCTTGATCATGGCAAAACGATAGAACACTCCTAAATTCATCGTTAGGGACACACCTTCGTACGATTTGGTCAGCACAGTACTTAAACAAATAAAGTTCGTCCCAATAAAATTGCATCACTTTGAAATGAAATTTGTACTTGTCTTACTTAGACCAATCGGTGGGTCATTTTCATGAAAAGAAAATAGACGATGTCCGTGAACCATGGTTCGCTCGTAACATTATAAAGTTGTTCGTCGGGAAAATGGTCATTGATTGGAAGTTCTTTTGATGGCGCATTAGGAAGACGAAAAATATGATCGGCTACTACATTATCGGATCCTTTTTTATCTTTTTACGAAAAATATGATCGGCCACTACATTATCGGATCCTTTTTTATCTTTTTATCTCAAGATCAAATTATTGTAATAAAAGAATCCATCGAATAAGTCAGGCTTTGGCAATTTTAGAGATAAGATACGAAGTGACAAATGGTCAGTGTAAACCATGATGTGTGAACCGATAAGGTAGGGTCTAAACTTTTCAAGCGTAAATACAACAGCTAAAAATTCTTTTTCAGTTGTCGAATAGTTTATCTGTACATCAATAAGAGTTCTACTGGCGTAATGGATCACATGTGGCATCTTATCAATACGCTATCCTAAAACAACTCCAATCGTAAAATCAGACGTGTTACACATAATCTTAAAAGGCTGGCTCCAATCAGGAACATGGAGTATAGGAGTGGAAGTAAGCTCCTTCTTTAATCACTCAAAAGACTTGAAACAATCGGAACTGTCACGCCCCGCTTCCCAGTGTACGGGGAAGTAGACGTGACGGGCACACGACGTATTTACTCAGAAGTAAACACGTTAAGCGTAAATAAGAAATATAAATAAATGCACAAGAATGACAAGAGATTTAATATAAACAACAACTTTTATTAATATCCATTTTTTTACATTACAACTGCTTTGGAAAAGAAATGTACAATGATAGAAGCAATGCCTAAACAGTGGCATACAAATTAAAGGTAAGTACAAGTAAAGACTAGAAGTCTGGCTCCTCTGTGAACTGATCCAAGTCCTCCTGGTTGGGCTCGGCCTCCTGAGAGTCGGGTCCTCCTGACGAACATTCCAAAGAAAAAAGAGACAGGAATGTCGTCAGTGAACTAGCGCTCTGTAAGTCCCAAAGATAAGGGTGGAATAAATATATGACTGGTAATCTGAACAAGTATATGTTTGTTATACTAACGTAATTGTTTGTAGCTTGGTACAAAATGTATCAGTATATACGAGAGGAATCCAACTGTCCCATGGACTATGGTAACATTTAAGTACAAGGCCCCTCAAAACCCATGGGACAACGGCACGAGAGTTCATGTAGGTGTCTTTTAGTGTCCATCATCGTGCCACTTTAACACATTCCGTACCAATCTATCCCGTTAAACCCCGTAATGTATTGTATTGAATTATAGTTATCATATTTGCCAAGACCATGGATACAAGTTATTCATATAATCAGGTTCAGGATGTAAACAAGTAGGCATATAATCAAGTCAAGATGTAGCCATGGTTCGGTCAAGTCAAGTCATGTTTGCATGTTGATCTTGTTCTAGTATTCAGGTTCAAGTATACATGTTAGTATATTGGATTCATATTGAATTGGATTAGACTCGGATTGATTTGGACTCAGACTTGAGTCAGACACTTAGAACTGATTTGGATCCTGAATTAGGTTTGGGAGTTATCGGTAACTGCTGCACATGGACGACATGATTTGTGTCTTTTTCCAAGACAATTACCATTGATAACTCCGTTAAGTTTTTTCTACCTTAAATAGTCAAGCACTAACTTTCTCCGGCTCCCTGAGGCTCAAGAGAATTGATCTCGCTTAAACCTATATTTACTAAAGTCCTTAATTGTAATTTTATATAACTCGAAGGGGTTTTATGAAAAATAATTTATATACTTTCAAAATAAATCTCGAGTATTTATTTATATTATTTAGGGTTTTCATGGATGTAACTTTTAAGATTTGAGGTATTTTAGTGAATATTAACTTAGCTTGAATAGTTCATGGTATTTAAGTGTAAAGCTTGTCTTTTGGATAACTTGAGGGTATTTTGATGAAACTTATCATTCTTTTATTTTTTAGGAAACATGGAGTTTTATTATATCTTGAAAATATGTGGTTTAATAATATTTATATATTTATAAAAATTAATTTTATTATTAAATAGAAAATCTAGTTTTTCTTAAAAATCGTATTAAAAATCATTCGAGACCGAATGCTCTGTGAGAAAGTCTGCATCTCGCTCTACTATCCCAAGGATAATCCGCAACATCCAATAGCGGGTCCCCTAAAAAGGATTGTAGAGGCATAATCGCAAAGAGTTTTGATAATACAATTCAAAGAAAACCGGGTTTTTATAGTTCATGGTATTTTAATGAAATGTTGTATCGCCACAAAAATATGTTTCAAAGAGTATCGTGCTATGTAAACATGTATGTATGTGAGGGGTATGTCATTACCCTGTGAAGTTTTCTAAAGGTAATAGTAAGCAAAACAATTAAATATGATAGATACAAAGTTCATGGTATTTAAATGTAAAACTCAATTTAAAGTTATTTAACATGATGATTTAGGGTGAAATTTGTTTCTAATTATTAGTTTTATGGTTATAAACATATGTTAAGAATATGAATGAGCAATGATTAAGAAAAAGTATGATTTCAAGGTTTTAGAATCAAAAGTCGGTGTTAACTCCACTTACCAACATGTTTTGAAAAAGAGAACTTTTAAAGAAGAAGGGGGAGGATTAGAAGGGACTTACTTTTGGATTTTGTTAGGAAGAGAGAGAGGAAGAGGTTGAGGTCGTCGTAGCGTCGCTGGGTCGCCGGAATTGCTTCGTTTCCTTGCCGGAAGTTGGTCTTGGGCTAACTCCTCTTCTACTCCACTTGTACTTGAGAAAATTTGAAGGTTTTGGCTAGAATTTTTAGAATGAGGAGGGGCTAGGATATGGGGTTGTATTTATAGTGTGGAATTAGGATTTTGGAATTGAAAGATTGAATTAAAATGCATTAAAATTTTGATTTAAAGCTGAAATTGAATTCTCTGTTTAATTTCAGAGTAAATAAACAGTGCAGGATAATGGGGGTAGGCCAAAGGTTTTGTGTGCAGAACACGGGGACTTTTCCCCTACGGATGACCGTCGGCGCCGGCCCATCAAGGGATCTCGCCGGTCCAATAGAGGAGGGGGCCTGTTGGATCTTGGCCACGTATCCTACTCGCTGTTAATAACATTGTGCACATGTTTATTTTCCCTGAGTTTTCATTTTTATGTGTAGTACACGTGTAAACTTTTGGGCTTCCAAAAAGTTTAAAAGAAAATTCAGAAAAAATAATATATGCCTGAGGGGATTCGAACACAGGGGCTGCGTCCAGTGCAAGGCTTTACCAATGAGCTACAAATTGTTTCTTGCTGTTCTTAAACAAAAATAACTTATAAAGTATACTCAGGCTTGCAAACTCTTTTCTGTACATTAATTTAAAAAAAATCGTACAGTAAAATCAGAGTCGTTACAGGAACTGAACTCAAAAGGCATATCCTTGGCAAGAAGAGTGGTTAAAGGTCTAGCAATCTTACTAAAGTCCTCAATAAAGCGTCTATAAAATCCCGCATGCTCCAAGAATGACCTTACATCTTTGAGTGTTTTAGGAGGAGGTAGGCTAGAAATTATATCTATTTTAGCTTTATCTACCTCAATGCTTTTGCTCGAAATAATGTGGCCTAGCACAATACCTTGCTTGACCATAAAATGACATTTCTCCCAATTGAGTATTAAATTTTTCTCTTTGCATCGTTGGAGAACTAGCTCCAAATGATGTAAAAACTCAGCAAATGAATCACCAAAAAACCGAGAAGTCTTCCATAAAGATCTCTAAATAGCGCTCCACCATGTCAGAAAATATACTGATCATGCATCGCTGAAAAGTGACTGGTGCATTACATAACTCGAATGGTATTCGCCGATATGCAAATGTGCCAAAGGGACATATAAAGGTGGTCTTCTCTTAGTCTTCGGGAGCAATTTGGATTTGGTTATAGCCGGAGTATCCATCTAGAAAGCAATAGTACTTATGACCGGCTAACCTTTCCAGCATTTGATCAATAAATGGCAACGAAAAGTGATCTTTCCTAATTGCGGCGTACAGCTTTCTATAATCAACGAACACACGTCAACATGTTTGTGTGCGGATAGCGACATGCTCATTCATGTGGTTTTCAACAACTGTAATACTAGATTTCTTAGGTACTATATGAATAGGGATGACCCAAGTACTATCAGAAATAGGATAAATAGTACCGCTATCAAGGCATTTAATAATGCCCTTCAGCATTGCTTCCTTCATTACAAGATTTAGCCTGAGTTGAGAATCTCTAGCGGTTTTAGCGTTGTTTATCAAGTGAATTCGATATTGTACAATTGTTGGACTAATTCTCTTGATATCCACCATTGTCCATCCAATAGCTTTCTTATTATCTTTAAGAATAGATAATAAGATTACATCTTGCTCCTTAATAAGATCAACTACTATAATTACAGGGAGCGTCTCATTCATACCTAAATAAGCATATTTTAAGTGATAGAAGAGGTTTGAGCTCTAATTTTTGTGCTTCCTCAATTGATGGACGCAAAAGAGGTCTAGGCTCAAGGAATAAGGGCTCAAGTGGGGGCTTTCCAACATATGCTATTGGAGTAGACTCATCCAAGTAAACAATCTCTTCTTTAAAGAGTTCCTCAATACTTTGCTCAAAATAGCAGTTGTCGAAATCAACTTCCTCTTCATATGGTGCTGGGTTTGCTTAGCACCCACACTAGGTTTTGACAAGTATCAAACATGCTACATTAAAATTTTTAGGGAGCTAACCAACCTAACCTAGAATCGAACTAGAGTATTAGGATAACAAAAAGCAAGTATCACATACTAGCAAGTGTCTAACACTAAGAGGGGAGAAATACAACCTTTGTAGAGCTCTCCTCCTTGACTCCTTGGATCAACTTGGAATTTGAACGGGTTCTCTTGAGTCCTTCGAAGTCCACGACGATCCACCACGGAGTCCCTTGGCACAAGCTCCAAGCTTCACTTAACCTTGGTGGAGGTGAAGCAAACAACTTACACTAGTGGGCTAGACTAATATAGATTGGTGATGTGGGTTGTAATCTCACTTAAAAACATTTCCTTTTAATTTTCTTCACTCACTTTTAAAGAGCTAGAGAGCTTGGAGGAGAAAGAAGAAGGAGCATGGCTTAGCTTGAGCTCATGTGAGAGTTATCTCAATAATAATGAGAATAATAAAATATATGAGGGAATCACACTCACTCATAACCATGGCTACAAAATATCTAGATATTTTTGATATTGAGTTAAAAGATAATAGGAAATAAAACCATGGTTATGACTTTGGTCAACTAAAGAAGTGTGTAGAAGCCAAAAGAAAACAACCATGAATCATTTCCAATTATCTTTTTCTCAATAATCAAAATATATAAATAGTTTCCACGTGAGTCTTGCATAGCCATCTCCAATGTTTCATCAACCATGACACAAGTATGCATGCATGTGTGCATTCATATCAATATATACATACATACATTCATGCATACATATAAAAGAAAATGGTTTAATAAATGAGCTACTGGTCATTAATATTAAATCAATACTTGATTTAATAATCCGGTCATATCACATACGAACCGACCAATAGAAAACGCCAGATTAAAATACCGTATCATATACGCGCATTTAATCAAGCTCCCGCGCATATCCCTATATGCACCCCACATCGTTTCTCCTGAGCTAGGAAACCCCTCTGTGGGACTCTAAGACTCGTCAATACACTAGCAGTTGGCAGTGATCATATCACATACCCACAAACCGTCAGCAGCACTAGCTGTACATAACGGCTCCCAAGTATTGAGCGAACAGAAGAAAAACAAGCGAACCTGTCAAAACTCCCGTCGGGCCAACTGGCAACACTTACCGTACAGTCCGGTCTCTTCGTCAGATATGCTGCATATCGAGTCTAGGGATGGTATCGTCGACCCCAATACCTTAATAAGTCATGCTTGTATATGGCCTATAACGGATCGAGAAACTACTGATAACACTTATGAGTAAATCTCATCAGCCCTGTCCAGGGACTTCCTATTATAGCCAATCGAGCATAGCGCAACATCAACCCCCAATACCGGGAGAGACGAAACCCCTCCTATCGCTCATTGCCTCCATGTGCCTCGGGACTGTAACCAAAATCAACCTGTTTGCATGACTCAGTAGAGTGGTGGTGGGGTGGAAATCAAAGTACAGTGGGAGCACACACAAGACTCTATGACGATCTTGGGTCTACAGACTAACTTGTACCAGTGTCACCTGAGAACTGCTATCCGACGATTAATATAATACCATATAGAAGTTCTCGGTGAGTCCGTTCAGTGTACCCAGTCTCCACTGAGCACCCATATACAATCTTTGATGTCAAACACCAATGGATATGGGATCATCCATCGCCCATCATATGGGTCAAGAAACGTATACGCTAGTCTACTCTGGAATATCGATGCCCCATCTCGATACACCCACGACTATGAACATTTTAAGGATATGCTTATAAACTACACATGTCCCATTAATATGATCTGCATCATAATCCCAGTAGTCAAGCAAATATCCTAAGGGCTTTATCAACATGTACCAAATGAGTAATATGCATGATCAAATGAACATGTCAAGATAAAGAGCAACCGGATAGCATACTATCATGTCGAGCAAGAATGTCCTCTGAATATATATATACACATACCGATACATCCACTATCAAATAATGGCTTCTAGGGCATACATATATCCAACAATCTCCCACTTGCACTAAGGCCAATTATTGGCGTATCTCATACCCAACATCTCAAAAAGTCGCTCATGCTGCGGCTGAGGGAGGGCCTTGGTGAGTGGATCCGCGGTGTTATTCTTTGTATCTACTCTCCGAATCTCGATCTCGCGGCAATCAACTATCTTCCGGATCAAATGATATTGCCTCAGGATGTGTCTGGACCGCTGATGGGACCTGGGCTCTTTAGCCAATGCCATAGCCCCATTATTATCACAATACAATGGTATTGAATTAATAATGGTTGGAACTACTCCTAGATCCGAGATGAACTTCCTCATCCAGATGGCTTCCTTGGCAGCATCATTTTCAGTAATATACATAGCTTCCATCATGGAGTCTGCAACGGTATCCTATTTGGAACTCTTCCAACATACCACCCCTCCATTGAAGGTAAATACAAACCCTGAGATAGATTTGATGTCATCCTTATCACTCTGGAAGCTCGAATCGGTAAAGGCCTCCATTTAGAGATCCCCGTCACCATACACCAAGAACATTTCTTTAGTCCTTCGTAAGTACTTAAGAATGTTCTTCACAGCTGTCCAGTGATTCTCCCCTGGGTTGGATTGATACCTGCTTACTACACCCAGTGCATAAGCTACATCAGGGCGAGTACATAACATCGCATACATTATAGACCCTACGGCTGAAGCGTAGGGTATAACGCTCATGCGAGCTCTCTCTTCATCAGTCTTTGGGCAAAAGTCCTTTGAGAGAGTGACTCCATGACAAGCGGGTAAGGCATCCCGCTTGGAGTCTTCCATACTAAACATCTTTAGGATGGTGTTAATATACCTGGTTTGGGACAATCCCAACAATCTCTTAGATCTATCTCTATAGATCTTAATGCCTAATATGTACGAGGCATCGCCCAGGTCCTTCATGGAGAACCTTTGTGTCACGCCCCGCTTCCCAGAGTGCGCTAAGATAGGCACGTGACAGAGCCAACCATGCTACCTGTGGATAGGAAATATCTCTCCACAGTCGCATTACAGCTGTAGAGATATCAAGATCAGAAAAAAAATAATAAAACTAACTGGTACATGTCCATCTGCCAGAATAATGAGTCAAGAATAAAAATAATGCGGAAGCAAAGAGATCCAATACAATAATAAACTGGAATGTATGTCCCATAATGCGGGCTCACATCAGGAATAAAATAATACTAAAAAGAACTGAACTAAACTAATACAGGTCCTCACTGCTCGGCATGTTCACTGAAATACTCCTGCTCGGCCTGCAGCAAAGGTAAAGGATCTGGGCCATGCAAAACCCAGACGTCGGTACGTTATAATATCAAACAATAATATAATCAGGGGGTAGCAAGACATGCAGGCACGAGTATGAACAGTAATAAAAGTAGAACGGTAAAACGAATAAGGAACAGTGAAGGGTAAAAGCATATGTGATGTGCAGTGAGTAATCTGAACTAAGCTACTGCGTTAATTACTCTCAAGTCTTTGAAATCAATTTAATGAATCGTCGATGTAACTCAATAGTATCCCGTGCATGCCCGGGACCACGGTCAAGACTCTCGGGCTGAATCCGAGACGTGCCGCTAGGCAGTAAACAGGTAACATGTACAGACGAATGATGTCGGCAGCATCATCCCGGGGCTGGCCTAGCCCGTAAGACTGATCAGTATAAGCATCGAACTGTCGAGTTACAAGTCAGGTTTCATCATTGATTTCCCCATACCCCAAGTTATGTGTTCAAGTCAGGTATTGATAAATCTGAAACTAATGCCAATATAGGATCAAGCAGGAACAGGTTTGTCTATACAGACAACAGGATATGTCCATCAGGACAACATGTCAGGATTGTCGGCATTAGAAACAGGAACATGTATCATGTCAAGTAGTGACATATCAGGTCATGTCAAGTAGTGTACATGTATCAGGTCATGTCAAGTAGTAGTATATCAGTTCATGTCAGGTAGTGCACAGGTATCAAGTTATGTCAAGTAATGCACAGGTATCAAGTCATGTCAAGTAATGCACAGGTATCAAATGGGTAATCATAATCAACTGTAATAAGTATGGGTGCACAAAATCAAGTATGGAGTACTAATATAACAATAAAATGAAATAATGTGACATGGTATGCAAATAGATATAAAATCAATGATATGGATGGACAATTATCGATTAGGGTTACATTTATAGTTCTAATACTAATTAAGATGCACTTTATTAAACATGTGGTGTTAATTTAACAGTATTATGTATTAATGTGATCTGTAGATGCAGCTATATGTATTTTATATGATATGGATGCAAACGGATATCATATAACCGTAAAACGATAAACTGGTAAATACGAAATGTACAATTTAAACAATATGAACTGTTATATTCAATTGGATGCAGTATACTGTAGTATAATATATAACAAGATAGGTTTGCATGCGCTAGATATAAAGTAACATGTACGGATGCAGACAGATGTCAAAAAAAACTGTAAAAGTAAACATGAGGTGCATAATTTGAAATACCAGTACTATATGTATTAAAATAGATGTATATAAAGTAATGTAGCATGTAGCAAGATAAACTTTCCTCGACGGATCAAGAAACGGATATGTACGGTACGTCCGATGTCGGCAAAAATGTCGCGACGCACGCACGACACACGGAACGGGTCCAAGCAACGCAAGAGGGTGATCACGCAGGTAAGGTACATCGTCTGGGTCATCAGGAACGGCAACGACGTCACGGCTCCGGCGATCTATGAAAATACAGACCCAAGAAGTAAAGAAAAAGAAGAAGAAGAAGAGGCATCTGTGATGAGGCTGCGGGGTTCAAGGCTCGGGCAAGGGTTGCAAGCTAGGGTTTGATAGGTTCTGTGCGAGATGCAAGGTGGTAATGATGACGAGTGCACGGAGGCGACGGGGTCGGAGCTCCGGCGAGGAAGCAGGTGAGGCAAAGGGTTGCAGCGATGGATGTGACTGGAGTTGCGTCGGGGTTGAGAGAGGTGGCTGCGATGGTGATGAAGGGGTGCTCAGTCGAAGGGAGGTAGGTGATAGTGTCGGGGTCGAGGGTTAAGGCTGCTAGCTAGGGTCTCGGTTTGGGATGCAGAAGAACGGGAGAAAGGAGACGGGGCTATCGCCGATGAGGTTAGGACGCTGGGTTTCTTTTGGGTTGAAGAAACAGAAGATGACAAGGGCGATGGTGAGGCACCGGTGAAGGAGGGATCGGAGGCGACTGATCGGCGATGGTGTTAGGTTGGGTAAGGGTCTCGACATGGTGAAGGGTTCAGGGAGAAGGAGGTGGCAATGGTAGCTGAGGAATCAGTGTTGGAGATAGTGCCCTCAAAGTCAATTATTGGATCGCAGATACGTGATTGCAATGATTGAGGAAGGACCTATACCGATATGACAGTCTTGCTCGAGATGATAGTATGCTATCTGGTTTGACTTTATCATCGTATATATGCTTTAGTTCACTATTGCATGATGATGGAGCCCATAGGATTCTTGCTTGACTACCAGCAGTATGATGGCGATCATATACGTGGGAGCTGGGGTCTGTAAGCACATCCTTAAAGTGTCCCTAGTCGTGGGAGTTTTCGAGACAGGGCATCGATACTCCAGAGTAGACTAGTGTATACAGTCGATACCCCGACGAGGGGCGGTGGCCGGTCTCACAATCCACTGGTGTCAGTTTGATCACCTAAGATGTATACAGGTGCTCATTGGGTTATGAGTACACCGGACAGGACTCGCCGGGAATCTGCTAGTTGGTATTATACATATCGTCAGATAGCAATTCCCTGGTGACATGTGTACAGGTTAGTTCATCGACCTGAGGTCGTCATTTGTCTCGTGTGAGTTCCCACTGTGCTTTGATTTCTACCCTACCACGGCTCAAAGGAGTCGTGCAAACAGGTCTTTTTTGGGTACAGTCCCGAGCCACATTGGAGGCAAGTGAGCGGATCGTCGGGGATTCGTCTCTCCCGGTATTGGGGGTTGATGTCGCGCAGTGCACGGGTGGCCATCACTAGGAACCCTCGGCCGAGGTAGTGGAGAATTACTGATTTGGATCAGTAGTTTCTCAGGTGGTGATGAGCTTCATGCCGACACGATTTATCGCGTTATTAGGGGTCTGACTTTATCCACCCCCTAGACTCGATATGCGATATTCTTTAGACGAATGGACCGGACTGTATATACATTGTCACTGTCAGGCTCAGTAGGGTTTAGAGATGAGTTCGCTCGTCAGCTTCCCTTCCAATCAATACATAGGCAAAACGTTACGTGCAGCTTGTACCTCTGACGTGCTAGGGGTTATACCCAGTGCCAGTGTGTTGATGAGTTATTAGAGTCCCCCACAGACACTTTCCCAAGTTCGGGCGAAACGTTGTAGAGGCCGTATGGTGTTATGGCAAGGTTCGGAAAAAGCACGTGCGTTTTCGCACGTGCCGTTTTTCGGGCAGATAATACTGGTAGGTTTTGGTTTAGGCCGGAACCCAGTATTATACTGTGTAGATATAATATCTTTGTCTCAGATGCATTTGTATTCGGTCGTAATACAAATGCGGGTATGTTTATACTGATACGGGGTTATCCTGAAATTCGTTTCAGGATCACTTTTGGAAGTTGCCAGTTTCCAGTTTTCTATCAGCCGTATTTAACAGTAGGTTAAATACGGATTTATCTTTTCTTCTTGAGGGTGAGTCATGAGGTGAGTCATGAGTGTGGAAGCTTCTTGGATGATGACTAGGTTAGTGAATCATTCATTTGCTTTAATGTTATGATGAGGTATTTTTGTGAGTCACCTTTTGCATTAAACTTTCTTGTAATGCTTAAGGATATTTTGTGTTGATCTTTTCCTTTAAGGTTACCACCTTGCTCCTACACTCACCCCCACCTCCATATAATTGGCCGGCCCCTCCTTGCTTGATTGGGGGTTGTTCATTTGAGAAAAGATTAAGGTTTATGGTTCATGGAAATTGATATATTTTCGTAGCTCAATTTCATTCGATCCAAAAGGCAACTTCCATAACCGTTCGTCCGTGACCCTGGACGTAACGAGACAAAGTGTTCTACTCATTCTCTACTTCATCTTGGTCGTCTCTTTTAGCAAACTTGACGATCGAGTTGCCTCGGTTCAGAGGCGGGAGCCCGTTTGAAGATCCGTCGACGTGGTGCCACCTGGACGAGAAGACCGGAGATTCAGGAGATCGGAGCAGCCGCAACAAGCGTGGGATGATGGTTAAAGACCGAAGGACTCGGATCATTCGGTATAACGTTTCTACCCCCTTGCAATTTGTTAGTTTAGCTTTAATGGCAGATCCGGGTTACGGTACACGATAGCGCCAGTTCGTTAAAAGTTTTTGTTCCGCATTTGGCGTCTGTTAGACGGCCGGGGCGCTACCGTGGACTTACAGTGGTATCGGAGCCTCACCATTAAGCTATACTAACTTGTGCTAACACGTTTAAGATATCGATCGAACGGATTTCGCAAAAACACAATTTTCAAGCATGTCAGTTTCTGTCGATTTTAAATGATGTCCTAAAATTTTTTTGCATATCACAGAAGACAGTGCAGGGTTTTCTAAGAATACAGGAAAAAATTGGTCACGTGATCCCTCAGAAGCGCGGCGGTTCCGCGGTCAAACCCTAGGTTTGACCGCGGAAGCGCGGCGCTTTGGTGGGAACAGTGCATCAATTTTTCCCAGAGTGCTTAGTTTTGGAATTTGTGGTTTTTGGTATATATATTTTGGGCCCAGATTTTGTTACTGTACAGCAGATGTACGTGGGGCCCACTTCGGGAATTTAGTCGATCGAAATTTTAAATTTGTTAGTTTATAGTACTTTCATTATATCTCCGACCGGGAATGTCATTTGATCGGTAAACCGCGTCTGATTGCTATAGTTCTTTTAGACGGGTTTGCGAACGTGACATTTGCGTTGATGTTCTGTGTTGTGCTGTAATGTTGCG
Organism: Agapanthus africanus; assembly: GCA_030015575.1. Lineage (NCBI taxonomy): Eukaryota > Viridiplantae > Streptophyta > Magnoliopsida > Asparagales > Amaryllidaceae > Agapanthus > Agapanthus africanus. Next base: position 599,040,755 of record JASDDO010000014.1, read on the forward strand.
AATTTGTCGTGGTGGATAGCAGGGTGCAATGGTAGTGCAGTTTGGATTTATTTGTACATTTTATATTGCGGGGCGAGCGTCCAACATGTGGACTGCCGTTACTGCCTGTTTGTATAATATTCTTTTGGGGCACGACCAGGTTGCGGTCGATGTACCTATTGTACTATTTTTATTTCTGTACTAGGTTTATCCCGCGAAGGAGTGCACGGATAGCCGGGTTCTGGAGCGCAACGGATCCGTATCTCATGGCTTTGAGAGGCAAAGGGACCTTACTCTAGAATTGGCAGACTATTCGCCGCACTCGTAGGGGGTACAGGTTGACCCAAGGAGGGGTGCTCAATTTACCGGATTCCGTGAAGTGCCGGGTGTTCCATTCACTATGCTATGGGGACCACCTCGCTTCAGGTTTTGGCAGGTAACTTGCCGCACCCGTAGGGGTCTAGGTTTCATTGCACAGGCTATCCACACGACCAGGGGAACGTCAGGTTTCAACAGCGGCTCTGTGAAACCCGGGGATCCCAGATTATCTGTATTGTTCTGTGATGCTTATTACTTTTCTGTAATGTTGGATATTATCACGCCTGGAGCGATTATTGTATATTGGTATATATACTATTAGATGTTGTATATGTTTTACACCCGCGCCAGTCCAGTCCCCGCTCTGTCGTTAGTTAAGTAACCTAACGGGTGATGACGGGACCCAGTGGCGAATGCGGATGACATATACATACATTTTATTTTCGTTCTTTTCTGGTGTGATTGATTGATGGGACTGCATTGATTCTTATCAATGCAAGGATAAAACAAACCTATATTTGATGTTGTTGGAACAAATTTTAAAAGGTGTTATTACAAAGATGTTTCCTTTTGTTATGCATAGAGATATTCAGTTAGAATATCCCGCACCTCATTCGACGAGGCAAGGGCCGAGATCCCTTCACCGGGAGTGACCCCTTGGGCAGAAGTTTACGTCAGGGTAGTAACTTTAATATAGTCGATTACAAGTTGCTTTGCATCGCGGTATTCAGTTGGAATATCCTGCACCTCATTCCACGAGGAAAGAGCCGAGATCCCGTCACCGGGAGTGACCTCTTTAGCAAAACGTTTTCGTCACTATATTTTATAAAAAGCTATCAGGTTCCTTCAGCGAAATCAAGTTCATTACGTTAAAGGTTTTTTGCCAAAAACCAGCCGTAGCCCTCCGTCATTTCTTATGGATGGTCAGTAGTATTCAAGCTATGTTTGTTGACCTTCGTCAAGGCATAGTGTTTGGTAGCTGCGGGGTATTCATTTGTTGCATAGATAGATATGTTGGTTTGGGACAGTCGTATAGCCTTGTTGACCTTCGTCAAGGGCTTGTACGGATGGGTTCAAATTAACCTGGACAATGACGGGTAGAACTTGACATGTGACTTATGATTTGTTGACCTTCGTCAAGGTCATAAGAGCATGAGGCAAAAATTACATCGGGAGTTTCAAACATAAAGCAAACTTGCCAGGCATGCGCATACCTTCTGGAGTGTGATAATTTGAGTGGCTTCCATGAAGTTATCATGCGATGATAGTTGGATCCCGATTCTCACTGATGAGTTAGTTTACTCTTCGGGTGATCCCGACTAATTCTTCTTTCAGGTTTGGAGGAGAATTTGAGATTACAGTGAGAGGTTTCCTGATTAGATAAAGTGATAACCATTCTGATCTAGGTTAGAATGCACGCAGAGTGTTTCTTTTCTCTCTCTCTTTGGCAGCGACCTTTGACCAACCCTAAATTATGACTCAGTGACCAAGTTGACCGAACATTCTTAAAATACTGAATTTTGGATTGTCTAAGTTGCATAAGTCATTGCCGCTCCTTCTTTTACCATTTGTATTTCTCAGAACACCCCGTATTACTATGGACATCCACTTCCATTGGATAGATCCATCGTATGGTTATATACGAACTCGAAGAACTTCTTCGAGGATGGATCCAGGTTCAGGAAAATAGAATTAGTTTATTCAGTTGTCTTTTATTATCACCTTCTCTCAGGTTGCAAGGGCTCCTCAGTTTAGGAGAGTACACCTATTACGCTTATTGGATAGTCTTCTTCCAAACCATAGGCTGGTGCCGAACGGTAGGGAAGGAAGAAAACCATTTAGCCTAACGATGGTGTACAGAAGGTAACGACTAAAGACAAATAAAGGAATTTGGAGAGATGGCAAAGAAATATACGGTTAAAGTCATGAATTGATTTATGGAAGAGGCATTACTAGGAATACCAGGATACCCCTACGAGACATTTTAATGTTTCAGTTACACTACGCATTGTTAAAAGAAAACTGATTTCCCGATTAGATACTTACTCCAGGGTATGTATTTACCAGGTTTCATTTCTCATATTTGTACAGTTTTACAAATAATGAGTGGGAGTAAGTTGTTGGGAATAAGGTGATCATCCTCATTATATCGGAATTCGTTGTAATTGGTGACATTTGAGGAAATCGCCTGGGTACAGTTTTCAACCTACGATGCATAGCTTTTGAGTTATTCAACTCAGGGGACTTATACAGAGTACTGTATGTTGTCCAGTGTCCGTCAGGACAAAGGGGTAGGTCCTCATACTATGTTCTGTTTACTTATGACTTCTCTAGTTTTTAGACAAGTGTTTCGTAGAAATACAATGTCTAAGTTTTGAGAAGTTGTGGGTATAGGAATAAAGTAGAGAACCAGGTATCGCAAGTATCGGGATTCTTCAAAGAGATCGAAGATGTAGATTCTTGTGATTGGTATTCAGATGATAGTAATGTTTTTTTTGAGAAACTTGTTTCTCTTTCAGGTTACTCATAATTGGATGGATTCCTAAGTTGAGTAATGCTGATTAGCCTCTCTCCATTAAGTTGATATGCGCTGGAGACAGCTGCATGATTTGAATTTGGTTCCAATTAAATTAGTGCCTCTGTTTCTATATTGGATATAGAATGGTTCATATCTTAACGATGTTAAGGTATGGGGAGTTGTCCAGCTTATGCTTAAAACCAGACACTGGATAACTCAAGGCACGTTTCTGTAATGGCTATTTGTGGGTTGACCCTGGCTTTGACGAGGGTTGACTTTTCTACCATCTGGAAGATCAATAGTGATATTGTTCTTGACTCGCCACAGTTTTAGTAAAAATGGATTTTTTCAGAAAACAGTAGTGGGAGTATGGTAGAACTGGAAGTAATTCCAGAACCGCAAACGATTACGGAAAATTTAATAGGACCTATATATTCAATCAGGTTTTGACATTCCAATAGCTACTCCGCAGATATGGTGGGTAACCTCAGACACCCGAGAGGTACTCCGGTTGCCTCAAGGACGGTGACAGGGAGGTTCTTGTTTACCCAGACTTGACACTACTGTTGTTCCAGACTGTGAGACCCGGTAAGAGGATAAGTATAACGTCGTTCTAAACATGCTTTAGAAGTGTACGTAGATATTATTCTGCCAAAGGGTTGTCGTAGTCAGTGGGAGCAGCGGAAGTATAGTGGACAAGTAGCTTATGTCTATTTATAGACTTGAGCAGATATAGCGGAGATAAGATCATCTAATTTTGATGTAATAGTCATAGGTTTGACTTCATCAGAATAGGGGATGGATCTGTTAAGAAGGTAGTAGAGTGTGATGTCCTGGTATTTGGATGACATACACAGAGTAGGAAGTAAAATTCCTATACTATGATCGGTTGTACTTTGGTCGTCACACAGTTGTTTCTCCATAAAGGATATGGATATAATATCTGACATTCTGGTTACTAGATTTACGGTTTTAGATCTAGATTTGGGTAGTTTCCTAATGTGGGTACTATGACAGTATTCTAATAATATTTTAGAATAGATGACTCCTGGCATGGTGGTGTACCTGCAGGTGATGGAGTCACCCTCTCTAAAGGTGTCTTATAGACTAAAGTAGAGAGGGCTGCGCATGATTGGCAGATCACTTGCCTTGGCAATTGAATCAATCATGAGATGTCAAGTACCACACCAGATGTTTTTGCACTGGATGCGATAAGTTTATATTAATCCAATCCTGGAGAAATATAAGGAAGCAGTTTTAGAACATAAGTGCTTGTTCTATAGATTTGATGACGGCAGCCTCCTTCGGGAGACGGTTATCATTCCAGGCTTCAAAGGTGACATGGATGACAGAGTGATTGTCAAAGTTATAGTTTTCCCTCTGACGAGGGACAGTATTTTGGACAGGTGGTCTAAGAGGATACTGTGGGAGGCATGGTGCTGGATACTGATTAGGTTCAGTTATCGATACAGTCTAAGAAGTTTGGATTTGCAGTTCATTTATAAACTAGGTCCCATCAGATATCCAGACATATTCTAAGACAGGTTTTACTCGATTCAGGAGATGGCTTTCTCCGCGAACTTGAGATTTAGAGAGACATAGAAAGAAACATCAGGGCGGATCCACTCACTGAGGCTATTTCTCGAACACAAGAGTTTTACAAACTAGCTTTGTGAAACTGATTGGTAGAGAAGTTGGGTGTTCGGTATCACATGGGCTGTGAGTATACGACATCGCAATAATTAGCCTTAAGTGCAAGTGGGAGATTGTTGGAGATAGTGCCCTCAAAGTCAATTATTGGATCGCAGGTACGTGATTGCAATGATTGAGGAAGGACCTATACCGATATGACAGTCTTACTCGAGAAGATAGTATGCTATCTGGTTTGACTTTATCATCGTATATATGCTTTAGTTCACTATTGCATGATGATGGAGCCCATAGGATTCTTGCTTGACTACCAGCAGTATGATGGCGATCATATACGTGGGAGCTGGGGTCTGTAAGCACATCCTTAAAGTGTCCCTAGTCGTGGGAGTTTTCGAGACAGGGCATCGATACTCCAGAGTAGACTAGTGTATACAGTCGATACCCCGACGAGGGGCGGTGGCCGGTCTCACAAGCCACTGGTGTCAGTTTGATCACCTAAGATGTATACAGGTGCTCATTGGGTTATGAGTACACCGGACAGGACTCGCCGGGAATCTGCTAGTTGGTATTATACATATCGTCAGATAGCAATTCCCTGGTGACATGTGTACAGGTTAGTTCATCGACCTGAGGTCGTCATTTGTCTCGTGTGAGTTCCCACTGTGCTTTGATTTCTACCCTACCACGGCTCAAAGGAGTCGTGCAAACAGGTCTTTTTTGGGTACAGTCCCGAGCCACATTGGAGGCAAGTGAGCGGATCGTCGGGGATTCGTCTCTCCCGGTATTGGGGGTTGATGTCGCGCAGTGCACGGGTGGCCATCACTAGGAACCCTCGGCCGAGGTATTGGAGAATTACTGATTTGGATCATTAGTTTCTCAGGTGGTGATGGGCTTCATGCCGACACGATTTATCGTATTATTAGGGGTCTGACTTTATTCACCCCCTAGACTCGATATGCGATATTCTTTAGACGAATGGACCGGACTGTATATACATTGTCACTGTCAGGCTCAGTAGGGTTTAGAGATGAGTTCGCTCGTCAGCTTCCCTTCCAATCAATACATAGGCAAAACGTTACGTGCAGCTTGTACCTCTGACGTGCTAGGGGTTATACCCAGTGCCAGTGTGTTGATGAGTTATTAGAGTCCCCCACAGACACTTTCCCAAGTTCGGGCGAAACGTTGTAGAGGCCGTATGGTGTTATGGCAAGGTTCGGAAAAAGCACGTGCGTTTTCGCACGTGCCGTTTTTCGGGCAGATAATACTGGTAGGTTTTGGTTTAGGCCGGAACCCAGTATTATACTGTGTAGATATAATATCTTTGTCTCAGATGCATTTGTATTCGGTCGTAATACAAATGCGGGTATGTTTATACTGATACGGGGTTATCCTGAAATTCGTTTCAGGATCACTTTTGGAAGTTGCCAGTTTCCAGTTTTCTATCAGCCGTATTTAACAGTAGGTTAAATACGGATTTATCTTTTCTTCTTGAGGGTGAGTCATGAGGTGAGTCATGAGTGTGGAAGCTTCTTGGATGATGACTAGGTTAGTGAATCATTCATTTGCTTTAATGTTATGATGAGGTATTTTTGTGAGTCACCTTTTGCATTAAACTTTCTTGTAATGCTTAAGGATATTTTGTGTTGATCTTTTCCTTTAAGGTTACCACCTTGCTCCTACACTCACCCCCACCTCCATATAATTGGCCGGCCCCTCCTTGCTTGATTGGGGGTTGTTCATTTGAGAAAAGATTAAGGTTTATGGTTCATGGAAATTGATATATTTTCGTAGCTCAATTTCATTCGATCCAAAAGGCAACTTCCATAACCGTTCGTCCGTGACCCTGGACGTAACGAGACAAAGTGTTCTACTCATTCTCTACTTCATCTTGGTCGTCTCTTTTAGAAAACTTGACGATCGAGTTGCCTCGGTTCAGAGGCGGGAGCCCGTTTGAAGATCCGTCGACGTGGTGCCACCTGGACGAGAAGACCGGAGATTCAGGAGATCGGAGCAGCCGCAACAAGCGTGGGATGATGGTTAAAGACCGAAGGACTCGGATCATTCGGTATAACGTTTCTACCCCCTTGCAATTTGTTAGTTTAGCTTTAATGGCAGATCCGGGTTACGGTACACGATAGCGCCAGTTCGTTAAAAGTTTTTGTTCCGCATTTGGCGTCTGTTAGACGGCCGGGGCGCTACCGTGGACTTACAGTGGTATCGGAGCCTCACCATTAAGCTATACTAACTTGTGCTAACACGTTTAAGATATCGATCGAACGGATTTCGCAAAAACACAATTTTCAAGCATGTCAGTTTCTGTCGATTTTAAATGATGTCCTAAAATTTTTTTGCATATCACAGAAGACAGTGCAGGGTTTTCTAAGAATACAGGAAAAAATTGGTCACGTGATCCCTCAGAAGCGCGGCGGTTCCGCGGTCAAACCCTAGGTTTGACCGCGGAAGCGCGGCGCTTTGGTGGGAACAGTGCATCAATTTTTCCCAGAGTGCTTAGTTTTGGAATTTGTGGTTTTTGGTATATATATTTTGGGCCCAGATTTTGTTACTGTACAGCAGATGTACGTGGGGCCCACTTCGGGAATTTAGTCGATCGAAATTTTAAATTTGTTAGTTTATAGTACTTTCATTATATCTCCGACCGGGAATGTCATTTGATCGGTAAACCGCGTCTGATTGCTATAGTTCTTTTAGACGGGTTTGCGAACGTGACATTCGCATTGATGTTCTGTGTTGTGCTGTAATGTTGCGAATTTGTCGTGGTGGATAGCAGGGTGCAATGGTAGTGCAGTTTGGATTTATTTGTACATTTTATATTGCGGGGCGAGCGTCCAACATGTGGACTGCCGTTACTGCCTGTTTGTATAATATTCTTTTGGGGCACGACCAGGTTGCGGTCGATGTACCTATTGTACTATTTTTATTTCTGTACTAGGTTTATCCCGCGAAGGAGTGCACGGATAGCCGGGTTCTGGAGTGCAACGGATCCGTATCTCATGGCTTTGAGAGGCAAAGGGACCTTACTCTAAAATTGGCAGACTATTCGCCGCACTCGTAGGGGGTACAGGTTGACCCAAGGAGGGGTGCTCAATTTACCGGATTCCGTGAAGTGCCGGGTGTTCCATTCACTATGCTATGGGGACCACCTCGCTTCAGGTTTTGGCAGGTAACTTGCCGCACCCGTAGGGGTCTAGGTTTCATTGCACAGGCTATCCACACGACCAGGGGAACGTGAGGTTTCAACAGCGGCTCTGTGAAACCCGGGGATCCCAGATTATCTGTATTGTTCTGTGATGCTTATTACTTTTCTGTAATGTTGCATATTATCATGCCTGGAGCGATTATTGTATATTGGTATATATACTATTAGATGTTGTATATGTTTTACACCCGCGCTAGTCCAGTCCCCGCTCTGTCGTTAGTTAAGTAACCTAACGGGTGATGACGGGACCCAGTAGCGAATGCGGATGACATATACATACATTTTATTTTCGTTCTTTTCTGGTGTGATTGATTGATGGGACTGCATTGATTCTTATCAATGCAAGGATAAAACAAACCTATATTTGATGTTGTTGGAACAAATTTTAAAAGGTGTTATTACAAAGATATTTCCTTTTGTTATGCATAGAGATATTCAGTTAGAATATCCCGCACCTCATTCGACGAGGCAAGGGCCGAGATCCCTTCACCGGGAGTGACCCCTTGGGCAGAAGTTTACGTCAGGGTAGTAACTTTAATATAGTCGATTACAAGTTGCTTTGCATCGCGGTATTCAGTTGGAATATCCTGCACCTCATTCCACGAGGAAAGAGCCGAGATCCCGTCACCGGGAGTGACCTCTTTAGCAAAACGTTTTCGTCACTATATTTTATAAAAAGCTATCAGGTTCCTTCAGCGAAATCAAGTTCATTACGTTAAAGGTTTTTTGCCAAAAACCAGCCGTAGCCCTCCGTCATTTCTTATGGATGGTCAGTAGTATTCAAGCTATGTTTGTTGACCTTCGTCAAGGCATAGTGTTTGGTAGCTGCGGGGTATTCATTTGTTGCATAGATAGATATGTTGGTTTGGGACAGTCGTATAGCCTTGTTGACCTTCGTCAAGGGCTTGTACGGATGGGTTCAAATTAACCTGGACAATGACGGGTAGAACTTGACATGTGACTTATGATTTGTTGACCTTCGTCAAGGTCATAAGAGCATGAGGCAAAAATTACATCGGGAGTTTCAAACATAAAGCAAACTTGCCAGGCATGCGCATACCTTCACACCCAAAACACGATAAATCAAGAAAATACCACAAACAGGGAAATACGGAAACTGGAATTTATATAAATGAACTAGGGTGTTACACTTTGTGATAAGAACAGTTTGACCGATTGTAGCATAGGAACATCGTTTCCTATCAGAAGAATGTCATCCGCGTATAATACGAGGAATATGACAGAACTTCCTACAATCTTCTTATAAATATAAGGTTCATTTGGATTTTGACGAAATCAAACTCTTTGATCACATCATCAAAACAGATGTTCCAACTCCGTGCTGCCTGCTTTAATCCATAAATGGATTTAAGCAACCTACATGCTTTCCCACTGCTCCCACTATCAACGAAGCCCTCTAGCTGATCTATATAAACGCATTCTTCTAAATCACCATTTAGAAATGCAGTTTTAACGTCCATCTGCCAGATTTCTTAGTCGTAGTGAGCAGCAATAGCAAGTAGGATCCGAATGGATTTAAGCATGGCTACAGGAGAAAAGGTTTCGTCATAGTCCAGTCCTGGCCTTTGACGAAATCCTTTCATCACAAGCCTTGCCTTATAGGTCTCCACCTGCCCATCTACACCGATCTTTCTCTTAAAGATCCATTTTCACCATACGGGTTTTACCCCAGAGGGTACAACTTCCAAAGTCCATACTTTGTTAGTGTACATAGACTCCATTTCGGATCTCATGGCATCCAGCCACTTCACAGAGTCACCACTCGTGATAGCTTGCTGAAAACTAGTAGGGTCATCATCATCCATGATGCAATCTTCTCTTTCACCATCAATGAGGAAACCGTAGTATCTCTCCGGTGGGCGAGAAGTCCTACTAGATCTACGGAGTGGCCGAGCTTCATAAGATTCTGTTGCAACATCAGGTTCAACCAAGTCGTCATTTGTAACTTGTGTTTCTAGAACTTCTTCTAGTTCTACCACATTGACATCAGTGTTATTTGAAAAAATTTCATTTTCTAAAAATGTGGCATACTGAGAAACAAACACTCTTTGTTCCTCCTTGTGGTAGAAAAGATATCCAAATGAATGTTTTAGATATCCCACAAATATACACTTAACCAATCGTGTCTCGAGTTTGTCTGGATTCTGCTTTTTGACAAAAGCCGGACAACCCCAAATCCTAACTCGTTTAAGAGATGGTCTCTTCCCATGACATATCTCATATGGAGAGGTAGACACCATCTTGGTTGGAACCCTATTCAACAGATATGCCGCAGTATCCAATGCATGCCCCCAAAAGGAGAGAGGTAACTCAGCATCACTCATCATGGATCGCACCATATCTAATAGGGTACGATTCCGCCGCTCTGACACACCGTTTTGCTATGGTGTGTAAGGGGGAGTGAGTTGAGAGAGAATCCCCTTCTCTTTTAGGAAGTCCGAAAACTCTGTACTGAGATACTCTCCACCTCGATCTGATCGAAGTTTCTTGATGCTCAAACCTGTTTGTTTTTCTACATCAAGTTTGTACTCTTTGAATTTCTCGAAAGCTTCAGACTTATGCTTTAATAAAAACACATGACCGAATCTTAAGAAATTATCAGTAAAAGTTATGAAGTAAGAAAAACCGCCTTTCGCATGTGTAGACATTGGCCCGCATACATCACTACGTATGAGGCTCAAGAGTTCTGTAGCTCTTTCTCCGTGTCCAGTAAATGGAGTTTTGGTCATCTTACCTTTGATACAAGACTGAAAAGTCGCATAACATTTATATTCAAAAGGATTTAAATATCCATCTTTATGAAGCTTATTTAGTCTTGTTTCGTTAATATGACCAAGTCTACAATGCCAAAGAAAAGCTTCATTTATGTCTGAAAATTTTCTTTTATTTGTGTGTTGTATGTTGAAAAATGTGTGTTGATTTAGGACGTATATCCCGTTATTAAGTATACCAAACCCAATCAACTCTTGATTCAGTTTAATGTTCATAACATTATTCTGCAATACAAAATGATATCCTTCATTGTCTAACAAAGAAACAGATATTATATTACAAAGCATACTAGGTACATAATAACATGGGTTCAGAACCAATATACAACCCAATGGCAACCCCAGGTGATACTCTCCCACTGATACTGCATGTACATTGGAAACCTTTCCAACTCGGAGAGTGTGATCACCGGTCTTCAAAACTCTGCTATTTCTCAGTCCCTGCACACAATTGCAGATGTGAGAACCCGAACCAGTATCCAATACCCAGGAAGCAGAGTTTATAGAAAAATAGTTTTCAGTCACAAACACACCTGAAGCAGAAGCATCACCATGCTTCTTTTTCCTGAGATCAACGATGTACTCAATACAGTTTCACTTCCAGTGTCCCGACTTCTTACAGTAGAAACATTCTCCTTTTCCCGACTTCTCGGCTTTGGATTTGTCTCTCCCTTGTGCCTTTTTGATTCCACCTCTCGGTTTGGTGGGTTTCTTCTTGTTCCTTCCCTTGGCCTTGTCTTTTGGGATGGAAAAGAAAGATTGCCCAACAATTAGAGAGGGAGTCTTTGCCTTGAGTGTGCTCTCCGCACTTCTCAATATATTGAGAAGTGCGGGTAGTGACTTCTCAATGTTGTGCATGTTGAAGTTTACTATAAATGGAGCAAAGGCAGGGGGAAGAGACTGTAGAACACTATCAACATACTGTTTGTTCTCCATTGTCCATCCGAGGCCCTCAAGCTCTTCAATAAGAGCTATCATCTTCAAAACATGTTCACCTACTGGTGTGCCAGGAGCCATCTGCATCTGAAAAAACTTTCGAGATGCTTCGTATCGAAGGGTACGAGATTGCTCCACATACAACTCCTTTGTACGGAGAAAGATGGATTGAACATCCATCTGCTCATGCTGCTTTTAATGTGTGTTATCCATCGATGCAAGCGTGAGGCATTTGGCAGTAGCACAGTCAATATCCCATGTTTTGCGGATCTCCCTATCCGCAACAGAAGATTCAGGGCTTGGGCTGGGAGGGGCTGAGGCACCGAGGACATATGATACCTTATCATATGTAAGGGCAATGTTTATGTTCCTCAGCCAGTCTTTATAGTTGGGTCCTGTCAGTTTATTTTTCTCTAACATAAGCTTAAGTCCAGTCATGGGTATCTGCCATTAGGAGAGAGAAAAGAATACACTCAGCGAAAGCTCTTGCAAAGATTAGATTGGTTATTATATTATCTAATCGATGTCTCCCACTGCATTTATCAAATTTTCCTTCAAAACCCTAAAAAGAAAATTAGCCAGGTTTAATTACATTCTACAACTTCGCTAACCGTTCAGCCAGGCCAGTGTCGGTACTTTGAGGGAGGTTCCGCGTGCTTTCGCACGGACCTAATTAAAGTAAATCTCGTTTTCCCAGAGGCATAACCCCGTTGACACCTTTCTAGCACCTAATGGGTTAGCTAATTGTAAAGTGCAAAACTCTCCTGGGAGAAACTCTTACTCACAGTGGGATCGGGATACAACTATCACATAGAAGGTATGCAATCTCATTGCAAATTTCAACTCTTGAAACTCCCGATATGGTTTTTACCCCTAGCACTTATGACCTTAACTATGGTCAACATATCATAAGCACTAGTCAAGTTCTACCCGTCATTTCGTGATTAATTAGACCCACTCATATGACCCTTAACTATAGTCAACATAATCATATGAATGTCCTAACTAATCGCAGCATATGCTTTGTAGGAAGACATCACTTGGCCACCATACACTACGCCTTAACTATAGTCAAAATACGTAGCACGAATACTAAGTACTCTACTTCCTAAAATGATGGAGGGTTGCGGATGGTTTTTAAGAAAAACTTTAACGCTTTGAACTTGATATCGTTGTAGAATCAAATAGTTTTTAAAAGGAGTGGCTTAAGCTCCGCATTTTGAAACTTGCTTTTTCATAAAAAGGCCGAGTGAGTTTCAAATCCAATTCTACAACAACTTTTAGGTTTCATTTTCTTTACATTAATCTCATTAATGTAGTCCCATCATTTAAGTCCTGAAGCCATCACAGAAAAGAAACGAAAATAGAACGTACGCTTATGCCATCCGCATTCGCCACGGGGTCCCGTCATGCACCGTTAGGTTACTTAACTAACGACAGAGCGGGGGCAGGACTAGCGTGGATGCAAAACATAAGCAACGTTTATTATATATCATATATATAATATATATACCATTCGTCTCAACATATAAAGTGATCAAATCACAGAATATCAGCAACAGAAGCACATATATGAAAATATAGGATATACTAGGAGGTCCGTATTTTGTATTCAGCCAACAATAGAAAATACGGATTCCACGGTCGCGATGAATAGCCAAGCCCACACCCCTAGACCCCTACGAGAGCGGCAAATGACCCTACCAATTCTAGAGTTAGGAGACATGATCTCGACTCCTCGAGATGGCCTCCTACTGGACTCTAGAACCCGGTCACTTGTGCTCCCCACCTTGGGTCTATCCTAATGCGGAAAAGTAAATAATATACATCAATGGTGATATCATCCTCAACCTGGAAGTGCCCCAATAAAAGAATATTATATATAATGAATTTTACATGAATGAAAAGAAAAACTCTCATCTCACATAAAAAAAAACCCGGCCATTCAATCACGACGATCCCATACATCATATCACAGCAACACATAACATCACATGTCATTAACGTAAGCAAGTATGCGTATCATAATTGTCGTTGACGTATAGCTACGAAACCGACGATACACCACATACTACACGTACGGTCGCAGAAAAGAAATATCAAACTACAACATTTGGAATCGACACATCCCTTAGACATTATAAACTCGGAATATCTCATATTTCGGATTTCATGCCTAACATTGTAAATCTTACATTTGGGTCTCATCTATGAAAATACCTTTTCAAAAGAACGGGTAATTCAACAAGATTCCTGATTCCTACCGAGACCGAAATGTTAAATTTACAAGTAACTAATCAATTTTCATAAAACTAATTAATGTAGATTCCAAATATTGTATCACATTCATAAAAACTAGGCGATGCTAAACTTTTTAATCGATCGATCAACCACCCAAAATTCTCAGAGGACTCAACACTTGAGTTAGATTCAAAAATTTCCAAACAGTGCCACAAGCACATACGGACCAACACAAGAAAGCACATCCCATGCCTCACCAACGGCGCCGCGGAACCGCCGCCAAAAGCACCTTTCGGCCGTGGTTCTGCGGTCGTTAGGTCGAGTTAGGGGTTCGTTTTTCTTGGGGGTCCACACAATACCCTGCATAATTTTTTGAACATTTTCAAACCCAAAAATTCCAACTTTTGAAAAAATTTCCAGAGAGCAATCTTGAGGTGGTGTTTGATGTTCGTTCGAACTTTTTAACGTCGTCTAGGTTACCTTAAACAATGTTAAAATACAACTACGAAACACTCCGAATTTCCACTACAGAAAGATAACATCACATGAAATTTTTAGCAAAATCAAATAATACCTGAAACACCAAACCCCAGAGACTGGAACACCAGATGAAAACGAAGCCAAAACCCGGTCACAAAACCGGTGAGGCCAGGAATTCTGTGAGTTTGGCCGGTCAAAATCCGGCGGATTGGTTTCATTTTCTCTAGTGTTCATATTACATCACATGTAACATTCTGCACTTGTTTTAAAAAATTTCAGAGAACTTAAAAATTTCGACAGAAACTAGGGATTTTGTTTCGAGGTTTCGGAGTTGTTTCGGTTTCGTAATTCTACTAACATCGTCTAATTCTCTAGCTTGGCTCTGATACCACTGCTGGGTTTGCTTAGCACCCTCACTAGATTTTGACAAGTATCAAACATGCTACATTAAAAATTTTAGGGAGCTAACCAAACCTAGCCTAGAATCGAACTAGAGTATTAGGGTAACAAAAAGCAAGTATCACATACTAGCAAGTGTCTAACACTAAGAGGGGAGAAATACAACCTTTGTAGAGCTCTCCTCCTTGACTCCTTGGATCAACTTGGAATTTGAACGGGTTCGCTTGAGTCCTTCGAAGTCCACGACGATCGACCACGGAGTCCCTTGGCACAAGCTCCAAGCTTCACTTAACCTTGGTGGAGGTGAAGCAAACAACCTACACTAGTGGATTAGACTAATATAGATTGATGATGTGGGTTGTAATCTCACTTAAAAACCTTTCCTCTTAATTTTCTTCACTCACTTTTGAAGAGCTAAAGAGCTTGGAGGAGAAAGAAGAAGGAGAATGGCTTACTTGAGCTCATGTGAGAGTTATCCCAATAATAATGAGAATAATAAAATATATGAGAGAGTCACACTCACTCATAACCATGGCTACAAAATATCTAGATATTTTTTATATTGAGTTAATAGATAATAGGAAATGAAACCATGGTTATGACTTTGGTCAACTAAAGAAGTGTGTAGAAGCCAAAAGAAAACAACCATGAATCATTTCCCATTTTCTTTTTCTCAATAATCAAAATATATAAATAGTTTCCATGTGAGTCTTGCATATCCATCTCCAATGTATCATCAACCATGACACATGTATGCATGCATGTGTGCATTCATATCAATATATACATACATACATTCATGCATACATATAAAAGAAAAGGGTTTAATAAATTAGCTAATGGTCATTAATATTAAATCAATACTTGATTTAATAATCCGGTCATATCACATACGACCCGACCAATAGAAAACGCCAGATTAAAATACAGTATCATATACGCGCATTTAATCAAGCTCCCGCGCATATCCCCATATGCACCCCCACATCGTTTCGCCTGAGCTAGGAAACCCCTCTGTGGGACTCTAAGACTCGTCAATACGCTAGTAGTAGGCAGTGATCATATCACATACCCACAAACCGTCAGCGGCACTAGCTGTACGTAACAGCTTCTAGGTATTGAGCGAACAGAAGAAAAACAAGCGAACCTGTCAAAACTCTTGTCGAGCCAACTGGCGACACTTACCGTACAGTCCGGTCTCTTCGTCAGATATGTTGCATATCAAGTCTAGGGATGGTATCGTCGACCTCAATAACTTAATAAGCCATGCATGTATATGTCCTATAACGGATCGAGAAACTACTGATAACACTTATGAGTAAATCTCATCAGCCCTGGCCAGGGACTTCCTGTTATAGCCAATTGAGCATAGCGCAACATCAACCCCCAATATCGGGAGAGACGAAATCCCTCCTATCGCTCATTGCCTCCATGTGCCTCGGGACTGTAACCAAAATCAACCTGTTTGCACGACTCGGTAGAGCCGTGGTAGGGTGAAAATCAAAGTACAGTGGGAGCACACACAAGACTCTATGACGATCTTGGGTCTACAGACTAACCTGTACCAGTGTCACCTGAGAACTGCTATCCGACGATTGATATAATACCATATAGGAGTTCTCGGTGAGTCCGTTCAGTGTACCCAGTCTCCACTGAGCACCCGTATACAATCTTTGATGTCAAACACCAATGGATATGGGATTATCTATCGCCTATCATATGGGTCAAGAAACGTATACGCTAGTCTACTCTGGAATATCGATGTCCCATCTCGATACACCCATGACTAGGAACATTTAAGGATATGCTTATAAACTATACATGTCTCACTAGTATGATCTGCATCATAATCCCAGTAGTCAAGCAAATATCCTAAGGCCTTTATCAACATGTACCAAATGAGTAATATGCATGATCAAGTGAACATGTCAAGATAAAGAGCAATCAGATAGCATACTATCATGTCGAGTAAGAATGTCCTCTGAATATATATATACACATACCGATAAATCCACTATCAAATAATGATCTCTAGGGCATATATATATCCAACATATGGAACTTCATTGATTACGTTAACTTTAAAGGGCCGTTGAGTCTGGGTTATTTCTCCAGGCTCTGTCTCACTCCAAATCGTCTACTGCAGCACCAAATTTCCTGAAAAAAGAAACAAAAATAGAAGAATAAAATAAAGAAAAATAATTCGAAAAAGAACCAACTAAAATTGCTACCGCCCTCCCCGACAATGGCACCGAAATTTTGATGGAGATTTTCTTAGTATTAAATTTATACCGCACGTGCACGGTCAATCGATATAGTACTTATAGGTCGATCCACAAAGAGGATGGGAACTCTTATTCTAAATAAATTAAAAATTAAAACTATGAAATAAAGAACTATACTAATGAAAAGCAATATTTTAAAAGAAAGTAAATTGCAAAATAAAATAGATTCTTAAAATCGAGAAAAGCCTAGGGTTTTGAATTATCTTGTCTAATCATAATATTTTAAATAAATATCTTCCTTTTCTTGATTTTCCATCTTTAAATTAATTACCTATCAATTATTAAAAAGCATAAAGTATACATCCATCGCAATAAACTATCAATCTTATAGAAAGCATAATCCATATGATCTTAGCATTACCTTATCAATCAACAATTAGGCAAGTAATAAATCTAAAGATTAAATTAATTATGAACTAATTAGATCTACCCTCTACTCGGTAAATTCAGTGGTTGTCAATCAAAGGCCTGCCTTACTTTATTGGCGAGTCTAAACTAAAACTAGATCAACTAGATCGAACATAAACAATAAATATATAAACTTTATCTTTCCTATATAAATTTTATGGTTGTCAATCACTCATCAAATTAACTAGTTTATCAGCAATGCGTATTCTTTTCCTAAATAAACCTCATGGTTTTCAATCACTCATCGATCTATCTAATTTATCAGAATTGCAAACAAAGAACTTATTTTTATCATAAAGTATTCGTCATTAAGATCTTAGAAGAAGAAAGCATAACTTTTAAGAACAAACACCAATCATAGATCAAGAATCATCCAACTCTAGATAGACAATTACCTACTCATAGCATAAGAAGAAAAACAAATAATAAAAAGGAAATTCATTGCATAAAAATTAAGAAATTAACTTACAAAACTTTTGATCTCCTCAAACCCTAGACGGCTATTAACTAAAAAAGAAGATGCAAACCCTAAATAATAATACTGTAGTATATATAGACTCTCTGGTCGATTATAAGAGATGAAAACTTTTATTTTTAAAACCATGAGATGCACGTAAAATTTCAAGGGACAACTCGTCAAGATGGCGGCGAACCATCAGCCCAAGGCTGCTAAAAGCCAGTGAATTATGCCCAGTTGGTTTCAGTTTTGATCTGGAGCCTTATCTCTCTGAGTTGACTCTTTTGGCTATCTGTTTGGTTCTTTGGTTCGACTCTTGTATTAGTTTTTTCATTAAATTGTTTACGTCCAACGCGCGTAAGTTCATGTTTTGTGTATTTTTGCACTTGAGACCCTATAATATGCATTTATTAATAAAACATACCTCAAGTAGCACTAAATAAATAAAATGATGTAAATACGGATATAAAAATGTGCAATAAATTATACCTATCATAATTGCTTGCTTCTTCTTGTTGTGATTCGTTTGAGTTGTTTAATTTTAGGGGAGAAAATTAATAAAGGATCGGATTTGGAATATTGCTAGAAACTAATTACTGAAATTTCGTGAGTGAACAAAAGGGAAATTTGTTTTACCCCTAAATCTTGAATTTATTTGCAGCGTAGAAGGTATTAGGAGTTAGTTCTTTTAATTTAAGATGAGTGATTGGGAGTGAGATGACATAAATTTATGAAACTGTTTATAACTGTTTATATCTTTTTTGATGAGAAGTTGGTATATGTGATCCTTCATAATTGATGTTTACTATATTGCAATAAGTATTTCGTTAAACAGATAGGTATCTGAGAATTTCTCTGAGTAGTGGTGTAATATGATTACATGAAATTAATAATAACTAATTGTAAAATATTTAATTTGGATATTATTAGGTTATTGATAAAGTTTAAACTAATAATTAGTTTATTAATAGTCAAATTTAGTTTGAAATTAAATAGTTCATTGTACAATAATTAATTTGGATATTGTTAGGTTAGAGATAAAGTTTAAACTAATAATTAGTTTACTAAGAATTTTAGTTTGAATAGGATTTGAATTATATATTTGATTCCAGTTATATAAAAATCATATAGTTAGATTTTATCAATTATACATGATTAGATATATTAGTACTAACATGATTAGATATATTAGTACTAGATCAAGATTTAAAATCTTATTGAATTTGATATAAATATTTGAGTATTTGATTTCATTTCTTTCTTCATCGAATTGTTGGTTGTAGAATATTTAATTTGGATATTATCAGGTTAAAGATCAAAGATAAAGTTTAAAGCAATAGTTAGTTTATTAAGAATTTTAGTTTGAATATGATTTGATTTATATATTTACGATTTTCTATATAAAATATCATTTGGTTAGATTTCATAATTAAAGGATAAAATTATACATAATTAGATGCATCGGGATTAGGTCAAAATTTAAAATCTTACTAATTTGATCTAAATATTTGAGTAGTGATCTAAATATTTGAATATTTGAAAAATAAATGATAAATATTTAATTATTTGTATTAATCTGCTATATTTTTAATGTATCGTTGATTATTTATTTTTTAAAATTTGATATGGTTATTAATTTATTTTAGCTAAAATTAATTGCTTGAAGACTTCAAATTTAAACAATTTTTTTTTAATAAAATACAAATTATTATCATAATAAATCATATTAAACTACTATTCAATTGGAATAAAACTGAATTATATATAACAACTCTAAAAGACTATTGAACTTTTCTTTCGTTTTATTTTCTTCTCGTGTCAAAACTCATTTTTAGAATATTTTTGCATTTATTATATTCTTATGAAAATATAAAAAGGTAACATGGTTGAAATTTAATTTTTATACTGATTGGTTAAGATTTTAAAATTACCAGATAAAATACGTGTGTGTGTGTGTGTGAGAATAATGAAGAAAAGATGCCCTAAAAGGCTTTTTCGTTAGGTGGCATAAAAAATCTATACCCACTATAATTTTTTTCGACAATCGACACCCATCATCATCATCTTTATCATGTAAGATGTGGATACACCAAATTTCATGCGATTCCACCACTTTTTTACTGTTGAATTAGCAATATAAAAAGTTTTATTGTCGGTAAACCGTTAATTTTGCACCCACTAAATCAACAGTGAAAAAGTGATGGAATCACATGAAATTTGGTGTATCCACATCTTACATGATAAAGATGATGATAATGGGTGCCGATCGTTGAAAAAAATCATGGTGGATATAAACTTTCGATGACATAAGAGGAAGGAAATTCCTTTCTATGACACATTTTCTCCATTATATATAGAGAGGGGGGGATAATCGAAGAAATGTATCCTCTTATGGCATCGAAAAATATACCCTCCATGATTTTTTTCGACGGTCAGCATCCATCACCTCTATCTATATCATCTAAGATGTAGATATACCAAATTTCATGTGATTCTACCACTTTTTCACCGTTAATTTAGTGGGTGCAATATTAACGGTTTACCGACAATAGAACTTTTTATATTGCTAATTCACCGATGAAAAAGAGGTAGAATCATATGAAATTTAGTGTATGCACATCTTAGAAGATAAAAATGATGATGATGTGTGTCGATCGTCGAATAAAATGGTGGAGGATATAGATTATTGACGTTGCCTAACGAAAAAGCCTCCTAGGGCCTCTTTTCTTCATTATTCTTATATATATATATATATATATATATATATATATATATAGAGAGAGAGAGAGAGAGAGGAAATGTGCCATAGGAAGGAATTTCCTTGTATGGCGTTGAAAAAATACATTCTCCATGATTTTTTTCGACGATCAGCATTTATCATCTTCATCTTTATCATCTAAGATGTGGATACACCAAATTTTATATGATTCTACCACTTTTTTACCGTTGATTTAGTGTCTGCAAAATTAACGGTTTACCAACATTAGATCTTGTTACATTATTAATCCAATGGTTATTGTCGGGCCCCGGTCCTTGGTCATGGAATAAAGTGTCACACGGAATAAAGTGACACGCTAAAGGGCGGGGGACACTTCTTGAGTCCGTGGGACCCACTGTAGAACAATGAAGAATTTTCGAAATACATTCCGAAATAGGGCAGATCGGAACTACAAATGGAATAATACCACTCGTATAACACAGAAGCGCCTTTTAAATGAACCCACACTACATGAGCTTGAGAACTCTGTAATTAAGCGTGCTCGGGCCAAGGAAATTTTGGGATAGGTGACCTCCTAGGAAGTAGCCCCTGGTCGGGTCCAGTTCGCTCAGAAGGACAAAACCGTGCGGTTTTAGCCAAAGTGAACAATACCGTCTATGGTGGGAGTAGGGCGTAACAGAATAGTATCGATGTTGGTCCCTTAATAGTAGGTCTGTACTTTGAGGACAAATCATTGTTCAAAGATGGGGAGAATGTCAGGCCTCGGTCCTTGCTCACGGAATAAAGTGACACACGGAACAAAGTGTCACGCTAAAGGGCAGGGGCCACTTTTTGAGTCCGTGGGATCCACTGTAGAACAATGGGGAATCTTTGGAATACATTCCGAAATAGGGCATATCAGAACTATAAATGGAATGATACCACTCCTATAATACAGAGGTTTCTTTTAAGCGAACCGGCACTACAGGAGCTTAAGAACTCCGTAGTTAAGCGTGCTCAGGCCAGGAAAATTCTGGGATGGGGAGAATGTCAGGCCTCGGTCCTTACTCACGGAATAAAGTTCCACACGGAACAAAGTGTCACGCTAAAGGGCAGGGGCCACCTTTTGAGTCTGTGGGACCCACTGTTGAACAATGGGGAATCTTTGGAATACATTCCAAAATAGGGCAGATCAGAACTATAAATGGAATGATACCACTCCTATAATACAGAGCTGTCTTTTAAGTGAACCGGCAGCACAGGAGCTTAAGAACTCCGTAGTTAAGCGTGCTCAGGCCAAGAAAATTCTGGGATCGGTGACTTTCTGGGAAGTACCCCATGGTTATATGGTTTTTTGACGCCGCCTAACGAAAAAAGCCTCCTAGGGCGTCTCTCCTCCTTTATTCACTCTCTCTCCCCATATATGTGTGTGTGTGTGTGTGTGTGTGTGTGTGTGTGTCTCTCTCTCTCTTTATATATCTATGATGATGATGGGTGCCGATCGTCGAATAAAATATTAGAGGGTATAGTTTTTTAACGCCACCTAACAAAAAAAGCCTCATAGGGCCTCTCTCCTCCATTATTCACTCTCTCTCCCCCATATGTGTGTGTGTGTCTCTCTCTCTATATATATATATATAGAGAGAGAGAGAGAGAGAGAGAGTACGACTCCGTTAGGACTGGTTTGTGTTTTTAAATTCACGAAGTTGAATAACAGCTGTTGGATCTACCCTTTGTTTTCAACGACTCAGATTAAAACAGGTTAAAAATCCATTAAATAAGAAAGCAAATATTCTCTTCCATAATTTTTGGGATGAAAAATCATAATATCCAACAGATCCTCAAGTTTTGATATTTTATCTTTCAATTAATGAAAATATTTTGGGTAATACTATTTCAAATCCTTAGAATTTGTTGGATATTCTGATTTTTCATCCTAAAAATTGTGGAAGGGAATATTTGCTTTATATTTAATGGATTTTTATGTTGTTTTAATCTTAGTCGTTGAAAGCGAAGGGCAAATCCAACAGATGTTATTCAGTTTCATGAATTTAAAAATACAAACCCGCCTTAACGAATCTGTACTATATATATATATATATATATATATAAAGAGAGGATAATTGAGGGAATGTGTCATAGGAGGAAATTTCCTCTTATGCATAAAAAAATGCACTTCCTACAATTTTTTTCAACGATTGGAACCCATAATCATCATCTTTATCATGTAAGATATTAGTACACCAAATTTCATGTGATTCCATCTTTTTTTTCACCGTTGATTTAGTGGGTTAAAATTAACGGTTTACCAACAATAGAACTTTAACAGATAGAATCACATGAAATTTGGTATATCAATATCTTACATGATAAAGATGATGATGATGATGGATGCTGATAGTCGAAAAAAATTATGGAGGATATAGATTTTTGAAGCCACCTAACGAAAAATCCTCCGAGGGCTTCTTTTCTCCATTATTATATAGGCCTTAGGAGGGTTTTTAGTTAGGCGACGTTGAAAAAAATACACTTTTCAATATTTTATTCAACGATCGGCAACCATCATTACCATCTTTATCATGTAAGATGTGGATACACCAAATTTCAAGTGATTCCATCACTTTTTCACCGTTGATTTAGCGGGTGCAAAATTAACGGTTTACCGACAATATAAATTTTTACATTGCTAATTCAACAGTGAATAAATGGTGGAATCATATGAAATTTGGTGTATCCATATCTTACATAATAAAGAAGATGATGATTGTTGCCGATTGTAAAAAAATCGTGGAGAATATAGATCTTTGACGCCACCTAACGAAAAAGCCTTTCTAGGGCCTTTTTTCTTCATTGTTCTCATATATATATATATATATATATATATATATATATATATATATATATATATATAAAGAGAGAGAGAGAGAATAATGGAGAAAAGAGGCCATAGGAGGGGATTTCCACCTATGGCGTCGAAAATACAACCTCCACCATTTTTTCTGACAATCGGCATCCATCATCGTCATCGTTATCATCTAAGATGTGCATACACCAAATTTCATATGATTCCACCACTTTTTCACCGTTGAATTAACAATGTAAAAATTTCTATTATCGGTAAACCATAAATTTTGTACCAACTAAATCAACGATGAAAAATGGTATAATTACATGAAATTTGGTGTATCCACATCTTAGATGATAAAGATGGAGATGATGTATGCCGACCATAAAAAAAACCATGGATAATGCATTTTTCCGACGCCTGACGCGACCTGGATCACGCTAAGATGTTACCTTCCGTTGATCTGCTGATGGCGGCGATGGGTGGCTGAGATTGGATCTGGAGGCTGTCGCTCCTAAAGCTTGTGGATCTCAATGGGTTTGAGGTTGTGGTTGCCGAGCTACCTGCAAGGAAGTCCCGGGATGGTTGTACCACCGAGGACCCTCCGACGGTCAAGTTAGACTAGAGATCCGAGCAGAGTAACGGCTTAGTGAAGTAAAAATGGCTTACTTGAACCGTCTAAAGAAGGGGTTTATATAGCGGTAGCAGCAAGCAGGGCAGGCGCGAGAATCACACCGGCAGTTACGCTCCCGGCGTCATACCCGTGTGATGAGCGGGATCTCCCATTAATGGCGAGACAGGCTCGTTAATGGGGGATCGTGATGGCATGGAACGTGGGATGTAGCCGGCGGATATCCCACGCATAGAGAGATTCGCGGGATGGTGGTTGCGCTTGTGAGCGGTGCCATTGGTCGGTCGATGAGACCGAGGAAGATGACCTCGGCGAGAGAGCTCACAGACGAGCAGAAGAGCTGAGGTATCTTGGTTCTGTGGTAGCCCGGAGACTAGCTGGTAGGCTGAGGAGACCAATTGTGCAAGGGCTCGGAGGTGAGCCAGTGTTTACTTGTAGGACGGGCATAAGAGTGGTCTGGTCGGCCACTGTAGGTCCTTTCTTATGAGCCCTGGGACACGTCATCTGCCACGTTTCATGATCTGGGAGATCATCGATATCGAGCATCATCATTAGCCCCCCACTCTCGTCCCGACCAGCTGACGGGTCGGGTCAAGAGTGGTCTGCCGGGTCACCCGAGGTGAGCTTCCTTTCGAAGATATCGTCAAGCGTGTCCCCGGGTAATCTGTTGTATTTTCTGGATGATGTCAGCGAATCAAGGAGAGATCTCTGCATTAAATAGGGTGCGCCGGATCGCGCGTACTTTTGCTGAAGCGACAGACCACGTGTCGGGCGCTAGTTGGCTGACGCGACTGGCCGCAGACCTCTAGCGTCTGATGGGATCCGGCCAATGTGCGTGCGACAGGTGGAGCGATCGTGGTCGTCGAATGCGAAGAGTTGTTTTGGCGGGAGTCGACTGTCGCCGTGGGATGAGGACGCCGGTGGCTATAAATAGAGGCAGGGTCCGCTTCACGACCCATCTCTCTTCATATTTCCCTCACTCTTGATCTTGTAAGCTCGGCGCTCTCCTCTTAGGTCGGATTTCTGCGTTGCCGTAGACTTCTCCATCAGGTTAGATGTCTTCCTTTGAGGAGTCTGTAGATGTCGTCAGGGTAGATTCTAGGGATCCCTCCACCGAGTCGGAGCCTTTTCGGGGAGTTAGGGTCAGATCTTCTTCCCGGGGCCATGCGTCTGGGGCGGATCCCCGAGCAGAGGTGGCGGATGCCCCTGGTATGCCATCCTTGGTGAGGTACAAGAACGAGCTTGCCACCGCTCGGGCTCGTTTCCATATCTCGTCCGGCTACACTCTACATTTGGCCGAGGAAGGAGAGAGGGCGAATCAGGTACGGGGTAAAGAGATTGCCTTATACCTGGAATCCTTTTGGGCCGGAATGCGCCTGCCCTTCTCTCCTGAGGTTGTTAGAGTGCTAAATTACTTTGGGCTAGCCCCGGACCAGCTAGTGCCGAACTCATGGAGGATTCTCCTTGGGTTCCTGGTCCGCTAGAAGTTGCAGATGATTCCTTTTGGTCTGTCCATCCTTATCTCCTCTCTTGTTTACAATGGCCACCCCGGCACCCGTGCGAGCAACCCAAGGTGGGTTTATCTTTCCTTTAGGAAACGATGGGGGGGTGCACCTGGGTCGGGTGTCGTCGCCCTGCCTTCTTCCATCCACGATTGGAAGAAGAAATTTTTCTTCGTTGGGCCGCCGGAAGGTGAGGACTGGCCCGTGCCCACCCAGTGGTCTAGGGATAGGTGCCGGTGGGGAATCCTGTCCAACAACCCCGACGCGGTGAGAGTGGCGGAGTAGGAGCCCATTCCACGGGCTGACGTGCTGCTTTCCGAGCGGGCCCTTAGTTGGGCCGGGCTCAGCCCCGCCCAGTTCGTCGGTAAGTTAGGAGCTCATAGGCATTCTGTTAGGCTTGCGTTTATTTTCATTTTTGTTTGTGTTGCTAACTTCATTGTACCTTGCCTTGTGCAGAACCCATGGACCTAAGCTACCTTCGAGCGGCCATGCGCAAGCCGAAGACGTGGTCGAAGGCTGGAGGGGCCAGCTCTTCTCGTCGGATGACGATCCCGTCTCCCCCAGCAGCCGCCCCGCCTCCGCGTTCGAGTGCGGATCACGCCCTGGAGTCCAGCGAGGCGCCGAGCCGAAAGCGGGTTCGAGGGAAAGAGGCCCCGGCTTCGAAGGTAGAGACCAGCCCTCTGCCGTCGGCCCTCAAGAGGTTCCCCCGCGCAGTCCCATGGACCCCAGCCTCCTCGATCTTGGTGGACGAGGGGGAGCTCCGCTTTGAGGTGCCCTCGGGGCTTTCCATCGCTGACAGCTTGCTGTCCAACATGGAGAGGTCGGCTGGGGGCAAGGTCCCTAAGGGGACTCTGAAGGCGCAAATGGCGTCCATCGCCCAAGAGGTCGTGCAGGTTAGTGCTCGTACTTCACTCGATTTTTCACTTTAGCGTCTCGTCATTTGCGAGATTTGGTGCTCCTTTTTCTTTCTGACCCCCTTCTGATTTCTTCAGGTCCTCTAGCACGTCGCTCTCGTCGTCCGGATGGAGGAGGATGAAATAGCCCCGGCGATGCGGGCCGCGGGCGAGCTCTCCTCACTGGAGGAGAGCTCGAAGCGGGAGCTGGAGGCGGCGATGGCGAGGGTCGCTGCCCTTGAGGGTGAGGTGGCGGCAGGGAAGCAGGAGGAGGAGGCCGCGAAGGAAGAGGCGGTGGCCGCGAAGCAGGAGGTGGCGGCCTCGAAGCAAGAGGTTGCCAGGTTCTGTGAGGCCGCCCAGGCTGCCAAGGCTAAGCTTCGGGACTCCAGGGTTCTCGTCGGCACCATGAAGAAGTCCGCAAGCACCCTTCGGAAGGAGTTGGAGGCTGCGGTAGAGGCGGCGAAGCGAGCCGACCTCAGAGCGGCGAAGGCGGTGGAGAACTTCCAGAAGTCGGAATAGTTCTACACCATCCTAGCCTCAGCCACCACCGCCATCTGGCACGAGGCCCTCGACGCCGTCAAGCCTCGGATGGCGGAGTTCGCTGACGAGGGGCTCCGGGCCGAATATCCTCGCGGGGATGATGAGCAGGGGGACGTCCCCGGGGACGAGGTCGGGGAAAGGATACCCGGTGAGGGCGACACCGAGGCTCCTATGTTGGGCGCTGAGCTTCCCGGTGTTGCGCCTGGCCCTGTGGCCTGAAGCCCCTTGTCTTCTTGTTTTTTCTTCTTTGTGTTGCCTCGGGAATTTTGTAGGCCTCCGGGCATTTTGTAAGGCTGGGGAGCCCACAATACCCTTGTAAAGACTTTTTGCTTTGTGAATACAGATTTTTGTTTTTGCAGTAGTGTTTGTGCTTGTATCTTCCTTTGTCGGTAAACACTCGTATTTGCGCAGTACTGCCTTCGTTTTATGTCAGTTCTTTGTCTAGCGATCACACATCGAGTTGAATATGTTCATTTGCCGAGTGTGCAAAAACCGGCGGGGCGACGGTATCTCCATGGCCCCGAAGTCGAGGTGGAGATCGCTTAGACGTAGAACCGGATGCCTCTTGTTGAGGTCATTGTTTCCCCCAATCAGAGCAAAGCTCTGTTTGAAATTTGAATTTCAAAAATTGAAGTAACGCTTCAGATCCAGGGCTAGGCGCGCTGCGCGTCACGTGTCAAACACGGATGCACTAGCGCCAGGTGCGTTGCGCCCTAGGCAGTGCACCATGTGTGCGCTAGCGCTAGGTGCGCTGCGGGCCACGTGTCAAACGTAGGTGCGCTAGCGCAAAGTGCACTGCACTCTGAGCAGCGCACCACGTGCAAAGCACGGGTGCGCCAGCGCTGGAATTATAAAATTCCCCACTGTTAGATCAAAAGATCTAATAATGATAAATCATTGATCAGAATTAAAATTCTGTTTTGGAAAGATTTTTCCTTTCTTGTTAAAAACAAGAAGATTGTCTTCTGTAAAACAGAAGCCCTAGGATCAAAGATCCAACGGTGGGGAAACAACCCCAAATCAATCAGAGAAAGATCTCTTTAACTGATTTAACAAATCAATTTACCCTATATAAAGGCCCCAAGACTTCAAGTCTGAGAGAGAGAAACCCCCCTAAAAACTTTGAGAAAACTCAAAGAAAGAAGAGCAAGCTCTTAGTAAAAGAAGATTATTTCTTCAAGGTAAAGAATGATTCTTGAACAAAGAAATGAAATCATCTCATTAAAACAGAAGAATTATCTTCTTAAAAGATCATAGATCTATAAAAGACCAAAGTCTTTGATAAGAAAGAGATCAAAAGATCTCATCATAAAAACAAAAGAAGTATTTACTTCATTCACAGATCATTGATCTACAAAGGCAAAGCCCTTTCAAAAATAAGAACTGTTGTTCTTGAATCTTGAGGCAAAGCCTCCTTTAAAAAGAACATAAACTTGTTCTCTGATCATAAATTTGATCAAATGCGTTTTGCGCTATTAAAAAGTGCCTTGCACTCATGAACTGCGCTTTTGCGCTCCTTGGACCGGCGCTCAACGCCAAAACGTGCCACGTGTCAACTACAGATGCAACTTGCGCTTTGCGCTTCTGAAACAGCGCACTGCGCTCATGGGCTGGCGCTCAGCGCCAAGCGCGCCACGCGTCACTCACTGGTGCGCCACTAAACTAGCGCAACGCGCTCACAAATTGAAAGCGCAATGCGCTTATAAACTGGCACTTAGCGCTAAGCGCGACACATGTCCTTTTCATGTGCGCTACTTGGCAGAAGCTCAATGCGCTCTTTAATTGGCGCAAAGCGCTCTTTAATTGGCGCAAAGCATCTGGCACGCCACGTGGCGCGCTGTCAGAACACACATTGTTCTGATGAATGCTATGCATTCAATATAAGACAAAAAAATGTCAGGATTTAATGCTCAGCATTATTAAAAGAGCCAAGCCCAAATAAAGGCTCAACAACCCAGAACAATAAAAATGTTAAACATTTATTGGACTTAGCCCAATACTGGCCATAAGTCCTCAACTTATATTTAATTGAGCCCATCTGCTCATGAATATTTAACTGATCTTAGTCCCAAAGTGGACTACAGATCTTTCAATCAACTCACACCAGTTTGAGGGTACATCTCTTTACTCCTCTGACATCTGTCGTTGTAATCCTTCAACATCTTTAGAGAGATGACGGGTCCCGACAACCACACATTTCACGAACTGTGGGGTCCCTTTAAACCCACGGACTACGATGTCCTTAACCTCGGACTGTGGGGTCCCTTTAAACCCACGGACTACGATGTCCTTAACCTTGGACCACCATGTCCTTAAACTGGTAATGGACCACTATGTCCTTAAACTGGTAATCGACCGCAATGTCCCTAAACTAAACAATAGAGTCCAAATGCTCTTTTGTTGGATCTAAATGATCCCGTTAAGTTGATCTTAGTCTAAAATTAGACTAACGTATCCTTAACAAACGTTTAAATTGATCTTAGTCTCAAATGAGACTAACGTATCCTTAAACCAACCCCCAAACCCAAATCTAAGAAAATACGGATTTGGACTAATCCACGTCCTACGGACGACAACATAAATTAGTCTCCGTATACAATCCACGGGCAACCAAAGACAGAACAAACACCCACGACACGAAGTGACTATCTGGAGAAGGAGAAAGTGGTTACCGCGATGCGGTAGCGTAATTAACTGCAGGGGCTTGCGCCTGCAGGGAAGAGCGTCTCTACAATCAAAAACCTCTCGAACGAGGGGGAATCTGACGAAGTCTGCTACATCGGCCGCATCCGTTCAAACCTTCGATAAACGGTGCCATAAATCAACTTGGCATCTTCGAAGAGGTGGACGGATAGCACCAATTAGCATCTGCCCTCGGAATTCAGGCCCCGACGTTCCAACGTTCCGGTCGCGTCTTTCCGGCGGAGAACAGATTCTGGTACACCCGGTGGGACCTTTTCCTCTTTCTACTCCACACTTCGTGTGTCGTGTTTTTCCCGCGATCAGATAATCGCGGTGTGTATGTTTTTGGTTGCCCTTAGGGGAATGGATACTGAAGCCGGCATTTCGTCTCTATGAAGAATGGCGTTTGCTCCCACCCTATCAACTCAGGCTCTGTCATGTCCGGTGGAGTCAAGTATGGGTCACTTGCAGCCTCAAATCTCTGCAATCCGGCTCTTCAAGAAATCAACGGGCTTTTTTTTGGGTCGGTGCTCCCACCTCCCACCCTCGGTGCCTCAATGCCAATGGAGGAAGCCCAGTGGAAGTCTGTCTTCCACAGGCTGGTTCCCCAAGCTGTAGCTTTGCCAATAGAATCAGTTCTCAAACAACTGGCACCTTCCAAGGACCAAGGTCGACGCAGGGGGAAAAATATTTAAGCTCTCAAACGAAACATAGGGTAGGCTCGGCAAAATCCTGAAGCTAATCAAATCCCGGACGTAAGAAACGGTCGACGTCGATATCAGCGTCATACAAAATGAGCTGGGGGCAGTTCTCCGTATGGTCCTGTTTCAACCCCAGTGGTGAATGTTGTTGTTCCAACTGGGAACGGCTTCAAATTGATTGTGAAGGGTCAGACAAAATTCTCCTACCGCGATATTAAAGAAGTCTCCGCAGCCCATGGAGATCCCACGAGAGCGGAAACCATTTCGCTCCCTGAGACAACTTTCCTCATCTATATATAAGGTGTGGAAGCAGGTGAAGGGGACTAACCCTAAGACGGATCCTGATACAGTGGTCCCTCCCAAAACTAAAGCGGCTATTCACAACAAGAGGCCTAATAAAGCACAAGTGCAAGGAGCAAAATCCAAAGGCCAAAACTCCAAACACCCCAAGCGTGGGGGCATGGTAACACACACTATTTATATGGCTTCTGGAAATGAGGAAAGCCATGCTTCTACGGGTCATCGACCGCTTACCCGATCAATAACGAAAGCTCAGGAACAACAGCAGCAGAAACTTCAGGAGATGCTGACTGCAATGGCCGTACTCACTGGGCCGAAAGAAAATCCAGAGACCTCAGAGCAGCGTCGGGAACAAGAAACTGATACTGAATTCCTCCGAAGAATGCTCGAGAGGAAAGAAAAAGAGGCTGCGGAACAGGCAGCCAACATCAAACGAATGGCTCTCTTGTTCCAAGATATGGCCGGGATGATGTTACAGCCGGAACCTCCAGCTGAAGACCCCTCGATTATCATTGAAGACGACAGAGGGGAGACATCGAACCCTCTTCCGGCTCTTTCAGCAGCCAAGGAGGAGACAATCTCTAAGGCCGCTCTGGATGATTACATTGCTCAGCAAATACAGGCTCACCAGGAGAATAAAGCGGCTGGGCAGATCGTTAAAACTGGACGACCCTATCCAGGATGGTACGACCAAATAAGGTACCCGTCGGGATATACAATCCCCAAATTCCACGTATATAAGGGGACGGGAAATCCGCACCAGCACGTTGCTCAATTCAGACCCTTGTGCGGTAATACTGGGGGTGACGATAAACTGCTGCTTCGCCAATTTGTTGGCAGCTTATCGGAGACAGCGTTTGAATGGTACTCGAAGCTTCCCGACGACTCCGTCAAAACGTTTACAAAAATGGAGTTGCTATTCACTCAGCGTTTCGCGAGTGCTAGTGAACGCACCCCAATAACGGCATTGATTAATGCCAGGGTAAAGCCAGGCGAAACATGGGTGCAATATGCAATACGGTGGCGAAATTTATGGTCAAAATGCGAGCAGCGTATCGAAGAAGCGCCGGCGGTAGGCATGTTCGTGGGAACTCTTGATCCGCAGGTGACCATCTCCCAGTTCATAATGTTTTTCAAGCCGACCACTTTCCAGGCTTTGATTGACAAACTGGCCCAAATGGACCAGATGGGTCATAGACCTTCCTCTTCGAAGCCGGAGCCTCGAAAAGAAAAAGGGAAAGGGAACGCGAATTTTGTCGCCAATACTCAACAACAGCAGAGCAACTTAAAGCCAGTTGTTCGCCAAAACAACGTGCGTCCACGCCCATCTCTCGAGGAGAGACTGGGACGTCCTTACTCGTTTTCCCGGGACAAAACGATGAGACTATTCGAGCTGGCAATGCGCAACAAACTCATCAATCTGCCGGATCCAAAACGTCCGTTGCAGCCAGGCGATGTCAACAATCCTAATTACTGCCCTTACCACCAAGCAGTAAGGCATCCAATTGAAGATTGCTTCGTCTTCAAAAACTGGGTTGAAGACCAGTATCAACAAGGCAAGATCGCATTGTCCGAAAACTGGAAGATGAACCCGCCACAACCACATGATCCGACAAAGATGGACATGCCGGGGGCATCATGCTCATTCATAGAGAAAGCCCCATGGACCGCAATGTCCTAAAACTTGCAACGGACCGAAACGTCCTTAAACTAACAATGGACCGCAATGTCCTAAAACTTGCAACGGATCGAAACGTCCTTAAACTAACAATGGACCGCAATGTCCTAAAACTTGCAACGGACCGAAACGTCCTTAAACTAACAATGGACCACTATGTCCTAAAACTGAAAATTGACCGAGACGTCTATAAACTACTACGGACCGCAGTATCCTAAGGCTGACACAAAAAAAAATGGTACGTCCATAAGTAAGATGGGCACGGATGAAAACCCGAAAGGGCTCCGTGAGTAAAACCAGCAGGACTACCTACGAAGTTTGTGAAAACCCGAAAGGGCGCAGACTCGTTAAAAAAAACGGTACGTCCACAAGCGAGATGTGCACGGATGAAAACCCAAAAGGGCTCCGTGAGTAAAAACAGCAGGACTACCGGCGAGTTTTGTGAAAACCCGTAAGGGCGCAAACTCGTTAAAAGACACTTGCAGGGTCCTCTCGATCCTGTAAGGAGAAACCACCTGCGTGAGATCTTTACGACTCACAAGGGAGCAACACACTTAGGGATCTTCATGGTTCCTAAGGAGAAATTACACTTGCGAGATCCTCACGACTCGTAAGGAGAACCCTCCTTTGAGACCCTCACGGCTCATAGGATTCAAAAGCCTTAAGCTACAGGGATCTGAACCTGTTCTTAAGCCATCACAACCTCCAAAGCTGCCCTACAAGCGGTTCAATGCCGACCCTTGTATACAATCCACGGGAGCGAATAAACATTTCCCTAACAAAGTCTCATCCGTGACTAGGGATATGTTTACACAGTGAACGGCCCTTGTAAGTCCTCTCGACTTATAAGGAGAAAGCACTCTTGTAAGATCCTTACGACTTATAAGAGAGCATACACTTAGGAATCCTCACGATTCTTAAGGAGAAAACGCACCTACGAGATCCTCACGACTCGTAGGGAGAAACACCTTTATGAGACCCTTACGGCTCATGAAGTCAAAAGCCTTAGTCGACGGGATCCTAACCCTGTTTGCTAAGCCACCTTTGTTCGACATCGACAGAGGCAAATGATGATTCGCTCCTGGCAATATCCCAGTTGTAGCGATGCTGATGCCTAAATTGGTATCAAATTCCAAGTCCTTTCATGGCAAATGATGATTCGCTCCTGGCAATATTCCAGTCGCAGCGATGCTGATGCTAAGATTGGCACCAGATTCCAAGTTCCATACTCGTGGCAAAAAGTCAAAGAGCCAAAAATGCATATGAAATAGCCGAAATGATGGGGCAACTTGCAACCAAATCAACAAGTAAAAATGTATGGATACAAAAATAGCCGAAATGATTGGGCAACTCGCAATGAAAAGACAGCAAGTAAGAATAAAACAAATAGCTGAAATGATTGGGCACCGCGAAAAATAGCCGAAATGATTGGGCAATCGCGACTTTCGCGATATAAAAGCTGAAATGATAGAGCATCGCGGAAAGAATTAAAAAAAATTTAAAAAAAATGAAAGAATGAAACTTTTTGCCCTACAGGTGAGATCGCATCGATCCCTGTATACAATCCAGGGGCACAAACAAAGAGGGAACCATACCTCCCCACCAGGCTCCATCAGAAAGCGAAGCCAAATCTCGACGGTTCATAGACAACCTAGAGACAACCTCGACATTTGTTGCAATATTGCAGACACAATGTCAACAAACGAAGCAAAGGAAGATCTCTAGTTTCAAGGTCTCGACGTCAATATCGACAACTTAGAGATCACCAACGGCGTTTCCCCTCACTCCAGCAGGATGCAGATGCAACGTCAATGAAAGACCTCACGGTCGAAACAAAGCGGAGTGACGGCAAAATCCCAGCTCCACCTAAGCATTCATCTCGTTACACCAGACGCAATGTCAACAACGGCGTTCCTTCGCAGTCCAGCAGGATGCAGACGCAACGTCAACAAAAGACCTCACGGTCGTAACAAAGCGGAGTGACGGCAAAATCCCAGCTCCACCACAGCATTCGTCTCGTTACAGCAGACGCAATTTCAACAACGGCGTTCCTTCGTAGTCCAGCAGGATGCAGACACAACGCCAAAGCAAATGAAGCGAAAGCAATATTCCTAGCTTCAGGGTCTTGACGGCAACTCATATAAAACCTGAAAGACTATCGGAGATCATCCCACACCAGCGCAGGGTGGTCACCACCTTGACGTTCGTCTCGATACAGCAGACGCAACGCCAAAGCAAACGAAGCGAAGGCAATATTCCTAGCTTCAGGGTCTTGACGGCAACTCATGTAAAACCTGAAAGACTATCGGAGATCATCCCACACCAGTGCGGGGTGGTCACCACCTTGACGTTCGTCTCGATACAGCAGACGCAACACCAAAGCAAATGAAGCAAAGGCAATATTCCTAGCTTCAGGGTCTTGACGGTAACTCATATAAAGCCTAAAAGACTACCGGAGATCATCCCACATGGAGTGGTCACCACCTCGACGTTCATCTAGATACAGCAGACGAGATATCACTACAGCGTCCTTCCTCCAACAGGATTCGGACACGCCAAAGCAAACGAAGCGAAGGCCAAATTCCCAGCTTCAGGGTCTTGATGGTAACTCATATAAAACCTGAGAAACTATCGGAGATCATCCTACACCAGCGCGGAGTGGTCACCACCTCAACGTTCATCTCAATACAGTAGACGAGATGTCACCACAGCGTCCTTCCTCCAACAGGATTCGGACACGCCAAAACAAACGAAGCGAAGACCAAATTCCTAGCTTCATGGTCTTAAATGGTAAATCATATAAAACCTGAAAGACTACCGGGGATCATCCCACATAGAATGGTCACCACCTCGACATTCGTCTCGATACAGCAGACGCAATGCCAGCAAATGAAGTAAAGGCCAAATTCCTAGCTTCAGGGTCTTGACGGCAACTCATATAAAACTTGAAAGACTATCGGAGATCATCCCACACCAGCGTGGAGTGGTTATGACTCATCGGGGCTCCCCAAACTGAGCCTAATCTTAAATAAAAAACGGCATGGCAAAATTCCTAACGCTTGCTCTTCCGACGGTCAAACTGCCTAGGAAGATTGCTTGAAGACGTCTTGTCCAGCCCCCGAAGGGATCAGAGACACGACAGTCGCAAGGCTACTCGAACAGCAAGATTGCCTGTCGAGGGATACATCAGCCAACGCGACGGTACGACGGGAAAAACCCTAGTACCACAAACCCTAACGGACCTCTGTCGTAAAGAGCAGAGGTTAACTGTGACGTTAGGACATTCTTGCGAGAACTTCTCGATTCATCTCGACTTATAAGGAAAAGCCTTAGGCAATGAGGATTTAAAAAAAAAACTGTTTCCTGAGCACTGGGGCCCTGCAAGTCGGTCCAAAATGAACTCTTGCATACTATTCACGGACCACACTCTCCAAAGTCGAATCTCGACAAGGAGGGAAACAACCACTTACGAGTCCTCGCAACTTGTAAGAAGGAAAAATTCTCTTGTGAGATCCTTACGACTCTCAAGGGAAACCACACTTGGGAATCCTCACGATTCTTAAGGAGAAAATACACCTACGAGATCCTTTCGACTCGTAGGGAAAAAAATCTTTATGAGACCCTCACGGCTGATGAAGTTGAAAAGTCTTAGGTAGCAGATCTAAACCTGGCTTCCTAAGCCATCACTACCTCTCGAAGAGTTCAAGATGAAATGTTCTTTATTATCTACAGGCTACGCTTACTAAGGTAACATGCCGGCAACAAAGAAAAGAGAAATAAGCGACAATAAGGAGAACATTCGATTCACTTTCAGTTAAGTGTACCCATTCATGCATGTGCAAAAAGGTTTAATGCATAAAATAAACACATGGAAATGGAAAAGCTTGCTATTCATACTTTAAAAAATTCCTACATTGATGACAACAGTAAACAAAAACGCCATTAAAGTGTTTACAAAGGCACGACATCAAATCCAGGACATGGATTGAGAAATTCAAAAGTTAAGTCCATCCAAAAAATTTTGGGTCTCCCGGACCATCTTCGTGTGCATCCTTTCACGATCACAAGCATCAGGATCCCCGCCGATGTCTTCCACCCTTCGATAGGCAGCATGTATCGCCGCCTGCTGAAAAGCTTAATGAAGGATATCAATAAGATTGTCCCGTCTTTTCTTTGAGATTAGGCCCATCATATACACCGAGTGCACCTTATCTTCAGCGTCGTCTAATGCCTTAAGTGGCATGCCAGCATAAAATAAAGGAAGTTCTCCCCAGATCGCTCCCACAATAAGCTTCAAAAGAGAGGAACGACGAGGAAGCATTCGACCATTATACGCACCGAAGCGACCCATAATTTCAGCGCATTGGGCGTTTGTGAATTCTTGGTTTTGGGAACGGCCGAGTGAGCGGATGTCTCCATAAGAGATAATCTCATCGAGATCATATAAATGAGCAGCCGTAACGTCTGAAAAAGAAAATCAATGAGAGTTAGTAGACAGACTGATTAAGAAAAAGCTTATTGAAATAGACACGAGATTTAAACCACTCTTGATATCCCCAAGGAAGAAATAAGTGCTAAATAAATTACCCAATGAATTTAATTCAGTGCAATTAAGAAAGGAATCCTAAAAAGGATTTCGCATTTAATATGAAGGTCCCTCGGGACAAAGGAGTTAAACTCATCAAGAGCAATGCTCTGCAGACAGGAATGACACCTGTCAAAGTCAATTATGAGGGTAATTAAAAATTCTCCGGGAATTCTAAGAGTCTCGCTCTGAAGAAATGATGGAATAACCATTAGAAGATTTGAAATAAGAGTTTTAATGAATTAAAAATTCTGAAATCTATGAACAAACTCTAAGAGTTCTTCATGAGCAGAACCCTGTTCATGGGATAAGAAGCCCCAAGAAAAGATCTACTTAGATCTATGGGTTCATGATCTGAAGAGAGCAAAGCTCTATTAATGAAACCCTAAAAGGGTTTTCTTTAGATCAAAGATCTATGAAGAGCAATGCTCTGTTAATGGGTAAAACCCTAGTTTATTAAAAGTTTTAAACTTTACCTAAGTTTTGAAAGAGATTTTACTCGTGAAAAGTTCTGAAGAGCAATGCTCTGAAACAAAGGTTCTCAAAGAAAAAGATGAAAATCATCTAAGAGACCAAATGTCCTATTTATAGGCATCGAAACGCCTCTTCAACTTCTGAGTTGATCCAAGGGCGTAGATGCTGCCACCGCTGCACTCACGTATAGGCCACGTGAGCGCAACGGTGGGGGGGCAGTCATGTTCCTTAGCGTGGAAGGCTCGGAGAGGTATGTTGATGATAGACCGAGCAAGGTAGCTGCCCGGGGCCTCTAGGCGAGGGCTTCGATCCCTGGAGTTGTAAGGTAGTGAATTGGCAGCCGGGGATAGCCGAGCAGGGTATCCGCTCAGATCCCTCTTGTGAGGGCTTTTGTTTCTTAGCGCGGGAGGGGTCGTGAGAGGCCTACTAAGGACGTAGCCGAGCAGGGTAGCTGCTCGGTGCCTCTTGGCGAGGGCTTTGATCCGTAGGGTGTTGGGGTAGGGAGCTACCATCCAGGGATAACCGAGCAAGGGTGGGCCCGGTTGCCTCTTGCGAGGGATTTTGATCCTTAGTGCGGGAGGGGCTGTATGTGGCCTGCTAAGGATGGCCGAGCAGGGTTACTGCCCGGTGCCTCTTGGCGAGGGCTTTGATCCTTAGTGCGGGAGGGGTCGTGAGTGGCCTACTAAGGACGGGGCCGAGCAGGGTAGCTGCTCGGTGCCTCTTGGCGATGGCTTTGATCCATGGTGTTTTGGGGTAGGTAGCTACCAGCCAGGGATAACCGAGCAAGGGCGGGCCCGGTTGCCTCTTGCGAGGGCTATGATCCTTAGCGCGGGAGGGGCCGTAAGTGGCCTACTAAGGATGGCCGAGCAGGGTTACTGCCCGGTGCCTCTTGGCGAGGGATTTGATCCCTGGTTTGTTGGGGTAGGGAGCTACCAGCCAGGGATAACTGAGCAAGGACGGGCCCGGTTGCCTCTTGTGAGGGCTTTGATCTTTAGCGCGGGAGAGGCCGTGAGTGGCCTACTAAGGACGGGGCCGAGCAGGGTAGCTGCTCGGTGCCTCTTGGCGAGGGCTTTGAACCTTGGTGTGTTGGGGTAGGGAGCTACCAACCAAGGATAATCGAGCAAAGGCGGGCCCGGTTGCCTCTTGCGAGGGCTTTGATCCTTAGCGCGGGATGGGCCGTAAGTGGCCTACTAAGGATGGCCGAGTAGGGTTACTGCCCGGTGCCTCTTGGCGAGGGATCTGATCCCTGGTTTGTTGGGGTAGCGAGCTACCAGCCAGGGATAACCGAGCAAGGGCATGCCCGGTTTCCACTTGCGAGGGCTTTGATCCTTACCGCGGGAGGGGACGTAAGTGGCCTACTAAGGATGGCCGAGCAGGGTTACTGCCCGGTGCCTCTTGGCGAGGGCTTTGATCCCTGGTTTGTTGGGGTAGGTAGCTACCAGCCAGGGATAACCGAGCAAGGGCGGTCCCGATTGCCTCTTGCGAGGGCTTTGATCCTTAAGGACGGGCCGAGCAGGGTTACTGCCCGATGCTTCTTGGCGAAGGCTTTGATCCCTGGTTTGTTGGGGTAGGGAGCTACCAGCCAGGGATAACTGAGTAAGGGTGGGCCCGGTTGCCTCTTGGCGAGGGCTTTGATCCCTGGTTTGTTGGGGTACGGATACCAGCCAGGGATAACCGAGTAAGGGCGGGCCCGGTTGCCTCTTTCGAGGGCTTTTCATCCTTAGCGCGGGAGGGGCCGTAAGTGGCCTACTAAGGATGGCCGAGCAGGGTTACTGCCCGGTGCCTCTTAGCGAGAGCTTTTTGTCCTTAAGGATGGCCGAGCAGGGTTGCTGCCTCTTGGCGAGGACTTTGAACCCTGGAGTTGTGGGGTAGGTAAGCTACCAGCCAGGGATAGCCGAGCAGGATAGCTGCAGGGCTGCCTCTTGGTGAGGGCTTCGATCCCTGGCGTTGTGGGGTAGGGAAGCTACCATCCAGGGATAGCCGAGCAGGGTAGCTGCAGGGCTGCCTCTTGGTGAGGGCTTCGATCCTTAGCGCTGGAAGGGCCGTGGGAGACCTGCCAAGGATGAACCAAGCAGTGAAGCTGCTCGGTTGCCTCTTAGTGAGGCCTTAGATCCCTGGCGTTGTGGGGTAGGTGAGCTACCGGCCAGGGATAGCCGAGCAGGGTAGCACAGGGCTGCCTCTTGGTGAAGCTTAGGTCCTTGGCACTGGAGGGGCCGTGGGAGGCCTGCCAAGGATGAACCAAGCAGTGAAGCTGCTCGGTTGCCTCTTAGTGAGGGCTTCGATCCCTGGCATTGTGGGGTAGGTGGGCTACCGGCCAGGGATAGCCGAGCAGGGTAGCTGCAGGGCTGCTTCTTGGTGAGGGCTTCGATCCTTGGCGCTGGAGGGGCCGTGGGAGGCCTGCCAAGAATGAACCAAGCAGTGAAGCTGCTCGGTTGCCTCTTAGTGAGGGCTTAGATCCCTGGTGTTGTGGGGTAGGCGAGCTACCGGCCAAGGATAGCCAAGCAGGGTAGCTGCTGGGCTGCCTCTTCATGAGGGCTTTAGGAAGATGGATAGTCGCGAGTGACACGTGCCACGAATGCGTAGAGGAGGCGAAGCGCCAGAGCCGCGTCGTTTCGATTTCGCATCGAGCGGCGCGATGTCTGCCGCGTGGCGGCACAGTTGCGGGCGACCGTTGAACTCCGAGGGCATTGTGGGCTATAAAATGGAGAGATTGTTAATGACTCCTTTCCTCACACCCAAAACGCAAGAATGGAGGACTTCCCCTTCACCATCCCCGATATCATAAGCTTCGAGGACGTGTATCTCTATGATCAGTACTGCACT
This sequence comes from Agapanthus africanus, assembly GCA_030015575.1. Taxonomy (NCBI): domain Eukaryota; kingdom Viridiplantae; phylum Streptophyta; class Magnoliopsida; order Asparagales; family Amaryllidaceae; genus Agapanthus; species Agapanthus africanus. The sequence goes on from JASDDO010000014.1 coordinate 599,080,787, forward strand.
GATGACACGGTGCAGTTGGTGATAGGCCGGATCGAGGATCATTTCGGTCGATTGCTCCCCCGGCGCTCCTCCCTACTTCAGGTGTTGATGTACTCCATCTGGAGGGCGTCGCTGGGGCTCTACAACCCCTTATCCGAGCAGCTGAAAAACGAGGCCATTGGCAAGCTGAGGTCTCTGAGGCGTTTCGTCCCGATCTCTGCGAGCCGGCTAAATCGCTCGGAGGAGCTCGTCTTTGAGTGCTACCACTTGATGCTCGATGCCGACGCTAGCGGGGGTCATCGAAGGGAGAGGTTAGACGCTGCGAGGGCTTGGCTGGCGGAAATATCCTCAGAGTACCACGAACAATGCTCTCTGTACCCCGTCCCCCCGCCCTTAGCCTCTTCTAGTAGCACTGCCTGGGAGACATTGAGCGGTGTGTACTCCTGGAACTTTGGGAGATAGGGCTTTTGCCATTCAGGTCCCCTTCTCTCTTCTCTTGCCCTCTTCTTCTGGTCGGTTTGCTCTGCCCAGGGGAAATTTGCGCTTACCTCGGATTCGAGCTGGACCTTGCGCTCGGTCCAGGCCTTTACCTCGGCCATGGTCTTAGGTTGCACTAGTGCAAAGGAGCGTAACCACTCCTTGTGCCTAAGACCAGACCTTAGTGCCGTGATGACCGTCTCGTCCCGGTGCTCGGGGACCTCGAGAAGGGCGTTGTAGAAGCGGGTGACGTATGCTTTGAACGTCTCTTTGTACCCGCTCTTGATCGTGAAGAATTTGATCGACTGTGCGTTTTTGCGGCCTGTTCCCGACGAAGTGGCCGAGGAATTGGGTGGCCGGCTCGTTGAAAGTTGAGATCGAGCGCGACTCGAGTCCTCGGAACCAGTCTTGCCTGGAGCGGATGAGAGTGGCTAAGAAAGCTCGGCACTGGGCGGCGTCGGAGTTATCCTGGAAGCTCATCCCTGCGGTGAACGCATCCAAATGTTCCTTTGGGTCAGACTTGTCGTTGAAGAGGGAGACCTTTGGGGGATTGTTGCGAGAGGAGACGTGGACAGCGTACAGCTCCTCGGTGAAGGTTTGGTGAGAGAGTCAGCGGCGTACTTAGCCCCGTCGCTCGAACGGTGACCCTCCCGATGCAGACCCTCGATCTTCTTCTCGAGGGCGTCGAGTCGGCCGTGGTACCCTGACGACTCGGCACATTTTGATCCCAGGCCTCTGCTGTTGGAAGCATGCGTCTGGCCTCGGCCCCGGTTCCTCTCAATGAGGTTCCTTAGATCCCCCGGCGAGGTAATCTTCGAGCCGCCGTGGTGAGTCTCGTCCGCGCGACCCCGTCGAGGGAGGGGGTGTCAGTCAGGCCTGGTAACAGGTGAGCTGATAGACATCTCCTCGAGAGGGACAGGTGCGCGAAGGATCTCGGGACGAGGCGCTCTGGCGATGGACCTCAGCGTTGAACTGTGAAGCGCCCAGCGTGCCTCAGAACGTATTGGCCCGGGAGATCTGCGGCCGTGGGAGGTAGCGACGCGGTGGTCGGCAGTGCCGACGCGGACGGAGTCTTCTCTTCCCATGTAGGGGTCCCGGTCCCGAGGCGGGGGAGCGGCGACCTGGGGATCTTGCCTTGCCGTTTGAACGCGGATGAGAGCCTCCACGAAGGACGCGAGTCGATATATTCGGCTGGCAAGGGCGCTAATGGCATTCGGCGGAGGAGGTTCGTCCGCGCCTCCGTTGAAGGGGAGGCGGCAGCTAGTGCTTGGATCTTCGTGATGATCGCTCGCCATTGGATTGAGATTGGAAAGTGAACTTTTGTTTTTGTGGAATCAAGGAGTTCCCACAAACGGCGCCAGCTGACGCGACCTGGATCACGCCAAGATGTTACCTTCCGTTGATCTGCAGATGGTGGCGATGGGTGGCTGAGATTAGATCTGGAGGCTGTCGCTCCTGAAGCGTGTGGATCTCAATGGGTTTAAGGTTGTGGTTGCCGAGCTACCTGCAAGGAAGTCCTGGGGTGGTTGTACCATCGAGAACCCTCCGACGGTCAAGTTAGACTAGAGATCCGAGCAGAGTAACGGCTTAGTGGAGTAAAAATGGCTTACTTGAACCGTCTGAAGAAGGGGTTTATATAGCGGTGGCAGCAGGCAGGGCAGGCGCGAGAATCACGCCGGCAGTTACGCTCCCGACGTCACGCCCGCGTGATGAGCGGGATCTCCCATTAATAGTGAGACATGCTCGTTAATGGGGGATCGTGATGGCGTGGAACGTGGGATGTGGCCGGCGGATATCTCGCGCATTGCGAGATTCACGGGATGGCGGTTGCGCCTGTGAGCGGTGTCGTTGGTCGGTCGATAAGACCGAGGAAGATGACATCGGCGGGAGAGCTCGCGGACGAGCGGGAGAGCCGAGGTATCTTGGTTCTGTGGTAGCCCAAAGACGAGCTGGTAGGCCGAGGAGACCAATTGTGCAGGGGCTCGGAAGTGAGCCAGCGTTTGCTTGTAGGACGGGCACAGGAGTGGTCTGGTCGGCCACTATAGGTCCTTTCTTGTGAGTTCTGGGACACGTCATCTGCCACGTGTCATGATCTGGAAGATCATCGATATCGAGTATCATCAACGCCATAGAAGGAAATTCCCTCCTATGGCACCTTTCCTCTATATATATAGAGAGAGAGAGAGAGAGAGAGAATAATGGAGAAAAGATGCCATAGGAGGGAATTCCCTCCTATGGCGTCGAAAAAATACCCCCTCCATCAATTTTTCCGACGATCGGCCTCTATCATCTTCATCGTCATGATTTAAGATGTGGGTACACCAAATTTCATGTGATTCTACAACTTTTTCACCGTTGATTTAGCAATGTAAAAAGTTCTATTGTCGGTAAACCGTTAATTTTGAACCCACTAAATCAACGGTGAAAAAGTTGTAGAATCACATGAAATTTGGTGTACCCACATCTTAAATGATGACGATGAAGATGATGGGGGCCGATCGTCGGAAAAATTGGTGGAGGGGGTATTTTTTCGACGCCATAGGAGGGAATTCCCTCCTATGGCCTCTTTCCTCCATTAATCTCATATATATATATTGGGTCATGAGTATAATAGGAAGACCGGCCTTATATATTTCTCTACAATACAACCATCTACGCCTACAAACAAATCAAAAAATAAAGCAAAACACATGTCTCCTTATTAATATATTTTCAGGGGAAGAGCAGAACAAATCTTCCTTTACTGTGATTCACCCGCAAAAGCCTATTATTACCAGCTAATTTGGAGCATCGAATTTAGTTACAACTGAACATGCTTTTCGAGGCATAGATTTTTTCCAAGTAACTGGTAGGAAATAAACAACGTGAAGCAAAAACAACATTTATTATCATTCATAATCAATAGTCAGCGGGGTCAATTAATTACCACTGCATGCATGTTGCAAATTTACAAACAAGCAGTGGTACAGTGCAGGCTTTGATCGTATTTCGACCTTATGCAATGGAATCCTTACGTGCACATCGACCTAGAGGACTGGTTTAAAACTTTCAGCTCATATGGGGGGTTCCACCGAGGATGGGTTTCCGGGCACAACCATGGGACGATGACCTAGCCCTATGCCGACATGTCTAAAGATGCAGCGGCTCACACGGTACATCGCCAATGCTGTCTCAAAGGGACTGAAGCATCATGATGATGACGGGGTTTACTTGACAGCGAAGGGCTCACGTTCTACTTCGGCCGGACCTCTAACAACACAGACTTATATATGCAAATGCTACTAAAAAAGATAAACCAAAATAAACATGTTAAGATTTGATGAAAGGGGTATATATATGAGAATAATGGAGGAAAGATGCCATAGGAAGGAATTTCCTTCTATGACGTCGAAAGAGTAAGCCCTCCATCGTATTTTCTGACAATCGGAATCCATCAACTTCATCGTTATCATCTAAGATGTGGATACGCCAAATTTCATGTGATTCTACAACTTTTTCACCGTTGAATTAGTGGGTTCAAAATTAACGGTTTACACACAATAGAACTTTTTATATTGCTAAATCAACGGTGAAAACGCTGTAGAATCACATGAAATTTGGCGTATCCACATCTTAGATGATAACGATGAAGTTGATGGATTCCGATCATCGGAAAACACGATGGAGGACTTACTTTTTCGACGCCATATGAGGAAATTCCCTCCTATGGCCTCTCTCTCTATATATATATATAGAAAGAGAGGGGGGGGATTCAGGCCTAAACTAAGAAATTCACGCACCACTTCAAAATCGAAATTTTTTAAATATTTTCGACGATGTGAAACACTCATCTTGATCTAAACGGTGAAATACACGGGTACATTGAAATTCATGTGGTTTCGAAATCGTTTGCATATTGATCTCAACGGTTTATCGATATACTTAGATCAACATGCAAACTATTTCGAAATCGTATACATATGAATTTCGGCGTATCCAAGTACTTCACCGTTTAGATTAAGATAAACGGTTCGAATCGTCGAAAATGTTCAAAAAATTTCGATTTTGATGTTGTGCGTGAATTTCTTAGTTTAACGAGCCCGGGCCTCGAGGATCCTAATTCTCTCTCTCTCTCTCTCTCTCTCTCTCTCTCTCTCTATATATATATATATATATATATATATATATATATATATACACACACATACACACACACACAGATCAACGTTTTTGGCACGTGAGTTGCACGTCATTATACATATTTTATTGATGAATGTCTTTATTAATTTAACTACGTGCATCGCACTTTTTAAATAATAATTGTCACGACTTAAAATTGGCACGTGGCGGCCCTTAAAATACGCAACGTTTACAGGCATAACGCAATTTAAGTAAACCGAAAACCCAGCAATCTAAACCATTAAAGGTAGTAAGAAATAATAGAATTTTCAAAACCTTTGAAATCTCAACCCAAATTCTTTAAAAGTCCAACTTTTCTTCCTTTAAAATTTTGGTAGCACCTCCTTTGTAAAAACCAGCACCAAAATGGGTACAACAAAAATATAAGTAAAGCATCCCCAAACGGGAGCAAATACACGCCCAAAGGCGGAAAACAACCACCATAACAGATATACGACGTCGTAGCGAAGAAATAAAAGACGATATAAATAAAAGTATGTAAATGCATAAAAGACATTCAAATCATAAAATAATATACAATATCGTCCTCACATCAAGTCTCTAAGTCATACATGAAAGTGGTAGATGGAGAGTGCAGGATACAACGAATATACAATGAACATAACGGATAACCACAAAACCCACCTAAAGCAAAACTGCACACTGTGAGTCAAAGCGGTATTCGCAGCAAAATATGATATGATAGATGAATAGCCTGCCTCGATTACTCTGGGGAACAACCTGCAAAACACTGTGGCACAACGGGGGTGAGTTGCCAACTCGTGAATAGTAAATAATATATGCAGGTAATCGCAAGTATGCACGTACAGCGCGAATCTAACATATGCAAGCTAAATGCAATAAATGGTCATATGTATGCAATAGTCATGAAAGATATACTAGCAGGTACAACTAATACATGAAGCAATAATATGACAATCAGTATGCAACAATCATGTAAGGTGCTCTATCAGGTACTACTAATATATGAAGCAATGATATGACAATGTATATATGCAGCAGTCATGAAAGGTACTCTAGCAGGTACAACTAATACATGAAGCAATGCATATAAAATAAGAGTATGTGAATGCAACGGTCATGGAAGGTACTCTATCAGGTACTACTGATATATGAAGCAGTGCATAAACAATAAATGTGGAGTATGGGATGAAACATGTCATTTCCACGGAATCCTGACCTCGTGGTAGGACCAAGTCCAACAAGACAATCCAAATCCCAATTTCCTCAAATCAGCCCCCAAATTGGATCTCATATCATGTAAAACTCATATATCCTGAGTGTACAATATCAAGTAAATCTCATATATCCTAAATACACAATATCGAGTAAATCTCAAATATCCTGAATGTACAATATCAAGTAAATCTCATATATCCTGTATCCAATATCAAGTGAATCTCATATATCCTGAATCCAATATCAAGTGAATCTCATATATCCCAAGTAAATTTGCATGAATAATTATGATGATATATATGAATTGATATGTATACATATATATTAGCGTCCAATTCCACACACACACACACACACACACACACACATATGCATATATAACAGCGTCCCATTCCACTGTTATATATATTTAGGAGTAAAAATATCATGTAACCAATGTGTCAAGTATCGACACAAAAATACTGATCTATCAGGTGCTGTCACTACGACTGGCACCCTGATAGGTACGTATCATACGCTATACCGAAAGCTCGAGTGCCTAGCTCTGACACTCGCCTTTCGACGTATCCATATGTACATGACTCCCGTCGGTATCCCCACGATAACCGCCGAGTCATAGGTACTGTCACCGGTAGGTATGTTTCCCATGTCAGGCCTCATCGGCATGTTACATCGACATCCCTTTCTTGCCCCGCGGTACCTCCGGGCCCCACCATGTACCTTCACACGGCCCACGACGCTTCTCGCATGGGGTATATATATATCAGAACCGATAAAACTCATGGTGGCTGCTGAAATATCATATCAAGAGAAACCGGGTTTTTCAAATAATGCATAATTTCATGAAACTACCACGGTCCTCAAATCCAGAAAATATCATGAAAAATCCATATCTCAATGCGAAAATCCTTGAATATAAAATATGCAACATAAAACTGTAATGTGAGAATATAAAGGAAAAGCCGCTATTTAACTGCAACAAGTTAAAATATATATCATGCCGTTCCTAATTTCTCCAAGTCTATATAACATCAAATAAAGGTAAACATGTAGCTATAGCCAGATATATGTGTAAACATAAAGGTATAGCAAAGTATATGTATCTACCTATCAGTAATGATGTAATATACCCTCCAGGTATAAGTGAAGTATGTATGCAAGGTATACATGTAGCTATGTCATTATGTGTGAAATATACCTATCACTAATGGTACAATACCATATAGATATACAGGTAACTAGCATGTAAGCATGTCAAGGCATATGTGTACGCATGTAGATATATAGGTATGCTATATGTCATATACAATAAGGAATATGAATCAATGTCTCAATGTCCCTAACCAAACAATATCATATATGTATGTGTGTTGTGCGTGTCATGGCAATTATTGACGGTGTGTGTGGCATACAATCAGTGCTCGTGCAACATGAGCCGTCAATAATTGTGCAGTGTCCTAAGGGTACTAGTCCAAGCACAACAAGCAACTAAGTAATAAGGTGTATGCGCAACTCTATATATGAAATAGAATATGCGACAATATCATGTCATCTCTAGCCCAGACGCATAACGCCATGCGGGCGATTCCCCTGTAGATGTTAAATCTACTCACCAACGCTCCTGGCTAAGTAAAGCATACCACATGTTTCCCCTTCTTCGCAGCGCTCGAAGTCCCCGCCTGCGAACCTAAAACATAACACAACAAAGTAAGTATATATTAGCAATAGACCCAAAATACGTACAAACTACGCGGACCAACACGACAATATAAAACTTACTCTCAAGTGTTCGTATTGTGGCTAACGTGCATAGCGACACAACGAAACCAACTCAGAGCAACAGCAACACAAAACACGAACCGTATCGGATAACGTAACGCGTGAAACGAAACACAAGAAATACGCAAAGTGGTCCCAGATTTTGCTATACCAACAATCTGTAAAAGTTGCAAGTACCACGAGACCACAAACAACCCCATAGACCCCTACACCAAAACCCAAACCCTAACTCCCTAGTCTGGCCGCAATTTGCGGTCAGAAGCAATTAATTTGCGGCCATAACATGAGGGACCGTGCTCGTATTTTGAGGGTAGGTTCTAGATCACTACACTAGGTCATTGTGATGAGGACTTTTGCAACAATTACCTGGTTTGATAGCAGATCATCCGAAACCCAAAACAACACTAAAAAACGATATTTACCCGAAACGAAACTATACGCGATCTAAACTGAAACTAACAAGCTACGCTACAAAATAAACACATAACTAATAGAAAGAGACCATTACCTGACCAAAAGAACTCAAAGATCCTAGCTTTCTCAGCTCCAAGGTATCCAAGAGGCAAATCAAGGCAAATGATGTGATCTTTATGAGTTTGGATGAAGATTTGAGATGGATTTGTGATGGATTAGTGAAGTGTTCAGTTGAGATGGGAGAGGAGATGAAAAAGAAATGAGAAAGCAATAAGTGAGGGAGAATGAGAGAGTGAGAGGATAATGAGAGAGGGAGGTGAGTGTAGGGTGAGAGTGAGGTGAGTGTAACCCTCTGCATTAACTGCCCATTAATGCATTCACACAACACCATGCCGCCTCTTCTCTCCAAAACAAATATCTTCTCACAACAAAATATCTAGGATTTAGGGTTAAGGATAAGATTAAAGTAAAGGATTGGATTAAAGCAAAAATTAGATTAGGTTAAGTTGTCATGGTCACTAATCTAGATTAGCACAAACAAACCCTCACATAAACATACAGATGTGTGTGCATGCCACAACAAATAATAATAAATTATTAATTAAATGTTATAAAATGTGATGAACCCAAATTGGTAAACTTTTTACCAAAAATTCGCATCACCGTCTAAACTAACACTAACTGAAATCTAAGGCGTTACAATAATGAAGTGGTAATGTAATTACGTGTATTGCACTTGTAGAATAATAATGACGTGGTATTTAATTACGTGTATTGCACATAATACAATGATATTTTTTTTGTTTGATTTCTTTGAATAAATACAAAGCCACATAATCAATCAATTTCAAAATTAAATGAACCCCTTCCTTTTTTCCCTATATATATACTAGTGTTCTGCACGTGCGATGCGGTTTTCACAGTAATTGAGAGAGAGAGATTTGTGTAGTTAGTTATTAGAAGAGATGTATGGGGTTAGTTACAGTTACAACTTGAGTTTTAGTTTTTTATATTTTTAATGTATTTATCTTGTAAATTGGATAGCCAAATCTCCAGATCAATTTCAAAATTGGAGAGCCCCATCCTTTTTCATTTATATATATATAGAGGAAGGGGGGGTATGAGCCGATCGCTTGATGAACGCGTCATAGGTCTTTAAATCCCGAGATTTTTTACATAAGAGTTTTATCATACGTAGATCAAGATGGCCAGTTTGAATCGGTGAAATACACGAGGGTATGCATGTTTTGTGGCAAGGGCTCGTTTTTAAAAAAGGGCCGCCAGATCATACCCCCCTCTCTCAATATATATATATATATATATATATATATATACATATATATATAGAGAGAGGGGGGGAATAATGGCCATAAGAGGGGATTTCCTCCTATGGCGTTGAAAAAATACAACCTCTACCATTTTTTCTAACGATCGGCATCTATAATCATCATCGTTATCATCTAAGATGTGCATACACCAAATTTCATATGATTCCATCACTTTTTCACCGTTGAATTAGCAATGTAAAAAGTTCTATTATCAGCAAACCATTAATTTTGCACCAACTAAATCAAAGTGAAAAAATGGTATAATCACATGAAATTTGGTGTATCCACATCTTAGATAATAAAAATTGACGTGATGCATGCCGATCGTCGAAAAAAATCATGGAGGGTGCATTTTTCCGACACCATAGGAGGAAATTCCCTCCTATGGCACCTTTCCTCCATATATATATATATATATATATATATATATATATATATATATATATATATATAGCTGATCCTATGATGTCCAGCCTCATTTCTTATTTTGAGGTCTGCTTTTCAAACACATAATCCGTCGTGTTTTTCACCGATCCACACCGACCACCGTAATATGTATGTGTTAGATAGGTTGTGTATCAAATTTTACGAGATTTGAAGGCCCTAGAATAATGAAGAAAAGAGGTCCTAGAAGGTTTTTTGGTTAGATGACGTCAAAAATCTATATCTTCCACAATTTTTTTCAATAATCAGCATCCATCATTCTCATCTTTATCATGTAGGATATGGATACACCAAATTTCATATGATTCCGTCACATTTTCACCGGTAAATTAGCAATGTAAAAAGTTCTATTGTCGGCAAACCGTTAATTTTGCACTCACTAATTCAACGGTGAAAAGGTGATGGAATCACATGAAATTTGGTGTATCCAAATCTTATATGATAAAGATGATGATAATAGGTGCCGACCATTGAAAATAATCGTGAATGGTGTATTTTTTCGATACCATAAGAAGAAATTCTCTTCTATGGCACATTCCCCCTTCTCTCTCGATATATATATATATATATATAAGAATAATGAAGAAAAGATGCCTTAAAAGGATTTTTCATTAGGTGGCGTCAACAATCTATATCCTCCATGATTTCCGACGATCATCACCCATTATCACCATCTTTATCATTTAAGATGTGAATACACCAAATTTCATATGATTCCACCACTTTTTCACCGTTGAATTAGCATTGTAAAAAGTTCTATTATCGGTAAACCGTTAATTTTGCACCCACCAAATCAATGGTGAAAAAGAAATGGAATCACATGAAATTTGTTGTATCTTCATCTTACATGATAAAAATGATGATGATGGGTGCCGATTGTTGAAAAAATCTTGGAGGATATATTTTTTCAACGCCATAGGAGGAAATTCTCTCCTATGTCGCCTCTCTTTCTCTTTATATATATATATATATATATAACGAAGAAAAGAAGCCATAGAAAGGTTTTTAGTTAGGCGGTGTCGAAAAAATATACCTTTCAACATTTTATTGAACAATCGACACCCATCATCATCATCTTTGTCCTCTATGATGCGGATACACCAAATCTCATGTGTGTATACAATTTTTTCATCGTCAAATTAGCAATGTAAAAAATTCTATTGTCGGTACACTTTTAATTTTGCACCCACTAAATCAACATTAAAAAGTGATAGAATCATATAAAATTTAGTATATCTACATCTTAAATGTTAAAGATGAAAATGATAAACGGTGATCGTTGGAAAAAAAAACATGGAGGGTGTACATTTTTGACGCCATAGGAGAAAATTCTTTTCTTTGGCACATGTCCTCCATTATATATATATATATATATATATATATATATATATATATATAGAGAGAGAGAGAGAGAGAGAGAGAGATAGGAGGGGGGTTATTAGCTAGCTACCTAATATTAAATCGTCAGCTAGACTATTACATAGCCCAATCCAACCGTTAAATCGACGATCCGTTCTGGCCATCCTATCTCACACATAGAGTGATCTATGTGTATACAATTTAATTACTTTGACACCATCTATGTTTTCGATCAAGTGTCCTCAATATGTGGCATTTTTATTGTGTTTAACAGCCATCCAATTTTTAAATGCTTGATCCATCACTTGTAATGTATCATATCGATCAAAATTTTATACACATAGATCACTTCATGTGTAGAACAAGGTGGCCGAAACGGATCGTCGATTTGACGATCGAATTGGATTATGTAATAAGCTAGCTAACGGTTTAATATTAGCTAGCTAGCCGATAACCCGTTTCCTCTCACACACACACATAGAGAGTTCGATTAGGGTCGTATCGGAAGGATTTGGAAAAAAATCTTTCCTATTTTTTTACTATTAGATTAAATTGGTATTTATGCATTTAATTATATTATGTTTGGTAATAAATGAAAACTTTATTCATAATCGTTACCACATATCTCAAAATTTAATGGTGAAAAGATGGAAATGATTTATTTCTAAATCCTTCCGATAGGATACTAATTGAACTATATATATATATATATATATATATATATATATATATATATATATATATATGAAAGGGGAATGAGTCGGTGACCCTTTTTTAAAAAATGAGCTGCCGTCCCAAAACATACATACTTCTCGTGCATTTCACTGGTCCAAACCGGCTATCTTGATCTACGTATTGTGAAACCCTTTTATAAAAAAATCTCGGGATTTAAACACCTCTAACGTGTTCATCAAGCGACCATAATTTTCATATACCGATAAGCCTTTAATTTTTCTATCCGTTTGATGAACACATTAGAAATCTTTAAATCTCGAAATTTTTTGTACATAGGGATTTCATGATATATAGATCAAAATGACCGGTTTGGATCGATGAAATACATAGGGGGTATTTGTGTTTTGGAGCGGCAGCTCATTTTTAAAAAAGGGCCGCCGGCCCATACCCGTTTTCATATATATATATATATATATATATATATATGAAACCGATCCTATGAGGCCAGAGCTCATTTCTTATTTTGAGGCCAAATTATCTAACACACAGCTCGCCGTATTTTTCACCGATCCATACCTTTCACTTCGATCTATATATTTTAGATAGGTCTTATACAAGTTTTCACGAAATTTGAAGATCTCTAATATAGACAATAAGCGATCACATTTTTCATTCACGGAAAAGCCGATGAAATTTTGGTACTCTTGATGAATGTATTAATTTCATGATATATAGATCAAGATGGCTAGTTTAGATCAGTGAAATACACGGGGGTATGTGTGTTTTGGAGCGGCAGCTCATTTTTAAAAAAGGGCCGCCGGCCCATATCCATTTTCGCATGTGTGTGTGTGTGTGTGTGTGTGTGTGTGTGAAGTTGATCTTATGAGGCCGGAACTCATTTTTTATTTTGAGGCCAAACTTTCTAACACACAGCCCGCCGTGTTTTTCACCGATCCATACCTTTCACTTTGATCTACATGTTTTAGATTGGTCATGTATAAAATTTCACGAGATTTGGAGATTTTTAATACATTCATCAAGAGTACCAAAATTTCATCGGCTTTTCGGTAAATGAAAAATCCGATCGCTTGATAGCTGTGTTAGAGATTTTCAAATCTCGTGAAAACTTGTATACAGCCTATCTAAAACATATAGATCGAAGTGAACGGTACGGATTGATGAAAAACACATTGGGTTATGTGTTAGAAATTTTATCCTCAAACAAAGAAATGAGGTTCGGCCTCCTAGGATCGGCTATATATATATAGGAGTGATCTATAAACCGGTCCGCTTTTTAAAAAAAAAAATGGAAACTATGGATCTACGATATATTTTAATGATCTGATCCGTTCAAATTGATCTACATACCCTCAAATGTATGTGCATGAAAAATCAAAGGATTTAAAGGCTTTTAATCTATGCATCGGATGAAGTTTATATTGCATGATCGAAAAACGTTCATTTTTGCACCCATCGATGCATAGGTTAAAGGTCTTTAAATCCTATGATTTTTCATGCACATACATTTGAGGGTATGACGGTCAACTTGAATTGATCGGATCATTAAAATATGTTGTAGATCGAGAGTTCTCGTTTTTAAAAAACACGGTCCAGTTTGAAATGAATCACACACACACACACACACACACACACACACATATATATATATAATAATAATAATAATAATGGAGGAAAGATGCCATAAAAGGGAATTTCCTCATATGGCATCGAAAAAACACATCCTTCCTCGTGTTTTTCGACGATCGGAATGCATCATCTTCATCGTTATCATCTAAGATATGGGTACACCAAATTTCATGTGATTCTACAACTTTTTCACCGTTGAATTAGTAAGTTCAAAATTAACGGTTTACCGACAATAGAACTTTTTACATTGCTAAATCAACGGAGAAAAAGTTGTAGAATCACATGAACTTTGGTGTACCCACATCTTAGATGATAACGATGAAGATAATGCATTCCGATCGTCGGAAAACACGATGGAGGGTGTGTTTTTTCGACGCCATAGGAGGAAATTCCCTTCTATGGCCTCTTTTCTCCACTATTCTCACATATATATATATATATATATTGTTAGTTATATATATGCCCTAGAGGCCATTGTTGTACATATGATGTATATTATAATGGATGCTTGGATATATATAGAGAGGACTTTCTTGCTCGTCATGATAGTATGCTATTTGGTTTCACTTTATCTTAACATGTTGACTTATATTAGTTTATTGTCTTACTCTCACATGTTGATAAAGCCCTTAGGATATGTACTCGACTACAGGGACTATGATGAGATCGTACTAGTGGGGCCAGAGTAGTCGATGAGTACATCCTATAACAGTTCCTAGTCGAGAGTGTATCGAGACAGGGCATCGATACACCAGAGTAGACTAGCGCATACGCATCTTGACCCATATGAGGGGCGATGGATGATCCCATATCCATCGGTGTTTGACATCAAGGATGGTGTACGGGTGCTCAGTGGAGACTTGGTACACTGGACGGACTCGCCGAGAACTCCCAGATGGTATTATACCTCACGTCAGATGGCAGTTCTCTGGTGACACTGGTACGGGTTGGTCTGTAGACCCGAGATCGTCATAGAGTCTTGTGTGATTCCCACTGTGCTTTGATTTCCACCTTACCACGTCTAAGAGGGCATGCAAAACGGTGGCTTTTGGGTACAGTCCCGAATCACATGGAGGCAATGAGCGATAGGAGGGGATTCGTCTCTCTCGGTATAGGGAGTTGATGTTGCGCTGTGTTCGATTGGCTATAACTGGAAGTCCCTGGCCAGGGCTGATATAGAGATTTACTGGTAAGTGTTACCGGTAGTTTCTCGACCTGTTATGAGCCTCACATCGACACGGCTTATCGATTACTGGGGTCTGACGTTTACCACCCCTAGACCAGATATGCGACATATCAGATGAAGAGACCAGACTGTACGGGAGTGTTACTGATTGGATTCACAGGAGAATATACATGCTTGCTTGTTGATCTTCTGATCTCTCAATACCTGGGTGGCTGTTACGTTTAGCTGACCGCTTGCAGCTTGTGGGTGTTTGATATGATCATCACCTGCTACCGGCGTATTGACGATTCTTTAGAGTCCTACACAGAGGTTTCTTGACTCAGGAAAAACGGAGTAGGAGAACATATGTGATATGTGCATGACCGAGGATAATGCGATATGAGATACCGTATTCTATTCTCGCGATATTTGATATCAACCGGGTCATCGGATCAAGTGTTGATTTGATGAATCGGTACAGATATATATATATTAGTCGGTTATTTGAGAAATAGCCGGATTGTCGGATCAAGTGTTGATTCGATAATTTAATGTATAATTATATATATGATATATTACATTACATTATCTAATACTGGCTCGCTTTATTATTTCATTTTCTCACCGGATAATACATTGATATATATGCGATATATGTTAATTGTATTATTTTCTTTTGTTACAAAAATATATTGTATATGTGATATATAATATTGTAACATGTTATAATTACTAATGCAACATGATTAGTGGAGATTAAACATGGTTAGGGTTTGATTTGGGTTAGTTCTTTCATGAAGCTTCTAGAAGCTTTTCTTTTGTTTCTTGCAAAGATATTATGTGTTGATATTTTGTGAGATATTCTTTAACCCAACCCAAACCCTTAACCCTAGTTAACTCTCTACAATGGTTAGCCTCTTCATTTTTGACCATGGTTGCATTTGTAATCATAATAACATTTTCATTATTCATCACAAAAGGATATTCATTCTTCTTCTTCTTCCTTAAGCTCACAAAAGCTTTTTAGGTTTTTATTTTGTGATGGATTAGTGTGAGAATTTGATAATTAAAGAGAGCATAAATCCTACTTCATCATCCTCATCTAATCTAGCCAATTAGATTAGGGTGTTCACCTCATTAGTGAGTGAGAGCTTGAGTTAAAGAAACTTCAAGGTAGATCATGTTTGAAAAGGAAGATTACAAGCAAGCATGGATCATTCGGGTTGTGGAGCCTCTCTTGAGTCCGGGAGATCATGGATCGCGGCGAAGGGACTACTACTCGGAGCTTATGAAGCGAAGGAGCAGACTACAAAGGTTGTAATATCTCTCTTTCTCTCTTAGTTGTAAAGATGTTTAGTTGCATGTTTAACCCTAATAATCTAGCAAAGATCCTCGCTTTGGGTTGTTCGGCACGTCTAAATTTTAAATCGGGCATGGTTGATGCCTTATAGACCCTTGTAAGAGTGCCTAGTAACCCTACAGTGGTATCAGAGCCTAGCTAGAGCATCAGACGACGTGTATACGAAGTTAAAAATCCGATCGAACCCCGAAACGTCGGTTTTGACCCCCTCTCTGGAAATTTTTTTAAAATATGTTTTTTTTCCGCATTAAAAATACTCAGAAAATTCAGCAGGTGATTTTAAGGATTACTGTAAAATACGACACCCTAACTCCCTGAAGTCGCCGCAGAACCGCGGCAGGAGCATGCTTCCCGCGGCGGTTCCGCGGCCGAACTTGGGTGTTAGGGGTTCGTATTAGAAGGGTTAATCCGTAGGTGTTAGTATATAATTCTGGGAATTTTTAATGTTACTCATGTGTTGAGTGTTCTGGAGATCCTTTGTATTCGTTGATTCGATCGGAAAGTTTAATTTCGTTTAGTTTTCCATATAATTTAGAAAGTATTAAAATGTTCGAACGGATATCAATAATTCACTTTTTCCCGACACGAAAAACTTTCAAGTGTTGGAATTTTTCCGGGTTTAAAACTTACAGAAAAACACGCAAGCATATATGTGGACCCTCTAGAAGAACACAAACCTTAACTCGATTATGTGACCGTCTGAACTGCCTCCTAAACCTTAGGGTTTGGGGCAGTACGGCGTTGCCACATGTGAGGCGTTGGTTTGACCCTTCTACGGCTGGACCATTGGGGCTGTGACATGTTCTGGGTTTTTTTGAACTCCGCTCATGTGTTGAGCTATATTGGGAAATATTGGGTATTTGATTATTCGATCGGAAAGTTTAATATTGTCTATTTATCTGGAATGTGATACAATATGTGGAATTCATAAAGTTAGGCATGAAATGCGAAGTATGTGATATTTCGGATTTACGATGTCTAAAGTGATTGTGAATTTCAAATGTTGTAGTTTTACACTTTTTTTCTGTGACCGTAAGTGTAGTATGTAGTGCATCGCCGGTTTTCGTTGCTATACATCAACGACAATCGGTGTATGCATACTTAGTTACGTTGATAATATGAGATATTATGTGTTGCTGTGATATGTTATATTGGATCGTCGTGTTCTGAATAGCCGGGGGGTTATGTGAGATGAGGGTTTTTATTTTCATTCATGTAAAATTCAATTGTATGTAATATTCTTTTATTGGGGCACTTCCGGGTTGAGGTTGATGTCACCTTTGTATATTATTTACTTTTCCGCATTAGGTAGACCCAAGGAGGGGAGCATAATTAACCGGGTTTTGGAGTCCAGTGGGAGGCCATCTCGAGGAGTCGAAACCAGGTCTCCTAACCCTAGAATTGGCAGTGTTACTTGCCGCTCTCGTAGGGGTCTAGGGATGTGGGTTTGGCTATTCATCGCGACCGTGGAATCCGTGTTTTATACAGGCTCGAAATAAAACACGGACGTCCTAGCATAACCATTATTTCATATGTTATCTTCTGCTGCAATGTTCTGTGATGAGATCATATTACTGCCTGAGACTAATGCTTATACTATATATATATGTTGATATATAAATATTACTGCTTTTTCTTCTGTGATGCTTAGGAAATATAAGCTGATGGGATTTATTAATGAGATTAATAAAAAGAAAAGAAACCTAAAAGATATTGTAGAATCAAAACTTTATAAAAAGGGTAGCTACAGTTTTGCTTTGCATAGCGGTATATATGATATACCCTGCACCTTATTCGATGAGGAAAGAGCCGAGATCCCTTCACCGGGAGTGACCTCTTTAGCTAAACTGGCAGATGCTACAAACTCACGGTTTAGTTTTTGACAGCTTATATAGTTCTTGCTTTGCATAACGGTATATATGATATACCCTGCACCTTATTCGATGGGGGAAAGAGCCGAGATCCCTTCACCGGGAGTGACCTCTTTAGCGAAACTAGAAAAGCCTCAAAAACACTCCTTTTCAAAATCACTTGTTTCTACAACGATATCAAGTTCATTACGCAATAGGTTTTCAGAAAAATCTATCGTAGCCCTCCGTCATTTTAGATGAGTCCTACTTAGTATTCGTACTACGTTTGTTGACCTCCGTCAAGACGTAGTGTGCGGTAGCTAACTAGTATGTATCTGTTTATGCATGTGATGCAGATTGGATTAGAGTAGTCGTACGGCCTTGTTGACCTCCGTCAAGGGTCGTGCGGGTGGGTCTGATTTAATCAAGAAATGACGGGTTGAACTTGACTAGCACCCAATGATTTGTTGACCTCCGTCAAGGTCATGAGATGTTTGGGGCAAAATATTATCGGGAATTTCAAGTATTGAAATTTGCAATGAGATTGCATACCTCCTATGAGATAGTTGGATCCCGATGCCCACTGCGAGTAAGAGTTACTCCTGGGAGAATTTTACACAGGACAATTAGCCGATCAAGTAGGTGTCTAGAAAGGTGTTAACGGGGTTATGCCTCTGGGAAAACGAGGTTTACTTTAATTAGGTCCGTGCGAAAGCACGGGGAACCTCCCTCAAAGTACCAATACTGGCCTGGCTGAAAGATTGGCGAACTTATAAGGTGTAATTAATCCCGGCTAGTCTTTCCTTTTAGGGTTTGAAGGAAGATTTGATAAAAACAGTGGGAGACATCCTGATTAGATAAAATAATAATCAATCTAATCTTGCAAGAGCATACGCTAAAGTGTTTTCTTCTCTCTCTCTCCAGGTAGCAACCATGTCAGGCCTTAATCAAGATAATAACATGGATGTATTTACTGAACCTGCTTATTATACTGAGCACGGGAACGTTGGTCCCATTCTTTCTTATAAGTGTTATAAGACTGATCAGGGAATAGGAGAATTTCTGGATTCTCAATCCGCCCAAACGAAGAACAAGCATGTTGATGCACCTTCTTCGGGTGTGTCAGTTATTGAGAACTGTTTCTCAGTTCACCCTACGTCCTGGGTATTAGATACCGAATCGGGATCCCACATATGTAATTTGTTACATGGGCTACGTAAAGGTAGAGAACTGGGAAATGATGATCATTCCGTAACAGTAGGGAATGATACACATATTGCAGCCAAAGCAGTTGGTGAATATCACCTTGTATTACCAAGTAGTAATACATTGATTCTGAACAATTGCTATTATATACCGAACATGATGTGCAACATTATATCAGTTTCTTTATTAAGTAAAGAAGGATATAATTTTGTAGTACAGGATAATATTATGAACATCTTCCTAAATCAAAAGTTGATTGGATCAGGCTCGTTACATAATGGCATATACGTTCTCAATCAAAATACAGTTCTTAATATACAAAACACACACAAGAGGAAAAGTTCAGAAATGAACGAATCCTTCTTATGGCATTGTAGACTTGGTCATATCAATGCGACACGACTAGCTAAGTTACATAAGGATGGATATTTGAATCTGTTCGAATTATCATCTTATGAAATTTGCTATTCATGTCTCAAAGGCAAAATGACCAAAACTCCGTTTAGAGGACACAGAGAAAGAGTTATGGAACTCTTAGGACTGGTACATAGTGATGTATACGGTCCCATGTCTACACACGCCAGGAACGGTTCTTCCTACTTCATTACATTCACTGACGATCTCTCAAGATACGGACATCTGTTCCTGATGAAATACAAGTCTGAAGCTTTTGAGAAATTCAGAGAATATAAGCACGAAGTAGAAAACCAAACGGGCAAAAGTATTAAGATCCTTCGATCTGATCGAAGAGGAGAATACTTAAGCAATGAGTTCCTAGATTATCTAAAAGAGAATGGAATTCTCTCTCAGCTTACTCCTCCTTATACACCACAGCACAACGGTGTATCGGAGCGGAGGAATCGCACCCTATTAGATATGGTGCGCTCTATGATGAGCACAGCTGAGTTACCTATTTCCTTCTGGGGGTATGCGCTTGAGACAGCGACATACATACTGAATAAAGTTCCTACCAAATCTGTGCCTACCACCCCATATGAGATATGGAAAGGGAAGAGACCATATCTTAATTTTTTTAAGATATGGGGTTGCCCGGCCTATGTCAAAAGACAAAAACCGGACAAACTCGAGGCATGGTCTGTTTTATGTAAGTTTATTGGATATCCCAAGCATTCGCGAGGGTATATTTTCTACCACAGTGAGGAACACAGGGTGTTTGTTGCTCAACACGCCACCTTTTTAGAAAAGGAATTTCTTGCAAAAGAGATTAGTGGCTCTGAGGTAGAACTGGAAGAAGTTCCAGCAGAACAAACTACGACAGATAATTTGATGGAACCAGAGGATTCAGTAGTTCCCGACGAACCTCAGCCTCTCCGCCGATCTAGTAGGGTTTCTCATCCACCTGAGAGATACTACAGTTTTCTCATTGATGGTGGAAGCGAGGATTGCATCATGGAAGATGATGACCCAACTAGTTTCGAGCAGGACATCACGAGTGGTGACTCTGTGAAATGGCTGGATGCAATGCGATCTGAGATGGAATCGATGTACACCAACAAAGTATGGACTTTGGAAGTTGCTCCTGAAGGGGTAAAACCCATTGGGAGCAAGTGGATCTTTAAGAAGAAACTTGGTGTAGATGGAAAAGTTGAGACTTTCAAAGCTAGACTTGTTGCAAAGGGTTTTCGTTAACGACCAGGTGTGGATTATGACGAAACCTTTTCTCCAGTGGCTATGCTTAAGTCCATCCGGATCTTACTTTCCATTGCTACATACCATGACTACGAAATCTGGTAAATGGATGTTAAGACCGCCTTTCTAAACGGTGATTTAGAAGAGTGCGTGTACATGACTCAGTCAGAGGGCTTCGTAGATAGTAGGAGCAGCGGAAACGTGTGCAAACTACTTAAATCCAACTATGGGTTAAAGCAAGTATCGCGGAGTTGGAACATCTGTTTTGATGTTGTAGTCAAAGAGTTTGACTTCATCAAAAATGTAGATGAACCTTGTATATATAAAAAGGTTGCAGAGAGTAAGGTTGTCTTCCTCGTATTGTACGTCGATGACATACTCTTGATAGGAAATGATGTTCCTATGCTGTAGTTGTTAGTGTTTATGCCCTAGAGACCATTACTGTCTCATACCAGTTTGTATATTACTTAATGGAAGCTTGGGATATTCACAGTTGTATTGACAGTCTTGCTAAAAATGGTAGTATGCTACTTGGTTTGTGTCTACTTTAATATATGCATATGTTTCTTTTAACGTATCGTTTATACATATTAGTAGAGCCCTTAGGATCTTTGCTTGATTACCAGCGTTGTGATGGCAGTCACACTAGTGGGGACTGGGTAGTCTATAAGCAACATCCTATACAGGTCCCTGATCGTAGGATTATCGAGATAGGGCATCGATACTCCGGAGTAGACTGGTGTATACGCTTCTCATGCCAGTTGGGGAGATGGTCTGTCCCACAGCCATCAGTACGTCGTACTGGAGATAGTATGCAGGTGCTCGTTAGGTTACGGGTACACCGGACAGGACTCGCCGGGAACTGCAGGTTGGATTTATACCCATCGTCAGATAGCAGTTCCCAGGTGACATGAGTACAGCTTAGTCCGTCGACTTGATACTGCTACTTCGCCTCGGGTGTGTTCCCACTGTACTTAGATTACTACCCTACCACGGCTCAAAGGAGTCGTGCAAACAGGTAGTAGTTGGGTGCAGTCCTGAAGCACTTGGAGGCAGTGGCGGTTAGATAGGATTCGTCTCTCCCGGTATTGGGGGTTGATATCACGCTGTGTATGGAGAGCCATTACGCAAAGTCCCTGGCCAGGGCAAGCGAGATTTACTGGTGGCTTCCAGTAATTTCTCAAGGCGTAATGGGCTTCACTCCGACACGACTTATACCGCTATTAGGGGTCTGACGTTTACCGCCCCCCTAGACCCGATATGCGATAGTCCTAGACGAACAGACCGGACTGTACGGAGATTGTCACATCAGGCTCAGTAGGAGTTCGGATGGGTTCCTCATCGTCCTTCTTATCGACATCTACCTGGGGACGGTTACGTACAGCTAGTGCCGCTTGCGGTATGTGGTTAAACCCACTGCCAGCGTAGTGTCGAGTCTTTAGAGTCCCACAAAGAGAGTTTCCCTGCTTCGGACGAAATCTTATAGAGGTCGTATGGTTTTACGACAGGGTTCGGACGCATACGTGTTTTTACGCACGTACGATGTTCGGACAGTTTTTACTAGCGGGTTTTGGTTTAAGCCAGATTCTAGTATCGGATTATTGGATTTATACAGTCTAAAGTTTTTCCGTGTTTTCACGGATAGGAGGGGCATTCTCGTAAATTGTCGATAAGCTTCTAGAAGGATGATGACATGGAGGCTAAGGTGGCATTTGCATTTATTGGATTAATGAGTCATGGTGTAATTCATCGATGGAGTTAATGATTCATTTATGATTTAAATGACTCATGAGATGAATCACTATGTGTATTAATGAAGCATGATGACACATTATTATTTGTTATTCATTTAATAATGTGTTATGCTTCATATATTCATAATGATATCATTATTCCAAAAGGATTCTCATTCTCACATTCTCTCTTCTCAAGCTCTCTCTCTTCAAACCCTAACCCTAACCTCTCATGTGTTGAGATCAAGGGTTAGCAAGACTTATTAATCCATAATCCTATTCTATATCCCCTAGGTTGCTTTGATTAGCACTTTTAGTAACCTAGTTACCTCAAGTTAGAGGTCAAGCTTGGAGTAGTAGCTCTCGGGTGGATCGTCTTTGACTCGAGGAGGCCGTTGAGGTGCCGACGTTCCATAGAGCCTACGAGGAGTGGAGAACAGCGATGAAGACCCGAAGGACAAGTAACGTGAGGTATAACTTCGAATCCGAGTAGTTAAACCTTTCGTAGTTTGCTAGTAATGGTTTAGACACGATCCGTGTGCTCAAGTCCGTGTTACGAAGCTTTGATATTTGTTTTTCATATATTCCGCCTCCCCGCAAGCTCGTGGGGTGTATGACATGGACTTACAGTGGTATCAGAGCCAACTAAACCTTTACTAGCTTGTTAGCAACTAATTAGAACTTCGATCGTCGGAAAAAACGCGAAAACATAACCCCGGACCCCTCAAGTTTCTGTCAGTTTTAAACGTGTCGAAAAAAATATTTGATAGGTATGAAAATTCACAGCAGGGGATTCTAAGAATACTGGGAAAATACGAGGAGGTAACTCGGTGATACGGCCGCGGAACCGCGGCAGATGAGTGCATTTGGCCGCTGATCCGCTGCCGAGTCAACTCCGACTTGACTCGGATTTTCACAGTAATTCTTATTTTGTGGTGTTTTGTTTTCCAGTATATTTTGTTTTTGCCCAGGTTACTTCTGTGCTGGCTTGTATTTGGGGTAGACACGGAAAAAGGTTGTCGATCGATATTCTAAGTTATTTGCTAATCGGGTTTTTATCTGTAATGTTTAATGTGTTCATAAACCTCCCCTAACCGCTAGTATGTCAGTTGGCAGGGGGTTGCACATTTCTGTAATGGTTTTTACTGTTTGTGTATATGAACTTGATTGGATCGTTGTGATGATTAGCCAGGGTTTGAGATGAGTTTTTATATTCATTCATTCGATGTAAATTGTAATATGATGTAATATTCTTTTGCGGGGCACATCCGGGCTGAGGTTGTTGCCACCGTTGTATTATTTCATTTACTGTTTTTTGCTCCTAGGATAGACCCAAGGTGGGGTGCACAAACTACCGGGTACTTTGAAGTGTTTAGTGGCCTACTCACGTTGTTGAGGAAGACCGCTTCACTTCGGGTACTTGGCGGGTAGTTTGTCGTACCCGTAGGGGTCTAGGGTGGGGTAATGGCTATTCATCACAACTGTGTAATCCGTCTTTCGTTGCAGGCAAAGAAAACGCGGATTGCTTGTATATCCAATAATGTTCATCTGTGATCTGGAATGCCTATTATTGCGTCTGACGAATGTATAATATCTATATATGATAGCTATTTAGACGTCACTTATGTTTTACACCCGCGCTAGCCCAGCCCCCGCTCTGTCGTTAGTTAAGTAACCTAACGGGTGATGACGGGACCCGGTGACGAATGCGGATGGCATAAGAGGACGTTGTATTTTCGTTGTTTTCTGCAATGAAAGGTTAAATGATGGGACGCATTATATTAATGCAAAGAAAATAAACTAAAGTTGAATCGTTAGAACAAATGTAAAAGAAACCACTCGGTTATTTTAAAAGAGCAGAATTTTTAATTGCGGAGCTTTAACCACTCCTTTCAAAAAGCTATCAGGTTCCTTCGATTATATCAAGTTCACTACGTTCACGGTTTCGCCAAAACCAGTCGTAGCCCTCCGTCATTTCTTATGGATGGTCAGTAGTATTCAAGCTATGTTTGTTGGCCTTCGTCAAGGCATAATGTTTGGTAGCTGCTAGGGTATTCATTTGTTACATAGATAGATGAGTTGGTTTGGGACAGTCGTATTACCTTGTTGGCCTTCGTCAAGGGTATGTACGGGTGGGTTCAAATTAACAAGATAATGATGGGCAGAACTTGACATGTGACTTATGATTTGTTGGCCTTCGTCAAGGTCATAAGAACATGGGGCAAAAATCCACATCAGGAGTTTCTAAAGAAACTGAAACTTGCTAGTGTTGCATACCATTTAGAGTTTGATGAATGTTGGTAGGATTCCTTCAACATTATCATACGATGATATTTGGATCCCGATCCTACTGTGAGTATATGCTACTTATCAGGAGATTCGTCACTTAACGATCAATGCTATAAACCAAGTAGGTGTCGAGAAAGGTGTCAGCGGGGCTACGCCCCCAGAGAAAAGAGGTTATTTAATTAAGGAACTTCGCGAAAGCGTTGGAAAACCTCCCTCGAAGTACCGACACCGGCCTGGCTGAACGGTTAAGCAAGTATTGTACGGTGAGATCAGTCCTGGCTAATTCTTCTTTTATGGTTTGAGGAAGGATTCGAGATACAGTGGGAGCCATCCAGTTTAGATAAACTAAAAACCAATCTAAACTTGCAAGAGCATCATGCTAAAGTGTTTTCTTCTCTCTCTCGCATTGCAGCGACCTTATGACCATGACTAGGTTACATCTAGATAACAAGTTGACTGAATCTGACTTTTATGACTGGTAAAGGTCTGTCCAGATGTCCATTGCCTATGACAAGCTGGACCACCCTATTACTACTCAAGATCCCGCCGTCCTAGGTCCAGTTTCCACCGTCGCGGATATGGATATCCATCAGACAAGGGAAAAGGATAATGCGAAAGCCAAGTGCCTCGTGTTGGCTTCAGTTGATGGTGTATACCAGAAGCAGCACGAGAAGATGGACTCAGTTTCCATCTTTCTCCATAACAAAGATTTATATGGAGAGCAATCTCACATCGCAAGATATGAGACCTCGAACGAATTAATTCAAGCGAGGAAGGCTGTCGGGTCATCTGTAGGGGACGACGTCCTTACGATGACTAGCTATATTGATGACCTCAAGGACCTGGAGACCACGTTGGGAAATAGGTCATACGCTGACTTATTTCCACAGTCCTTACCCTCTACTTACACCCTGAAAGAAACCAGGGAGACACAAGCTCTGCTTAATGGGGGACCTTCTTCTTCTACATCCAGGGCGAAAGCAAAGGGTGAAAAGAAGAAGACCTCTATAAAGCCGATATACGGTGTCGGTAAAGTAGGAGGAAAAGGAAGAGCAAAAGTTTCGGGACTTGGTGTAGGTAAGGAGGGATGTTCCTATTGTTATAGGAACGGGCATTGGCAGAAGGATTGCAGGGCTTTGGAAGCCAGTAGCCAGGATACGAAGCATATTGTGGCTTCGGCCTCAAGTGTGTTTGTAATTGAGAACTGTTTGTCAATTAACTCTACTTCCTGGGTACTAGATACCGGAGCAGGATCTCATATCTATAATTCATTACATGCTTTGAGAAACCGTAGAGTTATAAGGGTAGGTGATTTGTCTCTCAGAGTTGCAAACGGAATGCGCGTGGACGCTGAATCCGTGGGAGAATATCGCCTAGGTTTGACAAGTGGGCAGATATTGATTCTACGTAACTGTTTGTATGTACCTAGTTTGACTTGTAATATCATATCAGTGTCCTCACTTTCGAGAGAGGGATATGATTTTACATTCATAAGCGATGTAGTTCACATCCACCTAAATCAAGTTCTGATTGGGTCCGGTACATTAGATGACGGTATATACGTATTGAGTCAAGCTCAGGTTTTCAATGTCCAGAACACACTTAAAAGAAAGTCTCCAGAAATAAATCAGGCTTTCTTATGGCATTGTAGACTAGGTCACATCAATGAAACACGATTAACTAAGTTACATAGAGAAGGATGTTTGAATCCGTTCGAATATCAATCTTATGCTACTTATGAATCTTGTCTCATGGGAAAGATGACAAAGACTCCGTTTACTGGACACGGAGTAAGAGCGAGAGAGCTTTTGGGACTCGTACACAGTGACGTGTGCGGTCCAATGTCTACACATGCGCGAGGTGGTTATTCCTACTTCATTACTTTTACGGATGATTTCTCTAGGTATGGACATATCTTCTTGATGAAGCATAAATCTGAGGCCTTTGAGAAATTCCTGGAATACAAGAATGAAGTGGAAAACCAAACAGGCAAAAGTATCAAGACACTGAGATCTGATCGAGGTGGTGAATACTTAAGTGCCGAGTTTCTGGGTTACTTAAAAGAGAATAGAATTCTCTCTCAGCTTACTCCTCCATACACACCATAACACAACGGTGTATCGGAAAGGCGGAATCGAACCCTATTGGATATGGTTCGTTCCATGATGAGTAAGGATGAGTTATCGCGATCTTTCTGGGGTTATGCACTAGAATCAGCTGTATATCTATTGAACAAGGTTCCAACCAAGACTGTGCATACCACACCATATCATATGTGGAGTGGAAAGAAACCCTATCTTCAATACCTGAAGACATGGGGATGTCCAGCTTTTGTAAAAAAACAGCATCCGGACAAGTTCGAGGCACGCTCAGTACAGTGTAAATTTGTGGGATATCCAAAGAACTCCAAGGGGTATTATTTCTATTGCGCAGAGGAACAAAAGGTTTTTGTTTCTCGTCATGCCCACTTCTTAGAAGCTGAATTTTTAGAAAATCAGGAGAGTGGGAGCGCAGTAGAACTGGAAGAAATTCCCAAACCACAAGCTGTTACTTAAAGTATGGTAGAACCAGAAGTTTAAGAAGAAAGGGACATACCAGTGCTTATCCGCAGAAGTAGTAGACAGTCTCATCCGTCCGAGAGATACTAAGGTTTTTTCATAGACGGGGATCGAGAAGATTGCATCATTAATAACGATGACCCTACTAGCTTCCAGCAAGCCATTCAGAGCGGCGACTCGGTAAAATGGCTGAATGCAATGCGGACCGAAATGGAGTCCATGTACACTAACAAAGTATGGACTTTGGAGATTTCTCCAGATGGGGTAAAACCCGTAGGATGCAAATGGATCTTCAGAAAGAAGATTGGTGTAGATAGACAGGTTGAAACCTATAAGGCTAGACTTGTTGCAAAGGGTTTCCGTCAAAGACCTGGTTTGGACTATGACGAAACCTTTTCTCCAGTGGCTATGCTCAAATCCATTCGGGTCTTCTTGCCATTGCTGCCTTCCACGATTATGAGATATGGCAGATGGACGTAAAGACGGCCTTTCTAAATGGTAATTTGGAAGAGTACGTCTATATGGATCAGCCAGAGGGATTCATTCAGAGTGGGAGCAGCGGTGAAGTGTGCAAGTTGCTTAAATCCATTTATGGACTAAAGCAGGCATCGCGGAGTTGGAACATCTGTTTTGATGATACTGTCAAAGAATTCGACTTTATCAAAAATCCAGATGAACCATGCATATACAGTAAGATTGTAGGGAGAGTTGTTGTATTCCTCGTCTTGTACGTGGATGACATTCTCCTAATAGGAAATGATATTCCTATGCTACACTCAGTCAAAACATTCTTGTCACAGAAGTTTTCCATGAAGGACCTGGGTGATGCCACCTACATTCTGGGGATCCAGATCTATTGTGATAGATCTAAGAGGATGTTGGGACTTTCACAGTCCAGGTACATAGACACCATATTGAAAAGATTCAGTATGGAAGATTCTAAGCGCGGTAACCTACCGGCTTGTCACGGAATCACCCTCTCCAAAGAGATGTCTCCCAAGACTGATTTGGAAAGGGATCGCATGTCGATTATACCCTACGCTTCTGCGGTAGGCTCTATAATGTATGCGATGTTATGTACCAGGCCAGATGTAGCATACGCATTAAGCGTTGTAAGCTGGTATCAGGCAAACCCAGGGGAGAAGCACTGGATAGCAGTAAAGAACATTCTCAAGTACCTGAGGAGGACTAAGGAGATGTTCTTGGTGTATGGCGGAAAAGACCTCCAGATCGAGGCATTTGCCGACTCCAGCTTCCAGAGTGACAAGGATGACTCCAAGTCCATGTCGGTTTATGTCTTTACCTTCAATGGAGGAGCGGTCTGTTGGAAGAGTTCCAAGCAGGAGACCGTTGCTGACTCAACGATGGAAGCGGAGTACATAGCTGCTTGCGATGCCGCAAAAGAAGCTGTCTGGATGAAGAAGTTCCTCACAGAACTTCAGGTGGTTCCTACCAGTGTTGGTCCAATACCTCTGTATTGCGACAACAACGGTGCTATAGCTTTAGCGAAGGAACCCGGGTCCTATCAGAAGTCCAGACACATCTTAAGGCGGTATCACCTGATCCGAGAGATCGTAGATCGCCGGGAGATCGAGGTAAAGAGAGTAGATACAGAGAATAACACTGCTGATCCATTCACAAAGGCCATTCCTCAGACGCAGTTCGAGAGGCTATTCGAGATGATAGGTCTGCGATATGCCGGTACATGGCCCTGGTGCAAGTGGGAGATTGTTAGTGTTTATGCCCTAGAGACCATTACTGTATCATATCAGTTTGTATATTACTTAATGGAAGCTTGGGATATTCACAGTTGTATTGACAGTCTTGCTAAAAATGGTAGTATGCTACTTGGTTTGTGTCTACTTTAATATGTGCATATGTTTCTTTTAACGTATCGCTTATACATTTTAGTAGAGCCCTTAGGATCTTTGCTTGATTACCAGCGTTGTGATGGCAGTCACACTAGTGGGGGCTGGGTAGTCTATAAGCAACATCCTATACAGGTCCCTGATCGTAGGATTATCGAGATAGGGCATCGATACTCCGGAGTAGACTGGTGTATACGCTTTTCATGCCAGTTGGGGAGATGGTCTGTCCCACAGCCATCAGTACGTCGTACTGGAGATAGTATGCAGGTGCTCGTTAGGTTACGGGTACACCGGACAGGACTCGCCGGGAACTGCAGGTTGGATTTATACCCATCGTCAGATAGCAGTTCCCAGGTGACATGAGTACAGCTTAGTCCGTCGACTTGATACTGCTACTTCGCCTCGGGTGTGTTCCCACTGTACTTAGATTACTACCCTACCACGGCTCAAAGGAGTCGTGCAAACAGGTAGTAGTTGGGTGCAGTCCCGAAGCACTTGGAGGCAGTGGCGGTTAGACAGGATTCGTCTCTCCCGGTATTGGGGGTTGATATCGCGCTGTGTATGGAGAGCCGTTACGCAAAGTCCCTGGCCAGGGCAAGCAAGATTTACTGGTGGCTTCCAGTAGTTTCTCAAGGTGTAATGGGCTTCACTCCGACACGACTTATACCGCTATTAGGGGTCTGACGTTTACCGCCCCCTAGGCCCGATATGCGATAGTCATAGACGAACAAACCGGACTGTATGGAGATTGTCACATCAGGCTCAGC
This sequence comes from Agapanthus africanus, assembly GCA_030015575.1. Taxonomy (NCBI): domain Eukaryota; kingdom Viridiplantae; phylum Streptophyta; class Magnoliopsida; order Asparagales; family Amaryllidaceae; genus Agapanthus; species Agapanthus africanus. Next base: position 599,110,693 of record JASDDO010000014.1, read on the forward strand.
AGGAGTTCGGATGGGTTCCTCATCGTCCTTCTTATCGACATCTACCTGGGGACCGTTACGTACAGCTAGTGCCGCTTGCGGTCTGTGGTTAAACCCACTTCCAGCGTAGTGTCGAGTCTTTAGAGTCCCACACAGAGAGTTTCCCTGCTTCGGGCGAAACGATATAGAGGTCGTATGGTTTTACGACAGGGTTCGGACGCATACGTGTTTTTACGCACGTACGATGTTCGGACAGTTTTTACTAGCGGGCTTTGGTTTAAGCCAGATTCTAGTATCGGATTATTGGATTTATACAGTCTAAAGTTTTCCGTGTTTTCATGGATAGGAGGGGCGTTCTCGTAAATTGTCAAGAAGCTTCTAGAAGGATGATGACATGGAGGCTAAGGTGGCATTTGCATTTATTGGATTAATGAGTCATGGTGTGATTCATCCATGGAGTTAATGATTCATTTATGATTTAAATGACTCATGAGATGAATCGCTATGTGTATTAATGAAGCATGATGACACATTATTATTTGTTATTCATTTAATAATGTGCTATGCTTCATATATTCACAATGATATCATTATTCCAAAAGGATTCACATTCTCACATTCTCTCTCCTCATGCTCTCTCTCTTCAAACCCTAACCCTAATCTCTCATGTGTTGAGATCAAGGGTTAGCAAGACTTATTAATCTATAATCCTACTCTATATCCCCTAGGTTGCTTTGATTAGCACTTTTAGTAACCTAGTTACCTCAAGTTAGAGGTCAAGCTTGGAGTAGTAGCTCTCGGGTGGATCGTCTTTGACTCGAGGAGGCCGTTGAGGTGCCGACGTTCCATAGAGCCTACGAGGAGTGGAGGACAGCGATGAAGACCCGAAGGACAAATAATGTGAGGTATAACTTCGAATCCGAGTAGTTAAACCTTTCGTAGTTTACTAGTAATGGTTTAGACACGATCCGTGTGCTCAATTCCGTGTTACGAAGCTTTGATAATTGTTTTTCATATATTCCGCCTCCCCGCAAGCTCGTGGGGTGCGTGACATGGATTTACAGCAGTCAGTCAAGCTCTTCTTATCATATAGATTCTCAATGAAAGATCTAGGTGATGCCTCATGCATATTGGGAATTATGATCTATAGAGATAGATCTAAACGGATACTGAGATTGTCCCAATCCAGGTACATTGACACCATACTAAAGAGGTTTAGTATGGAAGAATCCAAGCGTGGGAACCAACCCATGATCTCTGGACTCACTCTCCCCAAAGAGATGTCTCCCAAGACTGATTTGGAGAGAGCTCGCATGCAAGGGATACCCTATGCTTCGGCAGTAGGCTCTATCATGTATGCAATGCTATGTACCAGACCCGATGTAGCATACTCACTAAGTGTAGTGAGTCGGTATCAATCAGATCCTGGAGAGAGTCACTGGACAGCTATGAAGAACATTCTCAAGTACTTGCGAAGGACTAAAGAGATGTTCTTGGTGTATGGTAACGGAGAACTCCAGGTGGAGTCCTCTACCGATTCCAGCTTCCGGAGTGATAAGGACGACTCTAAGTCGCACTCGGGATTTGTCTTTACCCTCAATGGAGGGGCGGTATGTTGGAAGAGTTCCAAACAGGATACTGTTGCAGACTCGACGATGGAGGCTGAATACATCGCTGCCAACGATGCTGCCAAAGAGGCTGTCTGGATAAATAAGTTCATCAATGAACTAGGTGTGGTTCCGTCCATTGAGCATCCAATACCTTTGTATTGCGATAACAATGGAGCTGTGGCTTTGGCCAAGGAACCCAGGTCCCATCAAAAGTCCAGACATATTCTGAGGCGGTATCACCTGATCAGGGAGATAGTTGATCGCCGGGAGATCGAGCTCAGGAGAGTTGATACGAAGGACAACACTGCGGATCCACTCACGAAGGCCATTCCCCAGATACAGTTTGAGAGATTATTCGGGATGCTAGGTATGAGATACTACAATAGCTGGCCTTAGTGCAAGTGGGAGATTGTTAGTTATATATATGCCCTAGAGGCCATTGTTGTACATATGATGTATATTATAATGGATGCTTGGATATATATAGAGAGGACTTTCTTGCTCGTCATGATAGTATACTATTTGGTTTCACTTTATCTTAACATGTTGACTTATATTAGTTTATTGTCTTACTCTCACATGTTGATAAAGCCCTTAGGATATATACTTGACTACTGGGACTATGATGAGATCATACTAATGGGGCCAGAGTAGTCGATGAGTACATCCTATAACAGTTCCTAGTCGATGGTGTATCAAGACAGGGCATCGATACACCAGAGTAGACTAGCGTATACGGATCTTGACCCATATGATGGGCGATGAATGATCCCATATCCATCGGTGTTTGACATCAAGGATGGTGTACGGGTGCTCAGTGGAGACTGGGTACACTAGACGGACTCGCCGAGAACTCCCAGATGGTATTATACCTCACGTCAGATGGCAGTTCTCTGGTGACACTGGTACAGGTTAGTCTGTAGACCCGAGATCGTCATAGAGTCTTGTGTGATTCCCACTGTGCTTTGATTTCCACCTTACCATGTCCAAGAGGGCGTGCAAAACGGTGGCTTTTGGGTACAGTCCCGAATCACATGGAGGCAATGAGCGATAGGAGGGGATTCGTCTCTCCCGGTATAGGGAGTTGATATTGTGCCGTGTTCGATTGGCTATAACTGGAAGTCCCTGGCCAGGGCTGATATAGAGATTTACTGGTAAGTGTTACCAGTAGTTTCTCGACCTGTTATGAGCCTCACATTGACACGACTTATCGGTTACCGGGGTCTGACGTTTACCACCCCTAGACCAGATATGCAACATATCAGACGAAGAGACCGGACTGTACGGGAGTGTTACTGATTGGATTCACAGGAGAATGTACAGGCTTGCTTGTTGATCTTCTGATCGCTCAATACCTGGGTGGCTGTTACGTTTAGCTGACCGCTTGCAGCTTGTGGGTGTTTGATATGATCATCACCTGCTACCGGCATATTGACGATTCTTTAGAGTCCTACACAGAGGTTTCTTGACTCAGGCAAAACGGAGTAGGAGCACATATGTGATATGTGCATGACCGAGGATAATAAGATATGAGATACCGTATTCTATTCTCGCGATATTTGATATCAGCCGGGTCATCGGATCAAGTGTTGATTTGATGAATCGGTACAGATATATATATTAGTCGGTTATTTGAGAAATAGCCGGATTGTCGGATCAAGTGTTGATTCGATAATTTAATGTATAATTATATATATGATATATTACATTACATTATCTAATATTGGCTCGCTTTATTATTTCATTTTCTCATCGGATAATACATTGATATATATGCGATATATGTTATTTGTATTATTTTCTTTTGTTACAAAAATATATTATATTTGTGATATATAATATTATAACATGTTATAATTACTAATGCAACATGATTAGTGGAGATTAAACATGGTTAGGGTTTGATTTGGGTTAGTTCTTTCATGAAGCTTCTAAAAGCTTTTCTTTTGTTTCTTGCAAAGATATTATGTGTTGATATTTTGTGAGATATTCTTTAACCCAAACCAAACCCTTAACCCTAGTTAACTCTCTACAATGGTTAGCCTCTTCATCTTTGACCATGGTTGCATTTGTAATCATAATAACATTTTCGTTATTCATCATAAAAGAATATTCATTCTTCTTCTTCTTCCTTGAGCTCACAAAAGCTTTCTAGGTTTTTATTTTATGATGGATTAGTGTGAGAATTTGATAATAAAAAAGAGCAAAAATCCTACTCCATCATCCTCATCTAATCTAGCCAATTAGATTAGGGTGTTCACCTCATTAGTGAGTGAGAGCTTGAGTTAAAGAAACTTCAAGGTAGATCATGTTTGAAAAGTAAGACTACAAGCAAGCATGGATCATTCGGGTTGTGGAGCCTCTCTTGAGTCCGGAAGATCATGGATCGCGGCGAAGGGACTACTACTCGGAGCTTATGAAGCGAAGGAGCGGACTACAAAGGTTGTAATCTTTCTCTCTTAGTTGTAAAGATATTTACTTGAATGTTTAACTCTAATAATCTAGCAAAGATCCTCGCTTTGGGTTGTTCGGCACGTCTAAATTTTAAATCGGGTATGGTTGATACCTTATAGACCCTTGTAAGAGTGTCTAGTAACTCTCTCTCTCTCTCTCTCTCTCTCTCTCTCTCTCTCTATATATATATATATATATATATATATATATATATATATATATAACTATATATATATATATATATATATAACTATATATAACTGAGATAACTTTCTCATGGATTTTGTTATTATTTATAGCCTTACTGAATATCAGTTATGCCCGTAATAATTGTTGTAATTCCTCATTATCCCTCGTAATCATGGGTGTGTCATCCTAGCTCTATGTCGCACTTCCCAACGTTCTCGTGTAGGTTCTAAAATTCCATCATTTTGACCAATTTTATCTTAAAGCGGTATCCAACTCTTGGCTATCCATATATATCTTTTGGCCGGTAGGACCGGCCGGCCAATTCTGCCGAATTTGGGTGTAAACAGACTAAATTTATTATATTTTGGTACACACGTGGCAAGCACAGGAAATTCTAGGAGTGGTGGCCTGGTCGGAATCTTGCATTTTGTTACGTTTGTGTTACCCATTACTATAGAGAGCTTTGCATTGCACGGAAGCTGTTTGATGTTTGAACCCAGGCAGCAACGCAAATGGGACGCGTACGTTACTAGTTCCCGCGGCAGCGAGCGTGCGATAACCAACAAAAAAAAACCCTAAAAAGGGGAGCCTTTTTTGCTCCTCGTCCGTTTCTTTCTTTCATCACTTTGATTCCTCCGCCTTCAACTTAAAATTGGGGGTGCTAGCTTCACTCAATCCCTAATTTCTAATGATCCGCATTCTCACTTCTTTGAGATTTGAAGCCATATCTTTAGTTGGTTGACAATGGCGAAGAGGAGGCAAGCTGAGAGGAAGCCTCACTTCTTCAAGGTCTTGCTTGGGGACTTCACTCAGCGGCTGGTACTTTCGTAATTTCATCTATCTTTTATTTGTTTGTTGGTGCCAATTTTATGGTTTGAATGGAATTAGAAGAGAAAATAGAGATTGGGTATCTTTTGATCACTCTATTATTCAAGTTTTTCCCCCACTTGATTAATCATGTGTTGCGCACTTGTTTGCTACTTGCAAGTTCAGTACAAGATGAAAGGGTTAATAGAAATATAAGGGAGATGAATTCTTTGGTGACATAGATGCCATGAAATACCATTAATATTGTGGCCTAGTGATCTTGAAAAAACGTGGAAACTATTTAACACTGATATTGTTGAGGGCTGTATGAATTCTTTCTTCCATTCAGCTATGCTAAGGGCTGTCTAATATGTTAAATTACCGATTAACACATCATTTTTATTGCATCTATCCGTGTTCTCTAGGTCTGCCATTACCCTAGCCGCGCCATGGGGAATTTGTTGGACTCTGTTGCACATGTCCAAATTGTTGGGAATTCCGATCCCCTCACCGCATCAACACACAAGATATTATAATCAAAATCATACCCAGAAAAAGATAACACACCGGATTTAACGTGGTTCGATCAATCGGCCTAAATCCATGGGGGCAACACGAGCACTAGAATTGTATTTATATGAGAAAATTGCAAGATCTCACACATCTCAAACTCATTCTCACATCTCATCCTCTTTCTTGTTTTCACACCGTAAGAAGGGAGACAACCACCCTCATGCTCAACACATCTCTTGAGCCTACCTATCGCTCACTCATAACAGATATATACTTGTAAAATCTTAACACAACTCATCACCTATTAGTAGCCCACACCAATAGATGGTCTGGTCCAAATAGCCCATAAATGCACAAATGGATACGAGACACAACTCCAACACAAACTACGTCAATCAGTTCTCTCATCTTATCTTCTACGGGAGCCGATATCCAACTTGTTATAAATACACTTATTCCTTATCCTATCTGTAGAATATTACCACTCATCCATCTTAATATACTTATTTTGGCCGCACTTGTTTCTTGACATGTTGTTTCTTAATTGTCCAACATTCTAATTTATGAACAATTGTCAGTCTTATAGCCATCCTATAGAATTTTTCATTTCAATTTCAATGATACTATGCGATCACATGTCACTCCTGAAGCACTTATCCACTTCAATCATCCCTTTTGATTCTATAAATCTTTCTCGATCTTTCCATCATGATTAGTTATAGATTCTAAGTGACGAAAATGGTCATTTCAAGATATTTCTTGGCTATCGATTTACACCATATTCCCATTTCTTCGCACTGTTTTGCGAAAGTTACATTCCATATATTCTATTTTTATTCTTTTAATTTTAAATCATTTAGATGTTAAGTCATCTATCTATTTTTCTACTTTAGAATTTATTTTCTTTAGCTATTTCTATTAAAACAATATCATCAACAAACAATATACATCATGGGACATCACTATTAATGTGTTAGTAAGTTCATTCATAATTGGTGCAAAGAGATGATGACTTAATACTGAACCTTGTAAATCTTTGACAATAGGAAATGACTCTGCCCTCTTCTCCAATCGTCCTCACTCTAGTACTTGCTTCATCATACATTTCTTTAACCACATCAATATATATATATATATATATATATATATATATATATATATATATATATATAAGACACTGGTTTATTTAGACCCCACGATATTATCTGTATAGGGACCTTATCATAAGTCTTTTTTAAATCAATAAAAACCATATGTAGGTCTTTCATTTTCTCTCTATACATCTTCATCGGCCGCCTTAATAGATAATTCACTTTCATATAGGGATGCAAATGGATCCGATACAGATCAAATATAGGTGTAATCATATTCGTATCCGGTAATCATTGGCTGATGCGAATACAGATACAAATAATGAAAACCACCATCTGTATTTGAAAAAACCAGGATATAGATACAAAAGGAATATGTGTTATCATATCCGTATCCGCTTATCGTTGGCTGATATGAATACGAATACGGATAGTCATTGGTAATGAAAATCAATATCTGTATTTGATAAAAATCGGATACGAATTCGGATTTCATTTGGATTATCCGTATCCGTTTACATCCCTACTTTCATGGTAGACCTTCTTAGCATAAAATCAAATTAATTTTCAGATATGGACATTTCTTTCTTAATCCGTGTTCAATTACTTGCTCCCATAGTTTCATTGTATGAGTGCAAGTTCTAAGATCGTATATCCCAACTCAACTCCTTAGCCGATCACCTACCTAATTGACCATGTGGAATTTACCTAAGGATTACTCATTTGTGGAGTAATTGTAAACGCCTAAGGGTTCTTGATGAGGACAATGCATCTCTGACTAGATTTTAGGATCAATTAGAGAATCAATAATATTTCTTTGATATGTAATGTAAAGTATTCTGGTATTTTCAAGATTGATTAGATCTTTTAATTTTTGCTAATGTGATGTTGTAGAAAGGAAATAATCTTGAGATAATTGAGATCTTAGCAATTTTATCTTTTAAGAAAGTTTAGATTTGCAAGAAAAAATGTAATCAGGCTCATTATGTAATGAGGAAAAAAAACTTCTCTACAAGCCCCTTGCAAGTCCTTAGATGGGTTTTGAGATTCGTGCAAGTTCTTTTTGCACACACTATCTCTTTTCTTGCACGAATCTCAAATCTCATCCAAAGACTTGCAAGGGGCTTGTAGAGAAATTTTCTACAAGTCCTTGTAGAGAAGATTTTTCCGTAACGAGGACAAAACATTTGTAATCTTTGGTGAAGAATGAATGAAAAAGATTGATTGCTAAAATATGACGATTTGGCTTTTGGGTTTTGAGTGATTCGGACCGTTCTTAACCCTCTTGGCTGTGGTCGAGACACGAGTGGTTATGGTCAATCGAAGCCGGAGGCCGTCGATTCACCGCCATCGTCGAATAGATTCAGTATCTGATCCATCATCACCCGTCTTGCGTCAGTTCTCCTTGTAGCTCATAGCAAACTTGATCGGTCACTCTTGTATATTTAATTTGAATGGCATAGGGAAATGGTGATGAAAAAAAGGGAAAATAAGTAAAAGCCTTCACTTTTATATTGGAATATTCAAACAGACGTTCTTCATCCTTTTCCAGCTCTTCTATATTCTCATGATCTTATGCTAACTGAAAGGTAGAAGTTTCCAAACGAAATTTGCTTCAATTGGTCAACAAATATTCTGAAAGATTCATAAAAAAAATTACCTGTACTAGTGCACTGAATGAATTTTGCCATTTATATATGTACGAATTTACATGCTTGGATGTGGACCAGGACCACAATTCAATTTTCTTCTTCGTCTTTGTCATTAAATCTACAAGTTACATGAGTCTAAATGACATGCAGAAGCTTTTTATTTTTTCTTTTCCTGGCTTTAATTTTGACATAAAAACTTAATCTTGTAGTTTTTGATGTTGCATGTAATGATGTATGCCTTGCTTAAATCTGTAGAAGATGCCACCAAACTTCTTGAAACATATATCAAATGAAGCATCAAAAGGAGCTGTTCTCGAGGGTCCCAATGGATGCAGCTGGCCTGTCGAGTTAAAAAAATCCTGTGATGGAACATTCTTATCTACCGGCTGGTCTAAGTTTGTTGAAGACCACTCTTTGAAAGAGCGTGAGTTTCTAGTGTTTCGGTACAATGGGAATATGCATTTCACCATTCAAGTTTTCGATACAACCGCGTGTGAGAGAGAGGACTTGTTTGCAGTTCAGCCCTGTAAGAAGCCCAATGTTGGATCAGGGAATAAAAGGGGTAGACCCAAAAAACATTGTATAAAGTCACCAAAGCCCGGCCTTCTTACAGCTGTCAAGCATGAAGCTGAACAATTGCAGAACGGTAGTTTAAACTCAGTTCACGGTATGTTGGCACTAATGAATATCTTTAAATCCTTGAAAATATTTTTGCATGTTAGTGTAGTTACTACTTCTGCATTGTGAGAGATCTTTTGGTTGCATTCATAAAAGAATTTTAATGAGGTGCTAGCATTTAACACCTAATTTGTAATTTTTTTGAGGCAAGTCGATTGAGGCGTCCATAATATCAGGATTATCGTTGTGGTAGGAGATTAAGAGGGTTGGTAGGGCATGAGATAAGTTCAAGACATGCTACCAATTCAGAATGCTTAACCACAATATATTGTGGTTAGTGCTATTGACCCTTCGTTTCCAATCACATAAATTAAGCGCCATGGACCGGAAGAAATAAAATATACTCCCTACACTGGTATGTTTATAGAGATGAGGGCAAGATCAGTGATGTGCTTATTTACTGCAGTTGAATGATCATAATCACCTTACAACTCTGTTATAAATGATTAATTGGTTTCTCTTCGACTCAAATCAAAAGTTTTATATCTTTTGTGAAGGCTTGAAGCAGTAACAGGGGGGTTAACACAAAAAGTGTTAAACAAAAGGATAATGGACGACGGCAGTTTGCCATGTGATTGTTGTTGTATAGGTTGTTTACTCTTGAAATTAAATATCCCCCCTCCCCACAACACACACGCGCGTGCGCACAGTGGGGGACATCATACCCTTTTCCCCCCAAAGATCCCTGGCATGGACGTCTTTAGGATTTTTGTGAGTTTTCAACTGAAGATTGTGTGAAAGAACGAGAATGTCTGGCAATAAAATTTTGAGTTGAGCCTTTATCTACCTGATGGTTACCGCATTTGATGATAATTAGGCCAAAACATGAAAGTGATGAACGATGAATACCCATCTTGATGATCCTAGCTTCTTGTACTTTTATTTGTTGATTTAAGAATATTTGTGTTTACAGTCTTTCCAAATTTCATGAATTAGACTACACCAAAGGTGTCTAGATAATATGTACGCTTTGTGGAGAGATGTGCAAGTAAATTTGTGGAGATCAGATTAAGAAGGCGTGTCTCTTTTTATTGTAGATATCACAGGCTGACTGTGACTGAAAGAGAAGACAAAGATGAATGAACAAAAACTGCACCTATTCTCTTTATTTTCTTATATAAAGAAACTATTCAAAGTTGGAAGGAAAATGCATGCTTTTCTTTTGCATTTAAGATCCACTGTCTATTGAAATTATGTTTCCAAATGCAGGAAGTAGCTTTACGTCTCTCAGTCGTATTGGGGATGACAAAATCAAGCCCAAAGATGATAAGCATCCGGCTCAGCTGGTTGCGTCAGAAACTACTATCGAAAGAGGACCTTTTTCAAGAAGACGCCTTGTGACAACAGAAGAAATATCACGGGCTCGTGAAGCTGCTGTCGCTTTCAGCTCTGATTTTCCTTCTGTACTTGTACGGATGTCAATTTCCAGTGTTTACTATGGATACATGATGGTGAGTTCAGGTTCTTGTGCTAATACTTATATTGAAAAATATTTTAATTTATCGTATCAAAATAAATGTGCTTATGAAACATTTGCTATGATCAAAATTTTTGCTGTGCTTATTACATATTTTCTTATCTATCTTTAATCACCTCAGCACTAGAAGTGATCTGCTTCTTTTGCTCCAAGAGCAACTGGGAATTCAACTACCAATTGGGCTTTAGCTCATGCGGTAAGAACTTTCTCTTGGGAGATCGCTGGTTTGATTCCCGAAGGGTCGCATCCCAAAACAAAAAAAAAACTGAGAATTCAATTGTTTCATACTTTCATTAGTAATGCTTGCTTTCCTGGGTGTCTTTTCATGTGAACCTGGGATGAGTAACTTTTAGTGAAATCTAGGATAATTTTTAAAGTTGTTTACTCTGCTTGCACATGGCCAAGGTACAAGGTTTGAAATCTTGGCCGATTCTGAACCAAATGACCATCCGAGTTCCGAGCCCGATACCATGCAATATTGTTTTATGAGTTTATAATAGGGTTTGTATTTAGTTTATTAATGGTTAGTGGGTTCATTGATGGTTTAATGCATTTATTATAAGTTATTGGGTAATTTCAGTTAGTTTGACATCATTAATATGAGTTTAAATATCATTAATTACAAAAGAGTTTGACCAAATTGTTTATGGTTACATTAAATGTTTATTTTAAAAAATTCTTAATTCCTAAAAATCATTTTTCTCAAACAATAGATTCCGATATTCCGATCCGGTATGGCCGATATGTTCAAGATTGCCGATTCCGATCCCAAAAGTGACCGTCCAATCTGATCTCGATACCGAAATTTTAAACCTTGCCAAGATATTAATTTTCGTTATTGAACTGGTTGGACAATCATTTTTTGGATCAAAATCAACCATCTCGGCCGTATCGAACATTTCAGATAGAAATATTGGATTTGTTATCATTGGACAAAGATAATTTCTTAAAACTAGGTCTTTTTAAATCAACAGTAAGAGTAACAATAAACATTTTGGCGAAATCTTTAAGAATGTCTATAGTGGTAGTTTTAATACATGACTTTTTGTTATATCTTTGGGGTAATTAATGATGTAAATATAAACCTATTAGTTAACCCATTAACGCGGTAAACTCACTTACCTTAACCCATTAATAAACCCACTAATCCATTAATGAACTTAGTACTTAAACCATATTGATAAAATGATAAACCCAAAATTATTCAGTATCGGACAATATCAATATTAGAACTCGAATGGTCATTTTTGAGATCAGAATCGGCTATATTGGATAGGGTCAGCAAATTTTGGAATCATGGTTATGAACTTATTTGCACTCATTTTGTAAGATTTTGTTCATCAACATCGGTTTCCTCGGTGAATGTTGGTAGGGCTTTTTAATGTAACAGGCTATTTAAATCTTAAGATTCAGAAGATGAAACTAAGGAGACTTCATTTGTATAGTGATACATGATTATAGTATCATAGCTCATGAGTCTTCATTTTCAAAGTGTCCCGAAGGCTTTAGATATCATAGCATAATATATGGAGACTCATTGTATGTACATAATAGTTCATGCTCATGAATCATAATGGTCTATTAAAGTATTATGTTGTCTTGATATGCATTGTTATCCCACAACCTAATAGCTTAAGCTTTTGGATAAAGTGGTTCTTGATATGGTATCAGAGCACACCAGGTTCAAGAGCTCCTGGGTTCAAATCTCGTAATTCTCAATTTAAGTTATATTTGTTTACTCCCATTTATCCGTTTATACTAGCGAGAATTTCTGTTAGAGATCTTTCTTTCCACATGGACCGAAATTCAAAGGCCCATATGGGAGGTATTAAAGTATTATGTTGTTTTGATATACATTGTTAATTTGTTTTCCCACAACCTAATAGCTTAAGCTTTTGGATAAAGTGGTTCTTGATATGATCTATGAGGACACACAATGCTTCGGAAGTTGAAGCCCCGTCATTCAATTTTTTTCTAGTGATCATTATGCGCATATGAATGGTGAACAATAGCTCGTGCCATACTTTTAATGAATGTTATAAAACTAAATATTTTCTATAATTAAATATTTTGCCCCACCTGCAATGAAAATCCATGCCCCGTCACTAAATTCGTTCCCAAGTACTTCTTCCATCCCCCTTAATGGCTTTCACAGATATAACGATTTGTTCGTTTATTTTCCAATTTTGGTTCTTAAATTTCCAAAATATGATGAGTTAATTTGCATATAATAACCCTCTTGCTTACCTCATTTAGCGCTTATCACTCAACTGCTACATTAGCCCATAACATCTTGGAATTAATAAACAAGTCAAGACAAATTTCCTCTTTTAAGTCATAAAAACTATTTATTATCCCTCAGGTGCATTAGTGTTGGAAGATATATTGGATTAAATTAAATTTCCCGAAAAAAAATTACCGATTGGAGCGTGAGATCAATCTCTTTACAAACAATTTTTGCCCCTTGAAAATCTCTGAGTGTAAAGGAGTGACACTGACGTCATGCTCTCCAGGATACCCTTCGTTGTAGGTGTACTCTAACATTCTACAGTTTTTTAAATATGCTATATCCCTTGGTGTACTCATATGATGGGGAAGATCGCTTTGTTGTTTTGGCAAGGAGACTGAGAATCAGCAAGAGAAAAAGCCAAATAAAGAAAAATGGAGTTTTTCTGAGTGAATATTTTTTTGTGAAGAAAGGCTATATTCATATAGGAATTACAGAAGAGACTACTGACTAGAAAATATCAGCTGATGCCATAAAATTACGGTTGTAAATGGATACAAATAATCCGAGCAGACTCTTAATCCGTATGGATTTTTATCAAATACGGATAGTAATTATCATTTCCTATCACCATTCGTATTCGTATCCGCCAATAGCCACCGAATATGGATATGATAGCACCTATATCCGATCCATATATTATATAAAAATAGTAATTTTTGACTTTATTAGGTATGTTTTCCCCAATATTCGATTCATACCCGTATCTGCAGTATCCTATTACCAAATACAGATATAAGGTTTATCTCCGATAACGATTTGCATTTGTATTCGAATCCGCCAATGACTACCCGATACGGAATATGGTAACACCTATTTCCGCTCCATATCGATTCGTTTACATCCCTACATAAAATTCATAGAGCAAAACCGGTAAGAAATAGAGTTCCACAAATTTAGTTTTCTAAAGAGAAAAAAAGACCTGTTTTAAAAACCGGGTGAAATTCAATTTAAAATTCCTTTCTAGTATTAAGCGTTTGCAAATTCACCAGTCAAAAGATTTGATTTATTTCCTTAAAAAAAATTTCTAATACGGATTTTCCCTACACCTCGCAAGAGTCCGTTACTCCTTGACCTCCAAATAACGTCATTCTTGGTTAACCAAGTTTTCGGAATTCTCTACTTTATACACCAATCAGCACATGACATCCTTGAACGGCAACACTTAACTGAAAATTTCTCTTTTAAGTCATATCAAGGCCAACCTAAGAGGAATTTTCAGTTAACTGTTGACTTAAATGGAATGTCCAAATTTCTGATTATATAAATATAGTAACACCTCTTAGGTTAGCCTTGATATATGATATGACATACAAGAAATGTCCAAATTTCTGATTATATAAATATAGCCATCTGTTGGAAGTCTTTTTCCTTTTTGCTGTCTTATTTATATATTCATTAGATATAACTTATGCAGAGGTTTCCGCGTAACTTCTCACGGCAATATTTACCTCGTGAAAGAACGAACATGATATTAAGGGATCCAAATGGAAAGGATTGGATGGTTGTTTATGTTCCAGGGGGTAAGGATGATAGGGACCGACTCTCCAAAGGCTGGCCTTTATTTTCCCGTGAAAATAACCTCGAAGAAGGCGATTTTTGCGTGTTTGAACTCACAAGTCCAACTCAAATAAGCGTGCATATCTTTAGGATTGTCGAAGTTACCATTCCAATAGCCGATGCACCGAAGAGTTAGAATTTTATATGTCTCGTGATTAATCTAGTAGTTGCTGCTGCTTTGATGAATCGAAGTTTGTATGTTTGCATGGTGATCCAACTGTGTGTAATAAAATGCTTTATCTGTAGCTTCTTAATAAAATGCTTTATCTGTAGCTTTCTCTAAAATGTCATCCTTTTTCTTGTTCATCCTAATTCCTTTGATTTGCAGATGTTACTCATATTTATTTCTTTTTTTCTTTTTTCAGTAAATATCCTTAAATTTCACATGGCTTCAGAAACAATTCAGATTGGTCGAAAGAAACTGAGATTGATTTGGATCTTGTCAAATGCTTTAGTTGTGATTTATGTCTAGTTGTTTCTAAGTTTACTTCTGCAAATTTGTTTGATTGAATATTTTTTGTTTTCGATCTGTTCGTATATACAATCCTTAATTCTTACCTATTTTTGGATACCTCAAGTTCTTTATATTTATATGTAACCCTAGAATTTAAATTGTTTCAAAAACTCGTTTCTTTTTTGCATATTTCTTCACCTGTATTCAGATTAAAAAGTAATGGAGATATATTTTTTAAATATTTGCATCTCTATATAATTGTTGCTATATATAAGATTGATTTGGATCTTGTCAAATACTTTAGTTGTGATTTGTGTTAGTTGTTTCTAAGTTTACTTCTGCAAATTTGTTTGATTGAATCTTTTGACTGACTGTAACATAGGAATATCATTTCCTATTAGGAGAATGTCATCCACGTACAAGACGAGGAATACTACAGCTCTTCCTACAATCTTACTGTATATGCATGGTTCATCTGGATTTTTGATAAAGTCAAATTCCTTGACAGCATCATCAAAACAGATGTTCCAACTCCGCGATGCTTGCTTTAGTCCATAAATGGACTTAAGCAACTTGCATACTTTATCGCTGCTCCCACTCTGAATGAATCCCTCTGGCTGATCCATATAGACGCTTTCTTCCAAATTACCATTTAGAAAGGCCGTCTTTACGTCCATCTGCCAGATCTCATAATCGTGGAAGGCAGCAATAGCAAGAAGGACCCGAATGGATTTGAGCATAGCCACTGGAGAAAAGGTTTCGTCATAGTCCAAACCAGGTTTTTGAAGGAAACCCTTTGCAACAAGTCTAGCCTTATAGGTTTCAACCTGTCCATCTACACCAATCTTCTTTCTGAAGATCCATTTGCATCCTACGGGTTTTACCCCATCTGAAGCAATGTCCAAAGTCCATACTTTGTTAGTGTACATGGACTCCATTTCGGTCCGCGTTGCATCCAGCCATTTTACCGAGTCGCCGCTCTGAATGGCTTGCTGGAAGCTAGTAAGCTCATCATAGTCAATAGTGCAATCCTCTCTATCCCCGTCTATAAGAAAACCGTAGTATCTCTCGGGCGGATGAGACTGCCTACTACTCCTGCGGAGTGGCGTTGGGATGCCCGGTTCTCTTGAAACTTCTGGTTCTTCCAAGCTTTCAGTAATAGTTTGTGGTTCTGGAATTTCTTCCAGTTCTATTTCGCTCCCACTTGTTTCCTTTTCTAAAAACTGATATTCTAGAAAATGGGCATTACGAGAAACAAAAACCTTTTGTTACTCTGCGTAATAGAATAGATACCCCTTGGAGTTCTTTGGATATCCCACAAACTTACAATGTACTAATCGTGCCTCGAGCTTGTCCGCATGCTGCTTTTTAACAAAAGCTGGACATCCCCAAATCTTCAAATACTGAAGATAGGGTTTCTTCCCACTCCACATCTGATATGGTGTGGTAGGCACAGTCTTGGTAGGAACCATGTTCAAAAGATATGCCGCTGATTCTAGCGCATATCCCCAAAAAGATCGCGGTAACTCAGCCTTACTCATCATGGAACGAACAATATCTAATAGGGTTCGATTCCTTCTTTCCGATACACCGTTGTGTTGTGGTGTATATGGAGGAGTAAGCTGAGAGAGAATTCCATTCTCTTTTAAGTAACCCAAGAACTCGGCACTTAAGTATTTACCACCTCGATCAGATCTCAGTGTCTTGATACTTTTGCCTGTTTGGTTTTCCACTTCATTCTTGTATTCTTGGAATTTCTCAAAGGCCTTGGATTTATGCTTTCTTAAGAAGACATATCCATACCTAGAGAAATCATCCGTAAAAGTAATGAAGTATGAATAACCACCTCGCGCATGTGTAGACATTGGACCGCACACGTCACTGTGTACGAGTCCCAAGAGCTCGCTTGCTCTTACTCCGTGTCTAGTAAACGGAGTCTTTGTCATCTTTCCTATGAGACAAGATTCACAAGTAGCATAAGGTTGATATTCGAATGGATTCAAATATCCTTCTTTATGTAACTTAGTCAACCTTCTCTCATTGATGTGACCTAGTCTACAATGCCATAAGAAAGCCTGATTTAATTCCGGAGACTTTCTTTTAAGTGTGTTCTGGACATTGAAAACCTGAGCTTGACTTAATACATATATGCCGTTATCTAATGTACTGGACCCAATCAAAACTTGATTTAGGTGGATGTGAACTACATCGCTTACGAATGTAAAATCATATCCCTCTCTAGAAAGTGAGGACACTGATATGATATTACAAGTCATACTAGGTACATACAGACAGTTACGTAGAATCAATATCTGCCCACTTGTCAAACCTAGGCGATATTCTCCCACGGATTCAGCGTCCACGCTCATTCCGTTTGCAACTCTGAGAGACAAATCACCTACCTTTATAACTCTACGGTTTCTCAAAGCATGTAATGAATTACAGATATGAGATCCTGCTCCGGTATCTAGTACCCAGGAGGTAGAGTTAATTGACAAACAGTTCTCAATTACAAACACACTTGAGGCCGAAGCCACAACATGCTTCGTATCCTGGCTACTGGCTTCCAAAGCCCTGCAATCCTTCTGCCAATGCTCAATCCCATAACAATAGGAATGTCCCTCTTTTACTACATTCAGTCCCGAAACTTTTGCCCTTCTCTTTCCTTCTACTTCCCTGGTTTCCTTCAGGGTAGAAGGTAAAGACTGTAGAATCAAGTCAGTATCTGACCTGTTTCCCAACGTGGTCTCCAGGTCCTTGAGCTCATCAATATAGCTAGTCATTGTAAGGACGTTGTTCCTTACAGATGACCCGACAACCATCCTCGCTTGAATCATTTCGTTCGAGGTCTCATATCTTGCGATATGAGATTGCTCTCCATATAAATCTTTGTTATGGAGAAAGATGGAAACTAAGTCCATCTTCTCGTGTTGCTTCTGGTTTACACCATCAACTGAAGTCAACACAAGGCATTTGGCTTTTGCTTTATTCTTTTCCCTTGTCTGACGGATATCCATATCCGCGACGGTGGAAACTGGACTTGGGACGGCGGGATCTTGAGTAGTAATAGGGTGGTCCAGCTTGTCATAGGCAATGGACATCTGGACAGACCTTTGCCAGTCATATAAGTCAGATTCAGTCAATTTGTTATCTAGATGTAACCTAGACGTGGTCACAAGGTCGCTGCAATTAAGAAAGAGAGAAGAAAACACTTAGCATGATGCTCTTGCAAGTTTAGAGTGGTTTTTAATTTATCTAAACAGGATGGCTCCCACTGTTTCTCGAATCCCTCCTCAAACCAAAAAGGAAGAACTAGCCAGGACTATTCTCACCGTACAATACTTGCTTAACCGTTCAGCCAGGCCAGTGTCGATACTTCGAGGGAGGTTTTCCAACGCTTTCGCGAAGTTCTTTAATTAAAGAACCTCTTTTCTCTGGGAGCGTAACCCCGCTGACACCTTTCTAGGCACCTACTTGGTTTATAGCATTGATCGTTAAGTGACGAATCTCCTGATAAGTAGTATATACTCACAGTAGGATCGGGATCCAAATATCATCGTATGATAATGTTGAAGGAATCCTACCAACATTCATCAAACACCAAATGGTATGCATCTCTTTTGCAAATTTCAGTTTCTTTAGAAATTCCCGATATAAATTTTTGCCCCATGCTCTTATGACCTTGGCGATGGTCAAAATGTCATAAGTCACATGTCAAGTTCTACCCATCATTATCCTTGTTAATTTGAACCCATCCGTACATATCCTTGACGTTGGCCAAAATGATAATACGACTGTCCCAAACTAACTCATCTATCTATGCAACAAATGAATACCCAGCAACTACCAAACACTATGCCTTGGCGTTGGTCAAAATACATAGCTTGAATACTACTGAATACCCAAATGAAATGACGGAGGGCTACGAATGGTTTTGGCAAAACCGTGAACGTAGTGAACTTGATATAATCGAAGGAACCTGATAGCTTTTTAAAAGGAGTGGTTAAATCTCCGCAATTAAAAATTCTGCTCTTTTAAAATAACCGAGTGGTTTCTTTTAAATTTGTTCCAAAGATTGAACTTTGGTTTATTTTCTTTGCATTATAATAATGTGTCCCATCATTTATCCTATCATTGCAGAAAACAACGAAAATACCACGTCCTATTATGCCATCCGCATTCGCCACGGGGTCCCGTCATCACCCGTTAGGTTACTTAACTAACGACAGAGCGGGGCTGGGCTAGCGCGGGTGTAAAACATAAGTGACGTCTAATAGCTATCATATATAGATATTGTACATTCGTCAGACGCAATAATAAGCATTCCAGATCACTGATGAACTTTTTTGGATATATAAGCAATCCGCGTTTGCTTTGAGCCTGCAACAAAAGACGAATTACACAGTTGTGATGAATAGCCATTACCCCACCCTAGACCCCTACAGGTACGGCAAACTACCCGCCAAGTACCCGAAGTGAAGCGGTCTCCCTCAACAACGTGAGTAGGCCACTAAACACTTCAAAGTACCCGGTAGTTTGTGCACCCCACCTTGGGTCTATCCTAGTAGCAAAAAATAGTAAAATGAAATAATACAACGGTGGATACAACCGCAACCTGGATGTGTCCCGCAAAATAATATTACAACATATTACAATTACACCGAATGAATGAATATAAAACACATCTCAAACCCCGACTAATCATCACAACATTCCAATCAAGTTCATATACACAAACAGTAAACATTATAGAAATGTGCAACCCCCTGCCAACCGGCATACTAGCAGTAGGGGAGGTTTACGAACACATTAAACATTACAGATAAAAACCCGATTAGCAAATGACTTAGAACATCGATCGACTACATTTTTCCGTGTCTACCCCAAAAGCAAACCAGCACAGAAGTAACCTGGGCAGAAACATAATATACTGGAAAACAAAACACCAAAAAATATGAATTACTGCGCAAATCCGAGTCAACTCGGAGTTGACTCGGCAGCGGATCCGCGGCCAAAAGCACTATTTTGCCGCGGATCCGCGGCCAAATAACCGAGTTGAAATCTCGTATTTTCCCAGAATTCTTATATTTCCCTGCTGTGAATTTTAAGGAATATCAAATATTTTTTTCGATATGTTTAAAATTAACAGAAACTGATAGGGGTTCCGGGGTTTCGTTTTCGCGTTTTTCCGTCGATCGAAGTTCTAATTAGTTGCTAACAAGCTAGTAATGGTTTAGTTGGCTCTGATACCACTGTAAGTCCATGTCATACACCCCACGAACTTGCGGGGAGGCGGAATATTGTTGGAGATAGTGCCCTCAGTGTCAATTATTGGATCACAGGCACGTGATTGCAATGATTGAGGGAGGACCTATGCCGGTAGGACAATCTTACTCAAGATGATAGTATGCTATCTGGTTTATCTTTATCATCGTGTACTGCTTTAGGTAAACTTACAGGTCACTATTGCGCGTTGATAGAGCCCTTAGGATTCTTGCTTGACGGCCAGCAGTATGATGGCGATCATATACGTAGGAGCTGGGGTCTATAAGCACATCCTTAAAAGGTCCCTAGTCGTGGGAGTTTTCGAGACAGGGCATCGATACTCCAGAGTAGACTAGTGTATACAGTCGAGACCCCGATGAGGGGCGGTGGCCGATCTCACAAGCCACTGGTGTCAGTTGGTTCACCTAAGATGTATACAGGTGCTCATTGAGTTATGAGTACACCGGACAGGACTCGCCGGGAACATGCTAGTTGGTCTTATACCTGACGTCAGATAGCAGTTCCCTGGTGACATGTGTACATGTTAGTTCATCGACCTGAGATCGTCATTTATCTCGTGTGAGTTCCCACTGTACTTTGATTACTACCCCACCACGGCTCAAAGGAGTCGTGCAAACAGGTTTTAGTTGGGTACAGTCCCGAGCCACATGGAGGAAGTGAGCGGATCTGCAGGGGTTCTTCTCTCCCGGTATTGGGGGTGAGGTCGCGCTGTGTCTAGGAGAGCCATTACACGAAGTCCTTGGCCAAGGCAGGAGATTTACTGGTAGGTATTACAGTAGTATCTCAGGGTGTTCTGGGCTACACTCCGACACGACTTGTACCGCTTTTGGGGGTCTAACTTTTACCAACCCCCTAGGCCCGCCATGCGATGCTTATAGACGAACGGACCGGACTGTACGGATATTGTCACTGACAGGCTCAGTAGGGTGTCAGGATGAGTTCGCTCATCGACGTCCCTTTGGGTCAATACCTGGTAGCCCGTTACGTATGGCTAATACCTCTGACGTGCTGGTGGTTAAATCCAAGGACAAGGGATTGATGAGTCTTTAGAGTCCCCCACAGACCATTTCTCAAGTTTCAGGCGAAATGCTGTAGAGGCCGTATGGAGATATGGCAGGGTTCAATCATATACGTGTTGTATTGCACGGATCATGATCGGACGGATAATACTAGCGGGCTTTGGTTTAAGCCGGATCCTAGTATTGTACAGTGTAGATTTTGTCTCATTGCATTTGTATTCGGTCGGAATACAAATGCGGTTATGTATATACAGTCGCGGGGTTTTCCTGTAATTTATTACGAGATCGGTTTTTTGAAGTTGCCAGTTTGCATTCCGTTTCGGCCATTTTCCTTTGTTTCTTTCTTTGGCTGAATTTTGGTGGAGGGGGTTATTTGCAATTGTGCATTTTAATAATGGGGAAGACTTTTAGTAACACATGGTTGCTTCATGATTGTGCATCATCATTGCTTGACTTTTGTGATGAGATGTGAGATGGTTGTTGAAGGGGAGACTTTGTTGTGATCATTGTTTTTTTCTCATCATCACTTGCTTGCATTATTGTTTTCCCACCACCCTTTAGTTTTTCTCTCTCTCTCCCTTCACCAAGTCTTGGCCGGCCATTCCTTGATGGGGCTGTCCCAATTTTTGGAGTGGGGATTTTGGTATCTAATTTGCTTGCAAAATCATATAGCCATCACAAAAGTTCACTTCATCTCCTTCCTCCATCTAAATGGCAACTTCACAACCCCTTGAGACAAAGAGTACTACACTTAGCCTACGACATCCTTAGACACGTCGACTCGCCAACTTCGTGCCCGAGTTGCCTCGGTCCAGAGGTGGGAGTCCGTAAAAGAACCCGGCGATGTGGTGCCCTTCCGATGAGGATATGAAGATCGGAGATTCCGCGGGGAGATCGGGATGGCGACTAGAAGACCGAAGGACACGGATCGCTCGGTATATCTCTCTACTCCTTCTCAAGTTAGCTAGTAGTGGGTTAATGGCCCGATCCGGGTTTACAGTCCGCGGTAGCGCCGGTTTCTAGTTAAAGAAAAGTTTTTGTTTCCGCATTTTGGCCTCGTACAGACGGCCGGGGCGCTGCCGTGGTCCTACATGGTATCAGAGCCACGCCATTAACCTAGTCTAGCTTGCTCTAACGTGTTTACAAGTTCAATCGAACGGATTTTCCATAAACCGCGTTTCCATGTCAAGTTTCTGTCGAATTTTTCCAGTGCTCTAAAAATTATTTGGTACATTGTAAAAATACGTGCAGGGTTTTTTATGCATTCTGTGAAAATTTGGTCGGCTGATATTACTGTAGCGCGGCGGATCAGCGGCCAAAACCACGTTTTGGCCGCAGATCCGCCGCCGTTCTGTGGCCAAACAGCACCAAATTTCTACAGTGGGTTTATGACATGGAAATAGGGTTTCTGGTATATTCTTTTTGGGCCCAGATTTATTTTAAGTGCTACAGTAGTGCTTGGGGCCCACGTCGGGAAATTTAGTCGATCAAAAATTTTAAACATGTTAGTTCACAGTATTTACATTATATCTGCGACCGTGAATGTCACTTGATCGGTAAATCCTGTCTAACTGCTATAGCCTTTTTAGACGGATTTGCGAACGTGACATTCACGTTGATGTTCTGTGTTGTGCTGTGATGTTGTGGATTTTTCGTGGTGGATAGCCTGGATGCAATGTTAGTACAGTTTGGTTATTTATGTACATTTGATATTGCGGGGCGAGCGTCCGACATGTGGACTGCCGTCACTGCCTGTTTGTATATTATTCTTTTGGGGCACGACCGGGCTGAGGTCGATGTACCCGTTGTATGTATATTTTACTTTCTGTACTAGGATTACCCCACGGAGGGGTGCACGGATAGCCGGGTTTTAGAGGGCAACGGGCCCGCATCTCATGGCGTTGAGACGGAGGGGGCTTCACTCTAGAATTGGCGGGCTATTCGCCGCACTCGTAGGGGGTACAGGTTGACCCAGGAGAGGTGCCCAAGTTACCGGATTCCGTGAAGTGCTGGGTGGTCCATTCAAGTTGCTGAAGGGGGCTGCCTCACTTCAGGTTTTGGCGGGTAACTTGCTGCGCCCGTAGGGGTCTAGGATTTCATTGCACAGGCTATCCACATGACCAGGGGAACGTCGGGTTTCAGTAGCGGCTCTATGAAACCCGGGGATCCCAGATATCTGTATTGTTCTGTGATGCTTATTACATTTATGTGATGTTGCATTTTATCACGACTTGAGCGAATATTATATATTAATATATATATACTTGTAGATATTGTATATGTTTTGCATCCGCGCTAGTCCAGTCCCCGCTCTGTCGTTAGTTAAGTAACCTAACGGGTGATGACGGGGCCCAGTGGTGAATGCGGATGGCATATATGTACATCATTATTTTCGTTCTTTATTGGTGTGATCAATTGATGGGACTGCATTGATTCGGATCAATGCAAGCTAAAACAAACCTGATGTTGTTGGAACACTTTTCAAAAAGCTGTTATTGCAAGGACGTTCTCTTTTGTTTTGCACAGTGGTATTCGGTTATGAATATCCAGCACCTCAGTCGACGAGGCAAGGGCCGAGATCCCTTCACCGGGAGTGACCCCTTGGACAGAAGTTTCCGTCAGGGCAATAACTTCACTATAGTCGATTACTTTTGCTTTGCATCGTGGTATTCAGTTGGAATATCCTGCACCTCATTCTACGGGGAAAGAGCCGAGATCCCTTCACCCGGAGTGACCTCTTTAGCAAAGGTTTTCGCCACTATATTTTTATAAAAAGCTATGCAGTTCCTTCAACGATATCAAGTTCATTACGTTAAAAGTTTTTCGCCAAAAACTAGACGTAGCCCTCCGTCATTTCTTACGGGTATTATTTAGTATTCGTGCTGCGTTTGTTAACTCCGTCAAGGCGTAGTGTACGGTAGCTAAGTGGTGCTTGTTTGTAGCATGGATATGGGATTGGTTAGGACAATCGTGCGGCCTTGTTGACTCCGTCAAGGGCACGTACGGGTGGGTTTAATGCAATCCAGAAAATGACAGGTAGAACTTGATTAGGACTCTTTGATTTGTTGACTCCGTCAAGGTCACTTGGGTCCTAGAGGTAAAAATCACATCGGGAGTTTCTAAAGAAACTGAAACTTTCCAGATATGCGCATACCTTCTGGAGTGTGATAACGTGAGTGGATTCCATCACGTTATCATGCGATGATAGTTGGATCCCGATTCCCACTGATGAGTTGGTTTACTCCTCGGGTGATCCCGACTAATTCTTCTTTCAGGTTTGGAGGAGAATTTGATGTTACAGTGAGAGGTTTCCTGATTAGATAAAGCGACAACCATTCTGATCTAGGTTAGAGTGCACGCTGAGTGTTTCTTTTCTCTCTCTCCGGCAACGACCATGGCCCGACCCTTGACTATGACTCAGTGACCAAAATTAACCGAACCTTCTTAAATACTGACTTTTGGATTGTCGGAGTTGCATACCTCATTGCCACTCCTACTCTTACCCTTTTCTCCAGGACACCACGTATTACTACGAACGTCCACTTCCATTGGATAAAACCATCGTATGGTTATATACGAACTCGAAGGAATTTATTCGAGGATGGTTTCCGGTTCTGGAGAAAACGAATAGGACTATTCAGTTGTCTTTTCCTTTTACCTTCTCTCAGATTGCGAGTACTCCTTGGTTTAGGAGATAGTACACCTATTACGCAAATTGGATAGTCTTCTTCCAAACCTTAGACTGGTGCCGAACGGTGGGGAATGAAGAAAACCAATTAGCATAACGATGGTGTACAGAAGGTATTAAGTAAAGACATATCAAGGGATTAGTAAGAGGGCAAAGTAAATTGCGACTGCTATTCACGACCAAACCAAGTATTTCTTCGCCAATCCTAAATCACCTTTGTATTTCTCCAGAACACTCCGTATCACTACGAAGATCCACAATTTATTGGATACTCCATCGTATGGTTATATACGAACTCGAAAGGAATTTGTTCCAGTTCGGGGATGGACTCTGGTTCAGGAGAAATAGGAATAAGGTTTATTCAGGTGTCTTTTATCTTTACCTTCTCTCGTGCTGCGAGTGCTCCTAGGATTAGGACAGTACACCCATTATGCTTATTGGATAGTCTTCTTCCAAACCATAGGCTGGTGCCGAACGGTAGGGAAGGAAGGAAACCATTTGGCCTAAAGGGGTGTGCAGAAAGTAACGACTAAAGACATATAAAAGGATTTGGAGAGGTGGAAAAGAAATATACGGTTACAGTTGTGAATCTGGATAATGGAAGAGGCATTACTAGGAATACCCGGATACCCCTACGAAACATTTCAATGTTTCAGTTTCACTGTGTACTGTTAAAAGAAAACTGATTTCCCGATTAGTCCTTACTCTAGAGTATGTATTTACCAGGTATGATTATCACATCTGTATGGTTTTACAGATGATGAGTGGGAGTAAGTTATTGGGAATTAGGTGATGATCTTCATTATATCGGAATTCGTTGTAATTGGTGATATTTGAGGAAATCACCTGGGCTGTTTGCCGGACGGCAAATATTTGGTTTTGAATATCCGCTGTTATGCACCAATTTCAAATTAATATATCTGTACGTCTATTTTCATAGAGTGAGATATACCTTTTTGAAATTATGTCTATGACATTTACCTATATCAGTGGATGATTAGGTAAGGAGTATTAAACAGCGAAGTAATTCTTCTTAACCATAAGTACAGTTTTCAACCTACGGCGCACAGGGAATGAGTTATTCAACTCAGGGGACTTATAAAGAGTATTGTATGTTGTCCAATGTCCATGAGGACAGAGGGGTTGGTCCTCGTACTATATTCGGTTTACTTGTGACTTCTCTAGCTCTTAGGCAAGTGTTTCGTAGAGACACAACGTCTAAGTTTTGAAAAGTTATAAGTACATGAATAAAGTAGAGAACCAGGTGTTGCAAGTATCGGGATTCTTCAAGTTGATCGAAGATGTAGATACTTGTGTATGGTATTCAGTTGATAGTAATGATTAAGAGAACTTGCTTCTCTTTCAGGTTACTCATAATTGGAAGCACTCCTAAGTTGAGTAATGCTGATCGGCCTCTCTCCATTTAGATGACATGCACTGGAGATACCTGCATGATTTGAATCTGGTTCAATTAAATCAGTGCCTTTGTTTCTGTATTGGATATAGAACAGTTCATATCTTAACGATGTTAAGGTACGGGGAGTTGTCCGGCTTATGCTTAAAACCAGACTCTGGATAACTCAAGTCACGTTTCTGTAATGGCTGTTTGTAGGTTGACCCAGGCTATGACGAGGGTTGACTTTCTACCATCTGGAAGATCAATAGTGATATTGTTCTTGACTCGCCACAGTTTTAATAAAAATGGATTTTTTCAGAAAACAGTAGTGGGAGTATGGTAGAACTGGAAGTGATTCCAGATCCGCAAACGATTACTGAAAGTTTGATAAGAACCTAAAGATTCAATCTGATGTGACATTCCATTGGCCACTCCGCAGATATGGTGGGTAACCTCAGGCACCCGAGAGGTACTCCGGTAGCCTCAAGGACGGTGGCAGGGAGGTTCTTGTTTACCCAGACTTGCCATTGTTGTTGTTCCAGACTATGAGACCCGGCAGGAGGATGAGTATAGCGTCGTTCTGAACTGGCTTTAGAAGCATACGTGTATATGACTCTGCAAGAGGGTTGTCGTAGTCAGTGGGAGCAGCGGAAGCATGGTGGATAAGTGGCTTATGTCTATTTATGAACTAAAGCAGATATAGCGGAGATAGATCATCTATTTCTGATGTGATAGTCATAGGTTTGACTTTATCAGAATAGGGGATGGATCTGTTAAGAAGGTAGTAGGGTGTGATGTCCTGGTATTTGGATGACATACACAGAGTAGGAAATGAAATTCCTGTACTACGATCGGTTATACTTTGGTTGTCACACAGTGGTTTCTCCACATGGGGCTTGGATATTATATCAGACATTCTGGTTACTGGATCTATGATTTTAGATCTAGATTTGGGTAGTTTCCTAATTAGGGTACTTAGACGGCATTCTAAAGGTGTTTTAGAATGGACGACTCCAGGCACGGTAGTGTACTGCAGGTGATGGAGTCACCCTCTCTAAAGGTGTCTTATAGACTAAAGGGGAGAGGGATGTGAATGATTGGCAGATCACTTGCTTAGGCAATTGAGTCAATTATGAGATGTCAAGTACCACACCAGATGTTGTTTTTATAGTAGATGCAAGAAGTTGACATTAATCTAATCTTGGAGAAGCAATCGGAAGTAGTCTTAGAACATAAGTGGATGTTCTAGGGATATGATAACGACAGCCTCATTTAGGAGACAGTTGTCAATCCAGGCTTCCAAGGTGACATGGATGACAGAGAGGTTGCCAGAGTTATAGTTTTCCCTCTGACGAGGGGCAGTAGTTTGGACAGGTGGTCCAAGGGGATACTGAGGGAGGCATGGTGCAGGATACTGATTAAGTTCAGTTGTCGATACAGTCTAAGAAGTTTGGATTTGGAGTTCATTTATGAGCTAGGTCCCATCAGATATCTAGACATATTCTAAGACTGGTATTGCTCATTTCGGGAGATGGGCTTTCTCCGCGAACTTGAGATAAAGAGAGACATAGAAAGAAACATTAGGGCGGATCCACTCACTGAGGCTATTCCTCAAACGCAATAGTTTCGCAAACGGGTTTTGTGAGACTGATTAGTAGAGGAGTTGGGTGTTCGGTATCACACGGGCTGTGAGTATGCGACATCGCAATAATTAGCCTTGAGTGCAAGTGGGAGATTGTTGGAGATAGTGCCCTCAGAGTCAATTATTGGATCACATGCACGTGATTGCAATGATTGAGGGAGGACCTATGCCGGTAGGACAGTCTTACTCAAGATGATAGTATGCTATCTGGTTTATCTTTATCATCGTGTACTGCTTTAGGTAACCTTACAGGTCACTATTGCGCGTTGATAGAGCCCTTAGGATTCTTGCTTGACGGCCAGCAGTATGATGGCGATCATATACGTAGGAGCTGGGGTCTATAAGCACATCCTTAAAAGGTCCCTAGTCGTGGGAGTTTTCGAGACATGGCATCGATACTCCAGAGTAGACTGGTGTATACAGTCAAGACCCCGACGAGGGGCGGTGGCCGGTCTCACAAACCACTGGTGTCAGTTGGTTCACCTAAGATGTATACAGGTGCTCATTGGGTTATGAGTACACCGGACAGGACTCGCCGGGAACATGCTAGTTGGTCTTATACCTGACGTCAGATAACAGTTCCCTGGTGACATGTGTACAGGTTAGTTCATCGACCTGAGATCGTCATTTGTCTCGTGTGAGTTCCCACTGTACTTTGATTACTACCCTACCACGGCTAAAAGGAGTCGTGCAAACAGGTTTTAGTTGGGTACAGTCCCGAGCCACATAGAGGCAGTGAGCGGATCTGCAGGGGTTCGTCTCTCCCGGTATTGGGGGTGAGGACGCGCTGTGTCTAGGAGAGCCATTACATGAAGTCCTTGGCCAAGGCATGAGATTTACTGGTAGGTATTCCAGTAGTATCTCTGGGTGTTCTGGGCTACACTCCGACATGACTTGTACCGCTTTTGGGGGTCTGACTTTTACCAACCCCTACGCCCGCCATGCGATGCTCATAGACGAACGGATCGGACTGTACGGATATTGTCACTGATAGGCTCAGTAGGATGCCAGGATGAGTTCGCTCATCGACGACCCTTTGGGTCAATACCTGGTAGCTCGTTACGTATGTCTAATATCTCTGACGTGCTCGTGGTTAAATCCACAGCCAAGGGATTGACGAGTCTTTAGAGTCCCCCACAGACCGTTTCTCAAGTTTCGGGCGAAACGCTGTAGAGGCCGTATGGAGATATGGCAGGGTTCAATCATATACGTGCGGTATTGCACGGATCATGATCGGACGGATAATACTAGCGGGCTTTGGTTTAAGCCGGATCCTAGTATTGTACAGTGTATATTTTGTCTCATTGCATTTGTATTCGGTCGGAATACAAATGCGGGTATGTATATACAGTCGCGGGGTTTTCCTGTAATTTATTACGGGATCGGTTTTTTGAAGTTGCCAGTTTGCATTCCGTTTCGGCCATTTTCCTTTGTTTCTTTCTTTGGCTGAATTTTGGTGGAGGGGGTTATTTGCAATTGTGCATTTTAATAATGGGGAAGACTTTTAGTAACACATGGTTGCTTCATGATTGTGCATCATCATTGCTTGACTTTTGTGATGAGATGTGAGATGATTGTTGAAGGGGAGACTTTGTTGTGATCATTGTTTTTTCTCATCATCACTTGCTTGCATTATTGTTTTCCTACCACCCTTTAGTTTTTCTCCCTCTCTCCCTTCACCAAGTCTTGGCCGGCCATTCCTTGATGGGGCTGTCCCAATTTTTGGAGTGGGGATTTTGGTATCTCATTTGCTTGCAAAATCATATAGCCATCACAAAAGTTCACTTCATCTCCTTCCTCCATCCAAATGGCAACTTCACAACCCCTTGAGAAAAAGAGTACTACACTTAGCCTACGGCATCCTTGGACACGTCGACTCGCCAACTTCGTGCCCGAGTTGCCTCGGTCCAGAGGTGGGAGCCCGTAAAAGAACCCGGCGATGTGGTGCCCTTCCGACGAGGATATAAAGTCCGGAGATTCCGCGGGGAGATCGGTATGACGACGAGAAGACCGAAGAACACAGATCACTCGGTATATCTCTCTACCCCTTCTCAAGTTAGCTAGTAGTAGGTTAATGGCCCGATCCGGGTTTATAGTCCGCGATAGCTCTGGTTTCTAGTTAAAGAAAAGTTTTTGTTTCCGCATTTTGGCCTCGTACAGACGACCGGGGCGCTGCCGTGGTCCTACAAATATATGAAAAACGATTATCAAAGCTTCGTAACACGGACTTGAGCGCATGAATCGTATCTAAACCGTTACTAGCATACTACGAGAGGTTTAACTACTCGGATTCAAAGTTATACCTCACGTTACTTGTCCTTCGGGTCTTCATCGCTGTCCTCCACTCCTCGTAGGCTCCTTGGAACGTCGGCACCTCAACGGCCTCCTCGAGTCAAAGACGATCCACCCGAGAGCTCCTACTCCAAGCTTGATCTCTAACTTGAGATAACTAGGTTTCTTTAGTTGCTAATCAAAATGACCTAAGTGATATAGAGTTGGATTAGGGATGTATTAGTCTAGCTAACCCTTGATCTCAACACATGAGAGGTTAGGGTTAGGGTTTGAAGAGAGAGAGAGCTTGAGGAGAGAGAAGGTGAGAATAAGAATGATATTGAAAAATGAACTCATTTGAATATATCAACCATAATAATTTATCAAATGAATAATTCAAATGATTAATCATCATGGTTGATTCATTCACCTTGTGTGATTCATCTCATGAGTCATTAGCAAATAAATACACCATTTAACTCCATGGATGAATCACACAAATGAGTCATTAAAGCAATAAATACTTATGCCACCTTAACCCCCAAGTCACCATGCTTCTAGAAGCTTCCCGGAAAATTACGAGAACGCCTCTCCAATCCGTGAAAACACGAAAAAACTTTAGACTGTATAAATCCAATAACCCGATACTAGAATCTGGCTTAAACCAAAGCCGGCTAGTAAAAACTGTCCGAACGTCATACGTGCGTTTAAACGCGTATGCGTCCGAACCCTTGTCGTAAAACCATACGACCTCTATATCGTTTCGCCTGGAGTAGGGAAACTCTTTGTGTGGGACTCTAAAGACTCGACACTACGCTGGCAGTGGGTTTAACCACAGACCGCAAGCGGCACTAGCTGTACGTAACGGCCCCCAGGTAGATGTCGATAAGAAGGCCGATGAGGAAACCCATCCGAACTCCT
Source organism: Agapanthus africanus (assembly GCA_030015575.1). Taxonomy (NCBI): domain Eukaryota; kingdom Viridiplantae; phylum Streptophyta; class Magnoliopsida; order Asparagales; family Amaryllidaceae; genus Agapanthus; species Agapanthus africanus. The sequence continues at coordinate 599,141,667 of JASDDO010000014.1, forward strand.
ACTGAGCCTGTCCGTGACAATATCCACGCAGTCCGGTCTGTTCGTCTAAGAGTATCGCATGTATGGTCTAAGGAGGTGGTAAACGTCAGACCCCTAATAACCGTACATGTCGTGCCGTTATGGCTCAAAAACCATGCGAGAATCTACTGATCAGTCCACCAGTAATTCTCAATCAGCCCTGGCCAGGGACTTATGGTAATGACCAACCGATCACAGTGCGATATCAACTCCCTATATCAGGAGAGACGAATCCCTAACAGTCGCTCACTGCCTCCATGTGGCTCGGGACTGTGCCCAACTAAAACCGGTTTGCACGACTCCTTTGAGCCGTGGTAGGGTAGTAATCAAAGCACAGTGGGAACTCACACGAGACAAATGACGACCTTAAGTTAACAGACTACCTGCACACATGTCACCTGAGAACTGCTATCTGACGTTAGGTATAATACCATCCAGTCAGTTCTCCTGCGTGTCCTGTCCGGTGTACCCGTAACACAACGAGCACCTGTATACTATCTCCAGTACGACGTATTGATGGCTATGGGACAGACCATCTCCCCAACTGGGATGAGAAGCGTACACACTAGTCTATTCGGGAGTATCGATGCCCTGTCTCGATAATCCTACGACTAGGGACTAGTATAGGATGTTGCTTATAGACTACCCAGCCCCCACTAGTGTGACTGCCATCACAACGCTGGTAATCAAGCAAAGATCCTATGGGCTCTACTAATATGTATAAGTGATACGTTACAAGAAACATATGCATATATTAAAGTAGATACAAACCAAGTAGCATACTACCATTTTTAGCAAGACTGTTTATATAAATGTGAATATCCCAAGCTTCCATTAAGTAATATACAACCTAGTATGATACAATAATGGCCCCTAGGGCATATACACTAACAACCGACATATAGCAATTAGCGGAAGTTTACGAACATATTTAACATTACAGAAGGACCAATTAACCAAGTACAATAGAAATTCGATCGAAACATATTTTCCGTAACCACCCCAAATGCAAACCAGCATTCTAAAACATACTGGGTAGAAACCAAATATTCCAGATAATAAAACACCAAAATTAAGAAATAACAGAAGAAAGATGAGTTGAATCGGCTTTGACTCGACCGCGACTCCGCCGCAGAAAGGTCCAATCTGCGGCAGTTCCGCAGTCGTCTCGGCGATTCAGCGGCTCAATTTTCTTGTGATATCTTAGAAAACCCTGCATGTATTTTTCATGGTACTGAAATATTCTTCCAGACAGTTTTAAAAGTCGACAGAATATAGGGTTTTCGGTGTTTAGTTTTCCAGTTTTTCCGACGATCGAAGTTCTAATACTTGTAATCAAGTTAGATATGGTTTAGCTGGCTCTGATACCACTGTAAGTCGACGTCACTATCCCCACTAGTTTGCGGGGAGGCGGAACGGGTAAAAAACGATTTTTCTAACATGGTAACATCGACTTGAACTCCAGGAGCTTAGCTAAACCATGACTAACAAACTAACTAGAGGTTTTATCTACTATGTAAGAAGATTATACCTAAAGTTCCAAGTCCTTCTTATCTTGTCGCTGTCTTCCTTCACCTCGCGAGCTCCCTGGAGTGGAAATGGATGACACCTCCTCGTTGGCTTCTTGAAGTAGTAGAAGATCCACCTGAGAGTTCCAACCTTGAGCTAAACCTCCAAGTCGAGGCAACTAGATCACTTGGTGTGCTAAACTAAGTAACCAAGAATGAGTAGAGTGTAATTTTGGGTAGCTTCGTCTCACTAACCCTTGATTCTCAACACATGAGACACTAGGGTTTGATAGGAAGAAGGAGAGAGTGAACTCTTAAGGAAAGAGAAATATTTTTGATAAATGATAATTCATAAACGGAATGGCTAGCTTGATATGACCATAAGCATGTCACAATAAAAATATCTTATCAAAATATCTAGGTCACAAAATATCTCATCAAAATATCTAGAGTCAAAAAGTCAATCCAAGTCAAATTGTCAACCCAAGTAGCCATGCCACAAAATTATCATTTACACAAAAATAACAAATACTTTTCTCCACCTCATATTTGTTTTGACCAAGTCAATGGTCAAAACCCTAATGAGATGTCTCCTTCTATACCCCTCTCATCCGTATATACATACCCGCATCCGTGTTCCGAAAAACACGAATACAATAAGACGAAACTAATCCAATAATCAAATACTAGGATCCGGCTTAAACCAAAGCCCACTAGTATTGTCCGCTCGAACATCGCACGCACACAAGTACACCTATGTGATCGAACCCTGTCGTAAAACCATACGACCTCTATATCGTTTCGCCCGAAACTGGGAAACTCTCTGTGTGGAACTCTAAAAACTCAACAGTATGCTGGCAGTGGGTTTAACCATAAGCACGTCAGCGGTACTAGCTGCACATAATGGCTACCCAGGTATCTGTCGATAAGAAGGCCGACGAGCAAGCTCATCCAAACTCCTACTGCGCTTGTCTGTGGCAATCTCCGTACAGTCCGGTCTGTTCGTCCAAGGGTGTCGCATATCGGTCCTAGGGGTGGCAAGCATCAGACCCCCAATAGTGCAATAAGTCATGTTGGAGTACAGTCCAAAACACCCTGAGAAACTACTGGAGTACCTACCAGTAAATCTCGCTTGCCCTGGCCAGGGACTTTGTGTAATGGCGTTCCGAACACAGCACGACATCAACCCCCAATACCGGGAGAGGCGAATCCTATCTAATCGCTACTGCTTCTAAGTGATTCGGGACTGCACCCAACTACTACCTGTTTGCACGACTCAATAGAGCCGTGGTAGGGTAGCAATCTATGAACAGTGGGAACACACTTGAGGTGAAGTAACAGTGTCAAGTCAATGGAATAAGCTGTACTCATGTCACCTGGGAACTGCTGCCTGACGATGGGTATAGTACCAACCAGCAATATCCCACGAGTCCATCCAGTGTAACTCATAACCCAATGAGCACCTGCATACCATCTCCAGTACGACGTACTGATGGCTGTGGGACAGGCCATCTTCCCTGCTGGGATGAGAAGCGTACACACTAGTTTACTCTGGAGTATCGATGCCCTGTCTCGATAATCCTACGACTAGGGACCTGGATAAGGATGTGTTTGTAGACTACCCATCCCCCACTAGTGTGACTGCCATCACAATGCTGGTAGTCAAGCAAAGATCCTAAGGGCTCTATCAATATGTATTAGCGACATGTCAAAAGAAATATATACACATATTAAGATAGATACAAACCAAGTAGCATACTACCATATTGAGCAAGACTGTTATAAATCCGTGTATATATCCCAAGCTTCCAAAATGTAATATACAAACTAGTACTATATAATAATGGCCTCTAGGGAATATTACACTAACAAACTCGTCACCCCAGCATATTGACCTCTTGGGGGCAACCGCATGACTTTTTCATATAGGGCCATTATATCTTTTTCGAGCTCATCAGCTTCTTGATCCATTTCTCTCATCAGCGTCTCGATCGGCTTTTCAGATGGTTGGGTTGAAGCACTTTGTGGGGTATCCCTTCCTTACTCGGCTTTGTCATCTACTAACCAAGTTCCTTCTTCTTCACTTAGGGTATAGAAACTATGAGTTTTCTCCTGATTCTTCGGTTGTACATATCCCAAGCCAGTAATATCCATCTTCCCATGTCGCATGACCTGGCGGGTCCCTAGCACTTCCCAGATCCTCCTGTAATATTGTGCCTAACGGACAGTTTGTTCTAACGGTATTCCCTGATGCTTCAAGAATTCCTTTAATCCATTCATAAATTATCTTGGCATACAGATGGGATGCAACCTATCGAGATTCGGGTTGAGTCCATACCAGATCTCTTTCTCTACTTTGGTCTCTTCCGATTTGTAGAAGAGAATGACCTTCTCGCCTTTATATCTGAGAGGTACATAAAAAGTGACCAACTCATGCACGCTGTAAGCGCTGAGTGCGTCGAATTCTCTGTAGTGGTGTGGCGGAGCCATTGTAATATGCAAAGCATAGTTTGTTTCATCAGGAACCTTCACCCACGAGTAGATAGAGAACACTGTATCAGCTTCTTCTTCCGAGTCACTGCCAAAGACTGGAATAGGGATTTATGGGCTTGGTTCATTGTTCTCTCTCGAAGGTTGACCCACAAATACTATTTCTTCTTCTTCTTCTTCTTCAGAATCGCTTCCAAAGACTAAGACGGTGACCGCTTGTACTTGTTTGTCCTTCGGTTTGCCTCACCTTTCGATATTTTCGAAATCCGACATGAAGTATTTAGCATCTTTATATTTCCATACTTCATTTACCGAGAAAGGGTTGAGCTCCCCTATGATGGTGTGCTCTTGACCATCCTTGAAATACTTCATATACTGATGTTATGTAGAAGGGACGATACCATACTTGTGCGACCAAGGTCTTCCGAGTAAAGCTCTATAGCACGTTTTGCCTTCAATAACGTGGAACTTTACGTTTGTGATGAGCTTTCTGAAGCGCAATGTCAATACCAGGGATCCAAGCACTTTTGAAGACTGCGAGTCGAATCCGGAAATAGTGATCTTTTCCCGACTGAGATATCATATGTCCATAGATAAATACTTGAGCATCTTCACATTCAAAAGGTTGACTGAAGAGCCATTATAGATGATGATCTTATTTATCCTCATATCATCGCAGTACCCAGCCCCGTAGAGCGGTCGATTAAACTCGAATATTCCCAAGAGATGATCTTCTTCACTAAAGGTAATATCGACTGTATATACTTCCGCCAGTTTATCTTCCATTTCCTCCTCGGGGAAGAAAACTTGGAATTGATCGGGTTCTTCAAGGGCTTTGATTAAGGATTCCCGCACTTCCTTCGACAAGAGTAGAGCATATACTCAAGTAAGAAAGTAGCATCTTCAGATGGGCCAACACATTGTAGTCACCTTACTCTTCTTGGGCGGGTCCTTGACGGCGAGATCTTTTGCCACATCTTTACCTAGAACAATCTCTTCGGGCATCTTCCCTTTATCCTTGTCTTGATTCTTTGCATTGCGGGTCCAAGGTTTTTCTCTGGAAGGGTTTGGTTCCGCGGACGGATATTGTCGCGGTCTTTTTCCTTTTCTTCTTCCCCTGGTAAGGAGTTTACATAAGGGAGGTTGACAGGGATTTCGTCTTTCGAGTCACTTCCAAAAGTTGGTACCGTTGAACTCCCTTCGTCTAAAAATTAAGCCTTGGTCATACAACAGTTTTCGGTCACCGACCTTGCCTGGCTGTCTTCTTCGGAACTATCATGCTGGAGCAGACAATCCTTGGCCTTACGCTTCTCTCTTTTAAAATTCCTTTTGTGGGAGACATAATTTTTCCACCATTTCTCGAACGCTCCACATTCGTCAATAGGGTGACAGACTCTCCGGAGGTAGAGACAATATTTTGGGTGCTCTTCTCCACCTTCAAAGTCTACAACCCCTAGGGTATACATCTTCATGGATGGCAGTTTCATCCTTTTCGATAAGGCCTTAGCGAAGTGCTTCTCGGCCTTGATCTTGTTATTCTTCTTCGGCGGTATATTTTGCTTTGGTTGGGGAGTTACATAACTCGCCTCTTCCACGGCTTACCTATTTAGACGCTGATGTCTGGCTTTTTCATATATGGGCATTTCACGCCTTTGGATTTCTTTGGTTGCTTAAAGAGCCTCGCTTAATAACTTTTCAATTAAATCATCATGTGGCAAGCTTGGAGCCTCTGGCATTGATTCTACCTCCTATTCGTATGAATCGCTTTCTGACACAACTGGAGTATCTTTGTCATGTATGGAAGAAGGAGAGACCATGTGGCAGCTTTCCACACGTTCTTCTGTTTCCTCCTTTGAATCTCTTTCATCCTCATTGCTACCCTCGAGTATGTGTGGAAAAAACTCTTCAAGAGTGACTGGTGAGTGCGCCTTCTGGTTATATTCTTCCAGTGCATCTATATACTTTGGTATCTCCGTACGACTGTCCACATATTCGGCAGGCTACATAGGCTTCATTGCTTTCTTTTTCTTCTTCTTAGAAGACTTAACTTGAGGGCTTTTCACTTTGCTGTCAGTCTTCGGTGCGGGACGTGGCTTCAGCATCCCTTCAATGATCTCAGGTTCAAGTGGGATTTTCCACCTAATTGCAGGACACGCTTGCAAGTCCTTTAGCTTCTTCTTTGTTTTGGGAGAAAACATCAACTCCTACAGGATTTCTTCTACGAATGAATAGGATGCCCACTGCATATTAGTCCCCTTAGGGATATGCTTTTGGGGCAGATTCACCTTCCATTTACCTATTAGCATGAATTTACCCTGTTTATACTGGTCTTCGACCCAGTTCTTAAAGACATAGCGGTCTTTGATTAGATGGCTTACCACCCGATGATATGGGAAATAATTTGGATTATTGACTTCATTGGCTTAGGCTAGCAGCCGTGGTTCGGGCAACGTTAGCATGTCATTCTTCATGGCGAGTTCGAACAGCTTCTTTGTTTTATCGTGAGGGAACGAGTATTTGCGTCCTATCCTTTCTTCAAGAGTCAAACCTGCACGATTATTGTTTTGGCAACCGGATGCTTTAGGACCACTCTGTTGCTGTTATGCATTGGCGAAAATGCAGCTTTTCCCTTTCCTTTGAAGTTTCATAAGTCTCCCCCCGAGGAGGAAGAGCCTTGACCTATCGAATCTAGCTGAGCCAATTTATCAATGAGCTCCTTAAAGGTCGTAAGCTTGAAAAAGGCCATGAACGGGTGCACCTGCGAACTCCGGTCAATGATAGCTACAAACATTCCAACAACTGGAGCTTCGTTGATGCGCTGCTCGCACTTAGACCACAGGTTTCGCCATCGGATGGCATATTGAACCCATATCTCGTTCAGCCTGATTTTTTCATTGACTAATACATGCATGGTGACGTGTTTGCTTGCACTGGTGAATCTTTGGCAGAAGAGCATTTCCATTTCATCAAAAATCTTGTCAGAGTCATTAGAAAGCTCTGAATACCACTCGAAAACAGTGCCTGATAGACTACTAACGAATTGGCGGAGAAGCAGTACATCATCTCCACCTGGATCTAAATTAAGTGATATGCTGACGAGGATTGTCGTCTCACTTGTATATTTGGAATATAAGGATCGTATATTCTGTAGGGCACTGTATTTGGTCGTACCATGCCTGGTACGTTCGACCGGTTTTGATCAACTTTCCTTCCGCTTCACTGTCCTGAAGAGCTTTAAATTGCTGAGTGATATATTCATCCAGCTTTGCTTTGGTGATCGTTTCTTCCTTTTCCGCTAATGGGGCTTGCAGAGGATTCAACGTGTCTCCTTGTCATCGATAATAACTACCGATGGTTCATCTGTCGGTGGTTCCAGTTGAGCTATCATCCTGACCATGCTTTGGAATAGGAGGGCATCTTGTCTATCTTAGCGTTCATTTCCGCAGCTCTCTCATCTTACTTCTCAAGAACGCGCCTCAGGTATTCGATATCAGACTCCTGCCCCGTTCTTTCTTTGGGAGTTTCTTTCGGGTTCGCATTAGGCGGTGGACTCATGAGTTCAGCCGCTTGAGCCAATATCTTATGCATCTTGTGCTGATCTTTTATTGTAGACCGAATAATTGGTCTATAGGAAACAGAAGCCCGGCTCTCATCTTTGGAGTTCACCATATAGATGGTGTGAACTACTATGCCCTTAGACTTGGGACGTTTGGAATGTTGGCCCATGGGATTTTCCTCAGGCGCTTTGAACCTTTTTGGCCTATGTTTCTTATGAGAAGACGATATATAAGGAACTATCTTTGAAGGAGTGACTGTATGAGGAGACACTTTTAGCATAGGAGAAGAGTTGGCAGCATCACTCTTCGGTTTCTTGGACTGGGGAGAGTAATATTTATTGATGACGGACCCCTGTACTTCTTTCTAGACCTTATGTATGGTCGAAGAAAGTCGCTTCATAGAATGGGCTGGCTTCGGCTCGCTTGGTGTCTCCGCGGGAGGTGGAGACTTCTTCAGTACTGCAGTAGGAGAGTTGTGTTTAACCCTCCTCAGCGGGTCGAAGTCGTTCCCGGTTGAAATAGCAGCGTGTACAGTCGGCAGCAGTGGAGTCATCCCAGATGGGGAGCTTCCCTTAACTTGATTCACTCAGCGCCAGTATCAACGTCGGGCACCGCTAATGACAGGAATCTCTTCAGCTTTGGGAGCCTCTTGAATATGCCCCTTGTTTTTATCTTGGATCTCAGCTGGTGACAGTCGTCTGAAGACCGACTATCTTGGCATAGCAGCAATGGGGACCTGGGGGTCAGCCTATGGAAGATAGACTGTCTTGGAGAATTAGCATTCTTTGGAGCCTTAGAAGTAGAAGGCACTGAAAATGCCAGTCGTTTGAAAACTGACTTCTCCGGGATCATAGGGTTTTTGAAGGGGCCTACAGCAGTAGTCACCAGCCTATCGAAGACTGGCTCCTTCTCAGCTTCATCCTTCTGCGTTGAGGAACCAAAGTTAGCAGTTGCAGGTATGGTCCTAAAGAATACCCCAGTCATGTTTTGAGAAGCTGGAAGGCAGAAGATGGGCTTCAACATCCCTTCAGATGGGGTGATGCTTGAGTTACAAGTATTGCAGATGAAGGCCGTTGATCTTGTATAGAGGTGAAATACCAGTTTTAGTATCCCAACATCCAAGAGTAACATAAACATATGATACTATGATTTCTTTCGCGAAACACGACACACAAAGTGTAGAGTGGAAAGAGAAAAATGTCCTACCGGACGTGCCAGAATCTGTTTACCGCTGGAAATCGGACTGAGGCACCGGGAGTGTGTCCAGCCTGAATCTGGGGGTAGATTCTATATAGAACATATCCATCCACCTCTTCGAAGATACTAAGTTGAATCATAACACCGTATATCAGAGGTTTGGATGGATACGACCGTTGTAGCTGAACTTTTCAGATTCTCCCTCAACGTTGAAGGAGTTTTTTTTATTGTAGGGACGCTTTTTCCTGCAGGCGCAAGCCACTGCAGTTAATTACGTTATTTCCAAGCGATAACAACTTTCTCTGCTCCAGAAATCTTCGTGTGTCGTGTTATAGTTTGTTTATTTTGGGGTTGCCCTTGGATTGTATACGGAGACTAATATCGTCGTCGCCTGTAGGGCACGGATTAGTACAAATCCATATATAATAGATTTAGGATTGAACTTAGGATATGTATCTCATATAAACAAAGTCCATCAGTTCAGGGGATACATGAGTTTGATCTAAGGATCGTTAGTCGTATATGAGACTAAGATCAACTTAAGTAACAGTGAGCATATGGGCTCAATTGATCTTCTGATCATATATGAAGCATAAGTTTCTATACTTAGCGTATTTTAGCTAAGTCATCAAGCTTTAGTTTATCATCAGGTGTTCTTTACTATCAGTAGCTCGTGGATAGTATACGGTAGTCAGTATGGAGACAGTCCGAAGGACGAATACCAGTTTAGGGACATAGCGGTCCATCTTTCAACTTGCGCGCACATGTATATCACGTGGTGAAGAGAATCATGTGAACATATACTTGGGATGCACCCAATATTGAGGTGCGGTCCAATTTGAAGGCATTTATATTTCCTCCAAAGATATACATATACATATATGCATGCTTTCATAAAGCTAAGGCTCTGTTGGTTGTTCTTTTATTTGATGATGCGCATGTCTGTATGAGCTGCACATCAAGGGTTAAGACATTCCCTGTCTTGATGAAATTTCATATCATTCATCAAGTTGGGACAAGGAAGGACTCGTTGGTTATTAGAACTAGCCACCTCTCTGAAGATGTTAAGGAATTACAACGTCGTATATCAGAGGTGTGGAAGGACATACCCTTGAACCAAATCCTGTATATGAGGGAAGGTAACATGTTCCGATCTAAAGATTTTTAGTCTTATATTAGACTAAGATCGACTTAAGTAACATAGGTTGAGGATCATAAGTCGTATATAGGTCTAAGATAAACTTAGGTAACATCGATGAAAGATCATTAGTCATATATATGACTAAGATCAACTTAGAAATATGAGCTAAGGATCTTTTGTCGTATATGAGACTAAGATCAACTTAGATATGATACGCATATGTTTGAAGGATCATTAGTCGTATATGTGACTTAGATCAATTTAAAAATATGATCAAGGATCGTTAATCTTGTTTTAAATTAAGATCGACTACATTGAAGTCTGTTTGATCATAGGATCACATATGAGAAGCACAAGCTTCTATATTCAGTTTATTTTAACTAAGTGTTCAAGAAAAATCTTTCTGGTCCAAGTGCGCACACGTGCATGTGCATGTGCCTTATATATGATGCGCACTTGTTTGCATTCATGAGGGGTTGTGCACGTGCATATCATATGTGCGCATATTTATGTGCGCGTGTATTAAAGGGTGATATGTTTCACATACATACACGTGAGTATCACGTGATGCGCACCTTTCCAAAGGAATTATATTCATTAAGTGCTTATATGTGTACTTCTATATGAGCAAACTTCTTAAGTGCGACCTAAGGTCAAGTACGCATTGCTCATCGAAAAGCTATGGTGCACATCTTTATTTTATGAAAAGTTGTGATTTTTCATAAAGGGTCCATATTAAAAAGAAGTAAAAAAGCTTCTGTTTTTTTTATCATCTGTATCAAAATATCTATCGATAAAAGTATTAAACCTTAGGATTAATCTCTCTTAAAAGTATAAACTTTTATATGAGAAGGATCAACCCTAAGATCTTTCAATCTTTCATACAATGAATCAAAAAATTCAGCAAAAAAAAACGCTTTTATCATAAAGACAACGCTTTAATTCTGGAAGGATCATATTTTTCTCTTTTTCTTATTCCTTTTTACCTTTTTGTTGGAAAAATCGAAGAAGAAGATGAAGATTTCTTGATCGAGAGAAAGTTCGCACTTGATTGCTGGCCGCTCTTAATAGATTATAGATTTTCTATTTTCTCTTTTTAGGTCTCTATTTATAGTGTAGAAATATTTAGGGTTTGTTGTAATTAGTTATAGATTCATTTAATTTTAATTTGATTTTAGATTAACTTTAAATTGATTCATATCAATTTAGAAGCCCTGCACACCGTTGGATCAGGAGATTTGATTCGATTGGTTATTTTCTGTTATTTAGCAGAATATTTTTCCAATAAAGATTTAAATCTTAACAGAAACGCATGCTTCATTGGCCGCAGGTGCACAAGGAAAGGATACGCACACGTATTGCGCACGTGTCGCTGCCCTTCTTATGCATCAGCCTTACACATGCCCATCTATATTGATGTGCATATCATCAAAGTGACTTTTTCACCATGTGCACACTTGATACATGCGCAAGTGCCCTTGCCCTTTTATGATAAGTGTGCACCTAGCGTATTTATACGTCAAAATTAGTGCGAACACTACCCTCTCCTAAACCCCAACAAGCAAGAAAATTTACTCACTCGTGGCGGAAATGAAGATAAAAGAAAATGGAAAGGAAAGAAGAATGGGAATGAGAGAAAGCTAGCTACAAGCACTCCTCACAAAAGCAAGGTGCCATCATTGAGCATCATGGCCGACTAGAAGAGAAGAAAAGAGAGGAAAAGAAAAGAAAAATCAAGGAAAACACCAATCTAATTATTACAAGCAACCACAATCTACTACAAATTTATCTACTTTATACTAATGTGAACTAGCTTTAGGGTTCCCCACTTAGAGTAATAAACAACATTTAGCATCGTTTTTCAACAAAGAAATTAAGAAAATAAGATAAGAAGAGAGAAGATCTATCTATTAAAAGCAACCACAATCTACTACAAATTTATCTACTATAATTTATCTAATTTATACTACTAAAAGAAAAGAAAATAACAATTAATAAAAGAGAGATTTTTATTTATAAAAGATAAGCTTCAAGTTCTTTAATGGCTATTACAAATGAAGAAGAAAAGGAGGCTACCTACTTCTAACCATTTTCTAAAACTAGAGAAAAACTAAGGATGCCCTCATGAACTGCTGATCCGTTGCTTTTGTAGAGATTGAAGCTCAAAACCTTAAGTTGGTTCTAGCTGCATTTGAAAAGACGAGACTACCCCCAAAATCCCAACACATGAGCCGCTGGTTTGGCCACGACTTAGCGACCAAATGAATAGCTTGGTAGGACTTAGCGGACAAACCAGAGAGTTGGGGCTCTGGACTTCTTGAAGCTTCTTATGTGCTTCAATTGGGGTTATTTCTTAGTTCACAACTTGATTTTGGGAACTTTGGTTTGCAGTGTTTGACCCTATTGGCTTTGGCTTTGACTCGGTCCAAATTGTATCGATTAAGGTTCAAGAGTCCGTCAATCGCTCTAATCGCTCCAATACCTAATCTCTGCACTTTAAGTAGCAAATACGGATCAAAAGCACCAATTTATATGTAACAAGATCAAGAATGAATGGTATCGAAATGTAATATTATGATATGAACAAGCTATATTAGGAAAACGACACTTAATACACTGTTCATTTTGCTTTCAATATACAAATGTAAACATCGATGACCCTGCGCTTGTGCAGGGGACCTTGCTAGTATAGATTTAAAAGAAAGCAGAAAAAACTTTAATCATTCAAGTTCTTCAAATTCTGCCCTTTCTCTTACAAAGGTTGTTGTCATGCCCTAAAACCATACATTAAAATTTATAAATACAAGCGTGACTGGTTGCAAATTCCAACCAATTAGAACTTTCAAGGCCTAAAACCATAAACTCATCAGTGTGTTGAAAACGTACATTAGAATCTCAGAGACAAATTTCTACGATCAATGAAACTAAAATACTCCGCAAGAGACAACTCATTAACTCGTTCAAAAAAAATCTCCAAGCAACATATGTAAAATTATTAAAACAAAGGAGGTGAGCAAAGCATAGCTCAGCAAGTACAGACTAATATGTTGTAATTTATGCAAGCAAGCAACAAAACAATAAAAAGGGTCGCATATAGTATAAATAAAATGACAATATGTTATATGAATTCAAGATGAAAAAAATTATAATCGAACATATGAAGTTAAACGTGATTCTTGGCATATAACTAAAATATGAAATAGATATCAAGAAGGAAAGGGAATTCATATGATTCTTCTTTTTTGTATTCTGTTGTTTTCCTTTTATCATAATTATTCTTAATTGGAATGTTAGAGTGAACTCCACCGGACTCTATTGTTTTTTGTCAACTGTGATATTATGGGTATTGAGGAAACAAAGATTTCCTCCTCTTCCATGAAATTTTTGAAATCCACTGGGGGGAATAAAATTGATTTGTTGTTACAATTGGATGCTATAGGAGAAAGTGAGGGTATTTTGGTTGGCATTAATAGCTCCAGATATGTTTGTAAGAATATGCTTATTGGTAAACGCTCTATCTTTTTAGATATTACTGCTATTGAAAACAATGTGCAATTTGTCTTTACTTCAATGTATGCCCTTTTTTTTATGCTATTAAGGCCTCCTTTTTTGATTATTAAGATATGCGGTGTATCCAAGATTTCCCCCTGGTATTCTAGACTTTTTCCCGGGTATTCTAGATTTTTCTTTTGACTTGTATATATACATGTATATCAAATATACATGTAATATGGTATCAGAGCCATAATTACAAAACCCTAATTTTTCATCTTCCTCCTCGTCAACAACCGCAGTGCCGTTCGCATCATCCCTCGGCCCCTTCCTCCGCTGGTGCAAGCACCGCCTCCACATCGAGCCACCACTCCAAGCCCTCCGCCGTGACCCCAGCACCTCACAGCCCCCTCACGCGCGATCTAAATGTTAGTTATGTATATGCCCTAGAGGCCATTATTGTACATATGATGTATATTATAGTGGATGCTTGGATATATATAGAGAGGACTTTCTTACTTGACATGATAGTATGCTATTTAGTTTCACTTTGTCTTAACATGTTGACTTGTATTAGTTTACTGTCTTGCTCTCACATGTTGATAAAGCCCTTAGGATATGTACTCGACTACTGGGACTATGATGAGATCATACTAGTAGGGCCAGGGTAGTCAATGAGTACATCCTATAACTGTTCCTAGTCGAGAGTGTATCGAGACAGGGCATCGATGAGTAGACTAGCGTATACGCATCTTGACCCATATGATGGGCGATGGATGATCCTATATCCATTGGTGTTTGACATCAGAGATGGTGTATGGTGCTCATTGGAGACTGGGTACACTGAACGGACTCGTCGATAACTCCTAGATGGATTTATACCAATCGTCAGATAGCAGTTCTCTGGTGACACTGGTACAGGTTAGTCTGTAGACCCGAGATCGTCATAGAGTCTTGTGTGATTCCTACTGTGCTTTGATTTCCACCTTACCATGTCCAAGAGGGCGTGCAAAACGGTGGATTTTGGGTACAGTCCCGAATCACATGGAGGCAATGAGCGATAGGAGGGGTTTCGGCTCTCCTGGTATAGGGAGTTGATGTTGTGCTGTCTTCGATTGGCTATAACTGGAAGTCCCTGACCAGGGATGATATAGAGTGCTACTGGTAAGTGTTATCAGCAGTTTCTTGACCTGTTATGAGCCTCACATCGACATGACTTATCGGTTACTGGGGTCTGACGTTTACCACCCCTAGAATAGATATGCAACATATCAGACGAAGAGGCCGGACTATACGGTAGTGTTACTGAGTGGATTCACAGGAGAATGTACAGGCTTTCTTGTTGATCTTCTGATCGCTCAATACCTGGGTGGCTGTTACGTTTAGCTGACCGCTTGCAGCTTGTGGGTGTGTGATATGATCATCACCTGCTGCCGGCGTATTGATGATTCTTTAGAGTCCAACACAGAAGTTTCTTGACTCAGGCAAAACGAAATAGGAGCACATATGTGATATGTGCGGGACCGAGAATTTTACGATATGAGATACCGTATTCTATTCTCGCGATATAAGATATCGGCCGGGTATATGTGATATAGCCGTGTCATCGGATCAAGTGTTGATTCGATGAACTGATACTGATTATATTAGTCGGTTATTTGAGAAATAGCTGGATTGTCGGATCAAGTGTTGATTCGATAATTTAATATATAATTATATATGTGATATATTGCATTACATTAACTGATATAAGCTCGCTTTATTGATTCATTTTCTCATCGGATAATACATTGATATATATGCGATATATGTTAATTGTATTATTTTCTTTTATTACATAAATATATTATATATGTGATATATAATATTGTAACAAGTTATGATTACAAATGCAACATGATTTATGAAGATTAAACATAGTTAGGGTTTGATTTGGGTTAGCATTTGGGTTAGCTTTTTCATGAAGCTTCATGAAGCTTTGTTTTGTTTTTTGCTAAGATATTTTGTGTTGATATTTATTAACCCAACCCAAACCCTTTACCTTAGGTTTATTCTCTACATGAGTTAAGCCATTCATTCTTAACTCAAGATTGGTTTTGTAACCATAACAATTATTCATTATTCATCACAAAAGACTTCTTCTTCTTCTTCCTCCTTGAAAAAGCTTGCTAGCATTTTGCATGTGATGAATTAAAGTGAGAAAATGAAAACAAAAGAGAGCAAAAATCCTAATTCATCATCCTCACCTATTCTAGCCACTTAGATTAGGGTGTTCACTTCATTAATACTTGATTAGAGAAGTGAGAGCTTGAGTTAAAGGTTCTTCAAGGTAGATCATCTTCGAAAAGGAAGACTTCAAGCAAGCATGGATCATTCGGCTTGTGGAGCCTCTCTAGAGTCCGGAAGTTCATGGATCGTGGCGAATGGACTACTACTCGGAGCTTATGAAGCGAAGGAGCGAACTACAAAGATTGTAATCCCTCTCTCTTACATGTAAAGTTGTTTACATGCTTTGTTTACCCTAATTATCTAGCAAAGATCCTCGCTTTAGGTTGTTCGGCACTTAAAAAATTTAGATTTTGGATGGTTGATGCCCTATTGAGTCTTGTGATAGTGCCTAGTAACCCTACAGTGGTATCAGAACCTAGCTAGAGCATTAGGCGACGTGTAGACGAAGTTAAAAGTCCGAGCAAACCCCGAAACGTCATATTTGACCCCCTCTCTGGAAATTTTTTAAAAAGATGGTTTTTTCTGTATTAAAAATACTCAGAAAATTAAGCAGGTGATTCTATGGATAACTGTGAAATACGAACCTCTAATTCCTTCAAGTCACCGCGGAACCACGGCAATAACAGGCTTTTCGCGGCGGTTCCGCGGCCGTACTTGAGTATCAGGGATAGATATTTCTAGGAAATATCCGTAGGTATTACTACTTACTTTTAGGAATTTTTAATATTACTCAAGTGCTGAGTTTTCTGGAGATCTTATGTATTCTTTGATTCGATCGGAAAGTTTAACATCGTTTATTTTTCCCGGATAATTTAGAACGCGTTAAAATGTTCGAACGGATATCAATAACTCACTTTTTCCCGACACAAAAAAAACTTTCAAGTGTTGGATTTTTTTTCCAGAGTTTGAATCTTTCAGAAAAACATGCAAGCATATCTGTGGACCCTCTAGAAGAACGTAACCTTAACTCGATTATGTGACCGTCAAAACTGCCACTGAACCCTAGGGTTTGTGGTAGTTTAGCGTTGCCACATGTGAGGCGTTGGCTTGACCCTTCTACGGCTGGTTCATTGGGGCTGTGACATGTTCTGGGATTTTTTTGAACTCCGCTCAAGTATTGAGCTATTTGGGAAATCTTGGGTATTTGATTATTCGATCGGAAAGTTTAACATTGTCTACTTATCTGGAATGTGATACAATATGTGGAATTCATATAGGTAGGCATGAAATGCGAAGTATGTGATATTTCGGATTTAATATGTCTAAAGTGATTGTGGATTCCAAATGTTGTAGTTTTACACTTTCTTTTCTACGACCGTAAGTGCAGTATGTGGGGTATTGCCGGCTTCGATGCTATACATCAATGACAATCGGGATACGCATACTTGCTTATGTTGATGATATGATATATTATGTGTTGCTATGATATATTATATTGGATCTTCGTGTTCTGAATAGCTGGGGTTTTATGTGAGATGAGAGTTTTTATTTTCATTCATGTAAAATTCATTGTATGTAATATTCTTTAATTGGGGCACTTCCGGGTTGAGGATGATGTCACCATTGTATATTATTTATTTTTCCTCATTAGGATGGACCCGAGGAGGGGAGCACAAGTAACCGGGTTCTAGGGTCCAGTGGGAGGCCATCTCGAGGAGTCGAGACCAGGTCTCCTAACCCTAGAATTGGCAGTGTTACTTGCCGCTCTCGTAGGGGTCTAGGCATGTGGGTTTGGCTATTCATCGCGACCATGGAATCCGTGTTTTATACAGGCTCGAAATAAAACACGGACGTCCTAATATATCCAATATTTCATATATTATTGTCACGACCCGAAAGAGCACGTGACTGGCCTTTGAACCATATAAAGTCTATAGGACTCCATCTGATCCAAGTAAGCCAAAAGCCCAGAAATCTAAAACCATTTTAAGAGTAAATAAAGAAAACTAGTTTAAAGAAGTGAAGAAAAACATGTTTGAAGTCAAGGTTTTTAAATAACTAAGCCGAATATGTATTTTAAAAAAATGTAAAGTCTTTTCTAAAAATTTCGGCAGAGTTTCTTTTGTAAATACTGGCCCCGAACGGGGTACAACAAGAACAATATATATGCAATGATAAAAGGCATCCCCAAGCGGGAGCTAGCTCTTCGTCAATCGACGGTCACAACCACACAAACAACATAATATACAACGCCGAATGGAGAGGGTCAAATCCAAAGAAACTCAATAAGCATTAAAACCGCAATACTGCTAAGCGCGACTCTAAGGTCGAAATAATACATCATTAATGTCTAAGTCTGAAACAATATACAAGTTTTGGTTGATGGAATTCTAGATACAAAGGAATAATAAAAGTACAATGGTGGTTCTTGATGCAAAAGACCCACCTACCAAAAGCAATTCACCCGCAAAGAAGTAGTGTGCCAGAAATACCGCTATGGAATCTGTACGGCAAAACCTGCAAGAACTGTGGCACAATGGGGGTGAGTTGCCAACTCGTGAATAGAGAATATCTACAAGAAGAAACCGAATGCATGACATAATCCTAGGTCCATACAATCAGATAAAAACCTCAAAGGATAAGCCTGAAGCATGAAAAGGTGGCAATGCAACATCTAAACATGTAGGTAGTGCCAAATACTCGTGTCAGTGCATCAGGTAATAACATGTCATAAACATAAGGTATGCCTGCATGAAGTAAATATGACGAAGTATAAAAATGAATATCAATACACATGTATTAGCGTCCCATTCCACTAATATTGGTGTAAGGGTATATATAACAGCGCCCTCATATCCTGTTATATATACAAATGAAGTATGATCAATGTAATACTAGGCTGTATAAATGTGGATCCCGTCCACCTGTCACCCAAATGACAATATGCATCATGCAAGTAAATGTGAGGATATAATCAAAATCATGGAAATATCATGAAACCTGTACCTAGCATCGGCACGTAAATCCTCGTCCATATGGGGCTCCGTCTGCGGTATCGGCCCTCGGCCCCGGCAGCACGGGTCAACCCATGTCCATCTATCGACTCTGGTAGGTATCCTCCGGATAACCGCTAGGTCCAACCAATCACCATTAGGTACTCTCCACCCTGCCAGGCTCATCGTCTACTCCACGAAAAACATTTCTTGCCCCGGGGAACCATACCGGGTCCACCATGTACCCGCAATCGGCCTCATCCGCCTCCTCGAGTCGGGTTTCACATGTCGCTCTCAGCACCGAGAAAACACATGGTGGACGCACTGAAATATCATATCAAGGGTAACCGGGTTTTTAAAACAATTACATATTCTCTTTAAAATACCCACGGTTCCCAAATCCCGAAATATCATGGAAACAACATATCTCAATGCATATAATCAGAAAGCATGATGTATGCGACATGTAAAAGGAATGTAAGCATAACAGTATATCATGCAACATAGAATAGTGGTATGCACATACAAGGTCATATCCTGATGCAATAATACTACTGTGTAGTGACATGGCAATTATCGATGATGAAGTGTGTGAGCCGGCAAGCAAGTGTACGTGGAAAATATGCATCATCGATAATGGTGCTGGTGTCCTAACAATATGATTGCAATATAGAAATAAACACATGCCATGCGATGCGGAATCGAATAATCAATGGAGCAGTGAAGAATCTACTAAGCCAAGTTCATCAGGAGGTGTATGGAAACCGCCTAAATCTGAGTCGATATATATATAATAGTCGGTGATCCCGCCTCGATAGTATCGCGTACGATACAGTATATCATCTGACGTCCTCGAGTCATGAGTACGGATCTATCATCAATATAAAGCTCGTACGGTAAATCGTCGTACGGCATCCCAATAGCTGGGTACGGGTCGATATCACAATCAACTTATCAATTATTTGGTATCCTCATCATTATATCATATAATCTGGGGTACTGATCTAAGTCTAGTACAACTGATACCATCAATATGACTGCGTGTGTAAACACACGTTCAAAGGCCCGCTAGAGATCACATGTCGTATCCCAAATACAAATCATATAAAATCACCGATCTCGCGGCACAAAACCCAATATCATCGATTCATCTCCAAAGTCATTCACTATCCATCATTATCACAGTATAAGTAGAGCGAATCAACCTGTGAGTGCGTGTGGGTGTAAACCTATCCTAGGGTTCGCAACTAGGAAATATTCTAGTTTATTTCTAACCCAATCACATGATATCACATCTCAAATAATCCACTACACTATACTATCATAAATAATATATACATATAAGGTATACCAACTACGGATTGCGGGGGTGCTATACGCCATCCACCCGACTTCCCCCGTAGATATAGTCTACCCACCTTTCGTCTTTATCTGTTGACGTCGCCACGCGTTTTCTTGTCATCCCGAAGTCTTCATGGGGTACCTACACATTAACGTATCGCAAAATGCATATCAAAACCAAATCAAAGCTAAAACGACACACGAAAGCCAAAACGATACGCTATGGGGCCTATAGGTTAGAACCTATGGGTACGCCTCCAAAACTATCAACAACCCTCGATATCGTCATATAAACGCCAAGTAGTCGAGGTAAAACACCATAAGCAAATTCAGAATTAGAAATACGGAATAGGGAAACACGAATCCAAAACAGCAACTAAGGAAATAGGCTCCAGATTTCACCCTAGGTCAAATTAGACAAATCTATATATTCCAGGGGTCTAAACTACACATGTAGGAGCTCTGGAACAAAAACGAGATATTTTGGTGCTGGTCGGGCCGCAAATTGCGGCCAATTGGGTTAAATTTGCTGCCGGGAAAGGGAAGTAGGGGCTAGGGTTCTGGGGTTAGCTTCCTTGATGCCTGCACATGTCACTGTCAACTCAATTTTATTTTAGGGGTCTCGGGGTGATAGCAGATTCCCAAATACGATCACAGATTCACAGTTTTTCTCCGACATCGTCTCATAAATCCGTATTCTGTGTTCTAGTCTCTAGTTTGATCCAAAATAACATCACACCAGGGGTTCTAAGGTCACAACAAGCCTCAATTTCACTTTGGTTTCAGATCAAACCCTAAACCCTAACTTGATGTTTCACAAATCTACCAAACGACACCATATCGACATGAAACTAGAATTGATGCATAAGAAATGGAATACTACTCTAATAGGTCCAGAATTTACCTCCTTTGGCAACTCAAGAAAATTCTTGAGTTGCTCAAGGTCCTCCAAATCCAATCTTGCTAGGTTCAATGTGTAGCTAGTGAGCTCGGGAACACTTTTTGTGAAGTGGGAATGGGGTTTTGGTGAGGGAAATGAGAGGGATCTATGGAGTGAAGGGGAGGGAGATGAGGGAGGAGTAGGAGCAGCAGCAGCTCAAGGAGAGGGGAGAGAGAAATGGGTGTGAGGAAATGATGGGAGTATGGTTCAAAAAATGGGGGTTGACTTGGTCTCTCTCTCTCTCATCATCATGCTACTTTTTCCTTCACACTCCATGATGAACCCTAAGCAACCATGTACCCAAAACATGTAACAAGTGTGGAAAATGATATGTGCACATTTTTGCACAAAAATGCCAAAAATCCGATTAGCGATTTTTAATCGCGATTAGCACTAAAATAGCATATAACTAATCATAAAAACTTAAAAATGACATAATTCCATAAAGTACCCTATTTTAGAATTTTCCATAATTTTCCCCAATTTATTTGTATTTAATTATACCAGAATATTAAAATATTCATTAAAATAATATTAAATTATAAAAATTCCCAAAAATAATATTTTATTATTTGGAGACGTTACAATCTACCCCCTTAAAGAAATTTGGTCCCCGAATTTAAATTTAAACCCCCAAATACTAAAATATTTCAATACAAATTCCAATTCATCGGGGCTCCGAAATCATGAATACATAAAACATCATAGCGCAATGCATGCGCATGAGTACTGAGCAGATAACCCAAAAGCAAAACTCCGTCAAGCATCCCGCAATCATCGGAGTCATGGTAAAGACACAAATGTCAAATCCAATACAAAACCAATATGATATAGATCAGAACTATACACGTAGACATCCAATCTATACATGTGAATAGCTGATATAAATGCATGCCAAATCTCTTTTAAGTCGTTGTGCGATTCGCGTAACACTGCACAGTGGCGGACGTTTTTCATAAGAAAATAACCATATATGTATATATCTTTTGTTTACTATGTACGTTCCGCCGTTTTGAAAACAATTTAGAAGGGCTTCCCTGTTTTTAAAACGTTTCGAGTCATATCGGACACGTGGGTATATATGCTGAGACTATAGCTCGCTTTTTGGAATTCCCTTCGATAACTATCAATGCATGCAAAATATATCCAGGTACTGTCCTCTGACTAGTCCTGCCCAGTACAAAACGAATATCAAATATCATAAAAATGTACTGCTCCAAGAGGAATCAATCCCAAAAATGCACATAACACTACCCTGTGCGTCTGGTGCGCACGGAAATCAAAATCCATATATGTGCCATACAGGTGCACAAAACAACATCTAGGTGCAACGGGTGTGCACGAAGTATCTGTCATAGGCAACGTGTGTGCCTGACAGCCAAATCTGGTGCATTTGACATGCACGAAGAATTCCGATTTAGTGCATCTGGCGTGCACCAAAATCGTATATCAAAACACTAAAGGTGCATGAAAACTATGCTGGAAACGTAAATCACATCACTGGCATAAAATAGGCATGAAATCACAATCAATATCTCAAATGTAATAACTATGCGCAAAATATAAATACCCAGTGGGTGCATGATACAAATATCATGAAACTCAGTCATCAAAACTAAATCTTGCAAACAGAACGCCCAAAATACCAAAATCCAAAATCCAAAATGACGGATACGTGATAATCGAATCACAAAATCACAAATCATAAATACCGTCGTCGATAGTCCCTCCGTCAAGGTCGAGAAGGTGTCGGTGCATCCAATGCTAGCAGCGCAAGATATCTACTTGCCTCTTGCTCACGGTCTGGCGTTCTCTGTCTCTGGGTCCTTATCTTCTCTGTGGATTTCCAATCTCACAATCAATCGGCTCATCAGCCCTGTCAGGTGTGCTAACGGGGACGATTCCGTTCTCGCACTTCTCTGGTCATCTCTCGGTCAATCCTCACGACTACTCGTAACGCAGCATGTCACTGGCGTCGGCCTCTGATTCCTTGAATGCACATCACCCATCTGATCCTGGGTGCAAACATCATTGCAGCTGTGTCCTGGGAGGAATCCCGCTCAAGGTCTCTTCCAATATTGCCTAAGCCAAACTGTACGGAGGCTGGTACTCTGGCATTATCTCTCCTCGCTCAATGGACATCTGTGTCCTCAGCATAGCATTTCTCGGAAACTGGTCGCATCCCAACGCCTCTGTAAGCACATCAGGTCTCTGGTCTCGACGGGAAGTAATGACAGCTCGTCAGCGTCTCGCACGAACCTCTGGTCCCGCTTGTCTGTATCATCGTCCACATCGACTCACGTTTTTATCTGCGCACTGCAACGTTCTCGGCTACGGTCAATCCGAAGTCTCTCGCACGGACTCGAAATCGCATACTCTGTAGCTTCATCATTCGATAGAAGATGTGTGGCCGAACAGGTCCTTGGGAACGTGTCCCAACCATCGGAGGAATACTCAATACTCGTCCGTCCTTTTTCTGGAAGATATATCCATAAACAATGCCTCTGCGTGCGTATCACATCTCTGATGTCGGCGGAGTAGAACACCATCTTGTCGAACTCTCTTGCGAACTCTTTACTTCATTTGCTTCAATGTCGACTGATTCGGACTCGTCTCATCGTGGCTGCATGGACTGTGCTCCAACGGCTATACTCGTATCTGGAGTCTCCCAAGAAATGCATCTCACCACCTAGCATCCGAAGGGAGTCGAACCATTCGATCGATTCCTCAAAACCTCATAATCCCCCAAGAGCTCAACATCTTGAGTACAGTTTAATAGTATCGAGTACATACCACAGCGTCGGTGGTCCAGCCGTAGAAGGGCAAACCCAAGCCTCACTAATGGCGCCGCGGAACTGCCGCAAACCCTAAGGTTCAAAGGCTTTCACACGGTCATTAAGTCGAGTTAGGGTTTCATTCTTCTAGAGGGTCCATAGAATCGCCTGCATGTCTTTCTGTATACTTTAAACTTGAAAAATGGGCTCCTGACATTCGATCGTCTCCGTCGACTCTCAACGTCTCCGCGTGAAGTCGTCTCTAGCTGGAAGCAATCTATCTGATGACCTCGCATCGGGGTAAGCGAACGAACCACATGTCTTAGTCATTCATCCTCGGGTGACTAGCGACCTTCCAATATATCTCTAAGTATATACTCATGCTGCAGTAGCTCCAATCATCTGGGTGACATCTCGTCATTTGCAGCAGCAACTGGCTCATTCTTCCGTACGCTGAACAGTGTCTCGATCATCCTGAGTAGGCGATATATCAATGGCCATCACATCCTGGCTGGCCTCTAGCAGTAGCCTGCTCCTCTGGTACCAATCGGCACGTCCGAGAAATCTCGTGAAAGCGATCTGTCAAACGCTCATGGCGCGAAAACACAATAAGACGACGCTTCTCGATGCAATCGTAAGTCTCTGGAATCGCGCCCTGGTCAGTCCTCGTCTGCGACGAGCTCAAGCTGACGCAGCTCTTGCCGTAGCTCTCTCTGCCCGTGCAATCGTGGCAGCAAAATCATAACCAGTATTGATGAAGATAGATCAGGAATGAATATAATACTGTGCAAAGAAATGTACATCCTAAGGCTCCTTAAGTGGAGTGGCGTGTCGTAAGTATGCCGCGGAACATACCCACGGTACGTCACTCTACTTTAGTCACCTATTCCATCAACCAAGGGTCATCCTACGCGACGAAAGTTCGGGTCTAATACCCCCTCGACTAAGTCTAAGTTCCGTAAGGTCAAGCCTAAGTTCCATAAATACATAGACGCCCTAGGCTCCACATAGTCAAACTTAGACTCGAACCAAGGTCAACCTAGCTCTCAGATACCAACTTTGTCACGACCCGAAAGAGCACGTGACTGGCCCTTGAACCATATGAAGTCTATAGGACTCCATCTGATCCAAGTAAGCCAAAAGCCCAGAAATCTAAAACCATTTAAAGAGTAAATAAAGAAAACTAGTTTAAAGAAGTGAAGAAAAACATGTTTGAAGTCAAGGTTTTTAAATAACTAAGCCGAATATGTATTTTAAAAAAATGTAAAGTCTTTTCTAAAAATTTCGGCAAAGTTTTGTAAATATTGGCCCCGAACGGGGTACAACAAGAACAATATATATGCAATGATAAAAGGCATCCCCAAGCGGGAGCTAGCTCTTCGTCAATCGACGGTCACAACCACACAAACAATATAATATACAACGCCGAATGGCGAGGGTCAAATCCAAAGAAACTCAATAAGTATTAAAACCGCAATACTGCTAAGCGCGACTCTAAGGTTGAAATAATACATCACTAATGTCTAAGTCTGAAACAATATACAAGTTTTGGTTGATGGAATTCTAGATACAAAGGAATAATAAAAGTACAATGGTGGTTCTTGATGCAAAAGAACCCACCTACCAAAAGCAATTCACCCGCAAAGAAGTAGTGTGCCAGAAATGCCGCTATGGAACCTGTACGACAAAACCTGCAAGAACTGTGGCACAACGGGGGTGAGTTTCCAACTCGTGAATAGAGAATATCTACAAGCAGAAACCGAATGCATGACATAATCCTAGGTCCATACAATCAGATAAAAACCTCAAAGGATAAGCCTGAAGCATGAAAAGGTGGCAATGCAACATCTAAACATGTAGGTAGTGCCAAATACTCGTGTCAGTGCATCAGGTAATAACATGTCATAAACATAAGGTATGCCTGCATGAAGTAAATATGATGAAGTATAAAAATGAATATCAATACACATATATTAGCGTCCCATTCCACTAATATTGGTGTAAGGGTATATATAACAGCGCCCTCATACCTTGTTATATATACAAATGAAGTATGATCAATGTAATACTAGGCTGTATAAATGTGGATCCCGTCCACCTGTCACCCAAATGACAATATGCATCATGCAAGTAAATGTGAGGATATAATCAAAATCATGGAAACATCATAAAACCTTTGCCTAGCATCGGTACGTAAATCCCCGTCCATATGGAGCTCCGTCTGCGGTATCGGCCCTCGGCCCCGGCAGCACGGGTCAACCCATGTCCATCTATCGACTCTGGTCGGTATCCTCCGGATAACCGCCAGGTCCAACCAATAACCGGTAGGTACTCGGCACCCTGCCAGGCTCATCGTCTACTCCACGAAAAACATTTCTTGCCCCGGGGAACCATACCGGGTCCACCATGTACCCGCAATCGGCCTCATCCGCCTCCTCGAGTCAGGTTTCACATGTCGCTCTCAGCACCGAGAAAACACATGGTGGACGCACTGAAATATCATATCAAGGGTAACCGGGTTTTTAAAATAATTACATATTCTCTTTGAAATACCCACGGTTCCCAAATCCCGAAATATCATGGAAACAACATATCTCAATGCGTATAATCAGAAATCATGATGTATGCGACATGTAAAAGGAATGTAAGCATAACAGTATATCATGCAACATAGAATAGTGGTATGCACATACAAGGTCATATCCTGATGCAATAATACTACTGTGTAGTGACATGGCAATTATCGATGATGAAGTGTGTGAGCCGCCAAGCAAGTGTACGTGGAACATATGCATCATCGATAATGGTGCTGGTGTCCTAACAGCATGATTGCAATATAGAAATAAACACATGCCATGCGATGCGGAATCGAATAATCAATGGAGCAGTGAAGAATATACTAAGCCAAGTTCATCAGGAGGTGTATGGAAACCGCCTAAATCTGAGTCGATATATATATAATAGTCGGTGATCCCGCCTCGATAGTATCGCGTACGATACAGTATATCATCTGACGTCCTCGAGTCATGAGTACGGATCTATCATCAATATAAAGCTCGTACGGTAAATCGTCGTACGGCATCCCAATAGCTGGGTACGGGTCGATATCACAATCAACTTATCAATTATTTGGTATCCTCATCATTATATCACATAATCTGGGGTACTGATCTAAGTCTAGTACAACTGATACCATTAATATGACTGCGTGTGTAAACACACGTCCAAAGGCCCGCTAGAGATCGCATGTCGTATCCCAAATACGAATCATATCAAATCACCGATCTCGCGGCACAAAACCCCATATCATCGACTCATCACTAAAGTCATTCACTATCCATTATTATCACAGTATAAGTATAGCGAATCAACCTGTGAGTGCGTGTGGGTGTAAACCTATCCTAGGGTTCGCAACTAGGAAATATTCTAGTTTATTTCTAACCCAATAACATGATATCACATCTCAAATAATCCACTACACTATACTATCATAAATAATATATACATATAAGGTATACCAACTACGGACTGCGGGGGTGCTATACGCCATCCACCCGACTTCCCCCGTACATATAGTCTACTCACCTTGCATCTTTATCTGTCGACGTCGCCACGCGTTTGCTTGTCATCCCGAAGTCTTCATGAGGTACCTACACATTAACGTATCGCAAAATGCGTATCAAAACCAAATCAAAGCTAAAACGACACACGAAAGCCAAAACGATACGCTATGGGGCCTATAGGTTAGAACCTATGGGTATGCCTCCAAAACCACCAACAACCCTCGATATCGTCGTATAAACGCCAAGTAGTCGAGGTAAAACACCATAAGCAAATTCATAATTAGAAATACGGAATACGGAAACACGAATCCAAAACAGCAACTAAAGAAATAGGCTCCAGATTTCACCCTAGGTCAAATTAGACAAATCTATATATGCTAGGGGTCTAAACTACACATGTAGGAGCTCTGGAACAAAAACGAGATATTTTGGTGCTGGTCGGGCCGCAAATTGCGGCCAATTGGGTTAAATTTGCGGCCGGGAAAGGGAAGTAGGGGCTAGGGTTCTGGGGTTAGCTTCCTTGATGCCTGCACATGTCACTGTCAACTCAATTTTATTTTAGGGGTCTCGGGGTGATAGCAGATTCCCAAATACGATCACAGATTCACAGTTTTTCTCCGACATCGTCTCATAAATCCGTATTCTGTGTTCTAGTCTCTAGTTTGATCCAAAATAATATCACACCAGTGGTTCTAAGGTCACAACAAGCCTCAATTTCACTTTGGTTTCAGATCAAACCCTAAACCCTAACATGATGTTTCACAAATCCACCAAACGACACCATATCGACATGAAACTAGAATTGATGCACCAGAAATGGAATACTACTCTAATAGGTCCAGAATTTACCTCCTTTGGCAACTCAAGAAAATTCTTGAGTTGCTCAAGGTCCTCCAAATCCAATCTTGCTAGGTTCAATGTGTAGCTAGTGAGCTCGGGAACACTTTTTGTGAAGTGGAATGGGGTTTTGGTGAGGGAAATGAGAGGGATCTATGGAGTGAAGGGGAGGGAGATGAGGGAGGAGTAGGAGCAGCAGCAGCTCAAGAAGAGGGGAGAAAGAAATGGGTGTGAGGAAATGATGGGAGTATGGTTCAAAAAGTGGGGGTTGACTTGGTCTCTCTCTCTCTCTCATCATCATGCTACTTTTTCCTTCACACTCCATGATGAACCCTAAGCAACCATGTACCCAAAATATGTAACAAGTGTAACAAGTGTGGAAAATGATATGTGCACATTTTTGCACAAAAATGCCAAAAATCCGATTAGCGATTTTTAATCGCGATTAGCACTAAAATAGCATATAACTAATCATAAAAACTTAAAAATGACATAATTCCATAAAGTACCCTATTTTAGAACTTTCCATAATTTTTCCCCATTTATTTGTATTTAATTATACCAGAATATTAAAATATTCATTAAAATAATATTAAATTATAAAAATTCCCAAAAAATAATATTTTATTATTTTTAGACGTTACAGTTATCTTCTGCTGCAATGTTCTGTGAGGAGATCATATTACTGCCTGAGACGAATGCTTATACTATATATATGATGATATATAAATATTACTACTTTCGTTTCTTCTGTGATGCTTAGGAAGCATAACTGATGGGATTTATTAATGAGATTAATAAAACAAAAGAAACCTAAAAGATGTTGTAGAATCAAACTTTATAAAAAGGGTAGCTACAGTTCTGCTTTGTATAGCAGTATATATGATATACCCTGCACCTTATTCGATGAGGAAAGAGCCGAGATCCCTTCACCGGGAGTGACCTCTTTAGCAAAACTGCCAGATTCTACAAACTCACGGTTTAGTTTTTGCTTCTATAGTTTTTTCTTTGTACCGCGGTATATATGATATACCCTGCACCTTATTCGATGAGGAAAGAGCCGACATCCCTTCAGGTCAACCTCTTTAGCATAACTGGCAGATGCTACAATCTCACGGTTTAGTTTTTGCCAGCTTCTATAGTTTTTGCTTTGCACCGTGGTATATATGATATACCCTGCACCTTATTCGATGAGGAAAGAGCCGAGATCCCTTCACTGGGACTGACCTCTTTAGCGAAACTAGAAAAGCCTCAAAAACACTCCTTTTCAAAATCACTTATTTCTACAACGATATCAAGTTCATTACGCTCATGGTTTTTTGAAAAACCCGCGTAGCCCTCCGACATTTCAGATAGATATTACTTAGTATTCGTGCTACGTTTGTTAGCCTGCGTCAAGGCGTAGTGTGCGGTAGCTAACTAGTACTTATCTGTAACATGAGATGTGATTGGATTAGGGTACTCGTACGACTTTGTTGGCCTGTGTCAAGGGTCGTACGGGTGGGATTAATTCAATCAAGAAATGTACGGGTTGAACTTGACTAGCGGACTATGGTATGTTGGCCTGCGTCAAGGTCATGGGACGCTAGGGCTAAAAGCATTATCGGGAATTTAAAGTGTTGAAATTTGCAATGAGATTGCATACCTTCTATGAGATAGATGGATCTTGATACCCACTACGAGTAAGAGCTACTCCTGGGAGAATTTTACACAGGACAATTAGCCGATCAAGTAGGTGTCTAGAAAGGTGTTAACGGGGTTATGCCTCAGGGAAAACGAGGTTTACTTTAATTAGGTCCGTGCGAAAGCAAGGGGAATCCCCCTCAAAGTACCAACACTGGCCTGGCTGAAAGATTGGCGAACTTGTAAGGTGTAATTAATCCCGGCTACTCTTACCTTTTAGGGTTTGAAGGAAGATTTGATAAAAACAGTGGGAGCTATCCTGATTAGATAAGATAATAACCAATCTAATCTGGCAAGACCATACGCTAAAGTGTTTTCTTCTCTCTCTCTCCAGGTAGCGACCATGTCAGGCCTTAACCAAGATAATAATATGGATGTAATGACTGAACCCGCTTATTATACTGAGCAGGGGAACGTTGGTCTCGTTCTTTCTTATAAGTGTTATAAGACTGAGCAGGGAATAGGAGAATATCTAGATTCTCATGCCGCCCAAACGAAGAACAAGCATGCTGATGCATCTTCTTCGGGTGTGTTAGTTATCGAGAACTGTTTCTCAGTTCACTCTACGTCCTGGGTATTAGATACCGGATCGGGATCCCACATATGTAATATGTTACGTGGGCTATGTAAAGGTAGAGAACTGGGAATGGGTGATCATTCCGTAAGAGTAGAGAATGGTGCAGATGTTGCAGGCAAAGAAGTTGGCGAATATCACCTTGTGTTACCAAATGGTAATACATTGGTTCTGAACGAGTGCTATTACATTCCGACCCTGATATGCAATATTATATCAGTTTCTTTATTGAATAAAGAAGGATATAATTTTGTATTACAGGATAATATTATGAACATATTCCTGAATCAAAAGTTGATAGGATCAGGATCGTTAAATAATAGCATGCACGTTCTAAATCAAACTACAATTCTTAATATACAGAACACAAACAAGAGGAAAAGTTCAGAAATGAACGAATCCTTCTTGTAGCATTGTAGACTAGGTTATATCAATGCGACACAACTAGCTAAGTTGCATAAGGATGGATATTTGAATCCGTTCGAATTATCATCTTATGATACTTGTCAGTCATGTCTCAAAGGCAAGATGACCAAAACTCCGTTTAGTGGACATGGAGAAAGAGTTACAGAACTCTTAGGACTGATACATAGTGATGTATGTGGTCTCATGTCTACACATGCCAGGAACGGTTCTTCCTACTTCATTACATTCACTGACGATCTTTCAAGATACGGACATGTGTTCCTGATGAAACACAGGTCTGATACTTTTGAGAAATTCAGGGAATATAAGCAAGAAGTAGAGAACCAAACGGGAAAAAGTATTAAGATCCTTCGATCTGATCGAGAAGGAGAATACTTGAGCAATGAGTTCCTGGACTATCTAAAAGAGAATGAGATTCTCTCTCAGCTTACTCCTCCTAATACACCATAGCACAACGGTGTATCGGAGCGGAGGAATCGCACCCTATTGGATATGGTGCACTCTGTGATGAGCACTGCTGAGTTGCCTATTTCCTTCTGGGGATATGCACTGGAGACAGCTGCAGACCTGTTGAATATGGTTCCCACCAAATCTGTGCCAACCACTCCATATGAGATATGGAAAGGAAAGAGACCATATCTTAATTATGTTAGGATATGAGGTTGTCCGGCATATGTGAAAACACAAAATCCGGACAAGCTCGGGACAAGGTCCATTCTGTGTAAGTTTATTGGATATCCCAAACGTTCGCGCGGGTATATCTTCTACCACACCGAGGAACAAAAGGTGTATGTTTCTCGGCATGCTACCCTTTTAGAAAAGGAATTTCTTGCAAAAGAAATTAGTGGCTCTGAGGTAGAACTGGAAGAAGTTCCAGCAACACAAACTACGACGGAAGATTTAGAGGAATGGAGGATTCAGTAGTCCCCGACGAACCCCAGCCTCTCCATCGATCTAGCAGGGTTTCTCACCCACCTGAGAGATACTATGGTTTTCTCGTTGATGGTGGGAGCGAGGATTGCATCATGGAAGATGATGGCCCGACTAGTTTCGAGCATGCTATCACGAGTGGTGACTCTGTGAAGTGGCTGGATGCAATGCGATCTGAGATAGAATCCATGTACACTAACAAAGTATGGACTTTGGAAGTTGCTCCTGAAGGGGTAAAACCCATTGGGAGCAAATGGATCTTTAAGAAGAAACTTGGTGTAGATGGAAAAGTTGAGACTTTCAAAGCTAGACTTGTTGCAAAGGGTTTTCGTCAATGACCAGGTGTGGATTATGACGAAGTCTTTTCTCCAGTGGCTATGCTTAAGTCCATCCGGATCTTACTTGCCATTGCTGCATACCATGACTACGAAATCTGGCAAATGGATGTTAAGACCGCTTTTCTAAATGGTGATTTAGAAGAGTGCGTGTACATGACTCAGCCAGAGGGCTTCGTAGATAGTAGGAGCAGCGGAAAGGTGTGCAAGCTGCTTAAATCCATTTACAGGTTAAAGCAGGCATCGCGGAGTTGGAACATCTGCTTTGATGTTGTAGTCAAAGAGTTTGACTTCATCAAAAACGTAGATGAACCTTATATATACAAGAAGGTTGCAGAGAGTAAGGTTGTCTTCCTAGTATTGTACGTGGATGACATACTCTTGATAGGAAATGATGTTCCTATGCTGCACTCGGTCAAGCTCTTCTTATCACAAAGATTCTCAATGAAAGATCTAGGTGATGCCTCCTGCATACTGGGAATTAGGATCTATAGAGATAGATCTAAACGGATACTGGGATTGTCCCAATCCAGGTACATTGACACCATACTAAAGAGGTTTAGTATGGAAGAATCCAAGCGTGGGAACCAACCCATGATCTCTAGATTCACTCTCTCCAAAGAGATGTCTCCCAAGACTCATTTGGAAAGAGCTCGCATGCAAGGGATACCCTATGCTTCGGCAGTAGGCTCTATCATGTATGCGATGCTATGTACCAGACCCGAGTAGCATACTCACTAAGTATAGTGAGTAGGTATCAAGCAGATCCTGGAGAGAGTCACTGGACAGCTGTGAAGAACATTCTCAAGTACTTGCGAAGGACTAAGAAGATGTTCTTGGTGTATGGTAACGGTGAACTCCAGGTGGAGTCCTTTACCGATTCAAGCTTCCAAAGTGATAAGGACGACTCTAAATCACACTCGGGATTTGTCTTTACCCTCATTGGAGGGGCGGTGTGTTGGAAGAGTTCCAAACAGGAAACTATTGCAGACTCGACGATAGAGGTTGAATACATCGCTGCCAACGATGCTGCCAAAGAGGCTGTCTGGATGAAGAAGTTCATCACTGAACTTGGTGTGGTTCCGTCTACTGAGCATCTAATACCTTTGTATTGTGATAACAATAGAGCTGTGGCTTTGTCCAAGGAACCTAGGTCCCATCAGAAGTCCAGACATATTCTGAGGCGGTATCACCTGATCCGGGAGATAGTTGATTGCCGGGAGATCGAGGTCAGGAGAGTTGATACGAAGGACAACACTGCGGATCCACTCACGAAGGCCGTATCCCAGATACAATTTGAGAAACTCTTCGGGATGTTAGGTATGAGATACTACAACAGCCGGCCTTAGTGCAAGTGGGAGATTGTTAGTTATGTATATGCCCTAGAGGCCATTATTGTACATATGATGTATATTATAGTGGATGCTTGGATATATAGAGAGAGTACTTTCTTGCTCGACATGATAGTATGCTATTTGGTTTCACTTTGTCTTAACATGTTGACTTGTATTAGTTTACTGTCTTGCTCTCACGTGTTGATAAAGCCCTTAGGATATGTACTCGACTACTGGGACAATGATGAGATCATACTAGCGGAGCCACGGTAGTCAATGAGTACATCTTATAACTGTTCCTAGTCGAGGGTGTATCGAGATAGGGCATCGATACACCAGAGTAGACTAGCGTATACGCATCTTGACCCATATGATGGGCGATGGATGATCCCATATCCATTGGTGTTTAACATCAGATATGGTGTACGGGTGCTCAGTGGAGACTGGGTACAAAGAACGGACTCACCGAGAACTCCTAGATGGATTTATACCAATCCTCAGATAGCAGTTCTCTGGTGACACTGGTACAGGTTAGTCTGTAGACCCGAGATCGTCATAGAGTCTTGTGTGATTCCCATTGTGCTTTGATTTCCACCTTACCACGTCCAAGAGGGCGTGCAAAACGGTGGCTTTTGGGTACAGTCCCGAATCATATGGAGGCAATGAGCAATAGGAGGGGTTTCGTCTCTCCCGGTATAGGGTGTTGATGTTGTGCTGTGTTCGATTGGCTATAACTGGAAGTCCCTGGCCAGGGCTGATATAGAGTGCTACTGGTAAATGTTATTAGCAGTTTCTCGACCTGTTATGAGTCTCACATCGACACGACTTATCGGTTACTCGGGTCTGACGTTTACCACCCCTAGACTAGATATGCAACATATCAGACGAAGAGACCGGACTGTACGATAGTGTTACTGAGTGGATTCACAGGAGAATGAACAGTGTAACAACTCCAATTTTTGTATACATAAATTTGATTTAAATTTGAAGTATACTTGGAGTATTTAATGTTGCTGATATCACTTTAAGTATCTATTCTCCTACAATAATTACAAGAAGGAGCTTGTAGC
Organism: Agapanthus africanus; assembly: GCA_030015575.1. Taxonomy (NCBI): domain Eukaryota; kingdom Viridiplantae; phylum Streptophyta; class Magnoliopsida; order Asparagales; family Amaryllidaceae; genus Agapanthus; species Agapanthus africanus. Next base: position 599,176,039 of record JASDDO010000014.1, read on the forward strand.
TCATTGGTAATACCTTGCACTGCTGAACCAAGCCACCAGAGTTCGAATCCCATGCCCCACATTATTTTTAGATTATTTTTCTTTTAAAATTCTTGGAAGCCCAACAGTCCACAGGCCATAACTCCCAAATGATGAACTGAAACCTAAAAAACGGAGTATGCCAAAGTCTTAATCAGAGAACCCCGCACCCGACCGTCGCCGAACCCGGCCGGCGCCGCCGGCCGGACTTGGTCGGACGGTCGGGGTCCCAAAACGAAAAGTGTGCCTTTTCGTATTCTATAAGCCCCTGTTAACTCCAAATTATTATATCAGTTCCAGAATTCTTAATACACCCTAATTACTACAAAATTTTAATGATTTTCTTTAAATTTTTACAATTTTTTTTAATAAACAAAACTTTTCACCTACCCTACCCTAGCTACCCTATAAATAGACCCCTACCCCCTACCCTCTCATTCCAAAACCTTAGATTTACTCTCTTGAAATTTCCACAAGAAAGTGTGCTTTGAAACCGAGTTCACGGCGAAGCGCTGACGGATTCCGGCGACGTTCTTTGAAGCAACCGGCGATGAAACAACACCTCGGCCATTTCCCTTGTTCCTCTATACTCTTTAGTATAGATCGAAACCCGTAAGTCCCGTTCTCTCTTCTTTCTATTTCTTAAAAAATACGAATTTATGAAACCCGACGGAAATCGGAACAAACCGATTTCCGATTCGGTTTTTCTACAAAATCTCACTTGTCACCCATACCATAATACCTAAACATGTTCATGATGACCATTAATCACATAACAATTAATTTGGACAAAGTTTCTCACATGAAATGATAGGTTTCTTGTAATATCGTATTCTTTTCACAATAATACCATAAAGTTTATTTTTCTTCTTCTAATCAATTCCAACATTTCTAAACATCTTCATCTTGACCACTAAACTTGTAAAAATCAATTTGAATGAGTTTTCACACATGAAATGATAACTTTTGCAAATACCATATTCTTTCACCTAAATACCCTCATGTTTAATTTATCATATTTAACCCCTAAACTTCACTATACCTTAAAATAAGTCATGAGGTAATGACCTACCTCTACACACACACAAATATAACTTTAATTGATAACTTTAAAACTTAGAATACGAAAATATAAGACTTTTCACTAAAATACCATTTTCTTTATAAACCTTTCTTGAAATTCTAAGTTGAATACAATTTTAAAACAAATCTTTAAAAAGAAAATACGATATGTCATGGACATCGATCGTTTATCTAAACCTGACTTTGTAGTGTCTAGGCCAGGCAAGTGAGCTTGGGTAACTTTAAAAGGCCCGCCTCACGATTCGTGAGCGGATCCTTCCCTCCTCACTTGTACTTACCTGGCCACAATTGGCGGTGAAGAGGCGATTTGAGACTTCTAATGACTTATCGTTTAGACCTTTAGAAATAGGCTAGTTGGCTTAGGAAACCCTAGAAATTAAAATACGGAAATTTATAACCTGTTACAAATAAATACCTTATCTTTATAAAACCGTTTTCTAAATGATTAGTATTTATTAAACCTTTGCAAAGCGCCGCTACAACCCATCATTGGGGAACCCGTTAGGGATAGTACGGTTTATCGTGCACCCGCGGGCTAGTAGTGCATGATTCAGACCTCCGCAAGGAGCATTCGGTCTCGAAGTTTAAAATACGACATTTAAGAAAAATGAGATTTTGGAAAATAAAATATTTATATAAAATTATTCTTGTATTAACATATGTATATTTATTATTTAAACACCTATTTTATTATAAGATAAAGTTTCCACTTTTTCTAAAAATTACCAGATTAAAAGTTACATTAAAATACCATGAATTTCAAATAAATCAATTAATACCTTTATTAGGATACTTTCACTAGAATAACACAAGTAAAATTTACACTCATTATAACTATAAAGACGAATAACAAATACTTGAGGTGTATTTTGAAAACTATACAAAAGTACTTTTTACATAAAATCCCCTCAAGTTTTATAATTTACAATAAGGACCCTAACAATTATAGAACTTCAATTACATTTCTTTTAGTCTGACTCGGGTTAGAGTCTGACTAATTCTGACTTGAATATGATTCAAGTCAATCTATATTCTTAATAATCCAACTCAATATGAACACATGAATCCATGAATACAATTATCAATTTATACAATTTGGCTGAACCGAACCATGGATATATTCCTTTTACATGATTCCCAGTATTCCATTTACATGACTCTAAGGTTATAACCGTTTCCTGATATCATGGTTTCGGTCAGTCAGTCAATCAATCATACAACCAATACAGTTTACAAGATAACAATACTGTTAAAACACTACGGGGTTTAAGGGGTAGATTGGTACGGAAGATGTTAAAGGTGGCACGAAGTGGTCAGATTAAGACACCTAACCTATATTCCGTTGCTGTTGTACCGTGGCTTAACGGTTCCTTGTACTTTCCGTTTGCCCTGGTCTCTAGCATATAGAGACCCCCCTCGTATACACTGGGATCCTTCTGTACCAAGCTACAAACAACAGCTTTAACATAACATTACAACAATAGTTTATACTTTAAAATGTATCTTCTTATTCTGTCTTCTCTACTTCCCTCATACCTTTGGGACTTACCGAGCGATCTGTTCACTGACGACATTCTGTTTCTCTCTTCTTTGAATGTCGTCAGGTGACTTGGACCCGGCGGAAGTTGAGCCATCACAAGAAGATTTGGAGCATTTTGCCGAAGACCCAGCAGTATAATTTCATTGTACACTTTTTCTTTTCAGTACTTTCCATTTCCTGTTATGCCAATATTTAGGCTTTTTTATTTCAGATGTATTTCTTTTTCATGTATTGTACAAAGAATGTTAATAAATAAAAGTTGTTGTTCTTTTTATACTCTTGTCTCTTGTGTAATTATTTCTATATTGTTTAGCTATGCTTAGCGTATGTACTTCTGAGTACATACGTAGCGGACTTTGTTGCGTCCCTTTCGCCGTACACTGGGAAGCGAGGCGTGACAGGTTTTGTTGGTGGCCCATGCAGGTCAAGCTGTATGGAACCCTAAGCAATATAAAACACAAGAACCATTAACTAAAACATTCTTTACAATTCATGTTCCTTGAATCTTACAATTTCATGTTCCTTGAATCTTATCATTTCATGTATTTGAATCTGTCCTAACCCAAATTTTTCCTTCAGGGTTATTGATTCCCCGAACAACACCAGCACCAACGTCAACAACACCCCTTCAGCACTACCTCTCACACCAACTGTTCCTGCACCACCCACTGAGCAAACAATGTTATTTGAGGCGATTCGCAGTCTTCTCGAGGGACAACAACAACTTCTGAACCGTTCCGAGACTGACGCACCGGGAGAATTCAGGGCTTTACATCCCAAGCAGTTCTCTGGTAAAGGAAGCCCTCTTGAAGCAGAGGAATGGGCACAAAGCATCGAAGATGATCTGGCAGCAGCTCAAGTGCCGGACAACGCTTGGGTCCGTGTAGAAAAACTACAGCTCACATATAATGCTCGCAACTGGTGGAAGGCGGAAGAAAGCCGTCTGGTACAGCCGATTGAATGGAAGACCTTTCGCGAGAAGTTCGACGCGAAATATTTCCCTGTGACTGCCAGGTTTGCAATGGAGCAGCAGTTTATTCATCTACAACAAGGTTCAATGTGGGATAAATCAGTAGATGAACACGATGCTGAATTCACCAAGTTAAGCCGGTAAGATATGTCACAATAGTTCAATTTTTAATTATCATATACTACACAGCTAACACAATCTTTAAACAGATTCGTGGCACACTTGATACCGACGGACGATATTAGAGCCCGTCGCTTTCAGCAATGTTTGGACACAGAGATTAAGGCTGCTCTAGCCACAGGAAATTTTTTGACTCATGAGGATGCACTAGAAGCTGCCCGCAGTTATGAGGCAGTGATAAAAGAGAGGGGCAGACCTCAGTCTGCAGGAGTCAAACGCCCTGCCAACCAGATGGCAGGTGGAGCCTCGTCCAGACCACCTTTTGTGCCAAGGCGACCCGGAGTACCAACCCATCGTCCTAGCCCAGCCTTTTGCACCTACTGCAAGAGACCTGGACATATGATGAAGGACTGCCGTCGAGCCAACCGCCTTTGCTTAGTCTGCGGCTCAGCTACTCACGACATTGGGTCTTGTCCTCAAAGACAGAACCCAGTTGCTGCACCCAGGCCAGCAACTACCTATCCGCAGCGACCAGCACTTCAGGCACCTGCTCCCAGACTTGCACTGCCTGCACCACCCAGGGGACCACAAGCTGCACCACCTCCTCGTCAGTTCCATCAAGCTCAAAGGAATGTTCCGAGGAATGCTCCTCAGGCCAGGAGGAATGTGACAAAGCGCCAAGCTTTCATGATGTCAGTGGACGAAGGTGAGGCCACTGGCCAAGTCATTACTGGTAAAATTCCTTCTCAAACTTATCTTTTAGTCTTGTTTACCTACACACTTTCCCTATACCTAAACCTATCCCATATACCTTAGGTACAATCCTAGTAGCTTCACTACCTGCACTTGCACTGTTTGATACTGGAGCATCTCACTGCTTTATGTCGCAACGGTTTGTTCGAACCCATGCGATTCCAGTCTCACCGCTTGTATCCAGCTGGAATGTCAGTTCCGGAAATGGCGTTCTAAAGGCAACTATGTGATACAGCCTATGTCCAGTCGTCGTCTGCAGTCGAGAGTTTTATGCTGACTTCAAAGTACTGGACATACCGAACTTCGATGTGGTTCTAGGAATGGACTGGCTTGGAACCTTTTATGCTACCATCGACTGTCGTCAAAGGAGGGTAGTATTCGAGATTCCAGACCATCCGGTCTTCTATTTCAAGAGTGGAGACCGTACACTGGAGCCAAGTACCTACAAAGCGAAGCCAAGAGAAGCAGTAGTTGCAGCAGCTCAAGCAGAGGAAGAATCAAGACCAGAGGTAGTTCGAGAGTTCGACGATGTATTTCCTGACGATATATCAAGTTTGCCTCCTGATCGAGCTCTTGAATTCAGTATTGACTTAGTACCAGGAGCACAACCGGTGATCAAAGCACCTTATAGACTAAGTCCGGAAGGATTGAAGGAAGTCCGAACACAGTTGGATGAATTACTGGTGAAAGGATGGATTCGTCCCAGCACTTCAAGTTGGGGAGCACCTGTATTACTGGTGAAGAAGAAGGAAGGTTCTTACAGAATGTGCATCGATTATAGGGCCTTGAACGAAGTCACTATAAAGAACAAGTATCCACTCCCGCGCATCGACGATTTATTCGATCAGCTAAGTGGATCTTGTGTCTTCTCTAAACTAGATCTTCGTTCAGGTTATCATCAAGTGAAGGTCAAGGAAGCTGATATTCACAAAACAGCTTTCAGAACTCGCTATGGACATTACGAATTTCTAGTAATGCCATTTGGAGTGACCAATGCACCAGCAATCTTAATGAACCTAATGAACCATGTTTTCCGGGAGTATTTAGACAGGTTTGTTGTCATCTTCATCGACGACATCCTGGTATATTCTAAGAATCGGAAAGAGCATGCAGAGCATCTACGAATTGTCCTGGAAACTCTTCGACAACATAAGCTTTATGCCAAGTATAGCAAGTGCGAGTTTTGGCTAAATCAAGTTGGTTTTCTTAGACATATCGTATCAGGAGAAGGAATTTCTGTGGATCCAGCAAAAGTTTCAGCAGTTAGCGAATGGCCTACACCAAAGTCAGTGAAGGACATTCGGAGTTTCTTGGGTTTAGCTGGATATTACAGGAGGTTCATTAAAGGCTTTTCGAAGATAGCAACACCCCTGACCAAGCTCACACGAAAAGATAAAGAATTTGTATGGTCAGAAGCATGCGAGCAAGCTTTCGTAGAACTCAAGTCAAGACTGACATCAACACCTATTCTCGTCATACCGGATCAATCTGGAGGATTCGAAGTGCATTGCGATGCATCCGGTAAGGGACTAGGATGTGTTCTACATCAGCACGGTAAGGTTGTGGCTTATGCTTCAAGACAATTGAAGACTCATGAGCGCAATTATCCGACGCATGATCTGGAGTTGGCAGCCGTCATTTTTGCCCTCAAGATTTGGCGCCACTACTTACTTAGTGAACGAGTGAACATCTACACAGATCATAAAAGTCTGAAGTATGTGTTTACTCAGAAGGAGTTGAATATGCGGCAGAGAAGATGGTTAGAACTCATGGCGGACTTTGACATCAACTTGCAATATCACCCAGGAAAGGTGAACGTAGTACCTGATGCTCTTAGTCGCCAACCATTATCATTGAATCTCACCGCTCAATGGAAGCTTCAGCAAGACTTACATCAGATGGAGATTGAAGTAGTTATACCAGGTAATGCTTCAAGTTTGATGAATCTACAAGTTCAATCAACCATTGTCAATCAGATCAAAGCAGCTCAAGCCAGCGATACTAAGTTGCAAAAGATCAGAGAACAAGTAGAGAATGGACTCAGAACAGACTTCATCATCCATGAAGACGGATCTTTGAGATACGGCAGCAGATTGTGTGTACCAAAAGGTCCTGTTCTGGAAGAGTTAATGAAAGAAGCTCACAGCTCTCCCTATTCAGTACATCCCGGAGGTACCAAAATGTACAAAGATCTACGTCAGAATTATTGGTGGCATGGAATGAAGCGTGAAGTAGCCAGAAGCGTCGCAAAATGCTTGGTGTGTCAGCAAGTAAAGGCTGAACATCACAGGACTGCTGGATTACTTCAACCGCCCAATCCCGGAATGGAAGTGGCAACATATCACGATGGATTTTGTGACTGCTCTTCCTCGCAGCACAATGGGTAACGATGCTGTATGGGTCATTGTGGATCAACTCACAAAGTCGGCTCACTTCATCCCATTTCGAGTTGGACAATCAACTGAGACACTAGCAAAGAAGTACATAGAGGTAATAATCTAATTAAGATTTAAACACTTCATAATGTACTACCCATGAACTCATACAGGAAATTGTGAGACTTCATGGAGTACCGGTCTGCATTGTCTCCGATCGTGACACCAGGTTCCGATCGCAATTTTGGCAGAGTCTGCAAGCTAGCTTGGGAACAAGTCTGAACTTCAGCACGGCTTATCATCCACAAACAGATGGTCAGTCGGAACGAACTATTCAGATCTTGGAGGATATGCTCAGAGCGTGTATGCTAGACTTCAAAGGATCGTGGGAAGATCACCTGCATCTTATGGAGTTTGCATACAACAACAGCTACCAAGCAAGCATAGGAATGGCACCTTTCACAGCATTATATGGAAGGAAGTGTCGATCTCCATTAAGTTGGGACGACATCAGAGATAGGGAACTTCTTGGACCGGAGATGATAGTAGCAACTGTTGATGTGGTTCGTACTATCAGGGAGAGGATGCGCATAACCCAAGATCGACAGAAACACTGGGCTGATGCAAAGAGACGACACTTGGAGTTCCAGCCAGGTGATCATGTATTCCTGAAAATATCTCCGAACCGCGGAGTGATCCGATTTGGAAGACGGGGTAAGCTAAGTCCGAGATATATTGGACCGTTCGACATACTCGAATGAGTCGGTGAAGTGGCATACCGTTTAGCGCTTCCACCCTCATTGGAAGGAGTGCATAACGTGTTCAACATATCCCAACTCAGAAGGTATGTGAGTGACCCCAGCCAAGTACTTGATCATTCCGAGCTCACTATACAGCCCGACTTGTCTTGTGAGCAACAACCTGTGGAAATCCTGGACAGGAAAGTGAAGACACTTCGGAACAAAGAAGTTAACTTGGTCCGGGTAATGTGGAGAAAAGACACTCCAGGAGAATCCACGTGGGAAAGGGAAGATGAAATGCGTGCAAGATATCCGCACCTTTTTGTAAACTAGTCCTCAAATAAAAGTTGTAAATTTCGAGGGCGAAATTTTTGTAAGGAGGGTAGATTGTAACAACTCCAATTTTTGTATACATAAATTTGATTTAAATTTGAAGTATACTTAGAGTATTTAATGTTGCTGATATCACTTTAAGTATCTATTCTCCTACAATAATTACAAGAAGGAGCTTGTAGCTCATTGGTAATACCTTGCACTGCTGAACCAAGCCACCAGAGTTCGAATCCCATGCCCCACATTATTTTTAGATTATTTTTCTTTTAAAATTCTTGGAAGCCCAACAGTCCACAGGCCATAACTCCCAAATGATGAACTGAAACCTAAAAAACGGAGTATGCCAAAGTCTTAATCAGAGAACCCCGCACCCGACCGTCGCCGAACCCGGCCGGGATCGGCCAACTCGGCCGGCGCCGCCGGCCGGACTTGGTCGGACGGTCGGGGTCCCAAAACGAAAAGTGTGCCTTTTCGTATTCCATAAGCCCCTGTTAACTCCAAATTATTATATCAGTTCCAGAATTCTTAATACACCCTAATTACTACAAAATTTTAATGATTTTCTTTAAATTTTTACAATTTTTTTTAATAAACAAAACTTTTCACCTACCCTACCCTAGCTACCCTATAAATAGACCCCTACCCCCCTACCCTCTCATTCCAAAACCTTAGATTTACTCTCTTGAAATTTCCACAAGAAAGTGTGCTTTGAAACCGAGTTCACGGCGAAGCGCTGACGGATTCCGGCGACGTTCTTTGAAGCAACCGGCGACGAAACAACACCTCGGCCATTTCCCTTGTTCCTCTATACTCTTTAGTATAGATCGAAACCCGTAAGTCCCGTTCTCTCTTCTTTCTATTTCTTAAAAAATACGAATTTATGAAACCTGACGGAAATCGGAACAAACCGATTTCCGATTCGGTTTTTCTACAAAATCTCACTTGTCACCCATACCATAATACCTAAACATGTTCATGATGACCATTAATCACATAACAATTAATTTGGACAAAGTTTCTCACATGAAATGATAGGTTTCTTGTAATATCGTATTCTTTTCACAATAATACCATAAAGTTTATTTTTCTTCTTCTAATCAATTCCATCATTCCTAAACATCTTCATCTTGACCACTAAACTTGTAAAAATCAATTTGAATGAGTTTTCACATATGAAATGATAACTTTTGCAAATACCGTATTCTTTCACCTAAATACCCTCATGTTTAATTTATCATATTTAACCCCTAAACTTCACTATACCTTAAAATAAGTTATGAGGTAATGACCTACCTCTACACACACACAAATATAACTCTAATTGATAACTTTAAAACTTAGAATACGAAAATACAAGACTTTTTACTAAAATTCCATTTTCTTTATAAACCTTTCTTGAAATTCTAAGTTGAATACAATTTTAAAACAAATCTTTAAAAAGAAAATACGATATGTCATGGACATCGATCGTTTATCTAAACCTGACTTTGTGGTGTTTAGGCTAGGCAAGTGAGCTTGGGTAACTTTAAAAGGCCCGCCTCACGATTCGTGAGCGGATCCCTCCCTCCTCACTTGTACTTACCTGGCTACAATTGGCGGTGAAGAGGCGATTTGAGGCTTCTAATGACTTATCGTTTAGACCTTTAGAAATAGGCTAGTTGGCTTAGGAAACCGTAGAAACTAAAATACAGAAATTTATAACCTGTTACAAATAAATACCTTATCTTTATAAAACCGTTTTCTAAATGATTAGTATTTATTAAACCTTTGCAAAGCGCCGCTACAACCCACCTTTGGGGAACCCGTTAGGGATAGTACGGTTGATCGTGCACCCGCGGGCTAGTAGTGCGAGATTCAGACCTCCGCAAGGAGCATTCGGTCTCGAAAGGTTTAAAATACGACATTTAAGAAAAATGAGATTTTGGAAAATAAAATATTTATATAAAATTATTCTTGTATTAACATATGTATATTTATCATTTAAACACCTATTTTATTATAAGATAAAGTTTCCACTTTTTCTAAAAATTACCAGATTAAAAGTTACATTAAAATACTATGAATTTCAAATAAATCAATTAATACCTTTATTAGGATACTTTCACTAGAATAACACAAGTAAAATTTACACTCATTATAACTATAAAGACGAATAACAAATACTTGAGGTGTATTTTCAAAACTATACAAAAGTACTTTTTACATAAAACCCCCTCAAGTTTTATAATTTACAATAAGGACCCTAACAATTATAGAACTTCAATTACATTTCTTTTAGTCTGACTCGGGTTAGAGTCTGACTAATTCTGACTTGAATATGATTCAAGTCAATCTATATTCTTAATAATCCAACTCAATATGAACACATGAATCCATGAATACAATTATCAATTTATACAATTTGGCTGAACCGAACCATGGATATATTCCTTTTACATGATTCCCAGTATTCCATTTACATGACTCTAAGGTTATAACCGTTTCCTGATATCATGGTTTCGGTCAGTCAGTCAATCAATCATACAACCAATACAGTTTACAAGATAACAATACTGTTAAAACACTATGGGGTTTAAGGGGTAGATTGGTACGGAAGGTGTTAAAGGTGGCACGAGGTGGTCAGATTAAGACACCTAACCTATATTCCGTTACTGTTGTACCGTGGCTTAACGGTTCCTTGTACTTTCCGTTTGCCCTGGTCTCTAGCATATAGAGACCCCCTTCGTATACACTGGCATCCTTCTGTACCAAGCTACAAACAACAGCGTTAACATAACATTACAACAATAGTTTATACTTTAAAATGTATCTTCTTATTCTGTCTTCTCTACTTCCCTCATACCTTTGGGACTTACCGAGCGATCTGTTCGCTGACGACATTTTGTTTCTCTCTTCTTTGAATGTCGTCAGGTGACTTGGACCCGGCGGAAGTTGAGCCATCACAAGAAGATTTGGAGCATTTTGCCGAAGACCCAGCAGTATAATTTCATTGTACACTTTTTCTTTTCAGTACTTTCCATTTCCTGTTATGCCAATGTTTAGGCTTTTTTATTTCAGATGTATTTCTTTTTCATGTATTGTACAAAGAATGTTAATAAATAAAAGTTGCTGTTCTTTTTATACTCTTGTCTCTTGTGTAATTATTTCTATATTGCTTAGCTACGCTTCGCGTCCCCTTCGCCGTACACTGGGAAGCGGGGCGTGACATACATGCTTGCTTGTTGATCTTCTCATCGCTCAATACCTGGGTGGCTATTACGTTTAGCTGACTGCTTGCTGCTTGTAGGTGTTTGATATGATCATCACCTGCTACCGACGTATTGACGATTCTTTAGAGTCCTACACAGAAGTTTCTTGACTCAGGCAAAACGGAGTAGGAGCACGTATGTGATATGTGCAGGACCGAGAATATTACGATATGAGATACCATGTTCTATTCTCGCGATATAAGATATCGGCCGGGTATATGTGATATAGCCGGGTCATCGGATCAAGTGTTAATTCGATGAACTGATACAGATTATATTAATCGGTTATTTGAGAAATAGCCGGATTGTCGGATCAAGTGTTTATTCGATAATTTAAGGTATAATTATATATGTGATATATTACATTACATTAACTGATATAAGCTCGCTTTATTGATTCATTTTCTCACCGGATAATACAATGATATATATGCGATATATGTTAATTGTATTATTTTCTTTTGGTACAAAAATATATTATATATGTGATATATAATATTGTAACAAGTTATGATTACAAATGCAATATGATTTGTGGAGATTAAACATAGTTAGGGTTTGATTTGGGTTAGCATTTGGGTTAACTTTTTCATGAAGCTTTATGAAGCTTTGTTTTGTTTTTTGCTAAGATATTTTGTGTTGATATTTATTAACCCAACCCAAACCCTTTACCTTAGGTTTATTCTCTACATGAGTTAGGCCATTCATTCTTAACTCAAGGTTGGTTTTGTAACCATTACAATTATTCATTATTCATCACAAAAGACTTCTTCTTCTTCTTCCTCCTTGAAAAAGCTTGCTAGCTTTTTGCATGTGATGAATTAAGGTGAGAAAATGAAAACAAAAGAGAGCAAAAATCCTACTTCATCATCCTCATCTATTCTAGCCATTTAGATTAGGGTGTTCACTTCATTAATACTTGATTAGAGAAGTGGGAGCTTGAGTTAAAGATTCTTCAAGGTAGATCATCTTCGAAAAGGAAGACTTCAAGCAAGCATGGATCATTCGGCTTGTGGAACCTCTCTAGAGTCCGGAAGTTCATGGATCGCGGCGAAGGGACTACTACTCGGAGCTTATGAAGCGAAGGAGTGGACTACAAAGGTTGTAATCCCTCTCTCTTAGATGTAAAGTTGTTTACATGCTTTGTTTACCCTAATTATCTAGCAAAGATCCTCGCTTTAGCTTGTTCGGCACTTGAAAAATTTAGATTTGGCATGGTTAATGCACTATTGAGCCTTGTGATAGTGCCTAGTAACCCTACACTAAACGCCCCTCGCCTCCCCGAATCCACGTCCTGCCTCGTAGGCTCCAGGCTCAGCCTCCCACATCCGATCATGCCAGCTTAACCGGGCCTCCGCCTTCGCATGGCTCAGCCACCCCTTCGCTTTCTCCTCCGCTGAGTAGGCCGCCGCCGAGCGCCGCCGCCTTCCACACGCCACTCTCCGTCTCGACCTTGCCTTGATCATGTATTTTTTTAGAAGAATGATACATTCTGATATTTTTTTGAGAAGATTAACAAGGCAAACTTTGGTCTTTTTGATTCCATCCAGTGCCTTAGATATTTTTTTTAAATAATGCTGCTACTATAGTAACCCGAGACTTAAAAATAAACAAACAAGGCTTATATAACTTTCCGGCAGTCGATGGTCCGGAATCCCATCTTCCAAGGTGAGGGGCCAAGAAAAAATATATTTGAGACGAGATAAACAAAAGATATTCAACTCACCGGAGTTGAAAATTATACAGATTGGGCGTTAACCATACAGTATAATCTTCATGCTTTCGAACTATGGGGATAGGTTGATGACTATCTACCGTTCCCTACTCATCTCACTGCGCCTTCATTTACCACTACACCGATGTCTTATACATCGTCCATCGGATCTATTGATTTATCACGCCCCACCCCCCAATACAGAGAGTATTGTCCGCTCTGGCCGAAGCCGCACGGTTTTGTTCTTCGGGGCGAACCGGACCCGACCAGGGGCCGTTTCCCAGGAGGTCACCCATCCCAGAACTTCCCTGGCCCGAGCACGCTTAACTATGGAGTTCTCAAGCTCCTGTAGTGCCGATTCACTTAAAAAGGCGCATCTGTATTGAAGAGTGGTATCATTCCATTTATAGTACAGATCTGCCCCCTTTCGGAATGTATTCCGAAGAGTCCCCATTGTTCTACAGTGGGTCCCACGGACTCAAGAGGTGGCCCCCACGGATTCAAGAGATGGCCCCCGCCTACTTAACACGACACTTGGCGTGGCATTTTGTTCCGTGTGGCACTTTGCTCCGTGAGCAAGAACCGGGTCCCGACATTCTCCCCACCTTTGAACAATGGTTCGTCCTCGAACCATAGACCTACTATTGAGGAACCAGCTCTGATACCATTCTGTCACGCCCCACCTCCAATACAGAGAGTATTGTCCGCTCTGGCTGAAGCCGCACGGTTTTGTCCTTTGGGGCAAACCGGACCCGACCAGGGGCCACTTCCCAGGAGGTCACCCATCCTAAGACTTCCCTGGCCCGAGCACGCTTAACTACAGAGTTCTCAAGATCCTGTAGTTCTGGTTCACTTAAAAGACGTCTCTGTATTGAAGAGTGGTATCAGGTATCAAGTCAAGCAGTAGTATATCAGATCATGACAGGTAGTGCACATATGTCAAGCGGATGCTCATACTAAAACTGTAGCAAGTACGGATGCACGGTAAAGTATGGATGCACAAATATTTTGTCATGGGTTACATCATGACTATGTATCATGCACAATTATCAAGTATGGTGCACTAATACAACAGTAACATGAAATAATATGGTCTCGGCATGCAACTAGATATGTAATAAACCGTACGGATACAGACGGATACTATAAAACTGTAAATCGGTAAAATTTGCCGAATATTAAAACACAAGAACTATTATTTATTAAATAGATATTGATATAATAATATTAACATGGATAACATATTCAAACCGATTAATAACTATAAAAGTGGTATTGATTAACCATGCACAAGAAAGTTCCGTTCTGAAATTCAGCATCACCTTGATTTGTAAAATAGCTTAAAAATAACAAATGATCTCCAAAAGGGACGTGTTTTATACCAAAACAAAGATAATTCAATATTCTTTTCATTTTTATAAGTATAAGCATCTCAGGTTGTTCCTACAAAAAGCTATGAACATTTGAAGTTGAAAGTTTGCTGCTGGAATTTCCCTGGACAACAGTTTAGAGATATTTTCATTTGCATTTTACGTTATTTAAATAATTTATTTTGCAAGTAAATATTTCATAGAGTTATTGTATTCTGAGTTATCTTCGTAACAAACTAAAGAACGTATACTAATGATTTTTCTATGATTTATAATGAATTTTATAAGGTAAGGTGTACAGTAAATTTCAGATTTGTCGTATCCGCTTTTCAACGACGTTTCATGTGTAAACTATAATATTTTCAAACTATATTTTGTATAATATTATAAAATTCAGATTATGAACTAATTAAAGATAATAATAAGAAATATTACGACGATATATATTTTAAATGATATGGATGTAAACGGGTATCACATAATCGTAAAATGATAAACTAACAAGTGCGGAACATATAACTAAGCAATATGAAATGTAACTATTCAATTTGATGCAGTATATGATAGTATAGTATGTAACAAGATAAGTTTTCATGACCTAGATCTGAAATGATATGAATGGATGCAAACGGAACATCGAAAAGTTATAAAACTAAATATGGGGTGCATGATTTTAAATACAGGTATTCCATTGTTAAAATAGATGCGTCTAAAGTAATGTAATTAAGATTGGTTTGCATGCCCTAGATCTGAAATGCACTATACAAATGTAAATGGAACGTCGAAAGGCTGTAATATGAAACATGGGATGCTTGATTTAAAATACATGTGTGGTATTTATTTAAATAGGTATATAATGAGTTATATAGCATGTAGCAAGATTACTTGCCTAGACGGAACAAGAACGGATGTGTACGGAACGTCCTTCGTCGGCGAAATATCGCGACGCGTGCACGGTACACGGAACGGTTCCAAACAACGCACGAGGGTGATCACGCAAGTCAGGTACGTTCACTGGATCACTTGGATCGTCAGCGACGAGCACGGCTCCGGCGGTGATCACCGGAATCAAGAAACAAGATCAAGAAAAAGAAAGAAAAAAGCAGAAGAAGAAGTAAGAATAAGATGATGTGTATTAAATAAGGAAAGAAAAATTAATAAATAAAAAATATATAAATATATATATATACAGAGGAGAGAGAGAGAGAAAGGGGTTGTTAGTTTGTTAGGAAATTAGTTTAGATTTAAATTTAAAAAATCTTTTATTAGTTAACTAAATTTTAATTTGTATCAATTTATAAAATTAATATTATATAAATAAAATTTGATATTCTGGTAATTACAAACATAGTCCAAAACATGCCCGGGTCGGGTCTATAATTCAGTTTTAAAATACGGAAAATATACATGTCGACCAAAATAAAAAAATGAATGTCCGGATAACGAAAAATGCATACCTCCAAGAACGGATGCACGCACGTGCGCGTAGCCATCCAAACAAGTCTGTTTCACTGAACGGGACGAGAACAAGATGCGCTGATGTTACCATGGGGCTAGGGGTATCATGCAGGCCATGCAATGTATTTTTAAAATATTTTATGTGACTTAAAATGTTATATTGTAAAAATGCAAATGCCGGATAAAATGCCAGTATTCAAGATGCATAAATTAAAATAAAAGTGCACGGGTCCATGTAACAGGTCAGGATAAATCATAAACATGAATCAAATAAGATCAAGCAAGCGGGTCGGGTCGAATGCAATGTAAAATGTAAAATACTATTCGCACCCAAAACACGATAAATCAGGAAAATACCACAATTAAGGAAATACGAGAACTGGAATTCGTATAAATGAACTAGGTTGTTACATTATACCCAACTACAAAAGAATTTCGTCCTCGAAATTCCAAGTACAAGAAAGGATAGACAATCAAGAAACTACAAGAATAGAAGTGGAAACTTCTGCCGGATTTCATCTTCTCGTTCCCAAATTGATTCTCCATACGAGCGATTTCCCAAAGAAACAAGTACAAGAGGGATAACCTTGTTATTAAGGACATTTTCTCTTCGATCAACAATCGACATCGGTCGTTCCTCAAAGATCAAATCCTCTCTTACAGTCAGCTCCGAATGATCTAGCACGTGTGCTTCATCTCGAACAAACTTACGGAGTTGAGATACATGAAATACGTCATGAACATTCGCCAAAGATTGTGGTAAAGCCAAACGATACGCCACTTTTCCAACACGCTCCAAAATCTCGAAAGGCCCAACGAATCGAGGACTAAGCTTTCCTCGACTCCCAAAACGAATCACTCCTCTAGTCGGTGATATCTTCAAGAATACTAGATCACCAACAGCGAACTCTAGAGGTCTTCTCGATGTGTCGGCCCAACTCTTCTGTCGATCTTGTGCTTCCTTCATATGATTCCGGATAGTATTAACTTTCTCCACGGTTTGCACGATCAAATCCAGTCCCAACAATCTTCGTTCTCCAACATCGTCCCAACAAACATGTGAGCAACACTTGCGACCATACAATACTTCGAATGGAGCCATCTGAATAGTCGCCTGAAAGCTGTTGTTGTACGAAAACTCCACCAAGTGTAGATGATCCTCCCATGAACCCTTGAAGTCTAACATGCAAGCTCTCAACATTTCTTCAAGAGTTTGGATCGTTCTCTCCGACTGGCCATCTGTCTGAGGATGATAAGCGGTGCTAAACTTCAATCGCATCCCCAAACTTTCCTGTAAACTCCTCCAGAAGTGTGATAAGAATCGGGTGTCACGGTCGGACACGATGCTCACAGGTACTCCATGCAATCTCACAATCTCCTGCATGTACCGTTCTGCCAACGCTTCCGTTGATTGACCAACTCGAAATGGTATGAAATGAACTGCCTTGGTCAATCGATCAACAATCACCCAAACTGCATTGTTTCTTTTTGGACTCCGCGGTAAAGCTGTCACGAAATCCATGGTTATATGTTCCTACTTCCATTGAGGAATCGGAAGTGGTTGCAATAAACCAGCTACCCTTTGATGTTCAGCCTTAACTTGCTGACACACCAAGCACTTTGCTACAAAGCGAGCAATCTCCCTTTTCATACCTTCCCACCAGAAATGTTGTCGTAGATCACACTACATCTTCGTGCCTCCTGGATGTACGGAATATGCGGAACTATGTGCCTCCTTCATAACTTCTTCGCAAATGTCTCCTTTCAGCATACACAAACGGCTACCATACACGCAACGAACCATCTTCATGAATCAACAAGTCCGTTCGAAGTCCCGCTTCAACTTGTTCTCGAAACTTCTGCAATCTTGGGTCATGTGACTGTGCTGCCTTAATACTCTCGATCAATGACGACTGTACTTGCAGCTGCATCAACTGTCCTGAAGATGCGGTAGCACAATCTCCACGACTCGAATCTCCGAAAGTCTTCGATAAGCTCCTTCTGTGCAGTCAACATCCGAATTGCTGGTAACACGACTAAGCGCATCCGGTACTACATTAACTTTCCCCGGACGGTACTTAAGATCAAGATCATAGTCAGCCATCAGCTCCAACCATCTACGCTGCCTCATGTTAAGCTCTTTCTCTGTGAACACATACTTTAGGCTTTTGTGATCGGTGAATACCTCGACCCTTTCGCCCAATAAGTAGTGTTTCCAAATATTCAAAGCAAAAATCACTGTCTGCAAGCTCCAAATCATGAGTTGGGTAATTCTTCTCATGGGTCTTCAACTGTCTCGATGCGTAAGCTATAACCTTTCCATGCTGCATCAAAACACATCCCAAACCTTTCCCAGACGCGTCGCTGTGAATCACCAATCCTACGGAACCGTCTGGTACGGTCAAAATAGGAGCGGTTATCAATCTCTGCTTCAATGCCTCAAAACCTGATGCACATTTATCGTCCATACCGAACGGTACTTCCTTCTCGTGTAAGCTTAGTCAAAGGCTCAGCCAAACGGGAAAAATTCTCCACGAACCTTCTGGGAATCGGTACACAGTGCTTGAGAACTCCGTAGTTAAGCGTGCTTGAGCCAGGGAAGTTCTGGGATGGGTGACCTCCTGGGAAGTGGCCCTGGTCGGATCCGGTTCCGCCCCGAAGGACAAAACCGTGCGGTTTCGGCCAGAGGCGGACAATACTCTCTGTATTGGGGGGGCGTGACATGATTCGTCACTGACATATCAGCAGTGGATTCACACAAATCAACAGATCATGCCTTATATCATGCGATCATTCTTGGTCTCCATCCACCTGTCCATTGGTAGACTTTCTACCTCACGAGAACAGTAGGAAGCCCTCTCTCGGATGTTTGTATAGAAAAGAGCCTGTCACGCCCCGCTTCCCAAAATACGTAAATATGGCACGTGACAGAGCCAACCATGCTACCTATGGTTAGGAATAATCCCTCCATAGTCACATTACAGGTTGTCAATCGGATATCAAGAACAGTAAAAATCTAACTAACACATGTCCATCTGCCACAATAAATAAAATTAAGAATGCATATAGCGGAAACGAATCAAGATCCAAATAAAAAATAATCTCTGAATCATGTCCCTTATCGGGCTCACATCGATAAAAATAAAACTATGAAATTAAATAATCTAAGCATCTCTAAACTAAACATGTAGCTCCTCATTGCTCGGCTTGCTTGCTAAAATACTCCTGATCTTCCTGCAATAATGTCAGAGGAACCGGGCCATGCAAAACCCAGACGTCAGTGCGTCATAAATATCAAAATAATAGTAATAACCAGGATATGATGATATGATTAAACATGAGTGTAAATAAATAACCTAGGTATATGATGTGTATCCTAAATTCTGTGCTTCTAGGCTATCTATTCTACAAGTCTTTGAAATAAATTTAATGGAATCGTCGATGTAACTTAATTGTATCATGTGCGTGCCCAGGACCATGGTCAAGATTCTGGGGGATGAATCCGAGACGTGCCGCTAAGCAGTAAATAGGTAACATGTACAGATGAATGATGTCAGCAGCATCATTCCGGAGCCGGCCGAGCCCGTATCAACTGATCAGTATCTGGAAGTATCGAACTGTTGAGTTACAAGTCAGGTTTCATTATCGATTTCCCCTTACCCTAAGGTTTTATGTTCAAGTCAGGTATTGATGATATACATCTAATGCCAACACAGGATCAAGCAGGTACAGGTCTTGTCTATATAAACAACAAGTCACGTTCGTCAGGACAATAAATCTAGATTGTCGGCAATAGTAAAAGATCCAAGTAACAAGTCTGGTAATGGGTCGTAGACATGTCATGCAATATATTTTAACCAGAATAGACACCAAATGTAAACTGTAACCAATATCGAAACACTGTAACTACAACTAATGCCAGAATGTGTATGTATCTATCTGTAATAACTGCTTTACGTCCATTACAATGTATATTGCAAACTAGATAACATATTGAACTGATATAGTAGTATGATAATATTGTGATGATCCGGCATGCAACTAGATAAACTATTATCAGTACGGATAAAGACTGATACTAAAACGGTAAATCGCTAGTACTTGCTGAATATTAAAATGTATGTACTATAGTTAAGCACATAAATATCGATATAATCAAAATAGCATGTTGCAAGTTTAGAACTTACCTGATCGAATCTCATGACGGGTATCCGAATATCATGTTCCGACGCCGAATAACGTCATGAGGCAAAACTCACGTACGCAGGACTTGACCTCGCTGAGCAACTGCGTGACGTAGTAACTGGGTTAGACGATGACGGTGACTGGATCGTCTGGATCGTCGGTGACGTGCACAACTCTGGCGAGATGATCGGAAAAGAGATGAAAAGAAAGAAGAAGAAGAAGAAGAAGAAGAAGAATGTGATGGCGGGGTTGTTGGTGTTCCGGGGTTCTTTGGATTTGGCGAGGGCAAAGAGAAGGGAGAGGCGGTCGACGGCGAGGGGACGGCGACTGCAGGAGGTAAAGGGTCATAGCTAATAGGGTTGGTGTGATCGAGGAATGAGAAGAAGGTCGGTGGTGGCGTGTGGGCACTCTAGGGTTGCCGACGAGATGAGGAGGTGATGGAGGTGGTCGGGTGACAATCGGTTTCAGGCGAGGTCGACGACGAGGGAGTTGAAGGTGATGGGTTTTGGCATCGGGGTCTGGGCTTGGGTGGTGTTCGAGAAAGGAGGAGGAGGTGCTGGCGAGGTAGAGGAGAAGGCGAGGAAGTGGGGATGACGACGACGAGGCGAGGAGCGGCGACGATGGGGAACAGTGACGACGAGAGGGTTAGGGTTCTGAGAGAAGAAGGCGGGGAGAAGAAGGAGAGAGATAGAGGGTTTGATATAAATTTATATATATATATATATATATATAGAGAGAGAGAGAGAGAGAGAGAGGGAAGTGGGGACGGGGAGAGAGAGACAAGTGGGGATGGGGAGACAGAGTTAAAGAGAGTTTTCTTTATTATTATTTTTAAAAAATTAATATTATATATATATATTAGTTATAATAATATTATATATATATATTGTGGGATTTTACAGATAATACTGTTCACACCATAATATTGTATTATTATATTCCCCATTCTTATTCGTTTTATAAATAAACAGGTGCTTTTGACGCATGTCTGCTACATATTACAGGTTACAGGTTCTTGGACAGAAAACAGTGAAAACGATGAAAAGACGATGCAAAAGTGGACTTTGACCAACAAACAGAAGACTCTTGATCAAGCCTACATCAAAGATAAAATTCACAAAATACAAGGCAATGCAAGGTCCAAGATTACAAAGCGAACGGTTAAAAGTCCACCGCAATTATTCACTGGAGACCTGGAAGAAACATAGAAGCTATTTTAATAAAAGAACCAAATAATAAGAAAGCCCAAAGACAGAAGAGCCAACAAAGGAAATTTCAAGGCCCAATACTTCCTTTTAAAGAGACAGAGACATAAAATTTTATCAAAGCTTGGAGTCTACTTTGACTAGGTCTTTCTAAGGATATTTTGGTAAATGTAGACGTGCGAATCAATTGTAACCTAGGGTTTCATATCCTCTATAAATAAGAACTCTAAATCATTGTAAAGGCTATGCCTCCATATGCCTCCCTTCATTAATATATTTTAGAATTCTTTTGGAGAGCATCGGTGCCTCTTTTCATTTCATGAATTCAGATCTGACAACCCTGTGTTGATGTTTGGAGAGAGTCATCTGTTAAGTAGGTAATTTTTCATTCTTTGCCCTAGGTAGATTTAATTCCTTGCCCTAGATAATTGTTTAGAGTTGGCTTTGGGGAAGGCTTTTTGAGAGATGAGATCTCTCATCCCTTTCTTAGCCATCACATATAATCAATAGGACTCCATGCATACACGCACACACCGTGCCCTACGACACCTTATCCCTCGAGGTAGCGGTGATACCGTAGTATAAAGGCCCGGTTGCGCGCGTTTTCCATGGAGGTTAGGGTAAGGATCTCTAAAGGAAGGACAAGAACCTAGAGGAAGGAACACCCTCCCGAATGGATCTAATCCCCTTTATTGATAATTACCATAACTCCTCTTAGATCCTAATTTGGGTATAGAAAGCGTTGAGATTTATTTACATTTCCAAACCATTCCTAAACCTAACCCTAGCAAGATTTAGATCTAGATTAATTTAGTTTTTAGATAGATTTAGTTTTTAGATTTAATAAATCCTTCCGACTCCCATCGGAATTAACTCGTTTGAGCGAATAGGAAATTCACAAAATCCCTGTGGACCGACCCGTACTCACCGGCTAGCTACCAAGCGACGCCGTTCTTGATTGCGGTAATAGATAGTTTTTGAGATTAATCAAATGGCGCCGTTGCCGGGGATGGCGTGTTATTTCCTTTTTTTTGCAATTTCGGGTTAATCAAAATTAAAAAAAATCATAAAAATCTGAAAAATCAAAAAAATATAAAAATATATCATCTGTTATTTTTGGGAAGGGTATTTTTGTGTGAATTTTGCAGGATCCACGAACAAATTCGGATCTGGAAATCTACAGAGATCAAAACAGCAAATATCAAATCCGAACAAACAGAAGATCACAACAACCGAGGAACAGAAGAAATTTGGAGGACCGAGTCGAAAAAGAAGAATCGCGGTGATCTGGTCCCAAAAAAAACGCTCGACCCCATTCCGGCCGCGGAACCGCCGCGTGACCCACCTTCTGGCCGCGGAACCACCGCGGCCTGGTCGATTCAGGGCTTGAAAAAAAAACAAACAAACTCTGTAAGTCTTCTGATCTCCTCCTCTGCAAATCTCGATATATCTTCTGTAAAATCTCCTGCAGGATTCTTTGCGCTTAAAAAATCTTCCCCCTTCCAATAACAAATTTTGTGCAGGATTCTTTGCACCGCGCATAAAATAAAAAGATTTGATTGCAAGTGATTTACTGTTTTGCATATCTTTAATCGGACTTTAAGGGGCTTTTAACCAATTCAGATTGGGTGGGGATTTCATCACCCTTCCCAGGACCCCAGAAATCACATAAGGCATTTGCATTGACCATATTTAATTAAAACAATACTAGACTCAGCCCTAAAGACTTCGAGCTCAATAGGACAGAGGACTAGTTATAGGCATCGACTGTTTATCCTAACCTGACTTTGCGGTGTCTAGGCAAGTGTGTCAAGGAAAGTGGTTACTTAATTAGGACCGCTACTTGTAGCAGGGAGCCTCCCACTTACCTGGCACTTACCTGGCCGCAATTGGCGGTGAAGAGGCGGTTTGAGGTCCTATTTCTAGCCCTTTGGAACAGTTAGGAGTTGTCTAGCTGACCTAGGTGGCCCTAGATCTAGGTCTAATTGTGCATTTCTGGTCGATTGCATTTGTGTCTAAGCCCTTTATCGAAATTTTTTTTTGCAAACAGTTTCAAATAAAGAGAAAAAAAAGGAAAATTTTTTATAAAAAAACTTGCAACTTGTCGCGTAAAATCCTTGCACCCCACCACCTACCTTCGTCATCTTCTCTTTCTTCTATCATGGGTACCCCACATCATAAATCTCTTGCCGAACTTTGGTATCCCGAACCTAACTTTGCGTCATACGTCAATTGTTTTGGTCGATTTAAAGAAGATCCCTCCATGCCAAAAATATCTTTGAAAGATCAAATAGAAGCGTCTAGGAGAAACAGTTTGACTTTGCAACCCACTTTGTGTCAACCATGTCAACCTTCACCACCCTCGTACGTTGACACCACCTTTTCAAGTCCTGCTGTAACTCCTAAACCGATGTCCATTGCTGAGCACATTGCTCAATCTCGTAGCCGATCTTTTACCCCTCTCCACTCATCTAGTTCTAGGGATCAACAAGTCCATTCACCTTTTTATCCACTTGTTGACCCTACTCCTGTCCAACCATCCAGTTCCTACCAGTCCTACCCGACTTTCCCACCTTCACTAGACACTGTTTCTATACAGCCATTAGGGAGTTTCACGTATCCAAACAGTTTCGAATCTTTTACCGAAACCCCTACACCACCCATGTCTAGTTTGGAACAGTCGTTGGCAGCTTATATTGCAGCAACCAACAAAATGACTAGGAATGTGGAAGCGTCCATAGCCGCCCTTGTGCAACATGCTGAACCGGTAGCTAGTTTCCAACTAGCTTCAAAATTTTCAATGTATGAGGAGGCGGTTGGACAGAGTGAGAATGTGAGAGGATTTCCAAATCAAACCTACCCATACCGAATTGAATCCAACAACTACAATTTTCAAACATGTGTCCAAAATGATGAGTTGTGCGACTTTGTAGTGCTTGATTTGCCAAATTGTGAGGAACCCCTTTCGAGTGAAACCGCACCTAATCCGTTTGACCTTTACACCTCCAATCTAAAACCTAAATCGATAAATATCCATACTTTTGATGAGGTGTCAGAAAATATTGATTTTCACTTGATTGAGGATATAGACACCGGGAATATTTTGGATGATGAACCCGTCGATTTGATTGAAATTTTATGTCCAATTCATCATCCCGAGTCATTAATTGTTTCTCCCGAAATTCATATGCGTCTTGATTTTGATGATAATGGCATGGATGAGATAAATATTGAGGAGAATTATGAGGATAGTGTTGAGGAGAGTATTGAGGATAATATTGAGGTTGGACCATTTTGGTTTGATGTGTCGGATTTTCCAATTCATCCTCTTGAACCTTTAACTAAATCACCCTCCCTCCTTCCATCGTTCCGTCTATGCCTAATATCACGCTTGAAGACTGTGAGCTTGAAAATTTTTCCTTTGAATCGACACAGTTCTCACAGACGATAACACGTACGAGTGTTTCACTTTTTCGGACGATGTTGATGACTCACCGCCCGAGTTTGAGTCCTTTACATTTTCAGATGATTTAGTCGAACCATCAGACTCGGTTGCTTACAGTTGTTTCGAACCATTGATGGAATCCTTTAAGTTCGCGACAGATTACTTAGATGAAAATAACACTATTCCTAATTCACTCCCTTTCGTCCTTCCTATCGTTCCGACCGTACAAGTGACCGTTACGCTTTCATCTCCAGTACTAAGTTCGGCGTACCCATGCTTTCTTGCGAATCTTGAGGGATTTGACCCCATTTCTCGATGGGTTGATAGGTTAGCACAATCGCTTTTAACACATCGGTCATCATAAATTGTGCTAATTTATTCACTCGATTTACACCCTCAAGATCGTGCTACCCTTCTTTCTCTTTTCCGCCACTCTTCTCCTCCACCGAGACCATATTCCACCCTTCTTCCCATTCGGTCTCGTGTGTTTCTCATTTCTTTCCTTTACACCCCATTCTTTCACCAACCCTACCATTACCACGATAATATCTTTGAATGGTTGGTGCTAACCTTTAACTTGTGTAAGGCCAAGCTTGAGTTTGGGGAAAACCTTGTTGTATATATGTATATATATTTTTTGTTTTCTTTTTCTATAAAAAAATAATAAAAAATTTCAAAACATTAAAAAATATTTAAAAAATTATTTTGTAAATAAATAAACAGGGGAGTGCCGACATTTTGACCCTCTTGGTGTAGCATGACAGTGAGGACACTGTCAAGTTTAAGTTTGGGGGTATGCTCGGTACGTTTTCTTCCTTCGCATTCATATGTATATTTTTGCATTTGCATACTTATTTTAAAACCCATAAAAAATTGAAAATTTTCAAAAGTTATAAAAATTATTGTATTCAATTTTGGATTATTTGACTCGAGTTTGACAGATAGGTTAACTAGCTAGGAACAACTAGATCTTAGGCTTAGTAAATTAAAAACCCTAAAAATAACCTTCTTTAAAGTTTAACGGTAGAAAGTATGCGTCTTTGTAGTTTATTTAGAAATAGGCAAATTTTGAGTTCACTTCTTGGGCTAAGTCAAAACAGAGGAAAAGTATTGATGTTCTTATTAGAATATAAGTTTGAAAAATAGTTCCTAGCTTAAGTCTAGATTTTGAAAAGGTATACCCTACAATTTGCACAATCACGCACCTTGAAACTTGGAATAGTAGAAGAGACCTTGAAATGCTCTTGTCTAAAGTCCTTAGTATGATGGGAAAAAAAATACAAGTGTGAATAAAGAAAAAAATGAACACTGGTTTTTGTGATTACTTAAGGCTAAAAAAACAGAAAAATATTTAGCGAGGGTGCTTCATCACCTAGTTCCTTAGACCAACTGGTTTGGGAGTCACTGCTAAAGCCTTGGGTGTTGCAAAATTAGGAATTACGCTTTAATGTACAAACACATCTTGTAATCGCTTGTTGGTACCTCAAGAAGTATTAACGGTCGCATGAAGGATGTGTAAGCAAAATTCATTTAAAAATTCACCAATTAAGAAGTGCTTTGGACAATGGACGAGAGTATGATTGCTTGATTTGAATTTCCAGGTGTAGGGGTGATCTATATACACACGTAGGGATATGTGATTGGAGTTTAGATGAGAGAAAGGAATGAAGAATAGAACTTGTATCTTTAGTAGAGTTGATAAAAATTCCTAAGTGGAGATGGAACCCTAGAAGGAAAACTTAAGAGATGCCGAAAGCTAAGTAAGTCTATAAAACATACATAATCTTAAATTAAATGATGAGGAAGTGTGAAGAATATGGGTGGATAATTTACGAGTCGACGATAATAGAATTCCTTGTTAAAAAACCTAATTAGAGAACAAAAGTCGAAAAGCCAAATTGATAGGATTTTATGGGTAGTATCCGCTGAAAACCCTCAGGAGACAACACTCCTCCTACTAGGGACACCTAGAGGTTTAACGGCTTGTTGCACGTGCTCAGTGCAATCGTGTTTCCCTGCGAAAGTGCGGTTAGGTTTTTTGTAGAGAATAAAAATAAGTTTGCTCGAGGACGAGCAAAAGATAAGTTTGGGGGTATTTGTTCACACCATAATATTGTATTATTATATTCCCCATTCTTATTCGTTTTATAAATAAACAGGTGCTTTTGACGCATGTCTGCTACATATTACAGGTTACAGGTTCTTGGACAGAAAACAGTGAAAACGATGAAAAGACGATGCAAAAGTGGACTTTGACCAACAAACAGAAGACTCTTGATCAAGCCTACATCAAAGATAAAATTCACAAAATACAAGGCAATGCAAGGTCCAAGATTACAAAGCGAACGGTTAAAAGTCCACCGCAATTATTCACTGGAGACCTGGAAGAAACATAGAAGCTATTTTAATAAAAGAACCAAATAATAAGGAAGCCCAAAGACAGAAGAGCCAACAAAGGAAATTTCAAGGCCCAATACTTCCTTTTAAAGAGACAGAGACATAAAATTTTATCAAAGCTTGGAGTCTACTTTGACTAGGTCTTCCTAAGGATATTTTGGTAAATGTAGACGTGCGAATCAATTGTAACCTAGGGTTTCATATCCTCTATAAATAAGAACTCTAAATCATTGTAAAGGCTATGCCTCCATATGCCTCCCTTCATTAATATATTTTAGAATTCTTTTGGAGAGCATCGGTGCCTCTTTTCATTTCATGAATTCAGATCTGACAACCCTGTGTTGATGTTTGGAGAGAGCCATCTGTTAAGTAGGTAATTTTTCATTCTTTGCCCTAGATAGATTTAATTTCTTGCCCTAGATAATTGTTTAGAGTTAGCTTTGGGGAAGGCTTTTTGAGAGATGAGATCTCTCATCTCTTTCTTACCCATCACATATAATCAATAGGACTCCATGCATACACGCACACACCGTGCCCTACGGCACCCTATCCCTCGAGGTAGCGGTGATACCGTAGTATAAAGGTCCGGTTGCGCGTTTTTTCCATGGAGGTTAGGGTAAGGATCTCTAAAGGAAGGATAAGAACCTAGAGGAAGGAACACCTTCCCGAATAGATCTAATCCCCTTTATTGATAATTACCATAACTCCTCTTAGATCCTAATTTGGGTATAGAAAGCGTTGAGATTTATTTACATTTCCAAACCATTCCTAAACCTAACCCTAGCAAGATTTAGATCTAGATTAATTTAGTTTTTAGATAGATTTAGTTTTTAGATTTAATAAATCCTTCCGACTCCCATCGGAATTAACTCGTTTGAGCGAATAGGAAATTCACAAAATCCCTGTGGACCGACCCGTACTCACCGGCTAGCTACCAAGCGACGCCGTTCTTGATTGCGGTAATAGATAGTTTTTGAGATCAATCAAATACCGGATCTCTCCAAATATTACCCGTATCCCTTCAAAAATCTAGTTTTTTAATATGAAGAATATACGTAAAGATTTAAACCATAATGCAATATCCGGTAATTAAAAATATATATCCCCCAATAAAAATCTACGTAAATATATGTAGCGATCCAATAATCTATTTGTCTAGCTCTTAGGATGCGAACATGATATATAGGCGCAACTACCTGATATGGGGTAATTTGCTATGCAAGGCTAGATGGGAAAAGAATATTATTTTATTATAAAAAGATATGTAGAGTCTAAAATATATTATATGTATATATATTATAGATTTGCATGGATACACTGTACTAGCAAATATTTGATATAATCTCGAACAATGTTGGATTTCATACATGCGAGTCGGGTCGGATAATAACTACGGCTACTAATTGCATCATTCACAACCTAATAGCAATAATAGTAAAGAATTTTGCCGCAAGATCTAAAATACCCCAAAATATATAGTATAAAAGTGCTAGAGTGTTATATTATACCCAACTACAAAAGAATTTTGTTCTCGAAATTCACGGAACAAGAAAAGATAAGAAAACACGGATCTAAGAAAAGAGGTGTAGAAACTTCTGTCGAATTTCATCTTCACGTTCCCAAGTAGATTCTCTATGCAAACGATTCCCCCATGAAACGAGTACTAATGGGATAACTTTATTCCTGAAGACTTTTCTCGTCGATCCACAATCGCCATTGGTCGCTCTTCATACGTTAAATCTTCCATTACTGTCAGTTCCGAGTGATCTAAGACGTACGTCTCATCTCAAACGTACTTGCGGAACATGAAACTCGTTATGAACACCCACCAAAGATAGTGGTAGAGCCAATCGATAAGCTACCTCTACTACACGCTCGATGATATCGAAAGGCCCCACGAATCCAGGACTAAGCTTTCCTCGACTGCCAAATTGGATTACTCCTCTAGTCAGTGATATCTTCAAAAATACAAGATCACCAACTGCGAACTCTAGAGGTCTTCATCCAATATCAGCCCAACTTTTCTGTCGATCCTGTACCACCTTCATATGATTTCGGATCATGTTAACTTTCTCCACCGTTTGCACAATAATATCTGGTCCCAATAATCTTCTTTCTCCAACATCGTCCCAACAGACAGGCGAGCGACACTTACGACCATATAATTCTTCGAATGGAGCCATCTGTATAGTCGCCTGAAAACTGTTATTATAAGAAAACTCCACTAAGTGCAAATGATCCTCCTATAAACCCTTGAAGTCTAACATGCATGTTCTCAACATATTTTCAAGAGTTTGAATCGTTCTTTTAGAATGACCATCTGTCTGAGGATGATGGGCCGTGCTAAATTTCAAGTGAGTTCCCAAACTTTCCTGTAAACTTATAACACCCTAGTTCAGGTATACCAAACTCGATTTGATTATCTTAGTTATATTGAGGCTAATTATTGATTTTATTCATCTTTGGGTGCGAATAATATTTTAGTATTCTATGCTTGGTACCCGACCCGACGTACATGCTTGAACCCATCTTGGTTCTTGATTACATATTATCCCTGCTGGTTTTGAGGATCCGTGCTTGCATATGGTCCGTTTACTTGCATTATATCTGGAAACTGCATTTTTTTAATAATACAATTATAATCAAATAATATATTTTGAATACCTAGCATGGCCTGCATCATATCCCAGACCCTATGGTTGCGTCCGTATATCGTGTTCACATCCCATTTAGTGAAACAGACTCGTTTGGATCGCTACGTGCACGCTATATGTATCCGTTCTTGGGGGTATGCTTTTTGTTTAACCGGACATCGCTTTTTGATTTTGGTTGACACTATTATCCGT
This sequence comes from Agapanthus africanus, assembly GCA_030015575.1. NCBI lineage: Eukaryota > Viridiplantae > Streptophyta > Magnoliopsida > Asparagales > Amaryllidaceae > Agapanthus > Agapanthus africanus. The sequence goes on from JASDDO010000014.1 coordinate 599,205,839, forward strand.
ATTTTCAAACCGTAATTTTAGACCCAATCCGGGCATATTTTAGAGTGAGTTTGTATTAGCCAGAAAACTCGAATTTTCTTAATATTATATTTCTTATATATATAACTGTTAATATATTTTCATTCATATTTTAAACAAACTAATATTTTCAAATATTTATAATATCCTAATCTAAACAAATTCTATCATCCCCTCTCTTCTTTTATTGCTACACATTCTTTACCTTTCTTTTTAAACCCTATATATTATAACCCTATTCAATGTTCCTCTCTCTCTCCCGCTTCATCTCTTTTCCTGCCGTCTCGTCACGAACCTAACCCTACCTTCACCTCGCCGCCGTCGCTGCTCATCCCCTTGACTTCGCCTCCTCCCCTCCTCGACCCTCTCCTCGACCTCCCCATGACTCATCTCTTCTTTCCCGAACTGATGTGACCTAGATCACGCCAAGATGTAACCTTCTGTTGATCTGCTGATGGCGGCAATGGACGGCTGAAATTGGATCTGGAGGCAGGCTCCTGAAGCGTGCGGATCTCAATGGGTTTGAGGTTGGTTGGGCCGAGCTACCTGCAAGGAAATCCCGGGGTGGTTGTACCACCGAGGACCCTCTGACGGTCAAGTTAGAGAGGAAATCCGAGCAGAGTAATGGCTGTAAGTGCACGGCGGCGCCCTAGCCTCCATCCCGAGGCCAAATAGCGGAAGCGGTGATATACTTAAATTTTTCATGAACTGGCACCACCGCGCACTAATACCCGGATCGAACCATTAACTAGTCCTAGCTAACTACAAGATGGGAAAGAGAGATATACCGAGTGATCCGTGTCCTCCGGTCTTCTCGTCGTCGTCCCGATCTCCCGCGGAAGCTCCGGTCTCCACCTCGTCGCCGGAAGGGCACCACATCGTCTGCATCTTTTACGGGCTCCCACCTCAATACCAAGGCAACTCAGGCACGAAGCTGGCGAGTCGACGTGCCCAAGGTTTGTTGTAGAATGTGTAGTGGTCAAGTCTCATTTGGGGTTCATGGAAATGCCATTTTGGTATAGGGATGATACAAGAACTATGTGGAGGAACTTGGGGATATTTTTGGAGCATGAAATGAACCAAATACCCACACTCAAATATTTGGACAGCCCCCAAAGGGAGTGGCCGGCCATGCATCTTGTGAGGGGGGAGTGAATGAGAGAGTGACCAAAAACAAGAGAGTGAATCAAGAGAGTAATGCAAGTGAGAGGAAGAAAAGGCTATCATCAAAAGAAATGATCACAAGCCTAAACTAACACTCCAACAACCTCATCATCAACAACCATGATGACAAACTATAACCAACACTCCACCACAACTATCACCTCATCTCAAAAGTCAAGTTATGATGGATAAATCAAGTCAAAGGATGGTGCACCCAACATGATGCAACAAAATGCAAAAGACCCCCTCCACAAAAGCTTATTTGCACAAATGCAAATAAGCCCTCCTCCACCAAACTTCGGCCAATGAACGATACAAATGAAAATGGCCGAAACGGAAAGCAAACTGGCAACTCCAGAAAACTGGTCCCGTAATAAATTACAGGAAAACCCCGATACTGTGCATACACACCCGCATTTGTATTCCGACCGAAATACAAATGCAATGAGACAAAAATCTACACTGTACTATACTAGGATCCGGTTTAAACCAAAACCGGCTAGTAGTATCCGTTCGATCCTGATCCGTGCAATACCGCACGTATCTGATCGAACCCTGCCATATATCCATACGGCCTCAAGTACAAACTGTCCGATCCTGATCCGTGCAATACCGCACGTATCTGATCGGACCTTGCCATATCTCTATACGGCCTCTACAGCTTTTTGCCCGAAAGCTGAGGAACTGAATGTGGGGGACTCTAAAGACTCGTCAATACTATGGCTGTGGATTTAACCACTAGCACGTCAGAGGTATTAGCCATACGTGAAGGGCCACCAGCTATTGACCAAAAGGGACGTCTGTGAGCGAACTCAGCCTAACACCCTACTGAGCCTGTCAGTGACAATATCCGTACAGTCCGGTCCGTTCGTCTATGAGCATCGCATGGCGGGCCTAGGGGGTTGGTAAAAGTCAGACCCCCAAAAGCGGTACAAGTTGTGTCGGAGTGTAGCCCAGAACACCCTGAGATACTACTGGAATACCTACCAGTAAATCTCCTGCCTCGGCCGAGGGCTTCGTGTAATGGCTCTCCTAGACACAGTGCGACCTCACCCCCAATACCGGGAGAGACGAACCCCTGAAGATCCGCTCACTGCCTCCATGTGGCTCGGGACTGTACCCAACTAAAACCTGTTTGCACGTCTCCTTTGAGCGTGGTAGGGTAGTAATCAAAGTACAGTGGGAACTCACACGAGACAAATGACGATCCCCAGGTCGATGAACTAACCTGTACACATGTCACCAGGGAACTGCTATCTGACGTCAGGTATATGACCAACTAGCATGTTCCCGGCGAGTCCTGTCCGGTGTACTCATAACCCAATGAGCACCTGTATACATCTTAGGTGAACGAACTGACACCAGTGGCTTGTGAGACCGGCCACCGCCCCTCGTCGGGGTCTCGAATGTACACACTTGTCTACTCTGGAGTATCGATGCCCTATCTCGAAACTCCCACGACTAGGGACCATTTAAGGATGTTCTTATAGACTACCAGCTCCCACGTATATGATCGCCCTCATACTGCTGGTGGTCAAGCATGAATCCTAGGGGCTCTATCAACGTGCAATAGTGACCTGTCAGGTCACCTAAAGCAGTACACGATGATAAAGATAAACCAGATAGCATACTATCATCTCGAGTAAGACTGTCCTATCGGGATAGGTCCTCCATCAATCATTGTAATCGCGTGCCTGTGATCCAATAATTGACTCTGAGGGCACTATCTCCAACAATCTCCCACTTGCACTCAAGGCTAATTATTGCGATGTCACATACTCACAGCACGTGTGATACCGAACACCCAACTCCTCTACTAGTCAGTCTCACAAAGCTCGCTTGCGAAACTATTGCGTTCGAGGAATAGCCTTAGTGAGTGGATCCGCCATGATGTCTCTTTCTATGTCTCTCTATATCTCAAGTTCGCAGAGAAACCCATCTCCCAAAATGAGTAATACCTGTCTTAGAATGTGTCTGGATGTCTGATGGGACCTAGCTCATAAATGAACTCCAAATCCAAACTTCTTAGACTGTATCGTCAACTGAACTTAATCAGTATCCTGCGCCATGCCTCCCTCAGTATTGCCTTGGATCACCTATCCAAAATACTGCCCCTCGTCAGAGGGAAAACTATAACTCTGACAACCTCCTTGTCGTCCATGTCACCTTGGAAGCCTGGAATGAAAACTGTCTCCCGAATGAGGCTGTCGTTATCATATCCCTAAAACATTCACTTATGCTCTAAAGCTGCTTCCGACTGTTTCTCCAGGATTGGATCAATATCAACTTATTGCATCTAGTGCAAGAACAACATCTGGTGTGGTACTTGACATCTCATGATTGACTCAATTGCCTGAGCAAGTGATCTGTCAATCATGCACATCCCTCTCTACTTTAGTCTGTAAGACACCTTTAGAGAGGGTGACTCCATCACCTGCAGGTACACTACCGTGCCAGGAGTCCTCCATTCTAAATACTCTTAGAATGCTGTCTAAGTACCCTTAATTGGGAAACCACCCAAATCTAGATCTAAAACCATAGATCTAGTAACCAGTATGTCAGATATAATATCCAAGTCCTGTGTGGAGAAATCACTGTGTGACGACCAAAGTATAACCGATTGTAGCGTAGGAATATCACTTCCTACTCTGTGTATGTCATCCATATACCATGACATCACACCCTACTACCTCCTCAACAGATCCATCCCCTATTTTGATGAAGTCAAACCTATGACTGTCACATCAGAAATTGATGATCTATCTCCGCTATATCTGCTTTAGTCTATAAATAGACATAAGCGACCTGTCTACCAATGCTTCCGCTGCTCCCACTGACTACGACAACCCTCTGGCAGAGTCATATACACGTACACTTCTGAAGCCAGTTCAGAACGACGCTATACTCATCCTCCTGCCGGGTCTCGCAGCCTGGAACAGCAGCAATGGCAAGTGTGGGTAAACAAGAACCTCCCTGCCACCGTCCTTGAGGCTACCGGAGTACCTCTCAGGTGCCTGAGGTTACCCACCTTATCTGCGGAGTGGCCAATGGAATGTCAAGCCAGATTGAATCTTTAGGTTCCTATCAAATCTTCAGTAATCGTTTGTGGTTCTGGAATCACTTTCAGTTCTACCATACTCCCACTACTGTTTTCTGAAAAAAAAATCTATTTTTAATAAAACTGTGGCGAGTCTAGAACAATATCACTATTGATCTTCCAGATGGTAGAAAGTCAACCCTCGTCATAGCCTGGGTCAACCCACAAACAGCCATTACAGAAACGTGCCTTGAGTTATCCAGAGTCTGGTTTTAAGCATAGACCGGACAACTTCCCGTACTATAACATCGTTAAGATATGAACTGTTCTATATCCAATATAGAACCAGAGGCACTGATTTAATTGAACTAGATTCAAATCATGCAGATGTCTCCAGTGCATGTCAACTAAATGGAAGGAGGCCGGTCAGCGTTACTCAACTTAGGAATGCTTCCAATTATGAATAACCTGAAAGAGAAGCAAGAATCAACTGAATACCATACTCAAGTATCTACATCTCCGATCACTTTGAAGAATCCCGATACTTGCAATATCTGGTTCTCTACTTTATTCAAATACCTACAACTTCTCAAAATTCAGACCCTGTGTTTCCACGAAACACCTGTCTAAAAACTAGAGAAGTCATAAGTAAACCGAATATAGTACGAGGACCAACCCCTCTGTCCTGATGGACCCTGGACAACATACAATACTCTGTATAAGTCCCTTGAGTCTGATAACTCATTCACTGTGTGTCGTAGGTTGAAAACTGTACTGTGGTTATGAAGAATTACACCGCTGTTTAATGCTCCTTACCTAACCATCCACTGATATAGATAAATGTCATTGACATAATTTCAAAAAGTATATCTCACTCTATGAAAATAGACGTACAGATATATCGATTTGAAATTGGTGCATAACAGCGGATATTCAAAACCAAATATTTGTCGTCCGGCAAACAACCCGGGTGACTTCCTCAAATATCACCGATTACAACGAATCCCGATATAATGAGGATGATCACCTAATTCCCAATAACTTACTCCCACTCATCATCTGTAAAACCATACAGATGTGAGAATCATACCTGGTAAATACATACCCTGGAGCAAGTGTCTAATCGGGAAATCAGTTTTCCTTTAACAGTACACAGTGAGACTGAAATATTGAAATGTTTCGATAGGGTATCCCGGTATTCCTATTAATGCCTCTTCCAGATTCACGACTGTAACCGTATAGTTCTTTGCCACCTCTCCAAATCCCTTTATATGTCTTTAGTCATTACCTTCTGCACACCCCTTTAGGCCAAATGGTTTTCTTCCTTCCCTACCGTTCGACACCAGCCTATGGTTTGGAAGAAGACTATCCAATAAGCATAATGGGTGTATTGTCCTAATCCTAGGAGCACTCGCAATGCGAGAGAAGGTGAAGATAAAAGACAACTGAATGAACCTTATTCCTATTTCTCCTGGACCAGAATCCATCCCCGAACTGGAACAAGTTCCTTTCGAGTTCGTATATAACCATACGATGGAGTATCCATTAAACTGTGGATCTTCGTAGTGATACGGAGTGTCCTGGAGAAATACAAAGATGATTTAGGATTGGCGAAGGAATACTTGGTTTGGTCGTGAATAGCAGTCGCAATTTACTTTGCCCTCTTACTAATCCCTTGCTTTGTCTTAACTCAATACCTTTTGTACACCATCGTTAGGCTAATTGGTTTTCTTCATTCCCTACCGGTCGGCACCAGCCTAAGGTTTGGAAGAAGACTATCCAATTTGCGTAATAGGTGTACTACTCCTAAACCAAGGAGTACTCACAACCTGAGAGAAGGTAAAAGGAAAAGACAACTGAATAGTCCTATCCGTTTTCTCCAGAACCGGAAACCATCCTCGAATAAATTCTTTCGAGTTCGTATCTAACCATACGATGGTTTTGTCCATTGGAAGTGGACGTTCGTAGTAATACGGGGTGTCCTGGAGAAAGGGTAAAAGTAGGAGTGGCAATGAGGTTTGCAACTCTGACAATCCAAAAGCCAGTGTTAAAGAGGGTTCGGTCAACTTGGTCACTGAGTCATTGTCTTAGGGTCGGGTCAATGGTCGCTGCCAAAGAGAGAGAGAAAAGAAACACTCAGCGTGCACTCTAACCTAGATCAGAATGGTTATCAATTTATCTAATCTGGAAACCTCCCACTGTACCGTCAAATTCTCCTCCAAACCTGAAAGAAGAATTAGTCGGGATCACCCGAGGAGTATACCAACTCATCAGTGGGAATCGGGATCCAACTATCATCGCATGATAACATGACGGAATCCGCTCACGTCATCACACTCCAGAAGGTATGCGCATATCTGGCAAGTTTCAGTTTCTTTAGAAACTCCCGATGTGATTTCTACCCCATGCTCTTATGACCTTGGCGTGAGGTCAAAATATCATAAGTCACATGTCAAGTTCTACCCATCATTATCCAGGTTAATTTGATTCCACCCGTACATACCCTTGACGTAGGCCAAAATAGTAGTACGACTGTCCCAAACCAACGCATCTATCTATGCAACAGATAAATACCCGGCAGCTACCAATCACTATGCCTTGGCATGAGGTCAAAATACATAGCTTGAATACTACCGAATATTTAACTGAAATGATGGAGGGCTACGAATTTTTTCTGGCGAAAACCTTTAACGTAATGAACTTGATATCGTTGAAGGAACTGATAGCTTTTAAAAATATAGTGACGAAAACCTTTGCTAAAGAGGTCACTCCCGGTGAAGGGATCTCGGCTCTTTCCCCGTAGAATGAGGTGCAGGATATTCCAACTGAATATCACGGTGCAAAGAAAAAACAATCGGCTATAATGAAGTTATTGCCCTGACGCAAGCTTTTGTCCAAGGGGTCACTCCCGGTGAAGGGATCTCGGCCCTTGCCTCGTCGACTGAGGAGCAGGATATTCCAACTGAATACCACGGTGCAAAACAAAAGTGAACGTCCTTGCAATAACAGCTTTTTGAAAAGTGTTCCAACAACATCAGAATAGGTTTGTTTTTAACTTGCATTTATCCGAATCAACGCAGTCCCATCAATTGATCACACCACAAAGAACGAAAATAATATGACGTATGTATATGCCATCCGCATTCACCACTGGGTCCCGTCATTACCCGTTAGGTTAGCTAACTAACGACAGAGCGGGGACTGGACTAGCGCGGATGTAAAACATATACAACATCTACTAATATATATACCAATATATTATATTTCACTCAAGGCGTGATAAAAATGCAACATCACAGAAATGTACAGCATCACAGAACAATACAGATATCTGGGATCCCCGGGTTTCACAGAGCCACTACTGAAACCCGACGTTCCCCTGGTCGTGTGGATAGCCTGTGCAATGAAATCCTAGACCCCTACGGGCGCGGCAAGTCACCCGCCAAAACCTGAAGCGAGGCAGCCCCCTTCAGTACCGTGAATGGACCACCCAGCACTTCACGGAATCCGGTAACTTGGGCACCCCTCCTGGGTCAACCTGTACCCCCTACGAGTGCGGCGAATAGCCCGCCAATCCTAGAGTGAGGCCCCCTCCGTCTCAATGCCATGAGATGCGGGCCCGTTGCCCTCTGGAACCCGGCTATCCGTGCACCCCACCTTGGGGTAATCCTAGTACAGAAAGTAAAATATACATACAACGGGTACATCGACCGCAACCTGGTCGTGCCCCAATATAATAATACAATCAGGCAGTGACGGCAGTCCACATGTCGGACGCTCGCCCCGCAATATCAAATGTACATAATACAATCACAACTGTACTAGCATTGCATCCAGGCTATCCCCCACGACCGATCCGCAACATCACAGCATAACACAGAACATCAACGTGAAATTCACGTTCGTAAATCCGTCTAACCGGGCTATAGCAGTTAGACATGATTTACCGATCAAGTGACATTCACGGTCGCAGATATAATGTAAATACTGTGAACCAATGTGTTTAAAATATCCGATCGATCAAAAATTAACAAGTGGGCCCCAAGTACTACTGTAGCACATCAAGAAATTCTGGGCCCAAAATTAATATTCCAAAAACCCTACAATCAACACAGAAAGCAACTGTAGAAATTTGACGTAGTGATCACACTATAGTGCGGCGGAACCGCGGCCTAAAGTGGGTTTTGGCCACGGTTCCGCGCTCCTATAGTAGACTCACTGTGTCGAATTTCTACAGAACTCTTAGAACTTCCAGTACATCACTTTTCTACAACCTGAAAAAAAATTTGACTCCAAAAAATTTCAACAGAAAACTGATGCATGTGTTATTGGGTTTTCGGAACATTTGTTCGATCGGAAGTGTAAAACACATTAGACAAAGCTAAACTATGTTAATGGCGAGGCTCTGATACCACTGTAAGTGCACGGCGGTGCCCCGGCCTCCATCCCGAGGCCAAATTGCGGAAGCGGTGATATACTTAAATTTTTCATGAACTGGCACCACCGCGCACTAATACCCGGATCGAACCATTAACTAGTCCTAGCTAACTACAAGATGGGAAAGAGAGATATACCGAGTGATCCGTGTCCTCCGGTCTTCTCGTCGTCGTCCCGATCTCCCGCGGAAGCTCCGGTCTCCACCTCGTCGCCGGAAGGGCACCACATCGTCTGCATCTTTTACGGGCTCCCACCTCAATACCGAGGCAACTCGGACACGAAGCTGGCGAGTCGACGTGCCCAAGGTTTGCTGTAGAATGTGTAGTGCTCAAGTCTCATTTGGGGTTCATGGAAATGCCATTTTGGTATAGGGATGATACAAGAACTATGTGGAGGAACTTGGGGATATTTTTGGAGCATGAAATGAACCAAATACCCACACTCAAATATTTGGACAGCCCCCAAAGGGAGTGGCTGGCCATGCATCTTGTGAGGGGGGAGTGAATGAGAGAGTGACCAAAAACAAGAGAGTGAATCAAGAGAGTAATACAAGTGAGAGGAAGAAAAGGCTATCATCAAAAGAAATGATCACAAGCCTAAACTAACACTCCAACAACCTCATCATCAACAACCATGATGACAAACTATAACCAAGACTCCACCACAACTATCACCTCATCTCAAAAGTCAAGTCATGATGGATAAATCAAGTCAAAGGATGGTGCACCCATCATGATGCAACAAAATGCAAAAGACCCCCTCCATAAAAGCTTATTTGCACAAATGCAAATAAGCCCTCCTCCACCAAACTTCGGCCAATGAACGATACAAATGAAAATGGCCGAAACGGAAAGCAAACTGACAACTCCAGAAAACTGGTCCCGTAATAAATTACAGGAAAACCCCGATACTGTGCATACACACCCGCATTTGTATTCCGACCGAAATACAAATGCAATGAGACAAAAATCTACACTGTACTATACTAGGATCCGGTTTAAACCAAAACCGGCTAGTAGTATCCGTTCGATCCTGATCCGTGCAATACCGCACGTATCTGATCGAACCCTGCCATATATCGATACGGCCTCAAGTACAAACTGTCCGATCCTGATCCGTTCAATACCGCACGTATCTGATCAGACCTTGCCATATCTCCATACGGCCTCTACAGCTTTTTGCCCGAAAGCTGAGTAACTGAATGTGGGGGACTCTAAAGACTCGTCAATACTATGGCCGTGGATTTAACCACTAGCACGTCAGAGGTATTAGCCATACGTGACGGGCCACCAGCTATTGACCAAAAGGGACATCTGTGAGCGAACTCAGCCTGACACCCTACTGAGCCTGTCAGTGACAATATCCGTACATTCCGGTCCGTTCGTCTATGAGCATCGCATGGCGGGCTTAGGGGGTTGGTAAAAGTCAGACCCCCAAAAGCGGTACAAGTCGTGTCGGAGTGTAGCCCAGAACACCCTGAGATACTACTGGAATACCTACCAGTAAATCTCCTGCCTCGACCGAGGGCTTCATGTAATGGCTCTCCTAGACACAGCGCTACCTCACCCCCAATACCGAGAGAGACGAACCCCTGAAGATCCGCTCACTGCCTCCAAGTGGCTCGGGACTGTACCCAACTAAAACCTGTTTGCATGTCTCCTTTGAGCATGGTAGGGTAGTAATCAAAGTACAGTGGGAACTCACACGAGACAAATGACGATCCCCAGGTCGATGAACTAACCTGTACACATGTCACCAGGGAACTGCTATCTGACGTCAGGTATATGACCAACTAGCATGTTCCCGGCGAGTCCTGTCCGGTGTACTCATAAACCAATGAGCACCTGTATACATCTTAGGTGAACGAACTGACACCAGTGGCTTGTGAGACCGGCCACCGCCCCTCGTCGGGGTCTCGAATGTACACACTAATCTACTCTGGAGTATCGATGCCCTATCTCGAAACTCCCACGACTAAGGACCATTTAAGGATGTGCTTATAGACTACCAGCTCCCACGTATATGATCGCCCTCATACAGCTGGTGGTCAAGCACGAATCCTAGGGGCTCTATCAACGTGCAATAGTGACCTGTCAGGTCACCTAAAGCAGTACACGATGATAAAGATAAACCAGATAGCATACTATCATCTCGAGTAAGACTGTCCTATCGGGATAGGTCCTCCATCAATCATTGTAATCACGTGCCTGTGATCCAATAATTGACTCTGAGGGCACTATCTTCAACAATGGCTTAGTGGAGTAAAAAAAATGGCTTACTTGAACCGTCTGAAGAAGGGGTTTATATAGCGGTGGCAGCAGGCAGGGCAGGCATGAGAATCACGCCGGCCGTTACGCTCCCGACATCACGCCCGCGTAATGGGTGGGATCTCCCATTAATGGAAAGACAGGCTCGTTAATAAGGGATCGTGATGGAGTAGAACGTGGGATGTGGCCGGTGGATATCGCGCGCATGGCGAGATTCACGGGATGGCGGTTGCGCTTGTGAGCGGTACCGTTGGTCGGTCGATGAGACCAAGGAAGATGACCTCGGCGGGAGAGCTCGCGGACGAGCGGGAGAGCCAAGATATCTTGGTTGTGTGGTCGGAGACGAGCTGTGAGGCCGAAGAATCCAATTGTGCAGGGTGCTCGGGGACGAGCCAACAGTTGTTTATGGGACGGGCATTGGAGTGACCTGGCTGGCCACTGTGGATCCTTTCTTGTGAGCTTTGGGACACGTCATCTGCCACGTGTCATGATCTGGGAGATCACCAATATCGAGCATCATCATTAGCCCCGCACTCTCATCACGACCAGCTGACGGGTCGGGTCGAGAGTGGTCTGCCGGATCACCCGAAGTGAGCTCCTTTTCGAAGATATCGTCGGCCGTGTCCCCGGGTAATCTATTGTATTTTCTGGATAATGCCAGCGAATCAGGGCGAGATCTTTGCATTAAAGAGGGTGCGCCGGATCGTGTGCACTTTCGCTAAAGCGACAGCCCATATGTCGGGCGCTGGTTGGCTGACGTGACGGGCTGCAGACCTCTGGCGTCTGATGGGATACGGCCAATGCGCGTGCGGCAGGTGGAGCGATCGTAGCCGTTGAATGCAATGAACCGTTTCGGTGGGAGATGATTGTCGCCATAGGATGTGTATGCTGGCAGTTATAAATAGAGGTGGGTCTACTTCAAGGCCCATATCTCTTCATATTTTCCTCGTTCTTGATCTTGTAAGCTCGGCGCTCTCCTCTTTAGGTCAGATCTCTGCGTTTTCTCTTCCCGAGGACTTCTCTCCATCAGGTTAGATGTCTTCTTTTGATGAGTCTGTAGATGTCATCGGGGTAAATTCTAGGGATTCTTCCACTGAGTCGGAGTCTTCCCGGGGAGTTCCGGTCAGATCCTTTTCCCAGGGTCGCGCGACAGCGGCTGTTCCTAGGGCAGAGGTGGCGGACGCCCCTGGAGTGCCATTCTTGGTGAGATATGAGGACGAGCTTGCCACCGCTCAGGCTCGTTTCCATATCCCCTCCGGCTAGACGCTCCGTTTGGCCAAGGAAGGAGAGAGGTCAGATCAGGTACGGGGTAAAGAGATTGCCTTGTACCTGGAAGCTTTTTAGGCCGGAATGCGCTAGCCTTTGTCCCGAGGTTGTCAGAGTGCTAAATTACTTTAGGTTAGCCCCGGGCCAGCTAGTGCCGAACTCCTGGAGGATTCTCCTTGGGTTCCAGGTCCGCTTGAAGTTGCAGATGATCCCTTTCGGTCTGTCCATCCTTGCCTCCTCTTTTATTTACAAAAGTCACCCCGGCACTCGCGTGAGCGACCCGAGGTAGGTTTACCTCTCCTTTAGGAAACGATGGGGGAGTGTAGCCGGGTCGGGAGTTATCGTCTTGCCTTCTTCCATCCACGATTGGAAGAAGACGTTTTTCTTTGATGGGCCGCCAAAAGGTAAGGACTGGCCCGTGCCCACCCAGTGGTCTAGGGATAAGTGCTGGCGGGGAAGCCCGTCCAACGATCCCGACGCGGTAAGAGTAGCGGAGTGGGAGCCGATTCCCTGGGGTGACGTGCTGCTTTCTGAGTGGGCCCTTAGTTGGGCTGGGCTCAGCTCTGCCCAGTTCATCGATAAGTTGGGAGCTTGCAGGCAATCTGTTAGGCTTGCGTTTGTTTTCATTTTTGCTTGTGTTGCTGACTCCATTGTATCTTGTTTTGTGCAGAACCCATGGACTTGAGCCACCTTCGAGCGGCCATGCACAAGCCAAAGAAGGGATTGAAGGCTGGAGGTGCCAGCTCTTCTCATCCGACGTCGGTCCCTTCTTCCCTGGCAGCTGTCCCACCCTAGCGTTCGAGTGCGGGCCGTGCCTCGGACCCCAGCCAGGCGCCGAGCCGAAAGCGGGTTCGGAGATAGAAGATGCAGGCTTCGGAGATGGAGACCGGCTCTCCACCGTCGCCTCTCAAGCGGTTCCCCCAAACAGTTCCGTGGACCCGGGCCTCCCCGATCTTGGTGGACGAGGGGGACCACCACTTTGAGGTGCCCACGAGGCTCTCCGTCGTCGAAAGCTTGCTGGCTAACATGGAGAGGTCATCCGGGGCAAGGTCCCTCAGGGGACTCTGAAGGCGCAAATGGCGTCCATCGCCCAAGAGGCCATACAGGTTAGTGTTCGCACCTCACTTGATTTTTCGCTCAACGTCTCATCATTCGCGAGATTTTGTGCCCCCCTTTTCTTTCTGACCTCTCTATGATTTCTTCAGGTCCTCCAGCACGTCGCCCTCGTCGTCCAGATGGAGGAGGAGGAAATAGCCCCAGCGATGCGAGCCGCGGGTGAGCTCTCCTTGCTGGAGGAGAGCTCAAAGTTGGAGCTGGAGGCGGCGATGGCGAGGGTCGCTGCCCTGGAGGGCGAGGTGGCGGCCGGGAAGCAGGAGGTGGCGGCCGAGAAGCAGGAGGTTTCCAGGTTCTGCGAGGCTGCCCAGGCCGCCGAGGCCAAGCTTCAGGACTCCAAGGTGCTCGTCGGCACCATGAAGAAGTCAGCGAACACCCTCCGGAAGGAGTTGGAGGCGGCGGTAGAGAGGGCGAAGTGAGCCGACCTCAGAGTGGCGAAGGCGGTGGAGAACTACCAGAAGTCAGAATATTTATACACCGTCCTAGTCTCGGCCACCACCGCCATCTGGCATGAAGCCCTCGACGCCGTCAAGGCTCGGATGCCGGAGTTCGCTGACGAAGAGCTCCGAGCCGAATATCCTCGTGGGGATGATGAGTAGGGGGATGACCCCGGGGGCGAAGCCGGGGAAGAGATTCCCGGTGAGGGCAAAGCCGAGGCTGATGTGATGGGCGCTGAGCCCCCAGACGCCGCCCGAGCCGTGGTAGATGCTGAGCTTCCTGGGGTTGCACCTGGCCCTGAGGCCTAAAGCCCCTTGTCTTCTTGTTTCTTTTCTTTTGTTGCATCGGGAATTTTGTAGGCCTCTGGGCATTTTGTAAGGCTGGGGAGCCCACAATACCCTTGTAAAAGCTTTGACTTTGTGAATAAAGAGTTTTTGCATTCATGTTTGCACGCGTATTTTCCTTTTGTCGACAGCACTTGTATTTGCACAGTACTGCCTTTGTGTAATGTCGGTTCTTCGTCTAGAGATTTCGCGTCGAGTTTATTCTCTTCACTTGCCAAGTGTGCAAAGACCGGCGGGAAGACGGTATCTCCATGGCCCCGAAGTCGAGGTGGAGATCGCCCAGACGTAGATAGACCGGATGCCTTTTGGTGAGGTCATGTTCCTTAGCATAGAACGCTCAGAGAAGCATACTAAGGATGGGCCGAGTAAGGTAGCTGCTCGGTCGCCTCATGGTGAGGGCTTAGATCCCTGGTGTGTCGGGTAGGGAGCTACCAGCCAGAGATAACCAAACAAGGGTGGGCCCGGTTGCCTCTTGCGAGGGCTTTTGATCCTTAGCGCGGGATGGGCCGTAAGAGGCCTACTAAGGACGGGCCGAGCAGGGTTGCTGCCTGGTGCCTCTTGGCGAGGGCTTTGATCCCTGGTGTGTTGGAGTAGGGAGCTACCAGCCAGGGATAATCGAGCAAGGGCGGGCCCGGTTGCCTCTTGCGAGGGCTTTTGATCCTTAAGGACGGGCCGGGCAGGGTTGTTGCCCGGTGCCTCTTAGCGAGGGCTTTGATCCCTGGGGTGTTGGGGTAGGGAGCTACCAGCCAGGGATAACCGAGCAAGGGAAGGCCCGGTTGCCTCTTGCGATGGCTTTTGATCCTTAGCGTGGAAGGGGCCGTAAGAGGCCTACTAAGGACGGGCCGAGCAGGGTTGCTGCCCGGTGCCTCTTGGTGAGGGCTTTAATCCTTAAGGATGGCCGAACAGGGTTATTGCCCGGTGCCTTTTGACGAGGGATTCGATCCCTGGCGTTGTGGGGTAGGGACCTACCAGCCAGGGATAGCTGAGCAGGGTAGCCGCTCGTCTTCCTCTTGGCGAGGGCTTTGATCCCTGGAGTTGTGGGGTAGCGAGCTACCAGCCAGGGATAGCCGAGCAGGGTAGCCACTCGGCTGCCTCTTGGTGAGGGCTTCGATCCTTAGCGTTGGAGGGGCCGTTGGAGGCTTGCTAAGGATGGACCGAGAAGTGAAGCTGCTCAGTCGCCTCTTGGCGAGGGATTTGATCCCTAGCGTTGTGGGGTAGGGAAGCTACCAGCCAGGGATAGCCGAGCACGATAGCCGCTGGGCTGCCTCTTGGTGAGGGCTTTGATCCTTAGCGTTGGAGGGACCGTGGGAGGCCTGCTAAGGATGGACCGAGCAGTGAAGCCGCTCAGTCGCATCTTGGCGAGGTCTTTGATCCCTGGCGTTGTGGGGTAGGGAAGCTACTAGCCAAGGATAGCCAAGTGGGGTAACCACTCGGCTGCCTCTTAGTGAGGGCTTAGATCTTTAGCGCTGGAGGGGCCGTAGGAGGCCTGCTAAGAATGGACCGAGCAGTGAAGCTGCTCAGTTGCCTCTTAGCGAGGGCTTTGATCCCTGGCGTTGTGGGGTAGGGAGCTACCAGTCAGGAATAGCCGAGCAGGGTAGCCGCTCGGCTGCCTCTAGGTGAGGGCTTCGATCCTTAGCGTTAGAGGGGCCATGGGAGGCCCGCTAAGGATGGACCGAGCAGTGAAGCTACTCAGTTGCCTCTTGTGCGAGGTTCTATCCGTTCTCCCTGGTGTGAGTACCGGGGAGAGGGACAGTCACTGGCGACACGTGTCATGATCGCGTGGGGAACGCGAAGCACCGGAGTAGTGTCGTTTCGATTTCACATCGAGCGGCGAAGAGGGACAGTCGCTGGCGACACGTGTCATGATCGTGTGGGGAACGCGAAGCGCCGGAGTAGTGTCGTTTCGATTTCGCATCGAGCGGTGCGATGTCTGCCATGTGGCGGCACAGTCGTGGGTGAAACAGGCGACTGTTGAACTCTGGGAGGCGTTGTAGGCTATAAAACGGAGGGAGTATTGATTACTCCATTCCTCACACCCGAAACGTAAGAATGGAGGACTTCCCTTTCACCATCCCCGAGATCATAAACTTCGAGGGCGTGTACCTCTACGATCAGTACTGTACTGAGGATACGGTGCAGTTGGTGATAGGGCGCATCGAGGATCACTTTGTCCTATTTCTCCCCCGGTGCTCCCCCCTACGTCAGCTGTTGATGTACTCCATCTGAAGGGCATCACCGGGGCTCTACAACCCCTTGTCCGAACAGCTGAAAGACGAGGCCATTAGCAAGCTAAGGTCTCTGAGGTGCTTCGGCCTGATCTCTGCGAGTCAGCTAAACCGCTCGGAGGCGCTCATCCTTGAATGCTAACAATTGAGGCACGATGCCGACATTCGCAGGCGACACCAGGGGCAGAGGTTAGATGTTGCGAGGGCTCGGCTGGTTACCACGAGCAGTGTTCTCTGCACCCCTTTCCTCCGCTATTGTAATTTTTTTTGATGTACGGCTGAGGAGCCCACAGTACCTTTTGAATGAATAAGATTCTTTTTTCTTTTTTTGCAATGCTTTATTAATCCCTTTTATATATAAACAAAATGATCTCAAGAAAGGTGTACATTGCTTTAAAAAGGAAACACATGCCGGTAGATGTTCTTATTCGTGCAGCTTGAGCCCCTCGAATGTCTGTAGGCATATATGCCTAGCATAGGGTACTGAGCTTCGTAGGTACCAGACGTATCTTCTGCTGACATGACCATGATTTGGCCGATGGTCAACTCGGCGGGAGGGGGACGATGCTCCTGCTCGCGGTCAGCCTGTCGCTTATCCCTCAAGTATGCTGCGAGGTGCCTCGAACGGATGAGCTCTTCGATGTAGTCTCGGAGCTGCTTACAGCTCTCCGTGGAGTGGCCTAGTGACCTGTGGAAACCGCAGTAGGGGCCCTGGGTTCGCTTTGAGGCCATGCGCGAGATCGGGGGGAGCTTGAAGAACCCCTCGCCCTTAGCCTCCTCAAGAAGCACCGTCTGGGAGACGTTGAGCGGGGTGGACTCCTGAAACTTCAAGGAGTAGGGTTTTGGCCGCTCAGGTCCCCTTCTCTCATCCCTTGCCCTCTTCTTTTGGTCGGTTTTCTCGGCACTAGGGAGGTTGGCGTTCACCTCGGACTCGAGCTGGACTTCGCGCTCGGTCCAAGCCTTTACCTCGGCCATGGTCTTAGATTGCGCTAATGTAAAGGAGGGTAACCACTCCTTGTGCCTAAGACCATACCTTAGTGCTGTGATGACCGTCTCGTCCCGGTGCTCTGGGACCTCGAGAAGGGCATTGTAGAAGCGGGTGACGTTTGCTCTGAACGTCCTTTTGTCCCCGCTCTTGATCGTGAAGAGATGGTCGACTGTGCGTTTTTGTCGCCTGTTCCCGACGAAGTGGCCGAGGAATTGGGTGGCCAGCTCGTCGAAAGTTGAGATCGAGCGTGGCTTGAGTCCTCGGAACCAGTCTCGTCCGGAGCGGATGAGAGTGGTCGGGAAAGCTCGGCACTGGGCGGCGTCGGAGTTGTCTTGGAAGCTCATCCCCGCGGTGAACGCATCCAAATAGTCCTTCGGGTCAGATTTGCCATCGAAGAGGGAGACCTTTGGGGGCTTGTTGCGGGAGGAAACGTAGACGGTGAGCAGCTCCTCGGTGAACGGTTTGGTGAGCGAGTCGGCAGCATACTTAGCCCCGTCGCTCGAGCGGTGACCTTCCCGATGCATACCCTCGATCTTCTTCTCGAGGGCGTCGAGTCGGTCGTGGTACCTCGATGATTCAACACATTCTGATCCCTGGCCCCTGCTGTTGGAGGCCTGTGTCTAGCCGCGGCCCTGGTTCCTCTCAATGAGGTTCCTTAGATCCCCCGGCGAGGTAGTCCTCGAGCCGCCGTGGCGAGTCCCGTCCGCACGACCCCATCGAGGGAGGGGATGTCGGTCATGCCTAGTAACAGGCGAGCTGACCGGCATCTCCTCGGGAGGGACAGGTGCACGAAGGATCTCGGGGTGAGGCGCTCTGGCGACGGACCTCGGTGTTGAACTGTAGGGCGCCCAACGGGTCTCAGAATGTATTAGCCCGGGAGATCTGCGGCCGTGGGAGGTAGCGAGGTGGTGGTCGGAAGTGCCGGCGCGAACAGAGTCTTCTCTCTCCCTGTAGGGGTCCCGATCCTGAGGTAGGGGAGCGGCGACCTGGGGATCTTACCCTGCCGTTTGGACGCGGATGAGTGCCTCCACGATAGACGCGAGTCGGTATATTCGGCCGGCAAGGGCGTTGATGGCATTCGGCGGAGGAGGTTCGTCCGTGCCTCTGTTGAGGGGGAGGCGGCGGCTAGTGCTTGGATCGTCGTGATGATCGCTCGCCATTCGATTAAGACCGGAAGATGAACTTTTTTTTTTGTGGAATCAAGGTGTTCCAACAAACGGCACCAGCTGACTTGACCTGGATCACGCCAAGATGTTACCTTCCGTTGATCTGCTGATGGCGGCGATGGACGGTTAAAATTGGATCTGGAGGCAGGCTCCTGAAGCGTATGGATCTCAATGGGTTTGAGGTTGGTTAGGCCGAGCTACCTGCAAGAAAGTTCTGGGGTGGTTGTACCACCGAGGACCCTCCGACGGTCAAGTTAGAAAGGAAATCCGAGCAGAGTAACGGCTTGGTGGAGTAAAAAATGGCTTACTTGAACCGTCTGAAGAAGGGGTTTATATAGCGGTGGCAGCAGGCAGGGCAGGCGCGAGAATCACGCCGGCTGTTACGATCCCAACATCACACCCGCGTGATGGGCAGAATCTCCCATTAATGGTGAGACAGGCTCGTTAATGGGGGGATCGTGATGTCGTGGAACGTGGGATGTGGTCGACGGATATCTCACGCATGGCGAGATTCGTAGGATGGCTGTTGCACCTGTGAGCGGTGCTGTTGGTCGACCGATGAGATTAAGGAAGATGACCTCGGCGGGAGAGCTCGCGTACGGGCGGGAGAGCCGAGGTATCTTAGTTCTGCGGTAGCCCAGAGACGAGCTGTGAGGCCGAGGAGGCTAATTGCGCAAGGTGCTCGGGGACGAGCCAACAGTTGTTTGTGGGACGGGTATAGGAGTGGCCTGGCCGGCCATTGTGGGTCCTTTCTTGTGAGCTTTGGGACACGTCATCTGCCACGTGTCATGATCTGGGAGATCACCGATATCGAGCATCATCATGAACATATCTTCCCCGCAACCCACGTCACCGTTACGTTTCTTTCCATGACCCGACCTCGCCTCGCCGTCGTCGACCTCCCTTCCTCGACCACGTCACCTCCTTCTCCCCTCTCGTGTACTTTCCCGAGCTCGAACCATTGCACACCTTAAGAACCTAAGAACCCTGACGATGAACCCCTGAACCCATCAACCCGACCTCGCCTATAGTCCTCATCGTCGTCGTCGACCATCCCTCACCCTCCTCGACTACCTCCTCTTCTCCCTCTTCTCTCCTCTCTCCTACTCCCCAGACCCGAACCTTTCTCCCCTGCACAGAACCCAGATCCCCGACAAGAACCCACGACCCTGTGTAACCCTCACCTGCGCACCTCCTCGCTGGAACTCGCCTTTTCGTAGACCTCACCCCTCGCCGCCACCTTCTCCCCTCTCTCTTCTCTCCTACTCCCTAGATCCAGAACCCTTTTCCCCTGCACAAAAACCCTTTACACAAACCCAAGAATCCACAGATGCCTCGCTGTGAAACCTTGCCGAAAACCCATGACCCATCATCGACTTTCCCCTAGCCTCACCTCTGTCCCCGAGCACCACACCAGAGAACCCCAGAAGCAACCCCTTCTCCTTCTTCTTCTTCTTCTTCTCTTTCTTTTTCATGATCTCGTGTTCCCCGGTGATCGCCGGAGCCGTGCTTGTCACCGACGATCCGAGCAATCCAGTAGACGTCCTCATCTAGCATGGTCACGTTCTTGCATAGCCTGGTCCTGTTCTGTACGCACGCGTGTGCATCACGACATTTACCGACGTTGGACGCGGCGTACGCACTCCGTAATGAGATCCGGTCAGATAAGTATTCTTGCTTTACTTTTGGTCGATGTACATCGGCATTCCTTCTCATGTGTGTATGTGTGTGTGTGTGTGTTTCCTGCCCTATTAGAATAAAAAAAGATATGTGTTAGTACCTATTTTTCTTAATATCGTACAAATATATATATAGACAAACTTTTATGCAGCAAGTAAGAAAAATTAGCAAGTGTGGTTTTAAAATGAAATTTATTTTAAATGCAAATAAAAGTTTGAGGTTGTTAATCCATCTTATATATATAAGTATCTAGCATGTAATTATTTTATTTACACATCAAGGCTAACGGTAAAGGCAACATTTGTGACTTGTGCTAGCTTGTGCATCGCGCTTATGCGGACACTATTACCATGCTAAAATTACATTGACATGTTATCCTTTATGCAAGTCCACTTTATTTAAAGACGATATCTCTAATTAGGATGCCAAACTACATTCCATGACATATTACCATTTACCAGCTTCGGTTCTGTACAGTTATCATGTCATAAATTCCAGTCCTTTCAGCACTCCTAATTAAACCATAGTAGCTATAAATACGTGGGTGTTAGGGTAGTTTGAGTGTGCGTTCGTACAACAGGATCTCAGGAGTCGCATGCCGGCAGCTCGTACCGGGCTATATCGGTCGCATGTTATTACAGCTCGTACCAGGCTATATCGTTCGCATGTTATTACAGCTCATACCGGGCTATATCGGCCGCTTGTTCATTCCACAGTTGAGCCCGTGTTTCCTAGCCTCTGGGGCACTACTCTTAGGTTAGGAATACTCCAGCAGAGGTTGACGCACACACTCGAACTCACGATAGGATAGTTTACCTTTTAGTGACCAGTAGGATGTGACATGACCTGTTTACATGCATGTTTCATAGTTTTAATGCATATATATTTGCATTTATTTTTACATGCGCACACGGGCTTCACTACGTTCATATACACACACCTTATACGTTGAGTACTTTCTGGGATGTTCTGACATCCCTGAGATTTACAATCTCAGATTTAGAGACAGATTTTCAGGCTGAGCAGAATCGCAGCGGCTATCAGGACTTTACCGAAGATCAGTAACCCATAGTTTTTTTTTCCTTTCTATTAGTATTTAGCATGTGCGGCCTTGTGGGACATTTGGACTTTTGTATCTTTCCAGATTTTGTTTTCTTTTCGAACCTATGGTATTGGATATTTATTTGCATCAATTATCTAGCGGACCCATTTTTTTAGTATTCCTTGTGGTTTCGTTGCAGCATGATTATCAATATTATCCATTTTGGTATTGGATTTTATTTTGACAGGTTAATCAAGACAGCCTTATGTGACTATGAAAGGATCTTTCCTTACCGTAGGTAGCACGGCTGGCCTTCGTCGCTCTCTGTATTCCGTATTTTGGGAAGCGGGGCGTGACAAGACTCCTCCAAAAGTGTGATAAAAATCGAGTATCACGATCGGAAAATATACTCACGGGTACTCCATGTGTAAGTGCACGGCGGCGCCCCGGCCGTCAATCCGACGCCGGAATGCGGAAGCGGTGATTTACTTTGATTTTTCAAACTGGCACCACCGCGCACTATAAACCCGGATCGTGCCATTAAACTAGTCCTAGCTATCTAGAGAGAGGGTAGAGAGATATACCGAGCGATCCGTGTCCTTCGGTCTTCTCGTCGTCGTCCCGATCTCCCCGCGGAATCTCCGGTCTCCACCAAGTCACCGGAAGGGCACCACGTCGCCTGCTTCTTTTACGGGCTCCCACCTCTATACCGAGGCAACTCGAGCACGAAGTTGGCGAGCCGACGTGCCCAAGGTTTGCTGTAGAATGTGTGTAGAACTCATGTCTCATTTGGGGTCGTAGGAGTTGCCATAACGTGGAGGAAATTAAATATGAACTTTTGTGGAGGAACTTGGGGATTTTTCTAGCATGAAGAGAATCAACAAAAATCCCTACCAAAAATTTCAGCCCTCTCTCATGCTTGGCCGGCCTAGGCATGGAGAGAATGAGAGGAGTGTGTATCAAAATGAAGGGAGCCACACAATAATGCAAGTGAGAGGAATGATATGTGATCATGAGAAGAAGAATGATCACCAACAAATCCACACTCCAACAAGAACTATGATTACTCCAAAAAGTCAAGCAATCATGAGAAGAAGAGGTCAAATGGTGGTGCAACCATCATGATACAACAAAATGCAAAGGATACCCTCCACAAATGCCTATTTGCACAAATGCAAATAAGCCCTCCTCCATCAATCTTCAGCCAATGAAAGATACAAAGAAATATGGCTGAAACGGAAAACAGACTGGCAACTCCAGAAAACTGGTCCCGTAATAAATTACAGGAAAACCCCGATACTGTGTATACACACCCGCATTTGTATTCCGACCGAAATACAAATGCAATGAGACAAAATCTACACTGTACTATACTAGGATCCGGCTTAAACCAAAGGCGGCTAGTAATATCCGTCCAATCCTGATCCGTGCAATACTGTACGTATCTGATCGAACCCTGCCATATATTCATACGGTCTCTAGCACTAACCGTCCGATCCTGATCCGTGCAATACCGCACGTATCTGATCGAACCCTGCCATATCTCCATACGGCCTCTACAGCGTTTCGCCCGAAACTTGAGTAACTGAATGTGGGGGACTCTAAAGACTCGTCAATACTATGGCTGTGGATTTAACCACTAGCACGTCAGAGGTATTAGCCATACGTGACGGGCTACCAGCTATTGACCAAAAGGGACGTCGATGAGCGAACTCATCCTGACACCCTACTGAGTCTGTCAGTGACAATATCCGTACAATCCGATCCGTTCGTCTATGAGCATCGCATGGCGGGCCTAGGGGGTTGGTAAAAGTCAGACCCCCAAAAGCGGTACAAGTCGTATCGGAGTGTAGCCCAGAACACCCTGAGATACTACTGGAATACCTACCAGTAAATCTCATGCCTTGGCCAAGGATTTCGTGTAAGGGCTCTCCTAGACACAGCGCGACCTCACCCCCAATACCGGGAGAGACGAACCCCTGAAGATCCGCTCACTGCCTCCATATGGCTTGGGACTGTACCCAACTAAAACCTGTTTGCACGTCTCCTTTGAGCGTGGTAGGGTAGTAATCAAAGCACAGTGGGAACTCACACGAGACAAATGACGATCCCCAGGTCGATGAACTAACCTGTACACATGTCACCAGGGAACTGCTATCTGACGTCAGGTATAAGACCAACTAGCATATTCCCGGCGAGTCCTGTCCGGTGTACTTATAACCCAATGAGCACCTGTATACATCTTAGGTGAACCAACTGACACCAATGGCTTATGAGACCGGCCACCGCCCCTCGTCGGGGTCTCGACTATATACACTAGTCTACTCTGGAGTATCGATGCCCTGTCTCGAAACTCCTACGACTAGGGACCATTTAAGGATGTGCTTATAGACTACCAGCTCCCACGTATATGATCGCCCTCATACTGCCGGTAGTCAAGCAAGAATCGTAGGGGCTCTATCAACGTGCAATAGTGACATGTCTGGTCACCTAAAGCAGTACACGATGATAAAGATAAACCAGATAGCATACTATCATCTTGAGTAAGACTGTTCTACTGGGACAGGTCCTCCCTCAATCATTGCAATCACGTGCCTGTGATCCAATAATTGACTCTGAGGGCACTATCTCCAACACCATGCAGTCTCACAATCTCCTGCATGTACCGCTCTGCCAAAGCCTCCATCGACTGACCAACTAGAAATGGTATAAAATGAGCTGCCTTGGTCAATCAATCGACAATCACCTAAACTGCGTTTTTACCCTTTGGACTCCATGGTAATGCTGTCACGAAATCCATGGTTATATTTTCCTACTTCCATTGAGGAATCGGAAGTGGTTGCAACAAACCAGCTACCATTTGATGTTCAGCCTTGACTTACTAACACACTAAGCACTTCGATACGTAGAGAGCAATTTCCCTTTGCATGCCTTCCCACCAGAAATGTTGTCGCGGATCTTTGTACATCTTTATGCCCCACGGGTGTACTTGTCACGACCCGCAGGGTACGGAACATGACTGACACTTAAATTACGAACGTCTCAAGGCGGACGTAATCTAAGTAAGCCAAAGCCCAGAAATCAAAACCAAATAAGCAGTAGAGTGAAGGAAAAACCAATCAATTGAAAGCGAATTTATCAAATAAGTCATATCAAGCCTTTTTAAAAGTAATATCAATTTTTCCAAAAATTTCGGCAGAGTCTCCTTTGTAAATACTGGCCCCCAAAATGGGTACAACAAGAATATATATGAATACAAAAAAAAGGCATCCCCAAGCGGGAGCTAGCTCTTCGCCACAAGGCGGTCACAAATCCCACGTAATATAAATCAGCAATATGCAAAATAAGCATAAAAAGGCATAAGTAAGAAGCAACATGTCGGCTCAAGTGAGCACGACCCAAAAAAAACAATATACATGCCCACAAATCTCACTGTCTCGCCTCTAAGTCAATATACAACAGTACTGGTAGATACAGTAGATGGAGTACACTAGATACAATGAATGTACAAGGTGGAAGACAAAATAAATATATAACCCACCTATGAGCAAAAATCCTCAATCCACGCAAAAGGAGGAAGTGCGTCCGCCGCAACAGTACTGACGGATCGGACCTGCAAAAAGTCTGTGGCACAACGGGGGTGAGTTACCAACTCGTGAGTAATATGTATCATCTATAAAGACTATCGTGAGCATGTACGCAAAGTGTCACAATTCTACAATATTGCTATAGTATGAAGTACTAGCATTTATGCGACATGAGTGCAATGTAACACAAGATCTGAATATGCTGATATGAGGAAATCATTATTTTCATCTTAGGAAAATTTCTGTGAAATATCTGAGGAAATAACATATGAAATCAACAGAAATCCGTACCCAGCATCGGCACCTCAAATACATATCTCAATGTCCCAAAGTATCTGTATCCAATATCCCGGCCCCAGCCGTCCGGCTGGTCCATCTCAAAATATCAATATCTCAGTATCTCACGGCCACGGTCGGTATCCTCTGGATATCCGCCGCGCCAACAATCACCGGTAGGTAGTCTTCCCCTGCCAGGCTCATCGTCTACTACTCGAACTTCTTTCCCCGGGATACCTTACCGGGCCCACCATGTACCCGAGACGGTTCATCCAACTCCTCGAAACGGGTCTCGAAAACCAACAGAAAACTCATGGTGGACGACACAAATATCATGTTCCGAGAAAACCGCAACTTGCCACATTTAAAATGATATCAGTTTTATTAAATCTTTGCAGTTTCTCCAAAATCTCATAAATCTCAAATACTGAAATCCTCCAGAAGAAAGTACCATAAGTATGCATGTCAATGATGAATGTCTATGTATGATCGAATGATGTAATGAAGTACATGCACATGACTAGCAATTTTACATGATCATTTTGAGGAATTTACTATATTAGCACTGGTTTATATGTTTTATATGGTGAAATTATTCTAAATTCCGTTTTAACAAGTTATCTAGTGTTTGTGGCATAGCAATTACCAAGGCGTGTGTGTTCGCATGAATAGTGCTCGTGCAGCATAAAACCCTGGTAATGGTGCAAGTGTCGTATGAAATGAAGTTGCACAATTATATATAAAGAATTAAGCAAGTCAATTATTTACTGTGTCGCATATCTCATTTAATGATTTCAATGGTTTTTATACGATGAAACTAGCACAATAAGGATATACATGTCATGCAGTGCAGTAAAATAGGTAACTAAAACTATATGCAATAAGCTGGTATTACTAAAATTCTAAATTATCGAGCGTCGAGCGCCATCTAAACGATTCTCCCCATAGATATATACATCTACTCACCGGAAATCCCCAGCTAGCTATGTCCAATCACTGCTTTCCCATTTCGTGCCGCGTCCGAATTCTCCGCGACCGATCCTGGAATTTGCACCAATACAAAACATAAGGTTACATATCATGAAACGACGCAAATCCCAAATGAAAATATCAATGTTCACAAGCTAGGCACAACGTGCAAAAGGTGCGCGGAACACACACGAAAATCACAAAAACTAACTAGAATCGTCGTTTTGGGGCGCCCGGCAAAACTAAAACCCGATCAAGCAAAATTCCGTACTCACACATCCTAAATGTCGTAGGATATGCTAAAAATATAATCAAGATATCACAATAATTCATCACATAATTTTTATAAAAACCTAGTAAGCACTAAAAATTCCAAATTCGTGCAAATATCGCGGATTTGCGATAAAGTGCATACATCATCGCGCAAACTCCCAAGTTAAGCCACTACAATTAAATTAACCCAATTACCATGCTTCAAAACCCATTTTCCATACACAACCCTTTTCTTGATTTTTCAAAATGAGCAATTCCAATCCAAACTATACATGAAAACACTAAATTAACACTAATTTGAGCCCACTAAGCAAGCTAACCTCTTAGATTTAGGTTAGCAAAACACTAGATAGCAAAATAATTTAATTAACCTAATAATGGTTTTTCTAAAACCTAATTCAACTCAAGCCATGAACTTTAAAAAACCTAGAATGCAAATGGCACTAAAATTAACACTAAAATAACTAAATTAAAGGAATTTAACCATAAGAATTTAACCATAAGAATTTATACATCAATATCTAGAGATCTCACAATCCATAAATCTTCATTGGATTCGCCGAATTTGCCTCCAATGATGGCTTCGTAGCACCATGATCCATGTAAGAAAGGCTAAGGAGAATGGATGAAGAATTGACTTGAAATTGTGAAGTTTAAATTGGATTTTGATGGAATTTTGATGATGAAAAGAGATGGGTAAATGGAGAGGGAGTGGCTGCAGATTTTTGAGCAGGAGATGATGGGAGGAATGGTGTGGGTGTTGGGGGGAAATAGTCCAAGTCAACCTCTCTCATTTCACTTTAAACCCATACCCAAAATAACATATTTTATTCCCTTTTCAAATCAATTTCCTCACATGAGTTAAAGTAAAAAGGAGGGGGGTAAATGGCTGTTCCAGCAGTGGTGGGGCCGGCTAAAGGAGTGAGGAATGAGTGTGAGAGATTTTACAAACTAAATTTATGCAAAAAGACCCCCCCCCCCCCAACCTCAAAATTGCAAGTTTAAGATTAAATTAATTAAATTTTTGTTTTCCATAAATAAAACCAATTAGAACTTAAAATAAAATACTAAAAAATTATATTACTAAATAGATTTTAGTTGTCATGGTTCTATTGATTAAAATTAGCCCATTCAATTTTGTATTTATCGCTAAAATAATGTATTTTTAACAGCTTAAAATAATATTAAAAATAGTAAAATAGGGGGAAAAATTTTAAATGACCAGAAATTTATAAGTAACTCATTAGATACTAAAAACTAGCAATTACCTATCCAAATTAGGTATAATTAGGCCTAAACTGCAAAATAACTATAATGACGATTTACCGAAAAATACCAAATTTTCACCGATTTTCGGGAAAACACCAAAACGACTTTTCAAGGCGTTACAGTACTGAATACACGAAAATATGAGCCTATTTCATGACTTCTTCATGAACATCTCCTTTAGGCACACATAAATGACTATCATATCGTAATGAACTATCTTCATGAATTAACAAATCTGTCGAAGTCCCGCTTCTACTTGTTCTCGAAACTTTTGCAACTTTGGATTGTGCGACTGTGCCGCTTTAATATTATCGATCAAGGATGACTGTACTTGCAACTGCATCAACTGTCTCGAAGAATTTAGTAGTACAACCTCCAATTCGAATCTCTGAAGATCAGCTATAATCTTCTTCTGTGCAGTCAACATCTGAATCGCTGGTAACCGACTTAGAGCATCCGAAAATACATTAATTTTCCCCGGATGGTATTTTAGATTAAGATCATAGTCAGCCATCAGCTCTAACCATCTACGCTGCCTTATGTTGGGCTCTTTCTGTGTGAACACATACTTTAGTGTCTTGTGATCGGTAAATACTTCTACCCTTTCGTCCAATAAGTAGTGTCTCCAAATCTTCAGAGCAAAAATCACCGCTGCTAGCTCCAAATCATGAGTTGGGTAGTTCTTCTTATGAGTTTTCAATTGTCTCGACGCATATACTATAACCTTCCCATGCTGCATTACAACACATCCCAAGCCTTTCCCAGATGTGTCGTTGTGAATAACCAGACCTCCGGAACCGTCTAACACTGTCAAAATAAGAGAGGTGGTCAATTTTTGCTTCAACACTTCAAAAGATAACGCACACTTCTCGGTCCATACGAACGGTACCTCCTTTCGTGTTAGCTTGGTCAATGGTTCTGCTATCCGGACAAAATTCTCCACAAACCTTCTATAATACCCAGCAAGTCCAAGGAAACTTCTGATCTCCCCTACATTCTTTGGAATTGGCCAATCATGAACAGCTGCAATCTTTTCAGGATCAATGGCAATTCCATCTCCGGATACAACATGACCCAATGTGACATTTCAAAAAAATAAAATATTATTTTTGGAATCTAAATAAATAAAATAATAAATTTCATGAATATTATAAAGATATAAAAATTGGTTTTAATGAAGTAGTATGGTTATATACTTATAGTTTGGAAAATAATTGAAAAATTAATATAAATTATTGATTTTGAAGGTATCTATGTGATTTGGACATTTTATTAATTATTATACAATTAGTTGTATACAAGTTTAATACTAAGTTTGGTTAATATTTCACTAATTATGCATTAATCATGTTTATGTATATGACATGCAACAAAAACATGTTGCAACACTTGTTACAATTTTTATGAACCATGGCTTTAATTATTTATTTGCTTTTATATGGTTTTTAGTTTTTTTTTAATAGGAAAAGATAAAAAGAAAATGGAAAAGATATTTTGGAAAGGGTGAGACATGAGGGGACATGAAGGCATGTGTCCTTGAGGAGAGAGTGTGAGAAGCTTCTACATGTTCTTCATCTCCCCGTTCTCTTTTCATTTTTCCTCACCTCCATTCTTCACCTCTTTCTCCTTCATCCTTCCACCTCTTCTACCACCCTCATACACCCCCAAATCCCCACCAAAATACCATTCCACCTTCACAAAAAACAACCGCAAGCTCATCACAAATCACATGGATGAATCAAGTTGGACTTTGGGCATTTTGGGCAACCCTAGAATTTTCCCTAGTTGCTACATGAGGTAAATCCTACATCCTTAATTAAGAATTTGAGTTTCCTTACCTCATATTGTGCATTAGAGTTAAACAGGTTTAGATTTGTGATGTTGGAAATTCTAAGTTGAGGTTTAGGTGATATTATGAATTGTGAAGGTGTACTTGAGGATTAGATAGTGACCACAACCCCTCTAGTGTCAAAATCCTAGACCAAACTGAGTATAGAAACCCCAAGACTTGAACTTTGAATTTTCCGATATCGGATTTTGTGGGAATTATGATGATATTTTGGGATCTGCTACAACTCATAAGCTCTGAAAAATATTTAGCAAACACAGTGAGACAAGCAGGCCACCAAGAAGCTACACCTGAGACCCAAGACCCCAAATCCCTCACTTGGCCACAGATTTAACCTGTTTGGCCGCAATTTGCGGCCTGGGTAGGTAGGGTAGGGTTCGTGCTTGGACCATGGCTCCTTTATCCAGTAATTAGACTTATCCTATATGCAAAATGTCACAATTTCACCTAGGGCAAAATCTGGAAGTGTTTTTCAAAGTTGCTGATTTCGTTTTACGAGTTTTGTTAACTTGAGTTTTGATATTTGTGTTTTGGCTCGGTCGTTTAACGTTTGTACGTCGACGTCGAGAGTTATTTGGTTATTCTTGCATGCATAGACCATAGGTTCTAACCTATGTGTGTTTCATGTGTCGTATCGGTTTTCGTGTTGGATTCTTGTTTACGATACGATGTGCTTAAACTGTAGGTACCTTCGTGTAGACTTCGGGACGACAAGGGAGAGCAAGGCGTCATCGACTTTGGCTTGAACGATGATCAGAGGTGAGTAGATGTATATCTATGGGGGAAGTCGGGTGGATGGCATATAGCACCCCCGCAACCATAGAATAGGATAATTATCTATATCTTGTATATTATAGTAATGAGAGATGGATATTTAGCAAATAAGGTTTTTAGGAGACCGTAGGATTAGAATAAGCATACTCATAGGAAGGTTACTCTTAGTTTTTAGTTCCTTAGTCGTAAGTCGTCGGTTTTACATTGTCGCGCGCGCACACACTTGGTATGATATGCGTGTGTGTGTGTGTGTGTGTGTGTGTGTGTGTGTGTTTATATGATATACATATACGTGTAAGATGAGGACATGATATGAAGATTGAGTCGATACGATCGAACAAGATGTCAAGAGATTTTGATATATGATTGAGTTGAAACATCATATATGATATTATATTAAAGGATCGTTGGGTGATATATACATAACATGCGATAACATGTGATTTGATGAGATAATAGATTGTATGTGACCTTAGATCCGTACCTTTGATTATGATATTGTACGACGAATGATACCGTACGAACTATATGATATATATGATATTGACCCATAACCTCGATTTGAGGATGCCGTACGATTCATTTTACCGTACGAGATATATTTATGTGATGATTGATCCGCCCTCTTGACTCGAGGATGCCGTACGATAGACTATACCGTACATGATGCTATGAGGCTGGATCGCCGACTACTAGATATATCGACTCGGGAAATGTTATAGATTTCTTATCACTTTCGACTCGGTTCTTAGTTTGGTCTTTTAATTACTTAGGTAGATGTTAGATTAGACTTGAGTCATACCTATTTTCAAAACTAACGAATCGTATGCATTTTCAAAGGATAAACCGAGGGACACTATGGATTTTCAAAAGATATCTCTTTTCTCAAAAAAATACACCGTAGTCCCTACTTTTCTAAAAATAACGATTCGTGCTATTTTAAATACGGTGACCGTATGGCTCGTATATAGTTATACATATTTTATAAACGTTGTGTTTACTGTTTATTTCTACTATGCTCTTGTTAATCTCATTGCATTGTATATATACATGTATTTCCATTAGCTGTTATGATCTCGTCTGCTAAGGCACATGCAACATTACCGATGATCCGTATGTTACACGTACACTTACTTTCCGGCTCACACACATCATCATCGGTAATTGCAATGCCACGTACACATTAGAGAACCGTTACTTCATTCATATAACCTGATAAATTCTAGCTAAGTAATATTGTTTAGCATTCATGATCTCACATGCTAGTTTAGACTTTGCATTTCTTACTTAGATGTTACATGCATTTATACACATACATTCTGGTTATGCACTGTAGATTGGCTCTATGCCGGTATTCATATTTCTTGTTATTGACTCATGATTATGAGATTTCGGTTTTTCATGAGATTTCTGGATTTGGGAAACCGCATGTGAATTTGAAAACTTATGCTCAATTTAAAAGAAAAATGCAGTTTCTCATGATATGATGTGTGGCGTCCACCATGTGATTTCTCGGTTCTGAGCATATATGTTTACCTGATTCGAGGAGCGAGGAGACACCGTCTGCGGGTACATGGTGGACCCGATGTGGTATCCTGGGGCAAGAAGATCGTATAGAGAGACGTTGAGCCCGACAGGGGAGCACTACCGACCGGTGATAGTTTGGCGCGGCGGATATCCGGAGGATACCAACCGTAGTCGTGAGATCAGATGATATGGGGCTGATCCGGACAGACGGAGCCCGAGATATGAGGATTATGTGTCCCTAATGGACACGGTTTTCATGATATTTTCGAGTCTCGATACTTGGCACTTAGGTTTTATCATGATTTAGTGTGCCGTTGCTGGACACACGTTGGATGATGCATTCATAAATGATACACATAATATGTTACTATTTTATAACACGGACATGAGTACTTTGATATCACACTTATGCTTATATTGTTACTCTTGTTATCACTCGATGTCTCTATATTATTACTATTTTATTGTATGACCTGGGAGAGCGTCATACATTCGGTTTCTACTCGGTGATGTCTTCTACTCACGAGTTGGCAACTCACCTCCGTTGTGCCATAATTTTCTTGCAGATTTGACCGCATAGATCTAGTAGACAGCTTGCTGGTACACCGTTTTCTTCAGGGTGATTGCATTGATAGGTGGGATACACTTGCATCGTGACCACCGTTTGAACTTTTATATTATTCAGTTGTATCTAGTTACAAGCTCCATCAACCAGACTTTGTATATTTAGTAGACTTAGAAAACTCGACTTGTATATTCTTTCAGACTTAGAGTTACTCTTATGTATTTATTCTTTATTCTGGTTTCTTGATTAGGTTTTGATTTCCTTTTTTTACATGTTTGATCCTCGCTTTCGGCGTTGTATATTTATATTATTGAGTGGTTATTTCCGTCAATTGATAAAGAGCTAGCTCCTGCTTGGGGATGCCTATTATTATTATTACTTACATTGCTTTCGGGTTAAGATTTACAAAGAAGGTGCTGCCCAAATTTCAAACGACGAAATGTTTTCAAGATAGATTACGAAACATTGTATTTCCTATGATATTACTTATGTTTTAAAGAAAGAACTTGATTTCATTATACCGTTATTTCAAAACTTCACCTCCACTATTTTACCCTAAAAAGGTTTAGATTTCTGGGCTTTTGGCTTACTTGAATTAGGTGGGGTCCTATAGACTTCACATGATTCAAGTGCCAGTCACATGCCTTTTCCAGGTCGTGACACCCAAGAACTTCGCTTCTTCGAGCCAAAACTCGCACTTGCTCATCTTAGCATATAACTTTTCTTGTCTCAACGTTTGCAGTGTGATCCTCAAATGTTCTTCATTCTCTTCTTTGCTCCTCGAATAGACCAGAATATCATCAATAAACACCACTACGAACTGGTCCAGATATGGTGAAAAGATTCAGTTCATCAAGTCCATAAATATTGTCGGTGCGTTAGTAACTCCAAATGGTATCACTAAGCACTTTTAATGCCCATATCGAGTTCGGAACGTCGTCTTGCAAATGTCTTCTCATTTCCCCCAAACTTGATGATACCCAAATCGCAAATCCAACTTTGATAATACCCTCACGCCACTGAGTTTATCGAATAATTCGCCAATGCGAGAGATTGGGTACTTGTTCTTAATAATCACTCTATTTAATTCTCAATGCACATCCTCCGCGTGCCATCCTTCTTCTTAACTAGAAGAACAGGAGCTCCCCATGGTGAACCACTGCTACGAATCTAACCCTTCTCTAATAATTCTGCAACTTGTTTCTTTACCTCTTCCAGTTCCACCGACTCCATTGGATAATAAGCCTTTGAAATCGGCGCTGCTCCAGGAATAAGATCAATCAGGAACTCCACATCTCGTTTTGGCGGTAAACCCGAGATGTCCTCAAACACATCCATAAAATCTCGAACTACTGTCGGCGCTTCCTCCTTGTTTACTTCCATCGACGAAAGAACGGCACTAGTCGGCCTAGCCCTAAATTCGACTGGCCCGACAGATCTGCTACCTCCCAAAAATATGAACTCCAGATGTCCGGGAATCTAGAAAATCACTTTCTTTGCCTTACAATAAATGTGAGCGTGGAAGATACAAGAAATTCCATTCCCAAGACAACATCATAGCTGCCAGTATCAATCACCAAGAAATCCGCGAACAACTCCCGTCCGCTAATAACAATCGAGCAACCCTTGCACTCACTGCTGGATATAATTCTCCCATTCCCAGTGTGTATGTCCCAGCAACTAGACAGGGTCGTGTGTGGAATAGAGAGTGCACTAATAAACTTGGACGACATGAAGCAATGGGATGCACCTGAATTAAATAATGCCAATGCGGGAAAATTATAAACTAGTAGGATACCTGAAACAACATCTTCTGACGCCTTAGCCTCCTCGGCCATCAAGGTGAAGGCCCGTGCTTGATTAGGCCTCTGAGTGATCAGCTTCTGCCTAAAGGTCTGCTTCTGCGGTGGTTTCTAAATATCGTCTCTCGATCGTAATTTCGAAGGGCAAGCACTGATGGTATGGTCAGCCGATCCACAAACTAAACAAAGTCCGAGCCTCTTTCGACAGTCTTTCTATATGTCCGGGTAGATGGCAAAAGTCACAAATCACATTTCTTTTCTTATCGGATACAACATGCTTCATCATAGGTACAGTGTCTCACTTGTTTATCGGAATACTTCTGTGTACAGGAGCTCTGTTTGGTGTAAATGCCGGCTTCCACACTACAACCTCTTACTGTAGATTACCCTTTGCTTTTACCGATAAACTTTGCTGCTCCATGGATGCCTTGAGAACTTGGAAGAAGGTGGTCAATCCCAGAGTTATAATGCGTCTCTGAATCTCCACATCCAAGCTAGGCATAAACCGCCTTGCCCTATCTGCCTCATTGGCAACCAAGGGCCCCGCAAATCGACTGAACCGGGTCCATTCAGCCACATGTGTATCAACGGATCCACCATTCTGCTTCAAGCTAATGAACTTCTCTTCCATTTCCTCCCGAACAGACTGCGGAAAGAACTTCTCCAAGAAACTTCACGAAAAAGTTGCCCAACTGATCGGCTTGGTCAGACGGGTTTCCTCTACGAGCCACCACTCGCGAGCATAATCTACCAATTGTATGCGTACTATATCCACCCTTTTCTCATCCAGAATCTGCGCGGGAACGAGCAGGTTCTCTGTATCGACTAGCCACACAAGACACTATGCCGATCTCGGGTCTACAGACTAACATGTACTAGTGTCACCAGAGAACTGCTATCTGACGATAGGTATGGTACCATCTAGGAGTTCTCGGCGAGTCCTGTTCGGTGTGCCCATTCTCTAATGAGCACATGTGTACAATCTTTGATGTCAAACACCAATGGTTATGGGATCAACTATCGCCCCATACAGGGTCAAGAAACGTACACACTAGTCTACTCTAGAATATCGATGCCCTGTCTCTATATCCCCTTGACTAGGAACAATTAAAGGATGTGCTTGTGGACTACACAAGTCCCAGTAGTATGATCCACTTCATAGTCTTGATAGTCAAGCAAATATCCTAAGGGCTTTATCAACATGTATCAGAGAGATGGTATAATAATACAAGTGTACATGTTAAGATAAAGAGCAACCAGATAGTATACTATCATGTCGAGCAAGAAAGTCCTCTATATATATGTCCAAGCATCCACTATATCATACAATAATGGCCTCTAGGGCATACATATTCCTAACAATCTCCCACTTGCACTAAGACCAGTTGTTGTAGTATCTCATACCCAACATCCTAAAAAGTCTCTCAAACTGCGTCTGGGGGAGGGCCTTCGTTAGTGGATCCGCTACGTTATCCTTCCTGTCAACTCTCCTGACCTCGATCTCCCGTCGATCTACTATCTCCCAGATCAGGTGATACCGCCTAAGAATATGTCTGGATCACTGATGGGACCGGAGTTTCTTGGCCAAATCCACAGCTCCATTGTTATCACAATACACAGGTATTGGATGCTTAATGGATGGAACCACACTAAGTTCAGTAATGAACTTCTTCATCTAGACAACTTTTTTGGTAGCATCATTGGCAGCGATATATTCAGCCTCCATCGTTGAGTCTGCTATGGTTCTTGCTCGGAACTCTTCCAACATACCGTCCCTCCATTGAGGGTGAAGACAAAACCCGAGACCGACTTACTGTCGTCCTTATCACTCTGGAAGCTCGAATCGGTAAAGGACTCCACCTGGAATTCACCGTTACCATACACCAAAAACATTTCTTTAGTTCTTCTCAAGTACTTAAGAATCTTCTTCATAGTTGTCAGTGTTTCTCTCCAGGATCTGATTGATACTTACTCACTACATCTAGTGAGTAAGCTACATCCAGTATGGTACATAACATCGCATACATGATAGACCCGACTGCCGAAGCATAGGGTATCCCTTGTATGCGAGCCCTCTCCAAATCAGTCTTGGGAGACATCTCTTTGGAGAGAGTGATTCCTGAACAAGCGGGTAAATTACCACGCTTAGAATCTTCCATACTAAACCTCTTTAGTATGGTGCCAATGTACCTGGATTGGGACAATCTCAACATCTGCTTAGATCTATCTCTATAGATCTTTATCCCCAGGATGTAATAGGCATCACCTAAATCTTTCATGGAGAACTTGTGTGATTAGAAGAGTTTGACCGAGTGTAGCATAGGAATATCATTTCTTATCAAGAGTATGTCATCCATGTACAATACGAGGAAGACAACCTTACTCTCTACAACCTTCTTGTATATACATATTTCATCTACATTTTTTATGAAGTCAAACTCTTTGATAGCTTCATCAAAACAGATGTTCCACCTCCGCGATGCCTGCTTTAATCTGTAAATATATTTAAGCCGCTTGCACACGCTTCCACTGCTCCCACTGTATGAAGCCCTGTAGCTGTACCATGTACACGCTCTCTTCGAAATCACCATTTAGAAAAGCGGACTTGATGTCCATCTACCAGATTTCGTAGTCATGGTATGCAGCAATGGCAAGTAAGATCCTGATGAACTTAAGCATGGCGACAGGAGAAAAGATTTCATCATGGTCGACACCCGGTCGTTGACGAAAACCTTTTGCTACAAGTCTAGATTTGAAAGTCTCAACTTTTCCATCTACACCCATTTTCTTCTTAAAGACCCACTTGCTCCCGATGGGTTTTACCCCTTCAGGAGAAACTTCCAAAGTCCATACTTTGTTGGTGTACATGGATTCCATCTCAGATCACATAGCATCCAGCCATTCATAGAGTCTCCACTTGTGATGGCCTGCTCGAAACTAATTGGGTCATCATCTTCCATGATGCAATTCTCGCTCCCACCATCTATGAGAAAACCGTAGTATCTCTCAGATGGGTGAGGAACCCTACTAGATCTGTGAAGTGGCTGAGGTTTGTCGGGGACTATTGAATCCTCCGGTTCTACCAAATTGTCGGTTATAGTTTGTGTTGCTGGAACTTCTTCCAGTTCTACCTCATTACCACTAATTTTTTTCATAAGAAATTCATTTTCTAAAAATGTGGCATATTGAGAAACAAACACATTTTGTTCCTCGGTGTGGTAGAAGATATATCCATATGAATCCTTTGGATATCCCACAAACTTGCACAAAACAGACCTTACCTCGAGCTTTTCCGGATTCTACTTTTTGACATAGGCCGGACAACCCCATATCTTAACTCGTTTAAGAGATGGTCTCTTCCTATTCCATATCTCATATGGAGTGGTAGGCACAGATTTGGTCGGAACCCTATTCAATAGGTATGCAACTATATCAAGTGCATAACCCCAAAAAGAAATAGGTAACTCAGCAACACTCATCATAGAGCGCACCATATCTGATGGGGTGCGATTTCTCTACTCTGAAACTCCATTGTACTGTGGTGTATACGGAGGAGTAAGCTGAGAGAGAATCCCATTTTCTTTTAAGTAGGCTCTGAATTCCGTGCTCAAGTATTCTCCTTCCCGATCAGATCGTAGGATTTTAATACTTTTACCCGTCTGGTTTTCTACTTTGTACTTATATTTCTTGGATTTCTCAAAAGCTTCAGATTTGTGTTTCAACAAGAACACATGTCCGAATCTTGAGAGATCATTGGTGAATGTAATAAAGTACGATGAACCATTCCTAGCATGTGTAGACATAGGACCGCATGCATCACTATGTATTAGTCCTAAGAGTTCAGTAGCTCTTTCTCTGTGTCCAGTAAACAGAGTTTTGGTCATTTTACCTTTGAGACATGACTGGCAAGATTCATAAGATGTAAATTCAAACGGATTTAAATATCCATCTTTATGCAACTTAGCTAGTCTTATCACGTTGATATGACCTAGTCTACAATGCCATAAGAAGGTTTCGTTCACTTCTGAACTTTTCCTCTTGTGTGTGTTCTGTATGCTTAGAACTGTCGTTTGATTTAGAACGTACATACCATTACATAACGTACCAAACCCAATCAACACTTGATTTAGTAAAATGTTCATAACATTATCCTCCAATACAAAATTATATCATTCTTTATGCAACAAAGAAACTGATATAATATTGCATATCATGTTTGGTACGTAATAACAGTCGTTCAGAATCATTGTATTACCATTTGGTAATAGTAGGTGATATTCGCCAACTGCCTTGGCTACAACAATTGCTCAATTCCCTACTTTTAGAGACATGTCATCTTTTTCCAGTTCTCTACCTCTCCTTAGCCCATGTAACAAATTACAAACGTGGTATCTTGATCCGGTATTCAATACCCAAGACGTAGAGCAAACTGAGAAACAGTTCTCGGTAATGAACACACCCGAAGAAGATGTATCACCATGCTCTTTCTTCGTTCGGGTTGCGTAGGAATCCTGATGTTCCCCTATTCTTTACTCGGACTTATGGCAGTCATAAGTAAAAGCGGAACCAACGTTCCACAGCTCAGTATAATAGGCGGGTTCGGTCAATACATCCATATTATTATCTTGATTAAAACGTGTCATTGGTCACTACCTGGAGAGAGAGAGAGAGAGAGAAGGAAACGCTTTAGCGTGCGCTGTTTGCAAAATTAGATTGGTTATTATCTTATCTAATCAGGATGGCTCCCACGGTTTTTATCAAATCTTCCTTCAAACCATAAAATGTAAGATTAGCCAGGATTAATTACACCCTATAAGTTCGCCAATCGGTCAGCCAGGCAGATATTAGTACTCCGAGGGAGTCTCCCCATGCTTTCGCATGGAACTAATTAAATAATCTCATTTCCACAGGTAACACCTTTCTTAGACACCTACTGGATCAGCTAATTGCAAAGTGGAAAACTCTTCCAGGAGTAACACTTACTCGCAGTGGGTATTGGGATCCAACTATCTCATAGAAGGTATGCAATCTCATTGCAAATTTCAACACTTGAAATTCCCAATATATGTTTTTACCCCTAGCAACTTATGACCTTAACTATGGTCAACAAATTATAAGCACTAGCCAAGTTCAACCTGTCATTTCGTGATTGAATTAAACCCACCCGCACGACCCTTAACTATGGTCGACAAGGATGTACGACTATCCTAATCTAATCACATCATATGTGGCAAATAAGCACTAGTCATCTACCGCACACTACGCCTTGACTATGGTCAACAAACACAGCATGAATACTAAATAGCACTTATCTGAAATGACGGAGGGCTACGACTGGTTTTGCAGAAAATCTTTAACATAATGAACTTTATATCGTTGTAGAATCTAGTAATTTGAAAAGGAGTGGTTTTTGTAGCATTTGCTAGTTTTGCTAAATATGTCACTCCCGGTGAAAGGATCTCATACTCTTTCCTCATCGAATGAGGTGCTTGATATTCATCAAGGAATACCACTATACAAAACAAGAACTAAAGAAGCTATCAAAAACAAAACCGAGTGGGTTGTAGAA
The DNA here is from genome assembly GCA_030015575.1 of Agapanthus africanus. Lineage (NCBI taxonomy): Eukaryota > Viridiplantae > Streptophyta > Magnoliopsida > Asparagales > Amaryllidaceae > Agapanthus > Agapanthus africanus. The sequence goes on from JASDDO010000014.1 coordinate 599,245,484, forward strand.
TTTGCTAATTTTGCTAAAGAGCTCACTCCCGGTGAAGAGATCTCGGCTCTTTCCTCATCGAATGAGGTGCTGGATATTCATCAATGAATACCACTATGAAAAGCAAGCACTAGAGCTATCTTTTTAAAATTTTGATTCTACGACATCTTTAGGTTTCTTTTCTTTCCATTAATCTCATTAATGAAGTCCCATCATTTATGTTTCCTAAACATCACAGAAAAGAAACAAAAATAGAACGTACGCTTATGCCATCCGCATTCGCCACGGGGCATCATCATGCACCGTTAGGTTACTTAACTAACGACAGAGCGGGGGATGGACTAGCGCGGTGCAAAAATAAGCAACGTTTATTATATGTATCATATATATATAGCATTTGTCACACGCATTTTATATGATCACATCACAGAACTGAAGCAGCAGAAGTCAACATATGAAATATTGGATATATTAGGAGGTCCGTGCTTTAAATTCAGCCAGTAATAAAAAAATACGGATTCCACGGTCATGATGAATAGATAAACCCACATCCGTAGACCCCTACGAGAGCGGCAAGCAACCCTGCCAATTCTAGAGGTAGGAGACCCGGTCTCGACTCCTCGAGAGGGACTCCCACTGGACTCTAGAACCCGGTTACTTGTGCTCCCCTCCTTGGGTCTATCCTAATGAGGAAAAGTAAATAATATACATCAATGGTGACATCATCCTCAACCCAAAAGCGTCCTAATAAAAGAATATTACATACATTTTTACATGAATGAAAATAGAAAAACTCTCATCTCACGCAAAAACCCCTGGCTATTCAATCACGACGATCCAATATAACATATCACAGCAACGCATAATATCACATGTCATCAACGTAAGTAAATATGTGTATCCCGAATGTCGTTGACGTATAGCAACGAGATCGGGGATACACCACATATTACACTTACGGTCGCAGAAAAAAATGAAAAACTACAATAATTAGAATCCGCAAACGCCTTAGACATCATAAACCCGGAATGTCTCATATTCCGAATTTCATGCCTAACCTATAAACCTTGCATTTTAGTCTCAAACTGAAAACACTTTTCAATAAGCAGTCGGATAATTCAACAAGATTCCCGACTAAGTGATCGCATACAATATGCGATTGCGACGGAATTTTGATCTGAATCGAAACTCCGTGGCGATCGATCAACCGAGACTAAAACACTAGATTTATAAAACACTAAATAGTTTTCTCAAAACTAATTGTTGTGGATTCCAAATATTGTATCATATATCATTATAATCTAGATGACGTTAAACATTTCGATCGAATTATGAAACACCCACAAATCACAGAGACCTCAACAACTTGAGCCTCACTAAAAATACCCAGAAAGTGCCAAATATCACAATGGAGTAGTACAAGAAAAATGGCCCTCAATTCCAGAAAAATGCGGCAGAACCGCGGCCAAACTAGGGTTTAGGCCACGGTTCCGCGGTGATTTGTTGGAATTAAGTCATCGTAATTCTTGGGGCTCCATCAAATAACCTGCACAATTTTCTGTATATTTTTAATTTGAAAATTTTCAACTTTTGAAAAATTGGACAAAAACTTGTCTAAAATCGGGTTTCGAAGTTCATCGAATACTTTAACGTCGTTTAGACGTCCCCTAATGTTCTAGCTTGGCTCTGATACCATGAAAGTGTGTCCTAGCACCACCATGAGGTTTAAACCGGCACCAAGCATGCAATTTAAAAAATTTCTTGGTGCTAAGCTACACTTACCAAAGATCTAACAAGATTATTAGGGTTTAGCATGATATGATAAGAAGAACTATACTAAGTGATGAAACTACAACCTTTGTAGATCGTGTCCTTTTCTTCTAAAGCTCCGGGCAGTAGTCCCTACGACTCTTCTATGCTCCACTTGAATAAGTGCACGAACTTGCTTCGCGATCTTCGTGTCGAAGATGATCGACTCAAAATTCCTCTAATCTAAGCTACGTCTTCAATAAACTCTCTTTAGTGAAGGAAACACCCTAAACTCAAGTGCTAATCAAGTGTAGGATGGTGAAGTAGGGGTTGTAAGCTCACTAAGTTGATACAAAGCCCTATGGTTCACATCACATGTGAGGGTTAGGGTTTTGAGGTGGAGGAAGAAGAAGATGGAAAGAGCTAGAGAGTGAAAAATGAGCTAAGGAAAATGAACTCAAAAAAATATCAAGTGAAGAAATGGCTTCTTACTTCAACTCACTTATTGAAGCATCAATATATTCCAATAATATATTAGAACCATGTTTCAATAGTGAATCAAGAGTAATAAACAAATGATAAATGCCATGCTTCATCCCATACTCAATATGTCTCCCATTTTCTACCTCAATATTCTATTTTCTCAAAATAGAAAATCCAACCATGCTTCATTTAATACGCGCGCGCGCGCGCGCACACACACACATATCAAATGTGTGTGTGTGGATTAATATATATTAAGAAAATAATTAGTGAGCAATAATATTAGTTAATATATAATTATATCAAATATAAATATATATCAAATATAAATATATATCAAATTATTAAATCAACACTTGATTTAATAATCCAGTTATATAATATATAACCGAATAATATCATTTATCTGTATATCACATTATCAAATCAACACTTGATTCAATAATCCGGTTATATCACATATAACCTAACTGATATCAAATTACCACCAGATTAGAAGATGGTATCACATACTCGTCAATACGCCAGCAGTAGGTAATGATCACATCAGTTACCCACAAGCCGTCAACGGTGCTAGCTGGACGTAACGGCTACCCAGGTATTGATCGAATAGAAGATCAACAAGCAAGCTTGTCCAAACTCCCATGAATCCTATAAGTAACACTTACCGTATAGTCCGGTCTCTTTGTCTGATATGTCGCATATTGATTGACACGCTTTTGGCGTGTCGGGTTTTAAGCTCTAAAGTTAACTGCAATCAGGACGGTATCGCTTTGCAGCTAGCCGCGATGAGTATGGGTCGTCCGTAGGGAGACGGAGCGTTTCAAGTTCTTGTTTTCACGAGTTAATGCACGAGGCGGAATTGTTCGTATCTAACCTATGTGTATATATGCAAAGTAGAAGTTGTTAGGATTAGATAGGTTACTGTAAGTTAAGGAAATCCTTATGCAGTCCTCTGTGCCGAACCTAACCATTGAAGCCAGATCAATCGGCAACAACGTGGATTAGGGTGCTTAAGCACGGTATTAGTGAAATCCGGCTTATTGACCCTTGTCCGTCCGTTCTTGTTGCTTTCTTTCGCCTCTGGCCAAACCGAACGCAACTGGTCACAGTTAGGAATCACCGATACCTTGGTAGGGTAGGGTGCCTAACGGAGCGCTTGCGTAAGGTTTGGGCGGAGTTCAATTGGAAAATACGGGCAAAGGAAATGAGAAACGAAAACTTAACTTACAAAACCAATCTTTTTCCTAACAACACAAATATTCACAACCCATCACAACAACAAAGAAAAGAAAAACACACTGCAAGAAATTAAATGACATGGTAATAAAATTGCAAGTAAGTAAAGCATGGAAATAAATTGCAAGAAAGTAAAGAAAGAAATAAAGATACTAGGAACCCAAGAATGAAAGCTTTATTAATCTTCAAGTAATGATACAACCCTTGAGATCAATAACCAAAACTTAAACTTTCAAGCTCAATGAAGAGGTTGCAAGATCAAGAGAAGGCAAAGAACTCAAGGGGGACTAGCTATATACAAGAACAAAAAGAAAACAGAAAGAGTATGAAGTCTTGAACAAAACATGGACAATGAATTCACCCCCTCTCCTTGCTCACTGGTCTGCTTTTATAGGCACGAAAGAAGAATAAACAAGTAATAAAAATAGGTTAATGTGACTTCAAGGGATTGACAGTAGAAAACTGGGGCTCATTGGGTAAAAGGGGGTCGGCGAGCTCGGATCTTTGAAGGGTATGGCCGGCCCAAAACTGAGCATCATGGCTCGTTTTTGTGCTATGGTCTGGTGTTCTCTCGACAAGTCCACTGATACAGCTAGATTTGTCTCTATGGATTTGGTCTGCACTCAGGGATTTGAAGGGAAACTTGATGCTACACATCACATCATATCTTTTTGCATTAAACACACATCACCTCACTTGCACAAGTTGTGTGCCAGGGGCAGCCCCCCTCTCTAGGTCCATGAACTAACAAGCTAGTGTACACACTTGTATGTGTTGGACCATTTAGATAAAAAGTGTGTACACATGCATGTTGCAAAAAGAAAATCATGAAATATCGGCCGGTTTCCAGTTCCGGTTGCAGTGTCGGCTCGCAAACGTTATATCCCTAATTTTGAGTGTATTTCCAGTATTTTGTCACGGATACATGTAATCTGTAACTACTGAGCAGACACTGTTAATAGTACCGATATATACAAAAAAAAAATAGATGATGAATGAGCGGTATTGAAATGCAGTTTTCTGAGATGAATAAATACCCCCAAACTTATCTTTTGCTCGTCCCGAGCAAAATAAAATCCTAGCCTCACTTTCGCAGGGAATGCGATTGCACTGAGCTCTTGCAACAAGCCGTTAAACCTCTAGGTGTCCCTAGTAGGAGGAGTGTTGTCTCTTGAGGGTTTTCAGCGGATTACACCCACAAAATCTCGTCAAGCTAGTTTCATAAGTTAACGTTGATTCTACTCCTACAGTTTAGTATCTAAGTTAGAAATTCTATCATCATAAGTTAGAAATATTCAACCCTTATTTTTCACACCTCCTATTTATTCAACCTCAGATCCTATGCGTTTTTACAGTTTAGAAAGATCTCAGTATCTCTTGAGTTTTCCTTCTAAAGTGCGGTCTCCAATCAGGAATTTTTATCAACTTTACAAAAAACATAAGTCTTATTCTTTATTCCTATCTTTCCTCCAAACATCGATTGTATACCCCTACGTGTGTGTAAATTTTTACCCCTGCACTCAAGAATTCAATTCAAGCTATAGTACCCTTACCCTAATACCTAATACTACTTCTTTTCGTTAAATGATGGACGGTGTTGCGCACACACCTTTCATGCGACTATTAATGCTTCTTGAGGCACTAATAGCCGATTACTGAATGTGTGAGCTTAAAGCGTAAATAGCAGTTTCTAGGTCTTGACTTTATTTATTTATTATTCTTTTCTTTATTTTTCTTTCTCAAGACCGGATATATTTTTTCAATGATGCTCTTTTGGTGTTTATCTTTAAATACCATTTTTTCTTTCATACTGGGTTTTCAGGCAAGAGTATTTCTAGGTATCCTCTACTATCCCAAGTTTCAAGGTGTATGTATGTGCAGTTTGTAGGGTATATACTTTCTAAATTTGGATTTAAGAATAGAAACTATTTTTCAGACTTATCCTTCAGTAAAGCTTTCAATATTTTCCCTTCATCTCGACTTAACTCAAGAACTGAACTCAAGATTACCTACTTCTATAAAAAAAAAAGCTGTAAGGACGTAAAATTATCAAGGTTTAAACAGAAGGAGGGTTATTTTTAGGGTTTTCAATTCCTAAGCCTAGAATTTAGTTATTTCTAACGTATTAACTAAACTTTCGGAATAAAATCTAAGTTACCCTATTAGCTAACTTGACGACAAAGTTTTTATATTTTTGGAAAAAATTTCGATTTTTGTGGGTTTTTAAATATGTATGCAATTGAAAAATATACACATGAATGCAAAGGAAGAAAGCTTACCGAGCACACCCCCAAACTTAAACTAGACAATGCCCTCACTATCAGGCTACACCAAGAGGGTCAAAATTATCGGCGCTCCCTACAAATTTTTATACAAAACAAAAAACCAACCAAAAATATATATACACAAAAAGGTCCCCCCTAAAGTTAAGTGAAACAGTGTCTCCACTGTTTAGCGTTGAAGTTCAGGATTAGGGGGGAGAGAACAGTATCAATCTATACAAGGCCTTACACAGGCCAAAAGTTAGCACCAACCATTCAAAAAATTTATCGCTGTAATGTGCAGGTTGGTGAAAGAATGCGGAGAGGAAAGAAATGGAGAATACGTGAGACCGTATGCGGATAGAAGAGGGACACGGTCTCGGTGGAGAAGAATGGCAGAAGGGAGAAAGAAGTGGAATACGAACTTGAGGGTGGAAATGGAGTGAATAAATTAGTACAATTTTTGATGACCGATGTGTAATAAGCGATTGTACCAATATATTAACCCATCGAGAAATGGGGTCAAATCTCTCAAGATTCGTGAGAAAACATGGGTAGACCGAACTTGGTAAACCAGACATAAGTTATGATGGTGATACGGTTTCTTGCAAGGTCGGAACGATGGAAAGGATGGAGGGAAGTGATCGAGGAGGGGTATCGGGTAAAGGTTCCGAAGGGTGTATACAGTCAATGAAAGAGATAGGATGAATTGGAAAATCCGACTCATCAAGTAAAACTGGTTCATCCTCAAAAATATCCTCAAAATTCTCCTAAAAAATTATCTCATCCATGCATTTATCATCAATATCTAGACGCATATGAAGTTCGGGAAAAACAGTTAATGACTCGGGATGATGTCCACATGGAAGTGAAAGGACATGATGAATTGGAGAGACAAACTCATCCAAAGCTGTGGGTTCATCATCTAAAATATTCCCAGCGTCAATATCCTTAATCAAGTGAAAATCAATATTCTCATACATCTCATCAAAAGCATGGATTTCAATCAATTCAGGTTCTGGAGTGAAGGTGTAGAGGTCAAAAGGGTTGCGATTGGTTTCACTTAACAGGGTCTGTCACGCCCCGCTTCCCAGTGTACGGCGAAGTGGACGCGACAAGGTCCGCTACGTATGTACTCAGAAGTACATACGCTAAGCGTAGCTAAGCAATATAAAGTAAATCACAAGAGACGAATCATATAGAAATAACAGCAACTTTTATTAATAACATTCTTTGTACAATGCATGAAAAGAAAATACAACTGGAATGAAAAGCAATGCCTAAACGGTGGCATAACAGAAAATGAAAATACTGGAAAGAACAAGGTACAATTATCTAGAGCTCTGGGTCTTCTTAGAACTGCTCCAAATCTTCACCGGTGGGCTCAGTCTCAGCTTGGTCCAACGTACCTGACGACATTCAAAGAAGAAAGAAATAGAATGTCGTCAGCGAACAGGTCGCTCGGTAAGTCCCAAAGATAAGGAAGAATGATAATGACAGAGTAACAGTATTTTCTAAAGTATTATATTGTTGAATATTATGGAACATTGTTTAACGCTGTTGTTTGTAATTTGGTACAGAAGGATGCCAGTGTATACGAGGGGGATCTCTATATGCTAGAGATCAGGGCAAAAGGAAAGTACAAGGAACCGTTATGCCACGGTACAACAGCAATAGGATTCAGGTTAGGTGTCTTAATCTGACCACCTCGTGCCACCTTTAACACCTTCCGTACCAATCTACCCCTTTAAACCCCGTAGTGTTTTAACGGTATTGTAGTATTGGAATATGTAAGTTGGGTGACTGACCAAAACCATGATATCAGTAAACATGTTGTAACTGTATAATCAGGTAAATGGAATATCAGGATAATGGATGAATATCCATGGTTTGATTCAGTCAAAAAGAATATATTGTTAACTGGATTCAGGGATTCATGTATTCAAATTGTGTTGGAATATAAAGGAATATAGATTGACTTGAATCATATTCAAGTCAGAAATAGTCAGACTCTAACCCGAGTCAGACTAAAAGAAGAGAATTTGAAGTTCAATATTAGCTAGGGGCCTTATTGTAATTTGTAAAACTTGAGGGGTTTTTATGAAAAAATACTTTTGTATAGTTTTCAAAATACACCTCAAGTATTTATTATTCGTCTTTAATGTTATAATGAATGTGAATTTTATTTGTGTTATTCTAGTGAATATATCCTAATAAAAATATTAATTGTTTTATCTGAAATTCATGGTATTTTAGTGTAACTTTTAATCTTGTAATTTTAGGAAAATGTGGAAACTTTATATTATGATAAAATAGATGTCTAAATGATAAATAAATATATATTAATACAAGAATAATTTTAAATAAATATTTTATTTTCAAAAATCTCATTTTCCTTAAATGTCGTATTTTAAACCTTTCGAGACCGAATGCTCCTTGCGGAGGTCTGAATCTCACACTACTAGCCTGCGGGTGCACGATGAACCGTACTATCCCTAACAGGTTCCCCAAAAGTGGGTTGTAGCGGCGCTTTGTTTAGGTTTAACAAATACTTTTCATTTGGGAAAACGGTTTTATAAATATAGGGTATTTATTTGCAAAAGAGTATAGTTTTCCGTATTTTAGTTGTTAGGGTTTCCTAAGCCAACTAGTCTATTTCTAAGGTCTAAACGATGAGTCATTAGAAGCCTCAAATCGCCTCTTCACCGTCAATTGCGGCCAGGTAAGTGCCAGGTAAGTGGGAAGGAACCACAGTCGTGGGCCTAATTAAAAACCACTAGCCTAGACACACTTGCCTAGACACCACAAGACAGTTTAGATAAACGATCGATGTCCATGACCAATCGTGCTTTCATTTTATAAAAGATTTTATTTAGAAAAGTTTACAACTTGAAACTTTCAATAAAGGTTATAAAGATTAGGGTATTTTAGTGAAAAGTCCTGCAATTTCGTATTCTATGGTTTGATATTTATCAATTAGGGTTATATTGAGTGTGTGTAGAGGTAGATCATTACCTCGTGACTTATTTTAAGTTTTGGTTAAGTTTAAAGGTAAAACATGACATGTTAAAGTTGAAGGTATTAAAGCGCAAGAATACGGTATTCGAAAGCGTTATCATTTTTTGTGTGAAATTTCATTCAAATTGGGTTCTACAAGTTTAGTGATCAAGATAAACCTATTTAGGAGTGAGGGAATTAATTAAACTAAGAAAAATGAACTTCATGGTATTTTTAGGAAAAGAATACGGTTTTGCAAAGAACTTATCATTTCATGTGAAATTTTTTGAATAAATTGGTTTATGGGTGATTAATAGTCAACATGAATATGGGTAGATATTATGTATTAGGTGACAAGTGGAAATTTATAGAAAAACCGAATCGGAAATCGGTTTGTCCGATTTCCGTCGGGTTCCAAAAAGTCGTATTTTTACATTTATAGAAAAGAGATGTGGTGGTTGTCGATTTATAGAAGGGATGGGACTTACGGTTTGGACAAGCTAAGGAAGCTAAGGGATGTGGTGGTTGTCGATTCGTCGAAAACGTCGCGAAGGTACTGATCCGGTCACCGGAATCCGTCCTCGATTTTGGCAGCGCTTCGCTTCTCGCTCTTCGTACCGAGTTCTCAAGAATTTGGGAGAGTGGACTTAGAGTTGTGAGGTGAAATGGTAGAGAGTAGGGGTCTTTATATAGGGCTAGGCTAGGGTTAGGGTTTGGATTAAAAAATATTTAAAAAATCATTAAAAATTCATTAATTTTGGTCTTAAAAGAGATTTAATTGAAATTGTGTAACAGTACTGGACATTTAGACTATACAGGGGGTTAGACCAGGTCAACACGAAAAATTTTCGTGTTGACGACTCGGCCGACCGGCCGAGTCCGGCCGGCGGCGCCGGCCGATTCGGCCGAGTCGCCGGCCGACTCGGCCGTGTCAGGGCCGAGTCAAGTGCCGCCGGGTGGGGTTCGGTCTGGGGGAGGTTTTGGTGTACTTTAATATTTTTAATTCGCAATAAATTGTAAGTTATGGTTGTTTAACCGTTTGACTTCTAAAAAAAATTAAAACAAAATGATATAAAATTATTATGTGGGGCATGGGATTCGAACTCTGGTAGCTTGGTTCAGCAGTGCAAGGTATTACCAATGAGCTACAAGCTCTTTCTTGTAATTATTGTGTTATTTAATTACTTAAACAGATAGCAGCAAGAATAAATACTCCTAGTATACATTAAATTTAAAGTAATTTCTTGTACACTAAAAATGGAGTTATTTCATTCTTGTAGCTTGTAATTAAAAACAAAAATAATTGCCTAAATCTTGTGCTCAGGCTTAAATACCCCTTTGTGGATTTTTGAAAAAATATTTGAAAAAAAATTGTATAGGAAATTTAGGGTTGTTACAGGGTCCCTTCACAATCGGGTAAATCAAACACTACAAATTCGCACAGCTCATTAAACATTCTATCTTCAATTGGTAAATTTTTTGGGACACTTGATAGACTTTTAAAACCGGAGTTGTGGAATTCAATTTGCAATGGGTAGGTTTGATTTGGAAAGGTGTACAGCTCACTCTCACGACTCAAATCCGCAACCTGTCCTACTGCCTCATCATACATTGGAAAATTTGGAGCTAGTTGGAAACTAGCTACCGGTCACTAGGTTGTATGAGAGCGGCCATGGACGCATTCAAATCCATCATTTGTTGGTATGACGCTACCCGAAAGTCTTCTAACGACTATTCCAGACTAAACATAGGTTGTGAAGGGGTTTCAGTAAAAGATTCAACGTTGGTTGGATACTGGAAACTCCCAAAAGGTTGTTCATAAGCAATGTCTAGGAAGGTGCAAAAGTTGGGTAGGATGGATAGGAATTGAATGGTTGGACAGGAGTAGGATCAACATTCGGATAAGAAGGTGATTGGAATTGTTGATCAAAAGAAGTTGCAATGGTGAAAGGATTGAAAGATCGGCTACGAGATTGTTCAATACGTTCAGCAATAGACATAGGTCTTGGAGTTACAAAAGGACTCTCAAAAGGGGTATCAACGTAAGAAGGTGGGGAAGGTTAAAACGGTTGATACAAAGTAGATTGCGGAGCCCAATTGGTTGCCCTAGACGCGTGTATCCGATCTTTCAAAGAAATTTTGGGCATGAAGGGATCGTTCGACGTTTGACCAAAGCAAGAACCGTAAGAAGTAATGTCTGGTTGTGGGTACCAAAGTTCGGCAAGAGGTTTTCTGGGTGGAGTACCCATGATATGAAGAGAAGGAGAGGAAGAGAGGAAAAAGAGGGGGAAAAGAATGTGATTTTTTTTTATATTTTTATTTTATGTTAGTTATTAACAGAAGAATGAAATATACACACAAAAAGAATCTGGACAAAAACAATCACGACACAGTACCACACACCTAATCGGTCTAGGGTTTACCTAGGTCAACTAGACCTGCTAATCAGTCGAAAATAGTGCATTCTCAACACGTCAATTTCCCTACTCTTATCAATCATGTACGGGTGTTTATTGTAAATATAACACAGATTACGAATTCACGTGGAAAATACCAAATACCCTGTGTTATAGTTATAATAGACATTCTAAAGGGAAATTAAGTGTTTATTACTACTCGCATTGATCTGTATATCTCAACACTCATTTCGAGATTATGTGCAGGAAATTCTCCAGGTTAAAGAGCCGGAACTGCTAAAAGTGCCGATAAAATACAGCAAGTCAAAGACTTGAGATCTGGCAACAATTAAGAAAGAAATATAAGATTCCAGGCATCAGGAAATAACCATAAAGATAAAACCAGAAGATACCAGAAAATTCATGCACTGAGTCACTCAAAGGGCCGCGGATCCGCGGCCGAGTCAGGCCAATCCGCCGTAGATCTGCGGCCGTTCTGACTCGTCGGCGGTGGGAACTTTTTGCAGAGGTTCTCTTCAATGGTCAAACTTCTTCAAGACGCTGCAAAGTCCCTAGATTTCTCTAGAAGCTTCCCTTCTAACAGCCAAGTTTCTTGTGCAAGTTTGATACCTACTAAGCTTCTCATGCAAGCCTCATAACAACCAAGCTTCCTTGAGAAGATTGACCTATCTTCTAAGGGAAGCTTAAGGGAAAACTATAAAAGGGCACATATGGCTTCATTACAAAGTTTTGTTTGATAGTAGTTGAGTTGCTAATCAATATACATCAATTCACCCACAAGTTGAGTGACACAACTTGTAACTCAAAACCCTAGCCAAAATTCAATTCCAAAGCCAAATCAAGATTCATCGAGAAGCATCTCAAGCAAGCTTTCAACAAGCCTTTGAAGCAACGCCGATCTTCATCTGAGCAAAGATCCACGACGATCCGCGACTCAAGAAGATCGATGCGAAGCTAATTTCGGCCGATCTAGTTACCTTCTCAAATCTTGTAATTTTTGAGTGAATTGTACCTAATCACTGTAGGTTTGCTAGGCACGCGCACAAGGGTCTACGAGGCATCAACCATGCCCGATTAAAATTTTAGCCGTGCCGAACAACCCGAAGCCGGATCTTTAAACTAGGGTATAGGCGAAAACAAGCATGTTAAACTCTTTGACACTAAGTGAGAGGGATTACAACCTTTGTAGATCCGGTCCTTCACTTCTTAAGCTCCGTGTTGAAGTCCCTTCACTGCGATCATCGTGTTCCGGACTCTCGAGAGGGTTCACGAAGAGAATGATGCAACCTTGCTTCCGATCTTCGATAACATAGATGATCTACCTTGAAGTTTCATTAACACAAGCTAAAACTTACTAAATGAAGTGAACACCCTCATCTAAATGGCAAGGATAGATGAGGATGATGAAGTAGGATTTTTGCTCTCATTTATAATCTTTTTCTCACTCACTTTCATCACAGAAGAAAGCTTTTTCAAGAAGAAACTCAAGCAAGAAGAAGAAGAATGAATATGATCACTTAATCCTTTTGTGATGAACAATGAATTATTGTAGTGGTTGCAAATCTAACCAATGGTTAAGCATGAAAGAGTTAACCCTTGTAGTGAGTTAACTAGAGTTAATGGTTTGGATTGGGTTAACATAATATCTCACAAAAATATCAAGCAACCACAAAGTCAAAGCTTCATGAAGCTTCATGCAAAAGCTAACCCTAATCTAAACCCTAATCAAGTTTAAACCCTAAACCATTGTTAAATTTGTAACCCTAACATGTTACAATATTATATATCACATATACAATATATTTTGTAATAATAGAAAATAATACAATTAACATATATCGCATATATATCAATGTATTATCCCATGAGAAAATGAATCTTTTAGTGAGCTAATATTAGTTAATGTAATTTAATATATCATATATATTATTATACATTAAATTATCGAATCAACACTTGATCCGACAATCCGGCTATATCGCATATAACCGACTAATACGATGACCCGGCTATATCACATATACCCGGCCGATATCTCATATCGCGAGAATCCAATACGGTATCACATACCGCATTATCCTCGGTCCCGCACATATCACATATGTGCTCCTACTCCGTTTTGCCTGAGCCAAGAAACCTCTGTGTAGGACTCTAAAGAATCGTCAATACGCCGGCAGTAGGTGATGATCATATCAAACACCCACAAGCTGCAAGCGGTCAGCTAAACGTAACAACCACCCAGGTATTGAGCACTCAGAAGATCAACAAGCGAGCCTGTACATTCTCCTATGAATCCAAACAGTAACACTCCCGTACAGTCCGGTCTCATCGTCTGATATGTCGCATATCTCGCCTAGGGGTGGTAAACGTCAGACCCCAGTAGCTCGATAAGTCGTGTCGATATGAGCTCTATAACAGTTCGAGAAACTACTGATAACACTTACCAGTAAATCTCAGCAACCCTGGCCAGGGATTTCCGGTTATAGCCAATCGAACACAATGCAACATCAACTCCCTATACCGGGAGAGACGAATCCCCTCCTATCGCTCATTGCCTCCATGTGATTCGGGACTGTACCCAAAAGCCACCTTTTTGCACGCCCTCTTGGACGTGGTATGATGGAAATCAAAGCACAGTGGGAATCACACAAGACTCTATGACGATCTCGGGTCAACAGACTACTCTGTACCAGTGTCACCGGAGAACTGCCATCTGACGTGAGGTATAATAACATCTGGGAGTTATCGGCGAGTCCGTCCAGTGTACCCAGTCACCATTGAACACCCGTACACCATCCTTGATGTCAAACACCGATGGATATGGGATCATCCATCGCCCATCATATGGGTCAAGATGCATATACGCTAGTCTACTCTGGTGCATCGATGCCCTGTCTCGATACACCCACGACTAGGGACCTTGAAGGATGTACTTATGGACTACCATGTCCCCACTAGTATGATCCGCATCATAGTCCAGGCAGTCAAGTACATATCCTAAGGGCTTTATCAACATGTAATATAGAGACAATCAGAGTACATGTTAAGATAAAGTACAACCAGATAGCATACTATCATGTCGAGCAAGAAAGTCCTCCCTATATATGTCCAAGAATCCATTACAATATACATCGTATGTACAGTAATGGCCTCTAGGGCATACATATAACTAACAATCTCCCACTTGCACTAGGGCCATCTGTTGTGGTATCACATACCCAACAATTAGCTGCGGTTGAAGTATCTCATACTCAACCATCCCATAAAAGTCTCTACTGGGCAAAAGGCCTTTGTGAGTGGATCCGCGCTGTCGTCCTCTGTGTCTACTCTCCTAACTTCGATTTCCCTGGAGATCAACCATCTCCATGATCAGGTGATACTGCCTAAGAATTATATCTGGATTTCTGATGGGACGGTAGTTCCTTGGCTAAAGCCACAACTCCATTGTCACACAATGGTAGGAACCAAGTTCATCTCATGAACTTATATATATCCAGACTGCCTCTTTGGTAGCATCTTTGGTAACGATGTATCTTACCTTTAATCATCTAGTAAGTCACGGTATCTAGCTTGTAACTCTTCCAACATACCGTCCCTCCACTGAGGGTAAAGACAATGCCTGCGACTGACATTCAGTCGTCCTTATCATCCTGGAACCTTTCCAGTGATTCTCCCCAGGATCGATTGATACCATCTTACTACAACTAGTGAGAATCCTAACATCCAATTAGATCTATCTCATAGATCCAAAAAACCAGGATTTAGGAGGTATCACTTTGATCCTATATGGAGAATCCTTGTGATAAGCGGAGATTGACCGAGCGTAGCATAGGAAACTCCTTCCCTATCAAGAGTATGTCATCCACGTACTTGACGAGGATCATCACCATACTCCCTACTACCTTTTTGTATATACTTGGTTCATCTACCATTTTGATGAAGTCAAACTCTTTGACTATCACATCAAAACAGATGTTCCAACTCCGCGATGCCTGTTTTATCACATAAAATATCTTGCTCACGTTTCCGCTGCTCCCGCTGTCTACGAAGCCCTCTGGCTGTGTACTTATAGACGCTCTCTTCTAAAACATCATTTAGAAAAGCAGTCATGACACCCAACCACCAGATATCGTAGTCATGGTATGTAGCCGTGGCAAGTATGATCTGGATGGACTTAAGCATAGCTTTGAAAGTCTCAACTTTTCCATGTACACCTAGTAATCTTCTCAAGATATACTTGCTCCTGATGGGGATTTAAACCTTCAGATAGAGCAACCAAAGTCCATACTTTGTTGGTGTATAAGGATTCCATCTCAGATCGATAAGCATCCAGCCATTCTTACAGAGTCTCACTCCTGATGGCCAGCTTGAAACTAGTTGGGTCATCATCTCATGATGCAATCCTCGCTCCCACTGTCATAGAGAAACCGAAGTATCTCTCAGGTGGGTGAGGAACCCTACTAGATCGGCGGAGAGGCTGAGGTTCGTTGGAAACTATTAAATCCTTTGGTTCTACCAAATCATCAGCTGCAGTTTGTATAGCTGGAACCTTTCCAGTTCTACCTCATGACCACTAATTTTTCCATAAGAAATTCCCTTTCACAAAGGTGGAATGTTGAGAAATAAAACACTTTTGTTTCTCGGTTTGGTAGAAGATATTCCCTTGCGAATGCTTGGGATATCCAACAAACTTCTACAGATCTGACTTTACCTCGAGCTTGTCCGGATTTTGCTTTTCAGACATAGGCCGGACAACCCTAAATCTTGACTTACTTAAGATATGGGCTCTTCCCATTCCATATCACATATGAAGTGGTAGGCAACTGATTTGATTTGAACCCTATTCAATAGGTATCCAGCTTCTCAAGCGCATAACACCCAAAAGGAAATAGGAAACTCAGTAGTACTCATCATAGAGCACACCATATCACATAGGGTGCTATTGTTCCGCCCCGATACACCGGCGTGCTGTGGTGTATACGGAGGAGTAATGCTGAGAGAGAATCTCATTCTCCTTTATAATAGTCCAGGAATTCCGTGCTCAAGTATTCTCCTCCTTGATCACATCAAAGGACATAATACTTTTACCCGTATTTTGGTTCTCTACTTCTAACTTACATTCTGTGAATATCTCAAAAGCTTCGGACTTGTGTTTCAACAGGAACATATGTCTGAATCTTGAGAGATCATCAGAGAATGTAATGAAGTACAAAGAACCGGTCTTGGCATGTGTAGACAGGAGACTTTCATACATCAGCATGTATCAATCCCAAGAGCTTACTAACTCTATCTCTGTTTCCAATAAACAGAGCTGTGGTCATCTTATCTTTGTGACATGACCGGCAAGTTTCACAAGATGTAAATTCAAACAAATTTAAATATGCATCTTAATGTAACTTCAGCTAGTCGGGTCGCATTGATATGACCTAGTCTATAATGCTTCAAGAAGGATTCGTTCATTTCTGAACTCTTCCTCTTGTGTGTGTTCTGTATACTAAGAACTGTAGTTTGATTTAGAACGTCAATACTTTTAGATAACGTGCCTGAACCGATCAACTCTTGATATAGGAAATGTTCAAAACATTATCCAACAATACAAAATTATATCCTTTCTTTACTAATAAAGAGATTGATACGATGTTGTATATCAGGTTCGGTATCTAATAACATTCGTTCAGAATCAATTTATTCTGGTAATACAGGGTGATAGTGACCAACAGACTTGGCTGCAACACTTGCACTGTTTCTATCTCATGAAACTTATCACCCGTTCTCAGTTCTCTACCTATCTGTAGCCCATGTAACAGATTACATATGCGGGATCATGATCCGGTATCTCATACCCAGGACGTAAAGGATACTGAGAAACAGTTCTATGTAATGAACACACCCGAAGATGATGTATCAACAAGCACTTTCTTCGTTTGGGCGGCACGGGAAATCTGGTATTCCCCAATTTCCTGCTCTGTCTTATAATACTTATAAGTTGGAGTGGTACCAACGTTCCCCAGCTCAGTATAACAAGCGGGTTCGGTCAATATATCCGTATTATTATCTTGATTAAGGCATGATATGGTCGCTACCTGGAAAGAGAGAGAAGAAAACACTCAGCGTATGCTCTTGCAAGATTAGATTGGTTATCTAATATATCTAATCAGGATGTCTCCCACTGTTTTAATCAAATCTTCCTTCAAACCCTAAAAGGAACGACTAGCCGGGATTAATTACACGCTACAAGTTCGCCAATCTTTCAGCCAGGCCAGTGTCGGTACTTTGAGGGAGGTGCCCCGTGCTTTCGCACGGACCTAATTAAAGTAAACCTCGTTTTCCCAGGGGTGTAACCCTGTTAACACCTTTCTAGACACCTACTTGATCGGCTAATTGTAATGCGTAAAACTCTCCCAGGAGTAACTCTTACTCGCAGCGGGTATCGGGATCCAACTATCTCATAGAAGGTATGCAATCTCATTGCAAATTTCAACACTTGAAATTCCCAATAATATTTTGCCCCAAGCGATCTATGACCTTTTCTGAGTCAACAAACCATAGACCGCAAGTAAAGTTCAACCCGTCATTTCCCGATTGAATTAAACCCACCCGCACGACCCTTGACTGAGTCAACAAGGCCGCACGACTACCCTAATCTAATGGCATCATATGCTTTGCAGATAAGTACTAATCAGCTACCGCACACTACGCCTTGACTGAGTCAACAAACGCAGCACGAATACTAACTATTACTTATCTGAAATGACGGAGGGCTACGACAAGTTTTTAAGAAAACCCTTTGCGTAATGAACTTTATATCGTTGTAGAATCGAGTGATTTTAAATGGAGTGTTTTTTAGGCTTTTCTAGTTTTGCTAAAGGGGTCACTCCCGATGAAGGGATCGTCGGCCCTTTCCTCATCGAATAAGGTGCAGGGTATATCATATATACCGCTATGCAAAGCAAGAAATATAGAAACAATCAAAAGACAAACCGAGTTTGTAGCATCTGCTAGTTTCACTAAAGAGGTCACTCCCGGTGAAGGGATCTCGGCTCTTTCCTTATCAAGGAAAGGACAAGGGATGGTGAAGGAGAAACCCTAGTATCTTCAATAGATCCTTAAATCTCATTGATCGTCGTCGATCTAGCAACAAATCCTCAATAGATAAGAATTCGTAATCATTAGTATTCGTCATCACTATCAATTTGATCGATTCCTACAAGCTACTTTACAAATCTTGAGAATTCAATTGGTTTGGACATTTTCTTGATCTTTATTAATTCTTGATTTTAGATCTAATTTCTTTAGGTTTCTTGAAAATAAATTTCACAAATCTTAAATCATTTTCTTTTATCTTTTCTTTTCAACTTAACTAAAACAAATTCAAACAAATTCACACAATCTCAGTAGACGATCCGCTCTCGCTAACGAAACTACAATAGACACCATTATTGATTGCGGTATAAATTTCTTTGGTTGTGATTAAAACTTTTCCATACACACGAAGATGATCAATCAAATGGCGCTGTTGCCGGGGATCGTGTGCTAATTTGTTCGTTTTTTTATAATTTGAGTTGGAAAATTTATTATTCCATCAGAATTTTTAGATCAAAATTCGCAACAAGCACTTAACGATTTGTTGTGATTTGTTGCAAGGAGATATGGAATCTCTGGAGCGAGAGGAAAATTTTTTAGGACATCTCAAAAAGTCCAGAGAGGCAATTGGAGCAGTTGCTGAAATTTTTGTGCAGGAATTACACTATACAACCGCGCATCCGCGGCATCAAGGGCTTATAGTGGCGGTTCCGCCGCGATATTAGAGCTTCACTGCACAAAATTTTCTAGATGAATCTATGTCTTTCTTATCTCCTCTCTGATCTGCTCCATTAACCAATTTCTACAGGTTTCTTTGCAAAAATTTGCAGTGCCGCTAAAAAGAAAAATTGTTGCGTGTTTAATCTTGGGTGTTTGCATATTTTAACACGGAAACTAAAGGGCAAAAGACCAAATTCAGATTAGGTGGGGAGTTCATTACCCTTCCTAAGCCCCGGAAATCACAAACTTGCATCCGCATCACCCTCATTAACTAAAAAATTACTAGACAAGACATTAAGGACCGTCGTGCTCACTTAGGACAGAAGGAGGTCGTAGGTAATCTATTGCTTATCCGCATTTCTTTTGTGGTGTCTAAGGCAAGTGTGTCTAAAACAAGTGGTTACTTAATTAGGCCCACTACTTAGGTAGTGGAGAACCTCCCACTTACCTGGCACTTACCTGGCCACAGAAGGAGCAAAGAGGCAGTAGAGGATCTATCTTGCGACTTGTCTTCTGGAAGTCTAGGAGCGGTCTAGAGCCTTGACTTAGGTGACCACTAGATTTAGGGTTGCTTGTGTATTGTTTGTATGAATTTTCAAAAATCCGTCTATTTTTACAAACCAAACACCAACTCATCTTTTCCTTAATTATCACAACGCTGCCACTTGTGCTAAACCATTTAGTGCATGCTCGGCTGGATATGGGATTCTAGTGCCCGTCTTGTCTGTGTTCCTCCTATCGACTCCGAAGTCGGTAATTCTACATCTACTTTTTCTTCACCCACTACCACACCCACTTCGATGGACGGTTCTCCATCGAACTTATTTAACACTACTCTGCCACCGTCCGCAGGTGCGCAGAATCCGCCCCGCATCTCTCTCCAAGAGAGATGTTACCCTATGCGAGGTCCTCTTTCGACCTGTCTCACCATTTCACCAGCCAATGGGGACAATTTCGAAATCAAACCATAATACATCAATCTCTTACGAAAATTTCACGGTCTCGAGTCTGAAGACGCATATGTCTTTATTACCAAATTTGAAAATGTATGCACTATGATGGGTACTTCACAGCTTTCTGTGGATGCTATGAGATTACGTCTTCTCCGATTCACTTTGTGTGATATAGCCGAGAACTGGTTTATAACACAGTCGCACATTCTATTTCGAACTGGGGAGAATTCGTGACAGCTTTCCTAAAGAAATTCTATCCTAATCATAAGACAGCTCCAGTCCGTAGCGAAATAAATCAATTTACCTAGCTTCCAAACGAACCATTCTCGAAGTGTTTTGAACGCTTCAAGGATCTGTTAGTTCAATGTTCTCATCACGGAATTCCTAGATGAGATCTGTGCAGAATCATATATGAGGGCATTAATTCTACAATAAAATAGAATCTTGAATCCATGTGTCAAGGCACCTTCATGAATAAAGATGATGGTGAAGCCTGGAGATTTTTAAAAGATTTCGCTGAGAAAACTTTACAGTGGGAGAGTGTAAACCAGTCATCGTCTAGGGGTGACATTCATCAACTTGATGTTTCCATAGGAGTTAGAGCTGAAATGGCAGCAATGCAAAAGAAACTCGAAGCTATGGAACATAAATTTTTAGCAGCCTCCCTAAATCAGATGTCACTCTCCAAAACTGTCTATGGATACTGTTCTGATCCATCTCATCTTACGGAAGAATGTCCTTTAAATTCTCCGTTTCAAGGTCAAGAGCATACCAATGCTGCTTTCCAACAAAGACCTAGAAACGATCCGTACTCTTCCACTTATAATCAGGGTTGGAGGAATCACCCTAATTTTGCTTGGAACCAACAACAAACTTAAAACATGGTTCAAAATCAAAACAATTTCCAAAAGGGTCCTCCACCACAACAGCAACCACTTCAAATAAGTCAGCACCCCTACCAATCACTAAACTTTCAAAATCCGGTCAACACACCTGCACCGTATAAGCCTTTGCAGTTGACCGGTACTGATGACTCCTCTTCACTCGCACAAACCATGAATTTGATTCTGAAAAATTTCATGCATGTTTCGGCTGAGATTAAGTCTTCTGTCTATGATATAAAGAAAAACTCAGCCTCCCAAGCTGAGAGTATTAAATCGATGGAAGCACAAATTGTACAATTAAAAGCCGAGATGAGTGCTAGAAAGAAAGAGAAACTTCCGTCTCAACCCCTACCGAATCCTGGACATTCACAACACTACAATGTGAATACCATTACAACGTTGAGATCCGGAAGAGTGTTGAATAATCAAGTCGGCAAAGAGATTGATAATCATGAAGAATTAATCAATAACACCCCGGCTTTCACTTCCACTTTTCCTTCCACTTCCATATCTATTTCTACTTCTGATCCTTGTTCGTCTACTCCACCACCTTCGTGTGATCATATTCTTCGTTTTCCTCAAGGCTCGAACCCTCGGCATACCTCTTCTAATCTACCAAAGACGATCCCCACTCCTATTCTGGGATTAGTTCCACACACACCACCTTCTCCAATGTTGGACCCAACTATTATTGCTAAAGCTCCTTATCCGAATCGGTTAAGGGGAAACAAATCGAGTCCGCATATGGATAAGATTATGGAAATGTTCAAACAGGTTGACATCAATATTCCTCTCCTAGATGCTATTCAACAAGTCCCCGCTTATGGGAAAATTCTCAAAGACTTGTGCACTAGGAAGGGTAAGACTCAAGTGCCCAAAAAGGTATTCATGACAAATAATGTTAGCACTGCTTTTACCCCACAGTTACCAAAGAAACGTAAGGACCCAGGATGTCCTACTATCTCGATTTCTATTGGGGGTAAAAACATTAACCGTGCTTTACTTGACCTTGGCGTAAGTGTTAACCTGCTTCCATATTCTGTTTAAGAGCAGTTAGGGATTGGAGAGTTGAAACCAGCTCATTGCACTCTCCAAATGGTAGACCGTTCAATCACCAAACCTAGGGGTGAACTGAAGGATGTGTTGATAAAAGTCGATGAATTTATATTCCCTGTGGACTTTATTATTCTCGATACACAACCTGTAGCAAACCCAAATAACCAAATTCCGGTGATTTTGGGTCGACCATTCCTTACCACTACCAATGGTGTTATTAATTGTCTAAACCGTTCAATGAACCTATCTTTTGGAAAAATGACAATTGAACTGAACATATATAAAATTGGAAGTCAGCCGTCTGAACCCTCTGCTCATATACTTGATGTCTGTTCTGTCCACGAGATTGCTACTGAAAGCTGCGAAGTTGATGAACTTTGCTTTGATGATCTCGACAACACTAGCACATCAATCTTTGATCTTGCACATCTTAGTGAGGACACTCTTTCCACTCTTGAGTCTGAACTTTGTGACTCTTCACCTTCCGAGTCTATATCCGATGCCGGCTACGAGCTTCTTCGTGACTCCGAATATCATTCGCTGACCCCACCTTCTATAGTTTCTCCACCCGCATTAGATCTCAAACTTTTACCTTCTCATCTTAAATATGCATATTTAGGAGAGAATGAGTCTTTACCTGTGATCATATCCGCTTCTCTAGCCTTAAAGCAAGAGAATGCGCTTTTGACGATATTGAGATCTAATAGGCAGGCATTTGGTTGGACTATGGCTGACATCAAAGGGATTAGTCCCTTAATAGTTGAACATCATATACATATGATGGATGAAGCCAAGCCAACCCGAGAACCACAGAGACGGTTAAACCCCGTCATGAAGGATGCAGTAAAGAAAGAAATCGTCAAATGCCTTGACAGTGGTATCATTTACCCAATCTCCGATAGCCGATAGGTAAGTCCAATTCATGTAGTCCCTAAGAAATCTGGCATCACGGTCATAACAAATGAAGCAAATGAGTTAATCCAGACACACACTCAAACTGGGTGGCGTGTATGTATTGATTATAGAAAACTCAATGCCGCAACGAGGAAAGACCACTTTCCTCTACCTTTCATTGACCAGATGTTAGAACGCTTAGCTGGACGGGAATATTACTGCTTCATGTATGAATACTCTGGCTATAACCAGGTCCCTATTGCCGAAAAGGATCAAGACAAAACTACATTTACTTGTCCTTTTGGTACTTTTGCTTATAGACGCATGCCCTTTGGGTTATGCAATGCTCCAGCTACATTTTAGCGGTGCATGATGGGGATATTCTCGAACATGGCCGAGAATTTTCTGGAGATTTTCATGGACGATTTCTCGATATTCGGAGATTCTTTTACTGACTGCCTATCTCATCTTGACGCAGTTCTTGCTCGTTGTAAGGAGAAGAACTTAACCTTAAATTGGGGAAAATGTCATTTCATGGTCCAAGAGGGAATTGTACTTGGACATGTCATTTCACGGAAAGGCATTGAGGTTGACAAAGCTAAAATAGATGTCACTCATAACCTTCCTCATCCCAAATGCGTCAAGGATATACGATCTTTTCTTGGCCATGTAGGCTTTTACCGGAGATTCATTAAGAATTTTAGCAAAATTGCTAGACCCTTAACTCTTCTCTTGGCTAAGGACACAACCTTTCACTTTGACTCGGAGTGTGAGGCAGCATTTGACTCACTCAAACACTCTCTCACTACAGCCCCTGTTTTATCTTCTCCAGATTGGAACCACCCTTTTGAGCTTATGTGTGATGCATCGGATTTTGCAGTTGGTGCAGTCGTAGGACATCACATTAAAAAGATGCCACACGTGATCTATTATGCAAGTATGACCCTGAACGATGCTCAAATTAATTATACAACTACCGAAAAAGAACTTTTGGCAGTTGTATTTGCATTAGAAAATTTTAGGCCTTACTTGATTGGCTCACTAATTGTTGTGTACACTGACCACTCCGCCTTGAAACATCTTTTGGCGAAGAAAGATGCTAAAGGTAGGCTAATACGTTGGATCCTTCTTTTACAAGAATTTGATCTTGTTATTAAAGATAAAAAAAAGGATGTGAAAATGTAGTAGCTGACCCTTTGTCGCGAATCTCTTCTTCACCTGTGACCCTGCCGATCAATGATTCTTTTCCAGATGAGCAACTCTTGAATGTATCCAACGAACCTTAGTTCGGGGATATTGTGAATTATCTTGCTACGGGACTTATTCCCTGTGAATGGTCGAAACAGGACAAACATCGATTTCCATCCCAAGTAAAACATTTTTACTGGGATGAACCATATCTGTTTAAGTATTGTCTTGACCAGATCATTCGCGGATGTGTCCCTAATGATGAATTCAAGAGTGTTCTATCTTTTTGTCATGATCAGGCATGTGGGGGTCATTTCGGTCCTCAAAAGACAGCGGAAAAGGTTTTGCAATGCGATTTTTATTGGTCGACTTTATTCAAAGATGCATTTGATCATTGCAAAACCTGTGCACATTGCTAACACACGGGTAGGATTTCTCGGAGAAATGAGATGCCACTTCAACCCATCTTGGTGGTTGAAATTTTTGACGTTTGGGGTATTGACTTTATTGGTCCTTTTCCCAACTCCTTTGGGAATTTGTACATATTGCTTGCGGTTGATTAAGTCTCGAAATGGATTGAAGTTATTCCTTGTCGCACTAATAACAACAAGGTTGCTATTAGGTTCCTTAAAGAAAATATCTTTTTGCGATTTGGACACCCTCGCGCTATCATTAGCGATAACGGGACGCATTTCTGCTGTAGGGTTACTAGACACACTAATGAGGCTCTACAAGGCATCGACCATGCCAAAATTAAATTTTTATGTGCCGAATAACACTAAGCAAGATCATTAACTAGAGTTTAGGCGAATCATTTAGCAAGTAAACAACTTTAAACTAAAGGGAACGCGATATACAACCTTTATAGATCGGTCCTCCACATCATTTGCTCCTTATTGAAGTCCCTTCGCTGCGATCAAGGTTCTCCCGGGCTCTTGCATGGCTTCACGACGCGAAGGATACGACCTTGCTTGAAGTCTCCGAGGCCGAAGATGATCTACGTCGAGGGAATTCCGACTCAAGCTTCCACTTCACTAACTTGAGAATTAGTGAAGCTAACACCCTATACTAAAGGGCTAGTCTAGTAGAGGATGGAGAAATAGGAAGTGGGTTCTCTTTAGAATTTTGTTTCTCACTTTCCTTCTCACTTTAGATCAAACCCTAGCAAGCTTTTCTCTTGCTCAATAAAGAAGAAGATGATGAGCAAAAGAAAAGAGATGAGGATAATGATTAAGTGAGTTTTTCTAACCATGGTGAGAGAGTATCATATACTAACCCTTGTAGATACTTTACCATAGCTAAGTGTAAATGGTTAGGTTAAACAAAGATCTAAGGTAAAACAAAACAAGTGGACTTTTTCAAAGCAACCACAAGCTTCATGCTTATGAAAAAAATTCCACTAATTTGTAATTACCTTAAATAAATGTAAACCACCATTTAAAAATAGAATGGTGTGAGTCTTGTACACCCATGTTTAGTGTATCATCAACCATGATACAAAACAAAACACTTTTAATATATATATCATATATATATATATATATATATATATATATATATATATATATTCAAGTGTGCAAGTGTGAGAAAAACCCTAAAGTGAATAAGTGTTAGCAAATGTAAATTAGTATATCTACTATACAATTATACACTTAATTATTAAATCAACACTTGACTTAATAATCCGGTCATATCTCATATTACCGGCTAACATCCATCGTATCGACTTATCGAATCAACACTTGATTCGACAACCCGGTCATATCATATATGACCGACCGATACTTAAAGTCGCGAGAATAGAATACGGTATCATATACACGCATTTATTCTCGGTCTCGCACATATCACATATGCGCTCCTATTTCGTTTCGCCTGAGCCAGTAAAACCTCTGTGTAGGACTCTAAAGACTCGTCAATACGCCGGCAGTAGGTGATGATCACATCACGCACCCACAAGCCGTCAACGGTACTAGCTGGACGTAACGGCTACCCGGGTATTGAGCGATCAGAAGATCAGCAAGCAAGCCCGCTCCAACTCCTGTGAAAGCCTGCCGGCAACACTTCCCGTACAGTCCGGTCTTCTCGTCTGATATATCGCATATCAAGTCTATGGGTGGTAAACGTCAGACCCCAATAACCGATAAGTCGTGCCGATGTGAGGCCCGTAACTGGTCGAGAAACTACTGGTAACACTTACCAGTAAATCTCTAATCAGCCCTGGCCAGGGACTTTCCTGTTACGGCCAATCGAGCACAGCGCAACATCAACCCCCAATACCGGGAGAGACAAAACCCCTCCTATCGCTCATTGCCTCCATGCGACTCGGGACTGTACCCAAAAACCACCGTTTTGCACGCCCTCATGGACGTGGTAAGGTGGAAATCAAAGCACAGTGGGAATCACACAAGACTCTATGACGATCTCGGGTCTACAGACTAACCTGCACAAGTGTCACCAGAGAACTGCCATCTGACGTGAGGTATAATACCATCTGGTAGTTCTCGGCGAGTCCGTCCAGTGTACCCAGTCTCCATTGAGCACCCGTATACCATCTCTGATGTCAAACACCAATGGATATGGGATCATCCATCGCCCATCTCATGGGTCGAGAAGCATATACGCTAGTCTACACTGGTATATCGATGCCCCGTCTCGATACACTCTCGACTAGGGACCTTAAAGGATGTACTTATGGACTACCATGTCCCCACTAGTATGATCCGCATAATAGTCCAGGTAGTCAAGTACACATCCTAAGGGCTTTACCGACATGTAACTATAAGACAGTATAAAGAAACAAGTATACATGTTAATGCAAAGAGCAACCAGATAGCATACTATCATGACGAGCAAGAAAGTCCTCTTTATATATGTCCAAGCATCCAATATAATATACATCATCTGTACAATACTGGCCTCTAGGGCATACATACAACTAACAATCTCCCACTTGCACTAGGGCCAGCTGCTGTAGTATCGCATACTGAGCATCCCGAAGAGTCTTTCAAACTGTATCTAGGGAATGGCCTTCGTGAGTAGATCCGCTGTGTTATTCTTCGTGTCAACCCTCCTGACCTCGATCTCCCGGCGATCAACTATCTCCCGGATCAGGTGATACCGCCTCAGAATATGCCTGGATCGCTGATGGGATCTGGGTTCCTTGGCCAAAGCCACCGCTCCATTGTTATCGCAATACAAAGGTATTGGATGCTCAATGGATGGAACCACTCCAAGTTCAGTAATGAACTTCTTGATCCAGACAGCCTCTTTGGCAGCATCGTTGACAGCGATGTATTCAGCCTCCATCGTCGAGTCTGCCACGGTTTCCTGCTTGGAACTCTTCCAGCTAACCGCCCTTCCGTAAAGGGTAAAGACAAATCCCGACTACGACTTAGAGTCGTCATTATCACTCTGGAAGCTTGAATCGGTAAAGGACTCCACTTGGAGTTCTCCGTTACCATACACGAAGAGCATCTCTTTAGTCCTTCGTAAGTACTTGAGAATGCTCTTCACAGCTGTCCAGTGACTCTCTCCAGGATCAGCTTGATACCTACTCACTACACTTAGTAAGTATGCTACATCGGGTCTGGTACATAGCATCGCGTACATGATAGAGCCTACTGCCGAAGCATAGGGTATCCCTTGCATGCGAGCTCTCTCCAAATCAGTCTTGGGAGACATCTCTTTGGAGAGAGTGAGCCCTGAGATCGTGGGTAAAAACCCACGTTTGGACTCTTCCATACTAAACCTCTTTAGTATGGTGTCAATGTACCTGGATTGGAACAATCCCAATATCCGTTTAGATCTATCTCTATAGATCATAATTCCCAATATGCAGAAGGCATCACCAAGATCTTTCATTGAGAATCTTTGTGATAAGAAGAGCTTCACCGATTGCAGCATAGGAATGTCATTTCCTATCAAGAGTATGTCATCCACGTATAATATGAGGAAGACAATCTTACTCTCTGCCACCTTCTTGTAGATACAAGGTTCATCTACGTTTTTGACGAAATCAAACTCTTTGATAACTACGTCAAAGCAGATGTTCCAACTCCGCGATGCTTGCTTCAATCCATAAATAGATTTAAGCAGCTTGCACACCTTCCCGCTGCTCCCACTATCTACGAAGCCCTCTGGCTGAGTCATGTACACGCACTCTTCTAAATCACCGTTTAGAAAAAATCACCGTTTAGAAAGGCGGTCTTAACATCCATTTGCCAGATTTCGTTGTCATGATATGCAGCGATGGTAAGCATGATCCGGATGGATTTAAGCATAGCCACTGGAGAAAAGGTTTCGTCATAGTGCACACCTGGTCTTTGACGAAAACCTTTTGCAACAAGTCTAGCTTTGAAAGTCTCCACTTTCCCATCTACACCATTTTTTTTCTTGAAGATCCACTTGCTCCCAATGGGTTTTACCCCTTCAGGAGCAACTTCCAAAGTCCATACTTTGTTGGTGTACATGGATTCCATCTCGGACCGCATTGCATCCAGCCATTTCACTGAGTCTCCACTCGTGATGGCCTGCTCGAAGCTAGTTGGGTCATCATCAACCATGATGCAATCCTCGCTCCCACCATCAATGAGAAATCCGTAGTATCTCTCAGATAGGTGAGGAACCCTACTAGATCGGCGGAGTGGCTGGGATTCATCGGAAACTACCAAATCCTCTGGTTCTACCAAGTCTTCTGTTGTGGTTTGTATTGCTGGAACCTCTTCCAGTTCTACCTCAATGCCACTAATTTGTTTCATAAGAAAACCTTTTTCTAAGAAAGTGGCATGTCGAGAAACAAACACCTTTTGTTCCTCGGGATGGTAGAAGATATACCCTTGTGAATTCTTGGGATATCCTACAAACTTACATAAGACTGATCTTGCCTCGAGTTTGTCCAGATTTTGTCTTTTTACATAGGCCGGACAACCCCATATCTTAATATAATTAAGATGTGGTCTCTTCCCTTTCCATATCTCATATGGAGTGGTAGGCACAGATTTGGTAGGAACTCTATTCAATAGGTCTATGGCTGTTTCAAGCGCATATCCCCAGAAGGAAATAGGTAACTCAGTTGTACTCATCATTGAGCGCACCATATCTAATAGGGTGCGGTTCCTCCGTTCCGATACACCGTTGTGCTGTGGTGTATATGGAGGAGTTAGCTGAGAGAGAATCCCATTCTCTTTTAGGAAGTCCAGGAATTCATTGCGTTTCATCAGGAACACATATCCGAATCTAGAGAGATCGTCAGTGAATGTAATGAAGTACGAAGAACCATCACTGGCATGTGTAGACATGGGACCGCATACATCACAATGTATCAGTCCCAAGAGTTCGGTAACTCTTTCTCCGTGTCCCGTAAACGGAGTTTTGGTCATCTTGCCTTTGAGACATGACTGGCAAGTGTTATAAGATGAAAATTCGAACGGTTTCAAATATCCATCTTTATGCAACTGAACTAGTCGTGTCGCATTGATGTGACCCAGTCTATAATGCCACAAGAAGGATTCGTTCAGTTCTGAACTCTTCCTCTTGTGTGTGTTTGTTATGCTTAGAACTGTTGATTGATTTAGAACATAAATGCCATTGCACAACGTGCCTGATCCAACCAACTTTTGGTTTAGGAAAATGTTCATAACATTATCCTGTAATACAAAATTATATCCCTCTTTGCTTAACAAAGAAACCGATATAATGTTGCATATCAGGTTCGGCATGAAATAGCATTCGTTCAGAATCAATGTATTCCAGTTGGCAATACAAGGTGATATTCCCTGACAGTTTTAGCTGCAACAATTGCACCATTTCCAACCCTTATGTCTTTATCACCTTCTTCAAGTTCTCTACCTTTCCTAAGCCCATGTAACTGATTACATATATGGGATCCTGACCCGGTATCTAATACCCAGGACGTAGAGCAAATGGAGAAACAGTTCTCTGTAACGAACACACCCGAAGAAAATGCATCAACATGTACTTTCTTCATTCGGGTGGCATGAGAATCCTGGTATTCCCCTATATCCTGTTCAGTCTTATAACTCTTATAAGAAAGAACGGAACCAACGTTCCCCAGCACAGTATAACATGCGGGTTCGGTCAATACATCCATATTATTATCTTTATTAAGGCATGATATGGTCGCTGCCTGGAGAGAGAGAGAAGAAAACACTTTAGCGTATGCTCTTGCAAGATCAGATTGGTTATTATCTTATCTAATCAGGATGGCTCCCACTGTTTTTTATCAAATCTTCCTTCAAACCCTAAAAGGAAAGACTAGCCGGGATTAATTACACCCTACAACTTCGCCAATCTTTCAGCCAGGCCAGTGTCGGTACTTTGAGGGAGGTTCCCCGTGCTTTCGCACGGACCTAATTAAAGTAAACCTCGTTTTCCCATAGGCGTAACCCCGTTGACACCTTTCTAGACACCTACTTGATCGGCTAATTGTCCTGTGTAAAACTCTCCCGGGAGTAACAATTACTCGCAGTGGGTATCGGGATCCAACTATCTCATAGAAGGTATGCAATCTCATTGCAAATCTCAACACTTGAAATTCCCGATAATATTTTTCCCCTAGCGTGCTATGACCTTGACGCATGCCAAACAACCCATAGTCCGCTAGTCAAGTTTAACCCGTACAATTCGTGATTGAATTAAACCCACCCGTACGACCCTTGACGCATGCCAAACAACGCCGTACGAATACCCTAATCCAATCGCATCTCATGCTACAGATAAGTAATAATCAGCTACCGTACACTACGCCTTGACGCATGCCAAACTACCGGAGCACGAATACTAAATATTACTTATCCGATTTGACGGAGGGCTACGCAGGTTTTTCAGAAAACCATAAGCGTAAAGAACTTTATATCGTCATAGAATTGAGTGAATTTTGAAATGGAGTGAATTTGAGGCTTTTATTAGTTTTGCTAAAGAGGTCACTCCCGGTGAAGGGATCTCGGCTCTTTCCTTATGGAATATGGTGTAGGATATATCATATGCATCACTATGCAAAGCAAAACTCCAAAAGCAATCAAAAGCAAATCGAGTGTTGTAGCATCTGCCAGTTTTACTAAAGAGGTCACTCCCGGTGAAGGGATCTCGGCTCTTTCCTAATCGAATAAGGTGCAGGGTATATCATATATACTGCTATGCAAAGCAAAACTGTAGCTACCTTTTTATTTAAAAATTTGTTTCTACAACATCTTTTAGGTTTCTTTTCTTTCATTAATCATATTAATGAAGTCCCATCATTTAAGTCACCTAAATATCACAGATAAATACGACGTACGCTTATGCCATCCGCATTCGCCTCGATGTCCCCTCGTGCACCGTTAGGTTAGGTAACTAACGGCAGAGCAGGACAGGGCTAGCGCGGGTGTAAAACATAAGTAACACCTATATAATATATCATATATACTATATACAGTATTTATCACAGAACATCAAATGATCACATCACAGATGTCGCAGCAGAAGAAACATATGAAACATTGGATATACTAGGACGTCCGTGTTTTATTTTGAGCCTATATAAAACATGGATTCCACGGTCGCGACGAATAGTCAAACCCACACCCCTAGACCCCTACGAGAGCGGCAAGCAATCCCACCAATTCTGGAGTTAGGAGACCCGGACTTGACTCCTCGAGTTGGTCTCCCACTGGACTCCAGAACCCGGTTACTTGTGCTCTCCACCTTGGGTCTATCCTAGTGCGGAAAAGTAAATAATATACAAATGGTGACAACAACCTCATCCCGGAAGTGCCCCAATAAAAGAATATTACATACAATTTATTTTACATGAATGAAAATAAAAACTCTCATCTCACATAAAACCCCCGGCTATTCAGAACGCGACGATCCAATATAACATATCTAGCAACACATAACATCACATGTCATCAACGTAAGTAAATATGCGCATCCCAATTGTTGTTGACATATAGCAACGAAACCGGCGATATCACATATTACACTTACGGTCACATAAAAGAAAGTGTAAAACTACAACATTTGGAATCCACAATCTCTTTAGACATCGTAAATCCGAAATATCACATATTTCGCATTTCATGCCTAACATGTATGAATTCCACATATTGTATCACATTCCAGATAAATAGACAGTATTAAACTTTCCGATCAAATAATCAAATACTCAAGATTTCCATAATAGCTCAACACTTGAGCGGAGTTTAAAGATTCCAGAATACGTTACAGTAGCAACGGTCCATCCGTAGAAGGGTCAAGCCAACGCCTCACATGTGGCATACCGTACTGCCCCAAACCCTAAGGTTCAAAGGGCAGTTCAAGACGGTCACATAATCGAGTTAAGGTTTGTTGTCTTCTAGAGGGTCCGTCACATTTCTTGCACGTTTTTCCGAAAGATTTAAACCCGAGAAAAATTCAACACTTGAATATTTTTCGTGTCGGGAAAAATTGAGTTAATGATATCCGTTCGAACATTTTAGTACTTTCTAAATTATCCGGAATAACAAAACAAAATTAAATTCTCCGATCGAATCGACGATTACAAAATGAACCCCTGAAAACTCAACACTTGAGTAAATTAAAAATACCCAGAAATTCACAATCACAGAATCTAGAATTACTGTGCAAACAGAAGATCCAGCGGTCACCATACTGCCGCGGTTCCGCGGCACAAGCAGGGATTTGCCGCGGAACCGCGGTCAACTTTTCGATTCACGTCCTCATTTTGCACAATAATTCTTATAAAACCATGCTGATTTTTTTAGATATTTTTAATTCACAAAAATCCCAGAATTTGAAAATTGTCCAGAGAGAGGGTCGTTTTGTCGTATTCGGGTTCGTTCGGAGTTTTAACTTCGTTAACGCATCGTCTAATACTCTAGCTAGGCTCTGATACTGCTGTAGGGTTACTAGGCATACTAATGAGGCTCTACAAGGCATCGACCATGCCAAAATTAAATTTTTATGTACCGAATAACACTAAGCAAGATCGTTAACTAGAGTTTAGGCGAATCATTTAGCAAGTAAACAACTTTACACTAAAGGGAACGCGATATACAACCTTTTTAGATCGGTCCACCACATCATTTGCTCCTTGTTGAAGTCCCTTCGCTGCGATCAAGGTTCTCCCGGGCTCTTGCATGGCTTCACGACGCGAAGGATACGACCTTGCTTGAAGTCTCCGAGGCCGAAGATGATCTACGTCGAGGGAATTCCGACTCAAGCTTCCACTTCACTAACTTGAGAATTAGTGAAGCTAACACCCTATACTAAAGGGCTAGTCTAGTAGAGGATGGAGAAATAGGAAGTGGGTTCTCTTTAGAATTTTGTTTCTCACTTTCTTTCTCACTTTAGATCAAACCCTAACAAGCTTTTCTCTTGCTCAATGAAGAAGAAGATGATGAGCAAAAGAAAAGATATGAGGATAATGATTAAGTGAGTTTTTCTAACCATGGTGAGAGAGTATCATATACTAACCCTTGTAGAGACTTTACCATAGCTAAGTGTAAATGGTTAGGTTAAACAAAGATCTAAGGTAAAATAAAGCAAGTGGACTCTTTCAAAGCAACCACAAGCTTCTACAAGCTTCATGCTTATGAAAGAAATTCCACTAATTTGTAATTACCATAAATAAATGTAAACCACCATTTAAAAATAGAATGGTGTGAGTCTTGTACACCCATGTTTAGTGTATCATCAACCATGATACAAAACAAAACACTTTTAATATATATATCATATATATATATATATTCAAGTGTGCAAGTGTGAGAAAAACCCTAAAGTGAATAAGTGTTAGCAAATGTAAATTAGTATATCTAATATACAATTATACACTTAATTATTAAATCAACACTTGACTTAATAATCCGGTCATATCTCATATTACCGGCTAACATCCATCGTATCGACTTATCGAATCAACACTTGATTCGATAACCCGGTCATATCATATATGACCGACCGATACTTAAAGTCGCGAGAATAGAATACGGTATCACATACACGCATTTATTCTCGGTCTCGCACATATCACATATGCGCTCCTATTTCGTTTCGCCTGAGCCAGTAAAACCTCCGTGTAGGACTCTAAAGACTCGTCAATACGCCGGCAGTAGGTGATGATCACATCACGCACCCACAAGCCGTCAGCGGTACTAGCTGGACGTAACGGCTACCCGGGTATTGAGCGATCAGAAGATCAGCAAGCAAGCCCGCTCCAACTCCTGTGAAAGCCTGCCGGCAACACTTCTCATACAGTCCGGTCTCCTCGTCTGATATGTCGCATATCAAGTCTAGGGGTGGTAAACGTCAGACCCCAATAACTGATAAGTCGTACCGATGTGAGGCCCATAACTGGTCGAGAAACTACTGGTAACACTTACCAGTAAATCTCTAATCATCCCTGGCCAGGGACTTTCCTGTTACGGCCAATCGAGCACAGCGCAACATCAACCCCCAATACCGGGAGAGACGAAACCCCTCCTATCGCTCATTGCCTCCATGCGACTCGGGACTGTACCCAAAAACCACCGTTTTGCACGCCCTCATGGACGTGGTAAGGTGGAAATCAAAGCACAGTGGGAATCACACAAGACTCTATGACGATCTCAGGTCTACAGACTAACCTGCGCAACTGTCACCAGAGAACAGCCATCTGACGTGAGGTATAATACCATCTGGGAGTTCTCGGTGAGTCCGTCCAGTGTACCCAGTCTCCACTGAGCACCCGTATACCATCTCTGATGTCAAACACCAATGGATATGGGATCATCCATCGCCCATCTCATGGGTCGAGAAGCATATACGCTAGTCTACACTGGTATATTGATGCCCCGTCTCGATACACTCTCGACTAGGGACCTTGAAGGATGTACTTATGGACTACCATGTCCCCGCTAGTATGATCTGCATCATAGTCCAGGTAGTTAAGTACACATCCTAAGGGCTTTACCAACATGTAACTATAAGACAGTATAAAGAGACAAGTATACATGTTAAAGCAAAGAGCAACCAGATAGCATACTATCATGACGAGCAAGAAAGTCCTCTTTATATATGTCCAAGCATCCAATATAATATACATCATCTGTACAATACTGACCTCTAGGGCATACATACAACTAACATCTGCAATCGGTCTTTCGAGACTTTGATGCAGAAATATGCAATTAACCACAAACTTTCTATACCCTATCATCCCCAAACGAGCGGGCAAGCTGAGGTTTCCAACAGACAAATCAAACAAATTTTGGAGAAAACAGTTTCTAAAAATCTAAAATATTGGTCAACCAAATTGACAGATGCTCTTTGGGCATTCTGAACTGCATATAAAACCGATCTAGGTATGTCTCCTTACAGACTAGTGTTTGGTAAGGCTTGTCACCTTCCGGTCGAGATTGAGCACAAAGCAATGTGGGCCATTAGAGAACTTAACTTTGACTTAAATCAAGCCTGCAACTTTCGGAAGCTGCAATTAAACGAGCTAAGCGAACTCCGCGATGAAGCTTACGATAATACTGTGATTGTAAATGTAGGGTTTCCTTAACACCTCGTATAGGGTTTGGAAGCATCACACATGCCATAACTTTAATTTTATGAGGTGCTAAGTAAACTTAACTAGGAATCGAACTAGAATTATAGAGTAACATTTAAAAGTATCACATATAAAAGATAATCTAACACTAAGTGGAGAGACTACAACCTTTGTAGACCTCCTAGGGCAATTCCTTGGATCTCCTTTGGTTTGGAACGGTTCGCTAGATCACTTCCAAGTCCACGACGATCCACCCGAACTCCTTTGCTCAAAGCTTGTTGCTTCTCTTGATCTATGAAATCCTTGAAGCAAACACCCTACACAAAGTAGCAAGAGGTGTGTAGGATGATGAAGTGGTTTAGATTCTCACTTAAAACCCTTTCTTTCTTTTAATCTCACTCAATTTAGAACTCAAGAGAGAGCTAGAGAGAGGAAGATGAAGATGGCTTGATATTTTTCTTTTGGATGAATAATAATGCAAAATGAAAATGAGAGAGAGATAAATATCATAATAGAAACCATGGTTAATAATAATATCTAGATATTTTGTCATGAGTTAAAAGGCAAAGGAAAATAAACCATGGTTAAGTCAAAGGTCAACCATGGAAATGTGTAGAAATAATGAGTCATTTGTAAAGAAATGAATCATTATTTATTTTCCTTTATCTTTAACTAAATACAAAAATATCCATATATATAATTATGAACCATGTGAGTCTTATATTGTCATCTATGTTGTATCATCAAACATGATACAAATGCATGTATGTATGTGTGTATGCACATCACATGTACATATACATGCATGCATCCATCAAAAGAAAAAGGTTTAAATAAATGAGATAAAAGTCAATATTAAATCAACACTTGATTTAATAAACCGTTCATATCTCATACGACCCGACTAATATAAAATGCCCGATTAAAATACGGTATCAAATACTTGTATTTAATCGAGCTTCCGCACATATCTCATATGCACACCACTTCGTTTCGCCTGAGCCAAGAAACTTCTATGTGGGACTCTAAGACTCGTCAATACGCCAGCAGTAGGTGATGATCATATCAAACACCTACAAGCCGCAAGCGGTCAGCTAAACGTAACGGCCACCTGAGTATTGAGCGATCAGAAGAAGAACAAGCGAACCTGTCAAAACTCCCGTCAATCCAACTGGCAACACTTACCGTACAGTCCGGTCTCTTTGTCAGATATGCTGCATATTGAGTCTAGGGATGGAATCGTCGACCCCAATAACTCAACAAGTCATGCCGGTATATGGTCCATAACAGATCGAGAAATTACCGATAACACTTATCAGTAATATCTCAGCAGCCCTGGCCAGGGACTTCCTGTTATAGCCAATCGTGCACAGCACAGCATCAACCCCCAATACCAGGAGAGACGAAACCCCTCCTATCGCTCACTGCCTCCATATACCTCGGGACTGTACCTAAAATCCACCTGTTTGTATGACTCGGTAGAGCCGAAGTAGGGTGGAGATCAAAGTACAGTGGGAGGACACACAAGACTCTATGGCGATCTCGGGTCTACAGACTAACCTGTACTAGTGTCACCTGAGAACTGCTATCCGACGTATGATATAATATCACATAAAAGTTCTTGGTGAATCCGCTCAGTGTACCCAGTCTCACTGAGCACCCGTATACTATCTTTGGTGTCAACACACCGGACGGATATGGGATCATCCATCGCATATCATATATAACAAGAATGGTATACGCTAGTCTACACTGGAATATCGATGCCATGTCTCGATATACCTACGACTAGGAACATTTCAAGGATATGCTTATAAACTACAGGTGTCCCACTAGTATGATCCACATCATAATCCCAGTAGTCAAGCCAATATCCTTATAGCTTTATCAACATGTACCAAATGAGTATAAACATGATCAAGTGAACATATGATAAAGAGAAACCAGATAGCATACTATCATGTCGAGCAAGACTGTCCTTTGAACACACACACACACACACACACACACACACACACACACACACACACACACACACACACACACATCAGTACATACACTATCTCATAATGACCTCTAGGGCATACATATATCCAGCAATCTCTCACTTGCACTAAGGCCAGTTATTGGCGTATCTCATACCCAACATCTCAAAAAGTCGCTCATGCTGCGGCTGAGGGAGGGCCTTGGTGAATAGATCCGCAGCGTTGTTCTTTGTATCTACTCTCTTAATCTCGATCTCGTGGCGATCAACTATCTCCCGGATCATATGATATCGCCTCAGGATGTGTCTGGACTTCTGATGGGACCTGGCTCTTTGGCCAACGCCATAGCCCCATTATTGTCACAATACAAAGGTATTGGATCAATAATGGTTGGAACTACTCCTAGCTCCGCGATGAACTTTCTCATCCAGACGGCTTCCTTGGCAGCATCATTTGCAGCAATATATTCAGCTTCCATCGTTGAGTCTGCAACGGTATCCTGTTTGAAACTCTTCCAACTGACCGTCCCTCCATTGAGGGTAAGTGCAAACCCTGAGATAGACTTGTTGTCATCCTTGTCACTCTGGAAGCTCGAATCGGTAAAGGCCTCCATTTGGAGATCCCCGTTACCATACACCAAGAATAATTCTTTAGTCCTTCGAAAGTACTTAAGAATGTTCTTCACAGCAGTCCAGTGATTCTCCCCTGGGTTTGACTAATACCTGCTTACTACACTAAGTGCATAAGAAACATTAGGGTGTGTATATAACATCGCATACATTATCGATCCTACTGCCGAAGCATAGGGAAAAATGCTCATTCGAGCTCTCTCTTTATCAGACTTTGGGCAATCGTCCTTTGAGAGAGTGACTCTGTGGCAAGCGGGTAAGGCACCCCGCTTGGAGTTTTCCATACTAAACCTCTTTAGGATGGTGTTAATGTACTTGGTTTGGGACAATCCCAATAACTGTTTGGATCTATCCCTATAGATCCGTATGCCCAATATGTATGTGGCATCACCCAGGTCCTTCATGGAGAACCTTTGTGATAAGAATGATTTGACCGACTGTAGCATAGGAATATCATTTCCTATCAGAAGTATGTCATCCACGTACAATACGAGGAATGCGACATTTGTCCCTACAGTCTTCTTATAAACACAAGGTTCATCTGGATTTTTGATGAAATCAAACTCTTTGATAACATCATCAAAACAGATGTTCCAACTCCGTGATGCCTGCTTTAATCCATAAATGGATTTAAGCAACTTACATGCTTTTCCGCTGCTCTCACTGTCAATGAAGCTTTCTGGCTGATCCATATAAACGCATTCATCTAAATCACCATTTAGATATACAGTTTTAACGTCCATCTGCCAGATTTCATAGTCGTAGTGAGCAGCAATAGCAAGTAGGATCCGAATGGATTTGAGCATGGCTACCGGAGAGAAAGTCTCATCACAGTCCAAACATGGTCTTTGACGAAAACCTTTCGCTACCAACCTTGCCTTATAGGTCTCTACCTGTCCATCTACACCGATCTTTCTTTTAAAGATCCATTTGCAACCCACAGGTTTTATCCCGGAGGGTACATCTTCCAAAGTCCATACTTTGTTGGTGTACATGGACTCCATTTCGGATCTCATGGCATCCATCCATTTCACAGAGTCGCCATTCGTGATAGCCTGATGAAAACTGGCAGGTTCATCATCATCCATGATGCAATCCTCTATCACCATCAATGAGAAAACCATAGTATCTCTCCGGTGGGCGAGAAGTCCTACCAGATCTACGGAGTGACTGAGGTTCATTCAATTCCGGTATAACATCAGGTTCAACCAAGTCGTCATTTGTAACTTGTGTCTCTAGAACCTCTTCTAGATCTACCACATTGCCATCAGCATCATTTGAAAAAAATTCATTTTCTAAAAATGTGGCTTATTGAGAAACAAACACCTTTTATTCCTCCTTGTGGTAGAAAATATACCCAAACGAATGTTTTGGATATCCTACAAATATATATTTGACTGATCGTGTCTCGAGTTTGTCTGGATTCTGCTTTTTGACAAAAGCCGGACAACCCCAAATCTTAACTCTTTTAAGAGATGGTTTCTTCCCATGCCATATCTCATATGGAGTGGTAGACACGGTCTTGGTTGGAACTTTGTTTAACAGAAAAGCTGTTGTTTCCAATGCATGCCCCCAAAACGAGAGAGGTAACTCAGAATCACTCATCATGGATCGTACCATATCTAATAGGGTACGATTCCGCCGCTCTGACACACCGTTGTGCTGTGATGTGTAAGGTGGAGTGAGCTGAGAGAGAATCCCATTCTCTTTTAGGAAGTCCAAGAACTCAGTACTTAAGTACTCTACATCTCGATCTGATCGAAGTATCTTGATACTCTTTCCTGTTTGGTTTTCTACTTCAAGTTTATACTCCTTGAATTTCTCGAAAGCTTCAGACTTATGCTTTATCAAATACACATGATCGAATCTTGAGAAATCATCAGTAAAAGTTATGAAGTAAGAAAAATTGCCTCTTGCATGTGTAGACATTGGCCCACATACATCACTATGTATGAGGCCTAAGAGCTCAGTAGCTCTTTCTCCGTGTCCTGTAAACGGAGTTTTGGTCATTTTACCTTTGATACAAGACTGGCAAGTTGCATAAGATTATACTCAAAACAATTTAAATATCCATCTTTATGAAGCTTTTTTAGTCTTGTTTTATTAATATGACCAAGTCTACAATGCAAAAGAAAAGCTTCATTTATATCTGAAAATTTTCTTTTATTTGTGTGTTGAACGTTGAAAACTGCGTGTTGATTAAGGACGTATATCCCGTTATTTAGTGTACCACAACCAATCAACTCTTGATTAAGTCTAATGTTCATAACATTGTGTTGCACAGCAAAATGATATCCTTCATTATCTAACAAATAAACGGATATAATATTACAAAGCATACTTGGCACAAAATAACATGGGTTCAAAACCAATATACAACCTGACGGCAACCCTAGGTGATACTCTCCCACTGAAACTGCATTTACATTGGAACCATTTCCAACTTGGAGAGTATGATCACCTGTCTTCAGAACTCTGCTATTTCTCAACGCATGCACATAATTGCAAATATAAGAACCTGAACCGGTATCTAATACCCAGGAAGCAGAGTTAATTGAAAAACAGTTCTCAACTACGAACACACCTGAAGCTGAAGCATCAACATGCTTCTTCTTGAGTTCAAGGTACTCAGTACAGTTCCGCTTCCAGTGTCCCGTCTTTTTGCAGTGGAAACATTCTTCTTTTCCCGATTCCCCAACCTTGGACTTGTTTTTCCCCTTAACCTTTTTGACTCCACCCTTAGGTTTGGTGGGTTTCTTCTTCATCTTTCCCTTGGCCATAGCCTTCGGGCGAAAGGAGGATGATGGCCCAACATACGAAATGGAAGTCCTTACTGACTTCAGCGTGCTCTCTGCACTCCTTAACATATTAAGGAGTTCAGGTAGTTCCTTCTCCATGTTGTGTATGTTGAAGTTAACTACGAACTGAGCAAAGGTGGAGGGGAGAGACTGCAGAATAATATCCGTATATTGTTCATTGTCCATTGTCCACCCAAGGTCCTCAAGCTCTTCTATGAGAGCTATCATCTTTAAAACGTGGTCCCCTACTGCTGTGCCAATGGCCATTCACATCTGAAACAGTTTTCTAGATGCTTTGTATCGTAATACGTGAGATTGCTCTCCATACAACTCTTTTGTATGGAGGAATATGGCTTGTACGTCCATATTCTCGTGCTGCTTCTGATGTGTGTTATCCATCGATGCAAGCGCGAGGCATTTAGCCATAGCACAGTCAGCGTCCCATGTCTTGCGGATTTCCTTATCCGCAACTGAAGGTTTAGGACCTAGGGTGGGCGGGGTTGAAGCCGTGAGGACATATGATACTTTATCATAAGTCAAGGCAATGTTTAGATTCCTTGGCCAGTCTTTATAGTTGGTCTCATTCAGCTTGTTTTTATCTAATAGAAGCTTAAGTCATGTCATAGGTATCTACCATTAAGAGAGAGAAAAGAATACGCTTAGCGAAAGCTCTTGCAAAGATCAGATTGGTTATTATCTTGTCTAATCGATGTCTCCCACTGTTTTTATCAAATTTTCTTTAAACCCTTTTAAAAAGAAAACTAGCCGGGATTAATTACATTCTACAACTTCGCTAACCGTTCAGCCAGGCCAGTGTCGGTACTTGAGGGAGGTTCCCCGTGCTTTCGCACAGACCTAATTAAAATAAACCTTATCTTCCCAGAGACGTAGCCCCGTTTGACACCTTTCTAGACACCTACTGGGTTAGCTAATTGCAAAGTGCAAAATTCTCCCGGGAGCAACTTTTGCTCGCAGTGGGATCGGGATCCTACTATCATATAGAAGGTATACAATCTCATTGTAAATTTTAACTTTTGAAATTCCCGATATGATTTTTACCCCTAGTACTCATGACCTTAACTAAAGTCAACATATCATAAGTACTAGTCAAGTTCTTCCCGTCATTTCGTGATTAACTAGACCCACCCATATGACCCTTAACTAAAGTCAACATAATCATATGAATGTCCTAACTAATCTGCATCATATGCAGTGTAGGAAGACATCACTTAGTTACCGTTCACTGTGCCTTAACTAAATTCAAAATACGCAGCACGAATACTAAGTACT
This sequence comes from Agapanthus africanus, assembly GCA_030015575.1. NCBI lineage: Eukaryota > Viridiplantae > Streptophyta > Magnoliopsida > Asparagales > Amaryllidaceae > Agapanthus > Agapanthus africanus. The sequence goes on from JASDDO010000014.1 coordinate 599,287,625, forward strand.
CTACTTACTAAAATGACGGAGGGCTGCGGATAGTTTTTAAGAAAACTTTTAACACTTTGAACTTGATATCGTTGTAGAATCCAATGGGTTTAAAAGGAGTGGCTTAAGCTCTGCATTTTGAAACTTGCTTTTTCATAAAAGGTCGAGTGTGTTTCAAATCCGATTCTACAACATCTTTTTAGGTTCATTTATCTTTTACATTAATCTCATTAATGTAGTCCCATCATTTAAATCCTTAGCCATCACAGAAAGAAACAAAAATATAACGTACGCTTATGCCACTCGCATTCGCCACAGTGTCCTGATATGCACCGTTAGGTTACTTAACTAACGGCATACCAGGACGGGGCTAGCGCGGGTGCAAAACATAAGTAACGTCTATTATATATCATATATATAATATCGCATTCATCTCAGATATATATTAAATGATCACATCCGATAATAAAAGCATCAGAAGCACATTTAATACAGGATATCTAGGAGGTCCGTATTTTGTATTTAGCCAGCAATAAAAATACGGATTCCACGGTCGCAATGAATAGCCAACCCCACACCCTTAGACCCCTACGAGAGTGGCAAGCGACCCTACCAATTCTGGAGTTTAGGAGACCCGGTCTCGACTCCTCGAGATGGCCTCCCACTGAACCCTAGAACCCGGTCACTTGTGCCCTCCTCCTTGGGTCTATCCTAATGCGGAAAAGTAAATAATATACAACACTGGTGACATCAACCTCAACCCGGAAGTGCCCCAAATAAAAGAATATTACATACAATTTAATTTTACATGAATGAAAAGAAAACTCTCATCTCACATAAAACCCCCGGCTATTCATTCACGACAATCCTGCACATCAAATCTCATCGACACATAATATCAAATATCATCAATGTAAGTAAGTATGCATATACCGATTTTCGTTGATGTATAGCAACGAAAACCGGCGATACAACTATATACTACACTTACGGTCACAGAGAAATAAAATAAAAAACTACAACAATTGGAATCATAATTGCCTTTAGACAACACAAATTCGGAATATCACATATACAAGATTTCATGCCTAACAATGTAAAGCTCGCATTTGGGTCTCATCCATGAAAATACCTTTTCAAAACAAACCGGATAATTCAACAAGATTTCCGTTTATTCCCGAGACCGAACTGCTAGAGTTACACGCAACAAACAAATTTGTAGATTCCAATTATTGTATCACATACTAATAAACTAGGCGCAGTTAAAACATTCGATCGAATGATTGAACACCCAAAGACTTCTCAGAAAGCTCAACACTTGAGCAGTTTTAAAAATTACCAGAAACTGCACAAAGTACATACGAGCCAGCATAAGAAAATACGGCCCCACCTGCACCAAAGGCGCCGCGGAACCGCCGCGGAATGTCCATTCCTGCCGCGGTTCCGCGGTCCTTTAGTGAAAATAGGGGTTCATATTTCTTGTGGGCCCATAGAATACCCTGCTGAATTTTTTAAGTATTTCTAATGTGAAAAAATCCACGTTTTTGAAAAATTTCCAGAGAGCACCCCCTGGGCGTCGTATTTCGTTCGTTCGAGATTTTTAACGTCGTCTAGGTTACTCCAAAGCTCTAGCCTAGCTCTGATACCACTGTAGGGTTTCCTTAACACCTCGTATAGGGTTTGGAAGCATCACACATGCCATAACTTTAATTTTATGAGGTGCTAAGTAAACTTAACTAGGAATCGAACTAGAATTATAGAGTAACAATTAAAAGTATCACATATAAAAGATAATCTAACACTAAGTGGAGAGACTACAACTTTTGTAGACCTCCTAGGGCAACTCCTTGGATCTCCTTTGGTTTGGAACGGTTCGCTAGATCACTTCCAAGTCCACGACGATCCACCCGAAGTCCTTTGCTCAAAGCTTGTTGCTTCTCTTAATCTATGAAATCCTTGAAGAAAATACCCTACACAAAGAAGCAAGAGGTGTGTAGGATGATGAAGTGGTTTAGATTCTCACTTAAAACCCTTTCTTTCTTTTAATCTCACTCAATTTAGAACTCAAGAGAGAGCTAGAGAGAGGAAGATGAAGATGGCTTGATATTTTTCTTTTGAATGAATAATAATGCAAAATGAAAATGAGAGAGAGATAAATATCATAATAGAAACCATGGTTAATAATAATATCTAGATATTTTGTCATGAGTTAAAAGGAAAAGGAAAATAAACCATGGTTAAGTCAAAGGTTTTCGTCATTGACCAGGCGTGGATAATGATGAAACCTTTTCCAGTACCTATGCTTAAGTCCATCCAGATCCTACTTGTCACGGCTACATACCATGAATACGATATCTGGTGGTTGGGTGTCATGACAGCTTTTCTAAAATGATGTTTTAGAAGAGTGTGTCTATAAGTACACAGCCAGAGGGCCTCGTAGACAGTGGGAGCAGCAGAAACGTATGCAAGATGCTTTATAGGATAAAGCAGGCATCGCGGAGTTGGAACATCTGTTTTGATGGATTGGTCAAAGAAGTTAACATCATCAAAATGGTAGATGAACCTTGTATAAACAAAAAGGTAGTAGGGAGTATGGTAGTGATCCTCGTAGAGTACGTGGATGACATACTCTTGTTAAGAAAGGAGTTTCTTATGCTACGCTCGATCAATCTCCGTTTATCACAAGGATTCTCCATATAGGATCAAAATGATACCTCCTATATCCTGGTTTTTGGATCTATGAGAAAGATCTAATTGGATGTTAGGATACTCACTAGTAGTAGTGAAATGGTATCAATCGATCCTGGGGAGAATCACTGGAAGTGTTCCAGAGTGATAAAGACGACTGAATGTCAGTCGCAGGCATTGTCTTTACCCCCAGTAAAGGGACGGTATGTTGGAAGAGTTCCAAGCTAGATACCGTGACATACTAGACGATAAAGGCTGGATACATCGCTACTTAAGATGCTACCAAAGAGGATGTTTGGGTGTATATTAGTTCATGAGATGAACTACGTTCCTACCATTGTGAGACAATGGAGTTGTGGCTTATGCCAAGGAACGACGGTCCCATCAGTGATCCAGACTTATTCTAAGGCAGTATCACCTGATCATGGAGATGGTTGATCTCCAGGGTGATCGAGGCATGGAGAGCAGACTTAGAGGATAACGCAGCGGATCCACTCACGAAGGCCTATTCCCAGAGAGAGACTTTTATGGGATGGTTGAGTATAAGATACATCGACCACTGCTACAGATGGCCCTAGTGCAAGTGGGAGATTGTTAGTTATATGTATGCCCTAGAGGCCATTACTGTACATAGGATGTATATTGTAGTGGATGCTGGGACATATATAGGGAGGACTTTCTTGCTCGACATGATAGTATGTTATCTGGTTGCCATTTACCTTAACGTGTATACTGATTGTCTCTCTGTTACATGTTGGTAAAGCCCTTAGGATGTGTGCTTGACTACCTGGACTATGATGCGGATCATACTAGTGGGGACATGGTAGTCCATAAGTACATCCTTCAAAGTCCCTAGTCGTGGGTGTATCGAGACAGGGCATCGATATACCAGAGTAGACTAGCGTGTACCTTCTCGACCCATACAGATGGGCGATGGATGATCCCATATCCATTGGTGTTTGACATCAGAGATGATATACGGGTGCTCAGTAGAGACTGGGTACACTGGACGGACTTGCCGAGAACTCCCAGATGGTATTATACCTCACGTCAGATGGCAGTTCTCTGGTGACACTGGTACAGAGTAGTCTGTTGACCCGAGATCGTCATATAGTCTTGTGTGGTTCCCACTGTGCTTTGATTTCCATCTTACCACGTCCAAGAGGGCATGCAAAACGGTGGTTTTTGGGTACAGTCCCGAGTCACATGGAGGCAATGAGCGATAGGAGGGGATTCGTCTCTCCCGGTATAGGGAGTTGATGTTGCGCTGTGTTCGATTGGCTATAACAGGAAATCCCTGGCCAGGGTTGCTGAGATTTACTGGTAAGTGTTACCAGTAGTTTCTCGAATTGTTATAGACCTCATATCGACACGACTTATCGAGCTATTGGGGTCTGACGTTTACCACCCCTAGGCGAGATATGCGACATATCAGACGGTCAGACCGGACTGTACGGTAGTGTTACTGGTTGGATTCACAGGAGTGTGAGCGGGCTTGCTCGTCGATCTTCTGATCGCTCAATACCCGGGTGGCCGTTACGTTTAGCAGACCGCTTGCGGCTTGTGGGTGTTTGATATGATCATCATCTGCTGCCGGCGTATTGACGAGTCTTTAGAGTCCTACACAGAGGTTTCCTGGCTCAAGCGAAACGAAATAGGAGCGCATATGAGATATGTGCGGGACCGAGAATAATGCGTGTATGTGATACCGTATTCCATTCTCGCGATGAATGTATCGAATGGTTGTATGCGATATAACCTAGTTATCGATTCAAGCGTTGATTCGATAAGCCGATACATAGGATACTAGTCGGTTATATGCGATATGACCGGATCGTTAAATCAAGTGTTGATTTAATGATTTAATGTATAATTATATATTTGATATATTACTTTTCATTAACTAGTATCGGTTCACTTTAAATGGATTTTCTCGCTCGGGTGTGCGCATTGCATATGCGATATGATTTTGTGCACTTGCTTGTATCATGTTTGATGATACATGCAATACTTGGTTAAATGTATGTTTAAACCATAGTTAGTTAATGGTTAAGGGTTTTAAATGATTTATTTATTGTTTTATTTATTTTTGGCAAAAGGAAAATGGTGGCTTTATTTATTTCTTTTGTTGAAGTTTCTTGAACTTTTGAAAAGTCCACCATTTTTGTTTTATGCCAAACCCTAACCACTCACTAACTTTGGTTAACTCTCTACACTTAACTATGGTAAGTGTTATGATAAGATTGAATTTTCTTTTCCATTCTTTTTAACTTATCATAATATTTATCATCTTCTTCCTCTTCTTCTTCTTCATGAAGATACCTTCCTCCTTCAATGGTGATTGATGCAAATGAGTGAGAAATCCAATTCTAAAGTCTACCCACTTCCTATTTCTTCATCCTCTACCTCTTGCCAATTTGTAGAGTGTGTTTCCTTCACAAGTTTTCATGACTTGGTGAAGTGAGAGCTTGATCTAGCGATGCCTCGACGTAGATCATCTTCGGCATGGACATCGACGACCTAGCTTGCCCATTCTCCGACGAAGCCGACGCTAGAGCCCGGGAACTCATATGGACAGCGAGGGGACTTCGTTGCGGAGCTATGGAGGTGGAGCACCGGATCTACAAAGGTTGTATTTCCGTATCTCTTAGTTAAGAGTTAACTAGTTTGCATTTTCGCCTACACTTCTAGCCGACGATCCGTTGTCGGGTCTCTCGGCACCGTTAAAATTTTAATTTGGCATGATCGATGCCTTGTGAGACCTCACTAGGGTGCCTAGGAACCCTACAGTGGTATCAGAGCCTAGCTAGAGCCTTCGGCGATGCGTAGACGGAGTTAGAAGTCCGATCGACACGAAACCCCGACTTTAAAATGCTCTCTGGACATTTTTGTAAAATGTGGATTTTTGCAAATTAAAAATATGCAGAAAAATCAGCAGGTAAATCTAAGAATTAAGATGCAAAAAATACCTAATGATCTTTCTAAAGTGCGGCGGAACCGCGGCATTAGCGTGCTAATGCGGCCCTTCCGCCGCCCTTTTGTCTTATCTGCCATTGAATTTTGCACAGTAACTCCTATTTTTCAGTACTGGTTTTCCTGGGAATTTTTAATCTGAAATCAAGAGTTGAGTATTTTGGGTTGTATTGGGAGTTCATACATTCGATCGGATTGTCAAACTTTGTCTATGTGTCGTTCCGGATAATTTTTTTGAATATGTTAAAAAGTTCGACAGGATATAAATACCCAATTTTTCCCCTGTCGGGAAATTTCCAAGTGTTGGATATTTCTGTAGTTTAATCACGTTCTAAGTAGTGCAAGTAACACGATGGTCCCTCTAGAAGACAACAAACCTTAACTCGATTATGTGACCGTCTTGAACTACCCTTTGAACCTTCGGGTTTGGGGCAGTACGGCGTGCCACATGTGAGGCGTTGGCTTGACCCTTCTACGGCTGGACCGTTGGTACTGAGGCACGAACTGAATGTTTTTAGACTTGTTTCATGTGTTGATCTGTATCGGGAAAACTTGGGTGTTCGATTGTTCGATCGGAAAGTTTAACATTTTCTGTTTATCCGGAATGTGATACAATAATTGGAATTCACAACAAGTTATGAGATAACTGAATGAATGTTATAAACGTAGCACTTTAGTCTCACTTGATCGGTTGCCACGGAATTTTGATGCGGTCAAAAGTCCGTCGCAATCACGTAGCGTACGCGGATACTCGCCGGGTAAACTTAATAGACAGCTACACTCCATAGCCCCGACCAAGTGACTGTAGGAGAACCCCGTCGCCGAAAGCATCCATCCGGGTGCTCGCGGCAGCGGTGTTCCGCCTTGGTGCACTTCGTCGACGGTATCGGGGGTGCGACTGTCTACTGAAGTTTGCGACGAACATTCGATCAGGATGCCGGGAATCTTGTTGAATTGCCCGACTTGATATTGAAAAGAGTTTTCAATTTTGTGACTAAAATGCGGGGTTTATAATTGTTAGGCATGCGATGTCTAAGTAATTCATTTGATTAGGCATGCGATGTCTAAAGAGGTTGCGGATTCCAACTGTTGTAGTTTTACACTTTCTTTTCTGTGACCGTAAGTGTAATATGTGATATCGCCGGTTTCGTTGCTATATGTCAACGACAATTGGGATGGACATATTTACTTACGTTGATGACATGTGATGTTATGTGTTGCTGGATATGTTATATTGGATCGTCGTGTTCGAATAGCCGGGGGTTTTTATGTGAGATGAGTGTTTTTTCATTTTCATTCATGTAAAAACTTGTATGTAATATTCTTTTATTGGGGCACTTCCAGGTAGCGGAAGATGTCACCTCTTGTATATTATTTACTTTTCTGCACTAGGATAGACCCAAGGAGGAGGGCACAAGTAACCGGGTTCTGGAGTCCAGTGGGAGACCAACTCGAGGAGTCGAGTCCGGGTCTCCTAACTCCAGAATTGGTAGGGTTGCTTGCCGCTCTCGTAGGGGTCTAGGGGTGTGGGTTTGGCTATTCATCACGACCGTGGAATCCGTGTTTTATACTGGCTCGTATTGAAAACACGGACGTCCTAGTATATCCAATATTTCATATGATTCTTCTGCTGCGATATCTGTGATGTGATCATGTGATGTTCTTTGATAGATACAGTATATAGTATATATGATATATTATATAGGCGTTACTTATGTTTTACACCCGCGCTAGCCCTGCCCCGCTCTGCCGTCAGTTACCTAACCTAACGATGCACGAGGGGACATCGAGGCGAATGCGGATGGCATAAGTGTACGTCGTATTTATCTGTGATGTTTAGGTACTTAAATGATGGGACTTCATTAATGTGATTAATGAAATAAAAGAAACCTAAGATGTTGTAGAATCGAATTTCAAAATAAAACAGGTAGCTACAGTTCTTGCTTTGCACAGCGGTATATGTGATATATCCTGCACCTTATTCGATAAGGAAAGGACCGAGATCCCTTCACCGGGAGTGACTCCTTTAGCAATAACGGGCAGATGCTACACACTCGGTTTGTCTTTTGATAGCTTTTAAGAGTTTATGCTTTGCACAGTAATATATATGATATATCTCGCACCTCATTCGACGAGGAAAGGACCGACGATCCCTTCACCGGGAGTGACTCCTTTAGCAAAACTGGAAAAGCCTCAAAAACACTCCATTTTAAAATTCATTCGATCCTACAACGATATCAAGTTCATTACGCAATAGGTTTTCAGAAAAACCTGTCGTAGCCCTCCGTCATTTCAGATAAGTGGTAGTTAGTATTCGTGCTACGTTTGTTGGCCTGCGTCAAGGCGTAGTGTGCGGTAGCTAACTAGTATTTATCTGCTTATGCATATGATGCAGATTGGATTAGGGTAGTCGTGGGACTTTGTTGGCCTGCGTCAAGGGTCGTGCGGGTGGGTTTAATTCAATCAGGAAATGACGGGTTGAACTTGACTAGCGCACTATGGTTTGTTGGCTTGCGTCAAGGTCATAGCACGTTAAGGGCAAAATTATCGGGAATTTCAAGTGTTGAAATTTGTAATGAGATTGCATACCTTCTATGAGATAGTTGGATCCCGATACCCGCTGCGAGTAAGAGTTACTCCTGAGAGAGTTTTGTACATTACAATTAGCCGATCAAGTAGGTGTCTAGAAAGGTGTTAACGAGGTTACGCCTCTGGGAAAATGAGGTTTACATTAATTAGGTCCGTGCGAAAGCACGGGGCACCTCCCTCAAAGTACCGACACTGGCCTGGCTGAAAGATTTGCGAACTTGTAGTGTGTAATTAATCCCGGCTAGTCTTTTCTTTTAGGGTTTGAAGGAAGATTTGATAAAAAGCAGTGGGAGCCATCCTGATTAGATAAAATAATAACCAATCTATTCTTGCAAGAGCGCACGCCGTGTGTTTTCTTCTCTCTCTCTCCTGGTAGCGACCATGTCACGCCTTAATCAAGATAATAATACGGATTATTGATCGAACCCGCTTGTTATACTAAGCTGGGGAACGTTGGTCCCGCTCCAACTTATAAATGTTATAAGACAGAGCAGGAAATTGGGGATTACCAGAATTCCCGTGCCGCCCAAACGAAGAGAGTACATGCTGATACATCATCTTCGGGTGTGTTCATTATACAGAACTGTTTCTCAATATCCTCCGCATCCTCGGTATATGATACCGGATCAGGATCCCAGATATGTAATCTGTTACATAGGGCTACCAAAGAGTAGAAAAACTGAGAACGGGTGATAAGTTTCATGAGGCAGAAAACAGGGCAAGTGTTGCAGCCAAGTCTGTCGGTCACTGTCACCCTGTATTACCAATACATTGATTCTGAACGAATGTTATTAGATACCGAACCTGATATACAAAATCATATCACTCTCTTTATTAGTAAAGAAATGATAAAATTTTGTATTGTTGGATAATGTTTTGAACATTTCCTATATCAAAAGTTGATCGGTTCAGGCACGTTATCTAAAAGCATTGATGTTCTAAATCAAACTACAGTTCTTAGTATACTGAACACACACAAGAGGAAGAGTTCAGAAATGAACGAATTCTTCTTGAGGTATTGTAGACTAGGTCATATCAATGCGACCCGACTAGCTGGAGTTACATGTAGATGCATATTCAAATCAGTTTGAATTTACATCTTGTGAAACTCGCCAGTCATGTCACAAAGATAAGATGACCTCAGCCCTGTTTATTGGAAACAGAGAAAGAGTTAGTGAACTCTTGGGATGATACATGTTGATGTATGTGGGTCCCCTGTCTACACATGCCAAGACCGGTTCTTTGTACTTCGTTACATTCTCTGATAATCTTTCGAGATTCAGACCTATGTTCCTGTTGAAACACAAGTCCGAACCTTTTGAGATATTCGCGGAATATAAGTTAGAAGTAGAGAACCAAAATACAGGTATAAGTATTATGTCCTATGATGAGATCAGGGAGGAGAATACTTGTGCATGGAATTCCTGGACTATTTTAAAGGAGAATGAGATTCTCTCTCAGAATTACTCCTCTGTATACACCATAGCACGATGGTATATCGGGGCGGAGCAGATACACCCTATTTGATATGGTGTGCTCTATGATGAGTACTACTGAGTTACCTATTTTCTTTTGGGAGTTATGCACTTGAGAAGCTGCATACCTATTGAATAGGGTTCCAATCAAATCAGTTGCCTACCATCTCATATGTGATATGGAAAGGGAAGAACCCATCTCTTAAGATAGTTAAGATTTGGGGTTGTCCGGCCTATGTCTAAAAGCAAAATCCGGACAAGCTCGAGGCAACATCAGTTATGTAGAACTGGAAAGGTTCCAGCTATACAAACTACAACAGATGATTTGGTAGAACCAAAGGATTCAGTAGATTCCAACGAACCTCAGCCTCTCCGTCGTTCTAGTAAGGTTCCTCACCCACCTGAGAGTTACTTCGGTTTCTCTATGACAGTGGGAGCGAGGATTGCATCATGAGATGATGACCCAACTAGTTTCGAGCTGGCCATCAGGAGTAAGACTCTGTCAGAATGGCTGGATGCTTAGCGATCTGAGATGGAATCCTTATACACCAACAAAGTATGGACTTTGGTTGCTATATCTGAAGGGTTAAATCCCCATCAGGAGCAAGTATATCTTGAGAAGATTACTTGGTGTACATGGAAAAGTTGAGACTTTCAAAGCTAGACTTGTTAAAGGTTTTCGTCATTGACCAGGCGTGGATAATGATGAAACCTTTTCCAGTACCTATGCTTAAGTCCATCCAGATCCTACTTGCCACGGCTACATACCATGAATATGATATCTGGTGGTTGGGTGTCATGACAGCTTTTCTAAAATGATGTTTTAGAAGAGTGTGTCTATAAGTACACAGCCAGAGGGCCTCGTAGACAGTGGGAGCAGCAGAAACGTATGCAAGATGCTTTATAGGATAAAGCAGGCATCGCGGAGTTGGAACATCTGTTTTGATGGATTGGTCAAAGAAGTTGACATCATCAAAATGGTAGATGAACCTTGTATAAACAAAAAGGTAGTAGGGAGTATGGTAGTGATCCTCGTAGAGTACGTGGATGACATACTCTTGTTAAGAAAGGAGTTTCTTATGCTACGCTCGATCAATCTCCGTTTATCACAAGGATTCTCCATATAGGATCAAAATGATACCTCCTATATCCTGGTTTTTGGATCTATGAGATAGATCTAATTGGATGTTAGGATACTCACTAGTAGTAGTGAAATGGTATCAATCGATCCTGGGGAGAATCACTGGAAGTGTTCCAGAGTGATAAAGACGACTGAATGTCAGTCGCAGGCATTGTCTTTTCCCCCAGTAAAGGGACGGTATGTTGGAAGAGTTCCAAGCTAGATACCGTGACATACTAGACGATAAAGGCTGGATACATCGCTACTTAAGATGCTACCAAAGAGGATGTTTGGGTGTATATTAGTTCATGAGATGAACTACGTTCCTACCATTGTGAGACAATGGAGTTGTGGCTTATGCCAAGGAACGACGGTCCCATCAGTGATCCAGACTTATTCTAAGGCAGTATCACCTGATCATGGAGATGGTTGATCTCCAGGGTGATCGAGGCATGGAAAGCAGACTTAGAGGATAACGCAGCGGATCCACTCACGAAGGCCTATTCCCAGAGAGAGACTTTTATGGGATGGTTGAGTATGAGATACATCGACCACTGCTACAGATGGCCCTAGTGCAAGTGGGAGATTGTTAGTTATATGTATGCCCTAGAGGCCATTACTGTACATAGGATGTATATTGTAGTGGATGCTGGGACATATATAGGGAGGACTTTCTTGCTCGACATGATAGTATGCTATCTGGTTGCCATTTACCTTAACGTGTATACTGATTGTCTCTCTGTTACATGTTGGTAAAGCCCTTAGGATGTGTGCTTGACTACCTGGACTATGATGCGGATCATACTAGTGGGGACATGGTAGTCCATAAGTACATCCTTCAAAGTCCCTAGTCGTGGGTGTATCGAGACAGGGCATCGATATACCAGAGTAGACTAGCGTGTACCTTCTCGACCCATACAGATGGGCGATGGATGATCCCATATCCATTGGTGTTTGACATCAGAGATGATATACGGGTGCTCAGTAGAGACTGGGTACACTGGACGGACTCGCCGAGAACTCCCAGATGGTATTATACCTCACGTCAGATGGCAGTTCTCTGGTGACACTGGTACAGAGTAGTCTGTTGACCCGAGATCGTCATAGAGTCTTGTGTGGTTCCCACTGTGCTTTGATTTCCATCTTACCACGTCCAAGAGGGCGTGCAAAACGGTGGTTTTTGGGTACAGTCCCGAGTCACATGGAGGCAATGAGCGATGGGAGGGGATTCGTCTCTCCCGGTATAGGGAGTTGATGTTGCGCTGTGATCGATTGGCTATAACAGGAAATCCCTGGCCAGGGTTGCTGAGATTTACTGGTAAGTGTTATCAGTAGTTTCTCGAATTGTTATAGACCTCATATCGACACGACTTATCGAGCTATTGGGGTCTGACGTTTACCACCCCTAGGCGAGATATGCGACATATCAGACGATCAGACCGGACTGTACGGTAGTGTTACTGGTTGGATTCACAGGAGTGTGAGCGGGCTTGCTCGTCGATCTTCTGATCGCTCAATACCCGGGTGGCCGTTACGTTTAGCAGACCGCTTGCGGCTTGTGGGTGTTTGATATGATCATCATCTGCTGTCGGCGTATTGACGAGTCTTTAGAGTCCTACACAGAGGTTTCCTGGCTCAAGCGAAACGAAATAGGAGCGCATATGAGATATGTGCGGGACCGAGAATAATGCGTGTATGTGATACCGTATTCCATTCTCGCGATGAATGTATCGAATGGTTGTATGCGATATAACCTAGTTATCGATTCAAGCGTTGATTCGATAAGCCGATACATAGGATACTAGTCGGTTATATGCGATATGACCGGATCGTTAAATCAAGTGTTGATTTAATGATTTAATGTATAATTATATATTTGATATATTACTTTTCATTAACTAGTATCGGTTCACTTTAAATGGATTTTCTCGCTCGGGTGTGCGCATTGCATATGCGATATGATTTTGTGCACTTGCTTGTATCATGTTTGATGATACATGCAATACTTGGTTAAATGTATGTTTAAACCATAGTTAGTTAATGGTTAAGGGTTTTAAATGATTTATTTATTGTTTTATTTATTTTTGGCAAAAGGAAAATGGTGGCTTTATTTATTTCTTTTGTTGAAGTTTCTTGAACTTTTGAAAAGTCCACCATTTTTGTTTTATGCCAAACCCTAACCACTCACTAACTTTGGTTAACTCTCTACACTTAACTATGGTAAGTGTTATGATAAGATTGAATTTTCTTTTCCATTCTTTTTAACTTATCATAATATTTATCATCTTCTTCCTCTTCTTCTTCTTCATGAAGATACCTTCCTCCATCAATGGTGATTGATGCAAATGAGTGAGAAATCCAATTCTAAAGTCTACCCACTTCCTATTTCTTCATCCTCTACCTCTTGCCAAGTAGTAGAGTGTGTTTCCTTCACAAGTTTTCATGACTTGGTGAAGTGAGAGCTTGATCTAGCGATGCCTCGACGTAGATCATCTTCGGCATGGACATCGACGACCTAGCTTGCCCATTCTCCGACGAAGCCGACGCTAGAGCCCGGGAACTCATATGGACAGCGAGGGGACTTCGTTGCGGAGCTATGGAGGTGGAGCACCGGATCTACAAAGGTTGTATTTCCGTATCTCTTAGTTAAGAGTTAAGTAGTTTGCATTTTCGCCTACACTTCTAGCCGACGATCCGTTGTCGGGTCTCTCGGCACCGTTAAAATTTTAATTTGGCATGATTGATGCCTTGTGAGACCTCAATAGGGTGCCTAGGAACCCTACAATAGCCAATCGTGCACAGCACAGCATCAACCCCCAATACCGGGAGAGACAAAACCCCTCCTATCGCTCACTGCCTCCATATGCCTCGGGACTGTACCCAAAATTCACCTGTTTGTACGACTCAATGGAGCCGTAGTAGGGTGGAGATCAAAGTACAGTGGGTGGACACACAAGACTTTATGGCGATCTCGGGTCTACAGACTAACCTGTACTAGTGTCACCTGAGAACTAATATCCGACGTATGATATAATACCACATAGGAGTTCTCGGTGAGTCCGTTCAGTGTAACCAGTCTTACTGAGCACCCGTATACTAGCTTTGGTGTCAACACACCAGACGGGTATGGGATCATCCATCGCCCATCATATGGAACAAGAATGATATACGCTAGTCTACATTGGAATATCGATGCCCTGTCTCGATATACCTACGACTAGGAACATTTCAAGGATATGCTTATAAACTACAGGTGTCCCACTAGTATTATCCACATCATAATCTCAGTAATCAAGCCAATATCGTTGGGGCTTTATCAACATATACAAAATGAGTATAAACATGATCAAGTGAACATATGATAAAGAGAAACAGATAGTATACTATCATGTCGAGCAAGACTGTCATCTGAATATATATACAAACATCAGTACATACACTATCTCATAATGGCCTCTAGGGCATACATATATCCAACAGTAAAGAATCGGACTAAGGTATTTCACGATAAAAATATTTTGAGAAAAACTTTTACACCTGGTCAACAAGTCCTTCAATGGACATAGACTAAAACCGTATTTTTCCACTGACCCCTCGGAGGAGCTCCTGTTTTTACAGGAGCCGCTTTATAATGACTGATTTTCCTCCACCTCACCTCCATGATTTGGTAATTTTGTCACATCTTTAGAATGGAGGTGAGTCAACTTGTACATACATTTTATAAAAAAATAGAAAAAATACAAAACAAAACAATAAAAATTCTTGTACAGAAATAAAAGAATAAGTTTGGGAGAGATTTTCACGATCATATTTCATGTTCCCTTTAACAATTTGTCCTCCCAAGTTTACAGGTTTCTGAGCTTAAACAGATGACAACAGTGAGGACATTGTTCTAAACAAGTTTGGGGGAGGTTTGTGCTTATTTACGCATCACTTTGCATCATACTTTGCATAAGCACAAAACATTTATTAAAAAAATATATTTAATATTTAATTTTATAATAAAAGATTAGATAGTGAAAAATTGCATCTAAAAGATTAGAATAATTTAAGAAAACCAAGAAAGTTAGAAGTTTTTTTAAACGAAACTAGTAATAAGTAGTTATGAGACGTTGTCACAAGGGTTTGTAAGATGAAAGAAGTCACTAATCTGAGGATAAAAATAAGTCTGAAAAATAGTTCCTATTCTGGAAGCCAGACATTTGAATGTTGATACCCTACTATACGCACTTACACACGTCTTGAAATTCGGGATAGTAGAGGATACCTTAAAATGCTCTTATCCAAAAGCCAAAGTATGAAGGAAATTATAAATAAATAAAAGATAAAATGGTATAGAAAAATGAACACTGGTTTTGAAAACACCAAGGCAGCAATAAAAAAATATAACGAGGGTGCTTCATCACCTAGTGCCTTAGACCAACTGGTTTGGGAGTCACTGCTAAGCCTTAGGTGGTGCAAGACGAGGAAAATACTAATACACCTAATCAGCAAGCACATGAGTAATCGGTCGGTTAGTACCTCAAGAAGTATTAACGGTCGCATGAAAAATGTGTGAGCAAATTCCATCTAAATATTTGATTAAAAAGTACTGAGGTAGATGTACAAGAGTATGATAGCTTGAATTGAATTCTCCAAGTGTAGGGATGTTCTTTATACACACGTAGGGGTATATGATCAATGTTTGGAAGAAAGGTAGGAATGAAGACTAAAGACGATGTTTTATTGAGGGATAATGTGATTTCTAACATCTTTTCATGGCTATTAAGATAGGGCTCATAGCAACTGAAAAACTAGTATTAGTTGGAAACTCTAATTTTCAAAGTCTTTCTTTTACAATTCTTATCTTTAAATGTAACTTTCACAGTCTTCCTTTTATTATGGGATTTTGTGGGTGCGGTCCACTGAAAACCCTCAGGAGACAACACTCCTCCTACTAGGGACACCTAGAGATTTAAAGGCTTATTGCCCATGCTCAGTACAATCGTGTTTGCCTACAAAAGTGTGCTAGTTAATTTTTCCTTTTCTTATATTTTCTTCTTCTCTTAAATAAAAATAAATGATGTTTGCTCGAGACGACCAAAATTAAGTTGGGGGGAATTTGATCAGTCGAAAATATTGCATTCTCAACACGTCAATTTCCCTACTCTTATCAATCATGTACGGGTGTTTATTGTAAATATAACACAGATTACGAATTCACTTGGAAAATACCAAATACCCTGTGTTATAATTATAATAGACATTCTAAAGGGAAATTAAGTGTTTATTACTACTCGCATTGATCTGTAAATCTCAACACTTGTCTCGAGATTATGTGCAGGAAATTCTCCAGGTTAAAGAGCCGGAACTGCTAAAAGTGCCGATAAAATACAGCAAGTCAAAGACTTGAGATCTGGCAACAATCAAGAAAGAAATATAAGATTTCAGGCATCAGGAAATAACCATAAAGATAAAACCAGAAGATACCAGGAAATGCATGCACTGAGTCACCCAAAGGGTCGCGGATCTGCGGCCGAGTCAGGTCAATCCGCCGCGGATCCGCGGCCGTTCTGACTCGTCGACGGTGGGAACTTTTTGCAGCGGTTCTCTTCAACGGTCAAACTTCTTCAAGACGCTGCAAAGTCCCTATATTTCTCCAGAAGCTTCCCTTCTAACAGCCAAGCTTCTTGTGCAAGTTTGATACCTACCAAGCTTCTCATGCAAGCCTCATAACAACCAAGCTTTCTTGAGAAGATTGACCTAGCTTCTAGGGGAAGCTTGAGAGAAAACTATAAAAGGGCACATATGGCTTCATTACAAAGTTTTGTTCGATAGTAGTTGAGTTGTTGGTCAATATACATCAATTCACCTACAAATTGAGTGACGCAACTTGTAACTCAAAACCCTAGCCAAAATCCAATTCCAAAGACAAATCAAGATTCATCGAGAAGCATCGCAAGCAAGCCTTCAACGAGCCTTTGAAGCAACGCCGATCTTCATCCAAGCAAGAGATCCACGATGATCCGCGACTCAAGAAGATCGATGCGAAGCTAATTTCGGCGGATCTAATTACCACCTCAAATCGTGTAATCTTTGAGTGAATTGTACCTAATCGTTGATTAATAAAGGTGAAAATTATAAATCTTGCTTTTCTTTACATTCTTACATTATGAAAAGTTACTGATTCTTGATTCTTTCCCTTTTCATGATATGTGAGTGAAATCTCCGTTTGTAGCGGAATCGAGAGAATAGGTAGATGATGATGATGATGAAATTCTTGAACGATTCTTAAGTTTTATGAGTTTTGTAAACTTTAGGAAATTGAATCATCGAAGACCTAATTTAAGCGAGATCACTTTCTTGAATGTTTTCGTTCCAAATTAGAGATCGATGACCGGTGATTTAATTTGCTAGAGGTTGGAATTTGAATGATAATCAAGGAAAGGACAATGGATGGTGAAAGAGAAATCATAGTTTCTTCAATAAATCTCTAAATCTCATTGATCGTCATCGATCTAGTAACAAATCCTCAATAGATAAGAATTCGTCATCATTAGTATTCATCATCACCATCAATTTGATTGATTCCTACAAGCTACTTTACAAATCTTGAGAATTCAATTGGTTTGGACATTTTCTTGATCTTTATTAATTCTTGATTTTAGATCTAATTTCTTCATGTTTCTTGAAACTAAATTTCACAAATCTTAAATCATTTTCTTTTATCTTTTCTTTTCAACTCAACTAAAACAAATTCAAACAAATTCACACAATCTCAGTGGACGATCCGCTCTCGCTAACGAAACTACAATAGACACCATTATTGATTGCGGTATAAATTTCTTTGGTTGTGATTAAAACATTTCCATACACATGAAGATGATCAATCAAATGGCGCCGTTGCTGGGGATCGTGTGCTAATTTGTTCGTTTTTTTGTAATTTGAGTTAGAAAATTTATTATTCCATCAGAATTTTTAGATCAAAATTCGCAACAAGCACTTAACGATTTGTTGTGATTTGTTGCAAGGAGATCTGAAATCTCTGGAGCGAGAGGAAAAATTTTCAGGACATCTCAAAAAGTCCAGAGAGGCAATTGGAGCAGTTGCTGAAATTTTTGTGTAGGAATTACACTATACAACCGCGCATCCGCGACATCAAGGGCTTATTGTGGCGGTTCCTCCGCGATATTAGGGCTTCACTGCACAAAATTTTCTAGGTGAATCTATGTCTTTCTTATCTCCTCTCGGATCTGCTCCATTAACCAATTTCTCCAGGTTTCTTTGCAAAAATTCGCAGCGCCCCTAAAAAGAAAAATTGTTGCGTATTTGATATTAATTGTTTGCATATTTTAACACGGAAATTAAGGGGCAAAAGACCAAATTCAGATTAGGTGGGGAGTTCATTACCCTTCCTAAGACCCTGAAATCACAAACTTGCATCCGCATCACCCTCATTAACTAAAAATAACTAGACAAGACTTTAAGGACCGTCGCGCTCACATAGGACAGAAGGAGGTCGTGGGTAATCTATTGCTTATCCGCGTTTCTTTTGTGGTGTCTAAGGTAAGTGGTTACTTAATTAAGCCCGCTACTTACGTAGTGGAGAACCTTCTACTTACCTGGCACTTACCCGGCCATAGAAGGGGCAAAGAGGCAGTAGAGAATCTATCTTGTGACTTGTCTTCTGGAAGTCTAGGAGCGGTCTAAAGCCTTGACTTATGTGACCACTAGATTTAGGGTTGCTTGTGCATTGTTTGTATGAATTTTTCAAAAATCCGTCTATTTTTTCAAACCAAACACCAACTCATCTTTTCTTTAATTATCGCAACGCTGCCACTTGTGCTAAATCATTTAGTGCATGCTCGGCTGGACACGGGATTCTAGTGCCCGTCTTGTCCGTATTCCTCCTATCGACTCCGAAGTCAGTAATTCTACATCTACTTTTTCTTCACCCACTACTACACCCACTTAGATGGACGGTTCTCCATCGAATTTCTTTAACACTACTCTGCCACCGTCCGCAGGTGCGCAGAATCCGCCCCGCATCTCTCTCCAAGAGAGATGTTACCCTATGCGAGGTCTTCTTTCGACCTGTCTCACCATTCCACCAGCAAATGGGGACAATTTCGAAATCAAACCACAATACATCAATCTTTTACCAAAATTTCACAGTCTCGAGTCTGAAGACGCATATGTCTTTATTACCAAATTTGAAAATGTATGCGCTATGATGGGTACTTCATAGCTTTCTGTAGATGCTATGAGATTACGTCTTCTCCAATTCACTTTGTGCGATATAGCCGAGAAGTGGCTTTATAACACAGCCGCACATTCTATTTCGAACTGGGGAGAATTCGTGACAGCTTTCCTAAAGAAATTCTACCCTATTCATAAGACAGCTCGAGTCTGTAGCGAAATAAATCAACTTACCCAGCTTCCAAATGAACCATTCTCGACGTGTTTTGAACGCTTCAAGGATCTGTTAGTTCAATGTCCTCATCACGAAATTCCTAGATGGGTTCTGTGCAGAATCATATATGAGGGCATTAATCCTACAACAAAACAGAATCTTGAATTCATGTGTCAAAGCACCTTCATGAATAAAGATGATGGTGAAGCCTGGAGATTTTTAGAAGATTTCGCTGAGAAAACTTTACAGTGGGAGAGTGTAAACCAGTCATCGTTTAGGGGTGGCATTCATCAACTTGATGTTTCCATAGGAGTTAGAGCTGAAATGGCAGCAATGCAAAAGAAACTCGAAACTATGGAACATAAATTTTTAGCAACCTCCCTAAATCAGATGTCACACTCCAAAACTGTCTGTGGATGCTGTTCTGATCCATCTCATCTTACAGAAGAATGTCCTTTAAATTCTCCATTTCAAGGTCAAGAGCATACCAATGCTGCTTTTCAACAAAGACCTAGAAACGATCTGTACTCTTCCACTTATAATCAGGGTTGGAGGAATTACTCTAACTTTGCTTGGAACCAACAACAAACTCAAAACACGGTTCCAAATCAAAACAATTTCCAAAGGGTTCCTCCACCACAAAAGTAACCACTTCAAATAAGTCAGCATCCCTACCAATCACAAAACTTTCAAAATCCGGTCAACACATCTGCACCGTATAATCCTTTGCAATTGACCGGTACTGATGACCCGTCTTCACTCGCACAAACCATGAATTTGATTCTAAAAAATTTCATGCAAGTTTCGGCTGAGGTTAAGTCTTCTGTCGATGATATAAAGAAAAACTCCGCCTCCCAATCTGAGAGTATTAAATCGATGGAATCACAAATTGCACAATTAAAAGCCGAGATGAGTGCTAAAGAGAAAGGGAAACTTCCGTCTCAACCCCTACCGAATCCTGGACATTCACAACACTACTATGTGAATGACATTACAACGTTGAGATCCGAAAGAGTGCTGAATAATCAAGTCGGTGAAGAGATTGATAATCATGAAGAATTAATCAATAACACCCCGGCTTTCACTTCCACTTTTCCTTCCACTTCCACATCTACTTCCACTTCTGATCCTTGTTCGTCTACTCCACCACCTTCTTACGAGCCTATTCTTCGTTTTCCTCAAGACTCGAACCCTCAGCATACCTCTTCTAGTCTACCAAAGACGATCCCCACTCCTATTCTGGGATCAGTTCCACACACACCACCTTCTCCAATGTTGGACCCATCTATTATTGCTAAAGCTCCTTATCCGAATCGGTTAAGGGGAAACAAATCGAGTCCACATATGGAGAAGATTATGGAAATGTTCAAACAGGTTGACATCAATATCCCTCTCCTAGATGTTATTCAACAAGTTCCTGTTTATGTGAAAATTCTCAAAGACTTGTGCACTAGGAAGAGAAAGACTCAAGTGCCCAAAAAGGTATTCATGACAAATAATGTTACCAAAGAAACGTAAGGACCCAGAATGTCCTACTATCTCGATTTCTATTGGGGGTAAAAACATTAACCGTGCTTTACTTGACCTTGGTGCAAGTGTTAACCTGCTTCCATATTCTGTTTACGAGCAGTTAGGGATTGGAGAGTTGAAACCAGCTCATTGCACTCTCCAAATGGCAGACCATTCAATCACCAAATCTAGGGGTGAACTGGAGGATGTGTTGATAAAAGTCGGGAAATTTATATTCCCTGCGGACTTTATTGTTCTCGATACACAACCTGTAGCAAACCCACAGAACCAAATTCCGGTGATTCTGGGTCGACCATTCCTTGCCACTTCCAATGCTGTCATTAATTGTCGAAACGGTTCAATGAACCTATCTTTTGAAAAAATGACAATTGAACTGAACATCTATAAAATTGGAAGTCAGCCGTCTGAACCCTTTGCTCATATACTTGATGTCTGTTCTATCCACGAGATTGTTACTGAAAGCTGTGAAGTTGATGAACTTTGCTTTGATGATCTCGACAATACTAGCACATCAATATTTGATCTTGCATCTCTAACATCATATACAAGTCCACTGGTGCAGCTAGATTTGTCTCTATGGATTTGGTCTACACTTAGGGATTTAGAGGGAAACTTGATGCTACACATCACATCATATCTTTTTGCATTAAACACACATCACCTCACTTGCACAAGTTGTGTGCCATAGGCAGCCCCCCCTCTCTAGGTCCATGAACCGACAAGCTAGTGTACACACTTGTATATGCTGGACCATTTAGATAAAAAATGTGTACACATGCATGTTGGGAAAAGAAACTCGTGAAATATCGGTCGGTTTCCAGTTCCGGTTGCAGTGTCGGCTCACAAACGTTATATCCATGATTTTGAGTGTATTTCCAATATTTTGCCACGGATACTTGTAATCTGTAACTACTGAGCAGACACTATTAATAGTACTGATATATACAAAAAATAGATAATGAATGAGCAGTATTAAAATGCAGTTTTCTGAGATGAACACATATCAAGTCTAAGGGTGGAATCATCAGATCCTAGTAACTTGATAAATCATGCCGATATATGGCTCATAACAGTTCGAGAAACTACTGATAACACTTACCAGTAAATCTCATCAGCCCTGACTAGGGAATTACTGTTATAGCCAATCGAGCATAGCACAACATCAACTCCCAATACCGGGAGAGACGGAACCCCTCCTATCACTCACTACCTCCATGTGACTCGGGACTGTACCCAAAATCCACCTGTTTGCACGACTCCTTTGAGCCGTGGTAGGGAGGAAATCAAAGCACAGTGGGAACCACACAAGACACTATGACGATCTCGAGTCTACAGACTAACCTGTACCAGTGTCACCAGAGAACTGATATCTGACGATAGGTATGATACCATCTAGAAGTTCTCGACGAGTCCTGTTCGGTGTACCCATTCTCTATTGAGCACATGTGTACAATTTTTGATGTTAAAAACCAATGGTTATAGGATCAACCATCGTCCCATACAGGGTCAAGGAACGTACACACTAGTTTACTCTGGAATATCGATGCCCTATCTCGATATCCCCTTGACTAGGAACAATTAAAGGATGTGCTTGTGGACTATACAAGTCCCAGTAGTATGATCCGCATCATAGTCTTGGTAGTCAAGCAAACATCCTAAGGGCTTTATCAACATGTATCAGAGAGACCGTATAATAATATAAGCGTACATGTTAAGATAAAGAGCAATCAGATAGCATACTATCATGTCGAGCAAGAAAGTCCTCTATATATATGTCCATGCATTCACTATATCATACAATAATGGCCTCTAGGGCATACATATTCCTAACAACTCCTGCTATAGTACTTTCTGCACAATCTCGTCTATCTACATTTAATCGAGGCAGTAACATGGTCATGGACAATCTCGTCCTCCTCTTGGTCTCTGTCCTAACTGCAAACTCGAAGAACATTGGTTATGAAACTATCCGACTCGGTCGTCATACCATACCCATCATACAGCTGCTGCCTATGTCACTCTAGCAGACGCTTAACTCATAACCGTCTCATCAACTCCTGCACCACAGCCTCCACGGAGTTTTAGCTCTCTTTCTCCTTCTCAACTATCAGAGCTTGCAAATCTCGATGCTCAAAACCTCGGATATACTGATGCTTCCTCTAGTTCCACTCCTGCTGCACTGTCTGACACTTTGGGTAACTCAACCCCTTGGATATTTGACTCATGTGCTTCTCATCATATGACTTTCGATTCTTCTGTACTTCAAAATTGCACCCCTATGAATTCTTCTTTCATTTATACTGCTAACGGTGTTCCTCTTACAGTCACCAAGTATGGTGACATTACAACAACTTCTGGGTCGTCCATTTCACTTACTTTATCATCTGTTTTATATGTTCTACAACTCACTATGAATCTCATTTTCATCATTCAATTAGCCGATTTGGGTTATACTATCTCGTTTAATTTCATCTCTTGTGATGTGCAGGATACCCACAGCGGTCGGCGGATTTAGACCAGTCGTAGAGTGGACGGCTTGTATCAGTTGGAGCAGCTTCATCTTCCATCCTCATTATCCGTTGGTTTTGTTAGTAGACCTTAGGCACTCTACTAGGATTTTAGATCAAGCACAAATCGGTTTTCAAAATTAGTAGTGGGCTCAAATCTACATACTAGAAACATTAGCTAAAGAATTGGACTTGCAACTAAATACATAGGATGTTCTATATGAGGTAGAGGGAAATACAACCTTTGTAGCGTCTTCATATGATCCAATTTTTGTTAGACTCTAGCTAGACTCTTAGGATGAGTGAACAAGCTTGGTGAAGACCTCCTTTTGTCATAGATGATCCACTTAAGGATACCCTTCTCTGGCTTCATCTCTACCCATTGCTCCAAGCAATTGTGAAGAAGCTAACAATCTAATTTTGTTAGGATTGGAGAGTTAGGGATGTAGCAAGTCACTCTATTTTTATCTCACCAAATCCATTTTCATTTGAATTCTCTTTTTATTATTGAGGAGGAAGTAGAGAGCTAGATGAAGGAGATAAGAATGAAAAAGACTTAGAAAAATCCTTTACAATTTCTAAATGGTTGTAACCTTTTAATATAATAGAAAAAGATCCCAACCATAGATTTTTCATCTCATCTCCACATGTCCATCCCCTTCTCTCCCCACCACTTGTCCACTTGATGAAAGTGGGCAAGCATGTGCTATAAGTTAGGCACAACATAACATAAAGAGAATAAAAGGAAAAAGGAAAACAATTAATATATATATATATATATATATATATATGATAATGTAACATTATATATATATGTATGTATGTATGTATGTATGTATGTATGTATGTATATTCCATATGTATTATAAGTACATGTATAAGATATAAATAAATAGTGACAATATACTAGTAAATATATATAGCCAATACATGTATCAATATATTAAATCAGCACTTGATTTAATATCCGTCTTTCCAAAAAGACCGGCTAGTATATCCCCATATCCGATTACCATCAGTGTATCACTACACTAGTTTGAATCGAACCCCGGTACGCATCCAATACGCACATCTACATCATATCGCTAGAGTCGGAAAAATCTCTGTGTGGGACTCTAAAGACTCGACAATACGCTGGAAGTGGGCTTAACCACAAGCACGTCAGCGGTACTAGCTGTACGTAACCGCTACCCAGATATTAAACAAAAGGAAGATCGACAAACAAGATCGTCCAAACGTCTACTGAGCCTATAAGTGACAGTCTTCTTACAGTCCGGTCTGTTCATCAAAGAGTATCGCATACCGAATCTAAAGGGTTGGTAAATGTCAGACCCCTAATATCTCGATAAGTCGTATCGGTTTCAAGCTCATTACCTACCGAAAAATTAATGATTTTGTAATTAGTAAATCCCATCCATTCCGGCCAAGAGTATCGCATACCGGATCTAAAGGGTTGGTATACGCCAGACCCCTAATAACTCGATAAGTCGTATCGGTGTCAAGCTCATTACCTACCGAGAAACTACTGATGTTGCAATCAGTAAATCCCATCCATTCCGGTCAGAGATTTATGGTGATAGCTGTTGGGATTCCTAGTACTCTGGCCGCTGACCGCGGCCGTTGCGAAACGAAAAACATTGACTTTTAAAACTTTGGCGCTAGAAAACACATCCTAGAATCTAACCAAATATCAAAACTAGCAAACTAGAGAAGTCTATCTAGTGTGAAAAAGTGTTATACCTAACGACACGTGTCCTTCGGGTCTTCACTCCTCTTCTTAAGCTCCTTGAGGTCTCCTAAATCAACCTTAGTGGTCGGCATCTTCAATCTTAGATGATCCACCTGAAGGTTCTTGATTCAAGCTCCTACTTCAATAAGAAGCAAACTAAGCAAACTAGTTTGCTAATCTAGTTTGCTTAGATGATGTGGTGATGTTTAGTAGTGATTTTCTATCTCAAATCCCTTTGGTTCTCAACTCATGAGAATGATAAGGGTTTAAACAAGAGAATAAACTCAAGAGAGAAGAGAGAGAATGGCAAGTCAAGAATAATGAGAAGAAGAATGGATAAAGCTTTTTCTATGAAGTATTTTTCCTTTTTTTTTAAACACAGCCATACTCCAATAGTATTTGTAATAAATACCAAAGCCATGCTTCATGCCATCTCACCCTTTTCCACCTCATTTTCTATTTTCAACAAAATAGAAAAATGCATGACGAGATGTCATTTTCTAGAAGGTATTTTGTATAAATACAAAATACTTTCTACCGTATATACATACCCGTATTCGTACCAAAATACGAATACCCAAGAGATAGAATAATACTACTAATATAATACTAGCATTAAATCAATATCTGATTTAATAAATCGACTTAATTCTAAGCCCGCTAGTATCATCAACCGTCCGATTGAAACCTGGATAACACTAGAATATACATATCGAAACATGTATATGTAAATTATTAAATCAATACCTGATTTAATAATCCGGCTTAATCCTAAGCCGGCTAGTATTATCATTCGATCGGAACCCTGCACGTATAATCATATGGCCACCACATCGTTTCACCTGAACCAGAGAAACCTTCTGTGTGGAACTCTAAATACTCGACACTACGATGGCAGTGGGTTTAAACACAAGCACGTCAACGGCACTAGTTAACGGCTACTTAGGTACTTGTCGAAAAGAAGGCCGATGAGCAAGCTCATCCGGACCCCTACTGAGCCTATCCATGACAATCTCCGTACAGTCTGGTCTCTCCGTCTAAGATTATCGGATATCGGGTCTAGGGGTGGTAAGTGTCAGACCTCTAATAACCTGATAAGTCGTGTCGATTTGGCTCAGGACCGATCTGAGAAACTACTGATCTAACCATCCATAAATCTCAATTGCGTTGGACAAAGTCTTATAGTTCTGGCCAACCAGAAACGATGCGATATCGACTCCCTATACCGGGAGAGACGAATCCCTGACAATCACTCATTGCCTCCATATGGCTCGAGACTGTACCCAACCAAAACCTGTTTGCATGTCTCAGTAGAGCCGTGGTAGGGTAGTGATCAAAGCACAGTGGGAACTCACACGGGACAAATGATAATCTCAGGTCTAAAGACTAACATGTACTCATGTCACCTGAGAACCGCTATCTGATGATAGGTATAATACCATATAGAGGTTCTCAGCGAGTCTATCCAGTGTACTCACCCCCAATGAGTACCTGTATACAATATCAGGTGATCACACCAATGGCTGTGGGACCAACCATCGCCCCTCGTCAGGGTCTAGAAACGTATACACAAGTCTACTCTGAAATATCGATACCCGGTCTCGATATTCCTTCAACTTGGGACCTTTAAGGATGTGCTTATGGACTACCCAACTCCCTCAAGTATGATTACTATCATAATGCCAGTAGTCAAGCAAGATCCTACGGGCTTTATTAACATGTATCCGCCATATGTGATATCAAGTATAACATATGCACATGTTAAGATAAAGTCAAACCATAATAGTATACTGTTGCATCGAGTCTTTATCAATATGTGTAAGGAATATAAAGCAACAAGAGAAAGAAAAAAACATATTAAGACAAAGACATCTTAGATAATATACTATATACAACTGAGTAAGATTTTCCTGTACATATATATCCCTAGCATCTTATACAATACAGGCATCTAGGGCATACATATCCAACAAAAACCGACCGAACACAGTGCGACATCTTTCCTCAATACTAGGAGAGACGAATCCCTAACAATCCGCTCATTACCTCCATGTGGCTCAGGATTGTACCCAACTAAAACATGTTTGCACAACTCAGTAGAGCCGTGGTAGGGTAGTAATCAAAGCACAGTAGGAGCTCACACGAGACAAATAACGATCTCAGGTCGACAGACTAACCTGTACTCATGTCACCAGAGAATTGTTACCTGACAATAGGTATAATACCATCTAGTATGTTCCTGGCGAGTCCGTCCAGTGTAACTCATAACCTAATGAGCACATGTATACAATCTTTGGATATTAACGAACACCAATGACCGTGAGACCGGCCATCGCCCCTCATCGGGGTTAAGAAACGTATACACCAGTTTACTCTGGAATATCGATGTCCAGTCTCGATACTCCCATGACTAGGGACATTTAAGGATTTGCTTATGGACTATCCAGGCCTCACTTGCATGACCGCCATCATTACCTTAGTAGTTAAGCAAGAATCCTAAAAGCTCTATCAATATGTAATAGTGATCCGTAATACCACATAATACCTGTACATGATGATAAAGTCAAACAAGATAGCATACTATCATCTCGAGTAAGATTGTTCTACCAGTATAGGTAATCCTTCAATTATCATAATCGCCTGCCTGTAATTACAATAATTGCCTTGAGGGCACTATATTCAATAATCTCCAACTTGCACTTAAGGCTAATTATTGCAGTATCATATACCCACAGCTCATGTGCTACCGAATACCCAACTTCTCTACTAATCAGCTTCGCAAACCGAGTTTGAGAAACAACCGCGTTTGAAAAATAGCTTCAATGAGTGGATCCGCTACAATTTTTCTATCTTTATCTTTATATCTCAACTTCGCAGAGAACATCAATCACCCGAATTGAACGATACCTGCCTAGAACTTGTCTGGATAGTTGATGGGACTAAGTTCATAAATGAACATCCAAATCAAACAAACTACTTAGGATGTATCCATCGCTACGCCATGCCCACCTTAGTATTCGCTTGGATCTTTGTCCAACATACTGTCCCTCAGAAGAGAGTAAACTTATAACTCCGATAGGCACTATGTCTTCCAGGTCATCTTAGAAGCCAGAAACGATAATCGTCTCCTAATAGAGGCTGCCATTACCATATACCAAGACCATCCTCTTATATTCATAACCGCTTCCCTTTGTTTCTACAGGATTGGATTAATATTTGCTTACTGTAGATAGTGCAAAAGCAATATCTGGTCTGATACTTGACATCTGATTGACTCAATTGCCTAAGCAAGTGATATGCCATTCATGCAAACTCCTCTCCTCATCAGTCTAGAAGACATCTCTTTAGAGAGGGTGACTCCATCACCTGCGGGTACAACACCACGTTAGGAGTCGTACATTCTAAAACACTTTAGAATAGTGTCAAAGTACCCAGATTGGGACACTACCCAAATCTAAATCTAAAACCATAGATCTAGTCACCAGAATCCCTGATATTTTATCCAAATCCTATGCAGAGAAACACCTGTGACAACCATAGTTTAACCGATCGTAGTCTAGGAACACTACATCCCATCAGGAGTATGTCATCCAAATACAAGGACAGTACTCCCTACACTATCTTCTTACCAGGTTCATCTATTGTTCTGATGAAGTCAAACACCATGAGTTTCACACTAAAAGTAGATGATCCATTTCCGTTATGCCTGCTTTAGTCTATAAATAGACATAAGCATCTTGCCCACCATGCTTCCGCTGCTCTCTCTGACTACAACAACCCTCTGGCAGAGTCATATATGCGTGCACTTCTAAAGTCAATTTAGAATGACGTTATAGTCATCCACCTGCCAGATCTCATAGTCAAGGACAACAGTAGTGGCAAGCTTGGGTCACCAATGCTATGATGCAAACATCTCTATCACCATCAATGAAAAAACCGAAGTACCTCTCAGGTGGCTGAGGTCACCCTCTAAATCTGCGGAGAGGCTAATGGATATCGAGTTCAATTGAATCTTTAAATTCTACTAAATTTTCAGTAACCGTTTGTGGTTCTGGAATCACTTCCAGTTCTACCATACTCCCACTGATGTATTTTGAAAAGAATCCATTTTACTAAAAAATGTGGCGAGTCAAGAACAAAATAACTTTTGATCTTGCAAATGGTAGAAAGTTAATCCTCCCTCTATGCCTGGGATAACCCATAAACTGTCATTACTGAAACGTGCATTGAGTTTATCTGGATTCTGATTTTAAGTATAAGCCGGACAACTCCATATACCTTAATCTCGTTAAGATATGAATTCATTCTATATCTAGTATAGAAATAAAGGCACTAATTTTGATGGAACCAGATTCAATTATTATGCAACTGTTTCCAGTGCATATCCATTAAATGGAAGAAGGCTGTATAACATTAATCATCAAGGAGCACACCCACGGATGAGTAATCTGAGAGAGAATCTAATTGAAAAAATTACTTATGACGGAATACCTAGCATAAGTATCCATATCTTCGATAACCTCAAAGAATCCTGGTATTTGCAACGTATGGTTCTCTACTTTATTCTTGTACTTATGAACTTCTCAAAATTTTGGACCTTGTATTTCAACGAAATACGTGTCTAAAACCAGAGAAGTCATAAGTAAACAGAATATAGTATGATTACCAACCCCTTGTCCAAATGGACACTGGACAACATACATTATAAGGTATAAGTCCCAAAATTTTCACTAACTCAAACTCTGTGTGTCGTTAGTTGAAAATTGTATTTTAGTCAAGAACGTCTATACCACTATTCAATATACCTTAGCTTATCCTCAGCTGATAAAAGTAAATGTCTAAGACATATTTTCAAAATTCATATCTCACTTTATAAAATAAAAATACAGATATTTTATTTTAAAAATGGTATATAACAACGGGTGTTCAAAACCAAATATTTATCGTTAGGCAAAATCAGGTGATTTCGTCAAATATCACCAATTCCAACTAATTTTGATATTAAGGATATAATCATCACCTTCCTACTATTCTACTCTCACTCAGTATCGGTAACACCATACAGATGTGAGACCCAAATCCGGTATATACATACTCTGGAGTCAAAATTAATTGGGAAAACAGTTTTCAATAACAATTACACAGAAAAATGAAACATAAGAATGTTTCATGGGGTAGGCCAGGTATTCCTAGTAATTCCTCTTCCAATACCAGACTCATGACAGTCGTCACAATTATCTTTGCCCTCACTTCAAACCCTTTATATGTCTTCATAACTTACCTTCTGTACACCACACTTAGGCTAGTTGGTTTTCTTCCTTCCCTACTTTTCGTCACCTGTCTAAGTTTTGGAATAAGACTATCCAACAAGCGTAACCGGTGTACTTCCTAATAAAAAGAGCTCGCAACTTGAGAGAAGGTGAAGTAGAGGGCATCAGAATTATACAACTCAATTTCTCTAGAACCGGTGGCCATTCTCGAACTTAATCAATTTTTTTCAAGTTCGTATGTAACTATACGAGATGTTTTTATTCAAATAAAATGGATCTTCATAGTGATACGGTATGTTCTAAGAAAATGCAAAGGGGGAAGTAGGAGCGGCATGGATATATGCGACTTTTTCATGAATCGTGACAATCCAAAACCAGAGGTAAAACGTTCGGTTAACTGGGACATGAGTTTTAGTTCAAGGTGGGTCATGGTCTCTACCAGAGAGAGAGAAAAGAAACACTCGGTGTGCACTCTAACAAGATTAGATTGGTTACTTACTTCATCCAAGCAGGACGACTCCCATTGTTTTATCGAATTCTCCTTCAAACCCTAAAAGAAGAACTGGTCGGGATAACCCGAGGAGTAATGCCTACTCATCAGTAGGAATCGAGACCAAACTATCATCTCGTGATAACCTGACGGAGGCCACTCAAGTCACCACACTCCAGAAGGTATGCGCATGCCTGGTAAGTTTCTTTTATGTTTGATACTCCTGATATGGTTTTTTGCCCGCAGGACCCTAGTGACCTTAACAGAGTCAACAAATCAAAAGGTCCTAGTCAAGTTCAACCCGTCACTATCTTGATTGCATTAAACCCACCCGCATGAGCCCTTGACAGGGTCAACAAGGCCGTATGACTGTCCTAATCAATCGCATCTAATGCTATAAAAAAGCACCACTTAGCTACCGCACACTATGCTTTGACAGAATCAACAAATGTAGCACGAATACTAACCATTACTCGTAGGAAATGAAGGAGGGCTACGGATGATTTTTGGCGAAATACCTTTAACGTAATGAACTTGATCTCGTTGAAAAAACTGTGTAGTTTTCAAAAGGAGTGGTTTAGGCTCTGCAGTTAAAACGAGTGGTTTTGAAGAAAACTGAGTAATTATAGTCACATAAAATTTTGGTTAAAAGAGACTTCCCCGTGAAGTGAATAAGGATTTTCCCTCATCGAATAAGGTGCAGAATATTTCTAACCGAATACCGTTATGCAAAGCAAAAGGAAACGCCTATAGTTTTCAAAATTTTGTTCCCGCAACATCATTTCAGGTTTGTTTTCTTTGCATTAATAAGGATTAATGCAGTCCCATCAGTTAAGCCTATCATACTAGAAGAAACAAAAATATAATGTATATATATGCCATCTACATTCGCCACAGGGTCCCGGGTCTTCACCGTAAGATTACTTAACTTACGGCAAGGCGGGGACAGGACTAGCGCGGATGCAAAACATATATAGCATCTAATATATATAATATATCTATTCATCTCAGGCATGATAACAATAACAAAGCAGTAGAAGCAAACACAAAAAATAGAGGGTATACTAGGAATTCTGTGTTTCATTTTAGCCATGAATGAAACACGGATTCCACAGTCGTGTGAATAGCCATAACCCTATCCCCTAAACTCCTACGAGCAGAGAAATTAGTCCCGCCAATTCTAGAATTAGGTGACTCGATCTCGACGCCTTGAGATGGACACCCGTTGGATTCTAGAACCCGGCTACTTGAGCACTCCTCTTGGGTCTATCCTAACTATAAGAGATGAAGCAAATATAATACATATGCGATACAATCTCAGCCCAGAAGTTCCCTTCAAAAAAATAAATATACAGGCGCGGAAACGGAGGCCACAAATATAGACGCTCGCCTCGAATACAAATACATATGAAAATATAAAACTCTCATCTCATAACCCCCCCGGCTATTCACCACGACGACCGCAACTATTCTTATCACAAACACTCATCATAGAACATCAATTCGAGTATCAATTTTGTAACCCCGTCTAATTAATACCTATAGCAATCAGAAGAAATTTTACCATACGCTATAATACTCACAGTCGCAGAAGAAACAAAAAAAAAACGACTACTAGAATTACAAAACCCAAATGGCGGGCACTCAAAATTTCCAAATATTGAAATTCAAACACCCCCGGTCACGAAAATCTCCTTATTTTTGCACAAAATCGAAACCCGTCAACCCCCACACTATATGATCTATGATTCGGCCTCGAAACGGAGCCGAATCATGGGGGGAAACGACCCTGTATCGGGGCTGGAACAACCCCAAATAGGGGCTGATCTGGTGGCTTTCCAGCCCCGTTTCGGGACCGAATTGAGCACATATTGGATGGGTATTGGGCTATCGTTAGCTTACAAAAATTCATGGTCCGAAACAAGAATCCGGTGGCTCCGGCACAAAAAAAAATGAGAGATTTTCATGTAAATTTTTAAAACCTAGTTTTGAAATAATGGGTTTTGTGAATTCTAAAGTCGTCCAAATAAGTTCAAATCTTTAACCTGGCTCTGATACCATGTTAGTAGACCTTGGACACTCTACAAGGATTTTAGAACAAGCACAAATAGATTTTCAAAATTAGTAGTGAGCTCAAGTCCACATACTAGAAACATTAGCTAAAGAATTGAACTTGCAACTAAATAGATAGGAGTTTCCATACAAAATAGAGAGCAATACAATTTTTATAGTATCTTCATATGCTCTAATTTATGTTGGACTCTAACCAGACTCTTAGGATGAGTGAACAAACTTGGTGAAGACCTCTCTTTGTCATAGATGATCCACTTGAGGAAACCCTTCTCTAACTTCATCTCCACCTCATGCTTTAAGCAACTGTGAAGAAACTAACAATCCAATTTTGCTAGTGTTGGAAAGTTAGGGATGTAGTATGTCACTCTATTTTTATCTTAACAAATCCATTTCCATTTGAATTCTCTTTTTATTATTGAGGAGGAAGTAGAGAGCTAAATGAAGGAGATAAGAATGAAAAAGACTTAGAAAAAATCTTTTACAATTTCTAAATGGTTGTAACCTTTTATCATAATTGAAAAAGATCCTAATTATAGATTTTTCATTTCATCTCCACATGTCCACCCTCTTCTCTCCCCTCCACTTGTCCACTTGATGAGAGTGGGAAAGCATATGATACTTAGGCACAACATAACATAAAGAGAATAAAAGGAAAAAGGAAAATCATTAATAATATATACATGTATGTTAATGTAAGATAATATATATGTATATATATTTTTCATATGTATTATAAATACATGTATGAGACATAAATAAATAGTGACAATATACTAATAAATACATATAGCCAATGCATGTATCAATATATTAAATCAGTACTTGATTTAATATCCGTCTTTCCAAAAGGACCGGCTAGTATATTCTCATGTCCGATTACCGTCAGTGTATCACTACACTAGGTTGAATCGAACCCGGTACGCATCCAATACACACATCTACATCATATCGCTAGAGTAAAAAAAAAACCTCTATGTGGGACTCTAAAAACTCGACAATACGCTGTCAGTGGGTTTAACCACAAGCACGTCAGTGGCACTAACTGTATATAACGGCTACTCAGGTATTAAACGAAAGGAAGATCGATAAGTAAGATCGTCCAAACATCTACTGAGCCTATAAGTGACAGTCTTCTTACAATCTAGTATGTTTGTCAAAGAGTATCGTACCGGGTCCAGGGGTTGGTAAACGTCAGACCCTTAATAACCCGATAAGTCGTATCGGTGTCAAGCTCATCACCTACCAAGAAACTACCGATTTTGCAATCAGTAAATCCCATCCACTCAGGCCAGAGATTTATGATGATAGCCGACCAAACACAGCGCGACATCTTCCCCCAATACCGGGAGAGATGAATCCCCAATAATCCGCTCACTGCCTTCATGTGGTTCGGAACTATACCCAGCTAAAACCTATTTGCACGACTCAGTAGAGCCGTGGTAGGGTAGTAATCAAAGCACAATAAGAACTCACACAAGACAAATGACGATTTTAGGTCGACAGACTAAGCTGTACTCATGATACCAGAGAACTGCTACCTGACAATGGGTATAATACCATCTAGCATGTTCCTGGTGAGTCCATCCAATATAAATCATAACCCAATGAGCACCTGTATACAATCTTTGGTTACTAACGAACACCAATGGCTGTGAGACCGGCCATCGTCCCTCATCAGGGTCAAGAAACGTATACACCAGTCTACTTTGGAATATCGATGCCCAGTCTCGATACTCCTACGACCTGGGACATTTAAGGATTTGCTTATGGACTACCCATGCCTCACTTGTATGATCACCATCATAACCCTGGTAGTCAAGAAAGAATCCTAAGGGCTCTATCAATATGTAATAGTGATCTGTAATACAACATAGTACCTGTACCTAATGATAAAGTCAAAGCAGATAGCATACTATCATCTCGAATAAGACTGTTCTATCCGTATAGGTCCTCCTTCAATTATCATAATCGCCTGCCTGTAATTACAATAATTGCCTTGAGGGCACTATATTCAACATGTTTTAGCTATTCCTCCTCCATACTTTGACATAAACGGTTAGGGCATATCTCTAATCCTCTTCTCAAAACACTGGTTGATACAGGAGTTTTAGGGTCTTTCCTTTTCATGTTCAAAGTAACTGTACTAGTTGCGGCTTGCAAAACAGTCTGCATTGCATTTTTCATTGAATAATAATATTTCTGCTGAACCTTTTGATTTAGCGCATTTTGACATTTGGGGTCATGTACCCATAGCATCTCTATCAGGTTATAAATACTATGTGAGCTTTATAGATGACTTCTTGCGTTATACTTGGGTATATCTCATGTGTTCTCATGCTGACTTATTCGATGTATAAAAAGATTTTATAAACATGATTCATACTCAGTTTCATAAAAGAATTATAGTGTTTAGATCTAATAATGCATGCGAATATGTCTCTCACTCGATGCCAAATCTCCTTAAATCTCATGTAACCTTAGCCTAACAATCCTGCCCTCATACCCTTGAACAAAATGGTGTTGCCAATCGTAAAACATCGCTATATTCTTGAAACCACACGTGCTCTAATGTTAACAGCCTCCACTCCACGAACCTTTGGGGCAGAAGCCCTTCTTACAGCAGTATTACTCATTAATGTCACACCTTCTTCTCTTTTTCATATCCCTTGTCCATACTCTCGTCTTCATTCAACTATGTTTAACTATTCCAAACTTCGAGTTTTTGGTTGTGTATGCTTTGTTCTCCTACCACCTCTTGAGATGGATAAGTTATTTTCTCATTCTGCACGTTGTGTTATGTTGGGATACAATCCAAGTCAGAAAGAATATCGCTGTTATGATCCCGTTAGTCATAGGCTTCGTATATCTCATCATATTACTTTCTTTGAAAACGTATACTACTATTTCTCAACTGGCGAGTCCGACTTGTCCTTTCTCGATACATCTATGTCCTCATTGCCTCAACTCTCATACACTCCACTTCCACCAACTCTACCACTATCGTCAGAAGCTATCTCCACTGATGCAAACCCGTCTACTGCCACTCCGGTGACCACTCCGTCAGCCCCTGTGCCGTCGCCGCCCTCATCACCACTTCTACCACCACCACCACGTCGCAATCGTTCCCGAAATTGCCATCCTCCACTCCGTTATAGATGTCTGACAAATTCTTACTCGCCACAGTTTATTTCCTTTCTTACCGCAATTCACTCCTTGCAAGAACCTAAGTCTTATACTGAGGCAGTTCAGTACCCCTAATGGCAGAAAGCTATACAGGAGGAACTCCAAGCTTTTCAGTGTACTCAAACGTGGGATCTCGTTCTAATATCCCTTGGGGTGAAACTAATTAGTTGTAAATGGATTTTTAAGATCAAAACCAAATTGGATGGCTCTCAAGAGAGATACAAAACTAGGCTTGTAGCCCATGGGTTTAGTCAGGAATACGACATTGATTATAAGGAAAATTTTGCACCAGTCGCCAAAATCACTTCTATTCGCACTCTTATCACAGTTGTTGTCGTCTGCCGCTGGGAGCTATAATAGATGGATGTTAAGAATGCATTCCTCAATGGTGAACTTTCTGAGACAATCTATATGTAGCCACCTCCTGGCATTGATGCTTCTCCCTCGCATGTATTTCATCTGCGGCATGCTATCTATGGTCTCAAACAAGTACCCAGGATCTGGTTTGAGAGATTTCGACAGTCTATCCTTTCTATCGGGTTTACTGAGAGTTAGGCTGATTATGCTATGTTCTATTGTACATCCTCTCATGATCAGGCTATCCTTCTATTATATTTTGATGACATGATTGTTACTGTTGATGATATGCCTACCATTTGATTTCTCAAACAACACCTTCAGTCTCGGTTTGAAATGAAGGATCTTAGACCTCTTCGCTACTTTCTTAGGATAAAGATTGCTTACTCTCCCCGCAGATATCTTTTCTCACAACAGAGGTATATCTCTGATCTCCTTAGTCGTGCTACACTTATTGACTCCTCGATTGCATCATCCTCAGCTGTCGCTACTCCTTTGGAGTTTCATTTCAAACTTCAAAAATCGGATGGTGACCCCTTACCTAATCCCACCAGATTTCATGAACTTGTTGGAGGACTTATTTATCTATTGGACACTCAACCAAATATCTCTCACACCGTACATATTCTTAGTCAGTTTATGTCGGCACCGACGAATGCCCATTATACTGCCCTTATTCGCATTCTCTGGTATCTTTACGGTACTGTCACTAGTTCTTTTTTGTTTCTTTCCGATTCAACATTGACTCTATGGGCCTTTTCCGATGCCTGCCAGGCCGATGATCCTGACACTCGGCATTCTATATAGGATATTGTATCTTCCTAGGTTCCTCGCTGATTTCTTGGCGAAGCAAACGACAGGAAACGGTTTCTAGATCCAGTACTGAGGCTGAATATCGTGCTATGACAGACACTACTCTAGAGATTCGTTGGCTCTGTCACCTTCTTCAGGATATGGGTGTTCTCATTCCGTTTCCGAGTCTATTGCATTGTGACAACCGCAGTGCCATTCATACTGCTACTAATCCAGTTTTCCATGAGCACACGAAGCATATAGAGGTTGATTGTCATATTGTATGGTAGGAGTATGCCTCTCGACACCTTTCACTAGCCTATGTCGCCTCCAAAGACCAGCTCGCTGATATTTTCATGAAAGCCCAGACTACCGCTCAACAGTAGTACTTCTTATCCAAACTCTCGGTGTTTGATCCACCGTGAGTTTGAGAGGGGTGTTAAGATATACTGTGTATTCTAGACCTTTTTCTCGTGTATTCTAGATTTTTCCTTTGACTTGTATATATACCTGTATATTGATACAATCATGAAATATAACTTTTCTCCAAAAGTAATAATGATGAAATTAGATGTGCTAAGGGAAAGTTCAATGTCCCTTGGATTCTCTATGGTGACTTTAATGTCACTCTCTATCTTACTAAGAGAATTAGTAAGGGAAATCATAAACCTAGCACTTTTATTTTTGCAATTTTGTTCATGATATGGATTTGGTTGATATGCTTTTAGCGGGTAGAAAGTTCACTTGGGACAATGGCACTTCTTTTGCTAGACTTGATAGCTTCCTTGTTTCTAAAGATTGGGATTCTCTAGTGCCTCATTGTTGTCAATATGCTATACCGAAGTCATGCTATGATCATTTCCCCATTGTTGATACTAATAATATTCAAGTTCATAGAAGAATTTTCATATTTGAAAAAACTTGGCTTTCTTATCCCCTTTTTAAAGATACTATGACCAAAGTTTGGCCTGCTTTCAAGTTGGGGGGCGGGGGGGGGGGGGCGACCTTATTAATGTTTTTGTAAAAATATTTGAGACACTTGAGGATTTTTTTTGAAAACTTGGAACAAACAAATTTTTGTTGACAGCATCACACAAAAAAAGAAAAGGATTTTAAATGAGATTTTTGAACTAGATAAAATCAAAAATAAAACAGAGCTCTTACTATTATAGAGCATGAATCTACGATGGTTATACATAATGATTTTACTCATATGATAAAGAAGAAATTTATTGGAGGCAGCGGTCAAGAATACAATAGCTTAATTCATTGCAAACCATTTCTACAAGTTTTTGTCTCCAGGATGCTAGGAATAAGCCGCCGCAAAATAGACACGTCGGTAAAAACTGAAGATAGTAAAGTACTACCAGAAAAATACATTATGATATTAAAATGTCGAGAAGATCTTAAAAGGCTTTAAAGTGGGGAGGTGGTGAAAGGTTAAGGGATTATTAAGCAAATTATAGGGTCTTTTTCTGCAATTTGATCACAACTAAGAGTCCTTTTCCATTACCCTGTCGATATTTTTCAGTCTCGCCCCCATGGTACGTTTCTTAAATGCGCAAATTTCTCTCATCGCCGAAAATTTGTATTGCGTCTTCAGCAGGCATTGAAGATCACAATTAGGGCTAAAGCAAATGGTGCATTCAGGAACCCTAATCCTAGATCTCATATCAGTCTTCATTTCTTTGCTTTGATTCTTGGTGAGTTTCTATTTTGTCTCTTTTTTATATAGAAATTCATGATAATGGCTGCTTTGTTATACTTCTAGTTTCAAATTCGAGTGTAAAATATGTCTAAAGTTGCCTTTTTAACACAAACTTTACGAAAAGAGGCAACTTTTTTGAGGAGAAACAGTGAAAAATCCGAAAGTTTGGATCTATGAATGTATTGGAGTATTGCATTCTGGTACAAGGAAAGTGTCTTTGTTGAGTGGACCAGCCTTTTTAATACTATATTCTTGATTTTGGAGATCAATACTTGACATTTTAATCCTAGCTCTAATGGTGTACCCCATCTGTGCTGGCTTTAGCAAGGTTAATCCTATTGCTTTCTATGGCTTATCTTAATTTGATTGAAATAGATTTGTAAGTAAAGCTAATCAGTTGGGTTGGCTTTAATAGATTGAATGTGAAGGCAGCTTGTTTGGACGAGACTGAATCTTGTTAGACGCGGTTCGGTTGAGTAGGCTTAGAAGGATTTACGCTTATGTATAAGACTGGATATAGTTATATTGCAGGGGTTGGAAGCTAACATAAAAATGTTTCATATTGTGCCTATGGCCTCATAAAATTATATGCTGAGAGTTTTCGAAGTGTAAATATGTCAATTTATATATATAAAAAAATATGTCTATGCGGGCGTGTGTTAGTTAGTTTGGGATCGACTTATATTTGATTGAATTTGGCTGGGGACTTGTCTGGTTTAGGATATAGTCAACCCAAATACAATCTAAGCGCAACACAAGCTGGAAACTTTAACAAAATTTAGCCTAATGTTTGTGATACAAGAGGACCATAGATACATCAAGCAGGTGCCAAGTGGAACCACCCAACAAAATTAATCAAGAAAGAGCTTAAGGATCGGTCAATATGAGTATAATCGGCTTACAGTCCATCCGACGTGAGCAAGTTTACGCTTTAGTTGAAAAGGCAAATGCGCGGTAAGAAAAATTATAGGGTCTAAAGAAAAAAAAAATGAGAAAGATGTCTACGGAAATTATGGAAATGCCAATTAAATACTTCTAAGCCAGAGTATGGGTTTATTCTTAGTAAGATCAACTCCAGTGAGGATAATACTGTGGGTTGTCTGTTAGGGAGGGGGATGATGGATAAGGGTAAGGGGAGTTTTAGTGCCGGAGTTTGACTATGATGATCGACGGAAAGGTAAGGGTTTCATCAACTAATGAGATTTTCAGAATTGATTCTTTCAAGGCTTTTCGATTGAATTTACCTTATATCTTCTAGTTATATATTAGCTGTCAACAACAACAAACAACAACAACAACTGAGCCTTTTATCCCAAGCATATGGGGTAGGCTACATGAACCAACATGAGAATCACGCCGGGTCCAGCACATGAATCCTCTGTCTCCACTCACTTCTATCGAACAATATACTTTCATTGAGTCCTTTGGCAACCATATCGTTTCGTATCACCTCCATCCATGTTTTCTTCGGTCTCCCTTTTGCCCTTTTGCCATTACCCATATCGAGAGTATCTATTCGTCGAACCGGTGCTTCCATAGGTCTGCGTCGCACATGACCAAACCATCTAAGCCGGTTTTCCCGCATCTTCTCCTCCACGGGTGCCACACCAACTTTTGCACGAATATCCTCATTTCGCACCTTGTCTTTTCTAGTGTTACCGCACATCCAACGAAGCATGCGCATCTCCGCTACGTGCATCTTCTGTGTATGATGCTTCTTAGGAGCCCAGCATTCTGTACCATATAATAAGGCAGGCCGAATAGCGTTCCGATAAAACTTCCCTTTCAATTTTAACGGAAAGTTACGATCACACAAAATCCCTGTTGCACTCCTCCATTTCAACCAACCAGCTTGGATCCTTTGATTAACATCACTATCGATCTCCCCATTTCTTTGGATGATGGAACCTAGATATCTAAACTGGTCGCTCGGTGATATCTCTTGCCCTTCCAATGTTATACCAATATGGTTTTGACTTCTCTGGCTACTAAATTTGCAGTGCATATATGCCGTCTTGGACCTGCTCAATCTGAATCCCCGAGATTCCAATGTTTGTCTCCATAATTCCAATTTGGCATTAACCCCTGCTTTCGTCTCATTTACTAGAACAATATCATCAGCGAATAGCATACACCAAGGGACCTCATCTTGGATAGTTCTAGTAAGCTCATCCATCATGATGGTAAACAGGAAAGGACTTAACGCAGATCCTTGATGTAAACCAATAGTAATCGGAAAATCACTTGTTAAGCCACCGCAAGTTCTGACATTTGCCACTACTCCATCGTACATATCCTTGATTATGTCAATATACTTGACGGGGACCCCCTTTTTCATCATTGTCCCCCATAATACCTCTCTAGGTACCTTGTCGTACGCTTTTTCTAAATCAATAAATATCATATGCAAATCTCTTCTCCTCTCTCGAAAGCGCTCGACAAGTTGACGAAGCAAATGAATCGCCTCTGTCGTCGATCGTTCAGGCATGAACCCAAATTGGTTCTCTGTTATCTTAATATCCTTCCTTAGCCTGTGTTCAATCACTCTCTTCCAAAGTTTCATGGTGTGACACATTAGTTTTATTCCACGGTAGTTTGAGCAACTTTGAATGTCACTCTTATTCTTGTAGATAGGTACAGGGATACTTTTCCTCCATTCATTTGGCATCTTTTTTGTCTGCCAAATCTTATTAAACAGATCTGTCAGCCATTTAACGCCTATTTCTTCTAAGCATCTCCAAATCTCGATAGAAATCCCGTCAGGACCAACCGCTTTTCTTAAACCCATTCTGTTCAAAGCTTCTTTAACCTCAGTAAGTCTTATTTTACGCATGAAATCACGATTTATATCTTGAGATTGAATGACAAGTCCATCCAAATTCTTAGTAAAGCTCTCATTGAACAATTTGTCAAAATAATCTCTCCATCTTTCCTTGATATCCTCATCTCGAACTAAAATCTTCTGATTTTCATTTTTGACACACTTCACCGCACATAAGTCTCTAGTCTTCCTTTCCCGCATTCGAGCAATCCGGTATATATCATTTGCAGCCTCTTTAGTGTCTAATTTCTCGTACACCTCCTTGTAGACCTTAGATTTAGCTTCCCGAACAGCTTTCTTAACTTCCTTTTTAGCCATTTTGTACTTCTCAAATCTCTCCACATCTCTATTTTTCTTCAAATCTTTATAAGAATCTCTTTTAATTTTAATAGCAGCCTTTACATCTTCATTCCACCATGATATGTCCTTAGATGGTGGAGCACCACCTCTCGACTCACCAAATAGATCTCTAGCTACTTTCTTGATACAA
The DNA here is from genome assembly GCA_030015575.1 of Agapanthus africanus. Classification (NCBI taxonomy): domain Eukaryota; kingdom Viridiplantae; phylum Streptophyta; class Magnoliopsida; order Asparagales; family Amaryllidaceae; genus Agapanthus; species Agapanthus africanus. The sequence goes on from JASDDO010000014.1 coordinate 599,329,791, forward strand.
CTAGCCATTTTGTTCCATGTTTTGTCTGGATCATCTTCCGACTGCCAATCCGCTTCTTGTACTACACGATCTATAAAAGCCTTTTGATTACCTTCTTTCAATCGCCACCATTTAATTTTAGGCTCTACCTTACGTCTAATCTTCCTAGGTTCTCTTCTAAATCGAAAATCTAGAACTAAAAGTCTATGTTGAGTAGTTACACTCTCACCTGGCACTACCTTACAGTCGATACAACAACCTCTATCTATTCTTCTCGTCAGAAAAAAGTCTATTTGACTAGCATTTGATCCGCTCCTAAAAGTGATAAGGTGGGACTCTCTTTTCCTAAACCAGGTGTTTGCTAAGATCAAGTCATAAGATAAAGCAAAATCTAGAATCGAGTCACCTACTTCATTCCTTTGTCCGAAACCAAAACCTCCATGGATAGTATCAAACCCACTACGACTAGTACCTACATGTCCATTAAGATCACCACCAATAAATAACTTCTCTCCACTAGGTATACTTTGCACCACCTCGTCTAAATCCTCCCAGAATAGACGCTTACTAGCGTCATCAAGACCTATCTGTGGTGCATAAGCACTAATAACATTAAAGATCTCTCCACCTAGAATAAGCTTAACCAGTAAAATTCTATCACCTTTTCTCCTAATCTCAATTACATCCTCAAGCAACCGTCTATCTATGATTATACCTATCCCATTACGATTTTTATCTCTACCCGTATACCAAAGCTTATAACCCCAAAGCTCTATGACTCTACTCTTTTCACCTACCCACTTAGTTTCTTGCAAACACATAATACCAACTCTCCTCCTAATCATCATCTCCACTAATTCTATTAGTCTACCCGTAAGGGAACCTATATTTCAGGAAGCTAGACGGATCCTATGAAACTCTTGCTTATTTGTCACTACACCCGGGGTCCGATGTAGCGCGCCGTCTCTGGACGACGACCCTTGCTTATTTGTCACTACACCCGGGGTCCGATGTAGCGCACCGTCTGTAGACGACGACCCTTGCTTATTTGTCACTACACCCGGGGTCCGATGTAGCGCGCCGTCTCTGGACGACGACCCTTACTTATTTGTCACTACACCCGGGGTCCGATGTAGCGCGCCGCATCTGGACGACGACCAAGCCCTTGCATATTTAACACTACACCCGGGATCCGATGTAGCGCGTCGCTGAGTAGGGGACGCCCCAACGATATTCTGATTCTGGTTCATGTCATAGAATGTGACAAAGTTTTACGTTGGCTGTCACAAGCCTACCACAACCCTCACCCTTTCTCATCCGGACTTGGGACCGGCAACGGTGGGTTTTATATATTAGCTGTCAAGGTCGGTGTAAATCCTAACATATGGATTTATAACCCTAATTTTTCAATTGTAAACTTTAGGAATTCTGAATCCGAAGCATGATCATACAAAGGAATTCTGAATCCGATATAATCAAGAAGAAAGGAAATAAGTAAAAAGTTAATTTTGTGATTGAGTATTGTGTATGACAGCGGTAGTCAGCTTGCACGGAGTGATTACTTCACTTTCACATATACACTTTGCATCAAATTGTTTATAGTCCTGTGATTATTTGTGATTTCTTGGCTGCTAGACCAAAACCACTTCTTGCATTGTTCTTTGATATTGGAGCTCTTCCATGTTTGATCTTGCATACATTGTGATTGGGGAGTGCTCTATTGCAAACCGGTCCGTGTTTTTTAAAAATGGGAACTCCCGATCTCCGTCATATTTTAACGATCCGATCCGTTCAAGTTGATCACACTATCCACAAATATATTTGTATGAAAAATCAAAGGATTTGAAGACGAAACATAAACTTCATCCGATGGGTGCAAAAATGAATGTCTTTCGATAACGAAACATAAACTTCATCCGATGCATAGGTTAGAGGTCTTCAAATCATTTGATTTTTTATACACATATATTTGAGGGTAAGGTGATCAACTTGAACGGATCGGATCGTTAAAATGTGTCGTGGATCGGGAGTTCCCTTTTTTAAAAAAACGCGGACCGGTTTGCAAATGGATCACTCCCCCATTGTGATTTGCCTCAACTTTTCTTACCTGTTCAGTTATAGCATATCAAGATTCTCCTCTTAAGAATACTTCTTTGCCCGTTAAGGTTAAATAGTTCATCCACATCATTATTATTTGCTTATATGCTCATATCATTTCCTATTTAGCTCGGTAGCAAACTTTACCTTAGCAAACTGTAAGGAATCTCACGGCTTCTCTCATGACTGCATCATGAAAATTCTGTCTGTCGACAGTCAGACACAAACAGCCTCAATGCTAACAGATGGGATATTTTAGGATTTTCTAAAATTATTATAAGTTACGTAAGTGATTTCCTTTGTCTTATCAGGAAAGTTTTTAGTCCTACATTAGTGAAAACACAAACATGATATCATACATATTAAAATACAGCCAACATACCATAGTTGGTATCTAAGGAAGAAGTAAACGGGCTTGTACGATGCGGTACATCGCACCGTTATCATGCATGTGCATGTGTGAGTGAGAGCGACAGCCCGCATAAAGACACTTATTAGATGCACTTTGCAATTCGCATGTGCTTCGCAGAGGAGCACTTACACATGTCTAGTGGTGAATTCAAGTTCAACCTTTCGCTGCACAATATAATAGAGAGCCATAACCTAATGAATTTGGATGAAGAGTTGCAATGAAAGATTGCATTCATTCTGAAAATGAATCTTAACAAAATGTTAAGAATCTGGACAAAGGGTTACGAATTTGAATGCAGAATTGTGAATTTAAAATTAAACGAAAGGTTGCATTCAAAAGGATGCAGATGCAACTCTTTATGCAAGAATGCAGTACCTTTCACTTCCTATAAAAGCAGTGAACTTCCTTAGTTTCATTCCATTCCAAATTTCTCTCATTCTCTTGCGTTGGTGAGTGAGTTCGGGTTGAAAGTTAGCCTGCAAACTATGTTCGACATACAAATTTCTCTCCGCGCTTGAATTATCTTGGGAGACTAGTTTGCGGCTATCCCTTGCAGTATAGGGTGCAAATATTCTCTTAAGGAAAGAGGGAATCATAGTTCATCGACTCAAGCAGGGAATCCAAACAATTAGCCACAAATAACCATTATATCCATACTCTAAGTTCTAAGACGAGTTTGTTCATTGTATGATTATTGCTGGGTTGAATGACCATAAATGGCTTTATTGAAGAGTAGTATGCAATTTACTTCAGATGTTTCACACGCTATCAGATATTCATTATGTGGACAATTTCTAAAATGTGAGGTAAAATTATATTTGAAGTTCTTTTAGAACTTTCGTGTGATAAAAACTTTCGGCAAATAGAAACTATAGTGCTTTTGTTTTGCAGAAAATGGATTACAGGATTTTTTTTCTGAACTATTAATGAATCTCATAATGTATGAATCTCATAATGCTTGCTGGATCTTTTCAAGAAAGATGATGTTGGCGCTAACCTATATTGTGGCTGGATCTTAAAGAATCAATGCTTATTAAATATTTAATTTGCCCTCAGTTAAGGTGTTGTGTATGTGCTGAGTCCATACACAGGGTTTTTTTCCCCATTAAACCGTACTGTTCAAGGTCAGTCCTGTTTTGTATTGTGCTAATCTCATCCAGTCCTTATATTGTTAATCACCGTATTCAGGAAGAGTGTTCCTTAATAATCTCTTGGGATACACCATCATGTACCGCATTGGATGCAGGGTTAATGTTCAAGAGCTGTGTAGTGAAGAACATGTGGTTAAGAATCTTCTGTTTTGGGTTTTTTAGTTTAATCATTTGAACTCCTGCCTGTGTACGTGTGCTGATGTTAAGAGTTGTGTTTATGTGTGATGTGATTCTAATCTGCTTTATCTCTATCTTCTGCTGCTTGTGAATCTCATCCGTGGTATGTTGGATTAGATTTAATCATAAGCTAAGGTCTACAAGCAAACTTTTAGTGTCCATGCATTTCAGATGGCTGAATTAGTTTATCGGTGCATAATTTTTTCATTCTTATGGCAATCTAATAAAAAATTGTTTTGAAATGCTCGTTACTTTTCATCAGCATCCACATATATGGAGATGTTGTTTTTAATATTGGGATAAAGGTATCATGGAATATATGTCGCCATGGAAGTAATTTTATAGTTCAGCTCTTCTGGACAGGTTTCTCCTTGAGGCAGAGAGCTGATGCAGAATCTACTCTCAATAATGGTCAACAATTTCTGCGGGGCGGGGTGGGGATTATGAGGCAATTAATTAGAAAAATCCACACAAGAAATACGTGCTCTAAAGCAAGTACCGAAAATGATCTATGACTCTAGCCTATCTGAAGGTCCTTTGTAAAGCACATTTAGCTAGCAGCATGGTTACATGAACAAAGCCAACTTTTGGATCATTAAGAACCAACGGTCATATTCATTACTTGAATTGAAATATATTTGGAAAATGATTACAGATGTCTTTTTTTTAAATGAAGTGGTGGGATATGATTGATTTATATATAAGGGATTTGCAAACATGTCATGTTATATGGGATGTTTCTTGTCAGTTCTGGGAGCCTAATGATCGAGGATGAATGTAAAAATCCTGGCTGTAGCTTAAAATTGTACTACAGACCTAGCTTACTGCAGCATCAATGACTAACGAATCCTTAGATGGATTGTATGGTTGATCTTTCCTCGGACAACAACACTCAAAAGACTTGAAAAAGATCCGTCCCATGAAATTTTTAGTAGAACCCTTTTCTTATTATGGTATGAGAACAGTTTACTCTACTTGGTTTAAGCCTGAAACAGTTGACATTCTGGCATGATGATGGTCGAAAAATGGCGGGTTTCAATATAATGTAATATATTTACATTTTTTCCTATGGAAAAACATTTTACATGACTAATTTTCCTCCACACTAATTATGCTAGATCCATTGCATTCTGGCTTCAGATTATTTGACTTTTGATGAAGTTGGAGCATGCAACAGCATGAAGAATCTGCACTTATTCTACTTTCAAAACCCACACCGAGTTGTCGTTCCCATATTAAAATGACGTGATTCTCCAAAACGTTCTACGCACGATTTCTTCCTCAATTATTTCGCTTGCTTTAGTATATCTTTATCGCTCTCTATTCAACCAGGGGCGGTGGCAGGGGGCAGGCTGTGGCCGGGCCCAGGCCCCGGCAGCCATCTTACCGGAGTAGTACCCCCAGGGTCGGCGGGCAGTCATGGGCCGCTGCAGTACTCACGTTGGGGCCCAGATTGGACTTCATTTGATTTGGGATTCTAATGATATAGATGAGATTTGGTAATGGATATGTGGATGGACTCAATTGGAGTGGGGGTTGTCAAGAGAATCTGGGATTTCATTGATTTAGATCGATTTGGGAAATGGGTATATTGATTAAATTGATTGAAGGGTTCTCAGGTGCAGATGAATGTTGAAGTTCTCTGTTTTTAGAGCTTATTTTGTGCTTCTAGATGTAATTGGGTAATGGGAATATATTGATTGGAATTAGAGTACATTATAGGTTAATTGAACTTTTGGATTCTTTATTCTGATTTGTAGTATGATTTTTTTATAATTTAAATATGATGCTTAGGTTTATGGTGGACTCAATGAGTTGGCCTAGACCTAGGATATGTGTCCTTTTGAAGTATATAAAAATTTAGGGTGGCTGTGGGAATATCCAAGAATAATGGGGGTATATCAATTATCAAATTAAGAAAGAATTCAGGCTGGTTAACATGCTTAGAATTATCGTGCCAGAAGAACAGGTTACCTTTTGTTCTAATTTGACCCATAACTTTTTTGATATTTGTGGGTACTTGTCGAATTGAAATCATTAAGGGAAAGCATGCTTGTTTTTCCTTTGATCTGTATAAAAAGTCTGACTTTGGATTAATCTTTTCCATTTCGTTAAATAGTTTGAAGTTTAATTGATGCAATCCATATACTTAAATTTATACATATACGTTTGCATTGTGATTATTGCTTATAAATAAGCAAACCCAAAATTACCGGTGGATTCTTCAAAACAAAACCCTCCTGTATCGAAGACGTTCAAGCTAATACACTCCTTCAAATGTTTATGCTTGTTTTTGGTGATGAGTTCTATGTAACAAAATATCGTGTGTAGCAAATGATAATTTGTTTATCTCGTTTTATGGATACCACAAGAAACATATAATAAGTTTTATGTATGAAAAATATCACCGTTCATAGTTGAAATAGGAAACTTGATTTGTTTGTTTCTTTTTGTGGATATCACTCGAAATATAGGATGAATTTATGTATGTGCATCGATTGAGGAATGGAAGACTCAATTTTTAGTATATTGTCTTAAATCTTTGTTTTTTGTAATATGTTCTCTAAGTTTTTCCGCCCTTTAACCTGGAAGTATTTTATCGGGTCCCCTCTCACTCCAATTTCTGGCTTCGCCCCTTTATTCAACTCTCATGTTAGATAGTGTGTTGGGCATGGCTGTTTATGAAATCAAATTTAAAAAAACAAGCATATTAAACAAATTTAATTGACCATACCGCTAAAGTATTCCACATGTTCCTCTAAAAGGACCATGTTCGTACTGCTTCAGTTATGCTTTGAAACTTAATTGGCCAGAGAAGATAAAGATTCATATACATTACTCACAAGTGCCTCCATGCCATGCATGAGCACGGTGAGCTACCCAAAAAATATGGTATCACATGGATGACCAGAATCGTAACTTAATTTTATTGCAGGCTAATCTTTCAAGCTTGATTTAAATTCTCTCGAAACAATTTATAAAATTTCTTCATTTTCTCGCAAAACAATTCTATCATGGATGTCACAAAAATAATGTGTTTCACCAATGCTAATTATCAACATAACAAAAACGGCTCTTTTTTTTTAATAATGATCTGATATCCAATTAAATGCTTAATGAAGATTTCACAGCCATGACTTTCCTGATTTAATTTGAGATGAATCTTTAAATTTGCAACAAAAGTATGAGAACTTTAAATCGATTTAATCATGGCCTGTTTGCATTGAAGAAGCATGAAAAACTCAAAAAATATTTCAAATGAAATGGCAAATATGATCGCTTATTGTTCTTTTTTCCTCTAATTTAAGATTAATGCTTGTATGAAGGTGTAATTCTTGGTAAAGAGTATTCGATAGCTTGTATATATAATAATAGCTGTTTGAGTCATTAAAAAGTTAAAATTTTGAAGAAATTTAAACAACATATTAAATAGTTGTAAAAATTATATATAGAGATTAGAAAGATATTTTTCTAAGAATATCCAATTACTCGTGTATTTATCATTTATATACAATTGTGATAAAGTCATTTATTTCTTATTCTCTTTTTTTTTTCATCTGACACTTTTTATAGCCTATTTGTTATAATGAATATTTCAATAGACGCATAAACTTTTGCAAACGTCACTCTTTCATAAGATTCTTGTTGTACATTTGAAAGTAGACACTCATCTAGCATCAGTATATATTATAAATGTAGTTAATATGTGGTACATAAAATCTATTAATAAAAGGTCTGCAATAGCTAGGATTCAAATTAAATTTTCTATCACAACTACTTTTTGTGCGATATGTAGGAGAGTGGGTCCACCAAAACTGAAGCCGAGTTAATAAGTTATAGAATAAGAGTTATTTGTAATTACATGAACATTCAAGGGACGAAATAAAATTTTGTGCTAAACCCGAGTCTAAGCTTATAGAATAAGGGGTTGGATGTGATTTTGAAGAAAAATGGAGAGGCGGGATAGAATTTTCAATACTTTTGTATATAGAATAGACATGAATATTCTCACTTTCGCATGTATATTCTTCTGGTATTTTTTCTCCTAATCTGCACAATGGTTTGTTATAATCATAACCAATTCATTTTATGATTTTTTCCTAAATTAACAGACACATCTTTCAATGTATCATATGATTCAAACCGACAATATTATCGAACATTTTAAACATATAAACTATATTATTCTCTCCTAATTCTAATTTTTTTATTCTTTTCATCATAAATTGTCTATTATTTTTCTATACTTATTTAATTTTTTAAAAAGAAAATGATAAGTAGATATATGCACACGACTTGAGTTGATTAAGTCAAATTAAATTCTCAGCTAGAGAATATGCTATTATTATAACAGACGTGATTAAATCCAATCAAGTAAATATTTTTTAACCATGAATTGATTAATTCCAATTAAAATTCTCAGCTAATGCAAACTATTTTATGCTTAAAGCTAACATAAATTATGGCGTGAGTATAATTTTCCAAATCAAGTAAGGTTTTAATGTTAAGAAGTTTTTAGGGAAAGGGTGAAAATTAATTTTTCAACCAACTCCAGGCTAAATAGATGATGGCCAGATCAAGGTTAAAAGTATATTTTTTAATCATGAGTTGATTAAGTCCAATTAAAATTATCAGCTAATGTAAACTAGTCGTGCTTAAAACCAACATAGATCATGGTGTGAGTAAAATTTTCCAAATCAAGTGAAGGTTTTAATGTTAAATAGAAGATGACCCAACCAAGATTTTAATGCTAATAGGATTTAGAGGGAAGGGGCCAAAGATAATTTTGCGTCACAAGAAGAAAAAAGCTTGGAGATGGAATCTTTTCCCATATAGCTCTATAATATAATAATATATTGTGTTGTAGTGAGCAGCATAGTTATCTACAAAGAGGAACAAAACCAGCGACGTGGTAGTATCTTTAAGAATGTGGTCCATTGCTAAGATATTTAGTAATAGCTTTTTTTTTTCTTCCAAAAACTTAATAATCTGTTTTCATTATTACATAGTGATGATGTGTTTATGTTCTTTAAGAGAACAGGTGGGCTGCATATTATGACCACCTTACTTCATTAAACACCTTTCTTTTTTGTTGGCGTTTTGTGAACTTGTGAGCTTGTGTCACCATTCTCTTGCCATAGCAACTCTTCCACCCCTTTGGATATGATATATGTCCATCTTGTAACTAGTGGTTCTTTCATAGAGCTAATTAAAACAATTAAGCACATCTTTTAATTACTATGCACCAGAATTAAGTGTTGTGTATTTGTTTATCAAAACGCCAAATTAGGATTTAGAACGGAAGGTCCAAAAGGGAAAATACAGTTTGCTGCAAAGTTTTCATTAGAACGTTTGGAATGTTATATTAACTAAGTTAGTCGTTTATATTCCATCTTCAGTATTGTTTTGCTTTAAACACAACACATTAAACTTACACAGGGATGTTGGAAATGCTGCCTATGATATTAACTGTTCTCATCTGCTACACACAGGCAATGAACTGGAGCGGTGTCTACTGCTTATGTTGCCCTTGGATGAGATTTCCGCCAATTCGATGGCTGCGAATGGGTATCAGCACTCATTTTCAAGGTAACAATCATCTGAGAATTTTTTCCTTTTCTGTTCTCACAAAATTAGCTTGTGGTTACATGGTTGAGATTCTCTTATCATTATTGGATAGTGATTGAGGAGCAAGAACCACAATTGTCGGACCAATCATGCAATGCATCTTGTAGCTTTTACTCCTTTTGTTACATGTGCATATGGGACCAAAAACGCTAGAAAGGAAGTGATACTATGAACTATGCATTATTAATTTTTTCTTTCATACAACTATTATGCTTATTATGAACATGGCCAAGGAATAAAGCATTTCCTATGCTTATTCTTGCTCACTTTCTATTCATTTTCCACATTCTTTTACTGTTGAAACTTTTTCCCTTTATCCTTCTAACTGTATTTTGGTGTTGCTGATGAATGGTTCAGCTCTTTATTCTCTCTCCGAGATTGTTAAGAGATGTCTTCACAATTATTTTGGCGAATGAAATTCCAATAAATTGCATGTGGGCAGAACCTAAGCTAGAATAGGTGGCCAGATAACTGATAGACGTATGTGCTCTTCGGAAGTTATATTGTGCCGAGACCTCACATATAGTTCATTTTAAACAGATGGTTTACTTGTTTGGAGAAAGTGGCTACCAAGGACTAAAAGATCTTAGGTTCAAATCTCAACGTAAACATAAAACAAATAGTCTAAATTACACCAAATTACCTATAACTATGATCGTTTTTAGCTAAACCATTTTATTGTCTTTTAATGAAGTAAACTCCCATAAAGTGTTGATTCAGGGTATTTTAGCCAATAAAAAATCTCTCAAAACCAAAGAATAAGGGACTTTACTTTAATTAAAATACTTTAGTTTAGTGCAAAACAATGATACGTAAGGGTACTTTAGCGTAAATAGACTAGAAAAATATTCAACAAAGATCCTCCCTCATGTGTGGTCTTCCACGTGTCTTCATGGATGGTATAAAACAATTGTTCATTGCCCGCTATTCACTATACACTGGATTTAGATTTTGGGTAAAGTGGTAACTAACAAGAGAGAGTGGACCCCAACATAAGGAGGAATTCTATTGCATTTCTGGTATTATCACTGCCTCGGGTCCATAACATGCATGTCATAATTTGTTTTGCTCTGTTGGAATGGATAAAATTTCTCTTCACTGATGACAAGAAACATATATGAGCAGGGGAATATCTGCTATTATCCAGTATGGATTTTTTGGAAGTTAACTGAGATCACACCCTAGATGTTGCTTGCAAACGTTGGAGATGGAATTAATCAGATTCAGGTCAGGCTCTTCTCGCTTGTACATGATGAAATGGTTTCAGTTGTATTAGCAAAGCTGACATATCTAAATATGAATATGATATGTCAATATAAATATGTTCAAAAATGTGATTTGAAACAGTGGAAAATTATTTCCGTATTTTCCTTTTCAAATGCAACATGGTACACATTCTTAAATGGTTTAGAAGAGCATTTACCTGTGGTCTTTGACTCTTTGTAGATGTCGTTCCTTAATCACTCTCGTTCTCTGTTACAAGATATATGGAGTAATAGATTTTGTTGAATAGCAATTTACAGCATGCTAAGGGAAGCAGTAACTAGTTTCTGTTATTATGAGACCTTCCGTACTCGTAGTAATCAATGATGGAAGAACGGGTCGGTATTGAAATGGTTTGTTATATTGTTGCAACTGTCTGTTCTACAGCAGAATAAGAATAAAATGAGATGTTCAATATATCTCAATATAGAACTAAGACCAGATAGGTGAGACCAGCTCCCTCATATTTGACATTAATCCCACATGTTACAATAATATTGTCGATGGAATGACTAAAGCTTCAAAATTAATGCTAAAAATATTTCTAGAAGATTCTAGTTTAAAGCATTGAAAGATGTTACCTATTTTTGCTTTGGTATAAATTTACTAGAAAAGGTTATGATGGGTTAAATCAGATGGAGTTTCCTATTCCCCATATTATTTTGTATGTGGCAAGTTTCCAGAGGAATGTACTTACGGATAGAGCAGCCGGTAATTATCTGGCTGGAATTTGCTTAGCAGAAAGCTGCGTGTGACAAGAACAGTATGCTATTGTGCCTTAATGTTATTAGCAGAATTGACCGCCGAGAACTTTATGCAACAGAATTTTGTCGAGAGAGAAATATGAAGGGAGAAGTACTGAAAATTTTATTTCCATCGAAACGTGGAACCCATGTTGGTCCATGTGGATACAAATTGTATGCCTATACATCTATGTCGTTTAACTTCTTTACCAGATTCTTTCTTTACCATAAAGAATGTGGAGCTGGACATTCTGAAAATGTTAGGTACCTGAGTAGATCTTGATGTTATATTTTCCAAGGGAGTATTCTTGCAGGAAAATAGACCAGAATAACAATTTGATTATGCATCAAGTTCGTTTTGTAAATTTATATAGAGTAGCAGAAATAGGACATTTAACCGCCATTATTCTTCAAACATAATGCTATCTCAATCTCACTTGATTTCCATATATACCTCTGATTATATAGAAGTGTTTTCCCCCCTTAAACCCATTTTCCTTTACTCCACTCAAAGGGTTTTATTGGCTATAAGAAATCGTAAGAATATCATAGAAATAAAAATGCTTGGTGAAAATTGAAGCTACAATTCTGTTCTATTACTCCATCTAATCCGTTTTAGGACTACTGCACACCAATGCAACTTTTGCCACAGAAATAACGCTATGGATGTAAAAGATCTATATTTCCATCTTATTGGGATTTGGAAATGATTAAAGAGTTTTCTTGATTCAAAATTGTAGGATTAGTTCTGCTATTCTACATAGGAAAATGATTTTTCTACTGGCCCGGTGGATTCCATGTAGACTACAAAGTATTTCATAGGATACAAAGTGGGCCATATTATCCACTATCTAGATATTTGCACCCTATGCCCTACACCTTGTATCCAATGAGAGTCTTGGTATCCTATGTGGATTCCACCATCCTGATAGGAAAAGTATTACTCTTCCTACATATAATTGTGGTGTTTTCTTGTTTGTTTACTCTATAAAATTATTCTTGGGTTTGTAGAAGGACAGGAAATATGAAACAAAAAAAGTTGGCCAAAAGGAAATTGAAATGGCCGGAGTATGACATACAGAGATTTCAATTTTCTTTGTCATCATTTTTTTCATGACTTCTGTGTATAGTATGAGCATACCACACACATGCACACAAACATATATCAACTTTGTTAGCCTCTTGACAAACAAAACTGGAACTTTTGTGTGCATATAGAGTTATTGGTTCTAGTTACTATGTAGTATGCAACAATTGTTACATAACAAAAAGTTGAAGACCATGGTCCAAACTTGATCCAATCTAACCTACTAGCAACCTTAAATACCATGTGTTTCTTGAGATATCTCACCTATCATCAATTCATCACCCTTGTTGATATTTTTGACCGTTGAACTTCTTATAAGGTTTGCCTTGTGTCGGCTTCTAATTGGATGTTCGTATTTTCAACAGATACCTCACACCCACAACTCATTTTCTTCCATGATGTGGAAAAGAGTCGTGTATGGATTGAATACATGACCACATAACAATCGAAATGAGTTTCCTACAAAAATAGTGATATGAGAATCCACCTCGGAACAAGTCACTGTCCTAAAATGGATAGATATCATTTCCTCTCAGGCAATAAAATCCTCTTTGAACAAAGATTACACATTTCCCCCATTTTCAGTAATAAGCTCAAGGATTAATTTATAACTAACTATTCACATATATTCTCACTTATATTCCCTTCTCTACTATATATAGGACTCTGGTCTTGGGATATCTCATCAACAACACTTGCTCTATCCTGTACTTTCAAACTAAATCGCTGACCTCATCGCTTGTATAGAGAGATGGAGTACTCGAGTTTGCAACGCCAGGCTTCCCACATGAAAAAGAGCCTTTTCGATCAGGTTTATCTTCCTTAGTCCGATACAAATATAAACATCCTCATCTAGATTAAAATCGGAAATGAAACTGAGGTTACCCCATAACACATTTCCTATGGAACATTATCAGTACCTTTTTATCCCCGAGTCGGTCTTTTCTAATCTTGAATCTCGTTTGAGCATAATTTTTCGAACTTTAGTCTTATATGGATGCATTATTCTCTATGATGCATGCAATTTATCTGTTTTCTAAATAAAGTATTTTTACTACATGAATGTCTTGAGACAAGGTCAGTTTAATGAAAACTTACTTTTATCCTTCTTCTCAATGAAGTATTTTTCTCCACTACTGGAGTTTTTATTTTCTTCCGTATCTATTAAAGAATCCTAGATATAGTTATAATAATTGCTGAGCATATATCCTAACTTTTCACCGGCACAACCTTATTTAAACAAACTGGAGTTTGTTTGAGGTCAGCAGGACATCTTTTCAGATGGATTTATCTATTTTGCATCATTTGATGTGAATAGGCACTCCAATATTTTTATGTGATCTAGAGTGCTTATTTGCATGCATGGATCATGAATATTCATGTATAAATACATGCACAAGTCAAATATGAATCATGATATAATAAATCCTACAAGCTTAGGATATCCGTAGGAAATACCTAGCTGCTTAGTTGTACAAATTTATCCAGAAAGCTTTATAGTTCTAATAGATAAATAAATCTATTTAATAGGGGTGGGGAGTTTACTAGGGACCCCACTTGTTTATTTCAAGCAAAAGAGTCGATACTCGTAAACCCGTCACTTTCAGAGATTGACTTGTCGATTTCTTAAGGACTCAAACATTTCACTCCATCTCCTCTTTTTTTTGTTCTTTGTGTGGGTGGGTGTTTGGGGGGGGGGGGTTAACATGAGTTCCTACATTTCACAGTGGCGAAGGACGATAAAGATGACTGTCTCCTTTTAATGTTGACAGATGATACTGTTTGCACGTCGCACTGCAAACATGGTTAAAATAGTTTAGAAGGGATCCTTGATATTTTGTCTAATTCTTTTCTTAAAATTTTTCAGGGTTATCTTGATGAACAATTCTATCAGCTAGAAGAGTTGCAGGATGAAGTTAGCCCAAATTTTGTGGAAGAGGTTGTGACCTTGTTCTATAGGGACTCATGTAGATTGCTCAACAACATTGAGCAGGCTCTGTAAGTAAACCACGATACCGAGCAGAGATGTTTTTTAATAAAATCTAGACCATATTCCTAAAGATGTACTCATGCAGGGAGAAATGCCCCCAAGATTTCTCCAAGCTGGATTCCTATATGCATCAGTTCAAGGGTAGTACTTCCAGGTAAGAGGGTCTCTTTTTGTTATCTTGGTACATATATTTCTTATTTTTCAAACACATTAAGGTGTCTCCATTCTGTGATCGTAATAAATATAATTTGTATTGGATTTTTCCACATGTAGCGATATTTATGAAATTCATATCTATATGCATCGTGGGACTATGTATAAGCCATTTAGAAATTTTTCGATAAAGAAAGAGAGAAGTTAATTATAGTTGTTTATTTAGTTATGCATAATCAAATAATGCAATTGATGGGCATAAAACATGCCTGATTCGGCTTCTGGACCCCACATGGTCTGTTTTGTTTGCTTGAAAGTGAAACATCGTATTCTCTGATTTTACTCAGAACACCGATATATCAGCAGTTCACCTGTCAAACCCAAATCCAACCACCTAATTGTTTGTGATAGGAGGGATCTTCTTTCGCTTTTATTGAATGCAACTTTGGAGCAATAATAGTCTTCAGGACCACTTGATATAGTTATTCATATTTCTTTCTTTCTGTTTCCTGTCGTAACAACCATTGATCTCATTTGATTTTATTACACCTGGGCTCTCATACTATGGTTGCTTTGGTTGCAGCATTGGAGCCTTAAGGGTCAAGAATGAGTGCACGCTGTTCCGAGAATACTGTGATAATGGGAATATTGAAGGGTCTCTCTCTCTCTCTCTCTGTGTGTGTGTGTGTGTGTGTGTGTGTGTGTGTGTTTTCCTCTTATAGAATCTATATTCATGTATTTGCAGATGTGTGAAAACATTCCAAAAATTGAAGAAGGAGCATGCTGCTTTGAAACAAGAACTGGAGGCATACTTTCAGGTACACCGAATATTCCTTCGCTGCCGCTGTACTATTACAATGCACACATTGTTTGGGTGTTGCGTTTGGGAATCCAAATTGATCCAATTTGAATGCGCTTGAATATTGTAAGATTAAAGGAAAAAGGAAGCAATTAGGGTTGCCACTTGGCATGTTAATAAAGAATACGAAAAGAAAATAATTTACAATATTCTAATAGAATTATAGATGAATTTAAAGATTTAACCCCACATAGACCTTACTTTATAGGGCTTTTTCCCGTTTCATTGTTCTAAATTGTAGACTTAATAACATCTAGAGACTTCAAATATAAATAATGTGTACAGAAAATCTAAGAAATCTTTTTATGAGGTTTAAAATTATTATAATTAAACATACAAGAATTTATTTTTCCTCTATATGCTAAAGCTGTCATAAATATGTGCTTTTTGCATTTGATTTTCTTTTCCTTATACTTGCGTGATTTCTAATACACGTCATGAGCTTCACATGAGCAAAAACACTAGTTCTGTAACTTTGAGATGGAGTCTGACTTATGATCCATTATCACTTACGAGCGTATTTGCTATCCAGCTGCTGAGACAAATCGGCCCTGTTGAAAGAGCTAGTCGTTCCAGCAAGTGAGATCGCTGGCCGAAATCAATGCACCAAGCTACAAGTATCGAGAGCATTCAGAGCAATACTTTCAATGAGAATATTATGAATATTCATGTTTTTCTAGTCAGAAGCCTGCAATAAATAATGCTGTTGTCCTGTACTTGGTTTGTAATCCAAGTGATCAAATGCATGCAATAATAGTTATAGTTTTCAACATAGCAAATCTCTGTTGCCTAAATTGTGAGAAGATCGAATGCAGCCATAAATTCTATCATGCTACTTTTTATACATAGAAAAAAATGAGGTTGGGTTCGAGCGCAGCCACTCGTGTGACCTAGTCCTTTGAGATGGGGTCAGGTCTGTCCCAACTTAAACCTAGGTCCTGCATTATCCATCCTAGGTGAGTGCCACCAAGGGGCCGTGCCGTGCTTGAATGCAGCCCCATTCAGCCCATAATAAACAGGTCAGCTTTAAGTGAAGCAATCCAATTAAATTCATGTTAACGCCATTCATTAAAAAATAGAGAAATAAAAATATAATAATGAGATTTGATTATAGCAATTGAAATTTTTTTCGTATGTGGTCTAATTTATTCCTTCCTATGAAATTGTGATAAAATAGAAATGATTGATTGTTGCTGCTCGGTGATCTCCTTCCTTTCTCCTTCTCCATAGATATGACATTATTGGCTTATCTGGATATTACATGTACCGTTCAATTTTGTATTGTTTTTCGAATTTCTGCCCACTATAAGAAATTATAAGAAATTATTCGGTGTTTCACTATAAGTGGCATTCTTATGCTCCTTGCTCTTTGTCAATGAAACTCCCTCTACTTAAAATTTATTTTGTTGGCATTTGTCTTGCATTCCATGATGACAAATAAATGCAGATATCCGGTTTCAAGATGTTTTTAGCCCTCATTGCATGTCGATGATGGCCGTAGAATTACCTTGTGTGCTTGTTCAAACTGCAACTTAAGTTCTCATAATATATAGCATGTTTGCTTTCCAGTGGTATGCAGTAAAGTTCTTTTCGTTCTTCTTCAGCTGCTCCATTTTTTTTTGAGATAAGAGGACAGGATCAAGGAGATTCTAGCCCCAAAGAAAGCTTTATTAATCAAGAAAACATAAAAGTTACAAATATTACAAGTAACAAAATGTAGAGCAAAATAGAAAAGTCTTAAATATAATAGAAGCAACCCAAACGTCAATAAATTCTAACAAAAATAATTGAATCTCGAGAATGTCTCAATTAAAATTTCCGTGTTGATGATCCAAAAACCTCATAGCTAAGAATGAAAGAGGAATTTCATTTGTTGAAGAACGTCCAAAACAATTTTATAGACACGGCACGGAAAATTCTTTGATTTCTCTTCTACTATAAGCACCATATTATTTGTTTAGTTTTCAATAAATTATATATATATGACCAAAGTTTTAAGGGAAAATGGATTTATCCAGGGCCCAAAATTTATTATCTACATCTAAAAATGGGTTTAGATACCTAGGACAACATGCAATTAGGCAAAGAAGCAGTCTCTCTCTACAATTATAACTCAAACCGAGGCAAAAAGTTTCGCAACAAAAAGATAAAAATCCATGAGAGTATTCTAGAGCAAAAACATGCGATATCATATTCTCATACATATATAATTATTTTTATACCCTTAGGGATAGCCAATACAAAGTCTTCTTTTTGGAAAATAAACAAACCTAAAAGCTTTTGAATTAATGACCATAAAAAGAATATGCAAAAATCATGGGTATTAGCCCTATGACAATTTTTTCTCCCCAGCGCATGCAAAGCACGTGCGTGATGCAAGTATATAAAAACTAAATGCAAACCGACAACTTCATATAAATAATCTCATGATCCAGATGGGTCGGGTGCTCCGCCCCTAAAAATCGTTGTGTCCCCTCACCATTCTAGTGGCATTTCATCAGCATACCATTAGAGAAGTTCAGTCTCACTAGAATACTGTGAAGATCTACTTTCTTATATGTTGTGTATTATCTTCCATTCGATCCCTATTGATTTCCCATTGATCTAGCGTTGTCAAGATTCAGAGTTATCTGTAAGGCAAGAGGAGTTATCTGTAAGGCAGGAGGACAGACGTCCGGAGCTAAATCTTCAGACGTCTATCAAAGCTCTGTATGTGCAAGCATACATTGGACAGGCGTCTGACCCCATCAGTCCAGACGTCTGCGAGTACTCTATCCTTTTGAAGACGTGAAGGCCAAACGTATGAACATCCTTACTCAGACGTCTGGATATACTCTGTGGATTCGAAAGTACTTAGGCATACATCTGTTCATTCCTTCTGCAGACGTCTGCCGTGTTCTGGGCCGGATGTTTTCCTTAGTTAGGAAATTAGTTATTTGGGAATATCATTTGTATGCTATATATGATGGTATTTTTTAGCCCCAAATTTGCTACTTTTGTGATATTTGAGAGAATCCTCTTGTTGTTTGAGAGAGCTAGGGTTCTTTGAGGGATTTATATTCTTCCACCGATTCGTACTCCTCCACATTAGTTATTAATAAAGTTCGCCTCCGCCTATTTGGTTTTGTGGTCAGTACTCTTTATTTTCAATTTACTTGTGGTTTTGATTACTTTTCTATATCGTTTGTTTTTTTTCGTGATCGTATTTGTCGCAACAAACTGGTATAGCATTTTGTTGTTATTTGGGATCTTTTCGATTGAACCATTAGGTCTTTAATTTTTCAATCTAGGTTAACGGTGGGTAACGGCAACTACGTCCTCTTCCTCACTTTCTTAGATCGTAATTTTGAAGTTTAGGGTTCGTTAGCACATCGTGTTTTGATTTGATCCCACATCATATCTCCGACAATCATGAAGTTCGATATTAAGAAGTTTGATGGAAATATGAGTTTCATTTTCTGGAAAGTCCGTATGGTTGCCATTTTGACTCAAAACAACTTGAAGAAGGCGATTCAAGAGAATGATAAAAACCTTCCACTATGACGGAGAAAGCTTGGGAGAAGATGGATGAGAAAGCCCTCATGGCTATCCACGTATGTTTGACAAACGAAGTTCTACAAGAAGTTTTGGTGGAGAAGACGACGACTGATTTGTGAAAGAATTGGAGGAGTTATATTTAAGGAAAACTCTCATGAATCAACTCCTGTTGAAGTAGCATCTCTACACACTTCGTATATCAGAAGTGTTGGCTATAGTGCCCTCAAGGTAATTATCATAGTCGCAGGAAGGTGATTATGATGATTGAGGGAGGACCTGTATGGATAGAACAGTCTTACTCGAGATGATAGTATGCTATCTGGTTTGTCTATATCATCATGCACATGCTTTATGTGGTATTATAGATCACCCTTATATGTTGATAGAGCTCATAGGATTCTTGCTTGATTACCAGCATTATGATGGCGATCATATACGTGGGAGCGGGGTGGTCTATAAGCAAATCCTTAAATGTCCCTAGTTGTGGGAGTATCGAGACTGGGCATCGATACTCCAGAGTAGACTGGTGTATACTGATCGAGACCCTGACGAGGGGCGGTGGCCAGGTCTCACAAGCTATTGGTATTAGTTTGTTCACCTAAGATAGTATACATGTGCTCATTGGGTTATGAGTACACTGGACGGACTCGCCGGGAACCTGCTAGTTGGTACTATACAAATTGTCAGATAGCAGTTCCCCGGTGACATATGTACATGTTAGTCTGTCGATCTGAGATCGTCATTTGTCTCATGTGAGTTCTCACTGTGCTTTGATTACTACCTTACCACGGCTCAAAAGAGTCGTGCAAACAGGTTTTAGTTGGGTATAGTCCCGAGCCATATGGAGGCAGTGAGCGGATCGTCGGAGATTCATCTCTCCCGGTATTGGGGGTTGATGTCGCGCGGTGCACGGGTGGCCATCACCAGAAATCCTTGGCCAAGCTAGTCGAGAATTACTAATTCGGATCAGTAGTTTCTCAGTGGGTGATGGGCTTCATGCCGACACTAAATGTCGTGTTATTATGGGTCTGACTTTATCCACCCCCTTAGACTCGATATGCGATACTCATAGACGAACGGGCCGGACTGTACGGATATTGTCACTGTCAGGCTCAGTAGGGGTTTTAGGATGAGTTTTCTCGTTGGCCTTCCTTTCGCTCAATACCTGGATAGCCGTTACGTACAGCTAGTGCCGCTGACGCGCTTGTGGTTAAACCCACTGCCAGCGTATTGACGAGTCTTTAGAGTCCCACACAGAGGGTTTCCCTGCTTCGGGTGAAACGATGTAGAGGCTGTATGGTTTTACGGCAGGGTTCGATCACATACGTGTACTTGTGCACTGATTATGTTTGGACGGATAATACTAGTGGACTTTGATTTAAGCCGGATCCTAGTATTATATTGTTGGATTATTTTCGTCTCATTGTATTTGTATTCTTCGGAATACGGATGCGGGTATGCGATTGGTACGATGTTTTGTGCGTATGCGTTTTGAAATCAAAAAATTAACCGCAATCAATAACCGTGTCGCTTGGTAGCTAGCCGGTTGAGTACGGGTCGGTCCACAGGGAGATGGATTCCTTTTCTTTATGTTCTAACCAGTTAATCCGATCAAGTCGGGTTTTGTTTTAAGATCTAAGAATGAGATTAAATCAATTAAAAGGCTTGCTAGGGTTAGGATTAGGTTAGTTCGGAAAAAGGGATTCTTCTCGCTGCTTTCAATGCCCTAATGAAGAATATATGTGTTAGGGTAATAGTCAACAAAGAGGATTAGCATGACTAGGAAAAAACTAAGTTTCTTCCCTTTGGTCCTTGTCCGTCCTTTCTTAACTCTTAGCCCTAACCTCTATTTAAATCAATCACAACCGGTCTAACTAGGGAATTGTCACGCCCCGCTTCCCAGAGTACGCAAGATTGGGCACGTGACATAGCCAACCATGCTACCGTGGGTAGGAAGTATCCATCCACAGTCACATTACGGCTGTAGAGATATCAAGAACAAGATAAATAAACTATCTAACACATGTCCAAATCCAGAATAACAAGAGTCAAAAATAAATAAGTGCGGAAGCAAATGATCCAATACAATAAATAGAAAAGTACGTCCCATAATGCGGGCTCACATCTGGAAATAAAATGAAATAAATAACTAATCACTACAGAACTCACAAATCAGCCTGCTGGCTGAAGTACTCCTGCTCGGTCGGCGACAGTGGTAAAGAATCTGGGCCATGCAAAACCCAGACGTCAGCGCGTCATGTCAACCAATAATATAATATGAACATGGTAATGAGCAATGCAGAAACAAACATGACTGAAGCAATAATATGAAACAACAGTGCAGGGTAGTGTGCAGTGGGTAACTAAACTGTTCTATCAGGTTTTCTATTCTAAAGTCTTTGAAATCAATTGATGACTCGTCGATGTAACTCAATAGTATCCCGTGCGTGCCCGGGACCACGGTCAAGATTCTCGGGGCTGAATCCGAGACGTGCCGCTAGGCAGTAACAAGTAGCAGGATGGATGAGTGATGTCAGCATCATCACTCCGGGGCTGGCCTAGCCCGTGAGACTGATCAGAACAGGTATCGAACTGTTGAGTTACAAGTCGGTTTCACCTTTGATTTTCCCATACCCCCAAGTTATGTATGTCGAGTCAGGTATTCAGTAATCAAGAACTAATGCCAACACAGGATCAGGTAACAGGTCAGGTTTGTTTGGATAGACAACAGGAATGGTCCATGAGGACTCCATGTCAGGTTTGTTGGCATTAGGCATGAGATCAGGTAACAGGTCAGGTCATGGTACATCAGGTTAAGTCGATAGTAAAGGGTACCATGTCCGGTGCATCGGTATGTATGTATATGTCATGTGTATCAAGGTCAGGTCAATATGTAACGCAATCGAGGGTGTGCTCACAACAGGTATATAATCGAATAAGGAATAACAGCAGGAATAAAGTAAACAGTTCATTTATTCACAATGGTGCATTAATATAGTGCAGTTGTATTCTCATATTCACAGGTTCGAGCACCCTTGGGGTGCAATAATCACAAGGTAGTGCAATATCAATAACAGAAAGTAATAAAGCTATATGTGTATGGCTATCGTCCTTTAAACAGTAAAAATGATTAACCGGTAGTTTCGTTATTAGGGTTAAAGCGGCAATTGTGATTCTAGGTTACAGTATCATGATATATGTCATAATGCGTCCAAATTATAAAATAGCTCTACTTAGTTAAGTTTTGCAAGTTTTATGAATCAAACACATTCAATTGGTATAACATAGCATGTAGCAAGTAATACTTGCCTCGACGGTTTCGCGAACCGGGAAAAACGATCGTAACGCCGGCGGAAAACACGCGACGGACGCACGGGTCACGGATCGAGTCCAACCAACGAACAGCGGGGCCACGCGGACCGGAGTACTTCGCTGCAAAGTCGGGTCAAGTCGTCGGCACGGCCGGATTCCGGCGAAATGTCAAAACAGCGACGACGGTTAGCAAACTACGCACGGACAAAAAAGCGACCAGCGAAGGGAAAAGGGAAGGGGAGAGGTCAAGAGAAACTTACTGGGATATCAAGGATGGCAACCGCGATGGGGTCGACGGCGATGGGCTCCGGCGGTGAACAGTGAACGAGGCAGAAAGGCTGGAGGTGGCTGGATCGGGTGGTGCTGTGAGTAGGGGGAGGTAATGGCCGGGGTTTGGTTGCAGGAGAAGAGGAGGTGGTCGGCGGTAGCGCGGGTGACGACGACGAGAGTCGACGGCGGCGATTTCCGGCGAACCAGAGGAGGTGGTTGGGTTGCAGCTTGGGTTCTGTTGCGGCGCCGGCGAGGGAAGGAGGAGGAAGGTGGAGAGGTCGGGACGAGGGCGAAGGGGAGATGCTGGCGTCGTCGGCGACAAGTGGCGGCGGCGGCGGCGAGCAGTGACAGTGCAAGTGGCCGCGGCTAGGCGGAGGGTGCACGGGGAAGAAGGAGAGGAGGAAGGAATGGGGTAGCGGCTGCGACGGGGGCGAGGAGGCGAGGCTGGCGGTGATGTTTGCGTCGGCCTTGGTGCTGCGGCGGCGACGGACACGGCGGCGAGGGTAGGGTTGCGATGGGTTTTCTGGAGTTCGTGGGGTTTCTCATGGTGGGTTTTTCTGAAGGGGACGTGAAATATATAGGGATAGAGAGAGAGAGATTAGAGGAGGAGAGAGATAGAGGTAGAGAGATTATAGGAAGAGAGATAGAGAGAGAGTGGGAGGCGGGCCCACGAGGGATTAATCCCCTCGTGATTGGCTGGGGTCGAGGAACAGTTAAATTAAAAGATTTAAAAAAAGGATACAATAGTAACAGATTAAGGTTTTAGTATATATTATGGTTTTATAATATTTAATTAAATTGGGATTTTGGCGCTAAATGAAACATTTCCAAATCGCGCCCGGGTTGCGCCCAAATATTTGAAATTCAAATAATAGGATTTTAAGCGGGTTCCAAATTTTAAAATGAGATGTCTTATGATTAAAATGCATGCCCCCAAGTCGGACACTTGCACGCGCGCGTAGCCGTCCAAACTCGCCCGTTTCACCGAACGGGATGGAAACTCAACGCGCGGACGCTACCATGCGGCTAGGGGTGACGAGTAGGCCAATATGGATATTTTTAATTTCATTTTAGGTGCTAAAATTTATTATATGCAAAACCGACTTAGCCGGTTAAAATTTTGCAACAAGAACCAAACAAGCAAGATAATTGAAATGAGCAATGTTAAACACTCAACCAGTAACAGAAATAGTATTATTGGGCTCGGGTGTTACATCATACCCAACTACAAAAAGAATTTCGTCCTCGAAATTCCAAGAATACAAGATAGCTAACTACAGGAAAAGGTGAGGAAACTTCTGCCGGATCTCGTCTTCTCGCTCCCAAGTGGATTCTCCATGCGATCGATTACCCCAAGAAACTAGCACAAGAGGGATAACCTTGTTCTTAAGAACCTTTTCTCTTCGATCCTTGATTTCAACCGGCCGCTCCTCAAAAGTTAGGTCCTCCCGTACAGTTAACTCCGAATGATCCAAGACGTGGGTTTCATCTCGAACATACCTCCGTAGTTGAGATACATGAAACACATCGTGCACACCTGCCAAGGACTGTGGTAACGCCAAACGGTACACTACCTCTCCAACACGCTCCAATATCTCGAAGGGTCCAACGAATCGAGGACTAAGCTTTCCCCGACTCCCAAAGCGAATCACCCCTCTAGTCGGTGATATCTTCAAGAATACCAAATCGCCCACGGAGAACTCTAGAGGTCTTCTTGACGTGTCAGCCCAACTTTTCTGTCTGTCTTGAGCTGCCTTCATATGCTTCCTGATTGTATTCACCTTCTCGACTGTCTGTACTACCAAATCTGGTCCTAGTAACCTTCGTTCACCAACATCATCCCAACAAACAGGTGAACGGCACTTACGACCATATAAAACTTCAAACGGAGCCATCTGAATAGTCGCTTGGAAGCTATTGTTGTACGAAAATTCCACCAAGTGTAGGTGATCCTCCCAAGAACCTTTGAAGTCCAACATGCATGCCCTCAACATATCTTCAAGAGTTTGGATCGTTCTCTCCGACTGCCCATCAGTTTGAGAATGATAAGCTGTGCTAAACTTCAATCGAGTCCCCAAACTTTCTTGTAAACTCCTCCAGAAGTGTGACAAGAACCGAGTGTCCCGATCGGACATGATGCTCACCGGTACTCCATGCAATCTTACAATCTCCTGCATGTACCGTTCTGCCAAAGTCTCTGTCGATTGACCAACCCGAAAAGGAATAAAGTGAGCTGCCTTGGTCAACCGATCGACAATCACCCATACTGCATTGTTGCCCTTTGGACTCCGCGGTAAAGCTGTCACGAAATCCATGGTTATATGTTCCCACTTCCACTGAGGAATCGGAAGTGGTTGCAACAAACCAGCAACCCTTTGGTGTTCAGCCTTGACTTGCTGACATACCAAGCACTTAGCCACGAAGCGAGCAATCTCCCGTTTCATGCCTTCCCACCAGAAATGCTGTCGAATATCTCGGTACATCTTTGTACCTACCGGATGTACAGAGTAAGCTGAACTGTGTGCTTCCTTCATAAGCTCTTCACGCGCATCTCCCTTTGGCACACACACACGGCTACCATACCTCAACGAACCATCTTCGTGGATCAGTAAATATGTTCGTAGTCCGGCTTCAACCTGCTCTCGAAACCTTTGCAGTCTAGGATCCTGCGATTGTGCCGCTTTAATCTTCTCAACTAAGGACGACTGTACTTGCAACTGCATCAACTGTCCCGTAGAATATGGTAGCACAACCTCCAAGTCAAATCTTCGAAAATCCGCAATGATCTCCCTCTGTGCAGTCAATACCTGAATCGCTGATAACCGACTAAGCGCATCCGGCACGACGTTAACTTTTCCCGGATGGTACTTAAGATCAAGGTCGTAGTCGGCCATCAGCTCCAACCATCTGCGTTGCCTCATGTTCAACTCCTTCTGAGTGAACACATACTTCAAACTCTTATGATCTGTAAAAACTTCGACTCTCTCGCCTAAAAGGTAGTGTCTCCAAATTTTCAAGGCAAAGATCACGGCCGCAAGCTCCAAGTCATGAGTCGGGTAATTCTTCTCATGGGTCTTCAGTTGTCTTGATGCGTAAGCTACGACCTTCCCATTCTGCATCAAAACACATCCCAATCCTTTTCCAGATGCGTCGCTGTGAATCACCAGTCCTCCTGAATTATCTGGTACGGTCAGGATAGGGGCGGTTATCAACTTCTGCTTCAACGTCTCGAAGGCCAATGCACATCCATCCGTCCAAATAAAAGGTACTTCCTTGCGCGTAAGCTTGGTCAACGGTTCTGCCAAACGAGCGAAGTTCTCCACAAATCTCCTGTAGTATCCGGCCAAACCAAGGAAACTTCTTATCTCAGCCACATTTCTTGGAATAGGCCAATCTCGAACGGCTGCATTCTTTTCGGAATCGACGGCGATTCCATCGCCCGACACAACATGCCCCAGAAACTTCACTTCTTCCAGCCAGAATTCGCACTTACTCATCTTCGCATACAATTTCTCCTGTCTCAGCGTCTGCAGTGCGATCTTTAAATGCTCAGCATGCTCCTCCGGACTCTTCGAGTACACCAGAATATCGTCAATGAATACCACAATAAACTGGTCCAAGAATGGTGAAAAGATTCTGTTCATCAAATTCATGAATATTGCCGGCGCATTCGTTACTCCGAAGGGCATCACTAGATACTCGAAATGTCCATACCGAGTTCGAAACGCCGTCTTGCAAATATCTTCTGCTTTCACTCGGACCTGATGATATCCGGATCGCAAATCCAGTTTCGAGAATACTCTCGCGTCACTAAGCTGCTCAAAAAGTTCTCCAATGCGAGGGATCGGGTACTTGTTCTTAATAGTCACCCGGTTCAATTCTCGATAATCAATGCACATCCTTCTCGTGCCATCCTTCTTCTTTACTAAAAGAACTGGAGCTCCCCAAGGCGAGTTGCTGCTTCGAATCCAACCCTTCTCAAGTAATTCACCAACTTGCTTCTTAACTTCTTCCAATTCCACTGGTGCCATCGGATAATATGATTTCGATACTGGCGCTGCACCAGGAATAAGGTCAATCGCGAACTCCACGTCTCGCTTCGGCGGTAAGCCCGATATATCCTCAAATACGTCCATAAAGTCGCGAACAACTGCCGGCTCGTCATTACTATCAACTTCCATAGCCGCAAGAACACTGTTTGTCGGCCTAGCCCTAAACTCGACTGGCCCGACAGAACTGCTTCCTCCAGTGAAGGTAAACTCAGGATGTCCGGGAATCTGGAAAATTACCTTCCTTGCCCTACAGTCAATGTTGGCGTGGAAAGTGCCAAGAAAATCCATTCCCAAGACCACTTCATAGCTGCCTGTACCTATTGCATATTTTAACCGGCAATTACCTTGTCATTTGCATACACTTAGAAGAGTACGGTATTCATAATTCACATATTAGCTAATTGGTCGCAAAATATCAAATTACATGTATTCGACCTTAAAACCGGAAATTCTAGGGAAATTAACTGCATTGCATTACATAGCATATTTTCTATATCTTGCAACCCCTATTTTGAAGTCTATGCAGGAAAAGAGATACTTGCTCGATCAATACATTGCTCGACCATTACAATTGCTCGTAAACTCATTGAAAGCAAATCTGGTATCAACATAGAAGGGAAACTTCAATTCTGAACATCAAAGAATAACCAATACAGAAGTACCAGACCACAGAAGAAAGCCCAATTCCCAAGCCCACCAATGCGCGGCGGAAAGGCGGCCAAACCCCACCTCATGCGGCGGTTGCGCGGTGGATCCAGAGAGTCAACTCCTCGAATTTCACCACAACTCCTGTGTTAGTACCTGCAGCTCAAAAATGCATACAAAAGTCCAGAAGAGTCCAGACACTTCCACCAGATCATCAAGCTCCTAAACTAGCCTAAAACTTCTAGAACTTTCCTAAACCCTTGCTTAAACCCTAAGCTAAAGCCCAACAAACTTGTCAACAAACTTTGGGAGGGAAAGTCCAATTCAAACCTAAACCTAGTTCTATAAATAGGACCCTTGACTCATCTTGGAAAAGATGAAACCCTAGAGAGAAAAAGATTCAACATCTTAGATCTTAGCCATTCTCTCTTTCTCCATCTTCTTCTTCCTCAAGATTAGTGAGAAATCTTGTAGGAAACCCTAACCCTAAATCCAACCACAATTCAAGATCTTGAGTGCAAGCCAAGCAAGATTCCTTCAACCCTTTTATGAGCCGAGCCGATCTTCCATCGGGCAAGAGATCAAAAGTAGATCCACGATCCACGGAGTCGAGCGAAGCCGAGTCAACGATCGATTTTTCTTTCTTCTTGTAGATCTTGAAAGAATGTATTGACAATTGTTGATTAAATAAAAGGTGATATTTTCTCCATTCTTGTTTTCTTTAAAATTCCGCATCATGTTATCTTTACTATTCTTGAATATTGTCTATGTGGTGATGCGTGAGTAAAACTTCGCTCGTTAAGGAGTCGAGACGATCTTTAGTATGATGATCTAGCAAATTTGTAATCAATTCTTGAATCCCACGAGATTGTAAACCCTAGCAAATTCAAGAATTGACAACCAAATTCGATGCGATGCTTTCTTGATCAACATCGCTCGAGCTTGGGGTGATCCGATCGATTCTTGAAATTGCTAGAGGCTAGAATATAAATGGTATCCTCGAAAGAGCAAGGGTTAAGAGATGAAACTTTAATTTCATCAAGAAAACCCTAACTCTCGTCGATAACCATTGATCTAGCATCAATTCTTCGAAGGACAAGAATACGAAATATTGTAGACTACAACACATCTAAAGATCCTATCGATTCCTACGAGCTTCTCTATCATTCTTGATTGTCGTTTGGAAAATACCATTGAAACCCGATTCTTGTTGTTTATAGTTCTTGATTCTTTAGAAAAGATTAGTGACACACGAATACAAATCAATCAATTGAATCGTGTTTTCTCTTATTGTTGCTTAACATTTCATTACAAACAAATAAAAATACAAACGAATCTCGAGATCCCTGAGGACGATCCGCACTCATTCATTAACTTCAACTGACACCGTTGTTTGATTGCGGTCAAATATTTTTGGTTGTGATTTCTTTACTATTTGATTCGATAAACACATCCAACAAAATCATTCAAGCGGGCAGGCTGAGATCTCAAACAGACAAATCAAACTTATCCTGGAGAAAACTGTTGCCAAAAATAGAAAAGACTGGTCGACCAAATTGACGGATGCTCTTTGGGCATTCAGGACTGCATATAAGACCGACCTAGGAATGTCTCCATATAGGATAGTTTTTGGAAAAGCATGTCATCTACCTGTTGAGATAGAACATAAAGCATTGTGGGCTATAAAGGAAATTAATTTTGATCTAAACCTTGCTTACAACTTTCGGAAGCTGCAACTAAACGAGCTAAGCGAACTCCGCGATGAAGCTTATGATAATGCTGTAATCACAAAGAATAGGACTAAGGTTTTTCACGATAAAAACATTGTAAGGAAAACATTTTTACCTGGTCAACAAGTCCTTCTTTATGATTCACGATTACACCTTCATGCGGGTAAGCTCCGATCTCGTTGGAAGGGACCTTTTGTTGTGCGGTCTGTATACCCGCACGGGGCAGTAGATATTGAAAATGTTAAAAATGGCACTGTTTTCAAAGTAAATGGACATAGATTAAAGCCGTATTTTTCCACTGACCCCACGGAGGAGCTCTTGTTCTTACAAGAGCCAGTTTATTTTGATTAAAATTCCTCCGTCTCACTTTCATGTCCAGTATATCATTGTATCATATTTTGAATGAAGGTGAGTAAATAAAACAAGTCTGGGGGAAGTTCTTCACTTATATATTTGCCCCCACTAATAATTCCTCCCAGATTTACAGATTTTTGTAGGTATAACTGTCGGCAACAGTGAGGACACTGTTGAAAACAAGTTTGGGGGAGGTTTGTGCTTATTTTCGCATCATTTGCATATCATCTGCATAAGCACAAAACATTTCTTTTTAAAAATCTATAAAAAATTGAAAAAAATTTCAAAACCCATAAAAATTTAAAAAAAATTTTCAAATATAAAAATAATTTTAATATTTACACTTTTTTGTATATAAATAAGATAATGAAAGTTTAGACAGTGAACAATTACATCCATGAGATTGGAAATATTTTAGAAAACTAAGAAAATTAGAAGTTTTCTTATACGAACTAGTAATAAGTAGTTATGAGCCGTTGTCCCAAGGGTTAGTAAGATGAAGGACGTCACAAATCTGAGGATAAAAATAAGTCTGAAAAATAGTTTCTATTCTGGAAGCCAAACATTTTGAACGTTGCTACCCTGCTATTCGCACTTACACACATCTTAAAGCCTGGGATAGTAGAGGATACCTTGAAATGCTCTTGTCTTAAAGCCAAAAGTATGAAAAAGAAAAAAAAAAGTATTTTGAAAGTGGTGAGAAAAATGGATACTGGTTTTGTTATCACCAAGGGTAAGAAAAATATATAGCAAAAGGGTGCTTCTTCACCTAGTGCCCCAAGGTCAACTGGTCTGGGAGTCACTGCTATGCCTGAGGTGGTGCAAGACTAGGAAAATACACCAAGTTAGCGAGCACATCAGTAATCGGTCGGTTAGTACCTCAAGAAGTATTAACGGTCGCATGAAAGTGTGTAAGCAATCTCGTTTGCCAAGAAGTACTGAGGTCGAAGGGCAAGAGTATGATAGCTTGAATTGAATTCTCCGGGTGTAGGGATGTCTTTTACACACACGCAGGGTGATATGATCGATGTTTGGAATAAAGATAGGAATGAAGAATAAGACGATGTTTTATTGAGGGAGGACGTGATTTCTAACATCTTTTCATGACCATTAAGATAGGGCTCATGACAACCGAAAAGCTAGCTTAGTTGGAAACCCTAATTTTCAAGGCTTTTCTTTTACAATTCTTATCTTTAAATGTAATGTTCATGATCTTACTTTTATTATTGGATTTTGTGGGTGCAATCCGCTGAAAACCCTCAGGAGACAACACTCCTCCTACTAGGGACACCTAGAGGTTTAAAGGCTTGTTGCACGTGCTCAGTGCAATCGTGTTGCCTACGAAAGTGTGCTAGTTAGTTTTTTTTCTCTTTCTTTGTTTTCTCCTTCTCTTTTTAATAAAACATTCTCTCGAGACGATCGAAATTAAGTTTGGGGGTATTTGATCAGTCGAAAATATTGCATATTTTAACCGGCAATTACCTTGTCATTTGCATACACTTAGAAGAGTACGGTATTCATAATTCACATATTAGCTAATTGGTCGCAAAATATCAAATTACATGTATTCGACCTTAAAACCGGAAATTCTAGGGAAATTAACTGCATTGCATTACATAGTATATTTTCTATATCTTGCAACCCCTATTTTGAAGTCTATGCAGGAAAAGAGATACTTGCTCGATCAATACATTGCTCGACCATTACAATTGCTCGTAAACTCATTGAAAGCAAATCTGGTATCAACATAGAAGGGAAACTTCAATTCTGAACATCAAAGAATAACCAATACAGAAGTACCAGACCACAGAAGAAAGCCCAATTCCCAAGCCCACCAATGCGCGGCGGAAGGGCGGCCAAACCCCACCTCATGCGGCGGTTGCGCGGTGGATCCAGAGAGTCAACTCCTCGAATTTCACCACAACTCCTGTGTTAGTACCTGCAGCTCAAAAATGCATACAAAAGTCCAGAAGAGTCCAGACACTTCCACCAGATCATCAAGCTCCTAAACTAGCCTAAAACTTCTAGAACTTTTCTAAACCCTTGCTTAAACCCTAAGCTAAAGCCCAACAAACTTGTCAACAAACTTTGGGAGGGAAAGTCCAATTCAAACCTAAACCTAGTTCTATAAATAGGACCCTTGACTCATCTTGGAAAAGATGAAACCCTAGAGAGAAAAAGATTCAACATCTTAGATCTTAGCCATTCTCTCTTTCTCCATCTTCTTCTTCCTCAAGATTAGTGAGAAATCTTGTAGGAAACCCTAACCCTAAATCCAACCACAATTCAAGATCTTGAGTGCAAGCCAAGCAAGATTCCTTCAACCCTTTTATGAGCCGAGCCGATCTTCCATCGGGCAAGAGATCAAAAGTAGATCTACGATCCACGGAGTCGAGCGAAGCCGAGTCAACGATCGATTTTTCTTTCTTCTTGTAGATCTTGAAAGAATGTATTGACAATTGTTGATTAAATAAAAGGTGATATTTTCTCCATTCTTGTTTTCTTTAAAATTCCGCATCATGTTATCTTTACTATTCTTGAATATTGTCTATGTGGTGATGCGTGAGTAAAACTCCGCTCGTTAAGGAGTCGAGACGATCTTTAGTATGATGATGTAGCAAATTTGTAATCAATTCTTGAATCCCACGAGATTGTAAACCCTAGCAAATTCAAGAATTGACAACCAAATTCGATGCGATGCTTTCTTGATCAACATCGCTCGAGCTTGGGGTGATCCGATCGATTCTTGAAATTGCTAGAGGCTAGAATATAAATGGTATCCTCGAAAGAGCAAGGGTTAAGAGATGAAACTTTAATTTCATCAAGAAAACCCTAACTCTCGTCGATAACCATTGATCTAGCATCAATTCTTCGAAGGACAAGAATACGAAATATTGTAGACTACAACACATCTAAAGATCCTATCGATTCCTACGAGCTTCTCTATCATTCTTGATTGTCGTTTGGAAAATACCATTGAAACCCGATTCTTGTTGTTTATAGTTCTTGATTCTTTAGAAAAGATTAGTGACACACGAATACAAATCAATCAATTGAATCGTGTTTTCTCTTATTGTTGCTTAACATTTCATTACAAACAAATAAAAATACAAACGAATCTCGAGATCCCTGAGGACGATCCGCACTCATTCATTAACTTCAACTGACACCGTTGTTTGATTGCGGTCAAATATTTTTGGTTGTGATTTCTTTACTATTTGATTCGATAAACACATCCAACAAAATCATTCAATCATCTCGCTTCGGCGGTAAGCCCGATATATCCTCAAATACGTCCATAAAGTCGCGAACAACTGCCGGCTCGTCATTACTATCAACTTCCATAGCCGCAAGAACACTGTTTGTCGGCCTAGCCCTAAACTCGACTGGCCCGACAGAACTGCTTCCTCCAGTGAAGGTAAACTCAGGATGTCCGGGAATCTGGAAAATTACCTTCCTTGCCCTACAGTCAATGTTGGCGTGGAAAGTGCCAAGAAAATCCATTCCCAAGACCACTTCATAGCTGCCTGTACCTATTACCAAGAAATCTGCAAAGAGTTCCCGTCCGCACACAACAACTGTACAATCTCTACATTCCCTACTAGCTATGATTTTCCCATTCCCAGTGTGTATGTCCCAAAAAATAGACAGGGTCGTGTAGGTAATCGAGTGTGTAGTTATAAATTTGGATGACATAAAACAGTGTGATGCTCCGGAATCAAATAATGCCAATGCGGGAAAACCATGAACGAGTAAAGTACCTGAAACCACTTCTCCTGATGCCTTAGCTTCCTCAGCTGTCAACGTGAAAGCTCGAGCCTGATTAGGTCCTTGAGTCAGCTGTTTCTGCCCTTGAAACGGTTTCTGCGGAGGCCTCTGAATATCATCCCTCGTACGAAGCTTCGACGGACAGGCACCAACTGCGTGATCAGCCGCCCCACAAACCAAACAAAGTCCCAGCCTCCTTCGACAATCCTTCTGCACGTGCCCAGGTAAACGGCAGTAGTCACAAATCACGCTCTTCCTTCGATCAACGATCATAGGCTTCTTCATGGGTGCTACACCTCGACGGTCCACTGGAATACCTCTGCGACCACGATCTCGGTTAGGTACAAATGCGGGCTTCCTGGCCGCAATTGCTGCCTGCTGTAGGTTCCCTTTCATTCCTGATAAACTCTGCTGCTCCCGGGCTGCTGTAAGAACCTGTGAGAAAGTGGTCAAACCCAGGGAGACAATCTGCCTCTGGATGTCCACATCCAGACTACGCAAGAACCTTCGCGCCCTGTCTGCCTCGTTGGCGACTAAGGGTCCAGCGAAGCGGCTGAGTCTCGTCCATTCTGCTGCATGTAGGTCCACAGGTGCTCCATTTTGCCTCAGCCCAATAAATTTCCCTTCCATTTCCTCCCGTGCAGTCCGCGGGAAGAATTTCTCCAGGAAACTTTTAGAGAAATCCGCCCAACTGATTGGCTTGGGCAAGCGGTTCTCCTCCACAAGCCACCACTCTCGGGCGTAATCCACCAGCGAAATGCGCACCACATCAACTCTTTTGTCCTCTGGGATCTGTGCCGCAATCAGCAAATTCTCCGTGTTCACTAGCCACTGCTCGGCTGGCAACGGCTCCTCCAGACCAGTGAAAGTAGTAGGACCCAAACGTCTGAAATCTGCCACGGTCCCTACTCGGTCAACTGGTTTCGCTCCAGCGTTGTTTACAGACTGCCGAATGGCCTGCAAACCCTTCTGAAATGAATCTGCCTACTGCTGGATCAGCTCAGTTTGCCTCTTCTGATTTTCCAACATCCCACGTATCACTCCCAACATGGCGGCTTCATCTACGCGCCTCTGATACGTCTTGAAATTCTTATCTGCCATGTTCCTGAAATCAAAACACCCAACATTAGCATGATGATAGATTCAATATATAAATCAAGGCTAGAACTCCAAGATACTTAAATAGAGTACCGCATTGTAACTATGCCGCGGTATCATAGCCACAATTACTTAACTCCACCCAAGTCGCCTAAGTCCTAGAGATAACAAGAAATTAGGTTTTCGAGTTAACATGCAAAGTAAGTTTGCACGTCGACATGATCCGGAAGAATGTGATTCAAGAATGGTAAAACGGTCAAGGTGGTAGGACATGTTTTCCTAAGCACGGGTATTCTGATTCGTGTATCGGGTACGATACCCAACTACAAAAGAATCAACCCAACTAACCTATGACTCTGATACCAAAAGAACCATGTCACGCCCCGCTTCCCAGAGTACGCAAGATTGGGCACGTGACATAGCCAACCATGCTACCTGTGGGTAGGAAGTATCCATCCACAGTCACATTACGGCTGTAGAGATATCAAGAACAAGATAAATAAACTATCTAACACATGTCCAAATCCAGAATAACAAGAGTCAAAAATAAATAAGTGCGGAAGCAAATGATCTAATACAATAAATAGAAAAGTACGTCCCATAATGCGGGCTCACATCTGGAAATAAAATGAAATAAATAACTAATCACTATAGAACTTACAAATCAGCCTGCTGGCTGAAGTACTCCTGCTCGGTCGGCGACAGTGGTAAAGAATCTGGGCCATGCAAAACCCAGACGTCAGCGCGTCATGTCAACCAATAATATAATATGAACATGGTAATGAGCAATGCAGAAACAAACATGACTGAAGCAATAATATGAAACAACAGTGCAGGGTAGTGTGCAGTGGGTAACTAAACTGTTCTATCAGGTTTTCTATTCTAAAGTCTTTGAAATCAATTGATGACTCGTCGATGTAACTCAATAGTATCCCGTGCGTGCCCGGGACCACGGTCAAGATTCTCGGGGCTGAATCCGAGACGTGCCGCTAGGCAGTAACAAGTAGCAGGATGGATGAGTGATGTCAGCATCATCACTCCGGGGCTGGCCTAGCCCGTGAGACTGATCAGAACAGGTATCGAACTGTTGAGTTACAAGTCGGTTTCACCTTTGATTTCCCCATACCCCCAAGTTATGTATGTCGAGTCAGGTATTCAGTAATCAAGAACTAATGCCAACACAGGATCAGGTAACAGGTCAGGTTTGTCTGGATAGACAACAGGAATAGTCCATGAGGACTCCATGTCAGGTTTGTTGGCATTAGGCATGCGATCAGGTAACAGGTCAGGTCATGGTACATCAGGTTAAGTCGATAGTAAAGGGTACCATGTCCGGTGCATCGGTATGTATGTATATGTCATGTGTATCAAGGTCAGGTCAATATGTAACGCAATCGAGGGTGTGCTCACAACAGGTATATAATCGAATAAGGAATAACAGCAGGAATAAAGTAAACAGTTCATTTATTCACAATGGTGCATTAATATAGTGCAGTTGTATTCTCATATTCACAGGTTCGAGCACCCTTGGGGTGCAATAATCACAAGGTAGTGCAATATTAATAACAGAAAGTAATAAAGCTACATGTGTATGGCTATCGTCCTTTAAACAGTAAAAATGATTAACCGGTAGTTTCGTTATTAGGGTTAAAGCGGCAATTGTGATTCTAGGTTACAGTATCATGATATATGTCATAATGCGTCCAAATTATAAAATAGCTCTACTTAGTTAAGTTTTGCAAGTTTTATGAATCAAACACATTCAATTGGTATAACATAGCATGTAGCAAGTAATACTTGCCTCGACGGTTTCGCGAACCGGGAAAAACGATCGTAACGTCGGCGGAAAACACGCGACGGACGCACGGGTCACGGATCGAGTCCAACCAACGAACAGCGGGGCCACGCGGACCGGAGTACTTCGCTGCAAAGTCGGGTCAAGTCGTCGGCACGGCCGGATTCCGGCGAAATGTCAAAACAGCGACGACGGTTAGCAAACTACGCACGGACAAAAAAACGACCAGCGAAGGGAAAAGGGAAGGGGAGAGGTCAAGAGAAACTTACTGGGATATCAAGGATGGCAACTGCGATGGGGTCGACGGCGATGGGCTCCGGCGGTGAACAGTGAACGCGGCAGAAAGGCTGGAGGTGGCTGGATCGGGTGGTGCTGTGAGTAGGGGGAGGTAATGGCCGGGGTTTGGTTGCAGGGGAAAAGGAGGTGGTCGGCGGTGGCGCGGGTGACAACGACGAGAGTCGACGGCGGCGATTTCCGGCGAACCAGAGGAGGTGGTTGGGTTGCAGCTTGGGTTCTGTTGCGGCGCCGGCGAGGGAAGGAGGAGGAAGGTGGAGAGGTCGGGACGAGGGCGAAGGGGAGATGCTGGCGTCGTCGGCGACAAGTGGCGGCGGCGGCGGCGAGCAGTGACGGTGCAAGTGGCCGCGGCTAGGCGTAGGGTGCACGGGGAAGAAGGAGAGGAGGAAGGAATGGGGTAGCGGCTGCGACGAGGGCGAGGAGGCGAGGCTGGCGGTGATGTTTGCGTCGGCCTTGGTGCTGTGGCGGCGACGGACACGGCGGCGAGGCTAGGGTTGCGATGGGGTTTTCTGGAGTTCGTGGGGTTTCTCGTGGTGGGTTTTTCTGAAGGGGACGTGAAATATATAGGGATAGAGAGAGAGAGAGATTAGAGGAGGAGAGAGATAGAGGTAGAGAGATTATAGGAAGAGAGAGAGAGAGATAGAGAGAGAGTAGGAGGCGGGCCCACGAGGGATTAATCCCCTCGTGATTGGCTGGGGTCGAGGAACAGTTAAATTAAAAGATTTTAAAAAAGGATACAATAGTAACAGATTAAGGTTTTAGTATATATTATGGTTTTATAATATTTAATTAAATTGGGATTTTGGCGCTAAATGAAACATTTCCAAATCGCGCCCGGGTTGCGCCCAAATATTTGAAATTCAAATAATAGGATTTTAAGCGGGTTCCAAATTTTAAAATGAGATGTCTTATGATTAAAATGCATGCCCCCAAGTCGGACACTTGCACGCGCGCGTAGCCGTCCAAACTCGCCCGTTTCACCGAACGGGATGGAAACTCGACGCGCGGACGCTACCACGCGGATAGGGGTGACGAGTAGACCAATATGGATATTTTTAATTTCATTTTAGGTGCTAAAATTTATTATATGCAAAACCGACTTAGCCGGTTAAAATTTTGCAACAAGAACCAAACAAGCAAGATAATTGAAATGAGCAATGTCAAACACTCAACCAGTAACAGAAATAGTATTATTGGGCTCGGGTGTTACAGGAATCACCGCTACCTCGTGGGATAGGGTGCCGTAGTGAGCGGTGTGTGATTCATTTAAATAGAGTCCGTATTGATTAAAATTATGGGGGCAAAGAAAGGAGTGAGAGAGATTTTCTTCTCTCAATCCTTCCCTCTCCTAACCCTAACAAGTGAGGAATTACTCACTCATTAGGGTATTAACAATAGAATTCATTTTTTTTTATAAATTTTTATATTAGAAAACTAAATTGCAAATATTAAGGGAACGGATAAAAAAATGCAAGAATTAAATTCAGAAAAGGAATGCGAGATAAAAATAAAAATACATTTCTTTATTGATGCACTCTTGAACAATTACAATGGAATTGAAAATTTAAATCTAGAAATTAAAAGATGCATCTCAAAACAGGCACCCAAAAGAGGCACACCTAATTAGGCTTCAGGGTTTCCTATTTATAGATAGGAGAAACCCTAGGGTTTACATCTGATCCACATCTGAAATTACAAGACTACCCTAAGAAAACCGGGTCAATGCACCGACACGTACCGACATGTGCTCTGCACGGCCGCGGATCCACGGCCAGAAGCCTTGTTCGGCCGCGGTTCCGCGGCCGTTTGATGGGCTATTGGGCTCATTTCTTTAGGGCTGCTTCATGTTGCATTTTACTTCTGGTTTCTTCACTTGGTTTATCAGAATATCTTCTATTTTCTTCCAGATTTCCACATTGCAGAATGTTCTGGACTTTTACCATTAGCCTCGCTTTGAAGTCTTGTATCTTGTGCTGCCCTTGAACTGTCTTGTGCATGGAACTGTTTACTGATCTTCATTTGTTCCCTGAACTGTTAGGCGGCATCATACAGATTCATCTTTTATTAGTCGTAGTCTCACTTTTGTACGTTTTTTTCATGAATTTCACTGTATTGTTCTGAGAACCTGTAACCTGCAACTATTTAGCAGACATGGATCAAAAACACCTATTTATTTGCAATATGATTAAGAATGGGGAATATGATAATGCAAAATTCTGATATGAACAATTACCCCCAAACATATCTATTGCTCGTCCCGAGCAAAGCCGATTTATTCTCGAAAAATGCTAACCTCACTTTCGCAGGGAATCGCGATTGCACTGAGCTCGTGCAACAAGCCGTTAAAGCTCTAGGTGTCCCTAGTAGGAGGAGTGTTGTCTCAGGAGGGTTTTCAGCAGATACTATCCACAAAATCCGATCAATTTGGCATGTTGACTTTCATTCTACAATTCAGTATTCTAGTAAAAAATTCTATTATCTTCAACTTAAAAATCATCAACCCGTATTTTTCACACTCACTTTTCATTTAACTTAAGATAGTATATGTTCTGCAAATTTATTCAGCTTTCAGCATTTTTTGAATTTTCCTTCTAAGGTTCCATCTCAACTTAGGAATTTTTATCATTTCTACTGAAGGTATAAGCCTTATCTTTCGTTCCTATCTCTCATCCAAACCCCAATCATATACCCCTACGTGTGTGTATATATTACCCCTACACTTGGAAATGCAATTCAAGCTATCATATTTTTGTCCATCTTCCAAAATACTTTTAGTTGGTGAATTTTAGATGAAATTGCTCACACATCCTTCATGCGAGCGTTAATACTTCTTGAGGTACTAAACGACCGATTACAAAATGTGCTCGCGCATTTAGGCGTAATTCCTCGTCTTGTAATACCCAAGGCTTTAGCAGTGACTCCCAAACCAGTTGGTCTAAGGCACTAGGTGATAAATCACCCTCGCTATATATTTTTTCTATTTACGCAGCCTTAAGTAATTACAAAACCAGTGTTAATTTTTTTTATATCTCTTTATTCACTCTTGTACTTTTATTTTCTTTTCCTTCATACTAAGGATTTTAGACAAGAGCATTTCAAAATCCTCTACTATTCCAAGTTTCAAGGTGCGTGTATGTCCTAATTGTAGGGTATATATTTTCAGAATTTAGACTTAAGGTTCAGAATTATTTTTCAGACTTACACTTTAAATAAAAATTCAATACTCTTCCCTTATTTTGACTTAGCCCAAGAACTGAACTCAAAATTTGCCTATTTCTAAATAAACTACAAGGACATATATTTTCAACAGTTAAACTTTAAGAAAGGTTATTTTTAAGGTTTTTAATTTACTAAGTTTAGGATCTAGTTTTTCCCTACTATTCAACCGTCATGTTGAACTTAAGTCAAATATGGCCAAAATTGAATTTTTCAATTTTTAAAATTTTTAAAATTTTCAATTTTTATGAGTTTTAAAATAAGTATGCAAATGCAAAAATATACATATGAATGCGAAGGAAGAAAGCTTACCGAGCACACCCCCAAATTTAAACTTGACAGTGTCCTCACTGTCAGGCTACACCAAGAAGGTCAAAATTTTCGGCACTCCCGTGTTTTATTTTTTATTTTTTTATTATTTTTATTAACAGAAAAAGAAAACAAAATATATATACACAAAAAGGCCCCCCCAAACTTAAGTGAAACAGTGTTTCCATTGTTTAAGCGTTAAAGTTCAGAGTTAGGGGGGAGAAAAACACAATATCAAGCTATACAAGGCCTTACACAGGCCAAAGGTTAGCACCAACCATTCAAAATTTTTATCTTTATAATGGTGTGGTTGGTGAAAGAATGGAGTGTAGAGAAAAGAAATGAGAAACACACGAGACCGTGTGGAGATAGAAGCAGTATACAGTCTCGGTGAAGGAGAAGAATGGCGGAAGGGAAAAAGAAATGGTAGTGGTTCGACTTCTTCAGGTGGAGGTTGATTAATCACAAAATCCGTGTCGTTTAGGAATGCGAGTTCTTTGGCGAAAATATCTTCGAAACTTTCATCGATGGTCCGATTGAACATTTCAATGTCAATAAGTGTCGCGCCAGAATTCAACACACTTGATTTTTCAAAAATTACGGAGCTAGGATACTCGTAAGGCTCATCTACCTTATTCTCAAAAGAGTCTAAATCAAGTTGTTTTTCTAGAATTATCGAACTCAAAATATCGGATTGTGATTCATTAATACTCGCTATCATTAAAGGAAGATTAGAAGAAGAACCAGAGAAAGTGGGAGAAAGAAATTGAATACGAACTTGAGGGTGGAGATGGAGTGTATAAATTAGCACAATTTGTAATGACCGATGTGTAAAAAGCGATTGTGCTAATCCATTAACCCACTGAGAAATGAGGTCAAATCCCTCAAGATTCGTGAGAAAACATGGGTACGTTGAACTTGGTAAAGCAGACATTGAAAATAAAAGGGATACGGTTTCTTGCGCTGTCGGAACGACAGAAAGGATGAAGGGGATTGATTTAGGAAGTGTAACAGTTAAAGGTTCAGGAGGATGAATTGGAAAATCCGACTCATCAAACAAAACTGGTTCATCCTCAATACTATCCTCAATACTCTCCTCAAAATTTAGCTTATCCATGCAATTCTCATCAAATTCAAGACGCATATGAAGTTCGGGAGAAACATTTAATATCTCGGGATGATGAATTGGATAGAAAAACTCATCCAAATTTGTGGGTTCATCATCCAAAATATTCCCAGCGTCAATATCCTCGATCAAGTGAAAATTAAATTTCTCAGACATCTCATCAAAAGTATGGATATTAATCAATTCAGGTTCTAGAGTGGAGGTGTAGAGGTCAAAAGGATTGGTGGTGATTTCACTCGAAAGGGACCCTTCACAATCAGGTAAATCAAACACTACAAAGTCGCACAACTCATTTTTATCTTCAACTGGT
Source organism: Agapanthus africanus (assembly GCA_030015575.1). Classification (NCBI taxonomy): domain Eukaryota; kingdom Viridiplantae; phylum Streptophyta; class Magnoliopsida; order Asparagales; family Amaryllidaceae; genus Agapanthus; species Agapanthus africanus. The sequence continues at coordinate 599,371,146 of JASDDO010000014.1, forward strand.
GAATCATTTGGAACACTTGATAGACATTCAAAACCGGAATTGTGGGATTCAATTGGGGATGGGTAGGTTTGATTTGGAAGGGTGGACAGCTCACTCTCTCCACTCAAATTCTCAGTTTGTCCAACCGTCTTATCATACATCGGAAAATTTGGAGCTAGTTGGAAACTAGCTACCGGGTCATTAGGTTGTAATAGGGCGGCCATAGACGCATTCAAATCCATTATCTGTTGTCTTGACGCTACCATAAAATCTTCCAACGACTGTTCCAGACTAGACATAGGTTGTGAAGGGGTTTCAATAAAAGATTCAAAGTTGTTTGGATACTGGAAACTCCCAAATGGTTGTGTAGAAGCAATGTTTAGAGAAGGTGCGAAAGTCGGGTAGGACTGGTAGGAATTGAATGGTTAGATAGGAGTAGGATCAACATTTGGATAAAAAGGTGAATGGACTTGTTGATCCCAAGAACTGGAATTGTTGAAAGGAGTGAAAGATCAGTTACGAGATTGTTCAATATGTTCAGCAATAGACATGGGTTTCGGAGTTACCACCGGACTCTTAAAAGGGGTATCAACGTAAGAAGGCGGTGAATGTTGAAACGGTTGATACAAAGTGGATTGCGGAGTCCAACTGTTTCTCCTAGACGCATCTATTTGATCTTTCAAAGAAATTTTGGGCATGGAGGGGTCGTCCGAAATTCGACAAAAACAATGAGCATGGGAAGTAATGTCTGGTTGAGGGTACCAAAGTTCGGCAAGAGTTTTGTGAGGTAGGGTACCCATGATGTGAGAAAGGAGAAGAAAAAGAATGTGATGATTTTTTTAATTTTTTTTTATTTAAAAAAATTGTTTGTTTTTGGAGTTTTGAAATTTTTGAAAGTGTTTTTTTAGAAAGAGTTTTGCAAAAATTTGTACGGAACTGCGGTACAATTTCAAACAATCACAATTTATACATGCACAATCAAGCCTAAAACTAGGGTCTCCTAAGTCAACTAGACTGCTCCTAACTGTTCCAAAGCGACAAGTTGTGAGATATCCCTCAAATCGCCTCTTCACCGCCAATTATGGCCAGGTAAGCACAAGTGGAGAAAGAGGGGATCCGCTCACGAATCACCGTGAGACGGGCCTTTTAAAATTACCTTTCTCACTTTTCTAGCCTAGGCACCACAAAGCCAGGTTTTGATAAACGACCGATTGCCCACAACTTTCCTCTGTCCTAATGAGCACGACAGTCCTTAGTTGGTTGAGTCTAAATATTTTTTAATTAAGCTCAAGGGTTATGCGTATGCTTTTAATGATTTCTGGAGTCTTAAGAAGGGTAATGAAATCCCCACCCAATCTTGATTGGTGTTATAGCCCCTTAGAGTCTGTATTAATTATGCAAAGCAGTTAACACACCAAAAATTTAAAACACTTGCAAATTTTTTTTTATTTGGCAGCGTAAAGAATCCTGCACAAAAACAATTTATTGGAGAGGGAGAAGAATTTTGCGCAAAGAACCCTGCAGGAAAATTTTTCAGTGGAGTTCAGTGGGTATAAGAGAGGACAAAAATACTTACAGAGAATTTTGGGATGCTGACGTCACTGGTTGACCGCGGTTCCACGGTCAAACGCTTGAATCCGCCGCGGTTTCGTGGTGGTTAAGTTGGTTTGGATCTCCAAATTTTTTCTGTTGTCTGTTGTGATTCTCCTCTGTCTGTTCAGATCTTCTGTTTGTTGATTTGTTCACTGGCTTTTTCCAGATCTGAATCAGTCCATCTTCTTTTCCTGCGCAATTCATATAATACCTCTCAAAAAGAACAGGATGAATTTTTTATTTTATTTTATTTCTTTTTGTTTCAAAATTTTAAAATTTTTCAATTTTTCATTTTTTTAACCCGAAATTACACAAAGAAAGAGACTACCGTCTCCCCGGCAACGACGCCATTTGATTAGTACGATATTTTGTGCGTTTGCGTTTTGAAATCAAAGAATTAACCGCAATCAATAACGGTGTTGCTTGGTAGCTAGCCGGTTGAGTACGGGTCGGTCCACAGGGAGATGGATTCCTTTTCTTTATATTCTAACGAGTTAATCCGATCAAGTCGGGTTTTGTTTTAAAATCTAAGAATGAGATTAAATCAACTAAAAGGCTTGCTAGGGTTAGGATTAGGTTAGTTCGGAAAAAGGGATTCTATTCGCTGCTTTCAATGCCCTAATGAAGAATATAGGTGTTAGGGTAATAATCAACAAAGGGGATTAGCACGACTAGGAAAAAACTAAGTTTCTTCCTTTTGGTCCTTGTCCGTCCTTTCTTAACTCTTATCCCTGACCTCTATTTAAATCAATCACAACCGGTCTAACTAGGGAATCACCGCTAACTCGTGGGATAGGGTGCCGTAGTGAGCGGTGTGTGGTTCATTTAAATAGAGTCCGTATTGATTAAAATTATGGGGGCAAAGAAAGGAGTGAGAGAGATTTCCTTCTCTCAAACCGTCCCTCTTCTAACCCTAACAAGTGGGGAATTACTCACTCATTAGGGTATTAACAATAGAATTCATTTTTTTTATAAATTTTTATATTAGAAAACTAAATTGCAAATATTAAGGTAACAGATAAAAAAATGCAAGAATTAAATTCAGAAAAGGAATGCGAGATAAAAATAAAAATACCTTTCTTTATTGATGCACTCTTGAACGATTGCAATGGAATTGAGAATTTAAATCTAGAAATTAAAAGAGGCATATCAAAACAGGCACCCAAAAGCAGTACCTAAAAGAGGCACATCTAATTAGGCTTTAGGGTTTCCTATTTATATATAGGAGAAACCCTAGGGTTTACATCTGATCCACATCTGAAATTACAAGATTACCCTAAGAAAACCGGGTAAATGTACCGACTCCCACCGACACGTGCTCTGCACGGCCGCGGATCCGTGGCCAGAAGCCTTGTTTGGCCGCGGTTCCGCGGCCGTTTGATGGGCTATTGGGCTCATTTCTTTAGGGCTGCTTCATGTTGTATTTTACTTCTGGTTTCTTCACTTAGTTTCTCAGAATATCTTCTATTTTCTTCCAGATTTCCACAGTGCAGAATGTTGTAGACTTTTACCGTTAGCTTCGCTTTGAAGTCTTGTATCTTATGCTACCCTTGAACTGTCTTGTGCATGGAACTGTTTACCGATCTTCATTTGTTTCTTGAACTGTTTGGCGGCATCATACGGATTCATCTTTAGTTGGTCGTAGTCTCACTTTTATACGTTTTTTTCATGAATTTCACTGTATTGTTCTGAGAACCTGTAACCTGTAACTATTTAGCAGACATGGATCAAAAGCACCTATTTATTTGCAATATGATTAAGAATGGGGAATATAATAATGCAAAATTCTAATATGAACAGTATGTATATACGGATGAGGGGTATTCTTGTAATTTCTTACAAGATTACTTTTAGAAGATTACACCTTATTATGGTTTAGACCTTTTTGGATTAAAAGGTTATTGAAGTGGAGGATGAGGTGTTTATTGCATTGTTGTTGCATGGCTTAGTAATGACCCATGGTTACTATGCTAAGCATGTTTAAGTTTTTGTTTGTTGTGAGATCATTGTTGACTTGAGATATTTTTGGTTGACTCTAGATATTTTGGAGACATGGGATTTTTATTGGGTGGCTCCATTATTTATTACTAATCTCATAACAAAGAAAAAGACTAAGCTATTATTATTCTGTCTCCTACAACACAGTCATTCTCATGGCATCTTCTTCTTCCTCCATCCAAACCCTCTCATGTGTCGAGAAACCTTGGGTGTCTTGAAACAAATTAATCCATCACCACACTCTATATCCTCTAGTCTATCTAGTTTGGTGATCTAGATACCTTAGTTACTTCGATTATGAAGTAGGAGCTCGTTTCATAAATCCTCGAGTGGATCATCTTCGATGGAGGGAGACCGGAGATCAAGCTTGATCATGGAGGTCTCTAAGAGCTTGGGAAGGTGGTTGAAGACCGTAGGACACGGATCAACTCGGTATAACCATTCTAACTCCTTAGTTTACTAGTTAGGGTTAAGGGTAGATCCGGGCAATGGGTTCTGTTAGCGCCGGTTTTTGTAAATTTTTGTTCCGCATTTGGTCACGGATTGATGGCCGGGGCGCTGCCGAAACCCAACATAGTATCAGAGCCAACCTATAAATCCTAAACTAGTAGTAGACGATGCACTAGTTTCAAAACCGAAAAACAGTGATTTTAAAACCCACTCTTTGTTCTGGAATTTTTTTAATCTCTGAATTTTTTTAAAACAATTTCAGTCTTAGTTATAACATGAGAATGATACAGAATGAAAACGAGGCATTTCTAAGAATTTAAGAATTTTTGGCCGGCCATATTCCAAAAATTCCCGATCTTACCCGTTTTACTGTTCATTCAGGGCCTCATTTTCATCCAGTGTCTGGGGTTTTGTAAATTGATGTTTTTGGTCTTGTTTGATTTTCCCAGATTTCACTAAGTGTTGTTTTTGGTTTGGGGGGAACTTGGAAAATTTCAAAATTTGAAATTTTGCATCGTTTATTTCAGTACATATATTACTAACTGCGACCGTGAATGTCATTAGAGCGGTACAACTCGTCTAATTTCTATATGTTCCTTTAGACGGATTTGCGAACGTGACATTCACGTTGATGTTCTGTGTTGTGGCTGGATCGTCATGGTGGATAGCCAGTGGTGCAATAGTAGTATAGTTTAGATATATTTGTACATTTGTTATTGCGGGGCGATTGTCCGACATGTGGACTGCCGTCACTGCCAGTTTGTATATTATTTGTTTGGGGCACGACCGGGTTGAGGTCGATGTCACCCTTGTACATATTATTTTCTTTTCTGTACTAGGATTACCCCACGGTGGAGTGCACGAATAGCCGTGTTCTAAAGGGCAACGGGTTCACATCTCATGGTGTTGAGATGGAGGGGACCTTACTCTAGAATTGGCAGGCTATTCGCCGCACTCGTAAGGGGTATAGGTTGACCCACGGAGGGGTGCTCAAGTTACCGGATTCCGTGAAGTGCTGGGTGGCCCATTCACGTTGTTGATTAGGGTTGCCTCGCTTCTGGGATTGGCGAGTAACTTGCCGCACTCGTAGGGGTCTAGGTTTTCATTGCACGGGCTATCCACACGACAGGGAACATCGGTTCTCATTTGCGGCTCAAGTGAAACCCGAGGCTCCAGGATTATCCACCACTCTTTGTTGTTGGCTGAGATTCTGTGATGTTGCTTTATATCATGCCTGGGACGATTGCCATATATATATATATATACTAGTAGATGTTGTATATGTTTTGCACCCGCGCTAGTCCAGTCCCCGCTCTGTCATTAGTTAAGTAACTTAACGGGTGATGACGGGGCCCAGTGGCGAATGCGGATGGCATATACGTACATCATATTTTCGTTCTTTTCTGGCATGATTAATTGATGGGACTGCGTTGATTCTGATCAATGCAAGGAAAGCAAACATATATATGATGTTGTTGGAACCAAGTTTTTTAAAAACTGACATTACAGACGTTTTCTTTTGCTTTGCACAGTGGGATTCGGTTATGAATATCCAACACCTAATTCGATGAGGGAAGGGCCGAGATCCCTTCATCAGGAGTGACCCTTTGAGTAAAAGTTTGCATCAGGGTAATAACTTCACTATAATCGATTCTTTTGCTTTGCGTTGTGGTATACAGTTTGGAATATCCTGCACCTCATTCGACGAGGAAATAGCCGAGATCCCTTCACCAAGAGTGACCTCTTTAGCAAAAGGTTTGCGCCACTATATATTTGTAAAACCACTCGGTTCCTTCAACAATACCAAGTTCATTACGTTAAAGTTTTTTCGCCAAAAATTAGTCGCAGCCCTCCGTCATTTCTTACAAGTGTTACTTAGTATTCGTGCTGCATTTGTTGACTGTGTCAAGGCGTAGTGTACGATAGCTAAGTAGTGCTTGTTTGTGGCATACACACACACACACGATTGGTTAGGACAGTCGTGCGGCTTTGTTGACTATGTCAATGGCTCGTACGGGTGGGTTTAATGCAATCCAGGATAATGACCGGTTGAACTTGACTAGGCCTCTTTGATTTATTGACTGTGTCAAGGTCACTTGGGTTCTAGGGGTAAAAATCACATCGGGGGTTTCAAACATACATGAAACTTTCCAGGGTTGCACATACCTTCTGGAGTGTAGTAACTTGAGTGGATTCCATCAAGTTATCATGCGATGATATTTGAATCCCGATTCCCACTGATGAGTAGGATTACTCCTCGGGTGATTATAGATGATCCCGACTAATTCTCCTTTTGGGTTTGGAGGAGAATTCGAGGAAACAGTAGGAGCCATCTTGATTAGATAAAGTGATTAACCATTCTGATCTAGGTTAGAGTGCACACTGAGTGTTTCTTTTCTCTCTCTCTTTAGCAGCGACCATGGCCCGACCCTAAACTAAAACTCATGAACCAAGTTAACCGAACCATCTTAAAACACTTTGGCTTTTGGATTGTCACGGAGTCGCATATATCCTTGCCACTTCTACATCACCTTTGCATTTCTCCAGAACACCCCGTATCATTACGAAGATCCACATTTATTGGATAATCCATCATATAGTTACATACGAACTCGAAGAAACTTGATCCAGATCCGAGGATGGATTCTGGTTCAGGAGAAATTGAATAGGATTATTCGGTAGTCTTTTCCTTTTACCTTCTCTCAGGTTGTGAGGGTTCCTAGGATTAGGAGAGGGTACACCTATTATGCTTATTGGATAGTCTTCTTCCAAACCATAGGCAGGTGCCGAAAGGTGGGAAAGGAAGAAAACCAATTAGCCTAAGTGTGGTGTAATGAAGGTAATAAGTAAATACTTATAAAGAGATTAGAATAAGGGCAAAGGAAATTGCGACTGCTATCATTCACGACAAAAACGCGTATACCACTGCCACTCCCACATCCACTTTGGTTTTCTCCAGAACACTTCGTATCACTACGAACGTCCATAATGCTTGGATACGCCATCGTATAGTTACATACGAACTTGAAGGAACTTGTTCCAGATTCGAGGATGGTTTCCCGAGAAATATAATAGGATTATTCAGTTGTCTTTTCTCTTTACCTTCTCTCAGGTTGCGAAGGCTCCTAGGATTAGGAGAGTACACCTATTACGCTTATTGGATAGTCTTCTTCTAAACTTTAAGCTGGTGCCGAAGGGTAGGGAAGGAAGAAAACCAATTAGCCTAAAGGTGGTGTACAGAAAGTAATAAGTAAAGACATAATAAAGGGATTGGAGTGAGGGCATGGAACTATACGGTTACAATCATGAATCAGGATAGAGGAAGAGGCATTATTAGGAATACCGGATTACCCCTTTGAAACATTTTCATGTTTCAGTTTCACTGTGCGATGTTAAGTGAAAACTATTTTTCCAATTGGATTCTAACTCCATGGTATGTATTTACCAGATCCATTTCTCACATCTGTATAGTGTTACAGATGGTGAGTGTGAGTAAGATATTGGGAATTGGGTGATTAGATCCTCTATATATCGAAATTTTTTGTAATTGGTGATATTTGAGGAAATCACCTAGGTTTTGCCTGACGACAAATATTTGGTTTTGAATATCCGTTGTTATGCACTAATTTCAAACTGATATATCTGTACGTTTATTTTATAAAGTGAGATATAACTTTTTGAAATTATGTCTATGACATTTACCTATATCAGTTGGTGATTAGGTAAGGTGTATTCAACAGCGGTGTAATTCTTCTTAACCATAGTACAGTTTTCAACCTATGACATACAGGATTTGAGTTGTTGAGCTCAGAGGGCTTATACAAAGTATTGTATGTTTTCCAGTGTCCATTAGGACAAAGGGGTTGGGACTCGTACTATATTCTGTTTACTCATGACTTCTCCAGTTCTAGACAAGTATTTCGTTGAAATACAAGATCCAGATATTAAGGAGATATAGGTATAAGAATAAAGTAGAGAACCATATGTAGCAAGACAAACGGTTGGTACTCGTACTATATTCTCTTTACTATTGACTTCTCTAGTTTTAGACAAGTATTTCGTTGAAATACAAGGTCTAAGTTTTGAGAAGTTATATGTATATGAATAAAGTAGAGAACCATTTGTTGGAAGTATCAGGATTGTTCGAGGTAGTCGAAGATGTAGATAATGGTGCTAGGTATTTCGTTGTAAGTAATGGTTTTGAGAACTTGCTTCTTTTTCAGGTTACTCATATGTGGATGCACTCCTAGTTGAGTAACGCTGATTGGCCTCTTTCCATTTGGTTGATATGTATTGGAGATAGCTGCATGATTTTGAATCTGATTCCAATTAAATTAATGCCTTTGTTTCTATATGGTATATAGAATCAATTTATATCTTAACGATGTTAAGATATAGGGAGTTTTCCGGCTGATGCTTAAAACCAGAATCCAGATAAACTCAAGGCACGTTTCAGTAATGGCAATTTGTGGGTTATCTCGGGCTTTGACGAGGATTAACTTTCTAACATCAGGAAGATCAATAGTTATATTGTTCTTGACTCGCCACCAGTTTTAGTAAAATGGATTCTTTTCGAAAAACATTAGTGGGGGTATGGTAGAGCTGGAAGTGATTCCAGAACCACAAATGATTACTGAAAATTTAGTAGAATCTAAAAATTCAATTAGATTCGACATTCCATTAACCACTCCGCAGATTTGGTGGGTAACCTCAGGCACCCGAGAGGTACTTCGGTCTTCTCAGAGAAGGTGACAGGAAGGTTCTTGTTTATCCAAATTTTCCATTGCTGCTGTTCTAGACTATAAGACCCGGCAGGAGGATGAGTATAACGTCGTTCTAAACTAGCTTTAGAAGTGCACGTGTATATGACTCTGCCAGAGGGTTATTGTAGTCAGTGGAAGCAGCGGAAGTATAATGGGCAAGCAGCTTATGTTTATTTATAGACTAAAGTAGGTATAGAGGAAATAGATCATCTATTTTTGATATGACAGTCATAGGTTTTGACTTCATCAGAATAGGAGATGGATTTGATAAGAAGGTAGTAGAGAGTGATGTCCAGTTATTTGGATGACATGCACTTGATAGGAATAGATATTCCTATACTACGATCGGTTATACTATGGTTGTCATAAGGTGGTTTCTCCACATAGGATATGGATATAATATCAGGGATTTTGGTGACTAGATCTATGGTTTTAGATCTAGATTTGGGAAGTGTCCAAATTAGGGTACTTGACAATATTCTAAAGGTGTTTTAGAATGGATGACTCCTGGCATGGTGGTGTACCTGCAGGTGATGGAGTCACCCTCTCTAAGAATGTCTTACAGACTGAAGGAGAGAGGGATTTGCATGATTGACATATCACTTTCTTAGGCAATTAAGTTAATCATGAGATGTCAAGTACAACACCAGATACTGCTTTTGCACTAGCTGCAATAAGCATATATATATATTAATCCAATCCTAGAGAAACGTTCGGAAGCAGTTTTGAACATAAGTAGATGTTCTTTGGATATGGTAACGGCAGCCTCCTTCAGGAGACGGTTATCATTTTAGGCTTCCAAGGTGACCTGGATGACAGAGTGGCTGTCAGAGTTATAGTTTTCCCTCTTTTGAGGGACAATATGTTGGACAAATGGTCCAAGCGGATATTGTGGATGGCATGGCGCAAGATACTGATTAAACTCAGTGGATGATACAGTCTAAGACTGTTGTTGGATTTGGAGTTCATTTATGAACCGGGACCCATCAGATATCCAGACAAATTCTAAGACAGGTATTACTCATTTTGGGAGATGGCCTTTCTCTGCGAAGTTGAGATATAGAGAGATATAGAAAGAGACATTGGAGCGGATTCACTCACTGAGGCTATTTCTCGAACACAATAGTTTCACAAACGAGCTTTGCGAAACTGATTAGTAGAGAAGTTGGGTGTTCGGTATTACACGAGCTGTGAGTATGCGACACCGCAATAATTGGCCTTAAGTGCAAGTGGGAGATTGTTAGCTATAGTGCCCTCAAGATAATTATCATAGTCGCAGGCGGGTGATTATGATGATTGAGGGAGGACTTATACGGATAGAACGGTCTTACTCGAGATGATAGTATGCTATCTGGTTTGTCTTTATCATCATGTACATACTTTATGTGGTATTACAGATCACTATTACATGTTGATAGAGCCCATAGGATTCTTGCTTGACTACCAGCATAATGATGGCGATCATATACGTGGGAGCTGGGTGGTCTATAAGCAAATCCTTAAATGTCCCTAATCGCGGGAGTATCGAGACATGGCATCGATACTCCAGAGTAGACTAGTGTCTACTGATCGAGACCCTGACGAGGGGCGGTGGCCAGGCCTCACAAGCCATTAGTGTTAGTTTGTTCACCTAAGGTAGTATACATGTGCTCATTGGGTTATGAGTACACTGGACGGACTCACCGGGAACCTGGTAGTTGGTACTATACCTATTGTCAGATAGCAGTTCCTAGATGACATGTGTATAGGTTAGTTTGTCGACCTGAGATCGTCATTTGTCTCGTGTGAGTTCCCACTGTGCTTTGATTACTGTCCTACCACGGCTCAAAGGAGTCATGCAAACAGGTTTTAGTTAGGTACAATCACGAGCCACATGGAGGCAGTGAGCGGATCGTCGAGGATTCGTCTCTTCCGGTATTGGGGGTTGATGTCGCACGGTGCACGGGTGGCCATCATCAGAAATCCTTGGCCAAGGTAGTCGAGAATTACTGATTCGGATCAGTAGTTTCTCAGTGGGTGATGGGCTTCATGCCGACACTAAATGTCGCGTTATTAGGGGTCTAACTTTATCCATCCCTAGACTCGATATGCGATACTCATAGACGAACGGACCGGACTGTACGGATATTGTCACTGTCAGGCTCAGTAGGGGTTTTAGGATGAGTTTGCTCGTCGGCCTCCATTTCGCTCAATACCTGTGTAGCCGTTACGTACAGCTAGTTTCGCTGACGCGCTTGTGGTTAAACCCACTGCCAGCGTATTGACGAGTCTTTAGAGTCCCACACAGAGGGTCTCCCCTGCTTCGGGTGAAACGATATAGAGGCTGTATGGTTTTACGGCAGGGTTCGATCACATATGTGTACTTGTACACGGATGATGTTCGGATGGATAATACTAGTGGGCTTTGGTTTAAGCCGGATCCTAGTATTATATTGTTGGATTATTTTCATCTCATTGTATTTGTATTCTTCGGAATACGGATGCGGGTATGTATATACGGATGAGGGTTATTCTTGTAATTTCTTACAAGATTACTTTTAGAAGATTACAGCTCATTATGGTTTAGACCTTTTTGGATTAAATGGTTATTGAGGTGGAGGATGAGGTGTTTATTGCATTATTGTTGCATGGCTTAGTAATGACCCATGGTTACTATGCTAAGCATGCTTAAGTTTTTGTTTGTTGTGAGATCATTGTTGACTTGAGATATTTTTGGTTGACTCTAGATATTTTGGAGACATGGGATTTTTATTGGGTGGCTCGATTATTTATTACTAATCTCATAACAAAGAAAAGACTAAGCCATTATTATTCTCTCTCCTACAATGCTCTAATCCTCATGGCATCTTCTTCTTCCTCCACCCAAACCCTCTCATGTGTTGAGAAACCTTGAGTGTCTTGAGACAAATTAATCCATCACCACACTCTACATCCTCTAGGCTATCTAGTTTGGCGATCTAGGTACCTTAGTTTCTTCGATTATGAAGTAGGAGCCCGTTTCATAAATCCTTGAGTGGATCATCTTCGATGGAGGAAGACCGGAGATCAAGCTTGATCATGGAGGTCTCTCAGAGCTTGGGAAGGTGGTTGAAGACTGTAGGACACGGATCAACTTGGTATAACCATTCTAACTCCTTAGTTTACTAGTTAGGGTTAAGGGTAGATCCGGGTAATGGGTTTTGTTAGCGCCGGTTTTTGTAAATTTTTGTTCCGCATTTGGTCACGGATTGATGGCCGGGACGCTGCCGAAACCCAACATGGTATCAGAGCCAACCCATAAACCCTAAACTAGTAGTAGACAATGCACTAGTTTCAAAACCGAAAAACAATGATTTTAAAAACCCACTCTTTTGTTCTGGAATTTTTTTAATCTCTGAAATTTTTTTAAACAATTTCCGTCTTAGTTATAACATGAGAATGATACAGATTGAAAACGAGGCATTTCCAAGAATTTTTGGCCGGCCATATTCCAAAAATTCCCGATCTCACCCGTTTTACTGTTCATTCAGGGGCCTCATTTTCATCCAGTGTCTGGGGGTTTTGTAAATTGATGTTTTTGGTCTTGTTTGATTTTCCCAGATTTCATTAAGTGTTGTCTTTGCTTTGGGGGGAACTTGGAAAGTTTCAAAACTTGAAATTTTGCATCGTTTATTTCAGTACATACATTACTAACTACGACCGTAAATGTCATTAGAGCGGTACAACTCCTCTAATTTCGATATGTTCCTTTAGACGGATTTGCCAACGTGACATTTACGTTGATGTTCTGTGTTGTGGCTGGATCGTCGTGGTGGATAGCCAGTGGTGCAATGGTAGTATAGTTTAGATTCATTAATTTGTACATTTGTTATTGCGGGGCGATCGTCCGACATGTGGATTAATCTCACGTCGGTGAGTTTAATTCAATCATTACAGATCCGGGTAAGATTGATATTAACATTTTTTATGAAGATTAAGCTCTTCTCTTGTTGTGTCCGTTGCCACCCTCATATAAACACTTTCGTGACACCATAGTTTATGGATGAGATACGATCTCAATAAAGGATGTCAAAGAGAATTTGATGGACAAAGAGAAAATCGACAAAGAGTTGATTTCTATCGAAGCGGATGGTTCGTCGTCTGGCTTATTTGTTCGAGAGCATGCAGAGAAGAGAGATCCGAAGCAAATAGAAAGAAGTCGAGGTTGAAATCCAAGGCTAAGAACACGACCTGTAATTATTGTAAGAAGAAATGGTAATTCAATGTCGATTGCTTTAAGTGGCAGAACAAGCTAAATCAGGAAGACAAATCAAAGGAGTGTTCGGCTGAGGCGAGTATAGAGGAAGAAGAATGAGATTTTCTTGTGGTTCTTGACAATACAAATTGATCCAAGAACGAGTGGATTATGGATTCAGATTGTTCCTACCACATGTATCCCAATAAGGATTTGTTTGCCACCTATGAGTCCGTTGATGGTGGAGTGGTTTTGATGAGCAACAATAGTTCGTGTCGAGATATTGGTAAGGGGATGATCCAAATCAAGATGTTTAACGGTGTTGTGAGGACATTAGTGGAAGTTAAGCACGTACCTGACTTGAAGAAGAATCTCATCTCTTTGGTTGCACTCGACGACAAGGGTTAAAAGATTTTCGGTGAAGGTGGAGTTTTGAAGGTAACCAAAAGTACTCCCATTGTGATGAAGGGCTTGGAGAAAGGGTTCTTATATTCATTGCAGAGTTCAACGACTTTCGGATTGACAGCTATTTCACCATCCAAATTTATGATGGATTCAGAAACTACCAAATTATGGCACATGAGGCTCAGGCATATGAGTGAGAGAGGTATGGCCGAGTTATCAAAACAGGGTCTACTTGATGAAAACAGTGCGATGAATGTGGATTTTTGTGAACATTGTGACTTTGGGAAACAAAAACATGGTAGGTTCAGTTCGGCGGTGCAAAACATGAAAGGTACTCTAGATTTATCCATTTGGATCTTTAGGGACCCTCTCCGGTTGCTTCTAAAGAAAACGGTGCCAAGTATCTTATTACTTTCATTAACGATTTTTCGAGAAAATTTTAGGTCTACTACTTGAAGCACAAAAGCGATGCATTTACTACCTTCAAGCAATGGAAGACGTTGCTTGAGAAGCAGACAGGGAAGCAGATTAACAGAATGAGGATAGAAAACGGGTTAGAGTTTTGCGATGGAGATTTAATGATTTCTGCAATAATGAAGGGATAGTTCGGTATCATACCGTTGTCTATACACCATAACAGAAAGGAGTTGCGGAGCGGATGAACCAGACTCTTTTGGTTAAAGCGCGGTGCATATTGTCTAATGCACAGCGCGGAAAGAAGTTTTGGGCAGAAGCGGTAAACACAACGTGCCATATTGTGAATCAGTCACCTCACACGGCGCTAGGTAGTAAGACACCGAAGCAAGTATTGTCAGGGAAGCACGCCGATCATTCAACACTTAAGATATTTGGTTGCCTCGCTTTTGCACATTGCCATGAAGGAAAGTTGGATCCTCAAGCGAAAAAATATATATTTCTCGGTTATGCTACCAGCATTAAAGGTTATAGATTGTGGAGTTCAGATCCTAAGTCGGCTAAATTTATGATTAGCAGAGATGTGACTTTTGATGAATCTGCTATATTAAAGTCGAACAACAAGGAATCTCCAATTGTAGATGATTCAAGGAAGGACGAGCCGAGAGTTGATATTGAGGTTAGTGAAATATCGGATTCGCTGGAGAACTCTTCTTCACCATCATCTAAAGAAGCTCATGATGAGAAGTCCCCAGCTTAGGAGTGTTTGCTCACTCGTAACCGACAAAGAAATGATATTAGACCGCCACAAAGATATGACTATGATGATTTGGTGGCATATGTGATATCTGTTGCAGAGACGGTTGATAGTAGTGAACCGATGAACAATAAAGAAGCCATCTCATCCGATGAGTCAGCTCGTTGGTTAGTCACTATGAATGAAGAGATCGAGTCTCTTCAGAAGAACCAGATTTGGAAGCTCATGAAACCCGTAGGAGGAAAGAAGGCAGTTGGCTGCAAGTGGGTTTTCAAGAAGAAAGAAGGTGAACAAGGGGCGGTTGATACGAGATACAAGGCACTGTTGGTATCTAAAGGCTATTCGCATGTTCAGATATTTGACTTCAATGGTATTTTCTCCGGTTGTTAAACACATCTCTATACGTGTCTTGCTCTGTTTGGTAGCAATGCAAAATTTGGAGCTCGAGCAGCTCGATGTGAAGACAACATTTTTGTATGGTGATTTGGTAAAGAAGATCTACATGCAACAGCCTGAGGGTTTTGAAGTTGAAGACAAAGAGTGTTGGCTAAATTGGTGTAAACGCCGCGGAAGGTAAAATAAATTTTTTTACATCAACACCAATTAGGGGTTATAAACCACATTAATTAACAATGAAAATAATCAACACTTAATCGATTTAAGAAGAATTATATCTTTGCGTAAAATTGGATTTGCGTTTCGTTCGCCGTGCTAGCGATTCCTACTCCAATCAAAACGACTCGATTACACCTTATGATCTCCTTACTTGCCTTTGTAGGGTGTTTTTCGCCACCCCGTTGAGATGGGAATACGCGCGCGCTTTTCAGGCGCATTACAGATTCGTCCTGCCTAGGATAGGATGGGGTTTATTGATTGTGGGGATCTAAATCTCCGGCAGTCATGGACTAAACTGCCTTTAATTACCCCTCTCCTTTGGAGCGAGAGAACCTCCGATTGACGGGTTAAACAGGTCATGCAAACTCAATGTGCAGTGTCGTGTTTTGAAAAGGTTTTGGATATATCGGGGGCCCGCAGAGTTTTTACGGGGGTCTCGCTACCCGGATAGCGGGCTGGAGGTCAAGGGGGCTAGCAGCCCCCTTACGGGGTGTGGGGCAAAGTCCTGTTAGAAATTTTTTTCTAAGGGGGATAGTGTGTGTACATATATACATATATACATACATATATACATATATACATACACATATATACATACACACACACACACACATATAAAGGGAAAGGGCATCCAAAGGACGCGTGGGAGAAGGCGCCAGCGCCTCACGTGCCTGGCACCCAGGCGCTGGGCGCAAGGCACCAGCGCCTCACGTGCTTGGCACGCGGGCGCTGGGGCCAAGGCGCCAGCGAAAATGGGGGGCTCAGCCCCCCATACTGGGAGTTGTACTCCTATTGACTATTGGAGTTAAACTCCTTTAAAAAAATGTATTATTATTGTTTGTTTATTTTTATGGAGTTAAACTCCCTAAAACTTTGATTTGTGGAGTTAAACTCTAAGGAAACTTTGTAAATGCTTAAGGAGACTCCTTTCTTCTCCCTTGAGCCTTGGATATTTCCCAAAATGGGATCTTTGGAGATGGGTCTCCTTCCTCCTCTTTTGTTGGCCGGATCTTGGAGAACAAGAGGGGTGGGATTTTAAAAATCTCTTCTTTTTAAGATCTGATGGAAGATCCAAGCTCCCTTTTGTGGGTTTTGTGGTGGAACACTATTTATTTTTGGAAGAGAAAGAGTTAAACTCTTGATTTAATTCAAAGAAAAGGAGAAGGTTTAGAACCTTGAGAAAGGAGGAGGCACAAAAAACCCTAGAGTTTTTATAGAATGAAAAAGTTATATTGAAATTTTCATCATGTTTGCTTTTATAGGCTACAAACTTTACATATAGCCCCTTGGGCTTTACCAAATGGCATTTTGCCCGTCCCATGCCTCATGTGCTCATTTCTTTTGCACATGAGCCATGGGTTTTACAAAAATTTGGCTTTATGCCCATTTTTCTTACATTTATTCATAAAATAAAATAAAAGAAATATCCCAAAATTATTTATTACAAAATTTTTATTTTGGCATAGGGGAGGCCTGCCGCTTCATGTTCAGGCTCGACCCGGGCATTGGCCCACTTGACCTGGGCTTGGGCCCATTTGGCTTGGGGTTGACTTTGATTTTGACTTGGTCAACCGGGGTGTAAATTTTGACCCCAACAAATTGCCCTCCATCAATAAATGCACACCACATATGTGGGTTGTGTGCATAAAATTGATGGATCTTCTTTCGCGTGGAGGTTGATTAAATTTGGTTCCCGTTTTGACAACGTGGAGGTCGTTTCTGCCATTTTAGCGACGTAAAGGTCGGTGCTTCCCTTTTTGCGACTTGGACGGCCGGTGCTGCCCTTTTTGCGAATTGGACGGTCGGTGCTGCCCTTTTAGCGAATTGGACGGCTGGTGCTGCCCTTTTTGCGAGTTGGATGGTCGGTGCTGCCCTTTTTGCGACGTGGACGGTCAGTGCTGCCCTTTTTGCGACTTGGACGGTCGGTGCTGGCCTTTTAGCGACGTGGACGGTCGGTGCTGCCCTTTTAGCGACGTGGACGGTCGTTGCTGCCATTTTTGCGATGTGGACGGTCAGTGTTGCCATTTTAACGACTTGGACGGTCGGTGATGCCCTTTTAGAGAATTGGACGGTCGATGCTGCCCTTTTTATGACATGGACGGTCGACGCTTGTCGTGTCTCCGAGACGGAGTGTCCGTGGTAGACGTTTCTCTGGCCCGGAGTAATTTGGTTCCCGCTTTGTAGGAAGCCCGCACTGCCCTTTTTACGACATGGACGGTCGACGCTTGACACGTCTCTGAGATGGAGTGTCCGTGGTAGACGTTTTCCTGGCCCGGAGTGATTTGGTTCCCGCTTTGTAGGAAGCCTGCACTACCCTTTTTACGACATGGATGGTCGATGCTTGACGCGTCTCCGAGACGGAGCGTCCATGCTAGACGTTTCCTTGGCCCGGAGTGATTTAGTCGACGTGCCCCCGGCACGGAGTGTCGCTGGTCTACGTTTCCCTGAGACGGAGTGTTTGTAGTCAACGTGCCCCCGGCACGGAGTGTCTGCTTAACGTTTCTACGTTACGGAGTGTCGGCTGTTTGACGCATAGGTCGATATTGGTATTGGTTGGTTTGATTTGTGTTGACATTAGCATCGCTACACTGGAATATGGTACCAGGAGCGAATCATCATTTTCCTTTGAGAGGATTTGGGGATTGGTTTTTTGTCGGCATCTGCATTGCTGCACTGGAATAATATCAGGAGCAACTCATCATTTGCCCCGGGAGGATTTGGGAATTGGTTTTTGGTTCGGCATCAGCACCGCTACACTGGAATATGGTACCAGGAGCGAATCATCATTTGCCTTTCCCTGTTGGGAAGCGATGGCTTAGGAGACAGGTTTAGATCCCTTTCACCTAAGGCTTTTCAATTTTATGAGCCGTAAGGGTCCTATAAAAGTATTCTCCCTATGAGTCGAAAGGATCTCGTAGGTGTACTTTCTCCTTAGGAGTCGGGGGGACTCCCAAGTGTGTTTTTCCTTTGTGAGTCATAAGAATCCCACGAAGGTGTTTTCTTACGAGTCAAGAGGATCTCGTAAGTTTGTTCTCCTCATGTATCGTGAGGACACATGAGCGGGTCTTCCCAAATGGAGCATAATTCCAAGGGCGGAGACCAGCCGCGTAACTGGTGATTGCGGTGGGGCATGGGTATGGTGTGAATTATTTGAGCTCGTGGATTGTATACGGCAGTCAACTTGGGGACCAACCGTAGGGCTGGGGGAATTTTGGAAAATTGGATTTTGGTTGGCGTCTGCATCGCTGCACTGGAATATGGTACTAGGAGCGACTCATCATTCGCCATTTTGGGATTTGGAATTTGGTTGGCGTCTGCATCGCTACACTGGAATATGGTACCAGGAGCGACTCATCATTCGCCGTTGGGAATTTAGGGATTTGGGATTTGGTTGGTGTCTGCATCGCTGCACTGGAATATGGTACCAGGAGCGACTCATCATTCGCCGTTGGGAATTTGAGTTTTGGACGGCGTCTGCATTGCTGCACTAGAATATGGTACCAGGAGCGACTCATCATTCGCCGTTGGGAATTTAGGGATTTGAGAATTGGTTGGCGTCTGCATCGCTGCACTGAAATATGGTACCAGGAGCGACTCATCATTCGCCGTTGGGAATTTGAGTTTTGGACGGCGTCTGCATCGCTGCACTGGAATATGGTATCAGGAGCGACTCATCATTCGCCGGTTTTTTTTACCGCGATTGCTCTATCATGTCAGCTTTTCTTATCGCGAAAGTCGCGATTGCCCTATCATTTTGGCTATTTATTCGCGGTTGCCCCATCATTTCGACTTTATTTTCATCTTTATTTTTACTCGCTGATTTTTATTGCGAGTTTCCCCATCATTTTGGCTTTTTATTTTTTTATTATTTTTTTATTTACATATTTTTACATCCCTAGTTTAACGACTTAGAGGTCGATTGTTCCCCAGTTTAACGACGTGGTGGTCGAATGTTCCCAGTTTAGCGACGTGGTGGTCAACTGTTTTCAAAGAAAGACAGATGTCCGAGAGAATTAGTTTCACGAAAGACTTCAGTCTCCGTTTGTATGAAATTGGCGGTCGCAGCTTGACTGTTTGTTAACACGCCTTTAGACAGCTCTATCTCTCCTGCCTTGTATTGTTTTTCGACCCAATCTTTGAAGATGAAACAGTCCTCAATGGCATGACCTATCACTCTGTGATAGGGACAATATTTAGGGCCATCGGTCATATTCGCTTCTTGCGGTCTTTTTGATTCTAGCAATTATAGACCGTTTCTTAGGGCGTCTTTGAATATTTTATGAACTTTGTTCCTTCTGAAGGAATAGACCTTATCCAGTCTCTCTTTCAGTAGAAATACTCCTCCCTTTCCGAATACTGGCTTTCGAGTCCGGTTGGCGTTAGGCCCGCTCATCCCTTGCTCATTTCGATTAGCTGAAGTGTTGAAAGATTCAGTATCGTCGGAACTTCCACCTTTACGATTATCGTCCTTTCAGTTTCTCCAGGATCTATTGTTATTTTGGGAATCAAAGAAAGGCTCCTGCTTTGAGGGCTCCAACATTTGAACTTTCCTGGTTAGCTCTTGGAATGTTTTGAGACCCGCGGTGTATAGAAACGGGGCCATCCAATTGTTGAGATTTCCAACGAGGAGGCTGACAGATTGGTCCTGCTCTATCGGCGGTTCACACTTGACGGAGAGATTGCGCCATCGGGTTATAAAATCCATGCTGCTTTCGTTGTTCTTTGGTTTAGTCCTTATGAGATCGGCAATGGTGATCTTATCGCTGACACTCATGAACCTTTGTTGGAACAGAGATTCCATTTGGACGAAAGTAGTAACGGAGCCATCCGGTATGCTCGCGTAACAGTCGAAAGCGACATCGGTCAGGCTATTAACAAACCGGCGGAGGAGAAGCACATCATTGCCCCCAGTATTCCTGCATGAGGCTTTGTAGTGGGCGATGTGCTGATTCGCATTTCCCGTCCCATCAAATCTTCTGAATTTGGGGATGACATAGCCGCTAGGAAATTCTACCAGATCATACTGAGCAGGATATTGTCTCCCGCTACTGCTAACATATTTTTGCGCTTCGGCTACCAATGTTTTGACTTTATTGGCAACCAAATCCATGATTTGATCTTAAGTTAGCGGGCTACAGTCATCGGTAGCCACGACATTTCCCGAGATAGGATGCGACAGACTTTCATGCGGTCCGCCCACCTTTGGATTTAAGGGAATAGGTGTCGGCTGTCTCGGAACACCGTTTCCCGGTTCATGAGGAGAACCCTGCGCTTGGTTGGACGACTGAGAGGTAAGTTGGGCCGTGAGCTGTAAGACGACGTTTGTCAAGTCGTCAATTTTTGAGTAGAGCTTGGCCATTTCCTTGCCTTTACTTCTGAGCTGTTTTCGGAGCTCTTGGAGTAGTTGCTGCTCTGAGTTCTTGGGACGGAAGATTGGCTCCTCTTCACTTTCCGAGCCTGACTCCTCATGAACCGAGGGATCTCTCTTCCTATTAGCCTCATCGGGAGGATTTTCATCACCCTCCGGAGGATGCTGGTCTTGGGAAGTGACAACCACATTCACACTAGATTGGATTTGAGATGTAGTGGCCACATCCTTGCTCTTGTTGCGCGTGCCCACCATGTAGACAGTGTGGACCAAATATCCAGCCATTTCCTTATCTTTGGCGGGGTAACCCTGTTCTTCGAACCTCATGAAGTTCAGCCTAGCATGAGTCCTAACCCTTTTGTTGGCTCTATATCTGAGCCTTTTCTGTCTTAGCTTCTTGATCTTGAGGGCATAGCGGGCATCCGTCATCTAGGAAGCCATCGTGGGCCGATTAACGGGGAGTATAGAGAAGATACCTAATTGAGCAGTTGTCAGGGACGCCGCTGGAGCTTGCCCGAGATGCCTTGTTGCTTTGTTGGTGTTGATGTCCTTTCCTCCAGCTGGGGCCAAGGAAAGTCATTCAAACATCGACTTGCGCTTGGGTAGTGGTGCCCTCGAGATCACCACATTCGGCCTCTTGCCTTTCGAGGCCAGTTTGTCTGTTACAGGAGCTTGAGGAGGTAGGATGGCGTTAGCTGACACGAACAGAATATAGCCAAATGGTAGCGGCGACTCCTCCTATTATCGCCCGAGACTGGCCGGGAGGACCGTCCTGGCGTCCATCTTCATCGTGTAGGAAATGTGAGCTGTGTCGAGAGCCGAGCTGATCCTTAGAGACATTTTGTTGCGCCCGGAGATTGCAATTTGAAATTTGTTAACCTATACAAAGAAGCATGATTTCAGTATAGGCAATCGATATGTATATGTTGATTGAGTTCGCATGAACGTTTAACCCGAAATTTGGGAGGAGAGATTTTATCCTACCGGGCGTGCCGGATGTAGGGTGTTTTTCGTTACCCCATTGAGATGGGAATATGTGCGCGCTTGTCAGGCGCATTACAGATTCATCCTGCCTAGGGTAGGCTGGGGTTTATTGATTGTGGGGATCCGAATCTCCGACAGCCGTGGACTAAGCTGCCATTAATTATCTCTCGCCTTTGGAGCGAGAGAACCTCCGATTGAAGGGTCAAACAGGTCATGCGAACTCAATGTGCAGTGTCATGTTTTGAAGGGGTTTTGAATATATCGGGGGCCCCGCAGAGTTTCTACGGGGGTCCCGCTACCCGGATAGCGGGCTGGGGGTCAAGAGGGTTAACAGCCCCCTTGCGGAGTGTGGAGCAGCGTCCCGCTAAAATTTTTTTCTCTAAGGGGGATAGTGTGTGTGTGTGTACATATACATATACACATATACATATACATACATACATATACATATAGAAAGGGAAAGGGAAAAGGAAAAGGGCATCCAAAGGAAGCGTGAGAGAAGGCGCCAGCGCCTCACGTGCATGGCACGCGGGCGCTGGGCGCAAGGCGCCAGCGTCTCACGTGCCTAGCACGCGGGCGCTGGGCGCATGGCGCCAGCGCCTCATGTGCGCCCAGCGCCTCATGGCCTGGCACACGGGCGCCGGGGACAGGGCGCCAGCGAAAAAGAGGGGGGGGGGGCCCAGCCCCCCCATACTGGGAGTTGTACTCCTATTGACTATTGGAGTTAAACTCCTTAAAAAATGTATTATTATTGTTTGTTTATTTTTATGGAGTTAAACTTCTTAAAACTTTGATTTGTGGAGTTAAACTCCAAGGAATCTTTGTAAATTCTCAAGGGGACTCCTTTCTTCTTCCTTGAGCCTTGGATTTTCCCAAAATGGGATCTTTGGAGATGAGTCTCCTTCCTACTCTTTTGTTGGCCGGATCTTGGAGAACAAGAAGGGTGAGATTTTAAAAATCTCTCTTTTTTAAGATCTGATGGAAGATCCGAGCTCTCTTTTGTGGGTTTTTTGGTGGAACACTATTTATTTTTGGAAGAGGAAGAGTTAAAACTCTTGATTTAATTCAAAGAAAAGGAGAAGGTTTAGAACCTTGAGGAAGGAGAAGGAGGCACAAAAAACCCTAGAGTTTTTAGAGAATGAAAAAGTTATATTGATATTTTTATCATCTTTGCCTTTATAGGCTACAAACTTTACATATAGCCCTTTGGGCTTTACCAAATGGCATTTTGCCCATCCCATGCCTCATGTGCTCATTTCTTTTGCACATGAGCCATGTGTTTTATAAAAAATTGGCTTTATGCCCATTTTTCTTACATTTATTCATAAAATAAAATAAAATAAAAGAAATACACCAAAATTATTTATTACAAAATTTTTATTTTGGCATGGGGGAGGTCGGCCGCTTCATGTTCAGGCTCGACCCGGGCATTGGCCCACTTGTCCTGGGCTTGGTCCTACTTGGCTTGGGGTTGACTTTGATTTTGACTTGGTCAACCGGGGTGTAAATTTTGACCCTAACAGCCTTCACAAAAATCTGCAAGATCTATGAACTCTAAGTAATTAATCAACTGATCTAATTAATTAAAGAGAAGCACTGAAAAAGATAAATTAAAACAATTTTAATTTTATTTCTCGCAAAACAATTTCGGCCAAGTGAAGAAGGGTGGCCGAAACTATCAAGGGGGAGGAAATTAGGGTAAGAGTTTTCTATACATTAGAAGGCTATATATAAGCATAAATTTTTTCTAATTTAAATTCTCATAACTAATTAATTCATTTAACAATTTAAACAAACCAACTAATTATATCTTAATACATGCTAGGCTCTTATAATTTTTTGCCCATACGTATACACTACATGTGTACATGTCACATATATATTTTATAAATACTTATATATATCAACACACACACACAGATATATAATTATTAAATTATACACACACACACACACACACACACACACACACACACACACACACATATATATATATATATATATATATAATCATGTATTATTTACTCTTTTAATATCATATATTATCTTGAGTTGTACGCCAAATCTTTTTCGACGATTCTACCCTTACTTAATTAAATATCAATAGTATATCAAATATACTTATTTAATTAAATCCTTTTGTATATCAAACATATACTATCTCCTCTTTAGTTTATAATTCCATATTTTGCAAGTAGGAGTTCGCCTATGTGTGACTCCGGAGGCTCGACATTTACTCAGCAATGGATAATTAATTTGAACAATTCGAACTAATTCTGTGAACAATAAATCCACAAGTCTATAGGGACGATAGCTATGTATTTAGACTACCTAGATAAACTGTTGATGACATGATTGAATTAGGAAAATTCTATCCAAGAAAATCAATACCTATCAGTGGCAACTACCGTACGGTTCGGTCTCTTTGTTTGCTTATGTTCTTTATTTGGTCTAGGGTTTGGTAGTACTGTCAAACCCTAATAACTATTGCGTTGATATTATCACATAACCATGAGATCAAACTGATAACCACTTATCATTTGATCTCTAGTACTCTGGTCACTAAAATAATCTCTAGCATATGCAACATTTCCACACTGCAGAACATTGTGGTATCGCATTTGCACTTAGTGCCAATTATTATGGTATCGCATACCCAACATTTCCATAAGTCTCTCGAACCGCGGTTGAGAAAAAGTCATGGTGAATGGATCCGGTATATTATCTTTCACATCTACACTCAATATATCGATATCCTTCTGTCTATGGATCTCTCGAATCAAATGGTGCTTTCGAAGTATGTGCTTGGATTTACGATGAGACTTTGGTTCCTTAACCAATGAAATGGTTGCATTGTTGTCACAGTATAGGAGTACCAGGTAGCAATGCTCGGAACCACTCCTAAATCGGAGATAAACTTCTTCATCCAAGCAGCCTTTTTAGCTGCCTCATTCGCTGCTATATACTCCGCCTCCATGGTAGAGTCCGCAACAGTATCCTGTTTCAAACCCCTCCAATTAATAGCTCCATCATTTATGGTAAAATTATAACCGGAGACAGATATGCAATCATTTTTATCACTCTGAAAACTGGAATCAGTAAACGCCTCAACCTTGAGGTCACCTTTACCGAATATTAGGTACATCTCCTTAGTATTCCTCAAATACTCGAGTATAGCCTTCATAGCAATCCAGTGTTGTTCTCAGGATTAAACTGATCTCGACTCACTGCACCAAGTGCATAAACCACATCAAATCTAGTACATAACATCGCATATGATAGACCTAACTGCCGAAGCATATGGTGTCTTATCCGTGCATTTTCTCTCCTCATCTATCTTGGGAGACATATCCTTAAAGAGAGATATATCATGCCTAACAGGTACATTACCTTGCTTGGTCATCTTGGTATGTTCCATACCGAATCTCTTCATTATGTCATTTATGTACTTGGATTGGAATAACCCAAGCATCCTCTTAGATCTATCTCTATAAATCTTTATACCCAGTATATATGATGCTTCACCTAAATCCTTCATTAAGAACTTTTTTGATAGCCAGATCTTTACTGACTGCAATGTCGGTACATCATTACCTATTAGAAGTATGTCGTTCACATACAATATGAGGAACATGACATTACTTCCTACAACCTTCTTATAAAGACATGGTTCATCATCATTTTTGATGAAATCAAGCCCTTTGATTATTTCATCAAAACAGATGTTCCAACTCCTAGATGCTTGCTTTAGTCCATAAATGGACTTAAGCAACTTGTATGCTTTATTGTTGCTCCCACCGACTTCAAAACCTTTTAGATGTGTCATATAGATGCTCTATTCTAAAGTACCGTTTAGAAAAACTGTCTTGACGTCCATCGTTCGGCATGATTTATTATATTTTAATACCACTCATTTTCTATCATTTTGTCAATAAACAGTGCTATTTAATCCGTGCCTGCTCATTAGTACAGACTACAGGTATACAGGCAGAATACTGGAGACGATACACAACATGAATAGAAATGACGCTTTTTAGCCGGAACTGCAAACGAGACAGATAACAGATCAAGTCATTGAGTTTTGCAAACAAATTAAGTTGCGTACAATAATATTTGATTTTTGGTCCAACATGATCAAGTATGAACCATTATGTCAACAAGTGGACATGAGCCATTATGGATCAAGTGGGCATGAGCCATTATGAGGCATCAAGTTGCAAACACCGTCATGGTGTCATGCAAGTGAGCATTCAAGTGGTTGTGTTATAAGTGTGGATAAAAAGAATTGATGTGAGGTATGAACACAATACCACTTGATCACTTCTCTCTCTGTTCATTACTCCAGATTGCATCAAAGTTTGAATTAAAATAAGTTGCAATTACAGAGAGATGCTCTTGATGATAGAAGACTACTGTACCAAGGTGGACCCCAGACTCCAAAATTGGGCCGCGAATATATTCATCTTGGTCGCAATTTGCAGCCAAGTCTTAGCCATTTTGGCTCGTGCTTCTTCTGTGGGCCCCTGGTGGTCTTGTTATTCAATTGTCATATGCAATTTTTATTATTTAGTTGCCTATATATAGCAGGTCTCAGATTAAGTTCATGGTTGGCTTTTGGAGTGAGAATAGTGTGCAACTCTTGATAGCTTCTTTTTCTTCTCTCTTTGAGCTCTCATTTGAGTGCTCCATTAATGAGGTTGAAGTTGCTATCTACCTTGTATCTTAAGCCCTCCATTTTGTTAATAAAGAACTTGCACTTTTCTTTTGTTTAATTTCTTGTTCGTGTTCTTGTGTTTTTTGTTTTCTCCCATCTTATATTTCATTTTTTATTTTGTAATGTTTGAGTAACTTTATGGTTGTGGTGATGGTGAGGATATAAGAAGAATGACTTTACCTTCCTCCTCCTCTTGCGAATGTTTAGTATGCTTAAAATGGGATTGTAACTTGAAGATTTCTCAATGGAAATGTTTGATATGGTTTGTTGATTTTGATGGTTACTTATAACCTTTATCATATACCCTATTATCTCATTATCACCATTTTACAATGTTTAAGTTAGAATCAACTAGTGTTAAAATTGCTAAGTGTTAGATAGGGTATTTTGTTAATAAGTTGATTGACACACTTCTTCATTTCATATACCCTATACTATCACAACTCACTTAGCAAGTTTAATGCTAAAACCACTTGCTCTCATATGCTAATTTATGTATTTTTTGTTGATGTATGCTTGCTAACACTTGTGCTTAGTGTTGATACTTCAAGTTTGGACATACAAACGGTAAGTGGGTACAATACAGATTCATTTCGTTTCTAACGTTGAACTTCGATATCTGGATGACTTGTGCTTTGCAAACGCCTTGACAAGCCATACTTCACGTCGGAATCAACACAAGAACGGAACAACTCATAATCAAGAGGGCGTCGATGAATTCGCCGCTATTCAACCATCCGAACCGGAGCCACGACCACTTTTCTTAACTTGTTCTATAATTTCGTATTTTTGTCCTTTTTGTGACAAAACCCATTCTTTTCTCTTTGAATCTTTAATGACAACTTCTAATCACCAATTCCTTATGGATCGACCCGTACTTGCCGGCTTGCTACAATGCGCCGTGCACTTGCGGTTTATAAATTTTAAAATGAGACTGATCTCACGTGTGCCGCATTTATAAAACCTTTTCTTTCAAAACCATAAAGGCATGCGCATGTAAAGTCCCAACATCCATTTGCCATATTTCGTAGTCATAATAAGCAGCGATTGCAAGCATGATTCTGATTGACTTTAGCATCACAACTGGAGAAAAGGTTTCGTCAAAATCCACACCTGGACTTTAATGAAAACCTTTTTCCACCAGTCTAGCTTTGAAGGTCTCCACATTCCCATCTGCACCAATTTTCTTCTTGAAGATTCATGTGCTCCCAATAGGTTTTACCTCTTCAGGAGCATCCTCCAAAGTACACTTTGTTGGAGTGCATCAAGTCAATTTTAGACTTAATAGCATCTAGCCATTTCTAAGAGTCTTTTTACTCTCTATGGCTTGTCGATAAGTGATAGGATCGTCATCCACTATGACACAATCTTTGATATCACCATCAACGAGATATTCATAATATCTCTCGGGTGCTCTAGATTTCCTACCAGATTGACGGAGTGGTTCTGCTGGATCAAGTAATATTGGAGTCTCACGTTCTATTTGGTCTTCCATAATTGCTTATTCTTTTGGAATCTCTTCCAGTTCTAGTGCGCTCCCACTAATTTCTTTTTCAAGAAATTCATTCTCTAAGAATATGGCATGTCTAAAGATAACAATACGTTGTTTCTCTAGGCAGTAGAATCTATACCCTTGCGAATGCATTGGGTATCCTATGAACTTGCTAAGCACAGATCGTGCCTCTAGCCTGTCATGATTTTTCTTTTTAACAAAGCAAGATAGCCCCATATCTTAAAAAATTTAAGATTAGGTTTCTTACCCTTCTATAACTCCAAGGGTGCAAATTTTGATGGAACCTGGTTCAGTATGTATGTAGCTGTCTCTAGTGCATATCTCAAAATGAAAGAGTTAACTCAGCGTTAATCATCAAGGAACGTACTGAAAGTTCCTAGTGCTCTTGCTGCTACAACTGCGGCGAAGGAGGAATCGAAAAACAAAAATTTTATGGGGAGCACTAGAAACTAATCCCTAGAGATCGTTCCAAACACTAAAATAGTAAACAAAGCATGTTTGGTTTAGGGATTACAATCTTTGTCGCGTGTCCACCCAATTGTGGAAGATCCCTCCAAGCTCCTCATAGGCCGTCGGGAACAAGCTTGAGAGGAGATCGCCCTTACCGAAGATGATCCACCCGAGAGAATCGATCCAAACTCCAGCTTCACCTAGTGAAGAAATCGACACTCTAACCTTACTAGAAATGGAGTATGGAGATGTAGGATTTTTCTAAAATCATTTTCTCTCATTTTCGAAGCTCATGAGAGCAAGAAGAAGAAAGAGGAGAAGAGTGAAGATCTAGCCATGCAAATGAGCCAAGTGTTGTGTATGAATGATAGAGAGGAATGGCTTCATATATTTTCAACCATCCAATAAAAATATCACAACTTTTCTATAAACAAATGAAGCCCATCTACATGCTCTCAACCGTACCCAAAGCCACCTCACCCTCCATCTCATTTCCAATTGATTTTCTAAAAAGAAAATCAATAATGAGGTGTCCTCCTTCAGAAGTGTTCCGTATAAATACGGAATACAACCTAGTATACGTATCGAAATACATATACGCGTATCTGTAAAAAAATACGAATAACCAAGAGAGAGAAAATGAATAGTGAACATAATACTAGAATATATAAATATATATATAAATATAAATTATTAAATAAATACTTGATTTAATAATCCGGCTTAATCCCAAGCCGGCTAGTATTATCAACCGTCCGATTAAAATCTGTAGAGAAAGCACACGTATTTAATCAGACCCTTGCACGTATCAATATACTGACTCTACATCATATCTCCTGAACTGAAAAAATCCTCTGTGTGGGACTTTAAAGACTCGACAATACATTGCCAGTGATTTACTGGATAAATCCAAAACCACAGGCACATCAATGGCACTAGCTGTACGTAACGGCTACCCAAGTATCTGCCAAAAGGGAGGTCAGCAATCAAATCCATCCGTACCCTACTGAGCCTGAATGTAACAATCTTCGTACAGTCCGGTCTATTCGTCTAAGAGTATCGCATACCGGATCTAGGGGGTGGATAACATCAGACCCCTAATAACCTAATAATTCATGCCGAAGTCAAGCTCATCACCAACTGAGAAACTACTGAACTCCCATCAGTAAATCTCATCCACTGTGGTCATGGATTTAGGGTGATGGCCAACCAAACACAGCGCAACATCGACTTCTAATACCAGGAGAGACGAATCCCTGAAAATTGCTCACTACCTCCATGTGTCTCGGGACTGTAACCAACTAAAATCTGTTTGCACGACTCCTTTGAATCATGGTAGGGTAGTAATCTAAGTATAATGGAAACTCACATGAGACAAATGACGATCTCATGTCAAAGGTATAACTTGTACTCATGACACTGGAGAACTGCTATCTGATGATAGGTATAATACCATCTAGAAGTTCTCGGCGAGTCCGTCCAGTGTACTCACCTCCAGTGAGCACTTGTATAATATCTTAGGTGACACAACACCAATGTCTTGTGAGACTGGTCGCCGCCCCTCGTCAGGGTCTAGAAATATACATACTAGTCTACTCCGGAATATCAATGCCCAGTCTCGATACTCCCACGACTAGGGACATTTAAGGATGCGCTTATGGATTACCCAGCTCTCATGTATATGATCGCCGTCATAATGATGGTAGTCAAGCATGAATCCTAAGGGCTTCATCAATATATATTAGCGAAACGTAATAACAAGTAAAATGCATACACATAATGATAAACACAAACTATATAGCATACTGTTCAGTCGAAAATATTGCATTCTGTAACATATCAATTTCCTCATTGTTCTAATCATCTAAGGGCGTTTACTGTAAATATAACACGGATTACAAATTCATCTGCAAAATACCAAATACCCCGTGTTATATATATATTCAACATTCTTTAAAGGAAATTTTTGTGTTTATTACGCCACACATGATATTGTATATCTCAAAATATTTCATCGAGATGTTGTGCAGAAAATTATTCAGGTCAAAGAACTAGAATCGCCAATTTGCCGATAAAACGCAGCAAGTCAAAGACTTAAAATCTGGCAGTGATTCACAAGAGATTAAATGATTCCAGATATCAAAAGAAGACCTAAATGCCAACACCAAGACACCCCAGGAAAATGATCCAGAGATCACACTAAAAGGCCGCGGAACCGCGGCCGATCCAGCCCGATCCGCCGCGGATCCACGGCAGAGTTAGGGCATCCGATGCCGTGTTCTCTCCAGAAGCTTCATTCTAACCTCCTAGCTTCCTCAAGACGCTTCATTACCACGTGGTTTCTTCTGGAAGGCTCTGCATAACAACCTTACTCTAGAAGGCTCCTTGTAACAATCTCATTCTAGAAGGCCCTCTAAAACAACCTAGCTTATGAAGGAAGCTTAATTTGAGATCTATAAAAGGGGATCTAGATCTAATGGAAAGAGATTGTTGGTTGATGGTGGTAAAATTCTAGTTATAAATCCAAATCAATTCAAGATCTAATTCCAAATCAAGAGTCAATTGAGAGCAAAATCAAGCGAGACATTCAAAGATCCTTTATCGCAACGCCGATTGTCATCAAGAGCAAGAGATCTGCGATGATCCACATCTCACGGCGATCGAGCCACGCAAAGATTGACGGCAAATTCATCTCTTCAACGGAGCGATCGAGAGCTTAGTCTTTTACCTCGAATTGAGGAATTGTGTAAATTTGAAGAAGATTTAATAAATGTGATCATTACTATTAGTCTTGCTTTCTTTAGATTCTTGCATTATGAAATTCTTCATTCTTGATTATTCTATTTTCATGATGCGTGAGTGAAATCTCCGCTTGTAAAGGATTCGAGAGAATCAGTAGATCAAGTGATGATAAAATTCTAATACTAGTCTTAAGTCTTATAAGATTTGTGAACTTTAGGAAAAAGAACCATCAATGACCTAATTTGGAGCGAGATCATCATTCTTGTTAATTTCGTTGCAAATTAGGGTTTAAATAATTGATGACTCTCTTTGCTAAAGGCTAGATCCGAATAATGATCAATAAAAAGATAAGGGATAGAGAAGGAGAAACCCTAGTTTCCTCAATAGATCCCTAATCTTCATTCATCACCATCGTCTTAACTACAATTCATCAATACATAAGATAAGTCATTGTTAGATTCATCATTGCTACTAATTCAATCGAATCCTACAAGCTATTCTTCATATTCTTGATAATTCAAATTGATATTGGACACTTTCTTGATTTCTAATTCTTGAATATGTTCTTGATTTTCTTGAAATGACAACTTAATTAAATCTCGAATTACTTTCTTGAATTTTCTTTTATATTTTCTTTCAATTCATCTAAAGAATGATCGAACAAATCCCTGCATCTCAGTGGATGATCCGTATTCATTAACGAGCTACATAGACACCGTTAATTAATTGCGGTTATAAATTCTTTGGTTCTGATTACATTTCAAAACACGATCCGAAATTTTAGATCAATCAAATGGTGCCGTTTGCCGGGGATTGCGTGCTCTTTTGTTCGTTCTTGTTATTTGAGTTGAAATTTTATTATTCCATCAGAATTTTAAATCAAAATCACATCTTGTGCTTAACGATTAGTTGTGAATTTTGCAAGGGAATCTGGAATTATTGAAGCATTAAGATCAAAATTCTGGAGCATTAAAGAAGGCTAGTGAGGCAACAGGAGCACCAGGAAAAATTTTAGTGCAGAGATCTTATGAACCGACTGTGGAACCGCGGCCATTATCAAGGATCTGCCGCGGAACCGTGGTTTTTTTATTCGAATTGGAGCTCCGATCTCCTCTGGTATATTCTTCACTTTCTTATCTCCTCCCCGCTCTTGTCCAATAACCATTTTCTGCAGGATTCTTTGCAAAATTTGCAGCGTCGCTAAAAGAAAATTTGTTGCGTGTTTTGATATTGGTTGTTTGCATATTTTAATACAAAAATTAAGGGGTAAAGAACAAATTCAGATTAGGTGGGGATTTCATTACCCTTCTTAAGCCACGGAAATCACAAAACTAGCATCCGCATCACCCTTCATTAACTAACAAATATCTACACAAGACTCTAAGGACCGTCGCGCTAAATTAGGACAGAAGAAGGTCGTGGGTAATCTATTGTTTATCCGCATTTCTTTTGTGGTGTCTAAGGCAAGTGGTTACTTAATTAGGCCCGTTACTTACGTAGCGGAGAACCTCCAACTTATCTGGCACTTACCTGGCCACAGAAGGGATAAAGAGGCAGTAGAGGATCTATCTTGCGATTTGTCTTCTGGAAGTCTAGGAGCGGTCTAGTGACTTGACCTAGGTGACCATTTGTAGGGTTGCTTATGCAATTTTTGTGTGATTATTCTCTAATTATCACTTACACTGCTACTTGTGCTAAACCATTTAGTGCATGCTCGGCTGGACACCGGATTCTAGTGCCCGTCTTGTCCGCGTTCCTTCTATCGACTCCGAAGTCAGTAATTCTACATTTTCTTTTTCTTCACCCACCACCACATCCACTTCAATGGACGGATCTCCATCGAACTTTCATAACATCACCTTTCCACCGCCCGCAGGTGCGCAAAATCTACCGCGTATGTCTTTCCAAGAGAGATGCTACCCGATACGTGGTCCTCTTTCTACTTGTCTTTCCATTCCACCAGCCAATGGGGACAATTTCGAAATCAAACCACAATACATCAATCTTTTACCCAAGTTTCACGGTCTCGAGTCTGAAGACGCATACGTTTTTATTACCAAATTTAAAACGTATGCGCTATGATGGGTACTTCACAGCTTTCTGTGGATGCTATGCGTCTACGTCTTCTCCTGTTCACTTTGTACGATTTAGCCGAGAAATGGCTTTATAACACAGCTACACATTCTATTTCAAACTGGGATGAATTCGTCATAGCTTTCCTTAAGAAATTCTACCCCAATCATAAGACTGCCCGAGTCCGTAGAGAAATAAATCAATTTACCCAGCTTCCCAATGAACAATTTTGGAAGTTTTTTGAACGCTTCAAGGATCTGTTAGTTCAATGTCCTCATCACGGAATCCATCGATGGGATCTGTGCAGAATCATATATGAGGGTATTAATCCTACAACAAAATAGATGCTTGAATCCATGTGTCAAGGCAACTTCATGTCTAAAGATGATGGTGAAGCTTAGAAATCTTTAGAAGATTTCGCTGAAAAAACTTTACAATGGGAGAGTGTAAGTCAACCATCGTCTAAGGGTGGTATTCATCAGCTGGATGTTTCCATAGGAGTCAAAGCTGAAATGACAGCAATGCAAAAGAAGCTTGAAGCTATGGAACACAAATTTTTATTAGCCTTCCTAAACCAGATAACACTCCCTAAAACTGTCTGTGGATGCTGTTCTGATCCATCACATCTGACGGAAGAATGCCCATTAAATTTTCCGTTTCAAGGTCAAGAGCACACTAATGCTGTTTTCCAGCAAAGACCTAGAAACGATCCATATTCTTCCACTTATAATCAGGGTTGGAGGAATCACCTAAATTTGCTTGGAACCAACACCAAACTCAAAACACGGTTCCAAATCAAAACAACTTTCAAAGGGTCCCTCCACAACAACAGCAGCTACTACAACTGAGTCAGCACCCCTATCAAAAACAAAATTTTCAAAACCCGGTCAACACTTCTGCACCTTATAATAATTCTTTGCAATTGACCGGTACCGATAACTCTTCTTCACTCGAACAACCTTGGAAATGTTTATGAAACAATCCATCCAAGTGTCGGCTGATATAAGGACTTCTATTGATGATATAAAGAAAAACTCCACCTCCCAAGAAGAGAGTATTAAATCGATGGAAGCAAAAATTGCACGATTGAATGCCGAAATGAGTGATAGAGAGAAAGAGAAACTTTCATCTCAACCCCTGCCGAATCCTGGACATTCACAACACTACAATGTGAATGCCATTACAACGTTGAGATCTAGAAGAGTGCTGAATAATAAGTCGGTGAAGAGATTGATGATAATGATGAATCTATCAATAAGACCCCGGCTTTCCCTTCTACTTCCACATCCATTTCTACTTCCACTTCTGACCCTTGTTCGTCTACCCCACCACCTTCTTGCGAGCCTATTCTCCATTTTTCTCAAGGCTCGAACCCTCAGCCCACTTCTTCTAGTCCACCAAAGACGATTCCCACTCCTATTCTGGGATTTGTTCCATACACACCACCTTCTCCAATGTTGGACCTAGCTATTATTGCTAAATCTCCTTATCCGAATCGGTTAAGGGGAAACAAATCGAGTCCACATATGGAGAAGATTATGGAAATGTTTAAATAGGTAAACATCAACATCCTTCTCCTAGATGCTATACAACAAGCCCAGCTTATGCGAAAATTTTAAAGGACTTGTGCACTAGGAAGAGGAAGACTCAAGTGCCCAAAAAATTATTCATGACAAATAATATTAGCACTGCTTTTACCCCCACAATTACCAAAGAAACGTAAGGACCCTGACTGTACTACAATCTCGATTGCTATTGGGGGTAAAAACATCAACCGTTCTTTACTTGACCTTGGTGCAAGTGTTAACCTGCTTCCATATTCTGTTTACGAGCAGTTAGAGATTGGAGAGTTGAAACCAGCTCATTGCACTCTCTAAATGGTAGACCGATCAATCACGAAACCTAGGGGTGAGCTTGAGGATGTGTTAATAAAAGTCAGGGAATTTATATTCCCTGTGGACTTTATTGTTTTGGATACAAAACCTGTAGCGAACCCACAGAACCAAATTCCGGTGATTCTTGGTCAACCTTTCCTAGCCACTCCCAATGCTGTCATAAATTGTCGAAACGATTCTATGACCCTATCCTTCGGGAAGATGTCAATTGAGCTGAACATTTATAAGATTGGAAGTCAGCCGTCTAAACCCTCTGCTCACATTCTTGATATCTGTTCTGTCCACGAGATAGCTCCCGAAATCTGCGAGGTTGATGAACTTTGCCTTGAAGATCTCGACGACATTAGCACATCAATGTTTGATCTTGCACACCTTAGTGAGGACACTTTTGATGAGTCCACTCCTGAGTCTGAAACTTTTGACTCATCACTTTCTGAGTCTATATCCTTTGCAGGCTACGAGCTTCTCCGTAAATCTGAATGTTATTCTCTTACCCCACCTTCTATTGTCTCTCCTCCGACATTAGATCTTAAATTGCTACCTTCTCATCTTAAATATGAATATTTAGGTGAGCATGAGCCTTTACCTGTGATTGTATCAGCTTTTCTAGCCCTAGAGCAAGAGAACGTCCTTTTGACGGTCTTCAGATATAATAGTCAGGCTTTTGGTTAGATAATGGCTGACATCAAATGATTAGTCCCTTGATTGTTGAACATCATATACATCTGATGGATGAAGCCAAGCCAACCCGATAACCACAAAGACAGTTGAATCCCGTCATGAAGGAGGTGGTAAAGAAAGAAATCGTCAAATGCCTTGACAGTGGTATCATTTACCCAATCTCTGATAGCCAATGGGTAAGTCCAATTAATATAGTCCCTAAGAAATCTGGCATCACGGTCATAACAAATGAGGCAAATGAGTTAATCCAGACACACGCTCAAACTGAGTGGCGTGTATGTATTGATTATAGAAAACTCAATGCTGTAACGAGGAAAGACCACTTTCCTCTATCTTTCATTGACCAGATGTTAGAACGCTTAGCTGGATGTGAATATTATTGTTTCATGGACGGATACTCTGGCTATAACCGGGTCCCTATTGCCGAAAAGGATCAATATAAAACCATATTTACTTGTCCTTTTGGTGCTTTTGCTTATAGACGCATGCCCTTTGGGTTATGCAATGCTCCCGCTATATTTCAGCGGTGTATGATGGGGATATTCTCGGACATGGTCGAGAATTTTCTGGAGATTTTCATGGACGATTTCTCGATATTCGGAGATTCTTTTGATGACTGCCTATCTCATCTTGACGTAGTTCTTACTCATTGTAAAGATAAGAACTTAATATTGAATTGGGAAAAATGTCATTTCATGGTCCAAGAGGGAATTGTGCTTGGACATGTCATTTCACGGAAAGGCATTGAGGTTGATAGAGCTAAAATAGATATCATTCATAGCCTTCCTCATCCCAAATGCATCAAAAATATACGATCTTTTCTTGGCCATGCAGGCTTTTACAGGAGATCCATTAAGGATTTTAGCAAAATTGATAGACCCTTAACTCTTCTCTTGGCTAAGGACACAACCTTTCACTTTGACTCGGATTGTGAGGCTGCATTTGACTCACTTAAGAACTTCCTCACCACAGCCCCCGTTCTACCATCTCCTGATTGGAACCACCTGTTTGTGCTAATGCGTGATGCATCAGATATTGCTGTTGGTGCAGTTTTAGTACAACACATTGATAAGATACCACATGTGATTTATTATGCAAATAAGACCCTGAATGATGCTCAAATTAATTATACAACCACCGAAAAAGAACTTTGGGCAGTTGTATTGCATTAGAAAAATTCAGGCCTTACTTGATTGGCTCACCAATTGTTGTGTACACTGACTACTCCACCTTAAAACATCTTTTATCGAAGAAAGATGCTAAAGGTAGGTTAATACGTTGAATCCTTCTATTATAAGAATTTGATCTTATTATTCGAGATAGGAAAGGATGTGAAAACGTAGTAGCCGACCATCTTTCGCGCATCTCTTCTTCACCTGTGACCCTGCCAATTAATGACTCTTTTCCGGACGAACAACTCTTGAATGTATCCACCAAACCTTGGTTCGGGGATATTATGAATTATCTTGCAACATGACTTATTCCCCGTGAATGGTCAAAACAGGGCAAACATCGATTTCTATCCCAAGTAAAACACTTTTACTGGGATGGACCATATTTGTTTAAGTATTGTCCTGACCAGATCATTCGCAGATATGTCCCTGATTTGTATGTCAAAAATATCTAGTAAACGCAATCAAGAACGGCGTCGCTTGGTAGCTAGCCGGTGAGTAGGGTCGGTCCACAGGGATGTTGTGAATTTCCTAATCGCTCTTACGAGTTAATTCCAAACGGTGTGAATGGATCAATTAAATCTAAAAAAATAAATTAATCTAAATCTAAATCTTGCTAGGGTTAGGTTAAGTTTGGAAAGTCAATAAATCTCACCACTTTCTATACCCATATTAAGATCTTATTAGGAGTTATGGTAATTATTAATAAAGGGGATTAGAACCATTTGGAAAGATGTTTCTTCCTCTAGGTTCTTGTCCTTCCTTTATCAATCCTTACCCTAACCTCCATGGAAAACACGCTCAACCGGGTCTTTATACTACGGTATCCCCGCTACCTCGTGGGATAGGGTGCCGTAGGGAGCGGTGTGTGCATGTATGCATGGAGTCCTATTAATTATATGTGATGGGAAAGAAAGGGGTGAGAGATCTTCATCTCTCAAACCTTCCCCAAATCTAACCCTAACAAGCGAGGAGACTACTCGCTCATTAGGGAATTGAAGAACATTTATCTAGGGCAGAGAATAAAAGATCTAACTAGAGCAAGGAATTAAAATTACCTAGGGCAAGGAATTAAATTTATCTAGGGCAGGAAAAATAAATT
Source organism: Agapanthus africanus (assembly GCA_030015575.1). Taxonomy (NCBI): domain Eukaryota; kingdom Viridiplantae; phylum Streptophyta; class Magnoliopsida; order Asparagales; family Amaryllidaceae; genus Agapanthus; species Agapanthus africanus. Next base: position 599,409,027 of record JASDDO010000014.1, read on the forward strand.
AAGAATTTACAAATTGATGCTCTTCAAAAAGAAATCTGAATTTTATTAATGAAGGGAGGCATGAACTAATACAAGGAATTGGGCTTCTATTTATAGGACATAGAAAACCCTAAGTTTACAATTGCCGCACGTCTGCATTTACAAAAATACCCCTAGGAAGACTTAGTCAGCGCTGCCATGAATTATAGTAAAATTTTGATTCTTTAAATCCTTAACCCCGCCACGGAACTGCGGCCGCAGCCAGGGTTTGGCCGCAGTTCTGCGGCCAAAAGAGGGAGTTGGGCTCTGCACTTTTGTGGGCTGGCTCTGGTTCTTTTGGGTTTCCTACTTATTTGGTTCTTTACTCAATTTGGTTTCTCGGTTTTTTCCAGATCTCTAGTGAACATTGTAGCGGACTTTTACCGTTGCTTCGTGACGAAGTCTTGAAACTTGCGCTGCTTTGTACTGATCTTTGTGTAGGATTGATCAAGATTCTCCGTTTGTTGGTCAAAGTCTCACTTTTGCATCATCTTTTATCTTTTTCACTGTTTTAGATCCAAGAACCTGTAACCTGTACTTATGTAGCAGACATGGGTCAAAAGCACCTGTTTATTTATAAAATATATAAGAATGGGGAATATAATAATGCAATATTATGATATGAAAAAATACGCCCAAACTTATCTTTTGCTCGTCCTCGAGCAAACTTAGTTTTATTCTTGACAAAAACCTAACCTCACTTTCGCAGGGAAACGCGATTGCACTGAGCTCGTGCAACAAGTCGTTAAACCTCTAGGTGTCCCTAGTAGGAGGAGTGTTGTCTCCTGAGAGTTTTCAGCAGATACTACCCACAAAATCCTATCAATTTGGATTTTCGACTTTTATTCTCCATTTAGGTTTTCTAACAAGGAATTCTATTATCGTCGACTCGTAAATTATCCACCCATATTCTTCACAGTTCCTCATTATTCAACATAAGATTATATATTTTTTGCAGACCTATTTAGCTTTCGGCATCTTTTAAGTTTCCTTCTACGGTTCCATCTCCACTTAGGAATTTTTATCAACTCTACTAAAGATATAAGTTCTATTGTTCACTCCTATCTCTCATCTAAACTACAATCACATATCCCTACATGTGTGTGTATATCGCCCCTACACTCGGAAATTCAAATCAAGCAATCATACTTTTGTCCGTTGTCCCAAGCACTTCTTAATTGGTGAATTTAACTGAATTTTACTTACACATCCTTCATGCGACCGTTAATACTTCTTGAGATACCAACGACCGATTACAAAATGCGTTTGTACTTTAAAACATACTTCCTAGTCTTGTAACCCCCAAGGCTTTTTAGAAGTGACTCCCAAACCAGTTGGTCTAAGGCACTGGGTGATGAAGCACCCTCACTAAATATTTTTTCTATTTTTGCAGCCTCAAGTAATTACAAAAAGCAGTGTTCATTTTTTTCTTTATTCACACATGTATATTTTTTATTTTATTTTCCATCGTACTAAGGACTTTAGACAAGAGCATTTCAAGGTCTCTTCTATTATTCCAAGTTTCAAGGTGCGTGTTTGTGCAATTTGTAGGGTATATATTTTCAGAATCTAGACTTAAGCTAGGAATTATTTTTCAAACTTATACTCTAATAAAAACATCAATACTTTTCCTTTGTTTTGACTTAGCCCAAGAAGTGAACTCAAAATTTTCTTATTTCTAAATAAACTACAAAGACATATACTTTCTACCGTTAAACTTTAAGAAAGGTTATTTTTAGGGTTTTTAATTTACTAAGTCTAAGATCTAGTTGTTCCTAACCAGTTAACCTATTTGTCAAACTCAAGTCAAAATAAGGCCAAAATTGAATACAATAATTTTTATAATTTTTGAAATTTTCAATTTTTATGGCTTTTTAAAATAAGTATGCAAATGCAAAAATATACATATGAATGCGAAGGAAGAAGACTTACCGAGCATACCCCCAAACTTAAACTTGACAGTGTCCTCACTGTCATGCTATATCAAGAGGGTCAAAATGTCGGCACTCCCCTGTTTATTTATTTATAATTTTATTTTATTTTATTGAAATTTTTTATTTTTATTGTTAATAGAAAAAGAAACAATATATATATATATATATATATATATATATAAACACATACACACACACACAACAAGGTTCCCCCCAAACTTAAGTAAGACCTTACACAAGCCAAATGTTAGTACCAACCATTCAAAAATTCTATCGTAATAATGGTAGAGTTGGTGAAAGAATGGGGTGTAGAGAAAAGAAATGAGAAGCACACGAGACCGTGTGGAGATAGAAGCGATATATGGTCTCGGTGGAGGAGAATGGCGGAGGGAAAAAAGAAATGGTAGTGGTTCTACTTCTTCGAGTGGAGGTTGATTAATCACAAAATCCGTATCGTTTAAGAATGCGAGTTCGTCGGCGAAAATATCTTCGAAACTGTCATCGAAGGTCCAATTGAAAATTATCGAACTCAAAATATCGGATTGTGATTCATCAACACTCGGCATCATTAAAGGAAGATTAGAAGAACCAAAGAAAGTGGGGATACGAACTTGAGGGTGGGGATGGAGTGTATAAATTAGCACAATTTGTAATGACCGATGTGTAAAAAGTGATTGTGTTAATCTATCAACTCGCGAAAAAATGAGATTAAATCCCTCAAGATTCGTGAGCAAACATGGGTACGTCAAACTTGGTATTGGAGATGAAAGCGTAACGTTCTTTTGCAAGGTCGGAACGATAGGAAGGACGAAAGGGAGTGGATTAAGGATAGTCTCATTCTCACCGTAGTAAACTATCTCGAACTTGAAAAACTCCATCAATGGTTCGAAACGACTGTAAGAAACCGAGTCTGATGGTTCAACTAACTCATCTGAAATTTCGAAGGACTCAAACTCGGGCGGTGAGTCATCAATATCGTCCGAAAAAGTGAAACACTCGTAAGTGTTATCGGCTGTGAGAACTGTGTCAGATTCAAAGGGAAATTTTTCAAGCTCACAGTCTTCAAGCGTGATCATTTGCATGGTCGGAATGATGGAAAGGAGGGAGGGTGATATAACAGTTAAAGGTTCAGGAGGATGAATTGGAAAATCCGACACATCAAACAAAAATGGTTCAACCTCAATATTATCCTCAATACTCTCCTCAATACTATCCTTATAATTCTCCTCAAAATTTAACCTATCCATGCCATTATCATCAAAATCAAGACGCATATGAAGTTCGGGAGAAACATTTAATGACTCGGGATGATGAATTGGACAAAAAATTTCAATCAAATTTACGGGTTCATCATCCAAAATATTCCCGGCGTCTATATCCTCAATCAAGTGAAAATCAAATTTTTTTGACACCTCATCAAAAGCATGGATATTTATCAATTTAGGTTCTAGAGTGGAGGTGTAAAGTTCAAAAGGATTCGGCGTGGTTTCACTCGAAAGGGATTCCTCACAATCTGGCAAATCAAGCACTACAAAGTCGCACAACACATTTTTATCCATAACCGATGAATCATTTGGGACACTTGTTTGAAAACCGGAGTTGTGGAATTCAATTGGGTATGGGTAGGTTTGATTTGGAAAGGTGTATATCTTACTCTCTCCTCTCAAATTGTCACTCTGTCCAACCGCCTCCTCATACATTGGAAAATTTGGAGCTAGTTGGAAACTAGCTACCGGTTCATTAGATTGCATAAGGGCGGCAATGGATGCATCCACATTCCTCACCATTTTGTTTGTTGCTAAAATATAAGCTTCCAACGACTGTTCCAAACTAGACATGGGTTGTGATGGGGTTTCGGTAAAAGATTCAAAGTTGTTTTGATTTTGGAAACTCCCAAATGGCTGTGTAGAAGCAATGTCTAGTGAAGATGGGAAAGTCGGGTAGGACTGGTAGGAATTGGATGCTTGGACAGGAGTAGGATCAACATTTGTATAAAAAGGTGAATGGACTTGTTGATCCCTAGAACTGGATGTATGGAGAGGGGTGAAAGATCGGCTACGAGATTGTGCAATATGCTCAGCAATAGACATCGGTTTAGGAGTTACAACAGGACTCGAAAAAGTGGTATCAACGTACTAAGGTGGTGAAGGTTGACATGGTTGACACAAAGTGGATTGCAACGTCGAACTGTTTCTCCTAGACGCTTCTATTTGATCTTTCAAAGAAACTTTGGGCATGGAGGGATTGTCCTTAAATCGACCGAAACAATTGACGTACGGGGCAAACTTAGGTTCAGGATACCAAAGTTCAGCAAGAGATTTATGAGGTGGGGTGCCCATGATGTAAAAGGGAGAAAAGAAAGGAGATTGGGATGCACAGATTTCTTAGCGACAAAAGTTGCAAGTCTTTTTATAAAAATTTTCCTTTTTTTTTATTTGTAACTTTTTGCAAAAAAGATTTTCGATAAAGGGCTTAAACATAAATGCAATCAACCAGAAATGCACAATCAGGCCTAGATCTAGGGTCACCTAGATCAGCTAGACAGCTCCTAACTGTTCTAAAGGGCTAGAAATAGGACCTCAAACCGCCTCTTCACCGCCAATTACGGCCAGGTAAGTGCCAGGGGAGTGGGAGGCTTCCCGCTATAAGTAGCGGTCCTAATTAAGTAACCACTTGCCTTAGACACACTTGCCTAGACACCACAAAGTCAGGTTAGGATTAACAGCCGATGCCTATAACTAGTCATCTGTCCTATTGAGCTCGAAGTCCTTAAGGCCGAGTCTAGTATTTTTTAATTAAAGATTGGTCAATGCAAATGCTTTATGTGATTTCTGGGGTCCTAGGAAGGGTGATGAAATCCCCACCCAATCTGAATTGGTCAAAAGCCCCTTGAAGTCCGATTAAAGGTATGCAAAACAGTAAATCACTTGCAATCAAATCTTTTTATTTTATGCGCGGCGCAAAGAATCCTGCACAAGATTTGTTATTGAGAAGGGGGAAGATTTTTAAGCGTAAAGAATCCTGCAGGATATTTGACAAAAGATGTATTTTAGGTTGCAGAGGGGGAAAAAGGAAACAAACAGTGAAAATTTCACGCAATGAAGAGCCAGAAGGACCGCGGATTAGCGGCGGGAGGCGGCTTGCACGGCGGAAAGGCGGCGGCTTTGAGGCTTCAGGTCTCTGAAAACATTCTGGTGTTCTGTTGGTCCAATTCCCTTCTGTTCTGATCTATCTTTTTCTGTTTCGCACTCTGGAATTTTCCAGATCCGCCGATCCTGCAAAGATTCACAAAAATACCCTTCCAGAAATAACAGATGATATATTTTTATATTTTTGTGATTTTTCAGTTTTTATGGTTTTTTAATTTAATATTAACCCGAAATTGCAAAAAGGAAATAACACGCCATCCCCGGCAACGGCGCCATTTGATTGATCTAAAAAATATCTAGTAACCGCAATCAAGAACGACGTCGCTTGTAGCTAGCCGGTGAGTACGGGTCGCTCCACAGGGATTTTGTGAATTTCCTAATCGCTCAAACGAGTTAATTCCGATGGATGTTCGGATTGATTTATTAAATCTAAAAACTAAATCTATCTATACTAAGATTATCTAGATCTAAATCTTGCTAGGGTTAGGTTTAGGGTAGGTTTGGAAATGTAAATAAATCTCAATACTTTCTATACCCAAATTAGGATCTAAGAGGAGATATGGTAATTATTCTTAAAGGGGATTAGAACCATCGGGAAGATGTTTCTTCTTCTAGCTTCTTGTCCTCCCTTTATCAATCCTTACCCTAACCTCCATGGAAAACACGCTCAACCGGGCCTTTATACTACGGTATCACCGCTACCTCGTGGGATAGGGTGTCGTAGGGAGCGGTGTGTGCATTTATGCATGGAGTCCTATTGATTATATATGATGGGCAAGAAAGGGATGAGAGATCTCATCTTTCAAAAGCCTTCCCCAAAGCTAACCCTAACAAGTGAGGAGACTACTCGCTCATTAGGGAATTGAAGAACATTTATCTAGGGCAGAGAATAAAAGATCTAACTAGGGCAAGGAATTAAAATTACCTAGGGTAAGGAATTAAATTTATCTAGGGAAAGAAAAATAAATTAAGAACTTACAAATTGATTCTCTCCAAAAAGAAATCTGAATTTTATTAATGAAGGGAGGCATGACCTAATACAAGGAATTGGGCTTCTATTTATAGGACATAGAAAACCCTAGGTTTACAATTGCCGCACGTCTGCATTTACAAAAATACCCCTAGGAAGACTTAGTCAGCGCCGCCATGAATTATAGTAAAATTTTGATTCTTTAAATCCTTAACCCCGCCGCGGAACCGCGGCCGCAGCCAGGGTTTGGCCGCGGTTCCGCGGCCAAAAGAGGGAGTTGGGCTCTGCACTTTTGTGGGCTGGCTCTGGTTCTTTTGGGCTTCCTACTTCTTTGGTTCTTTACTCAATTTGGTTTCTCGGTTTCTTCCAGATCTCTAGTGAACATTGTAGCGGACTTTTACCGTTCCTTCGTGACAAAGTCTTGAACCTTGCGCTGCTTTGTACTAATCTTTGTGTAGGCTTGATCAAGATTCTCTGTTTGTTGGTCAAAGTCTCACTTTTGCATCATCTTTTATCTTTTTCACTGTTTTAGATCCAAGAACCTGTAACCTGTACTTATGTAGCAGACATGGGTCAAAAGCACCTGTTTATTTGTAAAATATATAAGAATGGGGAATATAATAATGCAATATTATGATATGAACAGTCCCCAATGATGAATTCAAGAGCGTTCTATCTTTCTATCATGATCAGGCATGTGGAGGCTCTTTGGTCCTCGAAAAACGGCGGGGAAAGTTTTGCAATGCGGTTTTTACTGGTCGAATTTATTCAAAGATACATTTGATCATTGCAAAATCTGTCCACAATGTTAACACACGGGTAGGATTTCTCGGTGAAATGAGATGCCACTTTAACCGATCTTGGTGGTTGAAATTTTCGACGTTTGGGGTATTGATTTTATGGGTCCTTTTCCCAACTCATTTGGGAATTTATACATATTGCTTGCGGTTGATTACATCTCGAAATAGGTGGAAGCTATTCCTTGTCGCACTAATGACAACAAGGTTGTCATTAAGTTCCTTAAAGAAAATATCTTTTCGCGATTTGGACACCCTCGCGCTATCATTAGCGATAACGGGACACATTTCTGTAATCGGTCTTTTGAGACTTTGATGTGGAAATATGCAATCAACCACAAACTTTCGACACCCTATCATCCCCAAACGAGCGAGCAAGCTGATGTTTCCAACAGACAGATCAAACAAATATTGGAGAAAACAGTTTCTAAAAACCGGAAAGATTGGTCAACCAAATTGACAGATTCTCTTTGGGCATTTCGTACTGCATATAAAACTGATCTCGGTATGTCTCCTTATCGTCTAGAGTTTGGTAAGGCTTGCCACCTTCCGGTCGAGATTGAACACAAAGCAATGCGGGCCATTAAAGAACTGAACTTTGACTTAAATCAAGCCTGCAACTTTCGGAAACTGCAATTAAATGAGCTAAGCGAACTCCGTGATGAAGCTTACGATAATGCTGTGATAGTAAAGAATCGGACTAAGGTATTTCACGATAAAAACATTTTGAGAAAAACTTTTACATATGGTCAACAAGTCCTTCTTTACGATTCCCGTCTCCATCTTCATGCGGGTAAGCTACGATCTCATTAGAAAGGACCATTTGTTGTGCGGTATGTATACCCGCATGGGGCAGTTGAGGTTGAAAATGATAAAAACGGTACAATTTTCAAAATAAATGGGTATAGATTAAAACCGTATTTTTCCACTGACCCCTCGAAGGAGCTCCTGTTTTTACAAGAGCCGTTTTATAATGACTGATTTTCCTCCACCTCACCTCCATGTCTTGGTAATATTGTCTCATCTTTTAGAATGGAGGTGGGTCAACTTGTACATACATATAAAAAATATATATATAAAAAATAATTAAAAAAATATATAAATAAAGAATAAGTTTGGGGGAGATTTTCATGATCATATTTCATGTCCCCCGTTAATAAATTTTTCCTCCCAAGTTTACAGGTTTCTGAGATTTAACAGATGGCAACAGTGAGGACATTGTTGTAAACAAGTTTGGGGGAGGTTTGTGCTTATTTATGCATCACTTTGCATCATACTTTGCATAAGCACAAAACATATAATAATAAAAAAATGTGTACATAAATAAGATAAGAAAAGATTAGAAAGTGAAAAATTACATATAAAAGATTGGAAAAATTTAAGAAAATCATGAAAATTAGAAGTTTTCTTAAACGGAACTAGTAATAAGTAGTTATGAGCCGTTGTCCCAAGGGTTAGTAAGATGAAAGAGGTCACTAATCTGAGGATAAAAATAAGTCTGAAAAATAGTTCCTATTCTGGAAGCCAAACATTTGAATGTTGATACCCTACTATATGCACTTACACACGTCTTGAAATTCGGGATAGTAGAGGATACCTTGAAATTCTTTTATTTAAAAGCCAAAGTGTGAAGGAAATTATAAATGAAGAAAATATATAAAATGGTGTAAAAAAAATAAACACTGGTTTTGTAATCACCAAGACAGCAATAAAAAAATATAGCGAGGGTGCTTCATCAGCTAATGCCTTAGACCAACTGGTTTGGGAGTCACTGCTAAGCCTTAGGTGTTGCAAGACGAGAAAAATACTATTTACGCCTAATAAGCAAGCACATGAGTAATCGGTTGGTTAGTACCTCAAGAAGTATTAACGGTCGCATGATAAATATGTGAGCAAACCTATCTAAATATTCACCGATTAAAAAGTACTGAGGTAGATGGACAAGAGTATGATAGCTTGAATTGAATTCTCCGAGTGTAGGGATGTCTTTTACACACACGTACGGGTATATAATCGGTGTTTGGAAGAAAGGTAGGAAGGAAAAATAAATACGATGTTTTATTGAGGGATGATGTGATTTCTAACATCTTTTCATGACTATTAAGATAGGGCTCATGACAACCGAAAAGCTAGTATAGTTGAAAACCATAATTTTCAAAGTCTTTATTTTATAATTCTTATCTTTATATGTAACTTTCACAGTCTTCCTTTTATTATAGGATTTTGTGGGTACAATCCGCTGAAAACCCTCAGGAGACAACACTCCTCCTACTAGGGACACCTAAAGGTTTAAAGGCTTGTTGTACGTGCTCAGTGCAATTGTGTTGCCTACAAAAGTGTGCTAGTTAGTTTTTCTCTTTCTTTATATTTTCTCCTTCTCTTGAATAAAAGATGTTTGCTTGAGACGATCAAAATTAAGTTTGGGGGAATTTGTTCAGTCGAAAATATTGCATTCTGTAACACATCAATTTTCACATTGTTCTAATCATCTAAGGGTGTTTACTGTAAATATAACATGGATTACAAATTCATCTGCAAAATACCAAAAAGCCCGTGTTATATATATATATATATATATATATATATATTCAACATTCTATAAAGGAAATTGTTGTGTTTATTACTTCACGCATGATATTGTATATCTCAAAATATTTCATCGAGATGTTGTGCAGAAAATTATTCAGGTCAAAGAACTGGAATCGCCAATTTGCCGATAAAACGCAGCAAGTTAAAGACTTAAAATCTGCCAGTGATTCACAAGAGATTAAATGATTCCAGATATCAAAAGAAGACCCAAATGCCAACCCCAAGACACCCCAGGAAAATGATCCAGAGATCACACCAAAAGGCCGTGGAACCACGACCGATCCAGCCCGATCCGCCGCGGATCCGCGGCCGAGTTAGGGCATCCGATGACGTGTTCTCTCCAGAAGCTTCATTCTAACCTCCTAGCTTCCTCAAGACACTTCATTACCACGTGGCTTCTTTTGGAAGGCTCTGCATAACAACCTTACTCTAGAAGGCTCCTTATAACAAACTCATTCTAGAAGGCTCTCTCTAACAACCTAGCTTATGAAGAAAGCTTAATTTGACATCTATAAAAGGGGATCTAGATCTAATGGAAAGAAGTTGTTGGTTGATGGTGGTAAAATTCTAGTTACAAATCCAAATCAATTCAAGATCCAATTCCAAATCAAGAGTCAATTGAGAGCAAAATCAAGCGAGACATTCAAAGATCCTTTATCGCAACGCCGATCGTCATCAAGAGCAAGAGATCCGCGACGATCCACCTCACGGTGATCGAGCCATGCAAAGATCGACGGTAAATGCACCTCTTCAACGGAGCGATCGAGAGCTTAGTCTTGTACCTCGAATTGAGGAATTGTGTAAATTTGAAGAAGATCTAATAAAGGTGATTATTACTATTAGTCTTGCGCTCTTTAGATTCTTGCATTATGAAATTCTTCATTCTTGATTATTCTATTTTCATGATGCGTGAGTGAAATCTCCGCTTGTAAAGGATTCGAGAGAATCGGTAGATCAAGTGATGATAAAATCCTAATACTAGTCTTAAGTCTTATGAGATTTGTGAACTTTAGGAAAAAGAATCATCAATGACCTAATTTGGAGCGAGATCATCATTCTTGTTAATTTCATTGCAAATTAGGGTTTAAATAATTGATGACTCTCTTTGCTAAAGGCTAGATCCGAATGATGATCAATGAAGAGATAAGGAATAGAGAAGGAGAAACCCTAGTTTCCTTAATAGATTCCTAATCTTCATTCATCACCATCGTCTTAGCTACAATTCATCATTAGATAAGATAATTCATTGTTAGATTCATCATTGCTACTAATTCAATCGAATCCTACAAGCTATTTTTCATATTCTTGATAATTCAAATTGATATTGGACACTTTCTTTATTTCTAATTCTCGAATATGTTCTTGATTTTCTTGAATTGACAACTCAATTAAATCTCGAATTACTTTCTTGAATTTTCTTTTATATTTTCTTTCAATTCATCTAAAGCAAGATTGAACAAATCCTCACATCTCAGTGGACGATTCGTATTCATTAACAAGCTACATCGACACCGTTAATTGATTGCGGTTATAAATTCTTTGGTTGTGATTACATTTCAAAACACGATCCGAAATTTTAGATCAATCACATACTATCATTTCAAGTAAGACCGTTCTACCTGTATCGGTGTTCCTTCAATTATCATAATTGCCTACCTGCAATTACAATAATTGCCTTGAGGGCACTATATCCAACAATTTTCCACTTGCAGTTAAGACCAATTATTACGGTATTGCATACCCACAGATCGTGTGCTACCGAATACCCAACTTCTCTACTAATCAGTTTCGCAAAGCTCATTTAAGAAACATCCATGTTCGAGAAACAGTCTCAGTAAGTGGATCTGCTACAATGTCCTAACTTTATCTCTCTATATCTCAACTTCACAGAGATCAACAATCTCTCGATCGGAACGATACCCGCATCAAGAATTTGTCTGGATACTTGATGGGCCAAGTTCATAAATGAACAATTTTATCCAACAATTTTCTTGGGCTGTATCCTCCGTTGAGTCATAACCATAATTCTGCACCATGCCTACCTCAGTATCCCTATTGGAACCATATCCAATATACCGCTCCGCAGAAGAGGGTAAACTCAAAACTCCGACGGTATCTCTATCATCCAAGTCACCTGGGAAGCTAGAACTGGTAACCGCATCCTATAGGAGGCTGCCATTACCACATACCAAGAATATCCTCTTATGTTCTTCACTACTTCCCTTTGTTTCTCTATGATTGGATTAATATCTGCTTACTTCAGCTAGTTCAAAATCAATATCTGGTATGGTACATGACATTGTATGATTGACTCGATTGCCTAAGTAAGTGATATGTTATTCAAGCGAGTCCCTCTCCTTATCAGTCTAGAAGACATATCTTTAGAGGGGGTGACTCCTTCACCTGCGGATACACTACCACGTCAGGAGTCATCCATTCTAAACTATTTTAGAATAGTGTCTAAGTGCCCTAATTGGGACACTTCCGAAATCTAGATCTATCGATATAGATCTAGTTACCAGAATCCCTAATATCTCAGAAAGGGAAAAAGCAACTTCTGGTTTGGTACATGACATCACATGATTGACTCAATTGTCTAAGCAATGCAAATTCCTCTCCTCATCAGTTTAGAAGACATCTTTTTAGAGAGGGCGACTCCATCACCTGCGGGTACACCACCACGCCAGGAGTTGTCTATTCTAAAAAAGTTTTAGAATGGTGTCTAAGTACCCGGATTAGGACACTTTGTTAGTGTTTATGCCCTAGAAGGCCATTACTGTATCATACTAGCTTGTATATTACTTAATGGAAGCTTGGGATATTCACATGTATATAACAGTCTTGCTAAACATGGTAGTATGCTACTTGGTTTTTCTATCTTAATATGTGAGTATACGTATTGATAGAGCTCTTAGGATCTTGCTTGGCTACCAGCGTTGTGATGGCAGTCACACTAGTGGGGGCTGGGTAGTCTACAAGCACATCCTTATTCAGGTCCCTGGTCATTGGATTATCGAGACAGAGCATCGATACTCCGGAGTAGACTAGTGTGTACGCTTCTCATCCCAGTTGGGGAGATGGTCTGTCCCACAGCCATCAGTACGTCGTACTGGAGATAGTATACAGGTGCTCGTTAGGTTACGGGTACACCGGACAGGACTCACAGGGAACTGTTGGTTGGTTTGATACCAGTCGTCAGTGAACAGTTCCCAGGTGACATGAGTACAGCGTAGTCCGCAGACTTGACACTGCTACTTCGCCTCGAGTGTGTCCCACTGTTCTTAGATTGCTACCCTACCACGGCTCAAAGGAGTCGTGCAAACAGGTAGCAGTTGGGTGCAGTCCCGAGCACTTGGAGGCAGTGGCGGTTAGACAGGATTCGTCCCTCCCGGTATTGGGAGTAGATATCGTGCTGTGTCAGAGAGCCATTACGCAAAGTCCCTGGCCAGGGCAAGCGAGATTTGCTGGTAGGTTCCAGCAGTTTCTCAGGGTGTAATGGGCTTCACTCCGACACGACTTATACCGCTATTAGGGGACTGATGCTTGCCGCCCCCCTAGGCCCGATATGCGATAGTCATGGACGAACGGACCGGACTGTATGGAGATTGTCACATCAGACTCAGTAGGAGTTCGGATGGGTTTACTCATCGGCCTTCTTATCGACAACTACCTGGAGACCGTTACGTACAGCTAGTGCCGCTTGCGGTCTGTGGTTAAACCCACTGCCAGCGTAGTAGTCGAGTCTCTAGAGTCCCACACAGAGAGTTTCCTACTCCAGGCGAAACGATATAGAGGTTGCATGGTTTTGCGATAAAGGGTTCGGACGCATACGTGCGTTTACGCGCGTACGACTTTCGGACAGATTTTACCAGTCGGCTTTGGTTTAAGCCAGTTACTGGTATTCGGTTATTGGATTTTTACAGTCTAAAGTTTTTCCGTATTTTTTACGGATCGGAGGGGCGTTCTCGTAATTACTCGAGAAGCTTCTAGAAGATGTGACTAAGGAGGTTTGTTTTGGAAAGAGAGTGAGTCATAGTGGTGATTCATTCACTTCATTAATGCACATTTATTGCTTAATGACTCATGTTAATGAATCATCACAAGATATTTTGTGAAGCATGCTTATTCATTTCCTTTATTGATTTATTGAAAATAAGAATGCTTCATAATATTATGATACACTCTCTCTCTTCTCTCATTATCATATCACACATTCTCTCTCCTCAAGCTCTCATCTTCAAACCCTAATCCTTAATCCTCATGTGTTGAGATCAAAGGATTAGTTAGACTAAACAATCCATAACCTTCACTCTTTATCATCCTATCATCTTTGATTAGCAATCAAAGTTGATTAGTTACCTCAAGTTAGAGGTTTAGCTTGGAGTTTCGCTCTCGGGTGGATCGTCTACTACCTAGAGAAGGCCGAGGAGAACCAAGGAGGACATAAAGAAGAAGGACCGGTTCATTAGGTATAATCCCTAATCACTTATGTAAAGAAACTCATAGAATACGGTTTTTAGGGTTTAGCTTCGATTCAAGCGGTTAGTCGATGTTCGTTGTTTAAACTTGATAAGTTTTTTTTAAATTCCGCCTCCCCATAAGTACTGGGGTGTACTACATCGACTTACAGTGGTATCAGAGCCTCGCTAAACACTAAATAACTTAATCGCAAATTTGTACGAATTTCGAACGAAAAAACGAACCCGGAAAACCCTAGTTCTGTTAAGTTTCTGTCGAAGTGAAAATGAAGTCCTAAAATTTTTCTGGAGTGTTCAGAGAGCTTGACATGATCACAGGAGAACACCCAAGAAATTCGAGCCCATGATTCGACTGTAGCGCCGCGGAAGCGCCGCGGATCCCACCGATCCGCCGCGCTTCCGCGGCCGAGTTGCCGAGTCATGAGCTCAATCTTTTTGGGTGGGTCCCCTGTGATATTTGGGGTTTTCTGGAATATTTAATTATTGCTCAGGTCACTGTTTAACAGAGCAGATTTTGGAGCAATTTTGAAGTTGTTTATTCGATCGAAAAATACAGTATTTGCGTATTGGATTATATCTGTGATTGTTTGATGTGTTCGTAAACCTCCCCCAACTGCTAGTATGTCGGTTGGCAGGGGGTTGCACATTTCTGAAATGGTTATATCTGTTTGTGCATATAAACTGTATTGGACTGTTGTGGTGTATAGCCGGGGTTAACAATGGTTTATTGATTTATTCATTTGTTGTAAATGTAATTTGTTGTAATATTATTTTCGCGGGGCACTTCCAGGTTGCGGTTGTAGCCACCGTTGTATTATTTCATTTTACTGTTTTTGCTCCTAGGACTGACCCAAGGTGGGGTACACAGACTGCCGGGTGGGTAGTTTGCCGTACCCGTAGGGGTCGAGGGTGGGGTAAACGGCTATTCATCACAACTGTGTAATCTATCTTTTCTTGCAGGCTCAAAAGAAATACAGATTGCTTGCAAATCCAATATTGTTTATCTGTGTTCTGGAATGAATATCATTGCGTCAGACGAATGTAAAATATCTATATTTATTATAGCTATTTAGACGTCACTTATGTTTTACACCCGCGCTAGCCCAGCCCCCGCTCTGTCGTTAGTTAAGTAACCTAACGGGTGATGACGGGACCCCGTGGCGAATGCGGATGGCATAAGAGGACGTTATATTTTCGTTGTTTTCTGCAATGATAGGTTAATGATGGGACGCATTATCTATAATGCAAAGTAAAACAAACCAAAGTTTAAATCGTTGGAACAATTTAAAAGAAACCACTCGGTTATTTTTAAAACAGATATTTTTAAATGCGGAGATTTAACCACTCCTTTTAAAAGCTATCAGGTTCCTTCGGTTATATCAAGTTCACTACGTTCACGGTTTCGCCAAAACCAGTCGTAGCCCTCCGTCATTTCTTATGGATGGTCAGTAGTATTCAAGCTATGCTTGTTGGCATACGTCAAGGCATAGTGTTTGGTAGCTGCTGGGGTATTCATTTGTTGCATAGATAGATGTGTTGGTTTGGGACAGTCGCATTACCTTGTTGGCATACGTCAAGGGTATATACGGGTGGGTTCAAATTAACAAGATAATGATGGGCAGAACTTGACATGTGACTTATGATTTGTTGGCATACGTCAAGGTCATAAGAGCATGGGGCAAAAACTTATATCGGGAATTTCTAAAGAAACTGAAATTTGCAAAGAGATGCATACCATTTGGAGTTTGATGAATGTTGGTAGGATTCCTTCAACATTATCATACGATGATATTTGGATCCCGATCCTACTGTGAGTATATGCTACTTATCAGGATATTCGTCGCTTAACGATCAATGCTATAAACCTAGTAGGTGTCCAGAAAAGTGTCAGCGGGGTTACGCCCCCAGAGAAAAGAGGTTATTTAATTAAGGAACTTCGCGAAAGCGTTGGAAAACCTCCCTCGAAGTATCGACACCGGCCTGGCTGAACGGTTAAGCAAGTATTGTACGGTGGGAATAGTCTTGGCTAATTCTTCTTTTATGGTTTGAGGAAGGATTCGAGAAACAGTGGGAGCCATCCAGTTTAGATAAACTAAAAACCACTCTAAACTTGCAAGAGCATCATGCTAAAGAGTTTTCTTCTCTCTCTCCTAATTGCAGCGACCCTGAAAATGACTGGACTTAAGTTACTTTTAGAGAAAAATATACTGACGGGGCCAAACTATAAAGATTGGCTGCGGAATGTCAAGATGGCTTTGACCTATGACAAACTGGGGTACGTCCTCACCGCTACAGCACCTGCTGCCCTTGGTCCCAAATCCAGCAATGCGGATAAGGAAATCCGTAAAACCTGGGATTTAGATTGCGCGAGAGCCAAGTGCATCGTGCTTGCCTCGATGAATAATGAACATCAGAGGAGGCACGAGGATATGTCCTTAGATGGCATATTTCTCCATACAAAGGAACTTTATGGAGAGCAATCTCGTATAGCAAGATACGAGACCTCTAAGAAATTATTTCGAGCGAGGTTGGCTGTCGGGTCATCGGTAGGTGAACATGTCCTACAGATGATCGGCTATATAGAAGAGCTCGCGGACCTTGGGACGACTTTGGATAATGAGCTCTATACAGACCTTGTTCTCCAGTCCCTTCCTCCCACCTACGCCCAGTTTATCCTCAACTTCAATCTTCAAGGAAAAGAAGTTGAACTTGCGGAACTCCTGAACATGTTAAGGAGTGCAGAGGGCACCTTGCATAAGGCAAGGGAAACACCCGCTATGTTTGTTGGCGGTTCATCTTCTTCCAGGTCCAAGGCTAGGGCCAAAGGAAGGAAGAAGAAGGCCGCACCCAGACCTAGAGGAGGTGTTAGTAAGGTGGGAAAGAAGGGAAAGAAAAAGTTTACAGCACCGGTAGTTGGCCTGGATGAGTGCTTCCATTGTCACAGGAAAGGGCACTGGAAGAAGGATTGCAAGGCGTGGAACGCCAAGAACCAGGAACCGAAGCAAGCTGTGGCTTCGACTTCAGGTGTGTTTGTAATTGAGAATTGTCTGTCGATCAACTCTACTTCCTGGGTATTAGATACCGGGTCAGGATCTCATATTTGCAATTCATTGCAGGCACTGAGAAACCGTAGAGTGCTGAAGGAAGGTGATATGATCCTCAGGGTTGCTAACGGAGCTAGCGTGGGAGCTGCGTCCGTCGGGGATTATCACCTAGGATTGACGAGTGGACACATTTTGGTTTTACATAACTGTTATTTTGTACCCAGCTTAACGTGTAATATCATATCAGTTTCCTTGTTATCAAATAAAGGTTATGATTTCACGTTTGTAAGAGATGTTGTCAACATCCACCTTAATCATGGTTTGATTGGGTCAGGTACTCTAAATAACGGCATATATGTGTTAAACCAACTCCAAATTTTCAATGTCCAGAACACACTAAAAAGAAAGTCTCCAGATTTAAATAAAGCTTTCTTATGGCATTGTAGACTGGGTCACATCAATGAGAGAAGGTTGACTAAGTTGCATAGAGAAGGATATTTGGACACGTTCGAATATCAAACTTATGACACTTGTCAATCTTGTCTCAAAGGAAAGATGACAAAGACTCCATTCACTGGACAAGGAGTAAGAGCGAGCGAGCTCTTAGGACTCATACACAGCGATGTATGCGGTCCAATGTCTACACATGCAAGAGGTGGTTTTTCCTATTTCATTACTTTCACGGATGATTTCTCTAGGTTTGGACATGTCTTCTTAATGAAGCATAAATCCGAAGCCTTTGAGAAATTCCTGGAATACAAGAGTGAAGCGGAAAACCAAACAGGCAAAAGTATTAAGTCACTGAGATCTGATCGAGGTGGGGAATACTTAAGTGCCGAGTTCCTAGGTTACCTAAAAGAGAAAGGAATTCTCTCTCAGCTTACTCCTCCATACACTCCACAGCACAACGGTGTATCGGAGAGACGGAATCGAACCCTATTGGATATGGTACGATACATGATGAGTAATGCTGAGTTACCGCGATCTTTCTGGGGGTATGCGCTAGAATCAGCGATACATCTTTTGAACAGAGTTCCAACCAAAACTGTGCCTACCACACCATATCAGATGTGGAGTGGGAAGAAACCCTATCTTCAGTACCTGAAGACGTGGGGATGTCCAGCTTTTGTAAAAAAGCAGCATCCGGACAAGCTCGAGGCACGCTCAGTAGAGTGTAAGTTTGTGGGATATCCAAAGAACTCTACAGGATATTGCTTCTATTACGCAGAGGAACAAAAGGTTTTTGTTTCTCGTCATGCCCGCTTCTTAGAAACTGAATTTTTGGAAAATCAGAAGAGTGGGAGCGAAATAGAACTGGAAGAAATTCCAGAACCACAAGCAGCTACTGAAAGTTTGGTAGAACCAGAGGTTCAAGAAGAACAGAACATTCCCGCACCCCTCCGCAGGAGTAGTAGGCCGTCTCGTCCGCCTGAGAGATACTACGGTTTTCTCATAGATGGGGATAGAGAGGATTGCATCATAGATGATGATGAACCTACTGACTTCAGGCAGGCCATCCAGAGCGGCGACTCGGTACGATGGCTAGATGCAATGCGGACCGAAATGGAGTCCATGTACACCAACAAAGTATGGACTTTGGACTTTGCTCCAGATGGGGTAAAACCCATAGGATGCAAATGGATCTTCAAGAAAAAGATTGGTGTAGATGGACAGGTGGAAACCTATAAGGCTAGACTTGTTGCAAAGGGTTTTCGTCAAAGACCTGGTTTGGACTATGACGAAACCTTTTCTCCAGTGGCTATGCTCAAATCCATTCGGGTCCTTCTTGCTATTGCTGCCTTCCATGATTATGAAATCTGGCAGATGGACGTAAAGACGGCTTTTCTGAATGGAAATTTAGAAGAGAGCGTCTATATGGATCAGCCAGAGGGTTTCAATCAGAGTGGGAGCAGCGGGAAAGTGTGCAAGCTGCTTAAGTCTATTTATGGACTAAAGCAGGCATCGCGGAGTTGGAACATCTGTTTTGATGAGACAGTCAAAGAATATGACTTTATCAAAAATCCAGATGAACCGTGCATATATAGTAAAGTTGTGGCCAGAAGTGTCGTATTCCTCGTCTTGTACGTGGATGACATTCTATTGATAGGAAATGACATTCCTATGCTACAATCTGTCAAAGGATTCTTGTCACACAGGTTCTCCATGAAAGACCTGGGTGATGCCTCTTACATTCTGGGGATCCGGATCTATCGTGATAGATCCAAGAGGATGTTGGGACTTTCGCAGTCCAGGTATATCGACACTGTACTGAAAAGATTCAGTATGGAAGATTCTAAGCGCGGTAATCTACCGGCTTGTCACGGAATCACCCTCTCCAAAGAGATGTCTCCCAAGACTGATTTGGAAAGGGAACGCATGTCTATTATACCCTACGCTTCAGAGGTAGGCTCTATAATGTATGCGATGTTGTGTACCAGACCAGATGTAGCTTACGCACTGAGCGTGGTAAGCCGGTATCAGTCAGACCCAGGGGAGAAACACTGGATAGCAGTAAAGAACATTCTCAAGTACCTGAGGAGGACTAAGGAGATGTTCTTGGTTTACGGCAGAAAAGACCTCAGGTTGGAGGCCTTTGCTGATTCCGGCTTCCAGAGTGATAAGGACGATTCCAAGTCCATGTCGGGTTATGTCTTTACCCTCAATGGAGGGGCGGTGTGCTGGAAGAGCTCCAAGCAGGACACCGTTGCTGACTCGACGATGGAAGCGGAGTATATAGCTGCTTGCGATGCCGCAAAAGAAGCAGTCTGGATGAAGAAGTTCCTAACAGAACTTCAGGTGGTTCCTACCATAGTTGATCCAATACCTCTGTATTGCGACAACAACGGAGCTATAGCTTTAGCGAAGGAACCAAGGTCCCATCAGAAGTCCAGACACATCTTGAGGCGGTATCACCTGATCAGGGAGATCATTGATCGTCAGGAGATCGAGGTTCGGAGAGTTGCTTCAGAAGAGAACATTGCTGATCCATTCACGAAGGCCCTTCCTCAGATTCAGTTCGAGAGGCTACTCGAGATCATTGGTCTGCGATATGCCAGTACATGGCCCTAGTGCAAGTGGGAGATTGTTAGTGTTTATGCCCTAGAAGGCCATTACTGTATCATACTAGCTTGTATATTACTTAATGGAAGCTTGGGATATTCACATGTATATAACAGTCTTGCTAAACAT
Source organism: Agapanthus africanus (assembly GCA_030015575.1). Taxonomy (NCBI): domain Eukaryota; kingdom Viridiplantae; phylum Streptophyta; class Magnoliopsida; order Asparagales; family Amaryllidaceae; genus Agapanthus; species Agapanthus africanus. The sequence continues at coordinate 599,429,195 of JASDDO010000014.1, forward strand.
GGTAGTATGCTACTTGGTTTTTCTATCTTAATATGTGAGTATACGTATTGATAGAGCTCTTAGGATCTTGCTTGGCTACCAGCGTTGTGATGGCAGTCACACTAGTGGGGGCTGGGTAGTCTACAAGCACATCCTTATTCAGGTCCCTGGTCGTTGGATTATCGAGACAGAGCATCGATACTCCGGAGTAGACTAGTGTGTACGCTTCTCATCCCAGTTGGGGAGATGGTCTGTCCCACAGCCATCAGTACGTCGTACTGGAGATAGTATACAGGTGCTCGTTAGGTTACGGGTACACCGGACAGGACTCACAGGGAACTGTTGGTTGGTTTGATACCAGTCGTCAGTGAACAGTTCCCAGGTGACATGAGTACAGCGTAGTCCGCAGACTTGACACTGCTACTTCGCCTCGAGTGTGTCCCACTGTTCTTAGATTGCTACCCTACCACGGCTCAAAGGAGTCGTGCAAACAGGTAGCAGTTGGGTGCAGTCCCGAGCACTTGGAGGCAGTGGCGGTTAGACAGGATTCGTCCCTCCCGGTATTGGGAGTAGATATCGTGCTGTGTCAGAGAGCCATTACGCAAAGTCCCTGGCCAGGGCAAGCGAGATTTGCTGGTAGGTTCCAGCAGTTTCTCAGGGTGTAATGGGCTTCACTCCGACACGACTTATACCGCTATTAGGGGACTGACGCTTGCCGCCCCCTAGGCCCGATATGCGATAGTCATGGACGAACGGACCGGACTGTATGGAGATTGTCACATCAGACTCAGTAGGAGTTCGGATGGGTTTACTCATCGGCCTTCTTATCGACAACTACCTGGGGACCGTTACGTACAGCTAGTGCCGCTTGCGGTCTGTGGTTAAACCCACTGCCAGCATAGTAGTCGAGTCTCTAGAGTCCCACACAGAGAGTTTCCTACTCCAGGCGAAACGATATAGAGGTTGCATGGTTTTGCGACAAAGGGTTCGGACGCATACGTGCGTTTACGCGCGTACGACTTTCGGACAGATTTTACCAGTCGGCTTTGGTTTAAGCCAGTTACTGGTATTCGGTTATTGGATTTTTACAGTCTAAAGTTTTTCCGTATTTTTTACGGATCGGAGGGGCGTTCTCGTAATTACTCGAGAAGCTTCTAGAAGATGTGACTAAGGAGGTTTGTTTTGGAAAGAGAGTGAGTCATAGTGGTGATTCATTCACTTCATTAATGCACATTTATTGCTTAATGACTCATGTTAATGAATCATCACAAGATATTTTGTGAAGCATGCTTATTCATTTCCTTTATTGATTTATTGAAAATAAGAATGCTTCATAATATTATGATACACTCTCTCTCTTCTCTCATTATCATATCACACATTCTCTCTCCTCAAGCTCTCATCTTCAAACCCTAATCCTTAATCCTCATGTGTTGAGATCAAAGGATTAGTTAGACTAAACAATCCATAACCTTCACTCTTTATCATCCTATCATCTTTGATTAGCAATCAAAGTTGATTAGTTACCTCAAGTTAGAGGTTTAGCTTGGAGTTTCGCTCTCGGGTGGATCGTCTACTACCTAGAGAAGGCCGAGGAGAACCAAGGAGGACATAAAGAAGAAGGACCGGTTCATTAGGTATAATCCCTAATCACTTATGTAAAGAAACTCATAGAATACGGTTTTTAGGGTTTAGCTTCGATTCAAGCGGTTAGTCGATGTTCGTTGTTTAAACTTGATAAGTTTTTTTTAAATTCCGCCTCCCCATAAGTACTGGGGTGTACTACATCGACTTACACACTTCCCAGATATAGATCTAAAACCATAGATCTAGTCATCAGAATTCTTCATATCTTATCCAGACTTATATGGAGAAATATCCGTGACAACTAAAGTTTGACCGATTGTAATATAGGAACATCACTTCCTATCAGGAGTCTGTCATCCAAATCTCATGACATAACTCACTATATCTTTCTTACTAGATTCATCTGTTGTTTTGATGAAGTCAATCACCTTGACTGTCACATCAAAATAAACGATCTGTCTCTGCTATGCATGCTTTAGTCTACGAATAGACATAAGAAGCTTGCACACCTTCCGCTGCTCCCACTGACACGATAACCCTCTGGCAGAGTCATATACACGTGCAATTCTAACTTCCTATTTAGAAAGCCGTTATAGTCATCTACTTGCCAGATCTTATAGTCATGAATAGAAGCAGTGCCAAGTTATATCCGTATGGACTTTAGCGTAGAACTAAAGTAAAAGTCTCATCATAATCCACACCGGGTATTTGATGAAAATCTTTACAAAAAGTCTATCTTTATTAGGTTAATACATTTCCACCTGCACAGATCTCGAAAGATCTACTTGTTCTTAATGGGTTTTACCCCTTCAGGGGCATCCAGCAAATTCTATAATTTGCTGAAGTGAGTGGAGTCCAAATTGGATATAAAGCATTCAACCATCATCCGAAAGTCACCACTTCTCATGGCCTGCTGATAACTAATAGGGCCATCATCACCATGATGATGACCTCCCTTTCACCATATATGAGGAAACCGATGTATCTCTCGGTTGGCCGAGATTACCTACTAAATCTGCGGAGCGGCTAAGGTTTGTTGAGTCCAATTGAATTCTCAGGTTCTACTAAATTTTCAGTAACTGTTTGTGGTTCTAGAATCATTTCCAGTTCTACCATACTCCTGCTAGTTTCTTTTGCAAAAAATATTCCTTTTATAAAAAAGGTGGCGGGTCAAGAACATACCAATTTTTTATCTTGAAAATGGTAGAAGCAAAGCTCTAGCAAATGCTTAGGATAATCCAACAACTACCATTACCGAAGCGTGTCTTGAGTTTGTCCGTATTCTGCTTTTAAACAGAAATCGAATAACTCTATATCTTAACAATCTCGAGATAGGCAACCAATCTATGTCCATATATAATCAAAGGCACTAATTTAGATGGAACATGATTCAAATGTTATGCAACTATTTCCAATGCATGTCACCTAAATAGAAAAATGTTTTACAACATTACTCACTAAGGAGCGCACCCACAGATGAGTAATCTATAAGAGAATCAAGTTCTCAATATTACTATAATGGAATTCCTAGCATAAGTATCTACATTGTTTATCACTTTGAAGAATCCTGTTACTTCCAACTTATGGTTCTCTACTTTATTCTTATACTTATAAACTTCTCAAAATCTTTGGACCTTACAATTAACGAATACGTGTCTAAAACTAGAGAACTTATAGGTAAATCTGAATGAAGTAAGAGTACCAAACCCTTGTCCTTAAGGACACCGGACAACATACATTACTATGTATAATTCCCAAGAGTGTACTAACTCAAAATCCATGTGTCGTAAGTTGAAAACTGTATTCTAGTTAAGAATATCTACAACGTTATTCAATACACCTTACAATATCCTCAACTGATAAAGGTAAATGTTTAGAACACAATTTTCAAAATTTATATCTCACTTTGTAAAATAAAGATACAGATATATCATTTTAAAAATTAGTGTATAACAATGCTTATTCAAAACCAAATATTTGTCATTAAGCAAAACCAGGAAATTTAATCCAACAACACTAATTGCTACGAATTCCGATATTGAGGATCAAATCGCCCATTTCCTAATATTCTACTCCTTCTCAGTATCCGTAATGCCCTATAGATGTGAGATCCAAATCTGGTAAATATATACCCTGCAATCAGAATTAATTGGGAAAACAGTTTTCAGTAACAACTATACAGAAAAACTGAAACATGAAAATGTTTCTAGGGGTGGCCGGATATTCCTAGTAATGCCTTTTCCATTATCCAGATTCATGACAGTAGTTGCAATTTCTATTGCCCTCACTTCAATCCCTTTCTATGTCTCTACATCTTACCTTCTGTATACTGCACTTAGGCTAATTAGTTTTCTTCCTTCTCTACTTTTCGGCACTAGCCTAAGATTTGGAAGAAAACTATCCAATAAGCGTAATATGCGTACTCTCTTAATACAAGGAACTCTCGTAACCTGAGAGAAGATAAAGGGAAGAGACAACCGAATAATTCTATTCAATTTCTCCAGAATCAGTGACCATCTTCGACTGAAATAATTTCTTCGAGTTCGTATGTAACTATAAGATGGCCTTCCCAAGCAATATAGATCTCTGTATTGATACAGAGTGTTCTAGAGAAAGCAAAGGGATAGTAAGAGCGGTAAGGACATATACGACTTTGTCGTGAGTCATGACAATCCAAAGCTAGAGTCTGTAAGAAAGTTCGGTTAACATTGTTAGTTATGTATATGCCCTAGAGGCTATTGTTGTACATATGATGTATATTATGATGGATGCTTGGATATATACGGAGAGGACTTTCTTGCTCGTCATGATAGTATGCTATTTGGTTTCACTTTATCTTAACATGTTGACTTGTATTGGTTTACTGTCTTTCTCTCACATGTTGATAAAGCCCTTAGGATCTGTACTCGACTACTGGGATTATGATGAGATCATACTAGTGGGGCCATGGTAGTCGATGAGTACATCCTATAAATGTTCCTAGTCGAGGGTATATCGAGATAGGGCATCGATACACCAGAGTAGACTAGCGTATACGCATCTTGACCCATATGATGGGCGATGGATGATCCCATATCCATCGGTGTTTGACATCAAGGATGGTGTACGGGTGCTCAGTGGAGACTGGGTACACTGGACGGACTCGCCGAGAACTCCCAGATGGTGATATACCATACGTCAGATGGCAGTTCTCCGGTGACACTGGTACAGGGTAGTTTGTAGACCCGAGATCATCATAGAGTCTTGTGTGATTCCTACTGTACTTTGATTTCTACCTTACCACGTACACGAGGGCGTGCAAAACGGTGGCTTTTGGGTACAGTCCCGAATCACATGGAGGCAATGAGCGATAGGAGGGGATTCGTCTCTCCCGGTATTGGGAGTTGATGTTGTGCTCTGTTCGATTGGCTATAACTGGAAGTCCCTGGCCAGGGCTGATAAAGAGATATACTGGTAAGTGTTACCAGTAGTTTCTCGACCCGTTATGAGCCACACATCGACACGACTTATCGATTACTGGGGTCTGACGTTTACCACCCTTAGACTTGATATGCGACATATCAGACGAACAGACCGGACTGTACGGGAGTGTTACTGATTGGATTCACAGGAGAACGCACAGGCTAGCTTGTTGATCTTCTGATCGCTCAATACCTGGGTGGCTGTTACGTTTAGCTGACCGCTTGCAGCTTATGGGTGTTTGATATGATCATCACCTGCTACCGGCGTATTGACGATTCTTTAGAGTCCCATACAGAGGTTTCTTGGCTCAGGCGAAACGGAGTAGAGGCACATATGTAATATGTGCAGGACCGAGAATAATGCGATATGAGATACCGTATTATATTCTCGCGATATTTAGATATGAACCGGGTCATCGGATCAAGTGTTGATTCGATGAATCGGTACATGATATATTAGTCGGTAATATTCGATATAGCCGGATCGTCGGATCAAGTGTTGATTCGATGATTTAATGTATAATAATATATATGATATATTGTATTACATTATCTAATATTGGCTCGCTTTATTATTTCATTTTCTCACTGGATGATACATTGATATATATGCGATATATGTTAATTGTATTATTTTCTTTTGTTGCAAATATATAATATATATGTGATATATATTATTGTGACATGATATGATTTATTATTAAACATGTTTAAGGATGATTAAATGGGATTAGGGTTTGATCAGGGTTAGCTTCTTCTTGTACATTCTAGAAGTTTTTCCTTTTTGTCTTGGTTAAGATATTATGGTTGATATTTTTCCATGACTCATTTCTAACCTAACCAAACCCTAACTCTAGTTTATTCTCTACAAACTCTTAGCCTATCATCCTTGACTATGGTTGATATATCAATCATATAGATTTTTTTTCTATTCATCACAAAAGAAATTATTTTTTCATTATCATCTTCTTCTCTCTTGATTTTGAGCTCACTAGAAATTCCATTTGTGATGATAAATTGTGAAAAAGTGAATTAAAAAGAAAGCATCAATACTACTCCCTCATCCTCATCTCATCTAGCCCATGAGATTAGGGTGTTCATCTCTTTAGAGTGAGAAAACTTGAGTTATTGCAACTTCGACGTAGATCATCGGAGATTCAGAACACTTCAAGCTAGCATGGATCGTTCGAGTCGTGGAGCCTCTCTTGAGTCCGGGAGATCGTGGATCGCGGCAAAGGGACTTCTACTCGGAGCTTGTGAAGCAAAGGAGCGGACTACAAAGGTTGTAATCCCTCACACTTACCTAAAAAGATGTTATCTTTTATGCTAAACCCTAATAATCTAGCAAAGATCCTGTCTTTGGGTTGTACGGCATATGTAAAATTTTATTCGTGCATGTTTGATGCTTTATGAACCTTCACAAGTATGCCTAGGAACCCTACAGTGGTATCAGAGCCTAGCTAGAGCATTAGGCGATGTGTTTACGAAGTTAAAACTCCGATCGAACCCGAACCGACAAATTTAACCCCCTCTCTGGAAATTTTTCAAAATCTGGGATTTTTCTGAATTAAAAATACCTGAAAAATACAGCAGGGAAAAATAAGAAATTCGGTGAAAAAATAATCCCCTGATCCGTACAAACTGCCGCGGAACCGCGGCCGTACCTTTCTTGGGCCGCGGAACCGCGGCAGTATGAAAAGATCAAGGACTCATTTTTGCACAGTAATTAATATTTCTGTGATATATATTTTATGGGTATTTTTATTCTGACTCAAGTGTTGAGTATTCTGGGGTTTGTTTTGTAGTAGTAGATTCGATCGGAATATTTAAATTCGTTTTTATTTCCGGATATTTAGAAACTGTTAAACTATTTGAACGGATATCATTAACTCACTGTTTCCCGGCACGGCAAACTTTCAAGTGTTGAATTTTTATCGGGTTTAAATCTTTCGGAAAAATTGTACAAGTTAAGCGGTGGACCCTCTAGAAGACAACAAACCTTAACTCGATTATGTGACCGTCTTGAACTGCCTTTTGAACCTTCGGGTTTGGGGCAGTACGGCGTGCCACATGTGAGGCGTTGGCTTGACCCTTCTACGGCTGGATCACTGGTACTATGACATATTCTGGGATTATTTGAACTCCGCTCAAGTGTTGAGCACTTTGGGAAATTTTGGGTATTTGATTATCTGTTCAAAAAGTTTAATACTGTCTATTTATCTGGAATGTGATACAATATGTGGAATTCATTGTGTTAGGCATAAAATGCGAAGTATGTGATATTTCGGATTTACAATGTCTAAAGTGTTTGTGGATTCCAAATATTGTAGTTTTACAATTTCTTTTCTGTGACCGTAAGTGTAGTATGTAGTTGTATTGCCGGTTTTCGTTGCTATACATCGACGACGATCGGTGTATGCATACTTACTTATGTTGATGATATGAGATATTATGTGTTGTTGAGATATGATGTGCAGGATTGTCGCGATTGAATAGCCGGGGGTTTTATGTGAGATGAGAGTTTTATATTTTCATTCATGTAAATTCAATTATAATGTAATATTCTTTTATTTGGGGCACTTCCGGGTTGAGGTTGATGTCACCAGTGTTGTATATTATTTACTTTTCCGCATTAGGTAGGACCCAAGGTGGGGAGCACAGGTGACCGGGTTCTGGGGTTCAGTGGGAGGCCATCTCGAGGAGTCGAGACCGAGTCTCCTAAACTACAGAATTGGTAGGGTCGCTTGCTGCTCTTGTAGGGGTCCAGGGTGTGGGCTTGGCTATTCATTGCGACTGTGGAATCCGTATTTTCTATTATTGGCTAAGTACTAAATACGGACGTCCTAGTATATCCCACATTATATCCATGTTTCTGCTGCGATATCTGTGATGTGATCATTTGATATGTTGTGATGGATACAGTATATAGTATATATGATATATTATATAGATGTTACTTATGTTTTACACCCGCACTAGCCCTGCCCTGCTATGTCGTTAGTTACCTAACCTAACGGTGCACGAGGGGACATCGAGGCGAATGCGGATGACATAAGTGTACGTCGTATTTATCTATGATGCTTAGGAAGCATAAGCTGATGGGATTTTTATTAATGAGATTAATAAAAAGAAAAAGAAACCTAAAAGATGTTGTAGAATCAAAACTTTATTAAAAGGGTAGCTACAGTTTTGCTTTGCACAGTGATATATATGATATATCCTGCACCTTATTCGATGGGGAAAGAGCCGAGATCCCTTCACCGGGAGTGACCTCTTTAGCGAAACTGGCAGATGCTACAAAACTCGGTTTGTCTTTTGAATGGTTTTAGTGTTTTGCTTTACACAGCGGTATATATGATATATCCTGCACCTTATTCAATGAGGAAAGGGCCGACGATCCCTTCACCGGGAGTGACCCCTTTAGCAAAACTAAGAAAAGCCTAAAAAACACTCATTTTCAAAAACACATGATTCTAAGACGATATCAAGTTCATTACGCTCAGGGTTTTTCTGAAAACTTGCGTAGCCCTCCGTCATTTCAGATAAATACTACTTAGTATTCGTGCTACGGTAGTTTGGCCTTCGTCAAGGCGTAGTGTACGGTAGCTAACTAGTACTTATCTGCTAGCATACGATGCGATTGGATTAGGGTATTCGTACGGCGTAGTTTGGCCTTCGTCAAGGGTCGTACGGGTAGGTTTAATTCAATCAAGAAATGAACGGGTTGAACTTGACTAGCGCCCTATGGGTAGTTTGGTCTTCGTCAAGGTCATGGGACGCTAGGGGTAAAAATATTATTGGGAATTTCAAGTGTTGAAATTTGCAATAAGATTGCATACCTTCTATGAGATAGTTGGATCCCGATACCCACTGCGAGTAAGTGTTACTCCTGGGAGAGTTTTGCACAGGACAATTAGTCATTCAAGTAGGTGTCTAGAAAAGTGTTAAAGGGGTTACGCCTCTGTGAAAACGAGGTTTACTTTAATTAGGTCCGTACGAAAGCACGGGGAACCTCCCTCAAAGTACCGACACTGATCTGGCTGAAAGATTGACGAAATTGTAGGGTGTAATTAATCCCGGCTAATCTCACCTTTTAGGGTTTGAAGGTAGATTTGATAAAAACAGTGGGAGACATCCTGATTAGATAAGATAATAATCAATCTAATCTTGCAAGAGCATACGCTAAAGTGTTTTCTTCTCTCTCTCTCCAGGTAGCGACCATGTCAGGTCATAATCAAGATAATAATATGGATGTATTAACTAAACCCGCTTATTATACTGAGCAGGGGAACGTTGGACCCGTTCTTTCTTATAAGAGTTATAAGACTGAACAGGGAATAGAAGAATATCTAGATTCTCAAGCCGCCCAAAAGAACATGCATGTTGATGCATCTTCTTCAGGTGTGTTAGTTATTGAGAACTGTTTCTCAGTTCACCCTACGTCTTGGGTATTAGATACCGGATCAGGATCCCACATATGTAAATTGTTACATGGGCTACGTAAAGGTAGAGAATTAGGAAAAGGTGATCATTCCGTTCAAGTAGGGAACGGTGCAAATATTGCAGCCAAAGCAGTTGGCGAATATCACCTTGTATTGCCAAGTCGTAATACACTGATTCTAAATGAGTGCTATTATATACCGAACATGATGTGCAACATTATATCAGTTTCTTTATTAAGTAAAGAAGGATATAATTTTGTAGTAAAGGATAATGTTATGAACATATTCCTAGATCAAAAGTTGATTGCATCAGGCTCGTTACATAATGGCATATTCATTCTAAATCAGAATACAGTCCTGAATATACAAAACACACACAAGAGGAAAAGTTCAGATATGAACGAATCCTACTTGTGGTATTGTAGACTTGGTCATATCAATGCGACACGACTGGCTAACTTACATAAGGATGGTTATTTGAATCCGTTCGAATTATTATCTTATGATACTTGCCATTCATGTCTCAAAGGAAAAATGACCAAAGCTCCGTTTAGTGGACACGGAGAAAGAGTTACTAAAATCTTAGGACTAATACATAATGTTGTATGCGGTCCCATGTCTACGCATGTCAGGAACGATTCTTCCTACTTCATTACATTCACTGACATTCTCTCTAGATACGGACATGTGTTTCTGATGAAACACAAGTCTGAAGCTTTTGAGAAATTCAGAGAATATAAGCACGAAGTAGAGAACCAAACGGGAAAAAGTATTAAGATTCTTCGATCTGATCGAGGAGGTGAATACTTAAGCAATGAGTTCCTAGATTATCTAAAAGAGAATGGGATTCTTTCCCAGCTTACTCCTCCTTATACACCACAGCACAACGGTGTATCAGAATGAAGGAATCGCACCCTATTAGATATGGTGCGCTCCATGATGAGGGAGGCTGAGTTGCCTATTTCCTTCTGGGAGTATGCGCTTGAGACAACCATACACCTATTGAATATGGTTCCTACCAAATCAGTGCCTATCACTCCATATGAGATATGGAAAGGGAGGAGACCATCTCTTATGTATATTAAGATATGGGGTTGTCCAGCCTATGTCAAAAGACAAAATCCGGACAAGCTCGAGGCAAGATCTGTCTTATGTAAGTTCATTGGATATCCCAAACATTCGCAAGGGTATATCTTCTACCACTCCGAGGAACAAAAAGTTTTTTTCTCTCGACATGCCACCTTTTTAGAAAAGGGTTTTCTTATGAAAGAAATTGATGGCAATGAGGTAGAACTGGAAGAGGTTCCAGCGACACAAACTACGACAGATGATTTAGTGGAACTAGAGGATTCAGTAGTATCCGATGAACCCCAGCCTCTCCGCCGATCTAGTAGGGTTTCTCATCCACCTGAGAGATACTACAGTTTTCTCATTGATGGTGGAAGCGAGGATTGCATCATGGATGATGATGACCCGACTAGTTTCGAGCAGGCCATCACGAGTGGTGACTCTGTGAAATGGCTGGATGCAATGCGATCTGAGATGGAATCCATGTACACCAACAAAGTATGGACTTTGGAAAACGCTCCTGAAGGGGTAAAACCTATTGGGAGCAAGTGGATTTTTAAGAAGAAATTTGGTGTAGATGGAAAAGTTGTGACTTTCAAAGCTAGACTTGTTGCAAAGGGTTTTCGTCAACGACCAGGTGTGGATTATGACGAAACCTTTTCTCCAGTGGCTATGCTTAAGTCCATCCGGATCTTACTTGCCATTGTTGCATACCATGACTACGAAATCTGGCAAATGGATGTTAAGATCGCCTTTCTAAACGGTGATTTAGAAGAGTGCGTGTACATGACTCAGCCAGAGGGCTTCGTAGATAGTGGGAGCAGCGGAAAGGTGTGCAAACTGCTTAAATCCATTTATGGGTTAAAGAAAGCATCGCGGAGTTGGAACATCTATTTTGATGTTGTAGTCAAAGAGTTTGACTTCATAAAAAACATAGATGAACCTTGTATCTATAAGAAGGTAGCAGAGAGTAAGGTTGTCTTCTTCGTATTGTACGTGGATGACATACTCTTGATAGGAAATGATATTCTTATGCTGCAATCAGTCAAGCTCTTCTTATCACAGAGATTCTCAATAAAAGATCTAGGTGATGCCTCCTGCATATTGGGAATCATGATCTATAAAGATAGATCTAAACGGATACTGGGATTGTCCTAATCCAGGTACATTGACACCATACTAAAGAGGTTTAGTATGGAAGAATTCAAGCGTGGGAACCAACCCATGATCTCTGGACCCACTCTCTCCAAAGAGATGTCTCCCAAGACTAATTTGGAGAGAGCTCGCATGCAAGGGATACCCTATGCTTCGGCAGTAGGCTCTATCATGTATGCGATGCTATGTACCAGACCCGATGTAGCATACTCACTAAGTGTAGTGAGTCGGTATCAAGCAGATCCTGGAAAGAGTCACTGGACAACTGTGAAGAACATTCTCAAGTACTTGCGAAGGACTAGAGACATGTTCTTGGTGTATGGTAACGGAGAACTCCGGGTGGAGTCCTTTACCGATTCCAGCTTCCAAAGTGATAAGGACGACTCTAAGTCGCATTCGGGTTTTGTCTTTACTCTCAATGGAGGGCGGTATGTTGGAAGAGTTCCAAACAGGATACCATTGCAGACTCGACGATGGAGGCTGAATACATCGCTGCCAACGATGCTGCCAAAGAGGCTGTCTGGATGAAGAAGTTCATCACTGAACTTGGTGTGGTTCCATCCATTGAACATCCAATACCTTTGTATTGCGATAACAATGGAGCTGTGGTTTTGGCCAAGGAACCCAGATCCCATCAGAATTCCAGACATATTCTGAGGCGGTATCACTTGATCAGGGGGATAGTTGATCGCCGGGAGATTTAGGTCAGGAGAGTAGACACGAAGGACAACACTGCGGATCCACTCATGAAGGCCATTCCCCAGATACAGTTTGAGAGATTATTCGGGATGCTAGGTATGAGATACTACAGCAGCTGGCCTTAGTGCAAGTGGGAGATTGTTAGTTATGTATATGCCCTAGAGGCCATTGTTGTACATATGATGTATATTATGATGGATGCTTGGATATATACGGAGAGCACTTTCTTGCTCGTCATGATAGTATGCTATTTGGTTTCACTTTATCTTAACATGTTGACTTGTATTGGTTTACTGTCTTTCTCTCACATGTTGATAAAGCCCTTAGGATCTGTACTCGACTACTGGGATTATGATGAGATCATACTAGTGGGGTCACGGTAGTCGATGAGTACATCCTATAAATGTTCCTAGTTGAGGGTATATCGAGACAGGGCATCGATACACCAGAGTAGACTAGCGTATACGCATCTTGACCCATATGATGGGCGATGGATGATCCCATATCCATCGGTGTTTGACATCAAGGATGGTGTACGGGTGCTCAGTGGAGACTGGGTACACTGGACGGACTCGCCGATAACTCCCAGATGGTGATATACCACACGTCAGATGGCAGTTCTCCGGTGACACTGGTACAGGGTAGTTTGTAGACCCGAGATCGTCATAGAGTCTTGTGTGATTCGCACTGTGCTTTGATTTCCACCTTACCACGTCCACGAGAGCGTGCAAAATGTTGGTTTTTGGGTACAGTCCCGAATCACATGGAGGCAATGAGCGATAGGAGGGTATTCGTCTCTCCCGGTATAGGGAGTTGATGTTGTGCTGTGTTTGATTGGCTATAACTGAAAGTCCCTGGCCAGGGCTGATATAGAGATATACTGGTAAGTGTTACCAGTAGTTTCTCGACCCGTTATGAGCCACACATCGACACGACTTATCGGTTACTGGGGTCTGACGTTTACCACCCTTAGACTTGATATGCGACATATCAGACGAACAGACCAGACTGTACGGGAGTGTTACTGATTGGATTCACAGGAGAACGCACAGGCTAACTTGTTGATCTTCTGATCGCTCAATACCTGGGTGGATGTTACGTTTAGTTGACCGCTTGCAGCTTGTGGGTGTTTGATATGATCACCACCTGCTACCGGCGTATTGACGATTCTTTAGAGTCCTACACAGAGGTTTCTTGGCTGAGGCGAAACGGAGTAGAGACACATATGTGATATGTACAGGACCGAGAATAATGCGATATGAGATACCGTATTATATTCTCGCGATATTTAGATATGAACCGGGTCATCGGATCAAGTGTTGATTCGATGAATCGGTACATGATATATTAGTCGGTAATATTCGATATAGCCGGATCGTCGGATCAAGTGTTGATTCGATGATTTAATGTATAATAATATATATGATATATTGTATTACATTATCTAATATTGGCGCGCTTTATTATTTCATTTTCTCACTGGATGATACATTGATATATATGCGATATATGTTAATTGTATTATTTTCTTTTGTTGCAAATATATAATATATATATGATATATATTATTGTGACATGATATGATTTATTATTAAACATGTTTAAGGATGATTAAATGGGATTAGGGTTTGATTAGGGTTAGCTTCTTCTTGCACATTCTAGAAGTTTTTCCTTTTTGTCTTGGTTAAGATATTATGGTTGATATTTTTCCATGACTCATTTCTAACCTAACCAAACCCTAACTCTAGTTTATTCTCTATAAACTCTTAGCCTATCATCCTTGACCATGGTTGATATATCAATCATATAGATTTTTTTCTATTCATCACAAAAGAAATTATCTTTTCATTATCATCTTCTTCTCTCTTGATTTTGAGCTCACTAGAAATTCCATTTGTGATGATAAATTGTGAGAAAGTGAATTAAAAAAAAAAAGCATAAATACTACTCCCTCATCATCATCTCATCTAGCCCTTGAGATTACGGTGTTCATCTCTTTAGAGTGAGAAAACTTGAGTTATTGCAACTTCGATGTAGATCATCGGAGATTCAGAACACTTCAAGCTAGCATGGATCGTTCGAGTCGTGGAGCCTCTCTTGAGTCCGGGAGATCGTGGATCGCGGCAAAGGGACTTCTACTCAGAACTTGTGAAGCGAAGGAGCGGACTACAAAGGTTGTAATCCCTCACACTTACCTAAAAAGATGTTATCTTGCATGCTAAACCCTAATAATCTAGCAAAGATCCTGTCTTTGGGTTGTTCGGCATATGTAAAATTTGATTCGTGCATGTTTGATGCTTTTTGAACCTTAACAAGTGTGCCCAGGAACCCTACAACTTGGTTAATGAGTTTTAGTTTAAGGTAAGTTATGGTCGCAAACCAAAGAGAGAAAAGAAATACTCAGCGTGCACTCTATCAATATTAGATTGATTAATCACTTTATCTAATCAGGATGGATGCCATTATTTTCTCTAATTCTTCTTCAAACCCTAAAAGGAGAACTAGTCGGGATCATATACACCTTACAAGTTTGCTAACCATTCAGGCAGGCCAGTGTTGGTACTCCGAGGGAGATCCCCTGTGCCACATAGAACAAATTTAATAACCCCGTTTTCGCAGAGGCGTAACCTCGTTAACACTTTCTAGACACATAATATGTTAGGTAATTATGAAGTGAAAATCTCCCGAGGAGTAATACCTACTCATCAGTGGGAATCGGGACCTAGCTATCATCGTGTGATGATCTTGACGGTAGCCAACCAAAATTACCACACTCCAGAAGGTATGCGCAAACTTGGCAAGTTTTCCTTATATTTGAAACTCCTGATATTTTTTTTATCCCTAACGGCTTATGACTTCGACTAGGTCAACATATCATAAACCACTACTCAAGTTCAAACCCATCATTATCTTGGATCAATTTAGACCCACCTGCATAAGTCCTTGAATAGGTCAACATGGCTATGCAATTGTTCTAAATAATCGCATCACAATGCTACAAACAAGCACCACTTAGCTACCGTACACTACGCAGTACGAATACTAAGTACTACTCATCTGAAATGAAGGAGGGCTACGGCTGGTTTTTGGCGAAAAACCTTTAACATAATGAACTTGATATCGTTAAAGGAACTCGAGTGGCTTTGAAAAAGAGTGGTTTAGGCCCCGCTTTTAAAACAAGTGGTTTTGAAGAAAACTGAGTGGTTATAGTAACAAAAACTTTTGCTTAAGAGCGAACTCCCCAGGAAGGGATCAAGGCTCTTTCCTCATCGAATGAGGTGCATGATATCCTAATCGAATGCCACTATGCAAAGCAAAAGAATATAACTATAGTTTTAAAATTTGGTTCCAACATCATTTAGGTTTGTTTTCCTTGTATATAATACATTCCCATCATTATAAGTTTCTAAGCCACACCAGAAACAACCAAAATAGCATACTTTTATATTCCATCCGCATTCGCCACGGTGTCCCGGGTCTTCAGTGTAAGGTTACTTAACTTACGGCAGGGGGGACAGGGCTAGCGCAGATGCAAAACATATATAAGCATCTAATATATATAATATATACATCATCAAACATCACATGCATGCAACAAACAAAATGGAATAACAAATAAACTATAAGCCCCGTATTTCATTTCAGCCGCAAATAAAACGCGATGTTCCCCGGTCGTGTGGATAGCCCGTACATATCGATCCTAGATCCCTACGAGTGCGGCAAACGATATGAAAATTCTACAAACTGGGTAACCCACTCTCAATATCATAAGTCCGTCACCTGTACATCGCTTTCTACAATTCAGTAACTTGGTCACTCCTCCGCAGGTCGATCCTATAACCCCTACAAGTGCGGCGAGCAACCCGCCAATTCTAGAGCGAGACGACCCGGTCGCAAACACCATGAGAAGACCACCTACCACACTCTAGAATCCGGCTACTCGAGAACTTCTCCTAGGTTAATCTTAGTACAGAAATAAAATATATATTAGGGTGAAAAATGAATGCATCCTGGTCGAGCCCCAATGAAAGAATATATATAATATGGAAACGGCAGACATAAGTTGGAGCTCATCCCGAACAAATGAATACAACAATTATAAAAAAAAACTATACAAGCAAATTGTACGAGGGGCTATCCGACACGACAATCCGGTTAAACCATCATAGAGATATACATACAACAACAAGCAACACAAGCAAGTGTGCAACCTCATCTAATCGAACATATAGCAATTAGACGACGTTTAGTAACACACACACTCAAAATACGGATCATAAACGATGTAAAAGTTTCGACCGAAAGTTTTCTGAACTTGCCCGAATACAAAGATAACCTTAACAAAAATCTGGGGAAATAATAAGTATACCAAAAATCAAGTTTCCTAATTTTCAAGCCACCACAAAAACCTAAGGACCTAATTCAAATTTTAGGGTGTAAAAAGCGGCCAAAAAGAATAAATAAGCAGTCAGATTTAGTAATTAGGTCCTCGGGTTTTATGCCATGTTTTCATACCTCAAAAAAGTCTTCTGACATACTAAAAAAAAATTTTAGGTTCATTTTCAAAAATGGATTAGAAACATGGAATTCGAAACTTGATCTGGCAAAACATTCGGCGTCGAAACTAAAACATTGTTTACAACTAGTTCTAGCGTTTGGGTGGCTCCGATACCATTGAAAATTCCTAGTTCCCTTGCCACTACAGCTGCGGCCAATGAGGAATTGAAAAACAAAATTTTTACGGGGAGTACTAGAAACTAATCCCTAGCGATCGTTCCAAACACTAAACTAGTAAACAAAGCATGTAAGGTTTAGGGGTTACAACCTTTGTCGTGTGTCCACCCAATCGTGGAAGACTACTCCAAGCTCCTCATAGGCCGTCGGGAACAAACTTGAGAGGCGGCCGCCCTTACCAAAGATGATCCACCCGAGGGAACCGATCCAAGCTTGAGCTTCACCTAGTGAAGCAACCGACGCTCCAACATTGCTAGAAATAGAGTGTGGAGATGTAGAATTTTTCCACTATCATTTTCTCTCATTTTCCAAGCTCATGAGAGCAAAAAGGAAGAGAAGAGTGAAGAGCTATCCATGCAAAAGAGCTAAGTGTTGTGTATGAATGAGAGAGAGGAATTGCTTCATATATTTTCAACCATCCAATAAAAATATCATAGCTTTTCTATAAACAAAAGAAGCACATCCCTCTCTTCATGCCCTCAACTAAACCAAAATCCAAGTCACCCTCCACCTCATTTTCAATTGATTTTCTAAAAAGAAAATCAATAATGATGTGTCCTCCTTCTAAAAGTATTCCGTATAAATAAAATATACAACCCGGTTTATATATCGAAATATATATACGCGTATCCGTATAAAAATACGAATAGTCAAGAGAGAGAAAATGAATAGTTAACATAATATTAGAATATATATATATATATATATATATATATATATATATATATATATTACTAAACCAGTACTTTATTTAATAATCCGGCTTAATCCTAAGCCAGCCAGTATTATCAACTGTCCGATTAAAATCCGTGTAACAAGTACATGTATTTAATCGGACCCCTGCATGCATCCATATACGACCTCTATATTGTAAGATTAGTATAGCACCTTAGCAAGGTTTAGGAAGGCATCACATATGCCATATTGAAATTTTTGGGGTGCTAAAGAAACCCTAACCAAGATCTTAACTAGAGGATTATGATTAACATAGCATGTAAACAACTTTACATCTAAGAGTTAGGGATTACAACCTTTGTAGTACGTTCCTTCACTTCATAAGCTCCGTGTTGTGGTCTCTTTGCTGCGATCATCAAGTACCCGGACTCTAGAGAGGCTCCATGAAGAGAAATATGCAAGCTTGCTTCCGATCTTCAACAACTAAGATGATCTATCTTGAAGAAATACAAACCCAAGCTCTTGCTTCACTAATCAAGTATTAGCAAAGCAAACACCCTAATCTAAGTGGAAAGAATAGATGAGGATGATGAAGTAGGAATTTAGCTCTCTTTTGTTTTCAATTTCTCACTCATTATCATCACATGTCGAAAAGCTAGAAAGCTTTTTCAAGAGGAAGAAGAAGAAGAAATCTATTTGTGATGAATAATGAAATCATTGTGTGAGGTTAGAATTGCAACCATGGGTTAAGAATGAAAACTTAACCCTTGTAGAGAATTAACTATGGTAAAGGGTTTGGGTTGGGTTAATAAATATCTACACAAAATATCATAAGTCAAAGTCAAAGCATCAAGAAGCTTCATGAAAGATTCATCCAAGCTTAACCCTAATCCAAACCCTAACCTTGTTTAAACTCTACAAAGCATGTTGCATTTGTAACCCTAACATGTTACAATATTATATATCACATATACAATATTTATTGTAACAAAATAAAATAGTACAATTAACATATATCATATATATATCAATGTATTATCCAAGTGAGAAAAAGAATCTTTAAGTGAGCTAATATTAGTTAATGTAATATATATCAAATATATAATTATACATTAAATTATCGAATCAACACTTGATCCGATAATCCGGCTATTTCACAAATAACCGACTAATATAATTTGTATCAATTCATCGAATCAACACTTGATCCGATGATCCGGCTATATCACATATACCCGGTCGATATCACATATCGCGAGAGTCTAATACGGTATCACATACATGTATTGTTCTCGGTCCTGCACATATCACATTTGTGCTCCTACTCCGTTTTTCCTGATCCAGGAAACCTCTGTGTAAGACTCTAAAGAATCGTCAATACGCCGGCAGTAGGTGATGATCATATCAAACATCCACAAACTGCAAGCGGTCAGCTAAACGTAACAGCTACCCAGGTATTGAGCGATCAGAAGATCAACAAGCAAGCTTGTACATTCTCCTGCGAATCCAATCAGTAACACTCCCGTACAGTCCGGTCTCTTCGTCTGATATGTCGCATATCTCGCCTAGGGGTGGTAAATGTCGGACCCTAGTAGCTTGATAAGTCGTGTCGATATGATGTCCATAACAGTTCGAGAAACTACCGATAACTCTTACCAGTAATCTCAGCAACCCTGGCCAGGGATTCTAGTTATAGCCAATCGAACACAGCACAACATCAACTCCTTATACCGGGAGAGACGAAACCCCTCCTATCGCTCATTGCCTCCATGTGATTCGAGGCTGTACCCAAAAGCCACCGTTTTGCACGCCTTCTTGGACATGATATGATGGAAATCAAAGCACAGTGGGAATCACACAAGACTCTATAACGATCTCGAGTCTACAGACTAACCTGTACCAGTGTCACCAGAGAACTGCCATCTGACGTGAGGTATAATACCATCTGGGAGTTCTCGGTGAGTCCGTCCAGTGTACCCGGTCTCTACTGAGCACCCGTATACTATCTCTGATGTCAAACATCAATGGATATGGGATCATCTATCGCTCATCTACATGGGTCAAGAAGCATACGCTAGTTTACTATGGTATATCGATGCCCTGTCTCGATACACCTGCGACTAGGAACATTTGAAGGATGTACTTAGCAACTACTCTGTCTCCAGTAGTATGATCTGCATCATAGTCCTGGTAGTCAAGTACTCATCCTAAGGGCTTTATCAACATGTAACATAGAGACAATCAGAGTACATGTTAAGATAAAGAGCAACCAGATAGCATACTATCATGACGAGCAAGAAAGTCCTCCCTATATATGTCTAAGCATCCACTACTATATACATCGTATGTACAGTAATGGCTTCTAGGGCATACATATAACTAACAACCTCCCACTTGCGCTAGGGCCATCAGCTGTGGTATCACATACCCAACAATCAGCTGTGGTTGAAGTATCTCATACTCAACCATCCCATAAAAGTCTATACTGGGAAATATGCCTTTGTGAGTGGATCCGCGCTGTTGCCCTCTTTGTCTACTCTCCTAACCTCGATCTCCCTGGAGATCAACCATCTCCATGATCAGGCGATACTGCCTAAAAATATGTCTGGATCTCTGATGGGACGGGGGTTCCTAGGCATAATCCACAACTCCATTGTCACATAATGGCAGGAACGAAGTTCATCTCATGAACTAAAATATATCCAGACTGCATCTTTGGTAGCATCCTTGGTAACAATGTATCTTGCCTTTAATCATCTAGTATGTCACGGTATCTAGCTTGGAACTCTTCCAACATACCGTCCCTCCACTGAGGGTAAAGACAATGCCTATGACTGACATTCAGTCGTCCTTATCACCTTGGAACCTTTCCAGTGTTTCTCCCCAGGATCGATTCATACCATCTCACTACAACTAGTGAGAATCCTAACATACAATTAGATCTATCTCATAGATCCATAACCCAGGATTTAGGTGGTATCATCTTGATCCTATATGGAGAATATTTGTGATAAGATGAGATTGACCGAGCGTAGCATAGGAAACTTCTTCCCTATCAAGAGTATGTCATCCACGTACTATACGGGGATCACCACCATAATCCCTACTACCTTTTTGTATAAACTTGGTTCATCTATCATTTTGATGAAGTCAAACTCTTTGACTACCACATCAAAACAGACATTCCAACTCCACGATGCCTGATTTATCGCATAAAACAACTTGCACACGTTTCTGCTGCTCCCACTGTCTATGAAGCTCTCTGGCTGTGTACTTATAGACGTTCTCTTCCAAATCAATATTTAGAAAAGCAGTCATGACACCCAACCGCCAGATATCGTAGTCATGGTATGTAGCAGTGGCAAGTAGGATCTGGATGGACTTAAGCATAGTTTTGAAAGTCTCAACTTTTCCATGTATACCAAGTAATCTTCTCAAGATATACTTGCTCCTGATGGGGATTTAACCCTCCAAATAAAGCAACCAAAGTCCGTACTTTGTTGGTGTATAAGGATTCCATCTCAGATCGCTAAGCATCCAGCCATTCTTACAGAGTCCCCTACTCCTGATGGACTGCTCGAAACTAGTTGGGTCATCATCTCATGATGCATTCTTCGCTCCTACTGTCATAGAGAAACCGAAGTATCTCTCAGGTGGATGAGGAACCCTACCAAATCGGCGGAGAGGCTGAGGTTCGTTGGAAACTATTGAATCCTCCGGTTCTACCAAATCATCAGCTGCAGTTTGTTTTAGCTGGAACTACTTCCAGTTCTACCTCACGACCACTAATTTTTTCACAAGAAATTCCCTTTCCAAAAGGTGGCATGTTGAGAAAACAAAAAATCTTTTGTTCCTCAGATTGGTAGAAGATATTCCCTTGCAAATACTTGGGATATCCAACAAACTTCCACAGAACTGACCTTGCCTCGAGCTTGTCCGGATTTTGCTTTTGACATAGGCCGGACAACCCCAAAATCTTAACTTCCTTAAGAGATGGGCTCTTTCCATACCATATCACATAAGGAGTGGTAGGCTTCTGATTTGGTTGGAACCTTATTCAATAGGTATGCAACTTCTCAAGTGCACAACCCCAAAAGAAAATAGGCAACTCAGTAGTACTCATCATAGAGCACACCATATCATATAGGGTGCGATTGCTCCGCCCCGATACACCGAAGTGCTGTGGTGTATTCAGAGGAGTAATGCTGAGAGAGAATCTCATTCTCCTTTAGAATAGTCCAGGAATTCCGTGCTCAAGTTGTTAGTGTATATGCCCTAGAGGCCATTACTGTATCATACTAGTTTGTATATTACTTGATGGAAGCTTGGGATATTCACCTTGTATAGACAATCTTGCTCAAAATGGTAGTATGCTACTTGGTTTGTTTCTGCTTTAATGTGTGCATGTGTTTCTTTTAGCATATCGCCTTTACACATTAGTGGAGCCCTTAGGATCTTTGCTTGATTACCAGCGTTGTGATGGCAGTCACACTCGTGGGGGCTGGGTAATCCACAAGCACATCCTTATGCAGGTCCCTAGTCGTAGGACTATCGAGATAGGGCATCGATACTCCGGAGTAGACGAGCGTATGCGCTTCTCATCCCAGCTTTGGAGACGGTCTGTCCCACAACCGTCAGTACGTCGTACTTGGGATAGTATGCGGGTGCTCGTTAGGTTACGAGTACACTGGACAGGACTCGTTGGGAACTGTTGGTTGGTATTATACCTATCGTCAGTTATCAGTTCCCAGGTGACATGAGTACAGCTTAGTCTGTTGACTTGACACTGTCACTTCGCCTCAAGTGTGTTCCCACTATTCTTTGATTACTACCCTACCACGGCTCAAAGGAGTCGTGCAAACAGGTAGTTTTTGGGTGCAGTCCCGAAGCACTTGGAGGCAGTGACGGTTAGACATGATTCGTCTCTCCCAGTATTGGGGGTTGATATCGCGCTGTGTCTAGGAGAGCCATTACACAAAGTCCCTGGCCAGGGCAAGAGAGATAGACTGGTAGGTTTCCAGTGTTATCTCAGGGTGTTCTGGGCTACACTCCGACATGACTTGTACCGCTAATAGGGGACTGACGTTTACCGCCCCACTAGGCCCGCCATGCGATACTCTTAGATGAACAGACCGGACTGTACGGAGACTGTCACATTCAGGCTCAGTAGGAGTTCAGATGGGTTTACCTCGTCAGTCTTCTTATTGGCATTTACCTGGGGACCGTTACGTACAACTAGTGCCGCTTGCGGTCTAAGGTTAAACCCACTGCCAGCGTAGTGTCGAGTCTTTAGAGTCCCACACAGAGGGTTATTCGCCTTTAGGCAAAATGAGTAGAGGTCGAATGGTTTTGCGACAGGGTTCGTTCACATCTGCGCACTTGTGCATGTTTGGTGTCCGGACAGCTTATACTAGCTGGCTTTGGTTTAATCCAGATCCTAGTATATATTTTGGGATTGGTTTTATCTCTTTGTATTCGTGTTCCTCGGAACACGGATACGGGTGTGTATGCACAGTTGATTGAGGCAGAGGCAGAGGACTTTCATTAGGGTTGATGACCATTGTCATTTTCTTAACCCTAATGTTTATGTGTGAAATATGATTTATTAATATTAGTTAATTATAATTGTGTTATGGTTATGGTTGTTGACCATTTGACTTTGCTTGACTTGTTGACCTAGGTTGACAAGTTGACCATCATCATTTCATATGAAAGATGCTCTTTGATCCTTGCAAAAGTAATTAATGTGAAATGATAATGGTCATTTCAATATTAGCCATCACAATTATCTTTAGCTAATTATTTATTTATCATAATTCACATATATGTGAGAAGGTTGGTTTATTCTTCTCATTCTATGATTCTCATTCTCTCTCTTCCTCTTCCTCTCTCTCAAAGCTCTCCCCTCTCATGAGTTGAGAACCATTGAGCTTGAGATAAATCCCTTAAATTTACTCTCTCCTCTTTCTAAGGTTCTAGGTTTAGCATACCAAGCACCTTAGTTACTTCTAGTTTGAGGTTGAAGCCAAATGTAGAGGCCCTAGGGTGGATCTTTTTTCGGCAAGAAAAGGTGACGAGGAGAATCCGATCATCACACTCCAAGGAGCAAGAAGAGAAGGACTTCAAGACTTAGGTATAACCCCTTAACCGAGTAGCTAACTCTTTTAGCTTGGTTGTTAGTTTTTGTTTAGCAAAGATCCCTCCTTTAGCATAGTCCATGTTGCCTAGTGTTGTAAAAATCCGATTTTTCATAACGTTTCCGCCTCCCCGCAAGCACCGGGGTGGGCAACGTGGACTTACAGTGGTATCAGAGCCTAGCTAAACACAAACTAACTAGTTAGCAAAGTATCTAGAACTTCGATCGAAAAAAATCGCAAAACATGTTTTCTAAAACCCTAGTTTCTGTTGATTTTTATTTCTGCTCTAAAAATAATAAAAGATACACTAAATATCGGCTCAGGGTTTTTACAGAACACCCAAGAAAAACGAACCAGCGAGTCGACCAACTCACCACGGAACCGCGGCAAGAGCATGCTCTTGCCGCGGATCCGCGGCCGAGTTTACTCGGCCGTGGGTCATTTTTCCTGCAGTGTTCTTCTGTTGCTGTTTTGGGATTTTTAGGATGGTTTGTTTCTGCCCAGATTTTCCAGAGAACAAGTTAGTTTTTGGGGTGGTCACAAATCCGTATTTTGATCGAACTTCTTTACACTTTGGCTAATGGGTTATATCTTTGATGTGATATATGTATTGAACGTCTGCTAATTGCTATACGTCGATTAGTGGGGGTTATACATATCTATGATCTGTAATGTTGATGGTTTGTGTATATGAATTCGTTGGATTGTCGCGGATGAATAGCCGGGGGGTTGTGAGATGAGAGTTTTTCTTATTCTTTCAATTCTTGTAATATGTAAATTGATGTAATATTATTTGTATGGCCGCACAACCGGGTTGGGGTTGTATCCGTCATTGTATAATTTCTTTTACTGTTTTTTCTCCTAGGATAGACCCAAGGTGGGGTGCACAAACTACCGGGTATCTCGAAGTGCCGAGTGGCCTACTCACGGTGTTGAGGGAGGTTGCTTCGCTTCGGGTACTTGGCAGGTAGTTTGCCGCACCCATAGGGGTCTAGGGTAGGGTTTGGCTATTCATCGCGACCGTGCAATCCGTTCTTCGTTACAGGCTCGTACGGAGTGCGGATTCCTAAAATATCCAATGTGTTCATCTGTGATCTGGAATGGCTATCATTGCATGTGACGAATGTTTATATATATCTATATGATATCTATTTAGGCGTTGCTTATGTTTTGCATCCGTGCTAGTCCATCCCCCGCTCTGTCGTTAGTTAAGTAACCTAACGGGTGATGACGGGACCCCGTGGCGAATGCGGATGGCATAAGCGTACGTCATAATTTCGTTGTTTTCTGCAATGGTAGGATTAATTGATGGGACGCATTAAAATTAATGCAAGAAAAAAAAATAAACCAAGTAAAAGTCGTTAGAACACTTTCAAAACCACTCGGTTCTTTTCAAAACCAAATTTTAAATGCGGAGCTTGAACCAGTCCTTTTGAAAGCTATCTCGTTCCTTCGATTATATCAAGTTCACTACGTTCACGGTTTCGCCAAAACCATTCGTAGCCCTCCGTCGTTTCACATGAATGGTCAATAAGTATTCAAGCTATGTATGTTGGCCAAAGTCAAGGCATAGTGATTGGTAGCTATTGGGTATTCATGTGCAGCATAGATAGATGTGTTGGTTTGGGACAGTCGTACTGCCATGTTGGCCAAAGTCAAGGGTAGGTACGGGTGGGTTCAAATTAACCTGGGAATGACGGGTAGAACTTGACATGTGACTTATGATATGTTGGCCAAAGTCAAGGTCATAAGAGCATGGGGCAAAAATCCATATCGGGAGTTTCTAAAGAAACTGAAACTTGCTAGCGCTGCATACTATTTGGAGTGTGATGATTCTGGCAGGATTCCTTCAGTTTTGTCACGCGATGATATTTGGATCCCGATCCAACTGTGAGTATATGCTACTCTTCCGGAACTTTCTCACTTAACGATCAATGCTATAAACCAAGTAGGTGTCTAGAAAGGTGTTAGCAGGGCTACGCCCACAGGGAAAAGAGGTTACTTAATTAAGGAACTTTGTGAAAGCATTGGAAAACCTCCCTCGAAGTACCGACACTGGCCTGGCTGAACGGTTAAGCAAATATTGTACGATGAGATTGATCCCGACTAGTT
Organism: Agapanthus africanus; assembly: GCA_030015575.1. Lineage (NCBI taxonomy): Eukaryota > Viridiplantae > Streptophyta > Magnoliopsida > Asparagales > Amaryllidaceae > Agapanthus > Agapanthus africanus. Next base: position 599,455,244 of record JASDDO010000014.1, read on the forward strand.
CTTCCTTTATGGTTTGAGGAGGGATTCGAGAGACAGTGGGAGCCATCCTGTTTAGACAAATTAAAAACCACTCTAAACTTGCAAGAGTATCATGCTAAAGTGTTTCTTCTCTTTCTCCTAATTGCAGCGACCAAATATCATGACTGGACTTAAGTTACTTATAGATAAAAACATACTGACAGGGACAAACTACAAAGATTGGCTCAGGAATATCAAAATGGCAATCACTTATGACAAGTTGGGGTATCTTCTTACCACCAAAGCTCCCCCTATCCCAAGTCCCAAAACCAACGTCGCGGATAGGGAAATCCATAAGACCTGGGAAATCGACTGCGCGAAGGCCAAGTACCTCGTGCTTGCCTCTATGGACAACGAACATCAGAGGAGGCACGAGAATATGGACCTCGAATCCATATTTCTCCATACAAAAGAACTGTATAGAGAGTAATCCCGTATCTCCAGATACGAAGTGTCGAAAAAGCTGTTTTCGGCGAGATTGGCCGTCGGATCATCGGTAGCGGAACACGTGCTTAAGATGATTGGCTACATAGAGGAGCTCGCGGACCTTGGGACCACGTTGGAGAATGAGCTCTATACGGACTTGATTCTCCAGTCCCTTCCTTCCCTAGAGGCCATTACTGTACATTGGATGTATATTGTAGTGGATGCTGGGACATATATAGGTAGGACTTTCTTGCTCGACATGATAGTACACTATCTGGTTGCTCTTTATCTTAACATGTATACTTTCAGTCTCTCTGTTACATGTTGATAAAGCCCTTAGGATGTGTACTCGACTTCCAGGAATATGATGTAGATCATACTAGTGGGGCCTGGGTAGTCAATGAGTACATCCTTCATTGTTCCTAGTCGTGGGAATATCGAGACGGGGCATCGATATTCCAGAGTAGACTAGTGTATATCTTCTCGACCCATGTGATGGGCGATGGATGATCCCATATCCATTGGTGTTTGACATCAGAGATGGTATACGGGTGCTCAGTGGAGACTGGGTACACTGAACGGACTCGCCGAGAACTCCCAGATGGTATTATACCTCACGTCAGATGGCAGTTCTCTAGTGACACTGGTACAGCTTAGTCTGCTGACCCAAGATCGTTATAGAGTCTTGTGTGTCTCTCACTGTGCTTTGATTTCCACCCTACCACGGCTCTACTGAGTCGTGCAAACAGGTGGTTTTTGGGTACAGTCCCGATTCACATGGAGGCAATGAACGATAGGAGGGGATTCGTCTCTCCCGGTATTGGGGATTGATGTTGCGCTATGCACGACTGGCCATAACAGGAAATCCCTGGCCAGGGTTGCAGTGATCTACTGGATAGTGTTATCAGTAGCTTCATGCTATGTTATGGACCTTATATCGGCATGACTTATCGAGCTACTGGGGTCTGACGTTTACCACCCCTAGGCGAGATATGCGACATATCAGACGAACAGACCGGACTGTACGGTAAGTGTTACTGGTTGGATTCACAGGAGTGTGAGCGAGCTTGCTCGTCGATCTTCTGATCGCTTAATACCCGGGTGGCCGTTACGTTTAGCAGACCGCTTGCGGCTTGTGGGTGTTTGATATGATCATCACCTGCTGCCGGCATATTGACGAGTCTTTAGAGTCCTACACAGAGGTTTCCTGGCTCAAGCGAAACGAAATAGGAGCGCATATGAGATATGTGCGGGACCGAGAATAATGCGTGTATATGATACCGTATTCTATTCTCGCGATGAATGTATCGATTGGTTATATGCGACATAACCTAGTTATCGAATCGAGGATTGATTCGATAAGTCGATACATTGGATATTAGTCGGTTATATGCGATATGAACGGATCGTTAAATCAAGTATTGTTTTAATGATTTAATGCATAATTATATATTTGATATATTACTTTGCATTAACTAGTATTTGTTCACTTTAAATGGATTTTCTCACTTGAAATACACAAGTTGTATATGTGATATACTTTTGTGCACTTGTTTGTATCATGTTTGATGATACATGCAAACTTGGGTTTGTGTAAAGAATTAAACCATGGTTAGGGTTTTGATTTACTTATCTATTCATTTATTTATTTATTCATTTTTTTGAAAGATAAATAAATCATGGTGGCTTTCTTTGTTTGCTAGTTGAAGCTTCATGAAGCTTTGAATAAGTCCACCATTTTTGTTTCATGCTTAACCCTAACCATTCAACCTAACCCTAGTTAATTCTCTACACTAAACCATGGTTGGATATATGATAAGTATTATTTTATTTTCTATTTTCAATATATACTTATCATATTCTTTTCTTCTTCCTCTCCTTCATCAAGATGAAGAAAAGCATGCTACCATCAATGGTGAAATGAGAAAAAGAGTGAGAAATCCAATTCTAAAGTGAACCCACTTCCTATTTCTTCATCCTCTACCACTTGCCAAGTAGTATAGGGTGTTTTCTTCACAAGTTTCATGACTTGGTGAAGTTGGAGCTTGATCTTGAGTTGCCTCAACGTAGATCATCTTCGGCATCGAAGTCGACGACCTAGCCCGATCATTTCTTCGACGATACTATCGCTAGAGTCCGGGATCCGATGATCGCAGCGGAGGAACGTCAACGCGGAGCCAAGGTAGTGGAGGACCGGATCTACAAAGGTTGTAGTCACTTCCTTTTAGTTAAAGTAGTTAACTTGCATCTTGCATCGCCTTACATCTAGTTAACGATCCGTATTAGGGTTTGTAGGCACATGAAAAATTTGAAATTGGCATGTTTGATCTGTTGTGAGACCTCATTAGTGTGCCTAGGAACCCTACAGTGGTATCAGTGCCTAGCTAGAGCCTTAGGCGATGAGTAGACGGAGTTACAAGTCCGATCGAACCGAAACCCTAATACAAATTTGCTCTCTGTACATTTTTTGAAATCAGGGAGTTTTGAGAATTAAAAATATGCAAAAAAATCAGCAGGAATATCTAAGAATTACTGTGAAGCACGAGCACCCAATTTGATCAAAGAGCGGCGGAACCGCGGCATTAGCATGGCTAAGGCGGCGGTTCCGCGGCCAATTAGTCTCTTCAGTCAATTATTTTTGCACAGTAACTTCTCTCTTTAAATGCTGAGTTTTCTGGGAATTTTTAATATTTACTCAAGAGTTGAGTTTTCTGGGTTGTATTGGGAGTTCGTAGATTCGATCGGATTATCAAACTTTGTCTATGTGTTTTCCGGATATTTTAGAATATGTTAAAAAGTTCGACCGGATATAAATATCCACTTTTTCCCCTGACGGGAAATTTCCAATTGTTGGACTTTTCCGTAGTTTAATGACGTTCTAAGTAGTGCAAGTAACGCGATGGTCCCTCTAGAAGACAACAAACCTTAACTCGATTATGTGACCGTCTTGAACTGCCCTTTGAACCTTAGGGTTTGGGGCAGTACGGCGTGCCACATGTGAGGCGTTGGCTTGACCCTTCTACGACTGGATCGTTGGTACTGAGGCACGAAGTGAATGTTTTTAAACTTATTTCATGTGTTGAGCTGTTTCGGGAAAACTTAGGTGTTCGATTGTTCGATCGGAAAGTTTAACATTTTCGATTTATCCGGAATGTGATACAATATTTGGAATTCACAAGTAGTTATAAGATAACTGAATGAATGTTATAAATCTAGCGGTTTAGTCTCACTTGATCGGTTGCCACGGAATTTTGATGTGATCAAAAGTCTGTCGCAATCACGTAGCGTACACGGATACTCGCCGGTAAACTTAATAGATAGCTACACCCCATAGCCCCGACCAAGTGACTGTAGGAGAACCCCGTCCCCGAAAGCATCCGTTCGGGTGCTCGCGGCAGCGGTGTTCCGCCTTGGTGCACTTCGTCGACGGCGTCGGGGGTGCGGCCGTCTACTAAAGTTTGCGACGAGCATTCGATCTGAATGCCGGGAATCCTGTTGAATTGCCCGACTTGATATTGAAAAGAGTTTTCGATAATGAGACTAAAATGCGGGGTTTATAATTGTTAGGCATGCGATGTCTAAGTATTTCATTTGATTAGGCATGCGATGTCTAAAGAGTTTGCGGATTCCAACTGTTGTAGTTTTACACTTTCTTTTCTGTGACCGTAAGTGTAATATGTGATATCGCCGGTTTCGTTGCTATATGTCAACGGCAATTGGGATGCGCATATTTACTTACGTTGATGACATGTGATGTTATGTGTTGCTGGATATGTTATATTAGATCGTCATGTTTGAATAGTCGGGGGGTTTTTATGTGAGATGAGTGTTTTTCATTTTCATTCATGTAAAAACTTGTATGTAATATTCTTTTATTGGGTCACTTCTAGGTTGTGGAAGTGTAGGGTTCCTAGGCACCCTAGTGAGGTCTCACAAGGCATCGATCATGCCAATTTCAAAAATTCGGGGTGCCGATGGACCCGACTACGGATCTTAGACTAGATGTTTAGGCGAAAAGATAACTAGTTAACATTTAACTATGGGAATACGGAAATACAACCTTTGTAGATCCGTTTGTCCATCTCCACGGCACCGCAACGAAGTGCCTTCGCTGTCCAAGTGAACTCCCGGGCTCTAGCGTCGGCTTCGTCGAAGAATAAGCGAGCTAGGTCGTCGATGTCCATGCCGAAGATGATCTACGTCGAGGCATCGCTAAATCAAGCTCCGACTTCACCAAGTCAAGAAACTTGTGAAGTAAACACACTCTACTACTTGGCAAGAGGTAGAGGATGAAGAAATAGGAAGTGGGTAGACTTTAGAATTTAATTTCTCACTCATTTCCATCAATCACCATTGATGGAGCTTGCTTTTTCTTCACTTGAAGAATGGAAGAAGAAGAAGAATATTATGATAAGATTAATTAAAAAAGAATAGAAAAACAATACTTATCATAATTCTAACTATGGTTATGTGTAGAGAATTGACCAAGGTTAAATGGATGGTTAGGGTTAAGGATGAGATAAGAATGGTGGTCAAGGTCAAAGCTTCATGAAGTTTCAACTAAACAACAAATAAAGCCACCATTCTTTTCTCTTTTCCACTTTTTTTCCAAAATGAAATGGATAAATAAATAAGTGAATAATACAAAACCCTAACCATTAACATGTAACCATGGTATGATCTTTACACAAAAACCCTAGCAAACATGTATCATCAATCATGATACAATCAAGTGCACAAAAGTATATCGCATATACAATGTGTACATCCGAGTGAGAAAATCCATCTTAAGTAAACCGATACTAGTTGATGCAAAGTAATATATCAAATATATAAATATGCATTAAATCATTAAATCAACACTTGATTCAATGATCCGGTCATGCCGCACACAACCGACTAGTATACAATGTATCGGCTTATCGAATCAACGCTTGAATCGATAACTAGGTTATATCGCATACAACCATTCGACACATTGATCGCGAGAATGAAATACGGTATCACATACACGCATTATTCTCGGTCCCGCACATATCTCATATGCGCTCCTATTTCGTTTCGCTTGAGCCAGGAAACCTCTGTGTAGGACTCTAAAGACTTGTCAATACGCCGGCAGCAGGTGATGATCATATCAAACACCCACAAGCCGCAAGCGGTCTGCTAAACGTAACGGCCACCCGGGTATTGAGCGATTAGAAGATCGACGAGCAAGCCCGCTCACACTCCAGTGAATCCAACCAGTAACACTACCGTACAGTCCGGTCTGATCGTCTGATATGTCGTATATCTTGGCTAGGGGTGGTAAACGTCAGACCCCAATAGCTCGATAAGTCGTGTCGATATGAAGTCTATAACAATTCGAGAAACTACTGGTAACACTTACCAGTAAATCTCAGCAACCCTGGCCAGGGATTTCCTGTTATAGCCAATCGAATACAGCGCAACATCAACCCCCTATACCGGGAGAGACGAATCCCCTCCTATCGCTCATTGCCTCCATGTGACTCGGGACTGTACCCAAAAACCACCGTTTTGCACGCCCTCTTGGACGTGGTAAGATGGAAATCAAAGCACAGTGGGAACCACACAAGACTCTATGACGATCTCGGGTCAACAGAACACTTTGTACCAGTGTCACCTAAGAACTGCCATCTGACGTGAGGTATAATACCATCTGGGAGTTCTCGGCGAGTCCGTCCAGTGTACCCAGTCTCTTCTGTGCACCCGTATATCATCTCTGATGTCAAACACCGATGGATATGGGATCATCCATCGTCCATCTGTATGGGTCGAGAAGGTACACGCTAGTCTACTCTGGTATATCGATGCCCCGTCTCGATACACCCACGACTAGGGACTTTGAAGGATGTACTTATGGACTACCTTGTCCCCACTAGTATGATCCGCATCATAGTCCAGGTAGTCAAGTACACATCCTAAGGGCTTTACCAATATGTAACAGAGAGACAATCAGTGCACACGTTAAGGTAAAGAGCAACCAGATAGCATACTATCATGTCGAGCAAGAAAGTCCTCCCTATATATGTCCCAGCATCCACTACAATATACATCCTATGTACAGTAATGGCCTCTAGGGCATACATATAACTAACAATCTCCCACTTGCACTAGGGCCATCTGTAGCAGTGGTCGAAGTATCTCATACTCAACCATCCCATAAAAGTCTCTCTCTGGGAATAGGCCTTCGTGAGTGGATCCGCCGTGTTATCCTCTGAGTCTGCTCTCCTTGCCTCGATCACCTTGGAGATCAACCATCTCCATGATCAGGTGATACTGCCTTAGAATATGTCTGGATCACTGATGGGACGGGGGTTCCTGGCATAAGCCACAACTCCATTGTCACACAATGGTAGGAACTAAGTTCATCTCATGAACTAATATACATCCAAACAACCTCTTTGATAGCATCTTAAGTAGCGATGTATCCTGCCTTTATCGTCTAGTATGTCACGGTATCTAGCTTGGAACTCTTCCAACATACCGTCCCTTTACTGAGGGTAAAGACAATGCCTGCGACTGACATTCAGTCGTCTTTATCACCCTGGAACACTTCCAGTGATTCTCCCCAGGATCTATTGATATCATCTCACTACAACTAGTGAGAATCCTAACATCCAATTAAATCTATCTCATAGATCTAAAACTCAAGATTTAGGAGGTATCATTTTGATCCTTCACGGAGAATCTTTGTGATAAACGGAGATTGATCGAGCGTAGCATAAGAAACTCCTTTCTTATCAAGAGTATGTCATCCACGTACTCTACGAGGATCATCACCATACTCCCTATTACCTTTTTGTTTATACAAGGTTCATCTACCATTTTGATGATGTCAAACTCTTTGACTAAGACATCAAAACAGACGTTCCAACTCCGCGATGCCTGCTTTATCCCATAAAACATCTTGCTCGCGTTTCCGCTGCTCCCACTGTTTACGAAGCCCTCTGGCTGTGTTCTTATAGACATTCTCTTCTAAATCATTATTTAGAAAAGCAGTCATGGCACCCAACCACCAGATATCGTAGTCATGGTATGTAGCCGTGGCAAGTAGGATCTGGATGGACTTAAGCATAGGTACTGCAAAGGTTTCATCATTATCCACGCCTGGTCAATGACGAAAACCTTTAACAAGTCTAGCTTTGAAAGTCTCAACTTTTCCATTTACACCAAGTAATCTTCTCAAGATATACTTGCTCCTGATGGGGATTTAACCCTTCAGATATAGCAACTAAAGTCCATACTTTGTTGGTGTATAAGGATTCCATCTCAGATCGCTAAACATCCAGCCATTCTTACAGAGTCTTACTCTCGATGGCCAGCTCGAAGCTAGTTGGGTCATCATCTCATGATGCAGTCCTCGCTCCCACTGTCATAGAGAAACCGAAGTATCTCTCAGGTGGGTGAGGAACCCTACTAGATCGGCGGAGAGGCTGAGGTTCGTTGGCATCTACTGAATCCTTTGGTTCTGTCAAATCATCAGTTGCAGTTTGTATAGATGGAACATTTCCAGTTGTACATAACTGACATTGCCTCGAGCTTGTCCGGATTTCGCTTTTCAGACATAGGCCGGACAACCCCAAATCTTAACTAACTTAAGATATGGGCTCTTCCCTTTCCATATCACATATGAAGCGGTAGGCAATGATTTGATTCGAACCCTATTCAATAGGTATGCAACTTCTCAAGTGCATAACCCCTTTAAGGAAAAAGGTAACTCAGTAGTACTCATCATAGAGCACACCATATCAAATAGGGTGTAACTGCTCCGCCCCGACATACCATCGTGCAATGGTGTATACGGAGGAGTAATGCTGAGAGAGAATCTCATTCTCCTTTAGAATAGTCTAGGAATTCCATGCACAAGTATTCTCCTCCCTGATCTCATCATAGGACATAATACTTATACCCGTATATTGATTCTCTACTTCTAACTTATATTCTGTGAATATCTCAAAAGGTTCGGACTTGTGTTTCAACAGGAACATATGTCTGAATCTAAAAGAGATCATCAGAGAACGTAATGAAGTATAAAGAACCAATCCTGGCATGTGTAGACAGGGGACCTACATACATCAACATGTATTATCCCAAAAGTTTACCAACTCTTTCTCTGTTTCCAATAAACAGAGCTATGGTCATCTTATCTTTGTGACATGACTGGCGAGTTTCATAAGATGTAAATTCAAACTGATTTAAATATGCATCTATTGTAACTCTAGCTAGTCGGGGTCACATTGATCTGACCTAGTCTACAATACCTCAAGAAGGATCCGTTCATTTCTGAACTCTTCCTCTTGTGTGTGTTGCGTATACTAAGAACTGTAGTTTGATTTAGAACATTAATGCTTTTAGATAACGTGCCTGAACCGATCAACTTTTGATATAGGAAATGTTCAAAACATTATCCAACAATACAAAATTTTATCGTTTCTTTACTAATAAAGAGACAGATATGATTTTGTATATCAGGTTCGGTATCTAATAACATTCGTTCAGAATCAATGTATTACAATACAGGGTGACAGTGACCAACAGACTTGGCTGCAACACTTGCCCCGTTTTCTGTCTCATGAAACTTATCACCCGTTCTCAGTTTTTCTACCCTTTTGTAGCCCTATGTAACAGATTACATATCTGGGATCCTGATCCGGTATCATATACCAAGGATGCGGAGGATACTGAGAAACAGTTCTGTATAATGAACACACCCGAAGATGATGCATCAGTATGCACTCTCTTCGTTTGGGCGGCACGGGAAATCTGGTATTCCCCAAATTCCTGCTCTGTCTTATAACAATTATAAGTTGCAGCGGGATCAACGTTCCCCAGCTCAGTATAACAAGCGGGTTCGGTCAATAATCCGTTTTATTATCTTGATTAAGGCGTGACATGGTCGCTAACTGAAGAGAGAGAGAAGAAAACACTCGGCGTGCGCTCTTGCAAGAATAGATTGGTTATTATTTTATCTAATCAGGATGGCTCCCACTGCTTTTTATCAAATCTTCCTTCAAACCCTAAAAGGAAAGACTAGCCGGGATTAATTACACACTACAAGTTCGCCAATCTTTCAGCCAGGCCAGTGTCGGTACTTTGAGGGAGGTCCCCCGTGCTTTCGCACGAACCTAATTAATGTAAACCTCGTTTTCCCAGAGGCGTAACCTGGTTGACACCTTTCTAGACACCTACTTGATCGGCTAATTGTAATGTATAAAACTCTCCCAGGAGTAACTCTTACTCGCAGCGGGTATCGGGATCCAACTATCTCATAGAAGGTATGCAATCTCATTGCAAATTTCAACACTTGAAATTCCCGATAATATTTTGCCCCTAACCTCCTATGACCTTGACAAAGGCCAACAAACCATAGGATGCTAGTCAAGTTCAACCCGTCATTTCCTGATTGAATTAAACCCACCCGCACGGCCCTTGACAAAGGCCAACAAGGTCGCACGACTACCCTAACCCAATCTGCATCATATGCATAAGCAGATAAGCACCAGTTAGCTACCGCACACTGCGCCTTGACAAAGGCCAACAAACGCAGCACGAATACTAACTACTACTTATCTGAAATGACGGAGGGCTACGACAGGTTTTTCTGAAAACCTATTACGTAATGAACTTGATATCGTTGTAGAATCAAATGATTTTGAAATGGAGTGCTTTTGAGGCTTTTCTAGTTTTGCTAAAGGAGTCACTCCCGGTGAAGGGATCGTCGGTCCTTTCCTCGTCGAATGAGGTGCGGGATATATCATATATATCACTGTGCAAAGCAAAAACACTTAAAAGCTATCAAAAGACAAACCGAGTGTGTAGCATCTGCCAGTTATTGCTAAAGGAGTCACTCCCGGTGAAGGGATCTCGGTCCTTTCCTTATCGAATAAGGTGCAGGATATATCACATATACCGCTGTGCAAAGCAAGAACTGTAGCTACCTGTTTTATTTTGAAATTCGATTCTACAACATCTTAGGTTTCTTTTATTTCATTAATCTCATTAATGAAGTCCCATCATTTAAGTACCTAAACATCACAGATAAATACGACGTACACTTATGCCATCCGCATTCGCCTCGATGTCCCCTCATGCACCGTTAGGTTAGGTAACTAACAGCAGAGCAGGGCAGGGCTAGAGCGGGTGTAAAACATAAGTAACGTCTATATAATATATCATATATACTATATACTGTATCTATCACAGAACATCACATGATCACATCACAGATATCGCAGCAGAAGAATCATATGAAATATTGGATATACTAGGACGTCCGTGTTTTCAATACGAGCCAGTATAAAACACGGATTCCACGGCCGTGATGAATAGCCAAACCCACACCCTAGACCCCTACGAGAGCGGCAAGCAACCCTACCAATTCTAGAGTTAGGAGACCCGGACTCGACTCCTCGAGTTGGTCTCCCTCTGGACTCCAGAACCCGGTTACTTGTGCCCTCCTCCTTGGGTCTATCCTAGTGCGGAAAAGTAAATAATATACAAAAGGTGACTACTTCCGCTACCTGGAAGCGCCCCAATAAAAGAATATTACATACAAGTTTTTACATGAATGAAAATGAAAAACACTCATCTCACATAAAAACCCCCGGCTATTCAATCACGACGATCCAATATAACATATCCAGTAACACATAACATCACATGTCATCAACGTAAGTAAATATGCGCATCCCAATTGTCGTTGACATATAGCAACGAAACCGGCGATATCACATATTACACTTACGGTCACAGAAAAGAAAGTGTAAAACTACAACAGTTGGAATCCGCAAGCACCTCAGACATCGCATGCCTGACCAAATGAATTACTTAGACATCGCATGCCTAACAATTATAAACCCCGCATTTTAGTCTCAAAATCGAAAACTCTTTTCAATATTAAGTCGGGCAATTCAACAAGATTCCCGACATCCTGATCGAATGCTCGTCGCAAACTTTAGTAGGCGGCCGCACCCCCGATACCGTCGACGAAGTGCACCAAGGCGGAACACCGCTACCGCGAGCACCCGGACGGATGCTTTCGGCGACGGGGTTCTCCTACAGTCACTTGGTCGGGGCTATGGGGTGAGGCTGTCTATTAAGTTTACCCGGCGAGTATCCGCGTACGCTACGTGATTGCAACGGACTTTTGATCACGTCAAAATTCCGTGGCAACCGATCAAGTGAGACTAAAGTGCTATGTTTATAACATTCATTCAGTTATCTCATAACTTCTTGTGAATTCCAATTATTGTATCCCATTCCGGATAAATAGAAAATGCTAAACTTTTCGATCGAACAATCGAACACCCAAGTTTTCCCGATACAGCTCAACACATGAAATAAGTCTAACAACATTCAGTTCGTGCCTCAGTACCAACGGTCCAGCCATAGAAGGGTCAAGCCAACGCCTCACATGTGGCACGCCGTACTGCCCCAAACCCGAAGGTTCAAAGGGCAGTTCAAGACGGTCACATAATCGAGTTAAGGTTTGTTGTCTTCTAGAGGGTCCATCGCGTTACTTGCACTACTTAGAACGTCGTTAAACTACGGAAAAATCCAACACTTGGAAATTTCCCGACAGGGGAAAAATTGGGTATTTATATCCGGTCGAACTTTTTAACATATTCTAAAATTTATCCGGAAAGCCAAATAGACAAAATTTGATACCCCGATCGAAACACCGAATCCCCAAAATAACTCCAGAAAAATTCAACTCTTGAAAAAATATTTAAAATACCCAGGAAAACCAGCACTGTATTTTATGAATTACTGTACAAATATGGATGCCACAAAAGACAAAACGGCCGCGCTTCCGCCGCACGAGCCATGCTCGTGCCGCAGAAACACGGTGGTAAAGTTGAATCAGGTCCACGAAATTTACAGTAATTCCTAGAAAACCCTGCTTGATTTTCTGCATATTTTTAATACTGAAAAATCCCTGTTTTTGAAAATTGGACAGAGAGCATGGGTGTGTTAGGATTTCGGGTTCGTTCGGAGTTCAAAATCCGTCTAGACTTCGCCTAAGGCTCTAGCTAGGCACTGATACCACTGTAGGGTTCCTAGGCACCCTAGTGAGGTCTCACAAGGCATCGATCATGCCAATTTCAAAAATTCGGGGTGCCGAGGGACCCGACTACGGATCTTAGACTAGATGTTTAGGCGAAAAGATAACTAGTTAACATTTAACTATGGGAATACGGAAATACAACCTTTGTAGATCCGTTTGTCCATCTCCACGGCTCCGCAACGAAGTGCCTTCTCTGTCCAAATGAACTCCCGGGCTCTAGCGTCGGCTTCGTCGAAGAATAAGCGAGCTAGGTCGTCGATGTCCATGCCGAAGATGATCTACGTCGAGGCATCGCTAAATCAAGCTCCGACTTCACCAAGTCAAGAAACTTGTGAAGTAAACACACTCTACTACTTGGCAAGAGGTAGAGGATGAAGAAATAGGAAGTGGGTAGACTTTAGAATTTGATTTCTCACTCATTTCCATCAATCACCATTGATGGAGCTTGCTTTTTCTTCACTTGAAGAATGGAAGAAGAAGAAGAATATTATGATAAGATTAATTAAAAAAGAATAGAAAAACAATACTTATCATAATTCTAACTATGGTTATGTGTAGAGAATTGACCAAGGTTAAATGGATGGTTAGGGTTAAGTATGAGATAAGAATGGTGGTCAAGGTCAAAGCTTCATGAAGTTTCAACTAAACAACAAATAAAGCCACCATTCTTTTCTCTTTTCCACTTTTTTTCCAAAATGAAATGGATAAATAAATAAGTGAATAATAAAAAACCCTAACCATTAACATGTAACCATGGTATGATCTTTACACAAAAACCCTAGCAAACATGTATCATCAATCATGATACAATCAAGTGCACAAAAGTATATCGCATATACAATGTGTACATCCGAGTGAGAAAATCCATCTTAAGTAAACCGATACTAGTTGATGCAAAGTAATATATCAAATATATAAATATGCATTAAATCATTAAATCAACACTTGATTCAATGATCCGGTCATGCCGCACACAACCGACTAGTATACAATGTATCGGCTTATCGAATCAACGCTTGAATCGATAACTAGGTTATATCGCATACAACCATTCGACACATTGATCGCGAGAATGAAATACGGTATCACATACACGCATTATTCTCGGTCCCGCACATATCTCATATGCGCTCCTATTTCGTTTCGCTTGAGCCAGGAAACCTCTGTGTAGGACTCTAAAGACTCGTCAATACGCCGGCAGCAGGTGATGATCATATCAAACACCCACAAGCCGCAAGCGGTCTGCTAAACGTAACGGCCACACGGGTATTGAGCGATCAGAAGATCGACGAGCAAGCCCGCTCACACTCCAGTGAATCCAACCAGTAACACTACCGTACAGTCCGGTCTGATCGTCTGATATGTCGCATATCTTGCCTAGGGGTGGTAAACGTCAGACCCCAATAGCTCGATAAGTCGTGTCGATATGAGGTCTATAACAATTCGAGAAACTACTGGTAACACTTACCAGTAAATCTCAGCAACCCTGGCCAGGGATTTCCTGTTATAGCCAATCGAACACAGCGCAACATCAACCCCCTATACCGGGAGAGACGAATCCCCTCCTATCGCTCATTGCCTCCATGTGACTCGGGACTGTACCCAAAAACCACCGTTTTGCACGCCCTCTTGGACGTGGTAAGATGGAAATCAAAGCACAGTGGGAACCACACAAGACTCTATGACGATCTCGGGTCAACAGACTACTCTGTACCAGTGTCACCTGAGAACTGCCATCTGACGTGAGGTATAATACCATCTGGGAGTTCTCGGCGAGTCCGTCCAGTGTACCCAGTCTCTACTGAGCACCCGTATATCATCTCTGATGTCAAACACCGATGGATATGGGATCATCCATCGCCCATCTGTATGGGTCGAGAAGGTACACGCTAGTCTACTCTGGTATATCGATGCCCCGTCTCAATACACCCACGACTAGAGACTTTGAAGGATGTACTTATGGACTACCTTGTCCCCACTAGTATGATCCGCATCATAATCCAGGTAGTCAAGTACACATCCTAAGGGCTTTACCAACATTTAACAGAGAGACAATCAGTGCACACGTTAAGGTAAAGAGCAACCAGATAGCATACTATCATGTCGAGCAAGAAAGTCCTCCCTATATATGTCCCAGCATCCAATACAATATACATCCTATGTACAGTAATGGCCTCTAGGGCATACATATAACTAACAGGAAGATGTCACCGTTGATGTATATTATTTACTTTTTCGCATTAGGATAGACCTAAGGAGGGGAGCACAAGTAATCGGGTTCTAGGGTCCAGTGGGAGACCATCTCGAGGAGTCGAGTTCGGGTCTCGTAACCCTAGAATTGGTAGGGTTGCTTGCCACTCTCGTAGGAGTCTAGGGGTGTGGGATTGGCTATTCATCACGACCGTGGAATCCATGTTTTATACTGGCTCGTATTAAATACACGGACGTCCTAGTATATCCAATATTTCATATGATATTTTCTGCTGCGTTATCTGTGATGTGATCATGTGATTTGTTCAGATAGATATAGTATATAGTATATATGATATATTATATAGACGTTGCTTATGTTTTACACCCGCGCTAGCCCTGCCCCGCTCTGCCATTAGTTACCTAACCTAACGGTGCAGACGGGACATCGAGGCGAATGCGGATGGCATAAGCGTACGTTATATTTATCTGTGATGTTTAGGTGGACTTAAATGATGGGATGTTCATTAATGAGATTAATTAAAGAAAATAAACCTAAAAGATGTTATGGAATCGAATTTCAAAATAAAACAGGTAGCTACAGTTCTTGCTTTGCATCGCAGTGTTCCTTGTAGAACATCCTGCACCTTATTCGATAGGGAAAGGACCGAGATCTCTTCACCGGGAGTGACTCCTTTAGCAATAACTGGCAGATGCTACAACTCTCGGTTTGTTTTTTGATTGCTTCTATAGTTTCTGCTTTGCACAGCGGTATATATGATATATCCTGCACCTTATCCGATGAGGAAAGGGCCGACGATCCCTTCACCGGGAGTGACCCCTTTAGCAAAACTAGAAAAGCCTCAAAAACACTCCATTTAAAAACCATTTGATTCCGCAGCGAGATCAAGTTCAAAGCGTTAAAGGTTTTCATAAAAACCATTCGCAAGCCCCCGTCATTTTAGGAAGTAGAGTACTTAGTATTCGTGCTGTGTTTGTTGACCATAGTCAAGGCACAGTGTACGGTAGCTAAGTGATGTTTTCCTACACCGCATATGATGCGATTAGTTAGGACAGTCGCGTGACTTTGTTGACCTTAGTTAAGGATCATGTGGGTGGGTCTGATTAATCACGAAATGACGGGTAGAACTTGACTAGTGCTTATGATTTGTTGACCATAGATAAGGTCATAGGTGCTAGGGGTAAAAACCTTTATCGGGAGTTTCAAGTGTTGAAATTTGCAATGAGATTGCATACCTTCTATGTGATAGTTGGATCCCGATACCCACTGCGAGTAATTGTCACTCCTGGGAGAGTTTTGCACTTTGCAATTAGCCGATCAAGTAGGTGTCTAGAAAGGTGTCAACGGGTTACGCCTCTGGGAAAACGAGGTTTACTGTAATTAGGTCCGTGCGAAAGCACGGGGAACCTCCCTCAAAGTACCGACACTTGCCTGGCTGAAAGATTGGCGAACTTGTAGAGTGTAATTAATCCCGGCTAGTCTTTCCTTTTAGGGTTTGAAGGAAGATTTGATAAAAACAGTGGGAGCCATCCTGATTAGATAAAATAAATAACCAATCTAATCTTGCAAGAGCGCACGCAGAGTGTTTTCTTTTCTATCTCTCCAGGTAGCAACCATATCATGCCTTAATCAAGATAATAATATGGATGTATTGACCGAACCCGCTTGCTATACTGAGCTAGGGAACGTTGGTCCAGCTCCAACTTATAATTGTTATAAGACAGAGTAAGAAATAGGGGAATACCAGAATTCCCATGCCGCCCAAACGAAGAAAGTGCATATGATGCATCTCCTTCGGGTGTGTTCTTTACAAAGAACCGTTTCTCAGTATCCTCTGCATCCTGGGTATCTGATACCGGATCAGGATCCCAGATATGTAATTTGTTACATAGGGCTACAGAAAGGCAGGGAACTGTGAACGGGTGATAAGTTTCATGAGACAGAAAACGGGGCAAGTGTTGCAGCCAAGTCTGTTGGTCACTGTCACCCTGTATTACCAATACATTGATTCTGAACAAATGCTATTAGATACCGAACCTAATATACAAAATCATATCAATCTCTTTATTTATTAAAGAAATGATAAAATTTTGTATTGATGGATAATGTTTTGAACATTTCCTATATCAAAAGTTGATCGGTTCAGGCACGTTATCTAAAAGCATTGACGTTCTAAATCAAACTACAGTTCCTAGTATACAGAACACACACAAGAGGAAGAGTTCAGAAATGAACGAATCTTTCTTGAGGCATTGTAGACTAGGTCATATCAATGTGACCCGACTAGCTTAAGTTACATTCTAGATGCATATTTAAATCAGTTTGAATTTACATCTTATGAAACTTGCCAGTCATGTCACAAAGATTAGATGAACACAGCTCTGTTTATTAGAAACAGAGAAAGAGTTAGTAAACCCTTGGGATTGATACATGATGATGTATGTAAGGTCCCCTGTCTACACATGCAAAGACCGGTTCTTTGTATTTCATTACATTCTCTGATAATCTCTCAAGATTCAGACATATGTTTCTGTTGAAACACAAGTCCGAACCTTTTGAGATATTCACAGAATATAAGCTAGAAATAGGGAACCAATACGGGTATAAGTATTATATCCTATGATAAGATCAGGGAGGAGAATACTTGTGCATAGAATTCCTGGACTATTCTAAAGGTCAATGAGATTCTCTCTCAGTATTACTCCTCTGAATACACCACAGCACAACGGTGTATCGGGACGGAGCAATCGCACAATATTAGATATGGTGTACTCTATGATGAGTATTACTGAGTTACCTATTTCCTTTTGGGGTTGTGCACTTGAGAAACTGCATACCTATTGAATTAGGTTCGAATCAGATCACTGCCTACCACTCCATAGAAGATATGGTATGGGAAGAGCCCATCTCTTAAGCAAGTTAAGATTTGGGATTGTCCAGCCTATGTCAAAAGCAAAATCCGGTCAAGATCGAGGCAAGGTCAGTTCTGTAGAACTGGAAAGGTTCCAACTATACAAAACTGCAGCTGATTTGATAGGACCAAAAGATTCTATAGTCCCCAACGAACCTCAGCCTCTCCGCCGATCTAGCAGGGTTTCTCATCCGCCTGAGAGATACTTTGGTTTCTTGATGACAGTGGGAGCAAGGATTGCATCATGAGATGATGACCCAACTATTTTCGAGCAGGCCATCGAGAGTAAGGACTCTGTAAGAATGGCTGGATGCTTAGCGATCTAAGATGGAATCCATATACACCAACAAAGTATGGACTTTAGTTGCGATATCTGAAGGGTTAAATCCCCATCAGGAGCAAGTATATCTTGAGAAGATTACTTGGTGTAGATGGAAAAGTTGAGACTTTCAAAGCTAGACTTGTTAAAGTTTTTCGTCATCGACCAGGCATGGATAATGATGAAACCTTTTCCAGGGACTATGCTTAAGTCCATCCAGATCCTACTTACTATTGTTACATACCATGACTACGATATTTGGTGGTTGGGTGCCATGACTGCTTTTCTAAATAATGATTTAGAAGAGAACGTTTATAAGAACACAGCCAGAGGGCTTCATAAACAGTGGGAGCAACGGAAACGTGTGCAAGTTTCTTTACAGAATAAAGCAAGCATCGCGGAGTTGGAACGTCTATTTTGATGTGATAGTCAAAGTGTTTGACTTCATCAAAATGGTAGATAAACCTTGTATATACAAAAAGGTAGTAGAGAGTAAGGTGGTCATCCTCGTATTGTACGTGGACAACATACTCTTGATAGGAAAAGAGTTTCCTATACTACGCACGGTCAATCTCCTCTTATCACAAGGATTCTCCAAATAGGATCAAAGTGATACCTCCTAAATCCTGGGATTTGGGTCTATGAGATAGATCTAAAGGGATGTTAGGGTTCTCACTAGGTATAGTGAGATGGTATCAATCGATCTTGGGGAGAATCACTGGAAGGGTTCCAGGGTGATAAAGACGACTGAATGTCAGTCACAGGCATTGTCTTTACCCTAAGTAAAGGGACGGTATGTTGGAAAAGTTCCAAGCTAGATACCGTGGCAAACTAGATGATAAAGGCTGGTAACATCGCTATTAAAGAAACTACCAAAGAGGCAGTTTGGGTGTATATTGGTTCATAAGATGAACTAGGTTCCTACCATTGTACGACAATGGAAGTGTGGCTTTGGCCCAGGAACTCTGGTCCCATCAGTGACCCAGACATATTCTGAGGCAGCATCACCTGATCATGGAGATAGATGATCTCCAGGGTGATCGAGGTTAGGAGAGTAGACTCAGAGGACAACACGGCGGATCCACTCACAAAGGACTTTTCCCAAAGAGAGACTTTTAGGGGATGGTTGAGTATTAGATACTACAACTACTGCTACAGATGGCCCTAGTGCAAGTGGGAGATTGTTAGTTATATGTATGCCCTAGAGGCCATTACTGTACATTGGATGTATATTGTAGTGGATGCTGGGACATATATAGGTAGGACTTTCTTGCTCGACATGATAGTATGCTATCTGGTTGCTCTTTATCTTAACATGTATACTTTCAGTCTCTCTATTACATGTTGATAAAGCCCTTAGGATGTGTACTCGACTTCCAGGAATATGATGTAGATCATACTAGTGGGGCCTGGGTAGTCAATGAGTATATCCTTCATTGTTCCTAGTCGTGGGAATATCAAGACGAGGCATCTATATTCCAGAGTAGACTAGCGTATATCTTCTCGACCCATGTGATGGGCGATGGATGATCCAATATCCATTGGTGTTTGACATCAGAGATGGTATATGGGTGCTCAGTGGAGACTGGGTACACTGAACGGACTCGCCGAGAACTCCCAGATGGTATTATACCTCACGTCAGATGGCAGTTCTCTGGTGACACTGGTACAGCTTAGTCTACTGACCCAAGATCGTCACAGAGTCTTGTGTGTCTCCCACTGTGCTTTGATTTCCACCCTACCACGGCTCTACTGAGTCGTGCAAACAGGTGGTTTTTGGGTACAGTCCCGATTCACATGGAGGCAATGAGCGATAGGAGGGGATTCGTCTCTCCCGGTATTGGGGGTTGATGTTGCGCTATGCACAACTGGCCATAACAGGAAATCCCTAGCCAGGGTTGCAGTGATCTACTGGTAAGTGTTATCAGTAATTTCATGCTATGTTATGGACCTTATATCGGCATGACTTATCGAGCTACTGGAGTTTGACGTTTACCACCCCTAGGCGAGATATGCGACATATCAGATGAACAGACCGGACTGCATGGTAAGTGTTACTGGTTGGATTCACAGGAGTGTGAGCGGGCTTGCTCGTCGATCTTATGATCGCTCAATACCCAGGTGGCCGTTACGTTTAGCAGACCGCTTGCGGCTTGAGGGTGTTTGATATGATCATCACCTACTGCCGGCGTATTGACGAGTCTTTAGAGTCCTACACAGAGGTTTCCTGGCTCAAGCGAAACGAAATAGGAGCGCATATGAGATATGTGCGGGACTGAGAGTAATGCGTGTATATGATACCGTATTCTATTCTCGCGATGAATGTATCGATTAGTTGTATGCGATATAACCTAGTTATCGAATCGAGGATTGATTCGATAAGTCGATACATTGGATATTAGTCAGTTATATGCGATATGACCGGATCTTTAAATCAAGAATTGATTTAATGATTTAATGCATAATTATATATTTGATATATTACTTTGCATTAACTAGTATTTGTTCACTTTAAATGGATTTTCTCACTTGAAATACACAAGTTGTATATGTGATATACTTTTGTGCACTTGTTTGTATCATGTTTGATGATACATGCAAATTTGGGTTTGTGTAAAGAATTAAACCATGGTTATGTTAATGGTTAGGGTTTTGATTTACTTATCTATTCATTTATTTATTTATTCATTTTTTTGAAAGATAAATAAATCATGGTGGCTTTCTTTGTTTGCTAGTTGAAGCTTCATGAAGCTTTGAATAAGTCCACCATTTTTGTTTCATGCTTAACCCTAACCATTCAACCTAACCCTAGTTAATTCTCTACACTAAACCATGGTTGGATATATGATAAGTATTATTTTATTTTCTATTTTCAATATATACTTATCATATTCTTTTCTTCTTCCTCTCCTTCATCAAGATGAAGAAAAGCATGCTACCATCAATGGTGAAATGAGAAAAAGAGTGAGAAATCCAATTCTAAAGTGAACCCACTTCCTATTTCTTCATCCTCTACCACTTGCCAAGTAGTATAGGGTGTTTTCTTCACAAGTTTCATGACTTGGTGAAGTTGGAGCTTGATCTTGAGTTTGCCTCGACGTAGATCATCTTCTGCATCGAAGTCGACGACCTAGCCCGATCATTTCTTCGACGATACCATCGCTAGAGTCAGGATCCGATGATCGCAGCAGAGGGACGTCAACGCGGAGCCAAGGAAGTGGAGGACCAGATCTACAAAGGTTGTAGTCACTTCCTTTTAGTTAAAGTAGTTAACTTGCATCTTGCATCGCCTTACATCTAGTTAACGATCCGTATTAGGGTTTGTAGGCATATGAAAAATTTGAAATTTGCATGTTTGTTCTATTGTGAGACCTCATTAGTGTGCCTAGGAACCCTACAGCTTGTAAGTAAAGTTGTAAATATTCACCTTAATCAAGTTCTGATTGGGTCAGGTACATTAAGTAATGGTATATACGTATTAAACCAACCATAGATTTTCAATGTCCAGAATACACACAAAAGAAAGTCTCCGGAAACAAATCAGGCTTTCTTATGGCATTGTAGACTGGGTCACATCAATGAGAGAAGGTTGACGAAGTTACATACAGAAGGATATTTGGATCCATTCGAATATCAATCATATGCAACTTATTGTTTGAGATAGTGCCCTCATAGTCAATTATTGGATCACAGGTACGTGATTGCAATGATTGTGGAGGATCTATACCGGTAGGACAGTCTTACTCCAGATGATAGTATGCTATCTGGTTTGCCTTTATCAGTCGTGTACATGTTCAGGTGACTGATTACATGTTACACTTTGATAGAGCCCTTAGGATCTTGCTTTACCACCAACAGTATGATGGCGATCATATACGTGAGAGTTGGGTGGTTTATACGCATATCCTTAATTGTGGTCCCTAGTCGTGGGAGTTTCGAGACAGGGCATCGATACTCCGGAGTAGACTAGTGTGTACAGTCGAGACCCCGACGAGGGGCGGTGGCCGGTCTCACAAGCCACTGGTGTCAGTTGGATCACCTAAGATGTATACAGGTGCTCATTGGGTTATGAGTACACCGGACAGGACTCGCCGGGAATCTGCCAGTTAGTATTATATCTATCGTCAGATAGCAGTTCCCTGGTGACGTGTGTACAGGTTAGTTCATCGACCTGAGGTCGTCATTTGTCTCGTGTGAGTTCCCACTGTGCTTTGATTTCTACCCTACCACGGCTCAAAGGAGTCGTGCAAACAGGTAGTTTTTGGGTACAGTCCCGAGCCATATGGAGGCACGTGAGCGGATCGGCAGGGGATTCGTCTCTCCCGGTATTGGGGGCGAGGTCGTGCTGTGTCTAGGAGAGCCATTACACAAAGTCCATGGCCATGGCAGGAGATTTACTGGTAGGTACTCCAGTAGTATCTAAGGGTGTTATTGGGCTTCACTCCGACACGACTTATACTGCTATTGGGGGTCTGACGTTGCTAGCCCCCTAGGCAGATATGCGATACTCATAGACGAACGGACCGGACTGTATATACATTGTCACTGTTAGGCTCAGTAGGGTTTTCCGGATGAGTTCGCTCATCGGCATCCCTTGAGGTCAGTCCATGGGCAGCCGTTACGCATTGCTAGTGCCGCTGACGCTTTGTGGTTAAACCCACTGCCAGGGTACTGACGAGTCATTAGAGTCCCCCACAGACAGTTTCCCAAGTTCGGGCGAAACGTTGTAGAGGCCGTATGGTTTTATGGCAGGGTTCGGAAAATGCACGTGCGTTTACGCACGTGTTATTTTTCGGGCAGATGATACTGGTCGGCTTTGGTTTAAGCCGGATCCGAGTATTATATTGAGTAGGTATAATATCTTTGTCTCAGTTGCATTTGTATTCGGTCGTAATACAAATGCGGGTATATTTATACAGTTACGGGGTTATCCTGAAAGTCGTTTCAGGATCACTTTTGGAAGTTGCCAGTTTCCAGTTTTCTATCAGCCGTCTTTTAACATTCAGTTAAAGACGGATTTATCTTTTCTTGAGATGAGGTGAGTCAGTGTTCTGGAAGTTTCTAGAAGCCACTAGAAGAGGTGACTAGGTTCATGAACCTTTAATTGCATTTATTATGTGATGACTATGTTTATATGAGTCATGGTTTACATAAATGCTTTTTGTTTTGGTTAAGATCTTTTCTTCATGATATCCTTCTTGTTATGGTCACCACTTGCTCCTACCATCACCTCCCTCCTGCATAAATAGTGGCCGGCCATTCTTTGAAGAGAGAGAGAGATTGATTTCATTTTTGATAAAAAAGACTATGGTTTAAAGTGTATGGAAATTTGATAGTTCATTTCTTGTTCCATTTCATTTCCATCGGTAACTTCATTAACCGATCGTCCACTGACTTGGACGAAGTGAGACAAAGTCATCTACTCATTCTCTACATCATTCTTGGTCGTCTCTTTTAGCAAACTTGACGATCGAGTTGCCTCGAGTCAGAGGCGGGAGCCCGTTTAAAGAATCGTCGACGTGGTGCCACCTCGACGAGGATATCGGAGATCGACGAGATCGGAGCAGCCGCAACGGAGCGTGGAATGATGGTTGAAGAACGAAGGACTCGGATCGTTAGGTATAACCTTTCTACACTCTTTACAGTTTGTTAGTTTAGCAATAATGGAAGATCCGGGTTAAAGTATACGATAGCGCCAGTTAAAAAGTTTTTGTTCCGCATTTGGCGTCTGTAGACTGCCGGGGCGCTAGCGTAGACTTACAGTGGTATCAGAGCCTCACCATTTTGCTATACTAACTTGTGCTAACGCGTTTAAAACATCGATCGAACCGGAAATAAAAAATCGCAATTTTTTAGCTTGACAGTGTTAGTTATATGTATGCCCTAGAGGCCATTACTGTACATTGGATGTATATTGTAGTGGATGCTGGGACATATATAGGGAGGACTTTCTTGCTCGACATGATAGTATGCTATCTGGTTACTCTTTACCTTAACGTGTACACTGATTGTCTCTCTGTTACATGTTGGTAAAGCTCTTAGGATGTGTACTTGACTACCTGGACTATGATGCGGATCATACTAGTGGGGACATGGTAGTCCATAAGTACATCCTTCAAAGTCTCTAGTCGTGGGTGTATCGAGACGGGGCATCGATATACCAGAGTAGACTAGCGTATACCTTCTCAACCCATACAGATGGGCGATGGATGATCCCATATCCATTGGTGTTTGACATCGGAGATGATATACGTGTGCTCAGTAGAGACTGGGTACACTGGACGGACTCGCCGAGAACTCCCAGATGGTAATATACCTTACGTCAGATGGCAGTTCTCTGGTGACACTGGTACAGAGTAGTGTGTTGACCCGAGATCGTCATAGAGTCTTGTGTGGTTCCCACTGTGCTTTGATTTCCATCTTACCACGTCCAAGAGGGCATGCAAAACGGTGGTTTTTGGGTACAGTCCTGAGTCACATGGAGGCAATGAGCGATAGGAGGGGATTCGTCTCTCCCGGTATAGGGGGTTGATGTTGCACTGTGTTCGATTGGCTATAACAGGAAGTCCCTGGCCAGGGCTGATCAGAGAACTGCTGGTAAGTGTTACCAGTGGTTTCTCGACCCGTTATGAGCCTCATATCGACACGACTTATCGAGCTATTGGGGTCTGACGTTTACCACCCCTAGGCAAGATATGCGACGTATCAGACGATCAGACCGGACTGTACGGTAGTGTTACTGGTTGGATTCACTGGAGTGTGAGCGGGCTTGCTCGTCGATCTTCTGATCGCTCAATACCCGGGTGGCCGTTACGTTTAGCAGACCGCTTGCGGCTTGTGGGTGTTTGATATGATCATCACCTGCTGCCGGCGTATTGACGAGTCTTTAGAGTCCTACACAGAGGTTTTTGTTTCTCGTCATGCCCACTTCTTGGAAACTCAGTTTTTGGAAAAACAGATAAGTGGGAGCGCAATAGAACTGGAAGAAATTCCAAAACCACGAACTATTACTGAAAGCTTAGTAGAACCAGAGGGTTCGAAAGATCAGGACATTCCTGCGCCGCTCCGCAGAAGTAGTAGGCAGTCTCATCCGCCCGAGAGATACTACGGTTTTCTCATAGACGGGGATAGAGAGGATTGCATCATTGATAGTGATGAGCCGACTAGCTTCCAGTAGGCCATTCAGAGCGTTGACTCGGTAAAATGGCTGGATGCAATGCGGACCGAAATGGGGTCCATGTACACCAACAAAGTATAGACGTTGGACGTTGCTCCAGATGGGGTAAAACCCGTAGGATGCAAATGGATCTTCAAAAGGAAGATTGGTGTTGATGGACAGGTTGAGACCTATAAGGCTAGACTTGTTGCAAAGGGTTTCCGTCAAAGACCTGGCTTGGACTATGACGAAACCTTTTCTCCAGTGGCTATGCTGAAATCCATTCGGATCCTTCTTGCCATTGCTGCCTTCCACGATTATGAGATCTGGCAGATGGATGTAAAGACCGCTTTTCTAAATGGAAATTTAGAGGAGTGTGTCTATATGGACCAGCCAGAGGGTTTCATTCAGAGTGGGAGCAGCGAAAAGGTGTGCAAGTTGCTTAAGTCCATCTATGGACTAAAGCAGGCATCGCGGAGTTGGAACATCTATTTTAATAAGACGGTCAAAGAATTTGGCTTTATCAAAAATCCAGATGAACCATGCATCTATAGTAGATTTGTAGCAAGAACTGTAGTATTCCTCGTTTTATACGTGGATGACATTCTCTTGATAGGAAATGACATTCCTATGCTACAATCTGTCAAAGGGTTCTTGTCACACAGGTTCTCCATGAAAGACCTGGGTGATGCCTCAAACATTCTGGGGATCCGGATCTATCGTGACAGATCCAAGAGGATATTAGGACTCTCACAGTCCAGGTACATCGACACCATACTGAAAAGATTCAGTATGGAAGATTCCAAGCACGGTAATCTACCGGCTTGTCACGGGATCACCCTCTCCAAAGAGATGTCTCCCAAGACTGATTTGGAGAGGGATCGCATGTCCATTATACCCTACGCTTCTGCGGTAGGCTCTATAATGTATGCGATGTTGTGTACCGGACCAGATGTGGCTTATGCACTGAGTGTGGTAAGCAGGTATCAGTCAAACCCTGAGGAGAAACACTGGATAGCGGTAAAGAACATTCTCAAGTATCTGAGAAGGACTAAGGAGATGTTCTTGGTGTATGGCAGAAAAGACCTCCAGATTGAGTCCTTTGCTGACTCCAGCTTCCAGAGTGACAAGGATGATTCCAAGTCCATGTCGGGTTTTGTCTTTACCCTCAATGGAGGGGCGGTGTGTTGGAAGAGTTCCAAACAGGAAACCGTTGCCGACTCGACGATGGAAGCGGAATATATCGCTGCTGCAGATGCCGCAAAAGAAGCTGTCTAGATAAAGAAGTTCTTGACAGAACTTCAGGTGGTTCCGTCCATTGTTGATCCAATACCTCTGTATTGCGACAACAACGGGGCTATAGCTTTAGCGACGGAACCCAGGTCCCATCAGAAGTCCAGACACATCTTAAGGCGGTATCACCTGATCAGGGAGATCGTGGGTCGCCAGGAGATCGAGGTTCGAAGAGTTGCTATAGAAGATAACACTGCTGATCCATTCAGGAAGTCCTTACCCCAGACTCAGTTCGAGCGGCTGATCGAGGTGATAGGTCTTCGATATGCCAGTTCATGGCCTTAGTGCAAGTGGGAGATTGTTAGTGTATATGCCCTAGAGGCCATTACTGTATCATACTAGTTTGTATATTACTTGATGGAAGCTTAGGATATTCACCTTGTATAGACAATCTTGCTCAAAGTGGTAGTATGCTACTTGGTTTGTTTCTACTTTAATGTGTGCATGTGTTTCTTTTAGCATATTGCCTTTACACATTAGTGAAGCCCTTAGGATCTTTGCTTGATTACCAGCGTTATGATGGCAGTCACACTCGTGGGGGCTGGGTAATCCACAAGCACATCCTTATGCAGGTCCCTAGTCGTAGGAATATCGAGATAGGGCATCGATACTCCGGAGTAGACTAGCGTATGCGCTTCTCATCCCAGCTTGCGAGACGGTCTGTCCCACAGCCGTCAGTACGTCGTACTTGGGATAGTATGCGGGTGCTCGTTAGGTTATGAGTACACTGGACAGGACTCGTCGGGAACTGTTGGTTGGTATTATACCTATCATCAGTTATCAGTTCCCAGGTGACATGAGTACAACTTAGTCCATTGACTTGACACTGTCACTTCGCCTCGAGTGTGTTCCCATTGTTCTTTGATTACTACCCTACCACGGCTCAAAGGAATCATGCAAACAGGTAGTTTTTGGGTGCAGTCCCGAAGTACTTGGAGGCAGTGACGGTTAGACAGGATTCTTCTCTCCCGGTATTGGGGGTTGATATCGCGCTGTGTCTAGGAGAGCCATTACACAAAGTCCCTGGCCAGGGCAAGCGAGATAGACTGGTAGGTTTCCAGTGTTATCTCAGGGTGTTCTGGGCTACACTCCGACACGACTTGTACCGCTAGTAGGGGACTGACGTTTACCGCCCCACTAGGCCCGCCATGCGATACTCTTAGACGAACATACCGGACTGTACGGAGACTGTCACATTCAGGCTCAGTAGGAGTTCAGATTGGTTTTCCTCGTCAGTCTTCTTATCGGCATCTACCTGGGTACCATTACGTACAGCTAGTGCCACTTGCGGTCTGTGGTTAAACCCACTTCCAGTGTAGTGTTGAGTCTTTAAAGTCACACACAGAGGGTTATTCGCCTTTAGGCAAAATGAGTAGAGGTCGCATGGTTTTGCGACAGGGTTCGTTCACATCCGCGCATTTGTGCATGTTTGGTGTCCGGACAGCTTATACTAGCGGGCTTTGGTTTAAGCCAGATCCTAGTATATGTTTTGGGATTGGTTTTATCTTTTTGTATTCGTGTTCCTCGGAACACGGATACGGGTGTGTATGCACAGTTGATTGAGGCAGAGGCAGAGGCAGAGGACTTTCATTAGGGTTGATGACCATTGTCATTTTCTTAACCCTAATGTTTATGTGTGAAATATGATTTATTAATATTAGTTAATTATAATTGTGTTATGGTTATGGTTGTTGACCATTTGACTTTGCTTGACTTGTTGACCTAGGTTGACAAGTTGACCATCATCATTTCATATGAACGATGCTCTTTGATCCTTGCAAAAGTAATTAATGTGAAATGATAATGGTCATTTCAATATTAACCATCACAATTATCTTTAGCTAATTATTTATTTATCATAATTCACATATATGTGAGAAGGTTGGTTTATTCTTCTCATTCTATGATTCTCATTCTCTCTCCTCCTCTTCCTTTCTCTCAAAGCTCTCCCCTCTCATGAGTTGAGAACCATTGAGCTTGAGATAAATCCCTTAAAAATACTCTCTACTCTTTCTAAGGTTCTAGGTTTAGCACACCAAGCATCTTAGTTACTTCTAGTTTAAGGTTGAAGCCAAAGGTAGAGGTCCTCGGATGGATCTTTCTTCGACAAGAGAAGGCGACGAGGAGAATCCGATTATCACACTCCAAGGAGCAAGAAGAGAAGGACTTCAAGACTTAGGTATAACCCTTTAACCGAGTAGCTAACTCTTTTAGCTTGGTTGTTAGTTTTTGTTTAGCAAATATCCCTCCTTCAGCATAGTCCATGTTGCCTAGTGTTGTAAAAATCCGATTTTTCATAACGTTTCCGCCTCCCCGCAAGCACCGGGGTGGGCAACGTGGACTTACACAAGTATTCTCCTCCTTGATCTCATCAAAGGACATAATACTTATACCCGTTTTTGGTTATCTACTTCTAACTTATATTCTGTGAATATCTCAAAAGCTTCAAACTTGTGTTTCAACAGGAACATATGTCTGAATCTTGAGAGATCATCAGTGAATGTAATGAAGTACAAAGAACCGGTCCTGGCATGTGTAGACAGGGCACCTTTACATACATCATCATGTATCAATCCCAAGAGTTCACTAACTCTTTCTCTGTTTCTAATAAACGGAGCTGTGGTCATTTTATCTTTGTGACATGACTGGCAAGTTTTACAAGATGTAAATCCAAACTAATTTAAATATGCATCTTTATGTAACTTCAGCTAGTCGGGTCGTATTGATATGACCTAGTCTACAATGCCTCAAGAAGGATTCTTTCATTTTTGAACTCTTTCTCTTGTGTGTGTTCTGTACGTTAAGAACTGTGGTTTGATTTAGAACGTCTATGCTTTTAGATAACGTGCCTGAACCGATCAACTCTTGATATAGGAAATGTTCAAAACATTATCCAACAATACAAAATTATATCCTTCTTTACTAATAAAGAGATTGATATGATGTTGTATATCAGGGTCGGTATCTAATAACATTCATTCAGAATCAATGTATTCTGGTAATATGGGGTGATAACTGCCAACTGCTTGGCTTGCAACAATTGCACCGTTTCCAACTCTTGAAACTTATCACCCGTTCTCAGTTCTCAACCTATCTGTAGCCCATGTAACATATTATATTTGCAGGATCCTGATCCGGTATCTCATACCCAGGACGTAAAGGATACTGAGAAACAGTTCTTGGTAATGAACACACCCGAAGAAGATGCATCAGCATGCACTTTCTTCGTTTGGGCGGCATGGGAATTCTGGTAATCCCTTATTTCCTGCCCGGTCTTATAACATTTATAACTTGGAGCGGGACCAACGTTCCCTAGCTCAGTATAATAAGAGGGTTCGGTTAATACATCCATATTATTATCTTGATTAAGGCATGACATGGTCGCTACCTAGAGAGAGAGAGAGAAGAAAACACTCAGCGTATGCTCTTGCAAGATTAGATTGGTTATTAATATATCTAATCAGGATATCTCCCACTGTTTTAGTCAAATCTACCTTCAAACCCTAAAAGGAAAGGCTAGCCGGGATTAATTACACTTTACAAGTTCGCCAATCTTTCATCCAGGCCAGTGCCGGTACTTTGAGGGAGGTTCCCCGTGCTTTCGTACGGACCTAATTAAAATAAACCTCATTTTCCCAGAGGCATAACCCCGTTGACACTTTTCTAGACACCTACTTGATTGGCTAATTGTAATGTGTAAAACTCTCCCAAGAGTAACTCTTACTCGCAGCGGGTATCGAAATCCAACTATCTCATAGAAGGTATGCAATCTCATTGCAAATTTCAACTCTTGAAATTCCCAATAATATTTTTCCTCGAGCGATCTATGACCTTGACAAGGTCAACAAACCATAGACCGCAAGTCAAGTTCAACCCGTCATTTCCCGATTGAATTAAACCCATCCGCATGACCCTTGATAAGGTCAACAAAGTCACACGACTACCCTAACTCAATCGCATCATATGCTTTTGTAGATAAGCATAAATAGCTACCACACACTACGCCTTGACAAGGTCAACAAATTCAGCACGAATACTATGAAGTACTTATCTGAAATGACGGAGGGATACGTCAGGTTTTTAAGAAAACCCTTTGCGTAATGAACTTGATATCGTTGTAGAATCAAATGATTTAAATGGAGTGTTTTTAAGGCCTTTGCTAGTTTTGCTAAAGAGGTCACTCCCGGTGAAGGGATCTTGGCTCTTTCCTTATCGAATAAGATGCAGGATATTTCACAAATACCACTATGCAAAGCAAAAACTAGAAAAGCAATCAAAAGACAAAACCGAGAGTTGTAGCATTTGCCAGTTATTGCTAAAGAGGTCACTCCCGGTGAAGGGATCTCGGCTCTTTCCTTATCGAATAAGGTTCTGGATGTTCTACAAGGAACACCGCTATGCAAAGCAAGAACTAGAGTTACCTGTTTTTTTGAAAATTCGATTCCACAATATCTTTAGGTTTCTTTTATTTCATTAATCTCATTAATGAAGTCCCATTTTATTATGCTTCACAAGCATCACATTTGAAACGAAATCAATAATATATAATATATATCTCATATATATAATATAAAAATTCGTCTCAGGCAGTAATATGATCTCATCACAGAACATTGTAGCCGAAGAACATATATGAAATATTGGATATACTAGGAGGTCCTTGTTTTAATTCGAGCCTGTATAAAACATGGATTCCACGGTTGCGATGAATAGCCAATCCCACACCCCTAGACCCCTACGAGAGCGGCAACCAACCCTACCAATTCTAGAGTTAGGACACCCGGTCTCGATTCCTTAAGATGGTCTCCCCACTAGACCCTAGAAACCGGTTGCTTGTGCTCCCCGCCTTTGGTCTATCCTAATGCGGAAAAGTAAATAATATACAATGGTGACATCATCCTCAACCCGGAAGTGCCCCAATAAAAGAATATTACATGAATGAAAAAGAAAAACTCTCATCTCACATAAAACCCCCGGCTATTCAGAATGCAACGATCCAATATAACATATTACAGCAACACATAACATCACATGTCATCAACATAAGTAAATATGCGTATCCCAATTGTCGTTGATGTATAGCAACGAAACCGGCGATACACCACATATTACACTTCCGGTCGCAGAAAAGAAAATGTAAAACTACAACAGTTGGAATCCGCAACCTCCTTAGACATCTCATGCCTAACCAAATGAATTCCTTAGACATCGCATTCCTAACAATTATAAACCCCGCATTTTAGTCTCAATATCGAAAACTCTTTTCAATATCAAGTCGGGCAATTCAACAAGATTCCCGACATCCTGATCGAATGCTCGTCGGAAACTTTAGTAGACGGCCGCACCCCCCGATGCCGTCGACGAAGTGCACTAAGGCGGAACACCACTGCCGCGAGCACCCGGACGGATGCTTTTGGTGACGAGGTTCTCCTACGGTCACTTGATCGGGGCTATGGGGCGTGGCTATATATTAAGTTTACTCGGCGAGTATCCGCGTACGCTACATGATTGCGACGGACTTTTGATCACATCAAAATCCCGTAGCAACCGATCAAATAAGACTAAAAACTGCTAGATTTATAACATTCAAATTAGTTATCTCATAACTACATGTGGATTCCAAATATTGTATCACATTCCAGATAAATAGACAATATTAAACTTTTTGATTGAATAAACAAACACTCAAGATTTCCCAAATAGCTCAACACTTGAGCGGAGTTCAAAAAATCCCAGAACATGCCACAACCCCAATGAACCAGCCGTAGAAGGGTCAAACCAACGCCTCACATGTGGCAACGCTAAACTACCACAAACCCTAGGGTTCAGTGGCAGTTTTGACGGTCACATAATCGAGTTAAGGTTACGTTCTTCTAGAGGGTCCACAGATATGCTTGCATGTATTTCCGAAAGTTTCAAACTCGAGGAAAATTCAACACTTGAAAGTTTTTCGTTATGGGAAAAATGAGTTATTGATATCCGTTCGAACCTTTTAACACGTTCAAAATTACCCGGAAAACTAAACGATGTTAAACTTCCGATCGAATCAACAAATTTTATAGATCTCCAGAAAACTCAGCAGTTGAGTAAAATTAAAAATTCCCAGCAGCATGTAGTAATACCTACGGATGTTACCTAGAAGTATTCGTCCCTAATACCCAAGTACGGCCGCGGAACCGCCGCGCAAAGCATGGTATTGCCGCGGTTCCGCGGTGACTTAAGGGAATTATGAGCTCGTATTTCACAGTTATCCATAGAATCACCTGCTTAATTTTCTGAGTATTTTTAATATGAAAAATTTCAACTTTTGAAATTTTTTCCAGAAACTAAGATTTATCGGGGTTTCAGAGTTCGATCGGGCTTTAAACTTCGTCTAGACAACGCCTAATGCTCTAGCTTGTCTCTGATACCACCGTAGGGTTAGTATAGCACCTTAGCAAGGTTTAGGAAGGCATCACACATGCCATATTGAAATTTTTGGGGTGCTAAACAAACCCTAACCAAGATCTTAACTAGAGGATTATGATTAACATAGCATGTAAACAACTTTACATCTAAGAGTTAGGGATTACAACTTTTGTAGTCCGTTCCTTCACTTCATAAGCTCCGTGTTGTGGTCCCTTCGCTGCGATCATCAAGTACCCAAACTCTAGAGAGGCTCCATGAAGAGAAAGATGCAAGCTTGCTTCCGATCTTTAATAACTAAGATGATCTACCTTGAAGAAACTCAAACCCAAGCTCATGCTTCACTAATTAAGTATTAGAAAAGCAAAAACCCTAATCTAAGTGGCAAGAATAGATGAGGATGATGAAGTAGGAATTTAGCACTTTTTTTTTCAATTTCTCACTCATTATCATCACATGTCAAAAAGCTAGAAAGCTTTTTCAAGAGGAAGAAGAAGTAGAAATCTATTTGTGATGAATAATGAAATCATTGTGTGAGGTTAGAATTGCAACCATGGGTTAAAAATGAAGACTTAACCCTTATAAAGAATTAACTATGGTAAAGGGTTTGGGTTGGGTTAATAAATATCTACACAAAATATCATAAGTCAAAGTCAATGCTTCAAGAAGCTTCATGAAAGCTTCATCCAAGCTTAACCCAAATCCAAACCCTAACCTTGTTTAAACTCTTTAAAGCATGTTGAATTTGTAACCCTAACATGTTACAATATTATATATCACATATACAATATTTATTGTAACAAAATAAAATAATACAATTAACATATATCACATATATATCAATGTATTATCCAAGTGAGAAAAAGAATCTTTAAGTGAGCTAATATTAGTTATTGTAATATATATGAAATATATAATTATACATTAAATTATCGAATCAACACTTGATTCGATAATCCGGCTATTTCACAAATAACCGACTAATATAATTTGTATCAGTTCATCGAATCAACACTTGATCTGATGACCCGGCTATATCACATATACCCGGTCGATATCACATATCGCGAGAATCTAATACGGTATCACATACACGTATTGTTCTCGGTCTCGCACATATCACATATGTGCTCCTACTCCGTTTTGCCTGAGCCAGGAAACCTCTGTGTAGGACTCTAAAGAATCGTCAATACGCCGGCAGTAGGTGATGATCATATCAAACACCCACAAGCTGCAAGCGGTCAGCTAAATGTAACAGCCACCCAGGTATTGAGCGATCAGAATATCAACAAGCAAGCCTGTACATTCTCCTTTGAATCCAATCAGTAACACTCCCGTACAGTCCGGTCTCTTCGTCTGATATATCGCATATCTCGCCTAGGGGTGGTAAACGTCAGACCCCAGTAGCTTGATAAGTCGTGTCGATATGAGGTCCATAACAATTCGAGAAACTACTCATAACTCTTACCAGTAAATCTCAGCAACCCTGGACAGGGATTTCTAGTTATAGCCAATCGAACACAGCGCAACATCAACTCCCTATACCGGGAGAAACGGAACCCCTCCTATCGCTAATTGCCTCCATGTGATTCGGGACTGTACCCAAAACCCACCGTTTTGCACGCCCTCTTGGACACGGTATGATGGAAATCAAAGCACAGTGGGAATCACACAAGACTCTATGACGATCTCGGGTCTACAGAGTAACCTGTACCAGTGTCACCAGAGAACTGCCATCTGACGTGAGGTATAATACCATCTGGGAGTTCTCGGCGAGTCCGTCTAGTGTACCCAGTCTCCACTGAGCACCCGTATACTATCTCTGATGTCAAACATCAATGGATATGGGAATATCCATCTCCTATCTACATGGGTCAAGAAGCATACGCTAGTCTACTCTGGTATATCGATGCCCTGTCTCGATACACCTGCGACTAGAAACATTTGAAGGATGTACTTAGCAACTACTCTGTCCCCAGTAGTATGATCTGTATCATGGTCCTGGTAGTCAAGCACTCATCCTAAGGGCTTTATCAACATGTAACATAGAGACAATCAAAGTACATGTTAAGATAAAGAGCAACCAGATAGCATACTATCAGGACGAGCAAGAAAGTCCTCCCTATATATGTCCAAGCATCCACTACTATATACATCGTATGTACAGTAATGGCCTTTAGGCCATACATATAACTAACATATATCATATTGCTTGAACCGGGATAACACTATGTGTGGGAGTGTAAAGACTCGACAATATGCAGACAGTGATTTACTAGATAAATCCAAAACCACAAGTATGACAGCGGCACTAGATGTACATAACGGCTACCCAAGTATCCACCGAAAGAAAGGTCGACAATCAAGTCCGTTCGTATACTACTGAGCCTGAATGTGACAATCTCTGTACAGTCCAGTCTCTTCGTATAAGAGTATCACATACTGGGTTTAAGGGATAGATAACATTAAATCCCTAATAACCCAATAAGTTGTGTCGGAGTCAATTTCATCACCAACCGAGAAACTAACGAACTCCTATCAATAAATTTCATCCACCGTGGCCAACCGAACACACCGCGACATCGACTCCTAATACCATGAGAGATGAATCCCAGACAATCGCTCACTACCTCCATGTGGGTCAGGACTGTACCCAACTAAAATCCGTTTGCACGACTCCTTTGACCCATGGTAGGGTAGTAATCTAAGTACATTGGGAACTCACACGAGACAAATTACGATCTCAAGTCAATGGACTAAATTATACTTATGCTATTAGTGAACTGCTATCTGACGGTAAGTATAATACCATCTAGAAGTTCTCGGCGAGTCCGTTCAAGGTACTCATCTCCAGTGAGCACCTGATACTATCTTAGGTGACACAATACCAATTTCTTTTGAGACTGACCACCGCCCCTCGTCGGGGTCTAGAAACACATAAACCAGTCTACTTCGGAATATCGATGCCCATTCTCGATACTCCTATTCATACCATAATATTGCATTATCATATTCCCCATTCTTATGTATTTTACAAATAAACAGGTGCTTTTGACCTATGTCTGCTACATAGTACAGGTTACAGGTTCTTGGGAGAAAACAGTGAAAAAGATAAAAGACGATGTAAAAGTGAGACTTTGACCAACAAACAGAAAGATCTTGATCAAGCCAACATAAAAATCAGTTCACAAAATACAAAGCAGTGCAAGGTCCAAGATTTCGTCTTGAAGCAACGGTTAAAATCAACTACATTATTAACTGGAGATCTGGAAGAAACCTAGAAGCCCATTTGAGAAAAGTACTAAAGAATTAGGAAGTACAAGTCAACAGACCCGGCCCAGAAAATTCCAGCACACAATACATTCATTGGGTCGCAGAACCGCGACCCAACCCTTGCTGCGGCCGCGGTTCCACGGCCATCCAGAGCCCGGAGTTGGTAATTTTTTTTGCCAAAATTCGTGGCGGTGTGCGGGAGTTGACTAGGTCTTTTCTTAGGGGGTATTTTTGTAAAAGCAGATGTGCAAGGCAATTGTAACCTAGGATTTCTATGAATCTATAAATAGAACCCTAAAAACCTCTTTTGAGGTATTCCTCTTTTCATTTCATAAATTCAGATCTGTACCGCGTTGATATTTGGAGAGAGCCATCAATAAAAATTAGTAAGTTCTTTTATTTCTTTGCCTTATTTTACTTTTAATTTAGAATGTCTTTTAATCCCCTAATGAGCGAGTAGTCTCCTCGCTTGTTTGGGTTAGTTTTAAGGAAAGGTTTGAGAGATGAGATCTCTCACCCCTTCACACATAATAATAGGAACTCCATGCATACACGCACACACCGCTCCCTGCGGCACCTTACCCCTCGAGGTAACGGTGATACCGTAGTATAAAGGACCAGTTGCGCGTGTTTTCCATGGAGGTTAGGGTAAGGATCGATAAAGGAAAGACAAGAACCTAGAGGAAGAAACATCTTCCCAAATGATTCTAATCCACTTCATTGATAATTACCATAACATCTAATAGATCTAAAATAGGGCATTGAAAGCGGTGAGGAAACCTTTAATCTCTCCACTTACCCTAGACCTAACCCTAGCATGACTTAGATCTAGATAATCTTAGTATAAATCAACTTATTTTTTAGATTAAAACAATCCGACAACCATCGGAATTAACTCGTTAGAACGATTAGGAAAACACAAAATCCCTGTGGACCAACCCGTACTCACCGGCTAGCTACCAAGCAACGCCGTTCTTGATTGCGGTTACTAAATTCTTTGATTCATCTTTTTAGAGCGCATAGGAAACCACAAAATTCCTGTGGGCCTTTATACTACGGTATCACCGCTACCTCGTGGGATAGGATGCCGTAGGGAGCGGTGTGTGCATGTATGCATGGAGTCCTATTGATTATATGTGATGGGCAAGAAAGGGATGAGAGATCTTACCGCCATAAATTTTGGTAAAAAAATTTACCAACTCCGGGCTCTGGATGGCCGCGGAACCGCGGTCGCAGCAAGGGTTGGGCCGCGGTTCCGCAGCCCAATAAAAGTATTGTGTGCTGGAATTTTCTGGGCCGGCTTCTGTTGACTTGTACTTCCTAGTTCTTTAGTACTTTTCTCAAATGGGCTTCTAGGTTTCTTCCAGATCTCCAGTGAATAATGTAGTGGATTTTAACCGTTGCTTCAAGACGAAATCTTAGACCTTGCGCTGCTTTGTATTTTTTGAACTGATCTTTATGTTGGCTTGATCAAGATCCTTCTGTTTGTTGGTCAAAGTCTCACTTTTACATCGTCTTTTATCTTTTTCATTGTTTTTCTCTCAAGAACCTGTAACCTGTACTATGTAGCAGACATGGGTCAAAAGCACCAGTTTATTTGTAAAATACATAAAAATGGGGAATATGATAATGCAATATTATGGTATGAACAAATACCCCAAAACTTATCTTTTGCTCGTCCTCGAGCAAACCTATTTTTATTCTCGACAAAAACCTAACCTCACTTTCACAGGGAATCGCGATTGCACTGAGCTCGTGCAACAAGCCGTTAAACCTCTAGATGTCCCTAGTAGGAGGAGTGTTGTCTTCTGAGGGTTTTCAGCGGATACTACCCACAAAATCCTATCAATTAGGCCCATTGACTTTTATTCTCCAAGTAGGTTTTCTAACAAGAAATTCTATTATCTTTGACTCGTAAATTATCCATCCATATTCTTCACACTTACTCATCATTTAACTTAAGATTATATATGTTCTGCAGACCTACTTAGCTTTCGGCATCTCTTAAGTTTTCCTTCTAGGGCCCATCTCCACTTAGGAATTTTTATCAACTCTACTAAAGATACAAGTTCTATTCTTCACTCCTTTCTCTCATCTAAACTCCAATCACATACCCCTACGTGTGTGTATATATCACCCCTACACTTGGAAATTGAAATCAAGCAATCATACTCTTGTCTGTCGTCCAAAGCACTTTTTAATTGGTGAATTTTTAAATGAATTTTGCTTACACATCCTTCATGCGACCGTTAATACTTATTGAGGTGCCAATGAACGATTACAAAATGCGTTTGCACTTTAGAGCGTACTTCCTTGTCTTGTAACACCTAAGGCTTTTTAGCAGTGACTCCCAAACCAGTTGGTCTAAGGCACTAGGTGATGAAGCACCCTCGCTAAATATATATTTTTAAATATTTTTTTAGCCTTAAGTAATCACAAAAACCAGTGTTCATTTTTTTCTTTATTCACACTTTTATTTTTTTTATTTTTTGTCATCATACTAAGGACTTTAGACAAGAGCATTTCAAGGTCTCTTCTACTATTCCAAGTTTTAAGGTGCGTGATTGTGCAATTCGTAGGGTATACATTTTCAGAATCTAGACTTAAACTAGGAATTATATTTCAAACTTATACTCTAATAAAAATATCAATATTTTTCCTTTGTTTCGACTTAGCCCAAGAAGTGGACTCAAAATTTGCCTATTTCTAAATAAGCTACAAAGACATATGCTTTCTACCGTTAAACTTTAAGGAAGGTTATTTTTAGGGTTTTTACTAAGTCTAAGATCTAGTTGTTTCTAGCCAGTTAACCTATTTGTCAAACTCAAGTCAAATAAGGCCAAAATTGAATACATTAATTTTTATAATTTTTGAAAATTTTCAATTTTTTATGGGTTTTAAAATAAGTATGCAAATACAAAAATATATACAAATGAATGCGAAGGAAAGAAGGCTTATCGAGCATACACCCAAACTTAACTTTGACAGTGTCCTCAATGTCATGCTACACCAAGATGGTCAAAATGTCGGCACTTCCCTATTTATTTATTTATATAATTTTTCCATTTTTTTTATTGTTAGAAGATAAACAAAAATATATATACAGAAAGGCCCCCCCAAACTTCATTGACACAATGTTAAACGTCATTGCCAAACTTTGCAAAGAACAAACGTCAACACCAACCAGTCGAAAAATTTATCTGTAAAGAGTATCGGTTGGTGGAAGAACATGTTGTACTGATCCAAAAAGAATTGGGGAAGATAGAAGTGGTGGTATGGAAAGTGTGGAAGTGAATAGATAGGAGGTGGTGATGAATCAAAACGAGAATGTTAATGATCAACAATCAGTGGAATATTGGCATTCTCATAGCTTATTAAAAAAAAATAGGAGTGGTTCAACTTCTAAAGGAGGAGGTTGACTAACCACACTATCCCCAAGATATTTCTGTGGATCCTTTATCGACTTGGCATCATCCATCTTATGCATATGATATTCAATTATGAGGAAACTAATTTTCTCGATGTCCGCCATAGTCCTGCCGAAAGCTTGCCGCCTATCTTGTAAGACCATTAAAAGGGCGTTCTCTTGCTCGAGGGCTAGAGAAGCCGATATGATAACGGGAATGGTCTCATTCTCACCTATGTAAGCATATTTAAGATGAGACGGCAAGGGCGTGAGTTCGAGTTTCGGGGGCGAAACAATCATAAGCAAAATTGGAAAATCTACTTCGAACTCAATGAACTCCAACACAGGTTCGAAATTACTGCAAACAACCGATTCAGATGGTTCAACTAACTCATCCAAAAATTCAAAAGACTCATATTCGGGCTGTGAGTCGTCAAAATCATCTGAAAAAGTGAAACATTCATAATCAATATCGGTTGTGTCAACTGTGGTAGATTCAAGGAGTGACGCACTAGTGGCGTCAAAACCGTCGTCATCAAATAGAAATCTTTCAAGTTCGCAGTCCTCCTACGTGATTTCGTGAATAGAGCAAACTTCTCGTGTACTAGTTTTAGGCACGGGGGGGCAGACTTCCTAACTTATAAATATTGAACTCGCTAAAGACTTCCCGAAGGATAGAGTCATGGAGCTATTGCGACAATTTATTACGGCATTGGAAGTGGCCAAAAATGGTCGACCGAGGATCACCGGAATTTGGTTCCGTTGGTTAGCAACAGGTTGTGTGTCCATAACAATAAAATCAACGGGGAATATGAAATCCCCAACTTTGATCAACACATCCTCTAGCTCACCCCTAAGATGTGTGATTGATCGATCAGCCATTTGGAGAGTACAACGAGTGGGTTTCAACTCTCCAACCCCTAATTGCTCGTACACGGGGTAGGGAAGCAGGTTAACACTTGACCTAAGATCTAAAAGTGCTCGATTGATTTTCTTATCCCCAATTGTTATTGAAATCGTAGGACAGCCGGAGTCCTTTCGTTTTTGGGGTAAGGGTTGAGGTTGGTTAATAGCATTGCTCACTGCACTTGCCACTAGCACTTTCTTGGGTATTTGAGACGACTTTCTCTTTGAGGTGCATAAGCCCTTTAAGATTTTCGCGTATGAAGGGACTTGTTGGATTGCATCCAAGAGAGGTATATTTATGCTAACCTGTTTAAATAACTCCACAATCTTGTCCATTCATGGAGTTGGTTTATTGGGACTCAACTTGTTTAGAAATGGAGCATTTTGAAAATCTGTTGAGTCCAATGTCTGTGGAGTAGAATGTGGAGTTGGAACGGATCCCACTGTAGGTGTGTTCGTGAAGTGAGAAGTGGGTCCGTTCGGTTTAGAAGAAGAAGAGCCTTTTGAAGAATGGAGAATAGGCTCTAACGAAGAAGAAAAAGATGAAGAAGAAGAAGATGGAGAAGAAGAAGAAGGAGAACCACCGGCGGGGGTGTCATCACTAACACCCACATTATTTTGCAACATTCTTTCGGATCTCAACGTGGTCACAGCATTTACATTGTGATATTCATGTGCGTTGTGTGTGTGACCGGGATTTGGCAATGGTTGAGATGGAAACTTTCCCTTTTCTCTCTCGCTCAACGCAGCAGTTAGTTGTGCAATTTGTGCCTCAATAGATTTGATGCTTTGATCGTGTGAAGCATTGTTGTGCACCAAAGACTGGACGGAATTTTCTAACCTTGCTGCGGATTCTGTAGATTGCTTGAGAAACGCATCTAGACTTTTTTCTAGCGAGATAACCTTATCATCATTTGGTTGAACCAAATTGTTCGTTTGATTTGGATAAGGTTATGGTTGGAAAGGTTACTGGTATTGAGTTTGTTGGGGTGCTTATTGTTGTGGAGGAGGAGGCCTTTGAAAGTTGTTTTTTCCTTGGAGTTGTTGATTTTGATTCCAAGCAAAATTTGGGTGACTCCTCCAACCCGGATTATAGGTCGAAGAGTAAGGATCATTTCGTTGTCATTGCTGAAAGGCAGCATTGACTTGATCTTGTCCTTGAACAGTTGGATTGTAAGGACACTCTTCGGTAAGGTGAGATGGATCCGAACAACAAGTACAAACAGTTCGTGGGGGTAAAGCAGGGGCAGGAGAAGACGATGAGATTTTGGTCTCAATGGCTTCTAGCTTTTTCATAAGTGCGGCCATCTCGGCCTTCATAGCAATCGACATATATAATTGATGTATGCCTGCCCTAGATTGACCAATAGAAGAAGATGAGGTGGTCTTTGTGCTCTCCCACTGAATTGTTTATTCACTATGATCCTCGAGACACTGCCACGCTTCCTCACTAGATTTGGTTAGAAAGTGACCTTGACAAATGGTTTCTAGCAACTGCTTCGTTGCCGGGTTCATTCCCTCGTATAATGTTTGGCAAAGTTGCCAATTTTCGATCCCATGGTGAGGGCATTGGACAAGTAGGTCTTTGAATCTTTCAAAACACTTCCAAAATGGTTCGGAAGGAAGCTGGGAAAATTGTATTTTCTCATTGCGAATTCTCACGGTCTTGTGATGAGGATAAAACTTTTTAAGAAAAGCTTTAACAAACTCATCCTAATTTCTAATTGAATATGATGCTGTGCTGTATAGCCACTTCTCGGCTAAGTCACATAAGGTGAAAGGAATGACCCTTAACTTTATAGCGTCATCACTCAATTGGGTTGTTTTCATCATGGCGCAAACATTTTAGAATTTATTGATAAAGATATAGGAATCTTCAGATTCCAATCCATGAAATTTTGGCAGCATATTGATGAAGTGGGGTTTTATTTCAAAATTGTCCCCATTTGCCGGTGGGGGTGAAAGACAGGTAGGTAAAGAGGTGCGGACAGGGTAGAAGAGATCCTGGAGCGCGATTCGTTGGGGCGCTACAACAGGCGGGAGATTCGGGTTATTCGCACCTAACAGAGGTGGAATCAGTCCCGTGGGTAAGGTGTTGTTGGGATTATATCCCGACATACCTTCGGAAAAAGAATTTAAAGGTTGAGGTAAGGAAGTGGAAGGAATTTCGACTTCGGAGTCGAAAGGTTCGTCGGTTGGTATCAACGAAACACGGACTAATCGGGCGCTATTGTCCCTAGTCCAACCGGACATACACTTAAGGAGGTAGTGTAGTAAAAAAAATTGAAAAACAGAATGTGGGGGTAAGAAAATGTCAATGAGAAGAAAGTGAGTGGTGGTGGGGTGCAAGGATTTTTTAGCAACAAGTTGCAAGATTTTATAAAAGATTTTTCCTTTTTCCTTTTTTTTATTTGGAACTTTTTGCAAAAAATATTTTCGATAAAGGGCTTAGACACACTTTCGATCAACTACAAATGCACAATCAGGCCTAGATCTAGGGTCACCTAGGTCAGCTAGACAGCTTCTAACTGTTCCAAAGGGCTCGAAATAGGACTTCAAACCGCCTCTTCACCGTCAATTGCGGCCAGGTAAGTGCCAGGTGAGTGGGAGGCTCCCTGCTACAAGTAGCGGTCCTAATTAAGTAACCACTCGCCTTATACACACTTGCCTAGACACCGCAAAGTCAGGTTAGGATTAACAGCCGATGCCTATAACTAGTCCTCTGTCCTATTGAGCTCAAAGTCCTTAGGGCCGAGTCTAGTATTTTTTAATTAAAGATTGGTCAATGCAAATGCTTTATGTGATTTCTGGGGTCCTGGGAAGGGTGATGAAATCCCCACCCAATCTGAATTGGTCAAAAACCCCTTAAATTCCGATTAAAGATATACAAAACAGTAAATCACTTGCAATCAAATCTTTTTATTTTTATGCGCGGCGCAAAGAATCCTGCACAAGATTTGTTATTGAGAAGTGGGAAGATTTTTTTAAGCGCAAAGAATCCTGCAGGAAATTTGACAAAAGATATATCGAAAGATTTAGAGGAGAGAGAAAAGATCTTACAGTGCAAATTTCACTCGCCAAAGAGGCCAACCTGCAGTGGATCCACGGCCCAAACGCGTTCCTGCCGTGTTTTCGCTGTTCACTTTGAGGCACGGTTCCCGAGAAATTTTTTCACGCTCTGAAGTGACAGTCCCGCCGCGTTTCCGCGGCTCGATGTGCACTACGACCGCGGTTCCGCGGCCTGTTGTCAGACTTGGTTCCAAAAATTTTCTGTGCTCCTCTGGTTTGATTTTCCCCTATTTTTCAGATCTTTATTTTTCTGTTTCGCTATCTGGATTTTTCCAGATCCGTCGATCCTGCAAAGATTCACACAAAAATACCCTTCAAACAATAAATGATAAATTTTTATAATTTTTCTTCTTCTGTTTTTATGAATTTTTTAATTTAGATTAACCCGAAATTGCAAAAAGGAAATACTACGCCATCCCCGGCAACGGCGCCATTTGATTGATATGATTTTGTTTAGCCTATGCGCTTTAAAAAGATGAATCAAAGAATTTAGTAACCGCAATCAAGAACGGCATTGCTTGGTAG
This sequence comes from Agapanthus africanus, assembly GCA_030015575.1. Lineage (NCBI taxonomy): Eukaryota > Viridiplantae > Streptophyta > Magnoliopsida > Asparagales > Amaryllidaceae > Agapanthus > Agapanthus africanus. Next base: position 599,499,251 of record JASDDO010000014.1, read on the forward strand.
CTAGCCGGTGAGTACGGGTCGGTCCACAGGGATTTTGGGTTTTCCTAATCATTCTAACGAGTTAATTCCGATGGTTGTCGGATTGTTTTAATCTAAAAACTATGTTTATTTATACTAAGATTATCTAGATCTAAATCTTGCTAGGGTTAGGTCTAGGGTAAGTGGAGAGATTAAAGGTTTCCTCACCACTTTCAATGCCCTATTTTAGATCTATTAGATATTATGGTAATTATCAATGAAGTGGATTAGAATCATTTGGGAAGATGTTTCTTCCTCTAGGTTCTTGTCCTTCCTTTATCGATCCTTACCCTAACCTCCATAGAAAACACGCTCAACCGGTCCTTTATACTACGGTATCGCTGTTACCTCGAGGGGTAAGGTGCCGCAGGGAGCGGTGTGTGCGTGTATGTATGGAGTTCTAATTATTATGTGTGAAGGGGCAAGAAAGGGGTGAGAGATCTCATCTCTCAAACCTTTCCCTAAAGCTAACCCTAACAAGCGTGGAGACTACTCGCTCATTAGGGGATTAAAAGACATTCTAAATTAAAAGTAAAATAAGGCAAAGAAATAAAAGAACTTACTAATTTTTATTGATGGCTCTCTCCAAACATCAACGCAGTACAGATCTGAATTTATGAAATGAAAAGAGGCATACCTCAAAAGAGGTTTTTAGGGTTCTATTTATAGATTCATAAAAACCCTAGATTACAATTGACTCGCACATCTGCTTTTACAAAAATACCCCCTAACAAAAGACCTAGTCAACTCCCGCGCACCGCCATGAATTTTGGTAAAAAATTTACCAACTCCTCTGAATCTTTTCTCTCTCCTCTGAATCTTTCGATATATCTTTTGTCAAATCTCCTGCAGGATTCTTTGCGCTTAAAAAAATCTTCCCCCTTCTCAATAACAAATCTTGTGCAGGATTCTTTGCGCCGCGCATAAAAATAAAAAGATTTGATTGCAAGTGATTTACTGTTTTGCATATCTTTAATCGGACTTTAAGGGGTTTTTGACCAATTCAGATTGGGTGGGGATTTCATCACCCTTCCCAGGACCCCAGAAATCACATAAAGCATTTGCATTGACCAATCTTTAATTAAAAAATACTAGACTCGGCCCTAAGGACTTCGAGCTCAATAGGACAAAGGACTAGTTATAGGCATCGGCCGTTAATCCTAACTTGACTTTGCGGTGTCTAGGCAAGTGTGTCTAAGGCGAGTGGTTACTTAATTAGGACCGCTACTTGTAGTGGGGAGCCTCCTACTCACCTGGCACTTACCTGGCCGCAATTGGCGGTGAAGAGGCGGTTAGAGGTCCTATTTCTAGCCCTTTGGAACAGTTAGGAGCTGTCTAGCTAACCTAGGTGACCCTAGATCTAGGCCTGATTGTGCATTTGTGGTTGATCGAAAGTGTGTCTAAGCCCTTTATCGAAAATCTTTTTTGCAAAAAATTCCAAATTAAAAAAAATTAAAAAAGGAAAATTCTTTTATAAAAACTTGTAACTTATCGCTAAAAAATCCTTGCTCCCTACCACCACTCACTTTTTCTCATTGACATTTTCTTACCCACCACATTCTGTTTTTTATTTTTTTTTGACTACACTACCTCCTTATGTGTATGTCCGGTTGGACTAGGGGCACTAGCGCCCGATTAGTCCGTGTTTCGTTGGTACCGACCGACGAACCTTTCGACTCCAAAGTCGAAATTCCTTCCACTTCCTTACCTCCACCTTCAAATTCTTCTTCCGAAGGTATGTCGGGATATAATCCTAACAACACCTTACCCACGGGACTGATTCCACCTCCGTTAGGTGCGAATAATCCGAATCTCCCGCCTGTTGTAACGCCCCAACGAATCGCGCTCCAGGATCTCTTGTACCCTGTCCGCATCTCTTTACCTACATGTCTTTCACCCCCACCGGCAAATGGGGACAATTTTGAAATAAAACCCCACTTCATCATTATGCTGCCAAAATTTCATGGATTGGAATCCGAAGATGCCTATATCTTTATCAATAAATTCCAAAACATTTGCGCCATGATGAAAACAACCCAATTGAGTGATGACGCTATAAGGCTAAGGGTCATTTCTTTCACCTTATGTGACTTAGCCGAGAAGTGGCTATACAGCATAGCATCACATTCAATTAGAAATTGGGACGAGTTTGTTAAAGCTTTTCTTAAAAAATTTTATCTTCATCACAAGACCGCGAGAATTCGCAATGAGATAATACAATTTTTCAGCTTCCTTCCGAACTATTTTGGAAGTGTTTTGAAAGATTCAAAGACCTACTTGTTCAATTCCCTCACCATGGGATCGAAAATTGGCAACTTTGCCAAACATTATACGAGGGATTGAACCCGGCAACGAAGCAGTTGCTAGAAACCATTTGTCAAGGTCACTTTCCAACCAAATCTAGTGAGGAAGCGTGGCAGTTTCTTGAGAATCTTAGTGAACAAACTATTCAGTGGGAGAGCACAAAGACCACCTCATCTTCTTCTATTGGTCAATCTAGGGTAGGCATACATCAATTAGATATGTCGATTGCTATGAAGGCCGAGATGGCCGCACTTATGAAAAAGCTAGAAGCCATTAAGACCAAAATCTCATCGTCTTCTCCTGCCACTGCTTTACCCCCACGAACTGTTTGTGCTTGTTGTTCGGATCCATCACACCTTACCGAAGAGTGTTCTTACAATCCACCTGTTCAAGGACAAGATCAAGTCAATGCTGCCTTTCAGCAACGACAACGAATTGATCCTTACTCTTCAACCTATAATCCGGGTTGGAGGAGTCACCCAAATTTTGCTTGGAATCAAAATCAACAACTCCAAGGAAACAACAACTTTCAAAGGCCTCCTCCTCCACAACAACAAGCACCCCGACAAACTCAATACCAGCAACCTTTCCAACCACAACCTTATCCAAATCAAACGAACAATTTGGTTCAACCAAATGATGATATGGTTATCTCGCTAGAAAAAAGTCTAGATGCGTTTCTCAAGCAATCTACAGAATCTGCAGCAAGGTTGGAAAATTCCGTCCAGTCTTTGGTGCACAACAATGCTTCACATAATCAAAGCATCAAATCTATTGAGGCACAAATTGCATAACTAACTGCTGCGTTGAGTGAGAGAGAAAAGGGAAAGCTTCCATCTCAACCATTGCCAAATCCCGGTCACACACACAACGCACATGAATATCACAATGTAAATGTTGTGACCACGTTGAGATCTGGAAGAATGTTGCAAAATAATATGGGTATTAGTGATGACACCCCCGCCGGTGGTTCTCCTTCTTCTTCTCCAATCTTCTTCTTCATCATCTTCTTCCTCTTCGTTAGAGCCTATTCTCCATTCTTCAAAAGGCTCTTCTTCTTCTAATCCGAACGGACCCACTTCTCACTTCACGAACACACCCACACTGGGATCCGTTCCAACTCCACATTCTACTCCACGGACATTGGACTCAACAGATTTTCAAAATGCTCCATTTCTAAACAAGTTGAGTCCCAATAAACCAACTCCACGAATGGACAAGATTGTGGAGGTATTTAAACAGGTTAGCATAATTATACTTCTCTTGGATGCAATCCTACAAGTCCCTTCATACGCGAAAAGCTTAAAAGGCTTATGCACCTCAAAGAGAAAGTCGTCTCAAATACCCAAGAAAGTGCAAGTGGCTAGTGCAGTGAGCAATTCTATTAACCAACCTCAACCCTTACAACAAAAATGAAAGGACATCGGCTGTCCTACGATTTCAATAACAATTGGGGATAAGAAAATCAATCGAGCACTTTTAGATCTTGGGTCTAATGTTAACCTGCTTCCCTACTCAGTGTACGAGCAATTAGGGGTTGGAGAGTTGAAACCCACTCGTTGTACTCTCCAAATGGCTGATCGATCAATCACCCATCCTAGGGGTGAGCTAGAGGATGTGTTGATCAAAGTTGGGGATTTCATATTCCCCGTTGATTTTATTGTTATGGACACACAACCTGTTGCTAACCCACGGAACCAAATTCCGGTGATCCTCGGTCGACCATTTTTGGCCACTTCCAATGCCGTAATAAATTGTCGCAATGGCTCTATGACTCTATCCTTCGGGAAGTGTCTAGCGAGTTCAATATTTACAAGTTAGGAAGTCTGCCCCCCGTGCCTAAAACTAGTACACGAGAAGTTTGCTCTATTCACGAAATCACGCAGGAGGACTGCGAGCTTGAAAGATTTCTATTTGATGACGACGGTTTTGACGCCACTAGTACGTCCATCCTTGAATCTACCACAGTTGATACAACCGATATTGATTATGAATGTTTCACTTTTTCGGATGATTTTGACGACTCACAATCCGAATATGAGTCTTTTGAATTTTTGGATGAGTTAGTTGAACCATCTGAATCGGTTGTTTGCAGTAATTTCGAACCTGTGTTGGAGTCCTTTGAGTTCGAGGTAGATTTCCTAATTTTGCCTATGATTGTTTCGCCCCCGAAACTCGAACTCACGCCCTTGCCGTCTCACCTTAAATATGCTTACATAGGTGAGAATGAGACCTTTCTCGTTATCATATCGGCCTTTCTATCCCTCGAGCAAGAGAATGCCCTTTTAATGGTCTTACAAGATAGGCGGCAAGCTTTCGGCTGGACTATGGCGGACATCGAGGAGATTAGTTCCCTCATAATTGAATATCATATGCATAAGATGGATGATGCCAAGTCGATAAAGGATCCACAGAAATATCTTGGGGATAGTGTGGTTAGTCAACCTTCTCCTTTAGAAGTTGAACCACCCCCATTTTTTTTAAAAAGCTACGAGAATGCCAATATTCCACTGATTGCTGATCATTCACATTCTCGTTTTAATTAATCACCACCTCCTATCTATTCACTTCCACACTTTCCATACCACCACTTCTATCTTCCCCAATTCTTTTTGGATCGGTACAACATGTTCTTCCACCAACCGATACTCTTTACAGATAAATTTTTCGACTGGTTGGTGTTGACGTTTGTTCTTTGCAAAGTTTGGCAATGACGTTTAACATTGTGTCAATGAAGTTTGGGGGGCCTTTCTGTATATATATATTTGTTTTTCTTCTAACAATAATAAAAAAAATTGGAAAAATTATTATAAATAAATAAACAGGGAAGTGCCGACATTTTGACCCTCTTGGGGTAGCATGACAGTGAGGACACTGTCAAAGTTAAGTTTGGGGGTATGCTCGGTAAGCTTTCTTTCCTTCATATTCATTTGTACATATTTTTGCATCTGCATACTTATTTTAAAACCAATAAAAAATTGAAAAATTATAAAAATTAATGTATTCAATTTTGGCCTTATTTGACTTGAGTTTGACAAATAGGTTAACTGGCTAGGAACAACTAGATCTTAGACTTAGTAAAAACCCTAAAAATAACCTTCCTTAAAGTTTAACGGTAGAAAGTATATGTCTTTATAGCTTATTTAGAAATAGGCAAATTTTGAGTCCACTTCTTGGGCTAAGTCGAAACAAAGGAAAAGTATTGATATTTTTATTAGAGTATAAGTTTGAAAAATAATTCCTAGCTTAAGTCTAGATTCTGAAAATGTATACTCTACAAATTGCACAATTACGCACCTTGAAACTTGGAATAGTAGAAGAGACCTTGAAATGCTCTTGTCTAAAGTCCTTAGTATGATGGAAAAAAAAAATACAAGTGTGAATAAAGAAAAAAATGAACACTGGTTTTTGTGATTACTTAAGGCTAAAAAAATATTTAAAAAAATATATTTAGTGAGGGTGCTTCATCACCTAGTGCCTTAGACCAACTGGTTTGGGAGTCATTACTAAAAAGCCTTAGGTATTACAAGACTAGGAAATACGCTCTAAAGTGCAAACGCATTTTGTAATCGGTCGTTGGTACCTCAAGAAGTATTAACGGTCGCATGAAGGATGTGTAAGCAAAATTCATTTAAAAATTCACCAATTAAAAAGTGCTTTGGATGACAGACAAGAGTATGATTGCTTGATTTGAATTTCCATGTGTAGGGGTGATATACACACACACGTAGGGGTATGTGATTGGAGTTTAGATGGGAGAAAGGAGTGAAGAATAGAACTTGTATCTTTAGTAGAGTTGATAAAAATTCCTAAGTGGAGATGGACCCTAGAAGGAAAACTTAAGAGATGCCGAAAGCTAAGTAGGTCTGCAGAATATATATAATCTTAAGTTAAATGATGAGGAAGTGTGAAGAATATGGGTGGATAATTTACGAGTCAAAGATAATAGAATTCCTTGTTAGAAAACCTACTTGGAGAATAAAAGTCAATGAGCCTAATTGATAGGATTTTGTGGGTAGTATCCGCTGAAAACCCTCAGGAGACAACACTCCTCCTACTAGGGACACCTAGAGGTTTAACGGCTTGTTGCTTGAGCTCAGTGCAATCGCGATTCCCTACGAAAGTGATGCTAGGTTTTTGTCGAGAATAAAAATAGGTTTGCTCGAGGACGAGCAAAAGATAAGTTTGGGGGTATTTGTTTATACCATAATATTGCATTATCATATTCCCCATTCTTATGTATATTACAAATAAACCGGTGCTTTTGACCCATGTCTGCTACATAGTACAGGTTACAGGTTCTTGGGAGAAAAACAGTGAAAAAGATAAAAAACGATGTAAAAGTGAGACTTTGACCAACAAACAGAAGGATCTTGATCAAGCCAGCATAAAGATCAGTTCACAAAATACAAAGCAGCGCAAGGTCCAAGATTTCGTCTCGAAGCAACGGTTAAAATCCACTACATTATTCACTGGAGATCTGGAAGAAACCTAGAAGCCCATTTGAGAAAAGTACTAAAGAACTAGGAAGTACAAGTCAACAGAACCCGGCCCAGAAAATTCCAGCACACAATACTTTCATTGGGCCGCGGAACCGCGGCCCAACCCTTGCTGCGGCCGTGGTTCCGCGGCCATCCAGAGCCCGGAGTTGGTAATTTTTTTACCAAAATTCGTGGCGGTGCATGGGAGTTGACTAGGTCTTTTCTTAGAGGGTATTTTTGTAAAAGCAGATGTGCGAGTCAATTGTAACCTAGGGTTTCTATGAATCTATAAATAGAACCCTAAAAATCTCTTTTGTGGTATGCCTCTTTTCATTTCAAAAATTCAGATCTGTACTGCGTTGATGTTTGGAGAGAGCCATCAATAAAAATTAGTAAGTTGTTTTATTTCTTTGCCTTATTTTACTTTTAATTTAGAATGTCTTTTAATCCCCTAATGAGCGAGTAGTCTCCTCGCTTGTTAGGGTTAGCTTTAGGGAAATGTTTGAGAGATAAGATCTCTCACCCCTTTCTTGCCCCTTCACACATAATAATTAGAACTCCATGCATACACGCACACACCGCTCCCTACGGTACCTTACCCATCGACGTAATGGTGATACCATAGTATAAAGGACCGGTTGCACGTGTTTTCCATGGAGGTTAGGGTAAGGATCGATAAAGGAAGGACAAGAACCTAGAGGAAGAAACATCTTCCCAAATAATTCTAATCCACTTCATTGATAATTACCATAACATCTAATAGATCTAAAATAGGGCATTGAAAGTGGTGAGGAAACCTTTAATCTCTCCACTTACCCTAGACCTAACCCTAGCAAGACTTAGATCTAGATAATCTTAGTATAAATCAACTTAGTTTTTAGATTAAAACAATCCTACAACCATCGGAATTAACTCGTTAGAACGATTAGGAAAACACAAAATCCCTGTGGACCGACCCGTACTCACCGGCTAGCTACCAAGCGACACCGTTCTTGATTGCGGTTACTAAATTCTTTGATTCATCTTTTTAAAGAGCATAGGCTAAACAAAATCATATCAATCAACTCCCTCGACTAGGGACATTTAAGGATGTGCATATGGATTACCCAACACTCACGTATATGATCGCCATCATAATACTGGTAGTCAAGCATAAATCCTACGGGCTTCATCATTATGTATTAGCTACACGTAATAATAAGTAAAACACATACACATCAATGATAAAGAAAAACCAGATAGCATACTATCATTTCGAGTAAGACTGTTCTACCTGTATAAGTTCTCCTTCAATTATCATAATCGCCTACCTGCAATTACAATAATTGCCTTAAGGGCATTATATCCCTGCTGGGTTCCCTAGTGCTCGCGGATATAGCGGAAACGAATTACGAACAAAAATTTCTAGCAAACACGAGAGAATTTCAATCCATAGAATCATTCCATACACTTAACCAGCAACTAACATATAAAGTTTGTAGAGACTACAACTTTTGTCGTGTGTCCACCTGATCAGTCATATTTATTGCATATTTGTATGGTCATTTTTCCTATTATTATTAATTACTAAATTGTGTTATTTATAATTTAAGAACATATGTGGGTTTATGTGTAAAAAGATTTTTTCATATATTTCTTAACATATAATTAATATAATTGGGGGTAATATATGCATATTATATTTAAATAAAATATCCATATGATTCTTAACCATTATTATTAAGATGTGCATATCATATCATATCATACCCATTAAGTAATTTAATTATAATTTGTTGGAATATTATCTCAAATAAAATAAATGCTACTAATAATTTGATTTGAGATATTGTGCAGGTATTAAAATAACAAATCAGTACAGGGCTACAAACATAAGTAGGAGATCCATATCGAATCGAGTTAGCAAACCAAATCTGCCGAATTTTAGGAGAAAATTGAAGATCCTCGCAACTGCAGAGAGAAAGAAATATTTTCAAAATATATTCATCAGAAAAATCTCTTAACATCACGACAAGAAAGCAAAAAAAATCTAAAGGCGCGATAACACTAATAGACGGCAGAACCGCGGTGGAATAAGGATATAGGTGGCGGAACCATGGTTCAATTGTGGTCGTTCGATATAAAATTTCAAGGGCATGATCGTCTTTTCACATACATTGAGATGGCGTCTAGGGTTTCAAGTTCCTAAGCCTATATAATGGAGCGAGCAGCAATTTAGGGTTATCTATCTATCTATCGAGCAATCAAGGATTTTTTAGTTCTTTTAGTTTGTTAGCCAATCAAATTCTGTAATGCAAATTTTCAATAAAAGGTAGTTTCTCTTTTAATTTTGTCTCATTACTTTCCGCATTATTTTCTGGATTTATTTAACGCACTTTTCTTCTTCTTTTTTCATTATGGGTTCCTTATTCTTCTATCTTTCTTCTTTTACTTCGTTTTTCCCAATGAGCGAGTAAATTCTCTCTTGTTAGAGTTTGTAGGAAAGGGTAGTATAATGGATGAAAAAATCTCTTAGCTTCTTCTTATGTTTTAATTTTCATAAACTTTAACAAAGAGAGTCTTAACTCTCTTATTCGGGCATGCTACCAATTCATGATAGTTGCGACCTCGATTTGAGATTCATTAATACTTGCTTTGTTGAGGGTTTGAGATCAATAGGGATCAATGGAAGGACAAGGGTCAGTAGAGAGAATCCGTAATCCCTCCAAGTATCCTAATCCATATTCATCGCTACTTCTCCAGTATTAAATAATTAAAAGATAAAAAGAATTAATTTTAAAACTCCATCCTTTAACTATTCAATCCGAAAAACCCTACAAGCCCTTCTCTTATAGAGTTTTCAAATCTCTTTAGTATAAAACGATAAAAATCCAACATTTCTTCTATTAACTCGTCTAAAACAAGAAAGATAGTTTACCATTTCCCTACCCATACTTACTATCGGCTACCTATTGCGACACCGTTATTGGTTGTGGTAAATATGACACATAAAAACTCAATTTTTAATATCAATCAAATGGCACTGTTGCCGGGGAAACGGTAGTAATATTTTTCTTATTATCCGGGTTGATTTTTTTTAGAAATAAAAATAAAAATCGCATTTTGTATTTTTAACGATTCTTGTGCGAGTATTGAAAGAAATCTGGAGCACTTGGAGAGAACCAACAGAGATTCATAGATTGTCAAATAGGAGCAGAGGAGTATTGGAGCGCAGTGCCAAAATTTGGAGCAGATTGCACCATACGACGGCGGAACTGCGACCGAATAAGGCAATTGGCGGCTGAACCGTAGCCGAATAGTGGATTCAGGCCCCCAAATCTTTCTGGTATCATTTCCACTTCTTCTTCTCTCCTCTGAAGCTTTAATAAACTGTTTTTACTTGTAGGATTCTTTGCAAACAACGCCACTAAAACAATCTTTTTGCGTGTTTTGGTTTTTGGATTGTTTTGCATATTGAAAACGGACATTAAGGGATAAGAAACCCAAATTCAGATTAGGTGGGGATTTCATCACCCCTCCTAAGCCCCACAAATCATAAAAAAGTGTACACATCACCCTACATTAATAAAAAATATCTGGACCAAGCCTTAAAGGATAGTCGCGCTCAACTAGGACAATGGAGGGTCGTGGGTAATTTATTGCTTATCCGCATTTTTCTTATGGCGTCTAAGGCAAGTGTGACTAAGGAAAGTGGTTTACTTAATTAGGCCCACTATTTCGGTAATTCGTATAGCGGATACCTCCCACTTATCTGGCACTTACTTGACTGCAAGATTGATAAGGAGGTGATAGAGAATTTATCATACGTCTTGTCCTTTAGAAGTTTAGAAGCGGTCTAGTGATTTGACCTAGGTGACCCTAGCTCTAGGGACTGTTTGTACATTTTGTGATTGGTTGAGTTAAGTCTTACATTTGTCATTCTTGTCAAAGAAAAGCGTTCTTAAAATCGTTCTCATCACTTTCTCATATGCTACTACGTGTACTAAACTCACTTAGTGCATGTTCGGTTGGACACGGGATTCTAGCGCCCGTTTAGTCCGCGTTTTCGCTGTCGACTCCGAGGTCGATATTTTTTCACCTTCTTTTTCTCCCCCACCTACCACGTCTCCTGAGATGGACGGATCTCCATCGAGTTTTAACAACACCACGATGCCACAACCTCTAGGTGCGCCAATTCAAAATCCACTACACATCGCTCTCCAAGACTGATGCTACCCTGCACGCGGATCCCTTCCTACGTATCTGTCTCTTCCACCAGCCAATGGGGATAACTTCGAAATTAAACCCCACTTCATCAACTTGTTACCTAAATTTCATGGATTTGAATCTGAGGATGGCTACGTTTTTATAACCAAATTTCAAAACGTATGTGCAATGATGAGCATCACCTAACTTTCGAGGGATGCTATGCGATTACGTATTCTCCCTATTACCTTGTGCGACCTTGCAGAGAAGTGGCTTTATAGCACCTCCTCACATTGCATCACCAATTGGGATGAATTTGTTAAAGCATTCCTTAAAAAATTGTATCCTAATCATAAGCCTACCCGCATCAGGAGTGAGATTAATCAGTTTGCCCAACTTCCCAACGAACCCTTTTGAAATTTTTTTGAAAGGTTCAAAGATATTCTTGTCCAATGCTCTCATCACGGATTCGAAAAATGGCAACTTTTCCAAATTATGTATGAGGGTGTTAATCCAGCGACAAAACAAATGCTAGAAATCATTTGTCAATGTCATTTCATGTCAAAATCCAATGAGGAGATGCGGCAATTTCTTGAAGATCTCGCTGAACAAACACTACAGTGGGAGAGTATAAGATCGACAACTTCATCTTCGTCTTCATCTAGGGCGGGTATCCATCAGCTCGACGCTTCCATCACAATAAAAGCCGAAATGGATGCAATGCAAAAGAAACTCGAAGCTAATGAAAGCAAATTCTCTTCAGCCTTCCTAAACCAAGTTACTCTCCCCAAAACCGTATGTGGTTGCTGTTATGACTCGTCATATTTAACTGAAGAATGTCCTTTGAATCCTCCGTCTCAAGGTCAAGAACAAAATAATGCTGCTTTTCAGCAACGACCTAGAAACGATTCTTATTTATCTACATATAAGCCGGGATGGAGGAATCATCTTCTTGGAACCAAAACCAAACTCAAAACCAAAATCAAAATCAGTTCCAAAGTCAAAACAACTACCAAAGGGTTCCTCCACAGCAACAACAACCACCACAAAAAATTCAGCAGCCCTTTCAACCGCAACCATTCCAAAATCCGGTCAACAACTTTGCCCCTTATAACAATTCTTTCCAACCACAAAATAATGTTCTTCTTGCGGGTACCGACAAAGTCTCTACACTCGAGAGAAGGTTAGAAGCTTTTATTAAACAATCCACGCAAACGTTGGCTAGTTTAACTTCTTCTATCCAATCATTAGTACAATGCACTGCTTTCCACGTTGAAAGCATCAAATCTATCGAAACACAAATTGCACAGTTAAACGCAACGATGAGTGAAAGAGAGAAAGGGAGATTTCCATCTCAACCTCTACCAAATCCCGACCACCCACAAAATTCTAACGCTATTCTTAACCAACAAAATCATAATGTGAGTGCCGTAACTACGTTGAGAACGGGAAAAATGCTGAACAACCATGTTGGAGAACAAGTTGATGACTTCGATGACACCCTGGCTACTACTTCTACTTCTTCTTATAACCAATCATTTTCTTCCGAGCCCATTCTCCGTTCTCTATTGCGCTCGAACTCTTCGTCCACTTCCTTTATTGGATTACCCTCTCATGTTACCCCCAACTCTAGTTTTGGGATCTATTCCATCTCCACAAACTTCTCCCCAAGTGTTGAACCCAACCCCTTTTAATAAAGCTCCTTTTCCAAACCGGTTGAAGCCCAACAAACCAAATCCACAAATGAAGAAGGTTTTGGAAATCTTTAAGCAAGTTAACATTAATATTTCTCTCTTAGAAGCTATCCAACAAGTTCCATCCTATGCAAAAATTCTTAAGGACTTGTGTACTAAGAAAATAAAAATTCAAGTACCTAAAAAAGTTTTCTTAGCGAGTAACGTGAGTGCCGCTCTTACCTAAAATTTGCCCAAGAAACATAAGGACCCCGGCTGTCCTACAATTTCTATAACTATTAGGGGTAAAAACATCAATCGCGCTCTTCTCAATCTTGGTGCTAGCGTTAACTTGCTCTCTTATTATGTGTACGAGCAATTAGGTATAGGGGAGTTGAAACCCATGCACTGTACTCTTCAAATGGTCGATCGATCTATCACCCAACCTAGGGGTGAGCTAGAGGACGTGTTGATTAAAGTCAAGGAATTTATATTCCCTGTGGACTTTCTATTTTTAGATACACAGCCTGTGGCGAATCCACGAAACCAAATCCCAGTGATTCTTGGTCTACCATTTCTCACAAGCTCAAATGCGGTAATCAATTGTCATAACGGTTCTATGAACCTATTCTTTGGGAAGATGACAATTTAACTTAATATTTTCAGAGTAGGAAGTCAACCTTCCGAACCTTCTGCTCATATGATAGATATATGTTCCATCCATGAGATAGCTTCCGACAGTTGTGAATTTGATGAGTTTTTGTTCTATGACAACGATCTCGATGCCACTAGTGCATTATTGTTTGATCCACCCGCTTCTTACACGAATAGGGAATACGAAGGGTTCACTTTTCTTGATGATCTTGATTCACGAAACCCTTCTGTCAACGAGTTACCCCCCGAGTTCGAATCCTTTGACTTTTCGGACGAGTTAGTTGATCTATCTGAGTCAGTCTCTTACGCTAGCTATGAACCTCTTATGGAGTCCATTAAGTTCGAGCATTGATCCCTTATCCTACCTTCTATCATCTCTCCGCCTACACTTAATCTCAAGCTGTTGTCGTCCCATCTTAAGTATGCATATTTAGCTAAGAATGAGTATTTGCCTGCCATCATCTGAGCTTCTCTAGCCTTAGAGCAAGAGAAAGCTCTATGTCTGTCTTGAAATCAAATCGGTAAGTTTTCAGTTGGACAATGGCGGACATCAAGAGATTAGCCCCTTAATTGTTGAACATCATATACATATGATGGATGAGGCCAAACCAACCCGTGACCCATAAAGACGGTTGAATCCTGTCTGAAAGAGGCGGTGAAGAAGGAAATTGTCAAATACTTAGATAATGGTATAATTTACCCAATATCTAATAGCCAGTGGGTGAGTCATATCCACACTGTCCCTAAAAAGTTTGGCATCACGATCATAACTAATGAGGCAAATGAGTTGATTCCAACTCGCATCCAAACCGGGTGGCGGGTATGTATTGATTATAGAAAACTCAATGCTGAGACGAGGAAAAATCACTTCCCTTTACCCTTCATTGACCAAATGCCGGAACGCTTAGATGGATATGAGTTCTAGTGTTTCTTGGACGGTTACTCAGGCTACAACCAGATTCCCATCACCGATAAGGATCAAGATAAGACAACTTTTACTTGTCCTTTCGGCACTTTCACTTATAGACTCACGCCCTTTGGGTTATGTAATACTCCCGCTATATTTCAGCGGTGTATGATGGGGATATTCTCTGACATGGTCGAGAATTTTCTGGAAATATTCTTGGACGATTTCTCCATATTTAGGGATTCTTTCGAGGAAAGCTTACATCATCTTGACGCTGTTCTTACCCGCTGTAAGGACAAGAATCTAATTTTGAATTGGGAAAAATATCATTTCATGGTTCAAGAAGGTATTTTCTTAAGGCATATCATCTCACTAAATGGCATTGAGAAGACAAAGCTAAAATAGATGTCATTTCCAACCCTCCTCCTCCCAAATACGTCAAATATATACGATCTTTTCTTGGCCATGCCAGTTTTTATAGACGGTTCATTAAGGACTTTAGCAAGATTGCTAGACTTTTTACTCTTTTTTTGGCCAAGAATACAACATTTCATTTCGACTAGGATTGCTTGGTTGCTTTTGAATCGCTTAAACGTTCCCTCACTACCGCCCCCGTTCTATCATCTCCAGACTAGAATCACCCTTTTGAGCTTATGTGTGATGCATCCGAATTTTCTATCGGTGCAGTCTTATGATAGCACATCAATAGGATACCACATGTTATTTATTATGTGAATAGGACCTTGAACGATACCCAAATGAACTATACAACCACCGAGAAAGAACTCTTGGCAGTTGTCTTTGTATTAGAAAAATTCAGGCCCTACCTAATTGGCTCAACGGTCGTAGTTTACACCGATCATTCCGCCTTAAGACATCTTTTATCAAAGAAAGATGCTAAATTTAGGCTAATACATTGGATCCTCTTGTTGCAAGAATTTGACTTTGTCATAAGAGACAAAAGTGGAAGTGAAAACGTCATAACCGACCATCTTTCACGACTTTCTTTTTCACCAACGTTGACCTTTCCAATAAACGACTCTTTTCCGGATGAACATCTCTTGACCTTATCTTGTGAACTTTGATTCGCTGATATTGTGAATTATTTAGCAACGGAACTTATACCTAGTGAATGGTCAAATCAAGACAATCACAGATTTTTATCCCAGGTAAAATACTTTTACTGGGATGAACCTTATTTGTTCAAATATTGTCTCGATCAGATCATTCGTCAGTGTGTCCATAATAATAAGTTCAGGAGTGCATTGTCTTTCTGCCATGATCAAGCATGTGGCGGTCACTTTGGCCCAAGAAAAACTACGGAAAAAGTTTTGCAATACGGCTTTTATTGGCCAACGTTATTCAAAAATCCACATGATTATTGCAACATTTGTTCATGGTGTCAGCACTTGGGCTGTATTTCACGAAGGAATGAGATGGCGCTCTAACCAATCTTGGTTGTTGAGATATTTGATGTGTGGGGAATTGATTTCATGGGCCCATTTTCCAACTCTTTTGGGAACTTATTCATTCTCTTAGCGGTTAATTATGTTTCTAAATGGATTGAAGCAATACCGAGCCGTACTAATGATAACAAGGTTGATGTTAAGTTCCTTAAAGAAACTATCTTTTCTCGGTTCGGACACCCTCGCGCTATCATTAACGACAATGTGACACATTTCTGCAATCGGTCTTTCGAGATTTTGATGCGGAAATATTCAATCAACCACAAGCTTTCTATGCCCTATCATCCCCAAACGAGAGGGCAAGCTGAGATCTCCAATCGACGGATCAAGAAAATTTTGGAGAAAATGGTTTCTAAGAACCGTAAAGATTGGTTCTCTAAACTGACTGATACTCTTTAGGCATTTCGTACTGCATATAAGACTAATCTTGGCATGTCTCCTTATTGGCTTGTGTTTGGGAAGGCCTGCCACTTCCCTGTCGAGATTGAACATAGGGCAATGTGGGCAATTAAAGAGCTTAATTTCGATTTTGACCAAGCGGGCAGCTATCGGAAGCTACAATTAAATGAGCTGAACGAGCTTTGTGATGAAGCCTACGATAACGCAGTTATAGTAAAGAACCAGACAAAGGCGTTTCACGACAAACACCTTTTGCGAAAAATATTCACACCGGAACAACAAGTCCTTCTTTACGATACCCATCTCCATCTTCATCCGGGTAAGCTGAGATCTCGTTGGATGGGACCTTTTATGGTGTGGTATGAATACCTACAAGGAGAAGTGGATGTAGAAAATCCTAAAGACGGTTCCCTTTTCAAAGTAAATGGTATAGATTAAAACCGTACTTTTCTGCTGACCCATCGGAGGAGCTCCTGTTCTTTCAGGAGCCTCTTTATCACGACTAACTTTCCTCTGCCTCTCCTCCATGCTTCGGTTTTTCAGCCATAAACAGTGGCAACACTGTTTCAACTAAGAATGGAGGTGTGTATATTAGTAGATCCAAAAAAAATGTGTGTGCTAAAAACAAGTTTGGGGGAGGTTTTCCATTTGACTAACTATTGAACCTATCATTCTCCATCCAAGTTTACAGGTTTTTGAGCTCAAACGACAGCATGAATGGGGACGCTGCTGCAAATAGGTTTGGGGGGAGGTTTGTATTTATTCACGTATCATTTTGCACTATATAAAAAAATTTGAAAATAAAAGTTAGAAAGTGAAAAATACATATGAAAGAGAGGATGAGACTTAAGAATTGCAAGAAAATTAGATGTTTTAAAACGAAGGTAGTAATACGTGGTCATAAGCTGTTGTCCCAAGAGTTAGTAAGATGAAAAAATTACCAGTCTGCGGATAGAAATAAGTTTGAAAAATAGTGCTTATTCTTGAGTCCAAATTTCTGAATGTTGATACCCTATTATATGCACTTACACACGTCTTGAAATTTGTGATAATAGAGAATACCTTGAAATACTCTTGCCTGAAAACCTTAGTAAAAAAATCAACAAAATATAAATGACATATAAAATAAAATTTAAAAGAAAAATGAACACTAGTTTTGTAATTGCTTAAGGCGGTATATAAAAAAATACAGCGAGAGTGACTTATCATCTAGTTCCTTAGACCAACTGGTTCGGGGATCACTGTTAAGCCATAGGTGTTACAAGATTAGGATATTGCTAAGTACGCCTTAAAAAGTGAACACATTAGGTAATCGGTTGGTTAGTGCCTCAAGAAATATTAACGGTCGCATGAAAAATGTGTGAGCAAATCCATCTAAAACATCTAAGGAATATGGACAAAGGGTATGATATCTTGAATTAAATTCTCCAAGTGTAGAGATGACTTTTACACACACGTATGCGTATATGATCGGTGTTTGGAAGAGAGGTAGGGAGGAAGACTAAAGATAATGTTTTGTTGAGGGGGGATGTGCTTTCCGGTATCTTTTCAAGACTATTAAGATATGTCACATGACAACTAAAAGTTAGTGTAGTTAAAACTCTTATTTTCAGATTTTTCTTTTATATGTTCCTTATCTTTACATGTAATTTTCGTTTTGTTTCCTTTATTTTCTAAAAATTTTGGGATTTTGTGGGTGTAATCCGCTGAAAACCGTCAGGAGACAACACTCCTCCTACTAGGGACACTTCGAGATTTAATGGTTTGTTGCACGAGCTAAGTGCTATCGTGTTGCCTACGAAAGTGTGCTAGGTTTTTCATTTTCTTTTAAAAAATAAAACAGTTTGCTCGAGACAATCAAAATATAAGTTTGGGGGTATTTGATCAGTCATATTTATTGCACATTTGTACGGTCGTTTTCCTATTATTATTAAGAGAATAATGGAGAAAAGAGGCCATAGGAGGAAATTTCCTCCTATGGCGTGGAAAAAATACAACCTCCACCAATTTTTTTGACGATCGGCCCCCATCATCTTCATCGTTATCATCTAAGATGTGGGTACACCAAATTCTATGTGATTCTACAACTTTTTCACCGTTGATTTAGCAATGTAAAAAGTTCTATTGTCGTTAAACCGTTAATTTTGAACCCACTAAATCAACGGTGAAAAAGTTGTGGAATCACATGAAATTTGGTGTATGCACATATTAGATGATAACGATGATGATGATGGGTGCCGATCGTCGGAAAAAATGGTGGAGGTTGTATTTTTTCTACGCCATAGGAGGAAATCCCCTCTTATGGCCTCTTTCCTCCATTAATCTCTATTATTAATTACTAAATGGTGTTATTTATAATTTAAGAACATATGTAGGTTTATGTGTAAAAAGATTTTGTCATATGTTTCTTAACGTATAATTAATATAATTGGAGGTAATATATGCATATCATATTTAAATAAAATAACTATGTGATTCTTAACCATTATTATTAAGATGTGCATATCATATCATATCCATTACGTAATTTAATTCAAATTGGTTGGAATATTATCTCAAATAAAATAAATACTTCCAATGATTTGATTTGAAATATTGTGCAGGTATTAAAATAACAAATCAGTTCAGGGCTACAAACATAAGTAGGAGATCCACATCAAATCAAGTTAGTAAACCAAATCGGCCCAATTTTAGGACCAAATTGAAGATTCTCGCAACTGGAGAGAGAAAGAAATATTTTCATCAGAATTTTTTTCTAACATCACGAGAAGAAAACATAAAAAATCTGGAGGCGCGATAACGCCAATAAGCGGCGGAATCGCGGTTCAATAGTGGCCGTTCGATGTGAAATTTCAGGGGCATGATCATCTTTTCACATACATTGAGATGAAGTCTAGAGTTTCAAGTTCCTGAACCTATATAAAGGACCGAGTAGCAATATAGGGTTACCTATCTATCTATCTAGAGAGAAATCTAATAGTTCTTTTAGTTTTTTACCCAATCAAATTCTGTAATGCAAATTTTCAATAAAAAGTAGTTCTCTTTTAATTTTATCTCATTACTTTCCGCATTACTTTCTGCATTTATTTTCCGCACTTTTTTTTTTCTTTCTTATGCGTTTTTTATTCTTCTACCTTTCTTCTTTTATTTCGTTTTTTCCAATGAGCGGGTAAATTCTCGCTTGTTAGGATTTGTAGCAAAGGGTAGTATAATTGATGAAAAAAATCCCTTATCTTCTTCTTATGTTTTAATTTTTATAAATTTTAACAAAGGGAGTTTTAAGCCTCTTATTCGGGCATGCGACCAATTCATGATAGATGCGACCTCGATTTGAGATTTGTTAATACTTGCTTTGTTGAGGGCTTAAAATCAATAGAGATCAATAGAAGGACAAGGGTCAGTAGAGAGAATCCCTAATCCCTCCAAGTACCCTAATCCACATTCATCGCTACTTCTCTAGTATTAAATAATTAAGATAAAAAGAATTATTTTTAAAACTCCATCCTTTAACTACTCAATCCGAAAACCCCCACAAACCCTTCTCTTATAAAGTTTTCATATCTCTTTAGTATAAAACGATAAAAATCCAACATTTCTTCTATTAACTCGTCTAAAACAAGGATAGTTTACTATTTCCCTATGGACGACCCGTACTCACTATCGGTTAGCTATTGCGACACCGTTAATGATTGTGGTAAGTTGGACACATAAAAACTCAATTTTTAACATCAATCACCACCCAATCGTGGAAGACTCCTCCAAGTTTCTCATAGACCGTCGGGAACAAGTTTGAAAGACGATTGCCCTTACCGAAGATGATCCATCCTAATTTTCAACTAACTCCAACAAAGTTAGAATATATTTGAAATAGGATTATCAACAAACTGCAACAAACTTGAAAAATATTAGAAAAAGGATTGTCAACAAACTCCAACAAACTTAGAATATATTTGAAATATGATTTTCTATTAATTCCAACTAATTTGGTATATGAAAAGAAAAATAATTATTTAAAAAAAAATCAGCTGGCCCCATATAGGGGTAAACCCTAATTTTGAAAAAAAATTCTATCTTATTCCAAATTTTTATGGGTAAATAATTTTTTTAAAAAATGAAATTTTTAATCTCATTAAAAACGTCAAACTTATCAAAATTAATCCTATTAAATTTTCTTTATATATTTTGACATATGCACTTTATATTTATCCCAATGCTTAGAATATATAGATCAAAGCAATTTATATATATATATATATATATATCACAAAACAAATTTTAGAGATAAAAATTAATTAACTTGATTTATAAATCTTCGCTCTAATACCACTGTTGGTTAAATTGGTGTAGACGCCGCGGAAGGTAAAATATTTTTTTTACATCAACACCAATTAGGGTTTATAAAACACGCTAATTAATAATGAAACAATTAGCACTTAATTGATTTAAGAAGAATTATAGCTTTGCACAAAATTGGATTTGTGTTTCGTTTGTTGTGCTAGCGATTCCTACTACAATCAAAGCGACTTGATTACACCTTGATGATCTCCTTACTTGCCTTCACACAAATCTCTAAGATTTATGAACTCTAATTAATTAATCAGCGAATATAATTAATTAAAGAGAAGCACTAAAGAAGATAAATTAAAAAAAAAATAATTTTATTTCTTCCAAAATAATTTTGGCCAAGAGTAGAAAGGGGGGCCGAAACTATTAAGGGGGAGGAAATTAGGGTTAGGGTTTTCTACACATTAGAAGGCTATATATAGGCATATAGTTTAGGTAATTTAAATCTTTATAACTAATCAATTCATTTAACAACTTTAAAAAATTAACTAATTATATATTAATACATGTTGGGCTCTTGTAATTTTTTGCCCATACATATATATGTATATGTCATATATAATATTTCATGTACATTATAAACCCTAGCATGATCGTATGATATTTTTGTTTATATTAAATAAATGTGTGGGACAGTTTAATTATTATTTCTTTTGGGTTATGATTGGTGTTTGGATGGTTATTCATAACAGCCGTATTTTTATCTTGTCTTGATCCCTAATTCAAATTGCTTTAAGATTTGGGTAAATATCCGACCCGCATGCATGTTAACTTATACAATTTAAACTGTAATATTTTGTTAGTATTTAATATTTGTCTGCTAATCTATAATATATGTTTTTATATATACATGTAATTTTTGTCAAACATTAGCTTTAACCCAAGATATATTTTAGTTGGTTAGTTTTAAAGAAAAGATATGATAATTTATTAAAATCTTTAAATAATCTTTTAAAACAGTTTTAGGGGTGTTATGAGAAGATATAGTTTTGGGGGGTTTCATTTGAAAGTTTACATCAATCCTCTCTCTCTTTATATACATATATATGATCTCTCTCTCTCTCTCTCTCTCTCTCTCTCTGTCTCCCCCCCTCCCGTGAATAACTTTCCTCTCCCTCAAAACTAAAGCCTAGCCGAACACTAGAAAACCCCCATGCCTTCTTCTTCCGCCTTACATCGAGCCACTCACACATTTAACCTTCGACCGCCGACTCCCTCTTCCCTAAGACTTGCACCCGCACCACATCTTCATCATTTTCTTCTTCCTTCCTCTTCCTTCAATACCAAGCACCCATCTTCCTCTTCCCTTCAAACCCAAACCCAAATCCGATAACCTCCTAACCCACCTTCGCTGTGAAGCCTTCTCCTTAGAACCCATTGCCTCGCCTTCGTGGCTTAACCCATCTCCCACCAATAGCCATCGACTTCCTTCTTCTTCGACCATCGCCCCATCTCTATCACTGCAACCCATCTTCCCTGAACACCCATCATCAACTGAGAACCAATCATCTTCATTGACTCTATCTTCATCTTCTTATCCTCTCCAAAACACTTGAGACCCATCTCCTCTCAGCCCTACCCTACTGCTGGCAGCTCACCGTCGCCTTCACCCTTGCTGTCGTCGAGCAAAAAACCAACCCAGACCATCAAAACCGGAGCAATAGACCATTGCCAAGCACCTTTGGCTCCTGCTTCACCAACACCATCATCGTCTCCATTAAACCTATCAACTTCGCCTGCAAGCCATGACCCTTGGCCTCCATCACCTGCAACCGTCACCATCACTGAGCACCTTTCATATTCGAGCACAACTCTTAACTCCATTGAACTCGAGCACCCTCATCTCGTCATCGCTGCACCTACTCGACCAGATCCGAGATCCCTCATCACAGAAGCAACCTAACTTTCTTCACCGTAGCCGTGCTCTTTTTGTTGATCCCCGAGCCAATTTGGAACCCTACCCGAGCTGTACGTTGTCTTGAGACGGGATCAAGTTTCTTTTTTTCTCCGTTCATGTTTGCGTGTCTGCATTATCTCCAGGAAAGTTTTTAACCTCCTACATGCTATAATTATGGAATATATACACATATACTACCATAATACTATTATTCTATCATTTCACACTAGTAAGTAATATTATTATATTTATCGTGACATTTTTATGTTACGGTTATTTAATAATAAGTTGGTTTATGATAATTTATTTAGATATGATCAAGTAACATTATACATTAAACAAAAGATTATATTTAATATGGTTAGATTGATATAATGATTTATAGTCGTTGATATAATCATGGCCGTTATTGCATCTAGATAAGTATCATAACTACACATTTAACGTGTAAATCTCATTACAAGAAAACATATGATGTCTAGTTAACAATATTTACCCAGTTATTAAACGCTTGTTAATCTAAATCAGTTAACGATTACCTTTATACAGTTATGACTATATTGCTTACTATATATGACTTGTTTGTGATATTCGATTGTGATACACACACCTTACCTGACTGATTATATCATCCTCGACATGCTTGTATACTGATTCACGACATTCTGTTATCCTGTTATTGTTATCTTGCTAGTACACACTTGCTCGTAATGTTTACCAATGCCTATAATCCCTATATTGACTTGACATGATTGACTTGACCAGTTGTCCTGATGTACGTATTCCTGTTGTCCTGATGGACGTATCATGTACTTGCTTGTTCCCATGATCGCATTAGATGGATATTATTTTTATACCTGACATGAAATGAAAACCTGGGGAAAAAGGGGAAATCAAGAATGAAAACCGACTTGTAACTCAACAGTTCACCACTTTCCAAAGACTGATCGATCGATACAAGCTTTAGAACCCGGAATGATGATGCTGACATCATTCATCTATACATGACATTACTTTACTGCCTAGTGGCACGTCTCAGATTCAGCCCTGAGAATCATGACCATGGTCCTGGACACGCAGGGGATATTATTGAGTTACATCAAGAATTCTATTTATTGGTTTCAAATAACTTTAGGATAGAAAACATAGTGACATGAACCTATAGGATACACATGATACGATTGATACTGATATCTTGATTGTTACATCACCGGTTATTGCTATTGTGTATTGTTTATACTCATGACGTCCTGTTCTTGCACATAGCATACTAATCATCTATTGTTTATATTATTATTATGATATTTATGATGCACTGACGTCTGAGTTTTGCATGGCCTAGATCTATTGGCCTTAGTACAGAAGGATCGTGAGTAAGTTGACAGGATTGCAGATCAGTGATGAGTATTCCACTGATATAGTCCTTATTATGGTTTCTGTATTCTTACTTCTTCCTTGGATCTTTATTCCTTCTGCTATCGTTTTCGGTTATTGTTTATCGTGGCTATTGGACATGTTTAAAGATAGATATTTATATTATTATTCTGTATTACTGATTGATAGCCTTAATGTGACTATGGAAGGATATTTCCTTACCGTAGGTAGCATGGCTGGCTGAGTAACTTCTCGAAATTTTGGTATCTTGAGAAGTGGGGTGTGACAAGATTTTGTGGTATCAGAGCTTAGGCTTAGGTTAACTGGGCTTGGTTCAATTTTTAGTTGGGTATTCTACCTAATTCATTGACCTTAAATCCTAGGATATAGGAGCATGTCATGCCACACTATTGCCTTGCCATTCGAATTCTTGAATCCTTGTATTTATCGAATACCGATTCCATTGAATCCCTTACTTCGATTTAATCTTGTATTCCTTGTTAAACTCATCTTCCATCATCAACCTAAGATATGGCATTTCAGGAGAGTTGAAGGCGATCCAACAAACTGCTATTGTTTCCATTAAGTGGGCAACATAGACCTGAGGGCACTGGAAGAGGTGGTCATCAGCAGGATGTTCCTGCGTGTATGGTAGTACCGATGACAACCAGAGTTCAAGCACGTAGGGGGGTTCCGGTGGAGATAGGAAACAACCCCAGGAAGCGACCATTTATTTCAGCTTAGAATAAGATCGTGATCTGTAACTACTGTCGGCGGCCAGGACATACTTAGTGGTATTGTTGAAAAGAAAGGTGGCGGTGTTTTGGTCATAGAGGAACTGGCCACCAGATCGACACCTGTCCGTCGAAATATCAGTTGAGAAGTGATGTTCCATGAGCACCATTTGTACTGTAGAAGCAAAGACTTCTATGGAGATGGTATTATGTATTCTTCTCGTTTAACTCCTTCCTAGTAGTATTGTTAACTAATTTTATGTCATCCCATCACTTAGGTCTCCTATACTAGCTAGTCTACCCTCCAGATAGACTCGACATCGATTGTAGCACATTATTTCTAGATTTGATCCGAGACTTACACAGGAATGGGAAGATTGTTTCTAGAAGGAATTGCCAGGAGTGTCCCATCATAGTTGGTGGCTGGGACTTGTTTGCGGCAGCTGCGAGGTGGTTTAGATATGGATTGTCTTGATACCTTTTATGCCCAAATTGTTATTAGAGAAAGACTGTAAAGTTTGCACCATGATTCATGCCTAAATCCTATTCCTTGAATTCCTTCCTACATCTCCTAACGATCGTATCTCGACGGAAGGAAAACGAAATTGCGAACCTTTCATCGCTATTAATCGTATCCTATAATTTTCTTGATTCTGTATTCTTAAATCGTACTCTTTTGACTCTAATAGTAGGGTTTCGATGACTTAGATGGAGTTATGTGATTGTAATTATGTACCGCGGCATGATTACAATGCGTTACTCTATTTAAGTAACTTCGAGTCTTACTCTTGATCCATTCCTTGATTTTATTGCACTACTTTGTTTTTTCTCTGCTCAATTATTTCCAAACCTATGTCTTACCTTGAAAGTTGAATCCAACTCCTTTTTTCGATTCTTTTGAAGTCTAATGGCAAGAGAAACAGTATTCCAAGTTGGGCAAATGCACGTTTTGAATCCGTGAAGTTAAGTGATTGGGTGATAACATATCAGGAGATGAGATCGTAGTATACCGGAAGGGCTGTGGCAACTTGAGTTTGGCCAAGTTTGAGGGAATGTCGAAATAAACATAAGTGGGGTTCGCTGGTTATTATCGAAGAGTCATGTAAGATTTCGTGTGCATAGCAGTGCCGTTGACCAAGTTGATTAGAAAGGATGACCAGTTGGTTGGTCTGAGAAGTGCGCACAAGTTTTCGACTCGTTGAAATATATGTTAACGGCCGCTCCTGTTCTAACTGCGCCTAATGGTTTCGTAAGGATAGTAGATTCACAGTGACGTGTCGGAAAAGGTTTTGGGCAATGCATTAAGGTAGTAAGGACTGATGATGGCCTATGCGTCAAACAGCTAAAGACGTTGGAGAAGAATTGCCAGTGCATTACTCGGAAATTGGCTGTAGTGATATTCGCATTGGAGTTATGAAGACACTACTCTTTAGACGAGAAGGTCCAGACATCCACTGATCGTAAAAGCTTAAAAGTACGTGTTTACTTAGAAGGAGTTGGATCTAGTGACTCACTACATCCTGGATTTAGAAGTATCATCCGAACAGGAAGGTGTAGTGCCGGATGTCGTATGGTGGTTGCTAGCCGGAATGATATTGACATTGCAAGAGGAGCTAATAACCGATTGTCGGATACTTAAGTTGGAATTAGTTTTACCAAATTCTTCACGGAGTTAAAGCGACTACAAGTATGGTTATCATTGATAGATCGAATCAAGGCTGCTCAAGCGTATTATACCCAATTCAAGAGCTTGTGAAGACTTACCTAAACTTATCAAAGTAGCACAACGGATGCGTGGTAGACCCATGACCCACAAGGCTTGAGGCAGATTTGCTAATTTAAGAGGCTGGGTTCTTATGGTATGGGAACAACATGTGTGTGCCAAAACGGGAAATTCATGAAGAAACTATGAAGGGGGCACATAGTTTGGAATGCTTGTTACATTCGGTAGGCGTTAAGAGAGAAGTATGTGCAGGAGACCGGGAGTTTGTGTGGCACTTTCTTGCTAAAGATTGATGGCTTGGCACGGTTTGATTCTCCTTGTTACCGTACTCGTTTGGTTTCGTTCTATTCACTAGCATGGTTTAGATCGATATAGTGTATCAAGATTAGTTTAGTATACATTAGTGCATGCATATCTCCCTGATAAATCGTTTGACTTGTTTGGTGTCACGCCCCACTTCCCAGAGTGCGCTAAGATCGGTACGTGACGGAGCCAACCATGCTGTCTGTGGCTAGGAAACATCCCTCCACAGTCACATTACGACTGTGTAGAAGATATCAAGAATAGGAAAATAAAAAATAAACTATCTAGTACATGTTCATATGCCAAAATAAACGAGTCAAGAAATAATATGCGGAAGCAATAAATCCAATAAACAATAACATCTGGAAAGTATGTCCCAAATACGGGCTCACATCGGGAAATGAAAGTACGGAAAGAAACTAAACTAAATTGGATACTAACAGGATCCTAACTGCTCGGCCTGACGGCGGAAATACTCCTGATCAGCTTGCGAAAGAGACAGAGGATCCGGGTCAAGCAAAACCCAGACGTCAGTGCGTCATAATATCAAACAATAAAAATATAATCAGGAGGTAACAAGATATGCAGGCATGAGTATGAACAGTAACACGAATATGGAACAATGAAGTGTATGTGCATGCGGTGAGTAATCTATGCTACTGGGTTAATTACTCTCAAGTATTTGAAATCAATTTAATGAATCGTCGATGTAACTTAATAGTATCCCGTGCATGCCCGGCACCACGGTCAAGACTCTCGGGCTGAATCCGAGATGTGCCGCTAGGCAGTAAACAGGTAACATGTACAGACGAATGATGTCAGCAGCAGCATCCCGAGGCTGGCCTAGCCCGTATAACTGATCAGTATAAGCGTTGAACTGTTGAGTTACAAGTCATGTTTCATCATTGATTTCCCCTTACCCCCAAGTTATGTGTTCAAGTCAGGTATTGATAAATCTGGAGCTAATGCCAACACAGGATCAAGCAGGTACAGGTTTGTCTATGCAGACAATAGGATACGTCCGTCAGGACAACATGTCAAGATTGTCGGCATTAGAAATAGAATCAGGTAATATGTCAAGTGTTGGTATATCAGGTCATGACAGGTAGTGCACAGGTATTAAACAGATGCTCATAATAAAACTGTAGCAAGTACGAGTGCACGATAAAAGCACGGATGCACAAATGTCTATCAGGGGTTACATCTACAGCTCCATGACTATGTAGGATGCACATTATCAAGCATGGAATGTTAAGATAACAGTAACATGAAATAATGTGACATGGCATGCAACTAGATATATAATTAATGGTATGGATACACAATAAAACACGGATGCACAAATATCCATCAGGGTTACATCTACAGCTCCATGACTATGTAGGATACATATTATCAAGCATGTGGTACTAATGTAACAGTAATATGAATTAATATGACATGGCATGCAATCAGATGTATAATAAATGATACGGATGCACACGGGTATCCGAAAACAGTAAAACATTAATATGGATGTACAATGCAATCAACATGTGATATTTTTATTTGTATGGATGCAAAATATGTATCATAGCATGTAGCAAGATGAACTTGCATACGACTAGATATGTAAATGACGGTATGGATGCATACGGGTATCGAAAAAATGTAAATTTGTAATATGGATGCACAATGTAATAAACATGTAATATTTTTATTCACATGGATGCAAAATATGTATCATAGCATGTAGCAAGATGAACTTTCCTGAACGGATCACACGACGAGATGCGTACGCTGCGTCCGACGTCGGGTAAACGTCGCGATACACACATGGAGTATAGAACAGAACTAGGCAAGGCAAGAAGGTAACCACGCTGGCTAGGGATACTCACTGGGTCGGCCTGATCGACAGTGACGACGCGGCTCCGGCGACGACTGGACAATCAAGAAACAAGAAGACGAAAAAAGAAGAAGAAGAGGAATAAGAAGGAAGAAGAAGGAGAAGAGTGTTGCTCTCAGGACTTGGGTGCTCTGGGGTCAGAGGAGGTGGCAAGGGGGCAACGACGGCGATAGGTTGGAACTCCGGCGAGGTTTCATAGCGAGACAAGTGGGCTGCGGTTCTCGTGGTGGGTTCGCCGGGGTTCTTGCAGGGGATGAGCTCGGGTATAGGGTGAAGGAGGAAGGAGAGAGAGGGGGGATGAGGGTAACGAGAGGTGGTGGTTGCGATAGAATGGTGGTGACAGCGAGGGGTTACCGGCAATGGGAGGAGATGGGTGTCGTGGGTTCTTCGATCGGGTCTCTTGCGGGGTTGTCGGTTTGCATGGGCTCGGGAGAAGAGAGAGGTGCATGGAGGTGAGGACGAGTAGGAGAGGAAGGTGACGAGGTCGGGGATCGGCGACGTGGGGCCGCGAGGGGCGCGGACGAGTTTTGCAAGGTGGGATATAAAATTTTGAGAAGAAGAAGTGAGGAGTGAGAGAGAATGTGGGTTTCCTTTGTAAAAACAATGTGTGTGTGTATATATATATATATATATATATAGTAAAAGGAAGAGGTAGAGAGTGTCTGTTGTGATTTAGAGTTAGGATATAACTTTAAAATATATATTTTAATATATTTTGTTATAAAAAAAATCCTACGCAGATAAAATATCAACAGTTTAGCAAGGAATATAATAGTATATATATTTGAGATTTTTGGCTAATTACAAAAATAGTCCAAACACGTCCGGGTCGGGTCTAAAAATCTAGTTTTAAAATACGGATAATATACGTATCAACCAAAACCAAAGTAGGATATCCGGGTCACGAAAATGCATACCCCTAAGAATGGATACACGTAAAGTGCATGTAGTTATCCAAACGAGTCCGTTTCACTAAACGGAACGAGAACCAGATGTATGGATACTACGAAATGGTTAGGGGCATGACGCAGGCCAAGCTAGATATTTTTAAAATATTTTATTTGACTTTACTTGTTTTATTAAAAAAAATGCAGATGCCAGATATAATACCAGTATGCAGTATAAACAATATGAAAGTGCACGGATCCTCATTAATAGCCGGGATAAATCATAAACAGGAATCAAGACGGATTTCCAGCAAGCGGGTCGGGTCGGATGCAAATACATATATCAACTACACTATTCGGACCCAAAAAACAGTAAATCAAGAAATAGCCATAGATAAAGAAATACCCAAAATTGAACTGGTATAAATGATCTAGGGTGTTACATTATACCCAACTACAAAAAGAATTTCTTCCTCGAAATTCCCGGAATAAGAAAAGATAAAAAAACATGAATCTACGAGAAGAGGTGTGGAAACTTCTGTCGAATCTCGTCTTCTCGTTCCCAAGTCGATTCTCCGTGCGAGCGATTCCCCCAAGAAATAAGTACGGGAGGGATAACCTTGTTCTTAAGGACCTTTTCTCTTCGATCAACAATTGACATCGGTCGCTCTTCATATGTCAGGTCCTCCCTTACTGTCAGCTCTGAATGATCTAGCACGTGTGTTTCATCTCGAACATACTTATGGAGTTGAGATACATGCAACACGTCATGAACACTCGCCAAAGATGATGGTAAAGCCACTACTCCAACACGCTGAATAATCTCGAAAGGCCCCACGAATCGGGGACTAAGCTTGCCTCGACTCCCAAAACGAATCACTCCTCTAGTCGGTGATATCTTCAAGAATACAAGCCAGCAGAGAACTCTAGAGGTCTTCTCGATGTATCAGCCCAACTCTTCTGCCGATCTTGTGCTGCCTTCATGTGATTCCGGATAGTATTAACCTTCTCTACTTTTTGCACGACAAGATCCGGTCCCAACAATCTTCATTCTCCAATATCTTCCCAACAAACGGGTGAGCGACACCTGCGACCATACAACGCTTCGAATGGAGCCATCTGAATAGTCGCCTGAAAGCTGTAATTGTAAGAAAACTCCACCAAGTGTAGATGATCCTCCCATGAACCCTTGAAGTCCAACATGCAAGCTCTCAACATATCTTCAAGAGTTTGGATCGTTTTCTCCGAATGGCCATCCATCTGAGGACGGTAAGCGGTGCTAAACTTCAATCGCGTCCCCAAACTTTCCTATAGACTCCTCCAGAAGTGCGATAAGAATCGGGTATCACGGTCGGAAACGATGCTCACAGGTACTCCATGCAATCTCACAATCTCCTGCATGTACCGCTCTGCTAACTCTTCCGTTAACTGACCAACTCGAAACGGTATGAAATGAGCTGCCTTGGTCAATCGATCAACAATCACCCAAATTGCATTGTTACCTTTTGGACTCTGCGGTAAAGCTGTCACGAAATCCATGATTATGTCCTACTTCCATTGGGGAATCGGAAGTGGTTGCAATAAATCAGCTACCCTTTGATGTTTAGCCTTAACTTGCTGAAACACCAAGCACTTCACTACAAAGCGGATGATCTCCCTTTTCATGCCTTCCCACCAGAAATGTTGTCTTAGATCACGGTACATCTTCGTGCTCCCTGGATGTACAGAATATGCGGAACTGTGTGCCTCCCTCATCACTTCTTCATGAATGTCTCCTTTCGGCATATACAAACGGCTAGCATAACGCAACGAACCATCTTCATGAATTAACAAGTCCGTTCGAAGTCCCGCCTCAACCTGTTCTCGAAACTTCTGCAATCTTGGGTCCTGTGACTATGCTGCCTTAATATTATCGATCAATGAAGACTGTACTTATAGCTGCATCAACTATCCTGAAGAATGCGGTAACACAATCTCCAACTCAAATCTCCGAAAATCCTCAATAAGCTCCTTCTGTGCCGTCAACATCCGAATTGCTGGCAACCGACTAAGCACATCCGACACTACATTAACTTTCCCCGGATGGTACTTGAGATCAAGATCATAGTCAGCCACCAGCTCCAACCATCTACGCTGCCTCATATTATGTTCTTTCTTCGTGAACAAATACTTTAGGCTTTTATGATCGGTGAATACTTCGACCTTTTCGCCCAATAAGTAGTGTCTCCAAATCTTCAAAGCGAAAATCACTGCCGCAAGCTCCAAATCATGAGTTAGGTAATTCATCTCATGGGTCTTCAACTGTCTTGATGCGTGGGCTATAACCTTCCCATGCTGCATCAAAACGCATCCCAAACTTTTCCCAGATGCGTCGCTGTGAAACAACAATCCTCCGGAGCCGTCTGTTACGGTCAAAATAGGAGCGGTTATCAATTTTTGCTTCAACGCCTCAAAAGATGATGCACAACTATCCGTCCACACGAACGGTACCTCCTTCCATGTAATCTTGGTCAAAGGCTCAGCCAATCGAGAAAAATTTTCCACGAATCTTCTGTAGTATCCTGCAAGCCCCAGAAAACTTCTAATCTCTGCTACATTCCTCGGAATCGGCCAATCTTGAACTGCTGCAATCTTCTCAGGGTCAATGGCGATTCTATCTCCAGATACGACATGCCCCAAAAACTTCACTTCTTCAAACCAAAAGTTGCACTTGCTCATCTTTGCATATAATCTTTCTTACCTCAACTTCTGCAGTGCAATCTTCAAGTGTTCATCATGCTCTTCTAGGCTCCTCGAGTAGACCAGAATATCATCGATGAACACCACTATAAACTGGTCCAAGAATGGTGAAAATATTCGGTTCATCAAGTCCATAAACATCGCTGGTGCATTCGTGACTCTGAATGGCATCGCTAAATACTCGTAATGTCCCTATCGAGTTCGGAACGCAGTCTTGCAAATGTCCTCTGATTTAACTCGAACTTGATGATATCCAGATCGCAAATCCAACTTCGAGAATACCCTCATGCCACTGAGTTGCTCAAATAATTCGCCAATGCGAGGGATAGGGTACTTGTTCTTAATAGTCACCCGGTTTAATTCTCGATAATTGATGCACATCCTCCTTGTGCCATCTTTCTTCTTGACTTGAAGAACTGGAGCTCCCCAAGGTGAATTGCTGCTGCGAATCCAACCCTTCTCTAGCAATTCAGTAACCATCTTTTTTACTTCTTCCAACTCCACTAGTGCCATCGGATAGTACGCCTTTGAGATTGGTGCTGCGCCAGGAACAAGATCAATTGCGAACTCCACATCTCGCTTTGGCGGTAAGCCCGAGATGTCCTCGAACACATCCACGAACTCTCGAACTACAGCTGGCGCTTCTTCCTTATCAACTTCCATTGACGAAAGAACGACGCCTGTCGGTATAGCCCTAAACTCGACTGGCCCGAAAGAACTGCTACCTCCAGCAAAAACAAACTCCGGATGCCCGGGAATCTGGAAAATCACTTTCTTTACCCTACAATCAATGTGAGCGTGAAAAGTGCTGAGAAAGTCCATTCCCAAGACAATATCATAACTGCGAGTATCGATCACCAAGAAATCTGCAAATAATTCTCGTCCGCAGATCACAACCGAACAATCCTTGCACTCACTAGTAGATATGATCTTCCCATTCCCAGTGTGTATGTCCCGGCAACAAGACAGGGCCGTGGAAGCAATCAAGTATGCAGCAATAAACTTGGATGACATAAAGCAATGGGATGCACCAGAATCGAATAAGGCTAATGCGGGAAAATCATGAACAAGTAGGATACCTGAAACAACTTCATGTGAAGCCATGGTCTCTTCGACCGTCAGAGTAAAGGCTCGAGCTTGATTAGGTCCCTGAGTTATTGTAACGCCTTAGATTTCGGTTAGTGTTCGTTTAGACGTTAATGCGGGTTTACTATAAAAAGTTTACCAATTCGGGTTCCTCGCATTTTATAACATTTAATTAATAATTTATTACTATTTGTTATGAGCATGCACGCACGTGTGCACGTAAATGTGAGGTTTGTTTATGCTAATCTAGTATTAGTGACCATGACACTTAACCTAATCCCTTTGCTTTATCCAAATCTTTGTTTAATCCAATCCTTAACCCTAATTCCTTAGGTCTTTTGTGAGAAGAGGGGAGATATTTGTTTGGATGAAGAGGTGGCATGGTGACTTGTATGAATGCATTAAATGTGAGTTAATGCTATGGTTGCACTCACCTCTCACCTCACCTTACACTCACTTCCCTCTCTCATTTCCTCACACTCACTCATTCTTTCTCACTTAATTTCTTTCATATTTATCTATCTCTCTCAACTCTAACTGAACACTTCATATTCCATCACAAAATCCATCACAAAAGTTGCAAAATCTCACCAAAATCACATCTTTTCTTGGTTTTTGCCTTTTAGATGCCTTAGAGCATGCAAAGCTTGGATCTTTGAGTTCTTTTGGTTAGGTAATGATCTCTTTCTGTTGTTTATGTTGTTTTTGTGTAGCTTAGCTTGTTAGTTTTAGTTTAGATAGTGTAAAGTTAAGTTTTGTGCATAATATCGTATTTTTAGTGCCTATATGTGGCATATGTGATCTGTTGTGACCCGGAAAGTTTACTAGAAAACCAAACAATTTAGCTGTGTTGTACCTGAGACCATAGGACTTTACCTCCAACACGAGACCCCCTGCTCGGACCTCGGCCGGCGACACTAAAGAGAATTCCGGCGACATCGGCCGTGGGTAGGAGTTAGGGTTTGGGTTTTTCTGGGTAGGTGTCTGCAGTGGTTTAGGTGTGTTTGGTCTTGTTTAGTTGTTGCGTTTTCTCTGTATATGAAATCTGGGGTCACCTTGGTAGTTTGTAGTGTTTCGTTTAAATGCGATACGTTATACGACACAGATCGTGCACTTTGTGTGATTTTGCTCTTAGGTTAGTTTCGTCGTGTCGCTACGCACGTTAGCCACAATACGAACACTTGAGAGTATGTTTTGTGTTGTTGTGTTGGTCAAATGTAGTTGTATGTGTTTTGGGTCTATTACTAATATGTACTTGCTTTATTGTCTTAATATTGTAGGTTCGCAGGAGGGGACTTCGGACACTTCTACATAGGGAAAACAGGTGGTAGGCTTCACTTAGCCAGGAGCGTTGGTGAGTAGATTTAACATCTACAGGGGAATCGCCCGCATGGCGTTATGTGTCAGGGCTAGAGATGTTAATTCTGTCGCATATTCTATGTCATATTTAGAATTGCGTATTTACCCTACTGCTTAGTTAATTGTTGTGCTTAGACTAGTATCCTTAGGACACTGCACTGTTATTGACGGCTCATGTTGCACGAGAACTGATTGTATGCCATACACACCGTGAATAATTGCCATGCCACGCACAACCCACATATAGAAATGCTATGGTTTGGTTAGGGACATTGAGACATTGATTCATATTTCTTTATGCATATGACTTATAGCATACCTGTATACCTACATGCTTACACATATGCCTTGACATACTTACATGCTAGTTACCTGTATACCTATAGAGTATTGTACCATTAGCGATAGGTACATACACACTTCATGACATAGCTACGGATATACCTTGCACACATACTTCACTTATACACAGGGGGTATATTACATCATTACTTATAGGTAGATATATATACCTTGCTATACCATTATGTTTACACATATATCTGGTTATAGCTACAGGTTTACCTTTACTTGATGTTATTTAGAATTGGAGAACTTAGGAACTACATGATATTTATATTAAGTTGTTGCAGTTAATTAGCGGCTTTTCCTTTATATGCTTACATTTCAGTTTTATGTTGCATATATTATATTCATGGATTTTCGCATTGAGATATGGATTTTTCATGATGTTTTCTGGATTTGGGGACCGTGGTAGTTTCATGAAATTATGCATTATTTGAAAAACCCGGTTTCCCTTGATATGATATTTCAGCATCTACCATGAGATTTATCGGTTCTGATATATATACCCCATGCGAGGAGGCGTCGAGGCCGTATGAGGGTACATGGTGGGGCCCGGAGGTACCCGGGGCAAGAAGATTGACGGACCTTGCCGATTGAGCCTGGCAGGGGAACCATACACTCCGGTGACATTACCAATGACTCGGCGGCTATCATGGGGATACCGATGGGAGTCATGTGCGTATGGATACGTCAAGAGGCGAGGGTCAGAGCTAGGCACTCGAGCTTTCGGTATAGCGTATGATATGTACCTATCAGGGTGCTAGTCTTGGTGATAGCACATGATAGATCAGCCTTTCTGTGTCGATGCTTGACACATTGTTTTCATGATATTTTACTTCTAAGTATATATAACAGTGGAATGGGACGCTGTTATATATGCATATATATATATATATATATATATATATATATATATTAGTGGAATGGGACGCTAATATATATGTATACATATAAATTCATATACTTCATCATATTTATTCATATAAATATACCTAGGATATAAGAGATTCACTTGATATTGGATTTAGGACATTTGAGATTACTTGATATTGTACATGAAGGATATATGAGATTCACTTGATTTTGTACATTCAGAATATATGAGATTTATTCGATATTGTACATTAAGGATTTGTGAGACTTATATGATATGAGAGCCAATTTGGGGGCTGATTTGAGGAAATTTGGGATTTGGATTGTCTTGATGGATTTTGATCCTACCACGATGTCAGGATTCCGTGGAAATGACATATTTCATTCCATACTCCACATTTATTGTTTATGCACTGCTTCATGTATTAGTAATACCTGTTAGTGTACCTTTCATGACTGTTGCATATATATATATATATATATATATATATACCTTTTCATATCATTATTGCATGATTATTGCATACCGATTATCATATTATTGCTTCATGTATTTGTACTAACCGTTAGTGTACTTTTCATGATTATTGCATTTATATGACTCTTTATTGCTATTAATTGCATATGTTAGATTCGCGCTGTACGTGCATACTTGCGATTACTTGCATATGTTATTTACTATTCATGACTTGGCAACTCACCCCCGTTGTGCCACAGTTGTTTTGCAGGTTGTTCCCCAGAGTAGTCGAGGCAGGCTATTATCATCTATCTTATCATCTTTTGCCGCGAATACCGCATCAGCTCACAGTGTGCAGTTTGCTTAGGTGGGTTTTGTGGTTATTCGTTGTTGTATTGTATATTCGTTGTATCCTTGTACTCTCCATCTACTACTTTCTTGTTTGACTGAGAGACTTGGTGTGAGGATGATATTGTATATTATTTTGTGACTTGGTTGTCTTTTATACAGCTTCCTTTTTATCGTCTTTTATTTCTTCGCTACGACGTCGTATAACTGTTGTGGTGGTTGTTTTCCTCCTTTGGGCGTGTATTTGCTCCTGTTTGGGGATGCTTTACTTATATTTATGTTGTACCCATTTTTGGGGCTAGTTTTTACAAAGAAGGTGCTGCTAAAATTTTAAAGGAAATAAAGTTGGACTTTTAAAGAATTTGGGTTGCGATTTCAAAAGTTTAAACAATGTTTCTTATCTTTTCTTGTCTTTTAATGGTTTAGATTTCTGGGTTTTGGCTTTCTTTTACTGCGTTACGCCTGTAGACGTTGCGTAGTATTAGGGCCGTCACGTGCCAATTTCCGGTCGTGACAGCTATCTGCTTCTGCCCCTGAATCTGCCTCTGCAGTGGCTTCTGAACATCATCCTTCAAACGAAGCTTCGACGGACAAGCATTAATAGTATGATCCACTGATCCCCAAACCAAACAGAGTCCAAGCCTCTTTTGACACTCCCTCTGCAAGTGTCCGGATAGACGGCAGAAGTCACAAAACAACCTTCCTTTCTGCTCGGGCACGATAGGCTTCTTCATCGGTACGGTGCGATGTCGGTTCACTGGAATACCTTTGCGTATAGGCTCTCGGTTCGGCGTAAACGCCGGCTTCCGTACCATAACTGCCTGCTGCTGCGTACCCTTTGTCTTCACTGATAAGCTCTGCTGCTCTCTGGCTGCTTTAAGAACTTGCGAGAAAGTGGTCAATCCCAGATATATAACGTGCCTCTGGATTTCCACGTCCAAACTGCGCATAAACCATCGTGCTCTATCAGCTTCTTTGGCCACCAAAGGTCCCGCGAATCGGCTGAGCCGTGTCCACTCAGTCGCATGCGCATCCACGGATCCGCCATTCTGCTTCAGACTGATAAATCTTTCTTCCATTTCCTCCCGTGCAGTCTACGGAAAGAACTTCTCTAAGAAACTCTGTGAGAAAGTTGCCCAACTGATCGGCTTGGGACAACGGGTCTCTTCTACAAGCCACCACTCATGGGCATAGTCCACCAATTGGATGCGGATAATATCCACTCTCTGGTCCTCCGGAATCTGTGCTGCAACGAGCAGATTCTCCTTATCGACTAGCCATTGCTCAGCTGGCAACGGCTCCTCCAAACCAGTGAAAGTGGACGGACTAAGTCTCTAGAAATCCTCCATGGAACCCACACGCTGTACTGGTTTGGCTGCAACAGTATTTACGGACTGCTGGACTGTCCGCAAACCCCCTTGAAAAGCTTCGGCTTGCCGCTGGTTCAGCTCGGTTTGCTGCTTCTGGTTCTCCAGCATCCCACGAATTACTCCAAGCAATGCGGCATCATCAACACACCTCTGGTACGATCGCAGTTCTCTATCCGCCATGATCAGGATCCTCACTGCTCGGCCTGACGGCGGAAACACTCCTGATTAGCCTGCGAAAGAGACAGAGGATCTGGGCCAAGCAAAACCCAGACGTCAGTGCGTCATAATATCAAACAATAAAAATATAATCAGGAAGTAACAAGATATGAAGGCATGAGTATGAACAGTAATGAGTGTATAACAGTAACACGAATATGGAACAGTGAAGTGTATGTGCATGCGGTGAGTAATCTATGCTACTGGGTTAATTATTTTCAAGTCTTTGAAATCAATTTAATGAATCGTCGATGTAACTCAATAGTATCCCGTGCATGCCCGGCACCACGGTCAAGACTCTCGGGCTGAATCCGAGATGTGCCGCTAGGCAGTAAACAGGTAACATGTACAGACGAATGATGTCAGCAGCAGCATCCCGAGGCTGGCCTAGCCCGTATAACTGATCAGTATAAGCGTTGAACTGTTGAGTTACAAGTCATGTTTCATCATTGATTTCCCCTTACCCCCAAGTTATGTGTTCAAGTCAGGTATTGATAAATCTGGAGCTAATGCCAACACAGGATCAAGCAGGTACAGGTTTGTCTATGCAGACAATAGGATACGTCCGTCAGGACAACATGTCAAGATTATCGGCATTAGAAATAGGATCAGGTAATATGTCAAGTAGTGGTATATCAGGTCATGACAGGTAGTGCACAGGTATCAAACGGATGCTCATAATAAAACTGTAGCAAGTACGAGTGCACGATAAAACCACGGATGCACAAATGTCTATCAGGGGTTACATCTACAGCTCCATGACTATGTAGGATGCACATTATCAAGCATGGGGTGTTAAGATAACAGTAACATGGAATAATGTAACATGGCATGCAACTAGATATATAATTAATGGTATGGATACACAATAAAACACGGATGCACAAATATCCATCAGAGGTTACATCTACAGCTCCATGACTATGTAGGATGCACATTATTAAGCATGGGGTACTAATAGTAATATGAATTAATATCACATGACATGCAACTAGATGTATAATAAATGATACGGATGCACACGGGTATCCAAAAACAGTAAAACATTAATATGGATGTACAATGCAATCAACATGTGATATTTTTATTCGTATGGATGCAAAATACGTATCATAGCATGTAGCAAGATGAACTTGCATGCGACTAGATATGTAAATAACGGTATGGATGCATACATGTATCGAAAAACTATAAATTTGTAATATGGATGCATAATGTAATAAACATGTAATATTTTTATTCACATGGATGCAAAATATGTATCATAGCATGTAGCAAGATGAACTTGCCTGAACGGATTACACGACGGGATCGCTGCGTCCGACGTAGGTTAAACGTCGCGATACACACACAGCGTACAGAACAGAACTAGGCAAGGACCGGACAATCAAGAAACAGCGACGGCGACGGCGCAGAACTAGGATGGTGACCACGCTGGCTGGGGGTGCCCTCTGGGTCGACCTGATCGACAGCGACGGCGCAGCTCCGGCAATGAATGGACAATCAAGAAACAAGAAGAAGTAAAGAGAAGAAGAAGTGGAAGAAGAAGGAAGAAGAAGGAGAAGAGTTTTGCTCTCAAGACTTGGGTGCTCTGGGGTCAGAGGAGGTGGCAAGGGGAAACGACAGCGATGGGTCGGAACTCCGGCGAGGTTTCACAGCAAGGCAAGTGGGCTTCGGTTCTCGTGGTGGGTTCATCGGGGTTCTTGCAGGGGATGAGCTCGGGTATAGGGTGAAGGAGGAAGGAGAGAGAGAGAGGGAGATGAGAGTAACGAGAGGTGGTGGTTGCGACGGGATGGTGGTGACAGCGAGGGGTCACCGGCAATGGGAGGCAATGGGTGTCGTGGGTTCTTGGGTCAGGTCTCTTGCGCGGTTGTGGGTTTGCATGGGCTCGGCAGAAAAGACTGGTGCGTGGAGGTGAGGACGAGTAAGAGAGGAAGGTAATGAGGTCGAGGATCGGCGACGTGGGGCGGCGAGGGGCGCAGACAGGTTTCGCGAGGCGGGAAAGAAAATTTTGAGAAGAAGAAGTGAGGAGAGAGAGAGAACGTGGGTTTCCTTTGTAAAAACAATGTACATAATTAATATATATATAGTAAAAGGAAG
The DNA here is from genome assembly GCA_030015575.1 of Agapanthus africanus. Lineage (NCBI taxonomy): Eukaryota > Viridiplantae > Streptophyta > Magnoliopsida > Asparagales > Amaryllidaceae > Agapanthus > Agapanthus africanus. The sequence goes on from JASDDO010000014.1 coordinate 599,539,378, forward strand.
AGAGGGAAAGAGTCTGTTGTGATTTAGAGTTAGGATATAACTTTAAAATATATGTTTTAATATATTTTGTTATAAAAAATCCTATGCATATAAAATATCAACAGTTTTGCAAGGAATATAATATTATATATATTTGAGATTTTTGGCTAATTACAAAAATAGTCCAAACACGCTCGGGTCGGGTCTAAAAATCTTGTTTTAAAATACAGATAATATATGTATCAACCAAAACCAAAGAAGGATATCCGGATCACGAAAATGCATACCCCCAAGAATGGATACACGTAACGTGCACGTAGCTATCCAAACGATTCTGTTTCACTGAACGGAACGAGAACCGGATGGATGGATACTAAGACAGGGTTAGAGGTATGATGCAGTCCATGATAGATATTTTTAAAATATTTTATTTGACTTTACTTGTTTTATTAAAAAAAATGCAGATGCTAGATATAATGCTAGTATGCAGTATAAACAATATGAAAGTGCACGGATCCTTGTTAATAGCTATGATAAATCATAAATAGGAATCGATACGGGTTTCCAGCAAGCGGGTTGGGTCGGATGAAAATACATATATTAACTACATTATTCGCACCCAAAACACAGTAAATCAAGAAATAGCTATAGATAAAGAAATACCCAAAATAGACCTGGTATAAATGAACTAGGGTGTTACATTTGGCCATCCTGCTATCTGTATTCTGGTCTAAGCATGACATTTGTATTCTAGTCTAAGCACGACATCTATATTATGGTCAAAAAGGGAACATCTGAATTATGGTCGAGTGGACATCTGAATTATGGTCAAAAGAGGACATCTGAATTATGGTCGAGTGGACATCTGAATTATGGTCAAAAGTAGACATCTGAATTATGGTCGAGTGAGCATCTATGTTCTGGTCAAAAGTGTATATATATGTATCTGACTTCTAACATCATTACTTTGTAGTTGAACATGGATCAGTTGGAGTATTCGTGTTATGACATGTATGTATCCGACTTATGACATCTTTCAGTGTTGCATCGATATGGCTTGTGAATGGTTTAGTTAGCATCTTGGATTTATGATCGTTATATTACCAGTCAAGACTTATTGTTCATTGGAGAACTGAAGGGTGGAAATACCGGTATACTCGAGTGATATTCACGCTAGAAAAAGCTCCATCATAATCATGTGACACCACTCGAGGTTGTTCACACTACTGACCTGATTCTTGATATTGTTGTCGTCCAGGGCACAACCGCCCTACTCATAGTGCTTCCAGCTAGTTATGGGATACTCTGAGGATAAAAGTATATTCACCAGTCAATTCCATCAATACACACCCTGTTTGACCTAATTTGACTCCTATATTGATACCAGACATGACTTGACCTCCAGATTGATTTTCAGTTTGACACTATCCTGACTTAATTATTGATATTCGACTTGACACCATCTCATTTTTGTGCACTGTTACATTCTACATGATTACCTTTTAGTATTCTTATTCACCTACAACACGTGTCTTTCACATTAATTTACGTACACAACTTCTCAAACTTGTTTCCCGTGAATCCGGGTTTCTTTGATCTTGTCCTTTTTCTTGTTATTATTCGATTCCTATTCCCATGAATATAAGATTGATTGTTCTTATTACATCCGTTGTTCTTGTTCTTTTCCTTGTTTTTTTCCTTTTGTTCTTCGTGAATTTCGAGAACGAAATTGTTTTGTAGTTGGGAATAATATAACACCCCAGCACGATCGTACGATATTTTTGTTTATATAAAATAAATGTGTGGGGAAGTTTAAATATTATTGCTATTGGGTTATGACTGGTATTTGGATGGTTATTCATAATAACCATTTTTTTCGTGTCTTGATCCCCAAGTTAAATTGCTTTAAGATTTGTGTAAATAACCCACATGCATGCATGTCAACCTATATTGTTTAAACTATAATATTTTGTGAGCATTTAATATTTGTCTGCTAATCTATAATATATGATTTATATATACATATAATTTTTGTCTAACATTAACTTTAACCCAAGATATATTTTAGTTGGTTAGTTTTAAAGAAAAGATATGATAAGTTATTAAAATCTTTAGATAATCTTTCGAAACAGTTTTAGGGGTGTTATGAGAAGATATAGTTTTGGGGGGGTTTCATTTGAAAGTTTACATCTATCCTCTCTTTCTATATATAAATATATGATTTGTCTCTCTCTATCTCTCTCTCACAATTTACCTCCCCCTCAAAACTGAAGCCTAGCCGAACCCTAGAAAACCCTCATGTCTCCTTCTTCCTCCTTATGCCGAGCCACTCACACCTTTAACCTTCGACCGTCGACTCCCTCTTCCCCGAGACTTGCATCTGCGCCACATCTGTTAGTGATATATGCCCTAGAGGACATTATTGTATAGTACTGGTTTGTATATTATATTTTGGAAGATTGAGATATACACAGATATAATAACAGTCTTGCTCAATATGGTAGTATGCTACTTGGTTTGATTCTATCTTAATATGTGTATATGGTTCTTTTAACGTATCGCTAATACATATTCATAGAGCTCTTAGGATCTTTGCTTGACTACCAGCGTTATGATGGCAGTCACACTAGTGGGTGCTGGGTAGTCTATAAGCACATCCTTATACAGGTCCCTAGTCATAGGATTATCGAGACGGGGCATCGATACTCCAGAGTATATTAGTGTATACGCTTTTCATCCCAGCAAAGGAGATGGTCTGTCCCACATCCATTAGTACATCGTACTGGAGATAGTATACATGTGCCCATTGGATTATGGGTTACACTGGACATGACTCATGGGGAACCACTGGTTGTTATTATACCTATCGTTAGGCAGCAGTTCCCAGGTGACCTGAGTACAGCTTAGTCCGTCGACTTGACACCGCTATTCCGTCTCGAGTGTGTTTCCACTGTTCTTAGATTACTACCCTACCACGGCTCAAAGGAGTCGTGCAAACAGGTAGTAGTTGGGTGCAGTCATGAAGCACTTGGAGGCAGTAGCGGTTAGATTGGATTCGTCTCTCCCGATATTGTGGGTTGATATCGCGCTGTGTTCGGATAGCCATTACACAAAGTCCAAGCGAGATTTACCGGTAGGTTCTCCTGTAGTTTCTCAGGGTGTTTTGGGCTCTACTCCAGCATGACTTATTACGCTATTAGGGGTCTGACGGTTACCGCCCCTAGGCCCGATATGTGATACTCTTAGAAAAACATACCGGACTGTACGGAGATTGTCACAGATAGGCTCAGTAGGAGTTCAGATGAGTTTACTCATCGGCCTTCTTATCGACAGATACCTGGGTAGCCGTTACGTGCAGCTAGTACCGTTGACGTGCTTGTGGTTAAACCCATTGCCAGCGTACTGTCGAGTCTTTAGAGTCCCACACAGAGGGTTTACTTGCTTTGGGCGAAACGATGTAGAGGCCGTATGGTTTTACGGCAGGGTTCGATCATATACATGTACTTGTGCACGGATTATGATTCGGACGGATAATACTAGTGGGTTTTGGTTTAAGCCGGATCCTCGTATTAGATTATTGGATTATTTTCGTCTCTTTGTATTCATATTTTTCGGAATACGGATACGAGTATGTATATACGGTGAGGGGTATTCTTGTAATTTGTGCAAGAGTGCTTCTAGAAGAAGACACCTCATTTGTTGTATAAACCATTTTGTTAAATGGTTAATGAGGTGGAGATATGAGATGTATATTTAAAATAAATAAAGCATGGCTACTTGGTGACTCATGGATGACTATTAAGGCATGGTGCATTATGTTATTATTATTGTTGAATTATTATTTTGCTTCAAAGTTATCAACATTAGCCATTCTTCTGATCATTCTATCCCTAACACTCTCATCTTCTCAAGCTTTCTTCTTCTTCCTCAACCCTAAATGTTTCATGTGTTGAGAAACCTGGGGTATTTTGAGACAAATTAATCCATCATCACTCTCTACATCCTCTAGGCTATCTAGTTTAGCGAACTAGGTACCCTAGTTACCTCAGTTTAGAGGTTGGAGCTCGAACTATAAACTCTCGGGTGGATCGTCTTTGAGTTGAGGAGGCCGACGATCAATCACGATCCGTACACTTCGAGGAGCTAACGAGAGGAGGATAAGAAGACTCGAAGGACTAGTATACGGAGGTATAACATTCTTACATAGTAGTTAAACCTCTAGTAGTTTGTTAGTTAAGGTTCAAGTAAAGATCCTAGTGTTTAGTCGGTGTTGCGAAGCTTGTAAAAATCGTTTTTTGGACATTCCGCCTCCCCGCGAACCCACGGGGTTTGCGACATCGACATACAGTGGTATCAGAGCCTACTGAACCTTAACTAGCTAGTTAGTAAGTAGTTAGAATTTCGATCGTCAGAAAAACCAGAAATCATAACTTCAAACCCATGCTTGCTGTCTTTTTTAAAAACTGGTTTAAAAATTATTTCGGATGCCTTAAAAATACAAGCAGGGTATTTTAAGAACACAAAAGAAAAATGAGATTGTAACTCGCCAAGACCACCGCGGAAGCGCGGAGAAATAGTGTGTTTCGCTTCTGTGGCTCTATTTTGTGGAATTGTGATTTCTGGTATATTTGGTTTCTACCCAGTATTGTTTGTGTGCTGGTTTTTACATGAGGCAGACACGGAAAATATGTTCGATTGAAATTCTTAAGTCACTTGGCTAATCGGGTTTTCTGTGTTTGGATATATGATGCTTAACATCTGCTAATCGCTATACGTCGATTAGTGGGGGTTGCACATATCTGTGATCTGTTGTGGTTTGTGTATATGGAATATTGGATCGTCGTGGATGAATAGCCGGGGGATGTGAGAAGAGAGTTTTCTTTCTTTCATTTATGTAAATTTGTAATGTGATGTAATATTATTTTGCGGGGCACATCTGGGTTAAGCTTGTAGCCACCGTTGTATTATCTCATTTACTGTTTTTGCTCCCAAGATAGACCCAAGGTGGGGTGCACAAACTACCGGATTATTGAAGTGCCAAGTGGCCTACTCATTTTCTAAGGGAGGTTGCTTCACTTCGGGAATTTGGCAGGTAGTTTGCCGCACCCGTAGGGGTCTAGGGTAGGGTTTGGCTATTCATCACGACTGTGGAATCCATTTTTCGTTATAGGCTTATACGAAACGCGGAATTCTTAGTATATCCAATATATTCATCTGTGATATGGAATGCCTATTATTGCGTGAGACGAATGGATATATATATATATATGATATATAGTAGACGTTGCTTATGTTTTGCACCCGCGCTAGTCCAGCCCATACTCTACCGTTAGTTAAGTAACCTAATGGTGTATGATGAGGCCCCGTAATGAATGCGGATGGCATCAGCATACGTTGTATTTTCGTTTCTTTCTGCAATGATATGATTAAATGATAGGACATCATTAATTGATTAATGTAAAGAAAACAAACCAAAGCTGAATCGTTGGAACAGTTTCAAAACCACTCGGTTTTCTTCAAAATGCAAACTTTTAAATGCGGAGCCTAAACCACTCCATTAAAAACTATCATGGTTCCTTTAATTATATCAAGTTCATTACGTTCACGGTTTATCCAAAACCATTCGTAGCCCTCCGTCATTTCAGATGGGTATTCATCTGTAGATTTTGATCTTCACCAAGGAATATTGATTTGTAGCTGCTGGGTATTCATCTGTAGCATAGATAGATACGTTGGTTTGGGACAGTCGTACTTTTATTTTAGCCTTCGTCAAGGGTATGTACGGGTGGGTTCAAATTAACCCGGACAATGACAGGTAGAAATTGACTTGCAACTTATGATATGTTGGCTTTCGTCAAGGTCATAAGAGCTTGGGGTAAAAATCCACACCGGGAGTTTCTAAGGAAATTGAAACCTGCTAGTATTGCATACCATTTGGAGTGTGATGATTTTGGTAAGATTCCTTCAAGGTTATCACACGATGATATTTGGATCCCGATCCTACTGTGAGTATCCGCTACTCCTCGGGGATTTTTTCACTAAACAATCAATACTATAAACCAAGTAGGTGTCTAGAACGGTGTTAGCGGGGCTACGCCTCAAAGGAAAAGAGGTTATGTAATTAAGGAACTTCACGAAAGCGTTGGAAAACCTCTCTCAAAGTACCAACACCAGCCTGGCCGAAAGGTTAAGCAAGAATTGTAGGGTGACACTAATCCTAACTAATTATTCTTTTATGGTTTGAGGAAGGATTCGAGAAACAGTGGGAGCCATCCTGTTTAGATAAACTTACAACCAATCTAAACTTGCAAGAGCATCATGCTGAGTATTTCTCCTCTCTTTTTTAATTGCAGCGATGAAAATGACTGGGCTTAAGTTACTGTTAGATAAAAACAAATTGACTAGGCCAAACTATTATGATTGGCTAAGGAATGTCCAGATGGCCATTACCTATGACAAGCTGGGCTACCTTCTTCCTACTAAAACACCCGCCGTCCCAGGTCCAGATTCCACCGTCGCGGATGTTGATATCCGTAAGACATCGAAAAAAGACAGTGCGGGAGCCAAGTGCCTCGTGTTAGCCTCAATAGATTATGAACACCAGAGGCAGTACGAGAAGATGAACATAGTTTCTATCTTCCTCCATACCAAAGATTTATATGGAGAGCAATCTCGTATCGCAAGATATGAGAACTCGAAGGAATTGTTTCAGGCGAGGTTGGCTGTCGGGTCATCTGTAGGGGACTACATCCTTAAGATGATTAGCTATATTAAAGAGCTCGAGGAACTGTGGACCACGTTGCATAACGAGTTATATACTGACTTGATTCTAAAATCCCTCCCCTCTACTTACGCCCAGTTTATCTTGAATTTCAACATTCAAGGGAAGGAAGTTTCACTTCCAGAACTCCTCAATATGTTGAGGAGCGCTGAGGGCACCCTGCAGGAATCCAGGGAGACACCCACTCTGCTCATTGGAGAATCTTCCTCTTCTAGATCCAAGACGAAAGCCAAGGGAGAGAAGAAGAAGGCCTCCACTAAGTTGAAAGGCGGTGTCAGTAAGGTAGAGGGAAAGGGCAGGGTAAGAGTTTCGAGGCTAACAATAGGGAAGGAGGAATATTTCTATTGTCACGGGATAGGCCATTATCAGAATGACTGCAGGGTTTGGAAAACCAAAAACCAGGATTCGAAGCACGTTGTGGCTTCGGCTTCGGGTGTGTTTATGATTCAAAACTGTCTGTCAATTAACTCTACCTCCTGGGTAATAGATACCGAATCAGGATCTCATATCTGTAATTCATTATACGCTCTGAGAAACCTTAGAGTTATCAATGCAGGTGATATGAATCTCAGAGTTTCTAACAGAATAAGCGTGGATGCTGTATCCGTAGGAGAATATCATCTAGGATTGACAAGTGGGCAGATTTTGATTTTGCGTAACTGTTTGTGTGTACCTAGTTTGACATGTAATATCATGTCTGTATCTTTACTTTCTAAAGAAGGTTACAATTTTACATTTGTAAGCGATGTGGTCCGCATCCGCCTTAATCAAGCATTGATTGGGTCAGGTACACTAGATAACGGTATATACGTATTAAATCAAGCTCAGGTTTTCAACGTCCAGAACGCACTTAAAAGAAAGTCTCCAGAATTAAATCAGGTTTTCTTATGGCATTGTAGACTGGGTTATATCAATAAAAAATGGTTGACGAAGTTATATAAAGAGGGATATTTGGATCTGTTCGAATATCAGTCTTATGCAACTTGTCAATCATGTCTCAAAGGAAAGATGACAAAAACTCCGTTCACTGATCACGGGGTAAGAGCGAGCGAGCTCTTGGGACTCATACACAGCGGCGTGTGTGGTCCAATGTCTACACATGCAAGAAGTGATTATTCCTATTTCTTTACTTTTATGGATGATTTCTCAAGGTATGGACATGTATTCTTGATGAAACGCAAATCCGAGGCCTTTGAGAAATTTCGGGATTATAAGAATGAAGTGGAAAACAAACCGACAATAGTATCAAGACACTTAGATCTAATTGAGGTGGTGAATACTTGAGTGCCAAGTTCCTAGATTATTTAAAAGAGAATGGAATTCTCTCTCAGCTTACTCCTCCATACACACCTCAACACAACGGTGTATCAGAAAGGAGGAACCGAACCTTATTGGATATGGTACGTTTCATGATGAGTAACGCTGAGTTGCCGCGATATTTCTGGGGTTATGCACTAGAATCAGCTGCATATCTTTTGAACAAGGTTCCTACCAAGACTGTGCCTACCACACCATATCAGATGTGGAGTGGGAAGAAACTCTATCTTCAATATCTGAAGATATGGGGATGTCCAGCTTTTGTAAAAAAGCAGCATACAGACAAGCTCGAGGCACGCTCAGTAATGTGTAAGTTTGTGGGATACCAAAAGAACTCCGGGAGGTATCTTTTCTATTACGCAGAAGAACAAAAGGTTTTTGTTTCTCGGCATGCCCACTTTTTGGAAACTCAATTTTTAGAAAAAGAGATAAATGGGAGCGCAATAGAACTGAAAGAAACTCCAGAACCACAAGCTATTACTGAAAGCATGGTGGAACCAGAAGTTTCGAAAGAACCGGACATCCCAGCGCCACTCCGCAGGACTAGTAGGCAGTCTCATCTGCCCGAGAGATACTATGGTTTTCTCATAGATGGGGATAGAGAGGATTGCATCATCGACGATGATGAGCCAACTAACTTCCAGCAAGCCATTCAGAGCAGAGACTCGGTAAAATGGCTTGATGCAATGCGGACCAAAATGGAGTCCATGTACACCAACAAACTATGGTCTTTGGACATTGCTCCAGAAGGGATAAAACCCATAGGCTGCAAATGGATCTTCAGAAAGAAGATTGGTGTAGATGGACAAGTTGAAACCAATAAAGCTAGACTTGTTGCAAAAGGTTTTCGTCAAAGAACAAGTTTGGACTATGATGAAACCTTTTCTCCAGTGGCTATGCTCAAATCCATTCGGATTCTTCTTGCTACTGCTGCCATCCACGATTATGAAATTTGGCAGATGGATATAAAGATCGCTTTTCTGAATGGAAATTTGGAAGAGTGTGTTTATATTGATCAGTCGGAGGGTTTCATAAAGAGTGGGAGCAGCGAAAGATTGTGCAAGTTGCTTAAATCTATTTATGGATTAAAGCAGGTATCGTGGAGTTGGAACATCTGTTTTGATGAGACGGTCAAAAAATTCTTCTTTATCAAAAATCCTGATGAACCATGCATTTATAGTAAGATTGTAGCGAGAATTTGTGGTATTCCTCGTTTTGTACGTGGATGACATTCTCTTGATAGGAAATGACATTCCTATGCTACAGTCAGTCAAAGAATTCTTGTCACAAAGGTTCTCCATGAAAGACCTGGGTGATGCCTCCTACATTCTGGGGATCTAGATCTATCGTGATAGATCTAAACAGATGTTGGGACTTTCACAGTCCAGGTACATCAACACCATACTGAAAAGATTTAGTATGGAAGATTCAAAGTGTGGTAATCTACCGGCTTGTCACGGAATCACCCTCTCCAAAAAGATGTCTCCCAAGACTGATTTGGAAAGGGATCGCATGACAATTATACCCTACGCTTCTGCGGTAAGCTCTATAATGTATGCGATGTTGTGTACTAGACCAGATGTAGGTTACGCACTGAGCGTTGTAAGCAAGGATCAGTCAAACCCAGGGGAGAAGTACTGGATAGCAGTAAAGAACATTCTCAAGTACCTGAGAAGGACTAAGGAGATGTTCTTGGTGTACGGCAGAAAAGACCTCTAGATCGAGGCCTTTGCTGACTCCGGCTTCCAGAGTGATAAGGATGACTCCAAGTCTATATCGGGTTATGTCTTTACCCTCAATGGAGGGGTGGTCTGTTGGAAGAGTTCCAAGCAGGACATCGTTGTTGACTCGACGATGGAAGCTGAGTATATTGCTGCTTATGATGCCACAAAAGAAGCAGTCTGGATGAGGAAGTTTGTAACAGAACTTCAGGTGGTTCCATCTATTGTTGATCCAATACCGCTGTATTGTGACAACAATGGGGCTATAGCTTTAGCGAAGGAACCCAGGTCCCATCAAAACTCCAGACACATCTTGAGGCGGTACCACCTGATCAGGGAGATCGTTGATCGCCGGGAGATCGAGGTGCGGAGAGTAGATACGGAGAACAACACCGCAGATCCACTCACAAAAGCCATCCCTCAGACACAGTTCGAGAGGCTGATCGAGATGATAGGTCTGCGATATGCCAATACATGGCCTTAGTGCAAGTGGGAGATTGTTATATATGCCCTAGAGGCCATTATTGTATAGTACTGGTATGTATATTACATTTTGGAAGCTTGGGATATACACGGATATAATAACATTCTTCCTCAATATGGTAGTATGCTACTTGGTTTGATTCTATCTTAATATGTGTATATGTTTGTTTTAACGTATCGCTAATACATATTGATAGAGCCCTTAGGATCTTTCCTTGACTACCAGCGTTATGATGGCAGTCACACCAGTGGGGGCTGGGTAGTCTATAAGCACATCCTTATACAGGTCCCTAGTCGTCGGATTGTCGAGACGGGGTATCGATACTCCAGAGTAGACTAGTGTATACACTTCTCATCCCAGCAGGGGAGATGGTCTGTCCCACAGCCATTAGTACATCGTACTTGAGATAGTATACAGGTGTGCATTGGGTTATGAGTTACACTGGACAGGACTCGTGGGGAACTGCTGGTTGGTATTATACCTATCGTCAGGAAATAGTTCCCAGGTGATATGAGTATAGCTTAGTCTGTCGACTTGACATCGCTATTCCGTCTCGAGTGTGTTCCTACTGTCTTAGATTACTACCCTACCACGGCTCAAAGGAGTCGTGAAAACAGGTATTCTTCAACCCCTAATACCGGGAGAGACGAATCCTATCTAACCGCTACTGCCTCCAAGTACTTCGGGACTGTATCGAACTACCTATTTGTGACAATCTTCGTACAGTCCGGTCTGTTCGGATGAGTTTACTCATCAGCCTTCTTATCGATAGATACCTGGGTATCCATTACGTGCAGCTAGTACCGCTGACGTGCTTGTGGTTAAACCCACTGCTAGTATACTGTCGAGTCTTTAGAGTCCCACACAGAGACTTTCCCTGCTTCTGGAGAAACGATGTAGAGGCCGCATAGTTTTACAACAGGGTTCGATCATATACGTGTACTTGTGCACAGATCATGATTCGGATAGATAATACAAGTGGGTTTTGGTTTAAGCCGGATCCTAGTATTAGATTATTGGATTATTTTCGTCTCTTTGTATTCGTATTTTTCGGAATACGGATACGGGTATGTATATACGGTGAGGGGTATTCTTGTAATTTGTGAAAGAGTGCTTCTAGAATAAGACACATCATTTGTTGTATAAACCATTTTGTTAAATGGTTTATGAGGTAGAGGTATGAGGTGTAGATTTACAATAAATGAAGCATGGCTACTTGGTGACTCATGGATGACTATTGAGGCATGGTGCATTATGTTATTATTATTGTTGAATTATTAGTTTGCTTCATAGTTATCAACATTAGCCATTCTTCTCATCATTCTATCCACAACACTCTCATCTCCTCAAGCTTTCTTCTTCATCCTCAACCCCATGTAAGACTACGGTAGCGCCCCGACCGTCTGTCTGAGGCCAAAATACGGAAACGAAAACTTTTCTTAAACTTGAAACCGGCGCTATCGTATGCTTAAAACCCGGATCGAACCATTAACATATAACTAGCAACTAGAGAAAGGGTTGGAAAGCTATACCGATCGATCCGTGTCCTTCGGTCTTTGGCCACCATCCCAAGCTCCCACGGCATCTCCGGTCTCAATCTTTTCGTCCGAAAGGGCACCACATCTTCGAGTCTTTTTACGGGCTCCCGCTTCATCCGAAGAAACTCGGGCTCAAAGTTCGCTAGCCGACGTGTCCAAGGCGATGTAGAGAATGTGTGTGATAACTTTGTCTCAAGCATCCATTGATTCTCATCACATGAGAGTGTATGGATAGATGTTAGAGATGATGCCATTAATGGAAGTTGTGAGCTAGAGCAAGAGGAAGAAGAAGAAGCCTTTTCTTTCTTGAGTTGTATGATAAAAATGAGAGAAAGAATGTATAATACAAGAGCAAACCCAAAGGGATATGGCTGCCCTTCTCTCTCTTCCTCTCATTTCATCACACAAATCCATCATAAAATATGACATATGCACAATAAAAGAGACCATGAGTCACTAGGTTGCATGTGTCACAATAAATGCACCTCATGATGATTTCTAGCTCATAATTTCCATATGCAAACATTAATCCAAATGTTTCCAACAATAAAAAAAGATACGGCAATATCTAAAGTAAACGCGTGATGGATCACAAGCATACCCCTCACCTGTATATACATACCTGCATCCGCATTCCGACTGAATGCGAATGCGATGAGACTAAAGTAATCCAAAAAATCTAATACTAGGATCCGGCTTAAACCAAAGCCCACTAGTATGATCCGCCCGATCATGATGCGTGCACTACTGCACGTATATGATCGGACCCTGCCATATATCATACAGGCTCTACAACGTTTCGCCCGAAACTTGAGAAACAGTCTGTGGGGGACTCTAAAGACTCGTCAATACACTGGCTGTGGATTTAACCACTAGTACGTCAGAGTTATTAGCCGCACGTAACGGGCTACCAGGTATTGACCACAAGGGAGGTCGATGAGCGAACTCATCCTGACACCCTACTGAGCCTTTCAGTGACAATATCCGTACAGTCCGGTCTGTTCGTCTATGAGTATCGCATGGCGGACCTAGGGGGTTGGTAAAAATCAAACCCCCAAAAGAAGTACATGTCGTGTCGCGTTGTAGCCTAGAACAACCTGAGATACTACTGGAATACCTACCAGTAAATCTCCTGCCTTGGCCAAGGACTTCGTGTAATGGCTCTCCTAGACACAGCGCGATCTCACCCCCAATACCGGGAGAGACGAAACCCCTACCGATCTGCTCACTGCCTTCATGTGGCTCGGGACTGTACCCAACTAAAACCTGTTTGCACGACTCCTTTGAGCCGAGGTAGGGTAGTACTCAAAGTACAGTGGGAACTCACACGAGACAAATGAAGATCTCAGGTCGATGAACTAACCTTTACACATGTCACCAGGGAACTGCTATCTGACGTCAGGTATAATACCAACTAGCATGTTCCCGGCGAGTCCTGTCCGGTGTAATCATAACCCAATGAGCACCTGTATACATCTTAGGTGAACCAACTGACACCAATGGCTTGTGAGACCGGCCACCGTCCATCGTCGGGGTCTCGACTGTGTACGCTAGTCTATTAATGGAGTATCGATACCCAATCTCGAAACTTCCACGACTAGGGACCACTTTAAAGATGTGCTTATAGACCCCAGCTCCTACGTATATGATCGCCATCATACTGCTGGCAGTCAAGCAAGAATCCTAAGGGCTCTATCAACGTGTAATAGCGACCTGTAAGGTCACTTAAAGCAGTGCACGATGATAAAGATAAACCAGATAGCATACTATCATCTCGAGTAAGACCGTCCTACCGGCATAGGTCCTCCCTCAATCATTGCAATCACGTGCCTGCGATCCAATAATTGACTCCGAGGGCACTATATACAACAATCTCCCACTTGCACTCAAGGCTAATTATTGAGATGTCACATACTCACAGCCCGTGTGTTACCGAACACCCAACTCCTCTACTAATCTGTCTCACAAAGCCCGTTTGCGAAACTATTGCTTTCGAGGAATAGCCTCAGTGAGTGGATCCGCCCTGATGTTTCTTTCTATGTCTCTCTTTATCTCAAGTTCGCAGAGAAAGCCATCTCCCGAAATGAGCAATACCTGTCTTAGAATATGTCCGGATATCTGATGGGACCTAGTTCATAAAAGAACTCCGAATCCAAACTTCTTAGACTGTTTCGTCAACTGAACTTAATCAGTATCCTGCGCCATGCCTCCCTCAGTATCCGCTTGGACCACCTGTCTAAAATACTGCCCCTCGTCATAGGAAAAACTACAACTCTGATAGTCACTCTGTCATCCAGGTCACCTTGGCAGCCTGGAATGATAATTGTCTCCCGAATGAGGCTGTCGTTATCATATCCCTAGAACATCCACTTATGTTCTAAAACTGCTTCCGAACGTTTCTCCAAGATAGGATTAATATCAACTTATTGCATCTTGTGCAAAAACAACATCTGGTGCGGTACTTGACATCTCATGATTGACTCAATTGCCTAAGCAAGCTATATGTCAATCATGCATATCCCTCTCCCCTATAGTCTGTAAGACACCTTTAGAGAAGGTGACTCCATCACCTGCAGGTATACTACCGTGCCCGGAGTCGTCCATTCTAAAACACCTTTAGAATGCTGTCTAAGTACCCAGATTGGGATGCTATCCAAATCCATATCTAAAACCATAGATCTAGTAACCAGAATGTCTGATATTATATCTATATCCTATGTGAAGAAACCACTGTGTGACAACCAAAGTATAACCGATCGTAGTATAGGAATTTCACTTCCTACTCTGTGTATGTCACCCAAATACCAGGACATCACACCCTACTACCTTCTTAACAGATCCATCCCCTATTCTGATGAAGTCAAACCTATGACTGTCACATCAGAAATAGATGATCTATCTCCGCTATATCTGCTTTAGTTCATAAATCGACATAAGCTACTTGTCCACTATGCTTCCGCTGATCCCACTGACTACGACAACCCTATGGCAGAGTCATATACACGTACACTTCTAAAGCCAGTTTAGAACGACGCTATACTCAACCTCCTGCCAGGTCTCACAGTCAGGAACAACAGCAATGGCAAGTCTAGGTAAACAAGAACCTCCTTGTCACCGTCTTTGAGCATACCGAAGTACCTCTCGAGTGCCTGAGGTTACCCACCATATCTGCGGAGTGGCTAATGGAATGTCAAACCAGATTGAATCTTTAGGTTCTTATCAAATTTTCAGTAATCGTTTACGGTTCTGGAATCACTTCCAGTTCTACCATACTCCTACTACTGTTTTCTGAAAAAGAATCCATTTTACTAAAACTGTGGCGAGTCAAGAACAATATCACTATTGGTCTTCCAGATGGTAGAAATTCAACTCTCGTCATAGCCCGGGTCAACCCACAAACAGCCATTACAGAAACATGCCTTGAGTTATCCAGAGTCTGGTTTTAAGCATAAGCCGGACAACTCCCCGTACCTTAACATCGTTAAGATATGAACCGTTTTATATCCAATATAGAAACAGAGGCACTGATTTAATTGGAACCAGATTCAAATCATACAGCTGTCTCCAGTGCATGCCAACTAAATGGACGGAGGCCAATCAGCGTTACTCAACTTAGGAATGCATCCAGATATGAGTAACCTGAAAGAGAAACAAGTTTCTCAAAACCATTACTATCAACTGAATACTATACACAAGTATCTACATCTTCGATCACCTTGAAGAATCCCGATACTTGCAACATCTGGTTCTCTACTTTACTCTTATACCTATAACTTCTCAAAACTTGGACCTTATGTTTCTACGAAACATTTGTCTAAGAACTAGAGAAGTCATGAGTAAACAGAATATAGTATGAGTACTAACCCCTCTGTCCTAATGGACACTGGACAACATACAATACTCTGTATAAGTCCCCTGAGTCTAATAACTCAGTCCTTGTGTGTCGTAGGTTGAAAACTGTACTTATGGTTAAGAAGAATTACACCGATGTTTATGTAAGTCCACGTTGCCCACCCCGGTGCTTGCGGGAAGGCGGAAAACGGAATAAAAATCGGATTTTTATCATGCTAGGCAACATAGACTAACTAAGGAGGATCTTTGCTAAACAAAAACTAACTAAAAGCTAACTAGATTTAGCTATAGGGTAGAAAGGTTATACCTTGGGCATTATGTCCTTCTCTCCTTGCTCCTTGAAGTGGTAGAAAGGGATCACCTTGTCACCTTCTCTAGTCGAAGAAGGATCCACCCGAGAGCCTCAACCTTTGGCTTCAACTTCAAACTAGAAGTAACTAAGGTACTAGAAGTGCTAATCCTAGAGCCCTAGATGAGAGTAGAGATTATCTAGAAGAGGTTTTCTCAAGCTCAAGTGTTTCTCAACACATGAGAGGGGAGAGCTTGAGAGAGAGGAAGAGGAGGAGAGAGAGAATGAATATGATAGAATGAGAGAATAATGAAGCATTCTCACATATATGTGTGAATTATTGTAAATTGATAATTAGTGAAATAATTGTCTTGGCTTAATCAAGACATGACCATTATCATTTCATATTTAATGCTAATTGCAAGGATCAAAGAGCATCTTTTATATAGAATGATGATGGTTAAAGTGTCAACCTAGGTCAGCAAGTCAAGAGTGGTCAAATAGTCATCAACCCTAACCATGCACAATTATATATAACTAATATCAATTAACCATAATACACACATAAGCATTAGGGTTAGCAAAATGACAATGGTCATTAACCCTAATCAAAGTCCTCTCCCTCTGTCTCAATCAACAGTGCATACGCACCCGTATTCGTGATCCGAGGAACACGAATACAATGAGATAAAACCAATCCCAAATCATATACTAGGATCTGGCTTAAACCAAAGCCCGCTAGTATAAGCTGTCCGGCCAGCAAACGTGCACAAGTGCGTGGATGCGAACGAACCCTGTCGCAAAACCATGCGACCTCTACTCATTTTGCCTAAAGGCGAATAGCTCTCTGTGTGGGACTCTAAAGACTCGACACTACGCTGGAAGTGGGTTTAACCACAGATCACAAGCGGCACTAGCTGTACGTAACGGTCCCCAGGTATATGCCGATAAGAAGACTGACGAGGTGACCCCATCTGAACTCCTACTGAGCCTGTATGTGACAGTCTCCGTACAGTCCGGTCTGTTCGTCTGATACATCGCATGGCGGGCCTAGGGGGTGGCGAACGTCAGTCCCCTAATAGCGGTACAAGTCGTGTCGGAGTGCAGCCCAGAACACCCTGAGATAACACCGGAAACCTACCAGTATATCTCGCTTGCCCTGGCCAGGGACTACTTGTATAATGGCTCTCCTGGACACAGCGCGATGTCAACCCCTAATACCGGGAGAGACGAATCCTGTCTAACCGTCACTGCCTCCAAGTTGCTTCGGGAATGCACCCAAAAACTACCTGTTTGCACGACTCCTTTGAGCCGTGGTAGGGTAGTAATCAAAGTGCAGTGGGAACACACTCGAGGCGAAGTGACAGTGTCAAGTCAGCGGACTAAGCTGTACTCATGTCACCTGGGAAATGATAACCGACGATAGGTATAATACCAACCAACAGTTCCCGACGAGTCCTTACCCGTGTACTCGTAACTTAACGAGCACCCGCATACTATCTCAAGTACGATGTACTGACGGCTGTGGGACAGACTGTCTCCCACGCTGGGATGAGAAGCGCATACGCTAGTCTACTCCGGAGTATCGATGCCCTGTCTCGATAGTCCAACGACTAGGGATCTATATAAGGATGTGCTTATGGATTACCCAGCCCCCATGAGTGTGAGCGCTATCACAACGCTGGTAATCAAGCAAAGATCCTAAGGGCTCTACTAATATGTATATATAAGCGATATGCTAAAAGAAACACATGCACATATTGAAGTAGTGACAAACCAAGTAGCATACTACCATTTCGAGCAAGATTGTATATACAACTGTGAATATCCCAAGCTTCCATCAAGTAATAAACATACTAGTATGATACAGTAATGGCCTCTAGGGCATATACACTAACAATCTCCCACTTGCACTAAGGCCATATACTGGCGTATCGAAGACCTATCATCTCGATCAGCCGCTCGAACTGAGTCTGGGGTAAGGCCTTCGTGAATGGATCTGCAGTGTTATCTTCTGAAGCAACCCTCCGAACCACGATCTCCGGGCGATCCACGATCTCCCTGATCAGGTGATACCGCCTGAAGATTTGTCTGGATTTCTGATGGGACCTGGGTTCCTTCGCTAAAGCTATAGCCCCGTTGTTGTCGCAATACAGAGGTATTGGGTCAACAATGGACGGAACCACCTGAAGTTCTTTCAAGAACTTCCTCATCCAGAAAGCTTCTTTTGCGGCATCAGATGCAGCGATGTATTCCGCTTCCATAGTCGAGTCAGCAACGGTTTCCTGTTTGGAGCTCTTCCAACACACCGCCTCTCCATTGAGGGTAAAGACAAAACCCGACATGGACTTGGAATCATCCTTGTCACTCTGGAAGCTGGAGTCAGCAAAGGACTCAATCTAGAGGTCTTTTCCTCCATACAGCAAGAACATCTCCTTAGTCCTTCTCAGGTACTTGAGAATGTTCTTTACCGCTATCCAATGTTTCTCCCCAGGGTTTGACTGATACCTGCTTACCACACTCAGTGCATAAGCCACATCTGGTCTGGTACACAACATCGCATACATTATAGAGCCTACCACAGAAGCGTAGGGTATAATAGACATGCGATCCCTCTCCAAATCAGCCTTGGGAGACATCTCTTTGGAGAGGGTGATCCCGTGACAAGCCGGTAGATTACCGCACTTGGAATCTTCCATACTGAATCTTTTCAGTATGGTGTCGATGTACCTGGACTGTGATAGTCCTAAAATCCTCTTGGGTCTGTCACGGTAGATCCGGATCCCCAGAATGTATGAGGCATCACCCAGGTCTTTCATGGAGAACCTGTGTGACAAGAACCCCTTGACAGATTGTAGCATAGGAATGTCATTTCCTATTAAGAGAATGTCATCCACGTATAAAACGAGGAATACTACAGTTCTCGCTACAAATCTACAATAGATGCATGGTTCATCTGGATTTTTGATAAAGCCAAATTCCTTGACCGTCTCATCAAAACAGATGTTCCAACTCTGCGATGCCTGCTTTAGTCCATAAATGGACTTAAGCAACTTGCACACCTTTCCGCTGCTCCCACTCTGAATGAAATCCTCTGGATGGTCTATATAGACACACTCCTCTAAATGTCCATTTAGAAAAGAGGTCTTTACGTCCATCTACCAAATTTCATAATCATGGAAGGCAGCAATAGCAAGAAGGATCCGAATGGATTTCAGCATAGCTACTGGAGAAAAGGTTTCGTCATAGTCCAAACCAGGTCGCTGACAAAAACCCTTTGCAACCAGTCTAGCTTTATAGGTCTCAACCTGTCCATCTACACCAATCTTCCTTTTGAAGATCCTTTTGCATCCTACGGGTTTTACCCTATCTGGAGCAATGTCCAACGTCCATACTTTGTTGTTGTACATGGACTCCATTTCGGTCCGCATTGCATCCAGCCATTTTATCGAGTCGACGCTCTGAATGGCTTGCTGGAATCTAGTAGGCTCATCACAATCTATGATGCAATCCTCTCTATCCCCGTCAATGAAAAAACCGTAGTATCTCTCGGGCGGATGAGACTGCCTACTACTCCTGCGGAGTGGCGTGGGAATGTCCTGATCTTTCGAACCCTCTGATTCTACTAAGCTTTCAGTAATAGCTTGTGGTTCTGGAATTTCTTCCAGTTCTATTGCGCTCCCACTTATTTCTTTTTCTAAGAACTGATGTTCCAGAAAATGGGCATTATGAGAAACAAGGACTTTTTGTTCCTCTGCGTAATAGAAAAGATACCTCCTGGAGTTCTTTGGGTATCCCACAAACTTGCACAGTACTGAGCGTGCCTCTAGTTTGTCCGTATGCTGCTTTTTAACATAAGCTGGACATCCCCAAATCTTCAGGTATTGAAGATAGGGTTTCTTCCCACTCCATAACTCATATGGTGTGGTAGGCACAGTCTTAGTGGGAACTCGGTTCAAAAGGTATGCAGCTGATTCTAGCGCATATCCCCAGAACGATCACGGTAACTCAGCGTTACTCATCATGGACCGTACCATATCCAATATGGTTCGGTTCCGTCTCTCCGATACACCGTTATGTTGCGGAGTGTATGGAGAAGTAAGCTGAGAGAGAATTCCATTCTCTTTTAAGTAACCCAGGAACTCGGCACTCAAGTATTCTCCACCTCGATCAGATCTTAGTGTCTTGATACTTTTGCCTATTTTTTTTCTACTTCATTCTTGTATTCCTGGAATTTCTCAAAAGCTTCGGATTTATGCTTCATTAAGAAGACATGTCCGAACCTTGAAAAATCATCCGTAAAAGTAATGAAGTAAGAATAACCGCTTCATGCATGTGTAGACATTGGACCGCACACGTCGCTGTGTATGTAAGTGCATGGCGGCGCCCCGGCCGTCAATCCGACGGCCAAACGCTGAAACGGTGATAAACTTTAAATTTTGCGGACTTAGCAAACCGGCACCACCGCGCACTAAACACCCGGATCGTAACCATTAACAAGTCTAAGCTACTAACAAGAAAAGGAAGAGATGTACCGACTGATCCGAGTCCTCCGGTCTTCATCTCCACTCCGATCTCCTCGCGGGATCTCCGTCCGTCTCCTCCTCGTCGGAAAGGGCACCACATCGCCTGTAGCTTTTACGGGCTCCCACCTCAATACCGAGGCAACTCGGGCGCGAAGCTGGCGAATCGACGCGTCCAAGATTTGCTGTAGGAAGTGTAGTGTAGATCTATGTGTCTCATTTGGGGTTTTGGAGTTGCCTTTAGATGGAGGGAAGAATGAAACTTTGGAGGCAAATGATGCTATCAATTTTGCAAGGAAAATGAAATGAACAAATGATACACCAAAAAAATGAACTCTCATTTTCTCTCCTCTTTCAAATGGTGGAGGAAAACAAACTAAATCATATGAGGGAGGTGAGTGTAGGAGAAGAAGGAGGTGACCACAACCCAAGACAAGAAAACATACAAGCATGCTTCATTTAAAACCAACCATGCTTATATCTAATCATCATTTAATGCATCATGGAGCAAAAGAAATGAAAGCTATCATAATCAATCATTATGCAAGAAAACCCCTCTACAAAAGTAATTTGCAAAACTGCAAATTACCCCTTTCCATCGGAAAAGTCCGGCCGGGAAAGAACAAAGGAAAACCTGCCGGAACGGAATGCAAACTGTCAACTCCAGAAAACTGGTCCCGTAATAAATTACAGGAAAACCCCGATACAGTGCATACACACCCGCATCTGTATTCCGTCCGGATACAAATGCAAAGAGACAAAATCTACACTGTACTATACTAGGATCCGGCTTAAACCAAAGCCGGCTAGTAATATTCGTCCGATCCTGATGCGTGCAATACCGCACGTATCTGATCGAACGCTGCCATATAACCATACGGTCACTAGTACAAACTGTCCGATCCTGATCCGTGCAATACCGCACGTATCTGATCGGACCCTGCCATATCTCCATACGGCCCCTACAGCGTTTCGCCCGAAAGCTTGAGTAACTGAAAGTGTGGTGGACTCTAAAGACTCGTCAATACTATGGCTGTGGATTTAACCACTAGCACGTCAGAGGTATAAGCCAATACGTGACGGGCCACCAGCTATTGACTAAAAGGGACGTCGATGAGGAAGCTCACCCCGACACCCAACTGAGCCTGTCAGTGACAATATCCGTACAGTCCGGTCCGTTCGTCTATGAGCATCGCATGGCGGGCCTAGGGGGTTGGTAAAAGTCAGACCCCCAAAAGCGGTACAAGTCGTGTCGGAGTGTAGCCCAGAACACCCTGAGATACTACTGGAATACCTACCAGCAAATCTCCTGCCTTGGCCAAGGTCTTCGTGTAATGGCTCTCCTAGACACAGCGCGACCTCACCCCCAATACCGGGAGAGACGAACCCCTGAAGATCCGCTCACTGCCTCCATGTGGCTCGGGACTGTACCCAACTAAAACCTGTTTGCACGACTCCTTTGAGCCGTGGTAGGGTAGTAATCAAAGTACAGTGGGAACTCACACGAGACAAATGACGATCCCCAGGTCGATGAACTAACCTGTACACATGTCACCTGGGAACTGCTATCTGACGTCAGGTATAAGACCAACTAGCATGTTCCCGGCGAGTCCTGTCCGGTGTACTCATAACCCAATGAGCACCTGTATACATCTTAGGTGATCCAACTGACACCAGTGGCTTGTGAGACCGGCCACCGCCCCTCGTCGGGGTCTCGACTGTATACACTAGTCTACTCTGGAGTTTCGATGCCCTGTCTCGAAACTCCTACGACTAGGGACCTTTTAAGGATGTGCTTATGGACTCCAGCTCTCACTTATATGATCGCCCTCATACTGCTGGCAGTCAAGCAAGAATCCTAGGGGCTCTATCAACGTGCAATAGCGACATGTCATGTCACCTAAAGCAGTACACGATGATAAAGGTAAACCAGATAGCATACTATCATCTCGAGTAAGACTGTTCTACCGGGATAGGTCCTCCCTCAATCATTGCAATCACGTGCCTGTGATCCAATAATTGACTCTGAGGGCACTATCTCCAACAATCTCCCACTTGCACTCAAGGCTAATTATTGCGATGTCGCATACTCACAGCCCGTGTGATACCGAACACCCAACTCCTCTACTAGTCAGTCTCACAAAGCTCGTTTGCGAAACTATTGCATTCGAGGAATAGCCTCAGTGAGTGGATCCGCCTAGAAGTTCCTTTCTATGTCTCTCTATATCTCAAGTTCGCGGAGAAAACCATCTCCCGAAATGAGCAATACCTGTCTTAGAATGTCTGGATGTCTGATGGGACCTAGCTCATGAATGAACTCCAAATCCAAACTTCTTAGACTGTATCGTCAACTGAACTTAATCAGTATCCTGCGCCATGCCACCCTCAGTATTGCCTTGGACCACCTGTCCAAAATACTGCCCCTCGTCAGAAGGAAAACTAAAACTCTGACAACCTCCGTGTCGTCCATGTTACCTTGGAAGCCTGGAATGATAACTGTTTCCCGAATGGGGCTTTCGTTATCATATCCCTAGAACAGTCACTTATGTTTTAAAACTGCCTCTGACTGTTTCTCCAGGATTGGATGAATATCAACTTATTGCATCTACTGCAAGAACAACATCTGGTGTGGTACTTAACATCTCATGATTGACTCAATTGCCTAAGCAAGTGATCTGCCAATCATGCACATCCCTCTCTACTTTAGTCTATAAGACACCTTTAGAGAGGGTGACTCCATCACCTGCAGGTACACTACCGTGCCAGGAGTCGTCCATTCTAAATACTCTTAGAATGCTGTCAAAGTACCCTGATTGGGAAACCACCCAAATCTAGATCTAAAACCACAGATCCAGTAACCAGTATGTCTGATATAATGTCCAAGTCCTTTGTGGAGAAACCACTGTGTGACGACCAAAGTATAACCGATCGTAGTATAGGAATATCACCTCCTACTACCATCTTAACAGATCCATCCCCTATTCTGATGATGTCAAACCTATGACTGTCACATCAGAAATAGATGATCTATCTCCGCTACATCTGCTTTAGTCTATAAATAGACATAAGCCTGATGTCCACCAATGCTTCCGCTGCTCCCACTGACTACGACAACCCTCTGGCAGAGTCATATAGACGTGCACTTCTAAAGCAAGTTTAGAACGACGCTATACTCATCCTCCTGCCGGGTCTCGCAGCCTGGAACAACAACAATGGCAAGTGTGGGTAAACAAGAACTTCCCTGTCACCGTCCTTGAGGCTACCGGAGTACCTCTCGGGTGCCTGAAGTTACCCACCTTATCTGCGGAGTGGTCAATGGAATGTCAAATCAGATTGAATCTTTAGGTTCCTTATCAAATCTTCGGTAATCGTTTGCGGTTCTGGAATCACTTCCAGTTCTACCATACTCCCACTACTGTTTTTGAAAAAATCCATTTTTAATAAAACTGTGGCGAGTCTAGAACAATATTTCTACTGATCTGCCAGA
The DNA here is from genome assembly GCA_030015575.1 of Agapanthus africanus. Lineage (NCBI taxonomy): Eukaryota > Viridiplantae > Streptophyta > Magnoliopsida > Asparagales > Amaryllidaceae > Agapanthus > Agapanthus africanus. The sequence continues at coordinate 599,563,349 of JASDDO010000014.1, forward strand.
TGGTAGAAAGACAACCCTCGTCATAGCCTGGGTCAACCCACAAACTGCCATTACAGAAACGTGCCTTGAGTTATCCAGAGTCTGGTTTTAATCATAAGCCGGACAACTCCCCGTACCTTAACATCGTTAAGATATGAACTGTACTATATCCAATATAGAACCAGAGGCACTGATTTAATTGAACCAGATTCAAATCATGCAGCTATCTCCAGTGCATGTCAACTAAATGGAAGGAGGCCGATCAGCGTTACTCAACTTAGGAATACTTCCAATTATGAGTAACCTGAAAGAGAAGCAATTTCTCTTTATCATTACTATCAACTGAATACCATACACAAGTATCTACATCTTCGATCACTTTGAAGAATCCCGATACTTGCTACACCTGGTTCTCTACTCTATTCAAATACCTATAACTCCTCAAAACTTAGACCCTGTGTTTCTACGAAACACATGTCTAAGAACTAGAGAAGTCAAAAGTAAACAGAATATAGTATGAGGACCAACCCCTCTGTCCTAATGGACACTAGACAACATACAATACTCTGTATAAGTCCGCTGAGTCTAACAACTCTTTCACTGTGTGTTGTAGGTTGAAAACTGTACTTATGGTTAAGAAGAATTACACCGCTGTTTAATACTCCTTACCTAACCATCCACTGATATAGGTAAATGTCATCGACATAATATCAAAAGGTATATCTCACTCTATGAAAATAGACGTACAGATATATCAATTTGAAATTGGTGCACATCAACGGATATTCAAAACCAAATATTTGCCGACCGGCAAACAGCCCAGGTGATTTCCTCAAATATCACTGATTCCAACGAATCCCGATATAATGAGGATGATCACCCAATTCCCAATAACTTACTCCCACTCATCATCTGTAAAACCATACAGATGTGAGAATCAAACCTGGTAAATACATACCCTGGAGTAAGTATCTAATCGGGAAATCAGTTTTCTTTTAACATTACACAGTGAGACTGAAACATTGAAATGTTTCGATGGGGTATTCCGGTATTCCTAGTAATGCCTCTTCCAGATTCACGACTGTAACCGTATAGTTCTTTGCCACCTCTCCAAATCCCTTCATATGTCTTTAGTCTTTACCTTCTGCACACCCCTTAGGCCAAATGGTTTTCTTCCTTCCCTACCGTTCGGCACCAGCCTATGGTTTGGAAGAAGACTATCCAAAAAGCATAAAGGGTGTACTGTCCTAATCCTAGGACCACTCGCAACGCGAGAGAAGGTGAAGATAAAAGACACCTGAATGTACTTTATTCCTATTTCTCCTGAACCAGGATCCATCCCCGAACTGGAAAAAGTTCCTTTCGAGTTCGTATATAACCATACGATGGATTATCCAATAAACTGGGATCTTCGTAGTAATACGGAGTGTCCTGGAGAAATACAAAGGTGATTTAGGATTGGCGAAGAAATACTTGGTTTGGTCGTGAATATCAGTCGCAATTTACTTTGCCCTCTTACTAATCCCTTGCTTTGTCTTAATCTTAATACCTTCTGTACACCGTTTAGGCTAACTGGTTTTCTTCATTCCCTACCGGTCGGCACCAGCCTATGGTTTGGAAGAAGACTATCCAATTTGCATAATAGGTGTACTACTCCTAAACTAAGGAGTACTCGCAACCTGAGAGAGGGTGAAAAGAAAAGACAACTGAATAGTCCTATCCGTTTTTCTCCAGAACCGGAAACCATCCTCGAATAAATTCCTTCGAGTTCGTATCTAACCATACGATGGTTTTGTCCAATGGAAGTGGACGTTCGCAGTAATACGGGGTGTCCTGGAGAAAAGGGTAAAAGTAGGAGTGGCAATGAGGTCTGCAACTCTGATAATCCAAAAGCCAGTGTTAAGAAGGTTCGGTTAACTTGGTCTCTGAGTCATAGTCTAGGGTCGGGTCAATGGTCGCTGCCAGAGAGAGAGAGAAAAGAAACACTCAGCGTGCACTCTATCCTAGATCAGAATGGTTACCAATTTATCTAATCTGGAAACCTCCCACTGTACCTCAAATTCTCCTCCAAACCTGAAAGAAGAATTAGTCGGGGTCACCCGAGGAGTAAACCAACTCATCAGTGGGAATCGGGATCCAACTATCATTGCATGATAACGTGACGGAATCCGCTCACGGTATCACACTCCAGAAGGTATGCGCATATCTGGCAAGTTTCAGTTCTTTTGAAACTCCCGATGTGATTTCTGCCCCATGCTCTTATGACCTTGGCGTGAGGTCAAAATATCATAAGTCACATGTCAAGTTCTTCCCATCATTATCCAGGTTAATTTGAACCCACCCGTACATACCCTTGACGTAGGCCAAAATAGTAGTACGACTGTCCCAAACCAACGCATCTATCTATGCTGCAGATAAATACCCGGCAGCTACCAAACACTATGCCTTGGCGTGAGGTCAAAATACATAGCATGAATACTACCGAATATTTAACTGAAATGATGGAGGGCTACGAATGGTTTCTGGCGAAAACCTTTAACGTAATGAACTTGATATCGTTGAAGGAACGGATAGCTTTTTAGAAAATATAGTGACGAAAACCTTTACTAAAGAGGTCACTCCCGATGAAGGGATCTCGGCTCTTTCCCCGTAGAATGGGGTGCAGGATATTCCAACTGAATACCACGGTGCAAAGCAAAAGTAATCGGCTATAGTGAAGTTAATGCCCTGACGCAAATTTCTGTCCAAGGGGTCACTCCCGGTGAAGGGATCTCGGCCCTTGCCTCGTCGACTGAGGAGCAGGATATTCTAACTGAATACCACGATGCAAAACAAAAGAGAACGCCCTTGCAATAACAGCTTTTTGAAAAAGTGTTCCAACAACATCAGAATAGGTTTGTTTAACTTGCATTGATCCGAATCAACGCAGTCCCATCAATTGATCACACCACAAAGAACGAAAATATACTGACGTACGTATATGCCATCCGCATTCGCCACTGGGTCCCGTCATCACTCGTTAGGTTAGCTTACTAACGACAGAGCGGGGACTGGACTAGCGCGGATGAAAAACATATACAACATCTACTAATATATATACCAATATATTATATTTCGCTCAAGGCGTGAAAAGAAATGCAACATCACAGAAATGTACAGCATCACAGAACAATACAGATATCTGGGATCCCCGGGTTTCATAGAGCCACTACTGAAACCCGACGTTCCCCTGGTCGTGTGGATAGCCTGTGCAATGAAATCCTAGACCCCTACGGGCGCGGCAAGTCACCCACCAAAACCTGAAGCGAGGCAGCCCCCTTCAGCTCCGTGAATGGACCACCCAGCACTCCACGGAATCCGGCAACTTGGGCACCCCTCCTGGGTCAACCTGTACCCCCTACGAGTGCGGCGAATAGCCCGCCAATCCTAGAGTGAAGCCCCCTCCGTCCCAATGCCATGAGATGCGGGCTTGTTGCCCTCTAGAACCCGGCTATCCGTGCACCCCTCCGCGGGGTAAACCTAGTACAGAATGTAAAATATACATACACCGGGTACATCGACCGCAACCAGGTCGTGCCCCAAAAGAATAATACAAACGGGCAGTGACGGCAGTCCACATGTCGGACGCTCGCCCCGCAATATCAAATGTACATAATACCACAACACTGTACTAGCATTGCATCCAGGCTATCCCCCACGACCGATCCGCAACATCACAGCAAATACATAGAACATCAACGTGAAAGTCACGTTCGCAAATCCTTCTAACCGGGCTATAGCAGTTAGATCGGATTTACCGATCGAGTGACATTCACGGTCGCAGATATAATGTAAATACTGTGAAAAATGTGTTTAAAATTTTCCGATTGATCAAACCTTAACAAGTGGGCCCCCAATCAAAACTGTAGCACTCACAGAAATAATTGGCCCAACTTTAACATTCCAAAACCCATATTTTAAGCCCAGAAGGCCTCTGTAAAAAATTGGTGAAGTGATGTGAATAGTGCGCGGCAGAAGGGCGGCGGAATAGGGGTTCGTGCGGCGCTTCCGCGCTCCGACTGTGGAATCACTTCATCGAAATTTTACAGAGTTCTTAGATTTTCCAGTACATCAATATTTTACAACCGAAAAAATTTTTAGAGACCAAAATATTTCAACAGAAACTGATGTGAACAAAAAATACGGTTTTTGGAAATTTTGGTCGATCGGAAATGCAAACACACCAAACGAAGCTAGACGAAGTTAATGGCGAGGATCTGATACCACTGTAAGTGCACGGCGGCACCCCGGCCGTCAATCCGACGGCCAAACGCGGAAACGGTGATAAACTTTAAATTTTGCGGACTTAGCAAACCGGCACCACCGCGCACTAAACACCCGGATCGTAACCATTAACAAGTCTAAGCTACTAACAAGAAAAGGAAGAGATGTACCGACTGATCCGAGTCCTCCGGTCTTCATCTCCACTCCGATCTCCTCGCGGGATCTCCGTCCGTCTCCTCCTCGTCGGAAAGGGCACCACATCGCCTGTAGCTTTTACGGGCTCCCACCTCAATACCGAGGCAACTCGGGCGCGAAGCTGGCGAATCGACGCGTCCAAGATTTGCTGTAGGAAGTGTAGTGTAGATCTATGTGTCTCATTTGGGGTTTTGGAGTTGCCTTTAGATGGAGGGAAGAATGAAACTTTGGAGGCAAATGATGCTATCAATTTTGCAAGGAAAATGAGATGAACAAATGATACACCAAAAAAATGAACTCTCATTTTCTCTCCTCTTTCAAATGGTGGAGGAAAACAAACTAAATCATATGAGGGAGGTGAGTGTAGGAGAAGAAGGAGGTGACCACAACCCAAGACAAGAAAACATACAAGCATGCTTCATTTAAAACCAACCATGCTTATATCTAATCATCATTTAATGCATCATGGAGCAAAAGAAATGAAAGCTATCATAATCAATCATTATGCAAGAAAACCCCTCTACAAAAGTAATTTGCAAAACTGCAAATTACCCCTTTCCATCGGAAAAGTCCGGCCGGGAAAGAACAAAGGAAAACCTGCCGGAACGGAATGCAAACTGTCAACTCCAGAAAATTGGTCCCGTAATAAATTACAGGAAAACCCCGATACAGTGCATACACACCCGCATCTGTATTCCGTCCGGATACAAATGCAAAGAGACAAAATCTACACTGTACTATACTAGGATCCGGCTTAAACCAAAGCCGGCTAGTAATATCCGTCCGATCCTGATGCGTGCAATACCGCACGTATCTGATCGAACGCTGCCATATAACCATACGGCCACTAGTACAAACTGTCCGATCCTGATCCGTGCAATAACGCACGTATCTGATCGGACCCTGCCATATCTCCATACGGCCCCTACAGCGTTTCGCCCAAAAGCTTGAGTAACTGAAAGTGTGGTGGACTCTAAAGACTCGTCAATACTATGGCTGTGGATTTAACCACTAGCACGTCAGAGGTATAAGCCAATACGTGACGGGCCACCAGCTATTGACTAAAAGGGACGTCGATGAGGAAGCTCACCCCGACACCCAACTGAGCCTGTCAGTGACAATATCCGTACAGTCCGGTCCGTTCGTCTATGAGCATCGCATGGCGGGCCTAGGGGGTTGGTAAAAGTCAGACCCCCAAAAGCGGTACAAGTCGTGTCGGAGTGTAGCCCAGAACACCCTGAGATACTACTGGAATACCTACCAGCAAATCTCCTGCCTTGGCCAAGGTCTTCGTGTAATGGCTCTCCTAGACACAGCGCGACCTCACCCCCAATACCGGGAGAGACGAACCCCTGAAGATCCGCTCACTGCCTCCATGTGGCTCGGGACTGTACCCAACTAAAACCTGTTTGCACGACTCCTTTGAGCCGTGGTAGGGTAGTAATCAAAGTACAGTGGGAACTCACACGAGACAAATGACGATCCCCAGGTCGATGAACTAACCTGTACACATGTCACCTGGGAACTGCTATCTGACGTCAGGTATAAGACCAACTAGCATGTTCCCGGCGAGTCCTGTCCGGTGTACTCATAACCCAATGAGCACCTGTATACATCTTAGGTGATCCAACTGACACCAGTGGCTTGTGAGACCGGCCACCGCCCCTCGTCGGGGTCTCGACTGTATACACTAGTCTACTCTGGAGTTTCGATGCCCTGTCTCGAAACTCCTACGACTAGGGACCTTTTAAGGATGTGCTTATGGACTCCAGCTCTCACTTATATGATCGCCCTCATACTGCTGGCAGTCAAGCAAGAATCCTAGGGGCTCTATCAACGTGCAATAGCGACATGTCATGTCACCTAAAGCAGTACACGATGATAAAGGTAAACCAGATAGCATACTATCATCTCGAGTAAGACTGTTCTACCGGGATAGGTCCTCCCTCAATCATTGCAATCACGTGCCTGTGATCCAATAATTGACTCTGAGGGCACTATCTCCAACAGTGTACGAGTCCCAAGAGCTCGCTCGCTCTTACTCCGTGTCCAGTGAACGGAGTCTTTGTCATCTTTCCTTTGAGACAGGATTGACAAGTTGCATACGATTGATATTCGAACGGTTCCAAATATCATTCTGCATGTAACTTAGTCAACCTTCTCTCATTGATGTGACCCAGTCTACAATGCCATAAGAAAGTTTTATTGATTTCTGGAGACTTTCTTTTGTGTGTATTCTGGACATTGAAAATCTGTGGTTGGTTTAATACGTATATACCGTTGTTCAATGTACCTGACCCAATCAAAACTTGATTAAGGTGAATGTTCACTACATTACTTACAAATGCAAATTCATAACCTTCTTTAGATAATAAAGATACAGAAATGATATTACAGGTTGCATTTGGTACAAAATAACAACTACGTAAAACCAAAAAGTGTCCATCCGACAATCCCAGGTGATAGTCCCCCACGGCCTCAGCATCCATGCTAGCTCCGTTTGCAACTCTGAGGGTCATATCACCTGCCTTCAAAGCTCTACGCTTTCTCAACGCTTACAAAGAATTACAGATATGAGATCCTGATCCGGTATCTAATACCCAGGATGTAGAGTTTATCGATAGACAGTTTTCAATAATATACACACCTGAAGCTGAAGCCGCAACTCGCTTCAGATCCTGGGTTCTGGCCTTCCAAGCCTTGCAATCCTATTTCCAGTGTCCACTTTTGTGACAATAGAAGCATTCTTCCTTCCCTACCAGCTTTCCCGCTACCTTTGTTGCCTTTCCTTTTCCCTTCGTATCCACTTTACTGACACCGCCTCTTGGTTTGGCGGGGGCTTTCTTCTTCTTACCCTTGGTTTTCGCCCTGGGTCTAGAAGAGGAAGATCCTCCTACAAACAAAGTGGATGTCTCCCTACCCTTCTGTAGGGTGCCCTCAGCACTCCTCAACATGTTCAGAAGTTCGGAATGTTCAACCTCCTTTTCTTGCATGTTTAAGTTAAGGATAAACTGGGCATAAGTAGAAGGAAGGGACTGGAGAATCAAATCAGTGTAGAGTTCATTCTCCAACGTGGTCCCAAGGTCCGCGAGCTCCTCTATGTAGCCAATCATCTTAAGCACGTGTTCCGCTACCGATGATCCGCCGGCCAATCTTGCCGAAAATAGCTTCTTCGACACTTTGTATCTTGCGATACGAGACTGCTCTCTATACAGTTCTTTTGTATGGAGAAATATGGACTCTAGGTCCATATTCTCATACCTCCTCTGATGTTCGTTGTCCATCAAGGCAAGTACGAGGCATTTGGCCTTCGCGCAATCTATCTCCTATGTCTTACGGATTTCTACATCCGCGACGCTGGAGGTGAGACCTGGGACAGGGGGAGCTTTGGTGGTAAGGATATACCCCAACTTGTCGTAAGTGATTGCCATCTTGACATTCCTGAGCCAATTTTTGTAGTTTGGCCTCTCAGTATGTTTTTATCTAGTAATAACTTAAGTCCGGTCATGTTGAATGGTCGCTGCAATTAGGAGAGAGAAAAGAAACACTTTAGCATGATGCTCTTGCAAGTTTAGAGTGGTTTTTAGTTTGTCTAAACTGGATGGCTCCCACTGTCTTTCGAATCCCTTCTCAAACCATAAAGAAAGGATTAGTCGGGATCAATCTCACCGCACAATACTTGCTTAACCGTTCAGCCAGGCCAGTATAGGTACTTCGAGGGAGGTTTTCCAATGCTTTCGCGAAGTTCCTTAATTAAGTAATCTCTTTTCCCTGTGGGCGTAGCCCCGCTAACACCTTTCTAGACACCTACTAGGTTTATAGCATTGATCGTTAAGTGAGAGTTTTCCTGAGGAGTAGCATATACTCACAGTAGGATCGGGATCCAAATATCATCGCGTGATAAAACCGAAGGAATCCTACCAAAATCATCACACTCCAAATGGTATGCAGCGCTAGCAAGTTTCAGTGCTTATGAAACTCCCGATGTGGATTTTTGCCCCATGCTCTTATGACCTTGGCGTGAGGTCAAAATGTCATAAGTCACATGTCAAGTTCTTCCCATCATTATCCCGGTTAATTTGAACCCACCCGTACCTACCCTTGACGTAGGCCAAAATGGCAGTACGACTGTCTCAAACCAACGCATTCTATCTATGCAACAGATAAATATCCGGCAGCTACCAATCACTATGCCTTGGCGTGAGGTCAAAATACATAGTTTGAATACTACCGAACATTTAACTGAAATGATGGAGGGCTACGAATAGTTTTGGCGAAACCGTGAACGTAGTGAACTTGATATAATCGATGGAACGAGATAGCTTTTAAAAGGAGTGGTTCAAGCTCCGCGTTTAAAAGTTTAGTTTTGAAAAAAAAACCGAGTGGTTTTCAATGTGTTCCAATCAACTTTTACTTGGTTTATTTTCTTGCATTAGTTCTTTTAATGCGTCCCATCATTTAATCCTACCATTGCAGAAAACAACCAAAATATGACGTATGCTTATGCCATTCGCATTCGCCACGGGGCCCCGTCATCACCCGTTAGGTTACTTAACTAACGACAGAGCGAGGGCTGGGCTAGCGCGGCTGTAAAACATAAGCAACGCCTAAATAGTTATAGTATATAGATATATAGCAATGATAGACATTATAGATCACAGATGAATACATTGGATATACTAGGAATCCGCAATCCATTCGGGCCTGCAATGAAAAGCGGATTACACGGTCGCGGTGAATAGCCAATACCCCACCCAAGGCCCCTACGGGTGCGGCAAACTACCCGCCAAGTACCCGAAGCGAAGCAACCTCCCTCAACACCGTGAGTAGGCCACTCGGCACTTCGAGATACCCGGTAGTTTGTGCACCCCCTCCATGGGTCTATCCTAGGAGCAAAAACAGTAAAAAGAATTATACAATGACGGCTATAACCCCGACCCGGTTGTGCGGCCAAACAAATAATAATACATCAATTTACATATTACATGAATGAAAGAAAAAGAAACACTCATCTCACATCCACCCCGGCTATTCACCCGTGACAATCCAACGCATTCATATACACATACCATCAACAAACACAGATCACTGATATGGATAAACCCCACTAATCGACGTATAGCGATTAGCAGACGTTCAATACATATAAACATCACAGATATAACCCTTTAGTCAAAGTGTAGTGAAGTTCGATAAAAAATACGGATTTATAGGCCCCCAAAAATAAATTTCTTTTCTGGAAAACCTGGGCACAAATAAACCATCTTAAAAATCCCAAAACCATGTCAGAAGAACACTGCACCAAACTCGATCCAGAACCGAGTCAACTCGGCCGCGGTTACGCGGCAATAGCTTGCTATTGCCGCGGAACCGCGGCGCTTTGAACGATTCACTGGACCGGGTTTGGTGAGTTTCTTAACAAAACCCTGAGATGATTTTTGACGTATGATTTTTTATTTTTAGAGCAGAAAAAATTTCAACAGAAACTTAGGGTTTTGATGTTTAGGTTTTGCGATTTTTTCCGATCAAACTTCCATACACTTTACTACCTAGCTAGTTTATGTTTAGTTAGGCTCTGATACCACTTGTAAGTCCACGTTGTCCACCCCGGTGCTTGCGGGGAGATGGAAAACGGAATAAAAATCGGATTTTTATCATGCTAGGCAACATGGACTAACTAAGGAGGATATTTGCTAAACAAAAACTAACTAAAAGCTAACTAGATTTAGCTATAGGGTATTGGGCTTTATGTCCTCTCCTTGCTCCTTGGAGTGGTAGAAAGGGATCACCTTGTCGCCTTCTCTAGTCGAAGAAGGATCCACCCGAGAGCCTTAACCTTTGGCTTCAACTTCAAGCTAGAAGTAACTAAGGTGCTAGAAGTGCTAATCCTAGAACCCTAGATGAGAGTAGAGATTATCTAGAAGAGGTTTTCTCAAGCTCAAGTGTTTCTCAACACATGAGAGGGAAGAGCTTGAGAGAGAGGAAGAGGAGGAGAGAGAATGAATATGATAGAATGAGAGGATAATGAAGCATTCTCACATATATGTGTGAATTATTGTAAATTGATAATTAGTGAGATAATTGTCATGGCTTAATCAAGACATGACCATTATCATTTCATATTTAATGCTAATTGCAAGGATCAAAGAGCATCTTTTATATGGAATGATGATGGTCAAAGTGTCAACCTAGGTCAGCAAGTCAAGAGTGGTCAAATAGTCATCAACCCTAACCATGCACAATTATATATAACTAATATCAATTAACCATAATACACACATAAGCATTAGGGTTAGCAAAATGACAATGGTCATTAACCCTAATCAAAGTCCTCTCCCTCTGTCTCAATCAACTGTGCATACGCACCCGTATTCGTGATCCGAGGAACACGAATACAATGAGATAAAACCAATCCCAAATCATATACTAGGATCTGGCTTAAACCAAAGCCTGCTAGTATAAGCTGTCCAGACAGCAAACGTGCACAAGTGCGCGGATGTGAACGAACCCTGTCGCAAAACCATGCAACCTCTACTCATTTTGCCTAAAGGAGAATAGCTCTCTGTGTGGGACTCTAAAGACTCGACACTACGCTGGCATTGGGTTTAACCACAGACCGCAAGCGGCACTAGCTGTACATAACGGTCCCCAGGCAGATGCCGATAAGAAGACTGACGAGGTGACCCCTTCTGAACTCCTACTGAGCCTGTATGTGACCGTCTCCGTACAGTCCGGCCTAGGGGGGCGGTGAACGTCAGTCCCCTAATAGCGGTACAAGTCGTGTCGGAGTGTAGCCCAGAACACCCTGAGATAACACTGGAAACCTACCAGTATATCTCGCTTGCCCTGGCCAGGGACTACTTGTGTAATGGCTCTCCTGGACACAGCGCGATGTCAACCCCCAATACCGGGAGAGACGAATCATGTCTAACCGTCACTGCCTCCAAGTGCTTCGAGACTGCACCCAAAAACTACCTGTTTGCACGACTCTTTTGAGCTGTGGAAGGGTAGTAATCAAAGTGTAGTGGGAACACACTCGAGGCGAAGTGACAGTATCAGGTCAGCGGACTAAGCTGTACTCATGTCACCTGGGAACTGATAACTGACGATAGGTATAATACCAACCAACAGTTCCCGACGAGTCCTGTCCAGTGTACTCGTAACCTAACGAGCACCCGCATACTATCTCAAGTACGACGTACTGACGGCTGTGGGATAGACCGTCTCCCACGCTGGGATGAGAAGCGCATACGCTAGTCTACTCCGGAGTATCGATGCCCTGTCTTGATTGTCCAACGACTAGGGACCTGTATAAGGATGTGCTTATGGATTACCCAGCCCCCACGAGTGTGAGCGCCATCACAACGCTGGTAATCAAGCAAAGATCCTAAGGGCTCTACTAATATGTATATATAAGCGATATGCTAAAAGAAACACATGAACATATTGAAGTAGAGACAAACCAAGTAGCATACTACCATTTCGAGCAAGATTGTATATACAACTGTGAATATCCCAAGCTTCCATCAAGTAATATACATACTGGTATGATACAGTAATGGCCTCTAGGGCATATACACTAACAGTTTAATGCTCCTTAACTAACCATCCACTGATATAGGTAAACTTCATGGACATAATTTCAAAAATTTATATCTCAATTTATAAAAATAAACGTACAGATATATCAATTTGAAATTTGTGCATAACAACGGATATTCAAAACCAAATATTTGACGTCCGACAAACAACCCAGATGATTTTCTCAAATATCACCCATTACAACGAATCCCGATATAATGAGGATGATCACCCAATTCCCAATAACTTACTCCCACTCATCATCTGTAAACCATGCAGATGTGAGAATCAAACCTGGTAAATACATACCCTGGAGCATGGAATAATTGGAAAATCAGTTTTCTTTTAACAATACACAGTGAAACTGAAACATGTAAATGTTTCGAAGGGGTATGCGGGTATTCTTAGTAATGCCTTTTCCATTATCAGATTCACAACTGTAACCATATATTTCTTTGCCATCTCTCCAAATCCCTTTATATATCTTTAGTCATTACCTTCTGTACACCACCTTTAGGCCAAATGGTTTTCTTCCTTCCCTACCGTTTGGCACCAACCTATGGTTTGGAAGAAGACTATCCAATAAGCGTAATAGGTGTACTATCCTAATCCTAGGAGTACTCGCAACCCGAGAGAAGGTAAAGATAAAAGACAACTGAACAAACCTTATTCCTATTTCTCCTGAACCAGAATCCATCCCCGAACTGGAACAAGTTCCTTCGAGTTCGTATATAACCATACGATGGATTATCCAAATAACTATGGATCTTCGTAGTTATACGGAGTATTCTGGAGAAATACAAAAGTGATGTAGGATTGGCGAAGAAATAATTGGTTTGGTCGTGAATAGGAGTCGCAATTTACTTTGCCCTCTTACTAATCCCTTTATTTGTCTTTACTTAATACCTTCTGTATACCTTTTAGGCTAAATGGTTTTCTTCATTCCTTACCGTTCGGCACCTGCCTATGGTTTGGATGAAGACTATCCAATTAGCGTAACGGGTGTACCGTCCTAATCCAAGGAACACTCGTAACCTGAGAGAAGGTAAAAGGAAAAGACAATTGAATAGTCCTATTCGTTTTCTCCAGAACCGGAAACCATCCTCGAGTAAGTTCCTTCGAGTTCGTATATAACCATACGATGGTTTTATCCAATGGAAGTGGATGTTCGTAGTAATACAGGGTGTTCTGGAGAAAAGGGTAAAAGTAGGAGTGGCAATGAGGTATGCAACTCAGACAATCCAAAAGCCAGTGTTTTAAGAAGGTTCGGTCAACTTGGTCACTGAGTCATAGTCAAGGGTCGGGCCATGGTCGCTGCCAAAGAGAGAGAGAAAAGAAACACTCAGCGTGCACTCTAACCAAGATTAGAATGGTTATCAATATATCTAATCAGGAAACCTCCCACTGTAACCTCCAATTCTCCTCCAAACCTGAAAGAAGAATTAGTCGGGATCACCCGAGGAGTAAACCAACTCATCAGTGGGAATCGGGATCCAACTATCATCGCATGATAACGTGATGGATTCCACTCACGTTATCACACTTCAGAAGGCATGCGCATGCTTGGAAAGTTTCAGTTTCTTTAGAAACTCCCGATGTGATTTTTACCCCTAGGACCCAAGTGACCTTGACGAATAATCAAAAACTCAAAAGGTCCTAGTCAAGTTCAACCCGTCATCATCTTGATTGCGTTAAACCCATTCGCACGACCCTTGATGAATAATCAACAAAGTCGTACGACCGTCCTAACTAATCCACATATCCATGCGACAGAAAAGCACAACAGAGCTACCGCACACTACGTATCGGCGAATAGCAACGACAAACGTAGCACGAATACTAAGCAATACTAATATGAAATGATGGAGGGCTATGGCTGGTTTTTGGCGAAAAACCTTTAACGTAATGAACTTGATATCGTTGAAGGAACCGGATAGCTTTTATAAAAATATAGTGGTGAAAACCTTTGCTAAAGAGGTCACTCCCGGTAAAGGGATCTCGGCTCTTTCCCCGTAGAATGAGGTGCAGGATATTCCAACTGAATACCATGATGCAAAGCAAAAGGTAATTGGCTATAGTGAAGTTATTACCCTGACGCAAACTTCTGTCCAAGGGGTCACTCCCGGTGAAGGGATCCCGGCCCTTGCCTCGTCGACTGAGGTGCAGGATATTCCAACTGAATACCACTATGCAAAACAAAAGAAAACGTCCTTGCAATAACAGCTTTTTTTGAAAAATGTTCCAACAACATCAGAATAGGTTTGTTTAGCTTGCATTGATCTGAATCAACGCATCCCATCAATTGATCACACCACAAAAGAACGAAAATATGATGTACGTATATGCCATCCGCAATCGCTACTGGGTCCCGTCATCACCCGTTAGGTTACTTAACTAACGACAGAGCGGGGACTGGACTAGCGCGGGTGTAAAACATATACAACATCTACTAGTATATATATCAATATATAATAATTGCTCATGGAGTGATAAAATGCAACATCACAGAAATGTAATAAGCATCACAGAACAATACAGATAATCTGGGATCCCCGGATTTTATAGAGCCGCTACTGAAACCCGACGTTCCCCTGATCGTATGGATAGCTTGTGCAATGAAATCCTAGACCCCTACGGGCGTGGCAAGTTACCCGCAAAAACCTGAAGCGTGGCAGCCCCCTTCAACAAAGTGAATGGACCACCCAACACTTCACGGAATCCGGTAACTTGAGCACCCCTCCTTGGGTCAACCTGTACCCCCTACGAGTGCGGAGAATAGCCCGCCAATTCTAGAGTGAATCCCCCTCCGTCTCAAAGCCATGAGATGCGGGCCCGTTGCCCTCTAGAACCCGGCTACCAATGCACCCCTCCGCGGGGTAATCCTAGTACAGAAAGTAAAATATATACAACGGGTACATCGACCTCAGCCCGGTCGTGCCCCCAAAGAATAATATACAAACAGGCAGTAACGACGGTCCACATGTCGGACGCTCGCCCCGCAATATCAAATGTACAAATAATACCAAACTGTACTACCATTGCATCCAAGCTATCCAGCACGATAAATCCGCAACATCACAGCACAACACAGAACATCAACGTGAATGTCATGTTCACAAATCCGTCTAAAAGAACTATAGCAATTAGACAAGATTTACCAATCAAATGGCATTCACGGTTGCAGATATAATGTAAATACTGTGAACTAACATGTTTAAAATTTTCGATCGACAAAATTTCCTGAAGTGGGCCCCTAGTACAATTCCCAGTACTCAAACAAATCTGGGCCCAAACAAAAAATACCAGAAACCCCGATTTCAAGACATAGACCATTGTAGAAAAAATGGTGGAGTGATGCTACAGTAGTGCGGCGGAACCGCGACCAAAACAAGGGTAATGCCGCGGTTCCGCGGCGCTATAGTGAGATCACTGAACCAATTTTTCTCAGATTTGTTAGAAATGACTTCCTGATTTTCTGCAATTCTCAAAATAATTTTTTGACCACAAAAAAAATTCGACAGAAACTTCGTTTTTGAAATTGTGGTTTTGGAAATTTTGTTCGATCGAAGTTCTAAACATGTTAGAGCAAGCTAGTAAAGGTTAATGGCGTGGCTCTGATACCATGTAAGACTACGGTAGTGCCCCGGCCGTATGTCTGAGGCCAAAATGCGGAAATGAAAACTTTTCTTAAACTTGAAACCGACGCTATCGTATGCTTAAAACCTGGATCGAACCATTAACCTATAACTAGCAACTAGAGAAAGGGTTGGAAAGCTATACTGATCGATCCGTGTCCTTCGGTCTTTGGCCACCATCCCAAGCTCCTCGCGGCTTCTCCGGTCTCGATCTCCTCGTCGGAAAGGGCACCACATCTTCGAGTCTTTTTACGGGCTCCCGCTTCATCTGAAGCAACTTGGGCATGAAGTTCGCTAGCCGATGTGTCCAAGGCGATGTAGAGAATGTGTGTGATAACTTTGTCTCAAGTATCCACTGATTCTCATCACATGAGAGTGTATGTATGGATGTTAGAGATGATGCCATTAATGGAAGTTGTGAGCTAGAGCAAGAGGAAGAAGAAGAAGCCTTTTCTTTCTTGAGTTGTATGATAAAAATGAGAGCAAGAATGTATAATACAAGAGACCCAAAGGGATATGGCTGCCCTTCTCTCTGTTCCTCTTATTTCATCACTTAAATCCATCACAAAATGTGACATATGCACAATAAAAGAGACCATGAGTCACTAGGTTGCATGTGTTACAATAAATGCACCTCATGATGATTTCTAGCTCATAATTTCCATATGCAAACATTAATCCAAATTTTTGCAACAATAAAAAAAGATACGACAACATCTAAAGTAAACTCGTGACGGATCATAAGGATACCCCTCACCTGTATATACATACCTGCATCCGCATTCCGACTGAATGCGAATGCGATGAGACTAAAGCAATCCAACAAATCTAATACTAGGATCCGGCTTAAACCAAAGCCCACTAGTATGATCCGCCCGATCATGATGCGTGCACTACTGCACGTATATGATCGGACCCTGCCATATATCATACGGCCTCTACAACGTTTCGCCCGAAACTTGAGAAACGGTCTGTGGGGAGACTCTAAAGACTCGTCAATACACTGGCTGTGGATTTAACCACTAGCACGTCAGAGGTATTAGCCGTACG
Organism: Agapanthus africanus; assembly: GCA_030015575.1. Taxonomy (NCBI): domain Eukaryota; kingdom Viridiplantae; phylum Streptophyta; class Magnoliopsida; order Asparagales; family Amaryllidaceae; genus Agapanthus; species Agapanthus africanus. The sequence continues at coordinate 599,580,052 of JASDDO010000014.1, forward strand.
TAACGGGCTACCAGGTATTGACCACAAGGGAGGTCGATGAGCGAACTCATCCTGACACCCTACTGATCCTGTCAGTGACAATATCCGTACAGTCCGGTCTGTTCTTCTATGAGTATTGCATGGCGGGACTACGGGATTGGTAAAAGTCAGACCCCCAAAAGCGGTACAAGTCGTGTCGGAGTGTAGCCCAGAACACCCTGAGATCTACTGGAATGCCTACCAGTAAATCTCCTGCCTTGGCCAAGAACTTCGTGTAATGGCTCTCCTAGACACAGCGCGATCTCACCCCCAATACCGGGAGAGATGAAACCCCTGCCGATCCGCTCACTGCCTCCATGTGGCTCGGGACTGTACCCAACTAAAACATGTTTGCACGACTCCTTTGAGCCGTGGTAGGGTAGTAATCAAAGTACAGTGGGAACTCATACGAGACAAATGACGATCTCAGGTCGATGAACTAACCTGTACACATGTCACCAGGGAACTGCTATCTGACGTCAGGTAGAATACCAACTAGCATGTTCCCGGCGAGTCATGTCCGGTGTACTCATAACCCAATGAGTACCTATATACATCTTAGGTGAACCAACTGAGACCAATGGCTTGTGAGACCGGCCACCGCCCCTCGTCGGGGTCTCGACTGTATACGCTAGTCTACTAATGGAGTATCGATGCCCAATCTCGAAGCTCCCACGACTAGGGACCACTTTAAGGATGTGCTTATAGACCCCAGCTCCCACGTATATGATCGTCATCATACTGCTGGCAGTCAAGCAAGAATCCTAAGGGCTCTATCAACATGTAATAGCTACCTGTAAGGTCATCTAAAGCAGTGCACAATGATAAAGATAAACCAGATAGCATACTATCATCTCGAGTAAGACTGTCCTACCGGCATAGGTCCTCCCTCAATCATTGCAATCACGTGCCTGCGATCCAATAATTGACTCTGAGGGCACTATATCCAACACCCTAAACATCTCATGTGTTGAGAAACCTAGGTATTTTGAGACAAATTAATCCATCATCACTCTTTACATCCTCTAGGCTATCTAGTTTAGCGAACTAGGTACCTTAGTTACCTCGGATTAGAGGTTGGAGCTCGAACTATAGACTCTCGGGTGGATCGTCTTTGACTTGAGGAGGAGGACGATCAAGTGCGATCTGCACACTTCGAGGAGCCAAGGAGAGGAGGACAAAAAGACTCAAAGGACTAGTACATGGAGGTATAACACTCTTACATAGTAGTTAAACCTCTACTAGTTTGTTAGTTAAGGTTCAAGTAAAGATCCTAGAATTTAGTCGGTATTGCGAAGCTTGTAAAAATCGTTTTTTGCATATTCTGCCTCCCCGCGAACCCGCGGGATACGCGACATCGACTTACAGTGGTATCAGAGCCTACTAAATCTTAACTAGCCAGTTAGCAAGTAGTTAGAATTTCGATCGTCGGAAAAACCCGAAATCATAACTTCAAACCCTTGCTTGCTGTCTTTTTTAAAAACTGGTCTAAAAATTATTTTAAAGGCCATAAAAATACAAGCAGGGTATTTTAAGAACACAGAAGAAAAACGAGATCGTAACCCGCCAAGACCACCGCGGAAACGCGATGAAATAGTGCGTTTTGCCGCGGTTCCGCGGCCGAGTTACACCGATTTTCTTCTGTGGGTCTATTTCGTGGAATTGTGATTTCTTGTATATTTAGTTTCTACCCGGTATTGTTTGTATGCTGGTTTGTACGTAGGGTAGACACGGAAAATATGTTCGATCGAAATTCTTAATTCACTTGGCTAATCGGGTTTTCTGTGTTTGGATATATGAAGCTTAACGTCTACTATTCGCTATACGTCGATTAGTGAGGGTTGCACATATCTGTGATCTGTTGTGGTGTATATATGGAATATTGAATCGTCGTAGATGAATAGCCGGGGGATATGAGAAGTGAGTTTTCTTTCTTTCATTCATATAAATTTGTAAAGTGGTGTAATATTATTTTGTGGGGCACATCCGGGCTGAGATTGTAGCCACCGTTGTATTATTTCATTTACTGTTTTTGCTCCAAGGATAGTAGATTCACAGTGACGTGTCGGAAAAGGTTTTGGGCAATGCATTGAGGCAGTAAGGACTGATGATGGCCTATGCGTCAAACAGCTGAAGACGTTGGAGAAGAATTGCCGACGCATTACTCGGAAATTGACTGTAGTGATATTCGCATTGGAGTTATGAAGACACTAATCTTTAGACGAGAAGGTCCAGACATCCATTGATCGTAAAAGCTTAAAAGTATGTGTTCACTTAGAAGGAGTTGGATCTAGTGACTCACTACATCCTGAATTTAGAACTATCATCCAAACAGGAAGGTGTAGTGCCGGATGCCATATGGCGGTTGCTAGCCGGAATGATATTGACGTTGCAAGAGGAGCTGATAACCGATTGTCGGAGATATAGTTTATATCAATCCTCTCTCTCTCTCTCTCTCTATATATATATATATATATATATATATATATATATATATATATATGATTTGTTTATCTCTCTAGAACAATTTACTTCCCCCTCAAAACTGAAGCCTAGCCGAACCTTAGAAAACTCCCATGCCTCCTTCTTCCTCCTTATACCGAGCCGCTCACACCTTTAACTCTCGACCGCCGACTCCCTCTTCCCCGAGACTTGCATCCGCGCCACATATGTTAGTGATATATGCCCTAGAGGCCATTATTGTATAGTACTGTTTTGTATATTATATTTTGGAAGTTTGGGATATACACAGATATAATAACAGTCTTGCTCAATATGGTAGTATGCTACTTAGTTTGTGTTTCCCCCAATCAGAGCAAAGCTCTGCTGGAAATTCAAAATTCAAATTTTGAAGCAACGCTTCAAATCCCGGGCGCAATGTGCCACGTGTCAGGCGCAGACACATCAGCGCAACGCCCAAAACAGCGCACCCAATCAGAGCAAAGCTCTATTTTAAGTGAAATTAAAGGAAGCAACGCTTCAGTTGCGCAAGCACTGCGCTGCGCGACACGTGTCAGCGCAGTTGCGCTGCGCGACACGTGTCAGCACAGATGCGCTAGCGCAGTTGCGCTGCGCTTTGCGCTGCGTGACACGTGTCACGCTCTGGGGCGTCTACGCCAAACAGAATTAAGATTTCAAAGTAATCTTTCTGTTCTTGTTAAAACAAGAAGATTTTCTTCTGTAAAACAGAAGCCCTTGGATCAAAGACCCAACGGCGGGGAAAATTCCCCAAATCACTCAGAAAGATCTTTTTAACAAATCTAACTAATTTATGGGCACTATAAAAAGGACCCTAGGCCTCAATTCAAAAGGATGAACATTTTTTTAAGAACTCTGAAGAATTGAAAAGAATTCCTCAAGAAAAAGAAAAAGGTAAAAACCTTTGGAAAAAAGAGAAAATTATCTTATGAACATATCATTGATCTAAAAATAAGATCAATGATTTTTAATAAAAATAAAATAAAAACAGTGCTTTGCACTTCTTATGAACCACTGGTTCTTTAAAACAAGAAAAAACAAAATAAAGAACAGTGCTTTGCACTTTTTTATGAACCTCTGGTTCCTCAAATAGGAAAAAAAAACTTATTTTTCTTTGATCTAAATTAGATCAAGAAATAAAATAGTGCTTTGCACTTCTTTTATGAACCATTGGTTCTTGAATCTAAAAGATTCTTAAATTATAGTGTCTTGCACTTGCAAACTGCGCTGTTGCGCTCTTGGATTGGCGCAAGCCACCAGAGCGCGCCACGTGTCAGCAGCGCAGTCGCAGCGCATTAGAGCAGCGTACTGCGCTTGCGCGACACGTGTCAGCACTACAAGCGCTTGCGCTCTCTGATTGGCGCAAAGCGCCTGATAAATGCAATGCATTTCCCAAAGGGCCAAGCCCAAGTTAAAAGTCTAAACAGACCAAGAATAATGCTATGCATTATTTAAAGGGGCAGAGCCCAATTGAGAGGTCCAATGGACCAAAACAAATGCTCTGCATTATAATAAAAAGGGCAGAGCCCAGTCAAAATGGGCATAAATGGCCTGAAGTAATGTTATGCATTATTCTAAAAAGAGGAAAGCCCAGGCAAAGGCGAAATGCAAACAAAATATGGACATTTTTAACTGGACTTAGCCCAATTTCGGCCATAAGTCCTCAAATTAAATTGACTAAACAAAATTGCTGCCCTAAATCAAATTTACCTCCGGTTCGAGGGTACATCTCCGAACTCCTCTGACACCTATCGTTGTAATTCCTCAACGATGTCAGAGAGGTGACGGGTCCCAACGACCACACATCAAAATGGACTGCGGGGTCCTTAAACTCATGGACCGAAACATCCTTAAACTAATATTGGACCGAGACGTCCCTAAACTAATATTGGACCGAGACGTCCTTAAACTAATATTGGACCGAGACGTCCCTAAACTAATATTGGACCGAAACGTCCATAAACTAATATTGGACCGAAACTTCCTTAAACTAATATTGGACCGAGACGTCCTTAAACTAATATCGGACCGAGACGTCCTTAAACTAATATCGGACCGAGACGTCCCTAAACTAATGATGGACCGAAATGTCCTTAAACTAATGATGGACCACCACGTCCTTAAACTGGCAATAGACCACCACGTCCTTAAACTGGCAATAAACCACCATGTCCCTAAACTGGAACATTGACCGAAACGTCCTTAAACTAATATTGGACCACCACGTCCCTAAACTGGAACATGGACCACCACGTCCCTAAACTGGAACATGGACCACTACATCCCTAAACTGGAACAATAGAGCCCCCAAACGCTCTTTTGTCGGATATAAACGATCCCGTTTAAGTTGATCTTAGCCTCAAACCTGGCTAACGTATCCTTAAACATCCAAATGGACTATGAAATTCCAAATCAACTCTGGTTCAAGGGTACATCCCCGAACTCCTCTGACACCTGTCGTTGTAATCCTTCAATGACGTCAGAGAGGTGACGAGTCCCGATGGCTATATATTAAATGGATCACCACGTTAAGTCGATCTTAGTCTAAAACAGGACTAACGTATCCTTAACGGATGTTTAAGTTGATCTTAGCCTCAATACGGCTAACGTATCCTTAAACTAGAAAACACCAAACCCAAATCTAAGTAAATACGGATTTGGAATAATCCACGTCCTACGGGCGACGACATTACTCAGTCTCCGTATACAATCCACGGGCAACCACAAACAAAACAAACACACACGACACGAAGTGAAATTCTGGAGAATGAGAAAGTGGGTACCACGACGCGGTAGCGTAATTAACTGCAGGGGCTTACGCCTCCAGGGAAGAGCATCCCCACAATCAAAAACCCCTCAAGCGAGGGGGAATCTGATGAAGTCTGATACATCGGCCGCTTCCGTCTAAACCTCCGATACACGGTGCCATAAATCAACTTGGCATCTTCGGAGAGGTAGACGGATAAAACCATATAGCATCTGCCCCGAATCTCAGGCAAGACGCCCTCGCGTCTTGGCCGCCGTTCGGAGGGGAACAGATTCTAGCACGCCCGGTGGGACCTTTTCCTCTTTCTACTCCACACTTCGTGTGTCGTGTTTTTCCCGCGATCAGATAATCGAGGTGTGTATGTTTGTGGTTGCCTTTAAGGGAGTGGATACTGAAGTCTGCGCTTCATCTCTATGAAGAATGGCGTTCGTTTCTACCCTAGCAACTCAGGCTCTGTCATATCTGATGGAGTCTGATACATCGGCCGCATCCGTCTAATCCTCCAATACACGGTGCCATAAATCAACTTGGCATCTTCGGAGAGGTAGACGGATAAAACCATATAGCATCTGCCCCGAATCTCAGCCAAGACGCCCTCACGTCTCGGCCGCTGTTCGGAGGGGAACAGATTCTGGCACGCTCGGTGGGACCTTTTCCTCAAAAACCCCTCAAGCGAGGGGGAATCTGATGAAGTCTGATACATCGACCGCATCCATCTAAACCTCCGATACACGGTGCCATAAATCAACTTGGCATCTTCGGAGAGGTAGACGGATAAAACCATATAGCATCTGCCCCGAATCTCAGGCAAGACGCCCTCGCGTCTCGGCCGCCGTTCGGAGGGGAACAGATTCTGGCACGCACGGTGGGACCTTTTCCTCTTTCCACTCCACACTTCGTGTGTCGTGTTTTTCCCGCGATCAGATAATCGAGGTGTGTATGTTTGTGGTTGCCCTTAAGGGAGTGGATACTGAAGTCTCCGCTTCGTCTCTATGAAGAATGGCGTTCGTTTCTACCCTAGAAACTTAGGCTCTGTCATATCTGATGGAGTCTGATACATCGGCCACATCCGTCTAATCCTCCGATACACGGTGCCATAAATCAACTTGGCATCTTCAGAGAGGTAGACGGATAAAACCATATAGCATCTGCCCCGAATCTCAGGCAAGACGCCCTCGCATCTCGGCCGCCGTTCGGAGGGGAACAGATTCTAGCACGCCCGGTGGGACCTTTTCCTCAAAAACCCCTCAAGCGAGGGGGAATCTGATGAAATCTGATACATCGGCCGCATCCGTCTAAACCTCCGATACACGGTGCCATAAATCCACTTGGCATCTTCGGAGAGGTAGACGGATAAAACTATATAGCATCTGCCCCGAATCTCAGGCAAGACGCCCTCGCGTCTCGGCCGCCGTTCGGAGGGGAACAGATTCTGGCACGCCCGGTAGGACCTTTTCCTCTTTCCACTCCACACTTCGTGTGTCGTGTTTTTCCCGCGATCAGATAATCGAGGTGTGTATGTTTGTGGTTGCCCTTAAGGGAGTGGATACTGAAGTCTGTGCTTCGTCTCTATGAAGAATGGCGTTCGTTTCTACCCTAGCAACTCAGGCTCTGTCATATCTGGTGGAGTCAAGTATGGGCCACTTACAGCCTCAAATCTATGCAATTCAGCTCTTCAAGAAATCAACGGGCTTATTTTGTGGGTCGATACTCCCACCTCCCACCCTCGGTGCCTCAACGCCGATGGAGTAGGCCCAGTGGAAGTCTGTCTTCCACAAGCTGGTTCCCCAAGCTGCAGCTTTGCTAATAGAATCGGTCCTCAAACAACTGGCACCTGCCAAGGACCAAGGTCGACGCAGGGGGCAGAATATTCAAGCTCTCAAAGAAAACAGGGGGCAGGCTCGGCAAAATCCTGAAGCTAATCAAATTCCGGCCGTAAGAAACGGTCAACGTCGATGTCAGCATCATACAAAGTGAGCCGGGGGCAGTTCTCCGCATGGTCCAGTTTCAACCCCAGTGGTGAATGTTGTTGTTCCAACTAGGAACAGCTTCAAACTGTTGCGAAGGGTCAGACAAAATTCTCCTACCACAATATTTAAGAAGTCTCAGCAGCCCATGGAGATCCCACAAGAGCAGAAACAAGTTCACTCCCTGAGACAGCTTTCCTCATATATATATAAGGTGTGGAAGCAGGTGAAGGGGACTCACCCTAAGATGGATCCTGATACAGCGGCTCCTACTAAAACCAAAGCGGCTTTTCATAAAAAAAAGGTGGCCCAATAAATCTCAAGTGCCCGAAGCAAACTCCAGAGGCCAAAAACTCCAAACATCCCAAGCCTGGGGGCATGGTAGTTCACACAGTCTATGTGGTGAATTCTAAAGATGAAGTTCGAGCTTCTACTAGTCACCGACCTCAAACTCGGTCCTTAACAAAAGTTCAACTGCAACGTGAAAAGTTGCAGGAAATGCTCGCTCAGGCGGCACCACTCTCTAATCCGTCGTCTAAAGCAAATCTCGAAGAAACACCTGGAGAAAGAAACCTGGCAGGGTGCCGATTCTACACTTGACAGGCTTCAGCCCATCCGTCTGTCCAGATACTACACAGAAGGCTTAAAAAGGCTGTTAAGGCGCCAAAGCGTACCTCTTAAGAAAACCACTCGAAAAGCCAAATTCTATGACAGGGTTTGGAACGTTCCCGGAACTCAGCACAAGTTGCCTAACGGGAGAATGGAAGCACTCGGGCTTGGATATGTTTGGTCCAAGAAACGGGAGCTACTCCGTAACTGCTACATCATACATGACTTCGATGAAGAAGGAGATGCTCAATGGGAGAATGCTAACCTTGAGCCAGAAAAGGTCCCTAATGCAAAAGTGCTCAGTCCGTCGTTCGAAGAACAAATGGACAGGTTTATAAGGGCAGCTGGTAAAAAGTCCGAGATGATCACAATCGTGAAATGGCAATCTACGAGAAAGCCAAAACGCAACGCCTCTTTCAACAGGCCGTGAAAGACGAAAATGCCGCCCCTGTCAACCTGTTATAAAAAGGCTCGATGCAGTGGCAGAAACAAGTGGAAAGGCCAAAAAGGCGCTCAACAGCAACAAAGCGGGGCTAAGAAGCCACGCAAGCGGGAAAGGAGCGGTTCCGATTTATCCCTCATGAAGAAAATGGGTCAAGCGTACTCGTTTCCCCGGGACAAGACGAAGAGAATACTTGATCTTGCTCTAAAACATCAAATGCTTACACTGCCGGTGACCAAAAACCCCGAACAAGCAGGCGAAGTCTCTGACCTAAATTATTGCTCTTACCATCGAGTAATCGAGCATCCTCTCGAAGACTGCTTCACCTTTCAGAATTGGGTCGAAGATCAGTATCATCTCGGCAAATTCGCTCTGTTTGACAACTGGAGGGTAACGCCGCCGCAGAAGCACGAACCCAAAGTCACGAGAACAAAACCAACTCCACATTAGGATTGGAAGCGGATTCGTACTTGTCAATTTATAACAATATTAAAAGAAGAGCCCGGGAACATGGATAACCTTCCTTGGTGCTTCGAAAACAGTAATGATGAAGTGATATCAGAATTTCCACCAGCGTCGAAGGAACTGGAGGATGGAATACACACCACTGCAGAAAACCTCAAGAAAATTGAGTTAGGAACGGCAAACGCTCCGCGACCGACATTCATTAGTGAGCTGCTGTCTGAAGAAAAGGTGGCTTCATTGAAAGACTTGCTTATGCAGCATAAAGATTGCTTCGCATGGAACTATTCCGAAATGCCGGGATTAGATCCAGAAATTGTTGTGCATAAATTGGCAATATCCGCGGACGTCAAGCCGGTCAAACAAGCACCAAGAAAAATGCGGCTCGAGCTTGAGATGAGTATCAACGCCGAGGTCAAGAAGCTGATCGACTCTGGCTTTATCCAGGAGGTTCAATATCCTGAATGGATCGCCAACATCGTCCCGGTGATGAAGAAAAATGGGACGGTGCGCATATGCATAGATTTTTGGGATCTCAATAAAGCTTGTCCGAAAGACGATTTCCCAGTGCCAGTCACTGAACTGATGATAGACAATACGTCCACCCATGAGGTTTTCTCTTTCATGGACGGCTCATCGGAGTATAACCAGATAAAGATGCATCTCGAAGACCAGAAGCATAACGCTTTCAGGACCCTTCTAGGGATATTATGTTATAAGGTGATGCCCTTCGGTTTAAAGAACGGCGGTGCTACTTATCAGAGGGCCATGACGAAGATCTTCGATGACCTTATACATGAAATCGTCGAATGCTACATCGACGATCTCGTGGTTAAGAGAAAATCATACGAGGAACATCTCGAGCATCTGAAGACCATATTTCAACTCCTTCGGCAATACAACTTGAAGATGAACCCTCTTAAGTGTGCATTCGGAGTTTCCTCGGGCAAATTCTTAGGATTCATCGTCCGACACCGGGGTATCGAAATAGATCCATCAAAGATCAAGGCGATCATGGAAATGCCTCCGCCAAGGACTCTCAAACAATTGTGTTCTCTCCAAGGGAAGCTCGCGTATATATGGCGATTTATAGCCAACAGTCACCTGATGAAGAAGGGAACCCCGTTCATTTGGGACCAAAAATGCCAAAGCGCGCTAAATGAGATTAAGCAATACCTCTAGAACCCGCCAGTGTTGGCTGCTCCGGTTAAGGGAAAACTTCTCATTCTTTATACAACCGCCCTCGAAGATTCCTTAGGCGCATTATGGGCACAAGAGAACGACCAAGGGAAGGAATGGGCACTCTACTACTTAAGTCGAGTTCTGCTGGGGGCAGAAAGCAACTACTCCCCCATTGAAAAACACTGCCTGGCGTTGATCTTCACGATAACAAAGCTCAGGTTCTATGCGTTAGCGCATGAGGTCCGTCTCATTTCAACGGTAGACCCTCTTAAGTATTTAATGTCAAAGGCCATATTAACGGGACGACTCGCTAAACGGGCCCTGCTCTTGATGGAGTTTTCGATAACATATCTGTTAGTTATATGTATGCCCTAAAGGCCATTACTATACATAGGATGTATATTGTAGTGGATGCTTGGACATATATAGGGATGACTTTCTTGCTCGATATGGTAGTATGCTATCTGGTTACTCTTTACCTTAACGTGTACACTGATTGTCTCTCTGTTACATGTTGGTAAAGCCCTTAGGATGTGTACTTGACTACCTGGACTATGAGGCGGATCATACTAGTGGGGACATGGTAGTCCATAAGTACATCCTTCAAAGTCCCTAGTCGTGGGTGTATCGAGACGGGGCATCGATATACCAGAGTAGACTAGAGTGTACCTTCTCGACCCATACAGATGGGCGATGGATGATCCCATATCCATTGGTGTTTGGCATCAGAGATGATATACGGGTGCTCAGTGGAGACCGGGTACACTGGATGGACTCGCCGAGAACTCCCAGATGGTATTATACCTTATGTCAGATGGCAGTTCTCTGGTGACACTGGTGCAGGTTAGTCTGTAGACCCGAGATCGTCATTGAGTCTTGTGTGATTCCCACTGTGCTTTGATTTCCACCTTACCACGTCCAAGAGGGCGTGAAAAATGGTGGTTTTTGGGTACAGTCCCGAATCATATGGAGGCAATGAGCGATAGGAGGGGTTTCGTCTCTCCCGGTATAGGGAGTTGATGTTGCGCAGTGCTCGATTGGCTATAACAGGAAGTCCTTGGCCAAGGCTGTTTTAGGTATTTACTGGTAAGTGTTACCAGTAGTTTCTCGACCCGTTATGAGCCTCATATCGACACGACTTATCGAGTTATTGGGGTCTAACATTTACCACCCCTAGACAAGATATGCGATATATCAGACGAACAGACCGGACTGTACGGTAGTGTTACTCGTTGGATTCACAGGAGTGTGAGCAGGCTTGCTCGTTGATCTTCTGATCGCTCAATACCCAGGTGGCTGTTACGTTTAGCAGACCGCTTGCGGCTTGTGGGTGTTTGATATGATCATCACCTGCTGCCGGTGTATTGACGAGTCTTTAGAGTCCTACACAGGGGTTTCCTGGCTCAAGCGAAACGAAATAGGAGCGCATATGAGATATGTGCGGGACCGAGAATAATACTAGTATGTGATATTGTATTCTATTCTCGCGATTTGTGACATTGATCGGTTGTATGCGATATAGCCGGGTTATCGGATCAAGTGTTGATTCGATAAGTTGTTACTATTGATATTAGTCGGTTATATGCGATATGACCAGATCGTTAAATCAAGTGTTGATTTAATGATTTAATGTATAATTATATATTTGATATATTACTTTACATTAACTAGTATTGGTTCATTTAAGATTGATTTTCTCACTTGAATGTACACATTGCTTATATGTGATATATGCAAGTGTACATGTTTGTATCATGCTTGATGATACAAACAAGTTATGTGTATGAGACTTGAACCATATCAAGGTTAGATAAGGGTTTACTATTTTCCTAAACAAATAAAAAAAGAGTGTGACTTTGGTCAAAGTTATCAAGCTTCATGAAGCTTGATAAACATTGACAAAGTCAACTCTCTTTGTCATTTGTTTAAGATATTAGCTAACCCAACCCTTAACCTTATGCTATGGTTAATTCTCTACATGAGTTAAGCATGAGGGCTTAACTCAACCATGGTGCCATGATTAAAAGGATAAGTATTCAAATTATTCTTTTAATTCATAAGATTATTTTCTTCTTCTTCATCTTCATCAAGCTCACAAAAGCTTGAAAGCTCCAATGGTGCCATGGTAAAAAGAGTGAGAAATCCAATTCTAAAGTGAACCCACTTCCTATTTCTTCATCCTCTACCACTTTCCATGTAGTATAGGGTGTTCTCTTCACAAAGTTTTCGACCGAGTGAAGGAATAGCTTGAGTTTGAGTCTCCCCGACGTAGATCATCTTCGTCCTCGAAGTCAATGACCTGGCCCGATCATTTCTCCGACGAAACCATCGCTAGAGTCCGGGACCCAATGATTGCAGCGGAGGAACGTCAACACGGAGCTAAAGAAGTGGAGGACCGGATCTACAATGGTTGTAATCCCTTTCACTTAGTAGCAAAGTTGTTTGCTAGCTTTTCTTTTCGCCTATTCTCTAGTTAACGATCTAGTTTAGGGTTTCTCGGCACCGGAAAATTTTTGTTTAGCATGGTTGATGCCTTGTGAAACCTCTTGAGTGTGCCTAGGAACCCTACAATATCAACCTCTCAAGGCAGTGAAAGGCCAGGCCATCGCCGACTTCCTCGCTGAGCACCCGATACCTGCCGATTCTCCTCTGAATTGCGATTTGCCAGACGAACATGCGTTTGACGCGATCGACGGTGGTGATACCAAATGGGAGCTTTATTTCGACGGAGCATCTTCCGTGAAGAAGCGCAAACAAAGTACCTCTATAATCAAATCGGGGGGAGGCCTCATCTCCGTGACTCCACAAAAAGGGATAATGCGCTTCGCTTTCTCCTTAACAGAGCTGAGGACAAATAACGAAGCCGAATACGAAGCTTTGATAGCAGGCCTCAAGATCGCTGATCGCACGCTTTTGGCGTGTCGGATGTTCAAAGAATTAAAGTGTAACCGCGATCAGGACGGTGTCGCTATGCAGCTAGCCGGTGAGCACGGGTCGGTCCACAGGGAGATGGTGTTATCTTACCTTCTTGTCTTAGACGAGTCAATAAAGAATTTGTGTATGATTGTTTGGACTAACCTATGTGTATTATTTGCAAGTATAAAGTTGTTAAGAAAAGATACGAGATTATAAGCTAAAGAAATCCGTACTCAAAAACCTTTGAGCCGAGTCTTGACCAATTGAAGCTAAGCAATCGGCAACAACGTGGATTAGGGGATTTAAGCGCGGTATTCTTGGAATCCGGCTTGTTTACCCTTGTCCTTCCGTTCTTGTCTCTTGCTTTCGCCTCCGGCCAAACCGAACGCAACCGGTCGTGGTTAGGAATCACCGTTACCTTGTCAGGGTACGGTGCCTAACGGAGCGTTTGCGTATGGTTCGAGCGGAGTTCAAATGGAAAATAACGGGAAAAAGAATTGGCAGAGAAATGTTAACTTATAATACCGTATTAATTCTTAACAACAACAATAATTACAACATTCACAAAATAAACAAAAGAGAACAAAAAGAAAAGAACAAAGAAAAGAAAAGATACAAGTATTAAAGGACATGGAATAAAATTGCAAGTAATAAAAGCAAGAATGAAAAATGCAAGTAATAAATAAGCAAATAAAAAGAACACGGAAGTAGAACCCAAGCTAAGCATGTACTCAATAGCCAACCCTTAAACTTGCAAGCTCAATGAAGAACTTGCAAGATCAAGGGAAGGGTAGAGAACGCATGTGAAGTGAAGAACTAGTCCCGTGAGAAAATACGACCCTTGAGATCAATAACTAACTCTTACCCATTCAAGCTCAATGAAGAGGTTGAATGAGCAAGAGAAAGCAAGAATCTTAAGGGGGAGCAAACTAACAAGAAAGATAACAAGCCCTCATCTTCATTAATCTTCCACTCAAAAGCTCTCACTACAATGTCATGGAGAAAGAATGAAGAAGAGGAAGAAGAAGAACAAAACAACAAAAATGAAGAACAAAGAAAAGCTCCTCAAATTGCTCCCTTGGTTAAGCTCGAATCTGGAGTATTTATAGGCTGGAGAATGGAGTTCTAGGGCAACCAGCAGCCCATACATGAAGTACCTAAACTACCCAGAAAAAATAACAAGAAGAGGGGCCCACATGGCCGCGCATACGCGGCCAATACCACCTATTGGCCGCGCATCCGCGGCCGTATTGGTGAGTTGGGTCTTGTGTTTTTGGTGGCTTTCTGGTGTTTGCATTTCCTCATCTTAGACATCTGCAGATTTTAAAGATTCTTCTACGATTGCTTCAGGTTTCAATGGTCAACAATGTTGGCTACTTCTTTCAACACCTTTGAAATTCAACTCTCTCGGGTCCCACACATCTTTGAATATCTTCATTGGGCCCCACGCATCTTTGAATATCTTCAGTGGGCCCCACGCTTGACCAGAAATGACGACTGTTTTCGTCCTGCCCTTTTGAACTGGTAAGCGATACTAGACGGATGCGGATGACTGGAACCCGGCTTTTATCTGTCTGTGACAGATGTTCTGTATTCTGGCGTAACTGTGGAGTTTTAGTGTTGAATTGCAATATTCGTACCGGAAACCTGTATTCTGTAAACATGTAGCAAACACGGATTAAAAGCACCTACCTATAAACACACGAGCGTAAGAATGGGCGGTATAAAATGCAATATTTTGGTATGAACAAATACCCCCAAACTTAACTTTTGCTCGTCCCGAGCAAAACCAATTATTCACAAAAATAAAATGATAACCGCACTTTCGCAGGGAACGCGATTGCACTGAGCGCGTGCAACAAGCCGTTAAACCTCTAGGTGTCCCTAGTAGGAGGAGTGTTGTCTCCTGAGGGTTTTCAGCGGATTACACCCACAAAATCCCGTCAAGCTAGTGTCATAAGTTAACATTGATTCTACTCCTACAGTTTAGTATTTACATTAGAAACTCTATTATCCTAAGTTAGAAATATCCAACCCTTATTTTTCACACCTCATATCTATTTAACCTTGGATCTCCTGAGTTTTCCTTCTAAAGTGCGGCCTCAAATCAGGAATTTTTATCATCTTTATAGAAAACACAAGTCTTATTCTTCATTTCTATCTTTTATCCAAACATAGATTATATACCCCTACGTATGTGTATATTTGCACCCCTACACTTAAGAATTCAATTCAAGCTATAGTACTCTTGTCCTAATACCTAATACTACTTCTTTTCATTAAGGATGGACGGTTTTGCTCACACACCTTTCATGCGACTATTAATGCTTCTTGAGGCACTAACGACCGATTACTGAATGTGTGAACTTTAAAGCGTAAATAGCAATTTCCAGGTCTTGACTTTATTCTATTTTTCTTTTTTTTTCTTTTTCAAGACCGGATATATCTTTCAACGTGCTCTTTTGGTGTTTATCTTTAAATACCGTTTTTTCTTTCATACTAGGCTTTCAGGCAAGAGTATTTCTAGGTATCCTCTACTATCCCAAGTTTCAAGGTGCGTGTAAGTGCAGTTTGTAGGGCATATACTTTCTAAATTTGAACTCAAGAAAAGAAACTATTTTTCAGTCTTATCCTTCAGCAAAGCTTCAATACTTTCCCTTCATCTTGACTTAACTCAAGAACTGAACTCAAAAATTGTAAGGACGTATACTTACCAAAGTTAGACAGAAATGAGGGTTATTTTTAGGGTTTTCAATTCCTAAGCCTAGAATTTAGTTATTTCTATCATATCGACTAAACTTTCAGAATAAAGATCTAAGTTACCCTATTAGCTAACTTGACGACAAAGTTTTTATATTTTTAGAAAATTTTTCAATTTTTGTGGGTTTTTAAATAAGGTATGAAAATGCAAAATATACAAATGAATGCGAAGGAAGAAAGCTTACCGAGCACACCCCCAAACTTAAACTTGACAGTGTCCTCACTGTCAGGCTATACCAAGAGGGTCAAAATTGCCGGTGCTCCCTAAAAACAAATTATATACAAAACAAAAAAGGAAAGCAAAAAATATATACAAAAATGTGTCCCCCCAAACTTAAGTAAAACAATGTTTCCACTGTTAAGCGTTGCAGTTCAGGATTAGGGGGAAAGAACAGTATCAAACTATACAAGGCCTTACACAGGCCAAAAGTTAACACCAACCATTCAAAAATCTTATCATGATGAAGCAGCGGTTGGTGAAAGAAGGTGAAGAGGAAGAAAATGGAGAATACACGAGACCGTATGTAGAGAGAAGTGGAATGCGGTCTCGGTAGATAAGAAGAAGAATGGCGGAAGGGAAAAAGAAGTGGAATACGAACTTGAGGGTGCAAATGGAGTAAATAGATTAGCACAATTTGTGATGACCGATGTGTGAACAGCGATTGTGCTAATATATTTACCCGTCGAGAGATTGGGTCAAATCCCTCAAGATTCGTAAGAAACCATGGGTACGCCGAACTTGGTAAACCAGACACAGGAAGTGAAAATGGTACGGGTTCTTGCAAGGTCGGAACGATGGAAAGGGTGGAGGGAAGCGGTTGAGGAGGGGTATCGGTTAGGGTTTCGGGAGGGTGTACACAGTCAATGAAAGGAACAGGATGAATTGGAAAATCCGACTCATCAATTAAAACTGGTTTATCCTCAACGCTATCCTCAATATTCTCCTCAAAATTTAGCTCATCCATGCATTTCTCTTCAAAATCAAGACGCATATGAAGTTCGGGAAAAACATTTAATAACTCGGGATGATGATTTGAAGAGACAAACTCAGCCAAATCTACGGGTTCATCATCCAAAATGTTCCCAGCGTCAATATCCTCGATCAAGTGGAAATCAATATTCTCAGACACCTCAACAAAAGCATGGATATCAATCGATTCAGGTTCTAAAGTGGAGGTGTAAAGGTCAAAAGGTTTAGGATCGGTTTCACTTGGAAGAGACCCTTCACAATCGGGCAAATCAAACACTACGAAGTCGCACAACTCATTAATCATTCTATCTTCTACTGGTGAATCGTTTGGAACACTAGATAGACATTGAAAACCGGAGTTGTGGGATTCAATTTGGGATGGGTAGGTTTGATTTGGAAGAGGGTACATCTCACTCTCTCCACTCAAATTCACAGCCTGTCCTGCCGCCTCATCATACATTGAAAAATTTGGAGCTAGTTGAAAACTAGCTACCAGGTCACTAGGTTGCATGAGGGCGGCCATGGACGCATTCAAATGCATCATCTGTTGGCTTGACGCTACCCTAAAGTCTTCCAACGACTGTTCCAGACTAGACATAGATTGTGATGGGGTTTCAGTAAAAGATTCAAAGTTATTTGGATACTGAAAACTCCCAAACGGCTGTTCTGAAGCAATGTCTAGGGAAGGTGCAAAAGTAGGGTAGGATTGGTAGGAATTGAATGGCTGGACAGGAGTGGGATCAACATTGGGATAAGAAGGTGAATGGAATTGTTGATCCCAAGAATTTGAAGTGGTGAAAGGAGTGAAAGATCGGCTGCGGGATTGTTCAATACGTTCAGCGATGGACAAAGGACGACTTGCAGAAGGGGTATCAACATAAGCGGGAGTGAATGTTTGAAACGGTTGATACGAAGTGGAATGAGGAGTGCAAGTGTTTGTCCTAGACGCTGCTATGCGATCTTTCAGTGAAACTTTGGGCATGGAGGGATCGTTCGATGTTCGGCCAAAGCAAGAACCGTAAGAAGTGATGTCTGGTTGTGGGTACCAAAGTTCGGCAAGAGTTTTGCGAGGTGGAGTACCCATGATATGAAGAGAGAGAGAAAAAGGTAGAGAAAAGGGAGGGGAAAAGAATGTGATTTTTTTTTTAAAATTTTTTTTTTTAGTTAGTTGTTAACAAAAGAATGAAATATACACAAAAAAGAATATGGACAAAAATCACGACACAAAAATACCACACACCTAATCGTTCTAGGGTTCACCTAGGTCAACTAGACCTGCTCAAGAACTTGATTGTCGAAGTTAAACTGTGTCGAGAAACAGACTCAAGATACACTGATCACGAGGCCAGGTAAGTGCAGAGATAAGGGAAGGTTTTCCAACGCTTTCGCGAAGTTCCTTAATTAAATAACCCTTTCTCTTTTGGCGGTTTCGCCGTTAACACTTTCCTAGACACCCCGTAAACAATATACCGTTAAGCAAGCTTCTAAATACAGTTAACTTCTCCTAGTGAGCGCGAAGTCCTTAAGGCTTAAAGTCTAGTTTCTTTTAAAATTTGTGCGGGTAATCGTTATGCTCAAGTTCGTGATTTGTGGGCCACGGAAAAGGTGATGAAATCCTTTACCGTATGTTGTGGGGTTCGCTTGCCCTTAAGTCCGTATTAATTGATGCAATGCGCAATTCAAAAAAAATTCTTATAAAGAACCAAACAATCGTTTTTTAGTTTAAGCGCGGCGCTGCAACAAATACGGGTTAGTCAATTTTTAGCGTTTGCTAGCGAACTTGCAAAGAATCCTGCAAAGAATAGTATATTGGATGCGTCGGATTTGAGAAGAAGGTGTTAGTAAAGTACGTACCGTTAATTTTTGGGTTAGGAATACCCCCGTTGAATCAAATCCGGTAAGCTTGAAAGGTTCGCTTGCGCGGGTCAAACTACCCGGATCTTTGGCACTGTACTTTGCAATCACCTTAACTTGAATGTACACTTTTCTCCCACAATCGCAGTTTGCAAATGCGCAAAAATCTGCACTCTTGCCCACAATAATTGTTGTCAAAAAAAAATATATTTTTTTTATTATATATATACAAAAAAGAATATTAACCCGAATAACAAGAAAGAAAATACGCTACCGTCTCCCCGGCAACGGCGCCATTTGATCGCACGCTTTTGGCGTGTCGGATGTTCAAAGAATTAAAGTGTAACCGCGATCAGGACGGTGTCGCTATGCAGCTAGCCGGTGAGCACGGGTCGGTCCACAGGGAGATGGTGTTATCTTACCTTCTTGTCTTAGACGAGTCAATAAAGAATTTGTGTATGATTGTTTGGACTAACCTATGTGTATTATTTGCAAGTATAAAGTTGTTAAGAAAAGATACGAGATTATAAGCTAAAGAAATCCGTACTCAAAAACCTTTGAGCCGAGTCTTGACCAATTGAAGCTAAGCAATCGGCAACAACGTGGATTAGGGGATTTAAGCGCGGTATTCGTGGAATCCGGCTTTTTTACCCTTGTCCTTCCGTTCTTGTCTCTTGCTTTCGCCTCCGGCCAAACCGAACGCAACCGGTCGTGGTTAGGAATCACCGTTACCTTGTCAGGGTACGGTGCCTAACGGAGCGTTTGCGTATGGTTCGGATGGAGTTCAAATGGAAAATAACGGGAAAAGGAATTGGCAGAGAAATGTTAACTTATAATACCGTATTAATTCTTAACAACAACAATAATTACAACATTCACAAAATAAGCAAAAGAGAACAAAAAGAAAAGAACAAAGAAAAGAAAAGATACAAGTATTAAAGGACATGGAATAAAATTGCAAGTAATAAAAGCAAGAATGAAAAATGCAAGTAATAAATAAGCAAATAAAAAGAACACGGAAGTAGAACCCAAGCCAAGCATGTGCTCAATAGCCAACCCTTAAACTTGCAAGCTCAATGAAGAACTTGCAAGATCAAGGGAAGGGTAGAGAACGCATGTGAAGTGAAGAACTAGTCCCGTGAGAAAATACGACCCTTGAGATCAATAACTAACTCTTACCCATTCAAGCTCAATGAAGAGGTTGAATGAGCAAGAGAAAGCAAGAATCTCAAGGGGGAGCAAACTAACAAAAAAGATAACAAGCCCTCATCTTCATTAATCTTCCACTCAAAAGCTCTCACTACAATGTCATGGAGAAAGAATGAAGAAGAGGAAGAAGAAGAACAAAACAACAAAAATGAAGAACAAAGAAAAGCTCCTCAAATTGCTCCCTTGGTTAAGCTCGAATCTGGAGTATTTATAGGCTGGAGAATGGAGTTCTAGGGCAACCAGCAGCCCATACATGAAGTACCTAAACTGCCCAGAAAAAATAACAAGAAGAGGGGCCCACATGGCCGCGCATGCGCGGCCAATACCACCTATTGGCCGCGCATCCGCGGCCGTATTGGTGAGTTGGGTCTTGTGTTTTTGGTGGCTTTCTGGTGTTTGCATTTCCTCATCTTAGACATCTACAGATTTTAAAGATTCTTCTACGATTGCTTCAGGTTTCAATGGTCAACAATGTTGGCTACTTCTTTCAACACCTTTGAAATTCAACTCCCTCGGGTCCCACACATCTTTGAATATCTTCATTGGGCCCCACGCATCTTTGAATATCTTCAGTGGGCCCCACGCTTGACCAGAAATGACGACTGTTTTCGTCCTGCCCTTTTGAACTGGTAAGCGGTACTAGACGGATGCGGATGACTGGAACCCGGCTTTTATCTGTCTGTGACAGATGTTCTGTATTCTGGCGTAACTGTGGAGTTTTAGTGTTGAATTGCAATATTCGTACCGGAAACCTGTATTCTGTAAACATGTAGCAAACACGGATTAAAAGCACCTACCTATAAACACACGAGCGTAAGAATGGGCGGTATAAAATGCAATATTCTGGTATGAACAATCGCCATCGACATGGGAATTGAAAACCTCCTCATATATAGAGATTCTCAGCTGGTCGTTAGTCAAGTAAACGGCGACTACCAAACGTGCAAGCCAGAGCTGGTGAAGTACGGCGAAAAGGTGCAACAACTGTTGACCCAAATTCCCTCCTATACTTTGGAGAACATACCGCGTGCGAAAAACAGCAAAGCAGACGCGTTGGCCAAACTTGCTAAAGAACTGGCTGAAGAGAACCTCGATGACGTTAGAATCGTGTTACAAAGCCGTCGGGTGCTCGCCCCAGTAGAAATATCTCCGGAATCATCCGAAGAAAAAAGAGCGAGTGAGCAGACGACCTTACAAATAAAAGAACGAGGAAAGGCTGAGGACTAGAGAGAAGTCTTCATAGACTACTTTAAGTCCCACCGAATGCCCGAAGATGCGTCCACAAGACATCAGCTCATGAAACGAGCTCTATCTTTCGCCTTCGTCAATGATACTCTATACAAGAGGTCATTTGATTATCTGTGGCTGAGATGCTTAGGACCTGACAAAGCGTAAAGGGTCGTCCAGGAAGTTCTTGACGGACTCTGCGGTTTTCACCAAGCAGGCCTAAAGATGAAGATGAGGATTAAACGGATGGGCTACTACTGGCCCACAATGATCCAGGACTGCCTCGAATATGCAAAGCAATACCACTCATGCCAAATTCATGGGGACTTCATCTACCAGCATCCAAATCCACTACATCCAACGATGGCTAGCTGGCCGTTCGAAATGTGGGGGACTGACATAGTTGGCCCCATCGAACCAGCATCGTCCAGAGGACATCGTTTCATCCTGGCAACGACTGACTATTTCTTTAAATGGGCAGAAGCAGTACCGCTGAGGGAAGTTAAGACGGAGAATATCCTCCACTTCTTCAAGGCGCACGTCATATATCGGTTTGGGACGCCGAGATAGATCATCTCAGACAACGGGCCGGCCTACAGAAGCCACAAGATCAGTCGCTTTGCGCAACGGTATAATATAGACTGGAGATATTCCTTGGTTTATAATCCGCGAGCTAACGGTCTAGCTGAAGCCTTCAACAAGACCCTGACAAAGATCATGAAGAAAACAGTGTCCCGGAATAAGAAAGACTGGCACGAGAGACTGCAAGAGGCTCTTTGGGCGTATCGAACTACGTTCAAGACGGCCACGAACACAACGCCGTACGCGTTGGTATTTGGGATGGAAGCAGTGCTCTCCCTCGAGATAGAGTTACCCTCTCTACGAGTGGCAGTCCACTACGAGCTGACGGACGAAGAAAATGCTCACCTTCGGCTTGAGGAGCTTGATGCCCTCAATGAAACCCGACTCATAGCGCAACAAAATCTGGAGGCTTACAAAGCAAAGATGACGCGCTCGTATGAAAGATTAACCCGACCGAGGACATTCCGCCAAGGCGAACTTGTGCTAGTGGTCAAAAGGCCTATGATCCCCAATCACGCCAAGCGGGGAAAGTTCGAGCCAAACTATGAAGGCCCGTACATCATAGACAAATTCTACCAAGGTGGAGCCTATCTACTCATGGACATGCACGGTGAAAGGCCTTTTAGGCCGAAAATGGTCGCTTCCTGAAGAAATACTACGCCTAATGAGTTACGGCCCAGGTCAATGATAGATGACGACGACTATGTCCGCTCTCTGTCTTCCCAAGCCGAAAACTCTATTAGTAGCTGGCCAACGGACTGAAATGTCCTTAAACTAATGACGGACCGAGACGTCCTTAAACTAGTAACGGACCGAAACGTCCTTAAAACTAATAACGGACCGAAATGTCTATAAAACTACTACCGCGGCGTCCTTAGGCTGACGAGATAAAAAAAGGGAGAAAAAGAAAATAATAAAAAAGAAAAAATGATAATAAAGACGGTATGTCCATAAGCGAAATGGGCACGGATGAAAACCCGAAAGGGCTCCGTGAGTAAAAACAGCAGGGCTACCGGCGAGTGTTCGTGAAAACCCGAAAGGGCGCGACTGTAAGTGCACGGCGGCGCCCCGGCCGTCAATCCAACGGCGGAATGCGGAAGCGGTGATAAACTTTAATTTTGCGAACTTAGCAAACCGGCACCACCGCGCACTAAACACCCGGATCGGACCATTAAACTAGTTCTAGCTAACTACAAGACGGGTTAGAGATATACAGAATGATCCGAGTCCTCCGGTCTTCTCGTCGTCGTCCCGATCTCCTGCGGAAACTCCGGTCGTCGCCTCCTCGCCGGAAGGGCAACACATCGCCTGTATCTTTTACCGGCTCCCACCTCAATACCGAGGCAACTCGGGCGCGAAGTAGGCTAGCCGACGCGTCCAAGATTTGCTGTAGAATGTGTAGTGTAGAGCCTATGTCTCATTTGGGGTTTGTTTCCTTTGAAGATGATGGAGGAATCAAGATAAGAAAAATGGTGCTTGCATTTTTCTAGCATGAAAATGAGATCAAGAATGCCACCCTCTCAAAGATGAAGCTCTCATCTTTTTCCCTCTCAAATGTCTTCAACCATCTCCAAATGAGAATGGTGGAGGATTGAATACCAAATGCAAGAGGGAGGTGAGTGTAGGAAAATGTGGAGGGTGACCACAACCTAAACATCATCATAACAAATCCACATCAACCTCTAATCACCTCAAATCACCAAAAAGCAAGTGATGATGATAGAAAAGAATGGTATCAAAAGATGCTTTCATAATTAATACATTTGCAAGAAAATCGTCCACAATGTGTTATTTGCAAACTTGCAAATAACACCCTCCATCGGAAAAGTCCGGCCGGGAAAGAACAAAGGAAAACCGGCCGGAACGGAATGCAAACTGGCAACTCCAGAAAACTGGTCCCGTAATAAATTATAGGAAAACCTCGATACTGTGCATACACACCCGCATCTGTATTCCGACCGGATACAAATGCAATGAGATAAAAATCTACACTATACTAAACTAGGATCCGGTTTAAACTAAAGCCGGCTAGTAATATCCGTCCGATCCCGATCCGTGCAATACCGCACGTATCTGATCGAACCCTGCCATATAACCATACGGCCACTAGTACTAACCGTTCGATCCTGATCCGTGCAATATCGCACGTATCTGATCGGACCCTGCCATATCTCCATACAGCCTCTACAGCGTTTCGCCCGAAAGCTTGAGTAACTGAAAGTGTGGTGGACTCTAAAGACTCGTCAATACTATGGCTGTGGATTTAACCACTAGCACGTCAGAGGTATAAGCCAATACATGACGCGCCACCAGCTATTGACCAAAAGGGACGTCGATGAGCGAACTCATCCTGACACCCTACTGAGCCTGTCAGTGACAATATCCGTACAGTCCGGTCCGTTCGTCTATGAGCATCGCATGTCGGGCCTAGGGGGTTGGTAAAAGTCAGACCCCCAAAAGCGGTACAAGTCGTGTCGGAGTGTAGCCCAGAACACCCTGAGATACTACTGGAATACCTACCAGTAAATCTCCTGCCTTGGCCAAGGACTTCGTGTAATGGCTCTCCTAGACACAGCGCGACCTCACCCCCAATACCGGGAGAGACGAACCCCTGAAGATCCGCTCACTGCCTCCATGTGGCTCGGGACTGTACCCAACTAAAACCTGTTTGCACGACTCCTTTGAGCCGTGGTAGGGTAGTAATCAAAGTACAGTGGGAACTCACACGAGACAAATGACAATCCCCAGGTCGATGAACTAACCTGTACACATGTCACCAGAGAACTGCTATCTGACGTCAGGTATAAGACCAACTAGCATGTTCCCGGCGAGTCCTGTCCGGTGTACTCATAACCCAATGAGCACCTGTATACATCTTAGGTGAACCAACTGACACCAGTGGCTTGTGAGACCGGCCACCGCCCCTCGTCGGGGTCTCGACTGTATACACTAGTCTACTCTGGAGAATCGATGCCCTGTCTCGAAACTCCCACGACTAGGGACCTTTTAAGGATGTGCTTATAGACTACCAGCTCCCACGTATATGATCGCCCTCATACTGCTGGCAGTCAAGCAAGAATCCTAGGGGCTCTATCAACGTGCAATAGTGACCTGTAAGGTCACCTAAAGCAGTACACGATGATAAAGATAAACCAGATAGCGTACTATCATCTCGAGTAAGACTGTCCTACCGGGATAGGTCCTCCCTCAATCATTGCAATCACGTGCCTGTGATCCAATAATTGACTCTGAAGGCACTATCTCCAACAATCTCCCACTTGCACTCAAGGCTAATTATTGTGATGTCGCATACTCACAGCCCGTGTGATACCGAACACCCAACTCCTTTACTAGTCAGTCTCACAAAACTCGTTTGTGAAACTATTGCGTTCGAGGAATAGCCTCAGTGAGTGGATCCGCCTTGATGTTTTTTTCTATGTCTCTCTCTATCTCAAGTTCGCGGAGAAAGCCATCTCCCGAAATGAGGAATACCTGTCTTAGAATGTCGGATGGGACCTAGCTCATAAATGAACTCCAAATCCAAACTTCTTAGACTGTATCGTCAACTGAACTTAATCAGTATCATGCGCCATGCCACCCTCAGTATTGCCTTGGACCACCTGTCCAAAATACTGCCCCTCGTCAGAAGGAAAACTATAACTCTGACAACCTCCTTGTCGTCCATGTCACCTTGGAAGCCTGGAATGATAACTGTCTCCCAAATGAGGCTGTCGTTATCATATCCCTAGAACATCCACTTATGTTTTAAAACTGCTTCCGACTGTTTCTCCAGGATTGGATCAATGTCAACTTATTGCATCTAGTGCAAGAACAACATCTGGTGTGGTACTTGACACCTCATGATTGACTCAATTGCCTAAGCAAGTGATCTGCCAATCATGCACATCCCTCTCTACTTTAGTCTATAAGACACCTTTAGAGAGGGTGACTCCATCACCTGCAGGTACACTACCATGCCAGGAGTCGTCCATTCTAAATACTCTTAGAATGCTGTCAAAGTACCCTGATTGGGAAACCACCCAAATCTAGATCTAAAACCATAGATCTAGTAACCAGTATGTCTGATATAATGTCCAAGTCCTTTGTGGAGAAACCATTGTGTGACGACCAAAGTATAACCGATCGTAGTATAGGAATATCACTTCCTACTACCTTCTCAACAGATCCATCCCCTATTCTGATGACGTCAAACCTATGACTGTCACATCAGAAATAGATGATCTATCTCCGCTACATCTGCTTTAGTCTATAAATAGAAATAAGCCTGATGTCCACCAATGCTTCCGCTGCTCCCACTGACTACGACAACCCTCTGGCAGAGTCATATAGACGTGCATTTTTAAAGAAAGTTTAGAACGAAGCTATACTCATCCTCCTGCTGGGTCTCGCAGCCTGGAACAACAACAATGGCAAGTGTGGGTAAACAAGAACTTCCCTGTCACCGTCCTTGAGTCTACCGGAGTACCTCTCGGGTGCCTGAAGTTACCCACCTTATCTGCGGAGTGGCCAATGGAATGTCAAATCAGATTGAATCTTTAGGTTCCTTATCAAATCTTCACTAATCGTTTGCGGTTCTGGAATCACTTCCAGTTCTACCATACTCCCACTTCTGTTTTTGAAAAAAATCCATTTTTATTAAAACTGTGACGAGTCTAGAACAATATTACTATTGATCTCCTAGATGGTAGAAAGTCAATCCTCGTCATAGCCTGGGTCAACCCACAAACAGCCATTATAGAAATGTGCCTTGAGTTATCCAGAGTCTGGTTTTAATCATAAGCCGGACAACTCCCCGTACCTTTACAATGTTAAGATATGAACTGTACTATATCCAATATATAACCAGAGGCACTGATTCAATTGAACCAGATTCAAATCATGCAGCTGTCTCCAGTGTATGTCAACTAAATGGAGAGAGGCCGATCAGCGTTACTCAACTTAGGAATACTTCCAATTATGAGTAACCTGAAAGAGAAGCAAGTTCTCTTTATCATTACTATCAACTGAATACCATACACAAGTATCTACATCTTCGATCACTTTGAAGAATCCCGATACTTGCTACACCTGGTTCTCTACTCTATTCAAATACCTATAACTCCTCAAAACTTAGACCCTGTGTTTCCACGAAACACATGTCTAAGAACTAGAGAAGTTAAAAGTAAACAGAATATAGTATGAGGACCAACCCCTCTGTCCTAATGGACACTGGACAACATACAATACTCTGTATGAGTCCGCTGAGTCTAACAACTCTTTTACTGTGTGTCGTAGGTTGAAAACTGTACTTATGGTTAAGAAGAATTACACCGCTGTTTAATGCTCCTTACCTAACCATCCACTGATATAGGTAAATGTCATCGACATAATATCAAAAGGTATATCTCACTCTATGAAAGTAGACGTACAGATATATCAATTTGAAATTGGTGCACAACAGCGGATATTCAAAACCAAATATTTGCCGACCGGCAAACAGCCCAGATGATCTCCTCAAATATCACCGATTACAACGAATCCCGATATAATGAGGATGATTACCCTATTCCCAATAACTTACTCCCACTCATCATCTGTAAAACCATACAGATGTGAGAATCATACCTGGTAAACACATACCCTGGAGTAAGTATCTAATCGGGAAATCAGTTTTTCTTTTAACATTACACAGTGAAACTGAAACATTGAAATGTTTTGGTGGGGTATTCTGGTATTCTTAGTAATGCCTCTTCCATTATCCAGATCCACAACTATAACCGTATAATTCTTTGCCACCTCTCCAAATCCCTTTATATGTCTTTAGTCATTGCCTTCTGCACACCCCTTAGGCCAAATGGTTTTCTTCCTTCCCTACCGTTCGGCACCAGCCTATGGTTTGGAAGAAGACTATCCAATAAGCATAATGGGTGTACTATCTTAGTCCTAGGAGCACTCGCAATGCGAGAGAAGGTGAAGATAAAAGACAACCGAATAAACCTTATTCCTATTTCTCCTGGACCAGAATCCATCCCCGAACTGGAACAAGTTCCTTTCGAGTTCGTATATAACCATACGATGGAGTATCCAATAAACTGTGGATCTTCGTAGTGATACGGAGTGTCCTGGAGAAATACAAAGGTGATTTAGGATTGGCGAAGAAATACTTGGTTTGGCCGTGAATATCAGTCGCAATTTACTTTGCCCTCTTACTAATCCCTTGCTTTGTCTGAACTTAATACCTTCTGTACACCGTTTAGGCTAATTGGCTCTCTTCATTCCCTACCGGTCGGCACCAGCCTATGGTTTGGAAGAAAACTATCCAATTTGCGTAATAGGTGTACTACTCCTAAACCAAGGAGTACTCGCAACCTGAGAGAAGGTGAAAAGAAAAGACAACTGAATAGTCCTATCCGTTTTCTCCAGAACCAGAAACCATCCTTGAAGTCCTTCGAGTTCGTATATAACCATACGATGGTTTTGTCCAATGGAAGTGGACGTTCGTAGTAATACGGGGTGTCCTGGAGAAAAAGAGTAAAAGTAGGAGTGGCAATGAGGTTAGTGACTCTGACAATCCAAAAGCCAGTGTTAAGAAGGTTCGGTCATCTTGGTCACTGAGTCATAGTCTTAGGGTCGGGTCAATGGTCGCTGCCAAAGAGAGAGAGAAAAGAAACACTCAGCGTGCATTCTAACCTAGATCAGAATGGTTACCAATTTATCTAATCTGGAAATCTCCCACTGTAACTCAAATTCTCCTCCAAACCTAAAAGAAGAATTTGTCGGGGTCACCCGAGGAGTAAACCAACTCATCAGTGGGAATCGGGATCCAACTATCATCGCATGATAACGTGACGGAATCCGCTCACGGTGTCACACTCCAGAAGGTATGCGCATATCTGGCAAGTTTCAGTTCTTTCGAAACTCCCGATGTGATTTTTACCCCATGCTCTTATGAACTTGACTTTGGCCAACAAATCATAAGTCACATGTCAAGTTCTGCCCGTCATTCTCCAGGTTAATTTGAGCCCACCCGTACAAGCCCTTGACTTTGGCCAACAAGGCTATACGACTGCCCCAAACCAACGCATCTATCTATGCTGCATATGAATAACCAACAGCTACCAAACACTGTGCCTTGACTTTGGCCAACAAACACAGCTTGAATACTATTGACTACTCATATGAAATGACGGAGGGCTACGAATGGTTTCTGGCGAAAACCTTTAACGTAATGAACTTGATATCGTTGAAGGAACGGATAGCATTTTAGAAAATATAGTGACGAAAACCTTTACTAAAGAGGTCACTCCCGGTGAAGGGATCTCGGCTCTTTCCCCGTAGAATGGGGTGCAGGATATTCCAAATGAATACCACGATGCAAAGCAAAAGTAATCGGCTATAGTGAAGTTACTGCCCTGACGCAAACTTTTGTCTAAGGGGTCACTCCCGGTGAAGGGATCTCGGCCCTTGCCTCGTCGACTGAGGAGCAGGATATTCCAACTGAATACCACGATGCAAAACAAAAGTGAACGTCCTTGCAATAACAGCTTTTTGAAAAATGTTCCAACAACATCAGAAAAGGTTTGTTTTAACTTGCATTGATCCGAATCAACGCAGTCCCATCAATTGATCACACCACAAAGAACGAAAATATACTGATGTACGTATATGCCATCCGCATTCGCCACTGGGTCCCGTCATTACCCGTTAGGTTAGCTAACTAACGACAGAGCGGGGACTGGACTAGCGCGGATGTAAAACATATACAACATCTACTAATATATATACCAATATATTATATTCGCTCAAGGCGTGATAAAATGCAACATCACAGAAATGTACAGCATCACAGAACAATACAGATATCTGGGATCCCCGGGTTTCACAGAGCCACTACTGAAACCCGACGTTCCCCTGGTCGTGTGGATAGCCTGCGCAATGAAATCCTAGACCCCTACGGGCGCGGTAAGGTACCCGCCAAAACCTGAAGCGAGGCATCCCCCTTCAGCAACGTGAATGGACCACCCAGCACTTCACGGAATCCGGTAACTTGGGCACCCCTCCTGGGTCAACCTGTACCCCCTACGAGTGCGGCGATTAGCCCGCCAATTCTAGAGTGAAGCCCCCTCCGTCCCAATGCCATGAGATGCGGGCTTGTTGCCTTCCAGAACCCGGCTATCCGTGCACTCCTCCACGGGGTAATCCTAGTACAGAAAGTAAAATATACATACAATGGGTACATCGACCGCAACCAGGTCGTGCCCCAAAAGAATAATACAATCAGGCAGTGACGGCAGTCCACATGTCGGACGCTCACCCCGCAATATCAAATGTACATAATACAACCACAACTGTACTAGCATTGCATCCAGGCTATCCCCCACGACCGATCCGCAACATCACAGCAATACATAGAACATCAACGTGAAAGTCACGTTCGCAAATCCGTCTAACCGGGCTATAGCAGTTAGACCGGATTTACCGATCAAGTGACATTCACGGTCGCAGATATAATGTAAATACTGTGAAATAATGTGTTTAAAATATCCGATCGATCAAATTTTAACAAGTGGACCCCCAAGCATTACTGTAGCAGATCAGGAAATTCTGGGCCCAATATTAATATTCCAAAAACCCTAAATTCCATTCAGGAGGCAACTGCAGAAATATGATACAGTGATCACATAAAGGTGCGGCGGAACAACGGCAAGAAGGGGGTGTTTGCCGCGGTTTCGCGCTCCTACAGTCGAATCACTGCATCGAATTTTTGCAGAACCCTTAGATTTTCCAGTACATCACTTTTCTGTAACCTGAAAAAAATTTTGACACCAAAAATTTTCAACAGAAAACTGATGTGAACAAAAATATAGATTTTAGAATTTTGGTCGATCGGAAATGCAAAACACATTAAACCAAGCTAGACTAAGTTAATGGCGAGGCTCTGATACCACTGTAAGTGCACGGCGGCGCCCCGGCCGTCAATCCGACGGCGGAATGCGGAAGCGGTGATAAACTTTAATTTTGCGAACTTAGCAAACCGGCACCACCGCGCACTAAACACCCGGATCGGACCATTAAACTAGTTCTAGCTAACTACAAGACGGGTTAGAGATATACCGAATGATCCGAGTCCTCCGGTCTTCTCTTCGTCGTCCCGATCTCCTGCAGAAACTCCGGTCGTCGCCTCCTCGCCGGAAGGGCACCACATCACCTGTATCTTTTACGGGCTCCCACCTCAATACCGAGGCAACTCGGGCGCGAAGTAGGCTAGCCGACGCGTCCAAGATTTGCTGTAGAATGTGTAGTGTAGAGCCTATGTCTCATTTGTGGTTTGTTGCCTTTGAAGATGATGGAGGAATCAAGATAAGAAAAATGGTGCTTGCATTTTTCTAGCATGAAAATGAGATCAAGAATGCCACCCTCTCAAAGATGAAGCTCTCATCTTTTTCCCTCTCAAATGTCTTCAACCATCTCCAAATGAGAATGGTGGAGGAATGAATACCAAATGCAAGAGGGAGGTGAGTGTAGGAAAAGGTGGAGGGTGACCACAACCTAAACATCATCATAACAAATCCACATCAACCTCTAATCACCTCAAATCACCAAAAAGCAAGTGATGATGATAGAAAAGAATGGTATCAAAATATGCTTTCAAAATTAATACATTTACAAGAAAATCGTCCACAATGTGTTATTTGCAAACTTGCAAATAACACCCTCCATCGGAAAAGTCCGGCCGGGAAAGAACAAAGGAAAACCGGCCGGAACGGAATGCAAACTGGCAACTCCAGAAAACTGGTCCCGTAATAAATTACAGGAAAACCCCGATACTGTGCATACACACCCGCATCTGTATTCCGACCGGATACAAATGCAATGAGACAAAAATCTACACTGTACTAAACTAGGATCCGGCTTAAACTAAAGCCGGCTAGTAATATCCGTCCGATTCCGATCCGTGCAATACCGCACGTATCTGATCGAACCCTGCCATAAAACCATACGGCCACTAGTACTAACCGTCCGATCCTGATCCGTGCAATACCGCACGTATCTGATCGGACCCTGCCATATCTCCATACGGCCTCTACAGCATTTCGCCCGAAAGCTTGAGTAACTGAAAGTGTGGTGGACTCTAAAGACTCGTCAATACTATGGCTGTGGATTTAACCACTAGCACGTCATAGGTATAAGCCAATACATGATGGGCCACCAGCTATTGACCAAAAGGGACGTCGATGAGCGAACTCATCCTGACACCCTACTGAGCCTGTCAGTGACAATATCCGTACAGTCCGGTCCGTTCTTCTATGAGCATCGCATGTCGGGCCTAGGGGGTTGATAAAAGTCAGACCCCCAAAAGCGGTACAAGTCGTGTCGGAGTGTAGCCCAGAACACCCTGAGATACTACTGGAATACCTACCAGTAAATCTCCTGCCTTGGCCAAGGACTTCGTGTAATGGCTCTCGTAGACACAGCGCGACCTCACCCCCAATACCGGGAGAGACGAACCCCTGAAGATCCGCTCACTGCCTCCATGTGGCTCGGGACTGTACCCAACTAAAACCTGTTTGCACGACTCCTTTGAGCCGTGGTAGGGTAGTAATCAAAGTACAGTGGGAACTCACACGAGACAAATGACGATCCCCGGGTCGATGAACTAACCTGTACACATGTCACCAGGGAACTGCTATCTGACGTCAGGTATAAGACCAACTAGCATGTTCCCGGCGAGTCCTGTCCGGTGTACTCATAACCCAATGAGCACCTGTATACATCTTAGGTGAACCAACTGACACCAGTGGCTTGTGAGACCGGCCACCGTCCCTCGTCGGGGTCTCGACTGTATACACTAGTCTACTCTGGAGAATCGATGCCCTGTCTCGAAACTCCCACGACTAGGGACCTTTTAAGGATGTGCTTATAGACTACCAGCTCCCACGTATATGATCGCCCTCATACTGCTGGCAGTCAAGTAAGAATCCTAGGGGCTCTATCAACGTGCAATAGTGACCTGTAAGGTCACCTAAAGCAGTACACGATGATAAAGATAAACCAGATAGCGTACTATCATCTCGAGTAAGACTGTCCTACCGGGATAGGTCCTCCCTTAATCATTGCAATCACGTGCCTGTGATCCAATAATTGACTCTGAGGGCACTATCTCCAACAGCGACCTCGTTTTAAAAAAAAAAGAATAAAAAATGGAATGTCCATAAGCAAAATGGGCATGGATGAAAACCCGAAAGGGCTCCGTGAGTAAAAACAGCAGGACTACCGGCGAGTGTTTGTGAAAACCCGAAAGGGCGCAACCTCGTTAAATGAAACTTGCAAGGTCCTCTCGACCTTGTAGGAGAAACCACCCGCGTGAGATCCTTACGACTCACAAGGGAGCAGCACACTTAGGGATCCCCACAATTCCTAAGGAGAAAATACACTTGCGAGATCCTCACGACTCGTAAGGAGAATTCTTTTATGGGACCCTCACAGTTCATAAGATTTGAAAGTCATAGGTTACAGAGACCTAAACCTGTGCTTAAGCAAACCCCTACAAACTTCCAATATTGCCCTACAAGTGGTTCGACGCTGACTCTTGTATACAATCCACGGACGCGAATAAACATTTCCCTAACCAAGATCCATCCGTGACTGGGGAAATGTTCACATGACCCTTGTAAGTCCTCTCGATTTACAAGGAGAAAACCCTCCTGTAGGATCCTTACGACTTACAGAGAAACAAACACTTAGGAATCCTCACGATTCCTAAGGAAAAAATACACCTACAAGATCCTCACGACTTGTAGGGAGAAATACCTTTGTGAGACCCTTACGGCTCATGAAGTCAAAAGCCTTAGTCGACAGGACCCTAACCCTGTTTGCTAAGCCACCTTTGTTCGACATCAACAGAGGCAAATGATGGTTCGCTCCTGGCCATATCCCAGTTGTAGCGGTGCTGATGCCGAAATCGGTGTCTAATTCCAGGTTTACGGCGAAAAGCCAGTAGGCCACACATGCATACGAAATAGCCGAAATGATGGGGCAGCTTGCAATAAAAAGCAGCAAGTAAAAATGTATGCATGCAAAATAGCCGAAATGATTGGGCAACTCGCAATAAAAAGCAGCGAGTGGAGACAAAATTAACAGCCAAAATGATTGGGCACCGCGAAAAATAGCCGAAATGATTAAGCAATCGCGACTTTCGCGATATAAAGCTGAAATGATACAGCATCGCGGAAATTAAAAAAATGATGATAAAACTTTGGCCCTACAGTTAAGATCACATCAATCCCTGTATACAATCCAAGGGCGCAAACAAAGAGGGAACCATACTTTCCCAACAGGCTCCGCCAGAAAACGAAGCCAAATCTCGACGGTTCATCCCAACTCCGAAGAAACCAGTGTCTTCGGCAAATACCTCAACTCAAGGAAACAAAAAATCCTTGACGAGAGCCTCCTGATTCGCATCGACTCGCAGAGCAACCAGTGTCTCCGTGGGAAATTCTCGATCCGCGTCAACACCAAGAAAACAAATAATCCTTGGCGCTAGGGAAACAAATAATCCCTAGCAAACACCTCAACTCACGGATACAAACACTCCTTGACGAGAGCCTCCTGATCCGCGTCGACTCGCAGAGCAACTAGTGCCTCCATGGGAAATTCTCGACTCGTTTCAACCCCAGGGAAACAAATAGTCCCTAGCAAGCACCTAGACTCACGGATACAAACACTCCTTAACGAGAGCCTCCTGATTCGCGTCGACTCGCAGAGCAACCGGTGCCTCCGTGGGAAATTCTCTACTCGTTTCAACCCCAAGGAAACAAATAATCCTTGACGCTAGGGAAACAAATAATCCCTAGCAAACACCTCAACTCACGGATACAAACACTCCTTGACGAGAGCCTCCTGATTCGCGTCGACTCGCAGAGCAACCAGTGCCTCCGTGGGAAATTCTCGACTCGTTTCAACCCCAAGGAAACAAATAATCCTTGGCGCTAGGGAAACAAATAATCCCTAGCAAATACCTCAACTCACGGATACAAACACTCCTTGACGAGAGCCTCCTGATCCGTGTCGACTCGCAGAGCAACCAGTGCCTCCATGGGAAATTCTCGACTCGTTTCAACCCCAAGGAAACAAATAATCCTTGGCGCTAGGGAAACAAATAATCCTTAGCAAATCCTTCGACTCAGGGAAACAAACAATCCTTGACGAGAGCCTCCTGATTCGCGTCGGCTCGCAGAGAAACCAGTGTCTCTGCGGGAAAATTCCCGATTCGTCTCAGCTTGCAAGATGAAGCCTCAGGCAGCAAGGATTAAAAAAACTTGCTTCCTGAACAATGGGACCCTGCAAGTCGATCTAAAATGGTCTCTTGCATACTATTCACGGGTCTCACTCTCCCAAGTCGAGTTTCGACAAGGAGGGAAACGACCGCTTACGGGTCCTCTCGACTCATAAGAGGGAAAAATTCTCTTATAGGATCCTTACGACTTATAAGAGAAAACACACTTAGGGATCCTCACGATTCCTAAGGAGAAAACCAACCTATGAGATCCTCTCGATCCGTAGGGAGAAAAGTCTCTATGAGACCCCCACGGCTCATGGAGTTGAAAAGTCTTAGGCAGTAGATCTGAACCTGCGGCCTAAGCCATCGCTATTTCTTAAGAAAGTCAAAATGCGTGCTCTATTGACCATGGTTACTAAGGTGGCATACTAATAATAAAAGAAAGAAAAGAAGAAGAAAATGACAGAAAGAACATCCGATTTACATTTGATCAAGCGTTCGAGACGCACTCATTTATGCATGGGCAGAAGCCTCAAGACGAGAAATAAGACAAGCTAAAATAAAAAAGTTTCCATTCATATTGCCAAAAATTCTTTCAATCATAAAAGCAATGAATAAGAAACATTATTCAAATTATTACAACGGTATAACCTCAGATCCGGGGCACGGATTGAGGAACTCAAAAGTAAGGCCATCCAGAGTTCTTCTGGCCTTTCTAATTATTCTTGTGCGCGGCCTCTCGCGCTCCTGTGTGTCAAGATCCTCGGCAAGCCTATCTGGCCTTTGGTAAGCAGCAACTATTTTCGTCTGCTGAAAAATTTGATGTAGGATGTCGATGAGGCTGTCCCGCCTTTCTTCGAGATCGGCCCCGTCAGGTACACTGAATGCACCTTGTCTTCGGCATCATCCAGCGCATTGAGTGGTAGGGCCTCGTGAAACCCCGGAAGTGCTCTCCATATTGCTCCCAGCACGACTTTCAAGAGAGCTGAACGACGAGGAAGCAGCCAACCACCGCTCGCGTTCAGACGACCCATGACCTCTGCACATTGAGCGTCTGTAAACTCCTGGTTTTGTTGACGGCCCTGTGCGCGGATATCGTCATAGGTGATGAACTCATGCAAACTGTATAGACGCACCGCCATTATGCCTGGAGGAAATACCACAGGAAGATTAGCGATAGAAGAAAAATAATATACACAGAGGGCTAAATTTCTCGAGAGCAAAGCCCTGTTCATGGATTAGAACCCATGAACAAAAGCTCTGCAGATCTATAATTTTTTTGAGAGCGAAGCTCTGTTTATGAAACCCCAATGGGGATCTCTTTAGATCAAAAGATCAGTGAGAGCAAAGCTCTTTGGCTGAGATTAATTTAAATTAATTTGATTTACATTAATTTTACCTAAAGTTTCTAACTTTGAAAATGAGCAAAGCTCTGCTGGTGAAACCCCGATGGGATTTTCTTTAGATCAGAAGATCTATGAGAGCAAAGCTCTGTTGGTTAAGATTAATTAGAATTAATTTAATCTAAGAATCAATTTTACCTAAAGTTTTTCTAAAAACTTTGGAAAGGAGAGCAAAGCTTTGGAGTTTTTGAAGGCAAGAGCAAAACTCTGAAGTTTTTTGAAAATAAAAATCTGAAAGATGATAAGCATATGTGGGGGGCCAAAGGTCCTATTTATAGGCATCAAGTACCTCTTCAACTTCCAAAAGTTTCCACGGCGGTTGGAATTCCGTCACCGTTGCGCTCACGTTTGGGGCCACGTAAGCGCAACGGTTGGGGGGCATTTGTTTCCCCCAATCAGAGCAAAGCCCTGCTGGAAATTCAAAATTCAAATTTTGAAGCAAAGCTTCAAATCCCGGGCGCAACGCGCCACATGTCAGGCGCAGACACATCAGCACAGCGCCCAAAACAGCGCACCCAATCAGAGCAAAGCTCTATTTTAAGTGAAATTAAAGGAAGCAACGCTTCAGTTGCGCAAGCACCGCGCTGCGCGACACGTGTCAGCGCAGATGCGCTAGCGCAGTTGCGCTGCGCGACACGTGTCAGCGCAGATGCGCTAGCGCAGTTGCGCTGCGCGACACGTGTCAGCGCAGATGCGCTAGCGCATCTGCGCTACGCGACACGTGTCAGCGCAGTTGCACTGCGTGACACGTGTCACGCTCTGGGGCATCTGCGCCAAACAGAATTAAGATTTCAAAGAAATCTTTCTGTTCTTGTTAAAACAAGAAGATTTTCTTCTGTAAAACAGAAGCCCTTGGATCAAAGATCCAACGGCGGGGAAAATTCCCCAAATCACTCAGAAAGATCTTTTTAACAAATCTAACTAATTTATGGGCACTATAAAAAGGACCCTAGGCCTCAATTCAAAGGGATGAACATTTTTTTAAGAACTCTGAAGAATTGAAGAGAATTCCTCAAGAAAAAGAAAAAGGTAAAAACCTTTGGAAAAAAGAGAAAATTCTCTTATGAACAGATCGTTGATCTAAAAACAAGATCAATGATCTTTAATAAAAAACCAAAATAAAAACAGTGCTTTGCACTTCTTATAAACCACTGGTTCTTTAAAACAAGAAAAAACAAAATAAAGAACAGTGCTTTGCACTTTTTTATGAACCTCTGGTTCCTCAAATAAGAAAAAAAAAACTTATTTTTTTTTGATCTAAATTAGATCAAGAAATAAAATAGTGCTTTGCACTTCTTTTATGAACCATTGGTTCTTGAATCTAAAAGATTCTTAAATTATAGTGCCTTGCACTTGCAAACTGCGCTGTTGCGCTCTTGGATTGGCGCAAGCCACCAGAGTGCGACACGTGTCAGCACTACAAGCGCTTGCACTCTCTGATTGTCGCAAAGCGCCTGATAAATGCAATGCATTTCCTAAAGGGCCAAGCCCAAGTCCAAAGTCTAAACAGACCAAGAATAATGCTATGCATTATTTAAAGGGGCAGAGCCCAATTGAGAGGTCCAATAGACCAAAACAAATGCTCTGCATTATAATAAAAAGGGCAGAGCCCAGTCAAAATGTGCATAAATGGCCTGAAGTAATGCTATGCATTATTCTAAAAAGGGGAAAGCCCAGGCAAAGGCCAAATGCAAACAAAATATGGACATTTTAAAATGGACTTAGCCCAATTTCGGCCGTAAGTCCTCAAATTAAATTGACTAAACAAGATTGCTCCCCTAAATCAAATTTACCTCCGGTTCGAGGGTACATCTCCGAACTCCTCTGACACCTATCGTTGTAATTCCTCAACGACGTCAGAGAGGTGACGGGTCCCAACGACCACACATCGATATGGACTGCGGGATCCTTAAACTCGTGGACCGAAACGTCCTTAAACTAATATTGGACCGAGACGTCCTTAAACTAATATTGGACCGAGACGTCCCTAAACTAATATTGGACTGAAACGTCCTAAAAGAAATATTGGACCGAGACGTCCCTAAACTAATGTTGGACCGAGACGTCCCTAAACTAATGATGGACCACCACGTCCTTAAACTGGCAATAGACCACCGCGTCCTTAAACTGGCAATGGACCACCATGTCCCTAAACTGGAATATGGACCGAAACGTCCTTAAACTAATATTGGACCACCACGTCCTTAAACTGGAACATGGACCACCACGTCCCTAAACTGGAACAATAGAGCCCCCAAACGCTCTTTTGTCGGATCTAAATGATCCCGTTTAAGTTGATCTTAGCCTCAAACCTGGCTAACGTATCCTTAAACATCCAAATGGACTATGAAATTCCAAATCAACTCTGGTTCAAGGGTACATCCCCGAACTCCTGTGACACCTGTCGTTGTAATCCTTCAACGACGTCAGAGAGGTGACGAGTCCCGATGGCCATATATTAAATGGATCACCACATTAAGTCGATCTTAGTCTAAAACAGGACTAACGTATCCTTAACGGATGTTTAAGTTGATCTTAGCCTCAATACGGCTAACGTATCCTTAAACTAGAAAACACCAAACCCAAATCTAAGTAAATACAGATTTGGACTAATCCACGTCCTACGGGCGACGGCATTACTCAGTCTCCGTATACAATCCACGGGCAACCACAAACAAAAAAAACACACACGACACGAAGTGAAATTCTGGAGAAGGAGAAAGTGGCTACCGCGACGCGGTAGCGTAATTAACTGCAGGGGCTTGCGCCTGCAGGGAAGAGCGTCCCCACAATCAAAAACCCCTCAAGCGAGGAGGAATCTGACGAAGTCTGCTACATCGGCCGCATCCGTATAAACCTCCGATACACGGTGCCATAAATCAACTTGGCATATTTGGAGAGGTAGATGGATAAAACTATATAGCATCTTCCCCGAATCTCAGGCAAGACGCCCTCGCGTCTCGGCCGCCGTTCGGAGGGGAACAGTTTGATTCTATCTTAATATGTGTATATGTTTCTTTTAACGTATCGCTATTACATATTGATAGAGCCCTTAGGATCTTTGCTTGACTACCAGCGTTGTGATGGCAGTCACACTAGTAGAGATTGGGTAGTCTATAAGCACATCCTTATACTGGTCCCTAGTTGTAGGATTATCGAGACGGGGCATCGATACTCCAGTGTAGATAAGTGTATACGCTTTTCATCCCAGCAGGGGAGATGGTCTGTCCCACAGTCATTAGTACGTCGTACTGGAGATAGTATACATGTGCTCATTGGGTTATGAGTTACACTGGACATGACTCATGGGGAACCACTGGTTGTTATTATACCTATCGTCAGGCAGCAGCTACTGTTAGTTATATGTATGCCCTAGAGGCCATTACTGTACATACGATGTATATTGTAGTGGATGCTAGGACATATATAGGGAGGACTTTCTTGCTCGACATGATA
Source organism: Agapanthus africanus (assembly GCA_030015575.1). Taxonomy (NCBI): domain Eukaryota; kingdom Viridiplantae; phylum Streptophyta; class Magnoliopsida; order Asparagales; family Amaryllidaceae; genus Agapanthus; species Agapanthus africanus. Next base: position 599,619,633 of record JASDDO010000014.1, read on the forward strand.
GTATGCTATCTGGCTGTACTTTATCTTAACATGTACTCTGATTGTCTCTATATTACATGTTGATAAATCCCTTAGGATATGTACTCGACTACTGGGACTATGATGAGATCATACTAGTAGGGCCACGGTAGTCGACGAGTACATCCTATAACTGTTCCTAGTCGAGGGTGTATCGAGACAGGGCATCGATACACCAGAGTAGACTAGCGTATACGCATCTTGACCCATATGATGGGCGATGGATGATCCCATATCCATCGGTGTTTGACATCAAGGATGGTGTACGGGTGCTTAGTGGAGACTGGGTACACTGGACGGACTCGCCGAGAACTCCCAGATGGTATTATACCTCACGTCAGATGGCAGTTCTCCGGTGACACTGGTACCGAGTAGTCTGTTGACCCGAGATCGTCATAGAGTCTTGTGTGATTCCCACTGTGCTTTGATTTCCATCATACCACGTCCAAGAGGGCGTGCAAAAAGGTGGCTATTGGGTACAGTCCCAAATCACATGGAGGCAATGAGCGATAGGAGGGGATTCGTCTCTCTCGGTATAGGGAGTTGATGTTGTGCTGTGTTCGATTGGCTATAACCAGAAATCCCTGGCCAGGGTTGCTGAGATTTACTGGTAAGTGTTATCGGTAGTTTCTCGAACTGTTATAGACCTCGTATCGACACGAATTATCTAGCTATTGGGGTCTGACGTTTACCACCCCTAGACGAGATATGCGACATATCAGACGACGAGACCGGACTGTATGGGAGTGTTACTGTTTGGATTCACAGGAGAATGTACAGGCTTGCTTGTTGATCTTCTGAGCGCTCAATACCTGGGTAGCTGTTACGTTTAGCTGACCGCTTGCAGCTTGTGGGTGTTTGATATGATCATCACCTACTGCCGGCGTATTGACGATTCTTTAGAGTCCTACACAGAGGTTTCTTGGCTCAGGCAAAACGGAGTAGGAGCACATATGTGATATGTGCGGGATCGAGGATAATACGATATGAGATATCGTATTGTATTCTCGCGATATTTGATATCAGCCGGGTCATCGGATCAAGTGTTGATTCGATGAATCGGTACGGATAAATATTAGTCGGTTATATGCGATATAGCCGGATTGTCGGATCAAGTGTTGATTCGATAATTTAATGTATAATAATATATACGATATATTAAATTACATTAACTAATATTTGCTCACTAAAAGATTCTTTTTCTCACCGGATTAATACATTGATATATATGCGATATATGTTAATTGTATTATTTTCTTTTGTTGCAAATATATAATATATATGTGATATATATTATTGTGACATGATATGATTTATTATAAAACATGTTTAAGGATGATAATAAGGGATTAGGGTTTGATTAGGGTTAGCACCTTCTTGTTCATTCTAGAAGGATTTTATTTTGTCATGATAAAGATATTTTGTTATGACTCATGCTTTGACCTAACCAAACCCTAACTCTAGTTTATTCTCTACATTGATTTAACCTCTCATCCTTGACCATGGTTTGATAATCAATCATATATTCTTGATTACTATTCATCACAAAAGGAATTCTATGATCATTGTTCATCTTCTTCCTTGAGTTCTTCTTGAAAAGCTTTCTTGTTTTGATATTTGTGATGAATAAATATGAGAAAAAGATAAATAAAGAGAGCAAAAATCCTACTTCATCATCCTCATCTTCCCTTGCCATTTAGATGAGGGTGTTCACATCATTTCATGAGTGTTAGCTTGTGTTAACGAAACTTCAAGGTAGATCATCTTAGTATCGAAGATCGGAAGCAAATGTTGCATCTTTCTCTTCGTGGAACCTCTCGAGAGTCCGGAACCCGATGATCGCAGCGAAGGGACCACAACATGGAGCATATGAAGTGAAGGACCGGATCTACAAAGGTTGTAATCCCTCTCACTTAGTGTTAAAGATGTTAACATGTTAGTTTTCGCCTAATCTCTAGTTTAAAGATCCGTATTCGGGTTGTTCGGCACGGCTAAATTTTTAATCGGGTTTGGTTGATGCCTCGTAGACCCTTGTGCGCGTGCATAGCAACCCTACAGTGGTATCAGGGCTACTAGGCATTAGATGTCGACCTATGGGGGGTTCTCACTGTGTGACAGTGTGGCGAAGCATAGGCTCTTACCCCCAGGGTGTCCCGAGACCGGAAAGTGTTCCGGCAGGTTGTAGTCCTCGCGAGGGGGCATGCATAAAAAGTAGCTGCTGAGGGACCCGTTGGTCCCACGGTGACCCCATTGGATGGGGTGGCTGCCTGACCTACAGTGGTATCAAAGCCAAGCTAGAGCTTTAGGCGAAGTCTAGGCGAAGTTTAAAGTCCGATCGAACCCGGAAAACCCGATATACCCTAATTTCTGGAAATTTTTCAAAACTGTGATTTTTTCCAAATTAAAAATGCTCAAAAAAATCAGCAGGGAATTATATGAGTTACTGTGAAGCACGTGAGCGTAATTCGACTAAAGCGCCGCGGAACCGCGGCCCCACCCCACCATGTGCGGCGGTTCCGCGGCCATAAAGTCGATTCTTGGCACGTGCTTTGCACAGTAATTCCTATATTTTAATCATGTTTTTTCTGGGAATTTTTAATATTTATTCAACAGTTGAATTTTCTGGGGTGTATTGGGGAATCGTTGTTTCGATCGGATATTTTAACTTTGTTTAGTTTGTCCGGATAATTTTAGAAACTGTTAAAAAGTTCGACCGGATATAAATACCCACTTTTTCCCCTGCCGGAAAATTTTTCAAAAGTTGGATTTTTTCTCGTGTTTAAGAATGTTCTAAGTCGTGCAAGTAACGCGATGGACCCTCTAGAAGACAACAAACCTTAACTCGATTATGTGACCGTCTTGAACTGCCTTTTGAACCTTAGGGTTTGGGGCAGTACGGCGTGCCACATATGAGGCGTTGGCTTGACCCTTCTACGGCTGGACCATTGGTACTGTGGTATGTGATGGATGTTTTTAAACTGATTTCAAGTGTTGAGATATATTGGGGAAATCTTGGGTGTTTGATGATTCGATCGGAAAGTTTAACTTTGTCTATTTATCTGGAATGTTATACAATATTTGGAATCCACAGGTAGTTATGAGATAACTAATTTGAATATTATAAACATAGCAGTTTAGTCTCAAATGGTCGGTTGCCATGGAATTTTGATGTGATCAAAAGTCCGTCGCAATCACGTAGCGTACGCGGATACTCGCCGGGTAAACTTAATAGACAGCTACGCCCCATAGCCCCGACCAAGTGACTGTAGGAGAACCCCGTCGCCGAAAGCATCCGTTCGTGTGCTCGCGGCAGCGGTGTTCCTCCTTAGTGCACTTCGTCGACGGCATCTGGGGGTGCGGCCGTCTACTAAAGTCTGCGAAGAGCATTCGATCATGACGTCGAGAATCTTGTTGAATTGCCCGACTTAATATTGAAAAGAGTTTTCGATAATGAGACTAAAATGCGTGGTTTATAATTGTTAGGTATGTGATGTCTAAGGAATTCATTTGGTTAGGCATGCGATGTCTAAAGAGGTTGCGGATTCCAACTGTTGTAGTTTTACACTTTCTTTTCTGTGACCGTAAGCGTAGTTTATGGTGTATCGCCGGCTTCATTGCTATACATCAACGACAATCGGGATACGCATACTTGCTTACGTTGATGATATGAGATATTATGTGTTGCTGTGATATGTTGTATTGGATCGTCGCGTTTTGAATAGCCGGGGGTTTTCTGTGAGATGAGAGTTTTTTCTTTTTCATTCATGTAAAATTCATTTGTATGTAATATTCTTTTATTGGGGCACTTCCAGGTTGCGGAAGATGTCACCGTTGTATATTATTTACTTTTCCGCATTAGGTAGACCCAAGGCGGGGAGCACAAGTAACCGGATTCTAGGGTCCAGTGGGAGACCATCTCGAGGAGTCGAGACCGGGTCTCATAACCCTAGAATTGGCAGGGTTGCTTGCCGCTCTCGTAGAGGTCTGGGGATGTGGGTTTGGCTATTCATCGCGACCGTGGAATCCGTGTTTTATACAGGCTCGTATTGAAAACACGGACGTCCTAGTGAAAGGTTCCTAGGCACTCTAGTGAGGTCCCACAAGGCATCGAACATGCCAATTTAAAAAAATGGTGCCGAGAAACCCTAGACTACGGATCTTAGACTAGATGTTTAGGCGAAAAGATAATCTAGTTAACAAATTAACTAAAAGTTAGGATGCTACAACCTTTGTAGATCCGGATACCCACTTCCTTAGCTCCACGAGGGCATCCTCTCGCTGTCCATCTTGAACCTTGGACTCTCGTGACGGCTTCATCGGAGAAACGTGCGGAATAGGTCGTCGGCTTCGTGTCAAAGACGATCTACGTCGAGGTTGCACAAGCTCAAGCTCCGACTTCACAAAGTCGTGAAACTTGTGAAGGAAACACCCAAAACAACTTGGCAAGAGGTAGATGGTGAAGAAATAGGAGGTGAGTTCACTTTAGAATTGGATTTCTCTCACTAGAACTCAAGTTGCCATTAAAGTAGCAAGCTTTTTCCTTTTTGAAGAAGATGATCATGAAGCTAGTTATGATAAGTTCTATTTTTAAAAAATGAAAAGAAAATACAAACTTATCATAACTATAACTAGGGTTAAGTGTAGAGAATAAACCATGGTCATTTGAGTGGGTTAGGGTTAAGCATGAAGACAAGAATGGTTAGCAAAGTCAAAGCTTCATGAAGCTTCAATATGAAACAAAAATTGCCACCATTTTCATCTTAAAGTTTATCCAAATAAATGAATAAACAAATAAATGAATAAATGCATAATCAAAACCCTAATCTCAAGTTAACTATGGTTTAATTCTATACACTTAACCATATGATCAAGTATCATCAAACATGATACAAATATGTGCACAAAAATATATCACATATACAATGTGTAAATCAAGTGAGAAAAATACGTTTAAAATGAACCAATACTAGTTAATGCAAAGTAATATATCAAATATATAATTATACATTAAATCATTAAATCAACACTTGATTCAATGATCCGGTCATGTCGCACATAACCGACTAGTATTCAATGCATCGATTTATCGAATCAATGATTCGATAACTAGGTCATATCTCATACAACCAATCGAAACATTAATCACGAGAATCAAATACGGTATCACATACACGCATTATTCTCGGTCCCGCACATATCTCATATGCACTCCTATTTCGTTTCGCTTGAGCTAGGAAACCTCTGTGTAGGACTCTAAAGACTCGTCAATACGCCGGTAGCAGATGATGATCATATCAAGCACCCACAAGCCGCAAGCGGTCTGCCAAACGTAACGGCCATCCGGGTATTGAGCGATCAGAAGATCGACGAGCTAGCCCGCTCACACTCCTGTGAATCCGATCAGTAACACTTACCGTACAGTCCGGTCTGTTCGTCTGATACGTCGCATATCAAGTCTAGGGGTGGTAAACGTCAGACCCCAATACTCGACAAGTCGTGCCGATGTGAGGCTCATAACGGGTCGAGAAACTACTGGTAACACTTACCAGCAAATCTCTGATCAGCCCTGGCCAGGGACTTCCCTGTTACGGCCAATCGAGCACAGCGCAACATCAACCCCCAATACCGGGAGAGACGAAACCCCTCCTATCGCTCATTGCCTCCATGTGACTCGGGACTGTACCCAAAGACCACCGTTTTGCACGCCCTCATGGACGTGGTAAGGTGGAGATCAAAGCACAGTGGGAATCACACAAGACTCTATGACGATCTCGGGTCTACAGACTAACCTGTACAAGTGTCACCTGAGAACTGCCATCTGACGTGAGGTATAATACCATCTGGGAGTTCTCGGCGAGTCCGTCCAGTGTACCCAGTCTCCACTGAGCACCCGTATACCATCTCTGATGTCAAACAACAATGGATATGGGATCATCCATCGCCCATCACATGGGTCGAGAAGCGTATACGCTAGTCTACTCTGGTATATCGATGCCCTGTCTCGATACACCCACGACTAGGGACCTTGAAGGATGTACTTATGGACTACCATGTCCCCACTAGTATGATCTGCATCATAGTCTAGGTAGTCAAGTACATATCCTAAGGGCTTTACCAACATGTAACTATAAGACAGTTTAAAGAGACAAGTGTACATGTTAAGATAAAGAGTAACCAGATAGCATACTATCATATCGAGCAAGAAAGTCATCTCTATATATGTCCAAGCATCCAATATAATATACAATATCTGTACAATACTGGCCTCTAGGGCATACATACTACTAACAATCTCCCACTTGCACTAGGGCCAGCTGCTGTAGTATCGCATACCAAGCATCCCGAAGAGTCTCTCAAACTGTGTCTGGGGAATGGCCTTCGTGAGTGGATCCGCCGTGTTGTTCTTCGTGTCAACCCTCCTAACCTCGATCTCCCGGCGATCAACTATCTCCCGGATCAGGTGATACCGCCTCAGAATATGCCTGGATCGCTGATGGGACCTAGGTTCCTTGGCCAAAGCCACCGCTCCATTGTTATCGCAATACAAAGGTATTGGATGCTCAATGGATGGAACCACTCCAAGTTCAGTAATGAACTTCTTGATCCAGACAGCCTCTTTGGCAGCATCGTTGGCAGCGATGTATTCAGCCTCCATCGTCGAGTCTGCCACGGTTTCCTGCTTGGAACTCTTCCAGCTAACCGCCCCTCCGTAAAGGGTAAAGACAAAACCCGACTGCGACTTAGAGTCGTCCTTATCACTCTGGAAGCTCGAATCGGTAAAGGACTCCACTTGGAGCTCTCCGTTACCATACACCAAGAACATATCTCTAGTCCTTCGTAAGTACTTGAGAATGCTCTTCACAGCTGTCCAGTGACTCTCTCCAGGATCAGCTTGATACCTGCTCACTATACTTAGTGAGTATGCTACATCGGGTCTGGTACATAGCATCACATACATGATAGAGCCTACTGCCGAAGCATAGGGTATCCCTTGCATGTGAGCTCTCTCCAAATCATTCTTGGGAGACATCTCTTTGGAGAGAGTGACTCCAGAGATCGTGGGTAAGTTCCCAAGCTTGGACTCTTCCATACTAAAGCTCTTTAGTATGGTGTCAATGTACCTGGATTGGGACAATCCCAAAATCCGTTTGGATCTATCTCTATAGATCCTGATTCCCAATTGTTGCGCCACGGCAACGCCCCGGCCGTCTATCCGAGGCCAAAATGCGGAATCAAAATTTTCTTATCTTTTAAACTGGCGCTACCGCGGACAATATACCCGGATCGTAACCATTAACCAATACTAGCTAACAAGAGAAAGGGTGAGAGATATACCGAGTGATCCGAGTCCTCCGGTCTTCTCGTCGTCGTCCCGATCTCCCGCGGAAACTCCGGTCGTCGCATCCTTGCCGGAAGGGCACCACATCGTCTGCATCTTTTACGGGCTCCCACCTCAATACCGAGGCAACTCGGGCGCGAAGTTGGCTAGCCGACGCGCCCAAGATTTGCTGTAGAAGTAGTGTAGAGTCTATGTCTCTTTGGAGTAGTGAAGTTGCCATTGGTGATGGAGGAATAAGGCTAAGAAAAAATGGTGCTTTCATTTTTTCCAAACTAGAAGAATGAGATGAAGAAATTTGTGCTACACCAAAAATGGAAATTTCTCTCATCCCCTCAAAAAGTGGCCGGCCATAGACTTATGGAAATGGTGGAGGGATATGAAACAAAATCAAGAGGGAGGTGAGTGTAGGAGAAAGTGAATGGTGACCACATCAAATACTATCATAACAAACTCACATCAACTTTTAATCAAGAATCAAATCCTTTCTCATCATGAATAAAGCAAGTGATGTAAAGAGAATAAAAATGATGATGGTCAAAACATAATCCCACATATGCAAGAAACCCCCTCCCCAATTGTAATTTGCAAAACTGCAAATTAGCCCCTCCATCGGAAAAGTCCGGCCGGGAAAGAACAAAGGAAAATCGGCCGGAACGGAATGCAAACTGGCAACTCCAGAAAACTGGTCCCGTATCTGTGCATACACACCCGCATTTGTATTCCGACCGGATACAAATGCAATGAGACAAAATCTACACTGTACTAAACTAGGACCGGCTTAAACCAAAACCGGCTAGTAATATCCGTTCGATCCTGATCCATGCAATACCGCACGTATCTGATCGAACCCTGCCATATAACTATACGGCCACTAGTATAAAACTGTCCGATCCTGATCCGTGCAATACCGCACGTATCTGATCGGACCCTGCCATATCTCCATACGGCCTCTACAACGTTTCGTCCGAAAGCTTGAGTAACTGAAAGTGTGGTGGACTCTAAAGACTCGTCAATACTATGGCTGTGGATTTAACCACTAGCACGTCAGAGGTATTAGCCAATACGTGACGGGCCACCAGCTATTGACCAAAAGGGACGTCGATGAGCGGACTCATCCTGACACCCTACTGAGCCTGTCAGTGACAATATCCGTACAGTCCGGTCCGTTCGTCTATGAGCATCGCATGTCGGGCCTAGGGGGTTGGTAAAAGTCAGACCCCCAAAAGCGGTACAAGTCGTGTCGGAGTGTAACCCAGAACGCCCTGAGATACTACTGGAATACCTACCAGTAAATCTCCTGCTTCGGCCGAGGGCTTTGCGTAATGGCTCTCCTAGACACAGCGCGACCTCACCCTCAATACCGGGAGAGACGAGCCCCTGAAGATCCGCTCACTGCCTCCATGTGGCTCGGGACTGTACCCAACTAAAACCTGTTTGCACGACTCCTTTGAGCCGTGGTAGGGTAGTAATCAAAGTACAGTAGGAACTCACACGAGACAAATGACGATCCCCAGGTCGATGAACTAACCTGTATACATGTCACCAGGGAACTGCTATCTGACGTCAGGTATAAGACCAACTAGCATGTTCCCGGCGAGTCCTGTCCGGTGTACTCATAACCCAATGAGCACCTGTATACATCTTAGGTGAACCAACTGACACCAGTGGCTTTTGAGACCGGCCACCGCCCCTCGTCGGGGTCTCGACTGTATACACTAGTCTACTCTGGAGAATCGATGCCCTGTCTCGAAACTCCCACGACTAGGGACCTTTTAAGGATGTGCTTATAGACCACCAGCTCTCACGTATATGATCGCCATCATACTGCCGGCAGTCAAGCAAGAATCCTAGGGGCACTATCAGCGTGTAATAGTGACCTTTAAGGTCACCTGAAGCAGCACACGATGATAAAGGTAAACCAGATAGCATACTATCATCTCGAGTAAGACTGTCCTACCGGGATAGGTCCTCCCTCAATCATTGCAATCACGTGCCTGTGATCCAATAATTGACTCTGAGGGCACTATCTCCAACAATCTTCCACTTGCACTCAAGGCTAATTATTGCGATGCCGCATACTCACAGCCCGTGTGATACCGAACACCCAACTCCTCTACTAGTCAGTCTCACAAAGCTCGATTGCGAAACTATTGCGTTCGAGGAATAGCCTCAGTGAGTGGATCCACTGAGAAGTTTCTTTCTATGTCTCTCTATATCTCAAGTTCGCGGAGAAAACCATCTCCCGAAATGAGCAATACCTGTCTTAGAATGTCTGGATGACTGATGGGACCTAGCTCATAAATGAACTCCAAATCCAAACTTCTTAGACTGTATCGATAAATGAACTTAATCAGTACCCAGCGCCATGCCTCCCTCAGTATTGCCTTGGACCACCTGTCCAAAATACTGCCCCTCGTCAGAAGGAGAAACTATAACTCTGACAACCTCCTTGTCGTCCATGTCACCTTGGAAGCCTGGAATGATAACTGTCTCCCAAATGAGGCTGTCGTTATCATATCCCTAGAACATCCACTTATGTTCTAAAACTGCTTCCGACTGTTTCTCCAGGATTGGATCAATGTCAACTTATTGCATCTAGTGCAAGAACAACATCTGGTGTGGTACTTGACATCTCATGATTGACTCAATTGCCTAAGCAAGTGATCTGCCAATCATGCACATCCCTCTCCCCTTTAGTCTGTAAGACACCTTTAGAGAGGGTGACTCCATTACCTGCAGGTACACTACCATGCCAGGAGTCGTCCATTCTAAATACTCTTAGAATGCTGTCTAAGTACCCAGATTGGGAAACCACCCAAATCTAGATCTAAAACCATAGATCTAGTAACCAGTATGTCAGATATTATGTCCAAGTCCCATGTGGAGAAACCACTGTGTGACGACCAAAGTATAACCGATCGTAGTATAGGAATATCACTTCCTACTCTGTGTATGTCATCCAAATACCATGACATCACACCCTACTACCTTCTCAACAGATCCATCCCCTATTCTGATGACGTCAAACCTATGACTGTCACATCAGAAATAGATGATCTATCTCCGCTATATCTGCTTTAGTCTATAAATAGACATAAGCTACCTGTCCACCAATGCTTCCGCTGCTCCCACTGACTACGACAACCCTCTGGCAGAGTCATATACACGTACACTTCTGAAGCTAGTTCAGAACGACGCTATACTCACCCTCCTGCCGGGTCTCGCAGCCTGGAACAACAGCAATGGCAAGTGTGGGTAAACAAGAACTTCCCTGTCACCGTCCTTAAGGCTACCGGAGTACCTCTCGGGTGCCTGAAGTTACCCACCGTATCTGCGGAGTGGCCAATGGAATGTCAAACCAGATTGAATCTTTAGGTTCCTTATCAAATCTTCAGTAATCGTTTGCGGTTCTGGAATCACTTCCAGTTCTACCATACTCCCACTACTGTTTTTGAAAAAATCCATTTTTAATAAAACTGTAGCGAGTCTAGAACAATATTTCTATTGATCTACCAGATGGTAGAAAGTCAACCCTCGTCATAGCCTGGGTCAACCCACAAACAGCCATTACAGAAACGTGCCTTGAGTTGTCCAGTGTCTGGTTTTAAGCATAAGCCGGACAACTCCCCGTACCTTAACATCGTTAAGATATGAACTGTTCTATATCCAATATAGAACCAGAGGCACTGATTCAATTGAACCAGATTCAAATCATGCAGCTATCTCCAGTGCATGTAAACTAAATGGAAGGAGGCCGATCAGCGTTACTCAACTTAGGAATGTTTCCAATTATGAGTAACCTGAAAGAGAAGCAATTTCTCTTTATCATTACTATCAACTGAATACCATACACAAGTATCTACATCTTCGATCACTTTGAAGAATCCCGATACTTGCTATACCTGGTTCTCTACTCTATTCAAATACCTATAACTCCTCAAAACTTAGACCCTGTGTTTCCACGAAACACATGTCTAAGAACTAGAGAAGTTAAAAGTAAACAGAATATAGTATGAGGACCAACCCCTCTGTCCTAATGGACACTGGACAACATACAATACTCTGTATAAGTCCGCTGAGTCTAACAACTCTTTTACTGTGTGTCGTAGGTTGAAAACTGTACTTATGGTTAAGAAGAATTACACCGTTGTTTAATGCTCCTTACCTAACCATCCACTGATATAGGTAAATGTCATCGACATAATATCAAAAGGTATATCTCACTCTATGAAAATAGACGTACAGATATATCAATTTAAAATTTGTGCACAACAGCGGATATTCAAAACCAAATATTTGTCGACCGGCAAACAGCCCAGATGATCTCCTCAAATATCACCGATTACAACGAATCCCGATATAATGAGGATGATTACCCTATTCCCAATAACTTACTCCCACTCATCATCTGTAAAACCATACAGATGTGAGAATCATACCTGGTAAACACATACCCTGGAGTAAGTATCTAATCGGGAAATCAGTTTTTCTTTTAACATTACACAGTGAAACTGAAACATTGAAATGTTTCGGTGGGGTATTCCGGTATTCTTAGTAATGCCTCTTCCATTATCCAGATCCACAACTATAACCGTATAATTCTTTGCCACCTCTCCAAATCCCTTTATATGTCTTTAGTCATTACCTTCTGCACACCCCTTAGGCAAAATGGTTTTCTTCCTTCCCTACCGTTCGGCACCAGCCTATGGTTTGGAAGAAGACTATCCAATAAGCATAATGGGTGTACTGTCCTAGTCCTAGGAGCACTCGCAATGCGAGAGAAGGTGAAGATAAAAGACAACCGAATAAACCTTATTCCTATTTCTCCTGAACCAGAATCCATCCCCGAACTGGAACAAGTTCCTTTCGAGTTCGTATATAACCATACGATGGAGTATCCAAATAAACTGTGGATCTTCGTAGTGATACGGAGTGTCCTGGAGAAATACAAAGGTGATTTAGGATTGGCGAAGAAACACTTGGTTCGGTCATGAATAGCAGTCGCAATTTACTTTGCCCTCTTACTGATCCCTTGCTTTGTCTTAATCTTAATACCTTCTGCACACCGTTTAGGCTAATTGGTTTTCTTCATTCCCTACCTGTCGGCACCAGCCTAAGGTTTAGAAGAAGACTATCCAATTTGCGTAATAGGTGTACTATATCCTAAACCAAGGAGTACTCGCAATGAGAGAAGGTGAAAAGAAAAGACAACTGAATAATCCTATTCGTTTTCTCCAGAACCAGAAACCATCCTCGAAGTCCTTCGAGTTCGTATATAACCATACGATGGTTTTGTCCAATGGAAGTGGACGTTCGTAGTACTACGGGGTGTCCTGGAGAAAAGGGTAAAAGCAGGAGTGGCAATGTGGTTTGCAACTCTGACAATCCAAAAGCCAGTGTTAAGAAAGTTCGGTCAACTTGGTCACTGAGTCATAGTCCAGGGTCGGGTCAATGGTCGCTGCCAAAGAGAGAGAGAAAAGAAACACTCAGCGTACACTCTAACCTAGATCAGAATGGTTATCACTTTATCTAATCTGGAAACCTCCCACTGTAACCTCAAATTCTCCTCCAAACCTGAAAGAAGAATTAGTCGGGATCACCCGAGGAGTAAACCAACTCATCAGTGGGAATCGGGATCCAACTATCATCGCATGATAACTTGACGGAATCCACTCAAGTCACCACACTCCAGAAGGTATGCGTATGCCTGGCAAGTTTCAGTTCTTTTGAAACTCCCGATGTGTGTTTTTACCCCTAGGACTCAAGTGACCTTGACGGAGTCAACAAATCAAAGAGTCCTAGTCAAGTTCAACCCGTCATTATCTGGATTGCATTAAACCCACCCGTACGTGCCCTTGACGGAGTCAACAAGGCCGCACGACTGTCCTAACCAATCCCATTTATGCAACAAACAAGCACCACTTAGCTACCGTACACTACGCCTTAATGGAGTCAACAAACGCAGCACGAATACTAAATAATACCCATAAGAAATGACGGAGGGCTACGAATGGTTTTTGGCGAAAAACCTTTAACGTAAAGAACTTGATATCGTTGAAGGAACTGCATAGCCTTTTATAAAAATATAGTGACGAAAACCTTTGCTAAAGAGGTCCCGGTGAAGGGATCTCGGCTCTTTCCCCGTAAAATGAGGTGCAGGATATTCCAACTGAATATCACGATGCAAAGCAAAAGTAATCGGCTATAGTGAAGTTAATGCCCTGACGCAAACTTCTGTCCAAGGGGTCACTCCCGATGAAGGGATCTCGGCCCTTGCCTCGTCGACTGAGGAGCAGGATATTCCAAATGAATACCACGATGCAAAACAAAAGTGAACGTCCTTGCAGTAACAGTTTTTTGAAAAATTGTTCCAACAACATCAGAATAGGTTTGTTTATCTTGCATTGATCCGAATCAACGCAGTCCCATCAATTGATCACACCACAAAGAACGAAAATATATTGATGTACGTATATGCCATCCGCATTTGCCACTGGGTCCCGTCATCACCCGTTAGGTTACTTAACTAACGACAGAGCGGGGACTGGACTAGCGCGGATGCAAAACATATACAACATCTACTAATATATATACCAATATATTATATTTCGCTCAAGGCGTGATAAAATGCAACATCACAGAAATGTACAACATCACAGAACACTACAGATATCTGGAAGCCCCGGGTTTCACAAAGCCGCTGCTGAAACCCGACGTTCCCCTGGTCGTGTGGATAGCCTGTGCAATGAAATCCTAGACCCCTACGGGCGCGGCAAGTCACCCGCCAAAACCTGAAGCGAGGAAGCCCCCTTCAGCACCGTGAATGGACCACCCAACACTTCATGGAATCCGGTAACTTGGGCACCCCTCCTGGGTCAACCTGTACCCCCTACGAGTGCGGCGAATAGCCCGCCAATCCTAGAGTGAAGCCCCCTCCGTCTCAATGCCATGAGATGCGGGCCCGTTGCCCTCTAGAACCCGGCTATCCGTGCACCCCTCCGCGGGGTAATCCTAGTACAGAAAGTAAAATATACATACACCGGGTACATCGACCGCAACCAGGTCGTGCCCCAAAAGAATAATACAAACAGGCAGTGACGGCAGTCCACATGTCGGACGCTCGCCCCGCAATATCAAATGTACATATAAAACAAAACTGTACTAACATTGCATCCAGGCTACCCCACGACCGATCCGCAACATCACAGCATAAACACAAAACATCAACGTGAAAATCACGTTCGCAAATCCGTCTAACCGGGCTATAGCAGTTAGACAGGATTTACCGATCAAGTGATATTCACGGTCGCAGATATAATGTAAATACTGTGAAATAATGTGTTTAAAATATCCGATCGATCAAATAATTAACAAGTGGGCCCCCAAGCAATACTGTAGCACTCACAGAAATTCTGGGCCCAAATTTAATATTCCAAAACCCACAAAATCAGCCCACAAGCCCACTGAAAAAATTGGACAAAGTGAGGACACTAGAGTGCGGCGGAACCGCGGCCCAAGGGGGGGTTTGGCCGCGGTTCCGCGCTTCCATGTTCGACTGACTGTGTCGAATTTTTACAGAGGTCTTAGAATTTCCTGTACATTAGTTTTATACACCCTGAAAAAAATTTTGAGACCAAAAATTTTCAACAGAAAACTGATGTGAACGAAAATGTAGTTTTTGGAATTTTGGTCGATCGGATAAGTAAAACACATTAGAACAAGCTAGGCAAGGTTAATAGCGTGGCTCTGATACCATGTTGCGCCACGGCAGCGCCCCGGCCGTCTATCCGAGGCCAAAATGCGGAATCAAAATTTTCTTATCTTTTAAACTGACGCTACCGCGGACAATATACCCGGATCGTAACCATTAACCAATACTAGCTAACAAGAGAAAGGGTGAGAGATATACCGAGTGATCCGAGTCCTCCGGTCTTCTCGTCGTCGTCCCGATCTCCCGCGGAAACTCCGGTCGTCGCATCCTTGCCGGAAGGGCACCACATCGTCTGCATCTTTTACGGGCTCCCACCTCAATACCGAGGCAACTCGGGCGCGAAGTTGGCTAGCCGACGCGCCCAAGATTTGCTGTAGAAGTAGTGTAGAGTCTATGTCTCTTTGGAGTAGTGAAGTTGCCATTGGTGATGGAGGAATAAGGCTAAGAAAAAATGGTGCTTTCATTTTTTCCAAACTAGAAGAATGAGATGAAGAAATTTGTGTTACACCAAAAATGGAAATTTCTCTCATCCCCTCAAAAAGTGGCCGACCATAGACTTATGGAAATGGTGGAGGGATATGAAACAAAATCAAGAGGGAGGTGAGTGTAGGAGAAAGTGAATGGTGACCACATCAAATACTATCATAACAAACTCACATCAACTTTTAATCAAGAATCAAATCCTTTCTCATCATGAATAAAGCAAGTGATGTAAAGAGAATAAAAATGATGATGGTCAAAACATAATCCCACATATCCAAGAAACCCCCTCCCCAAATGTAATTTGCAAAACTGCAAATTACCCCCTCCATCGGAAAAGTCCGGCCGGGAAAGAACAAAGGAAAACCGGCCGGAACGGAATGCAAACTGGCAACTCCAGAAAACTGGTCCCGTAATAAATTACAGGAAAACCCCGACACTGTGCATACACACCCGCATTTGTATTCCGACCGGATACAAATGCAATGAGACAAAATCTACACTGTACTAAACTAGGACCGGCTTAAACCAAAACCGGCTAGTAATATCCGTTCGATCCTGATCCATGCAATACCGCACGTATCTGATCGAACCCTGCCATATAACTATACGGCCACTAGTATAAAACTGTCCGATCCTGATCCGTGCAATACCGCATGTATCTGATCGGACCCTGCCATATCTCCATACGGCCTCTACAGTGTTTCGCCCGAAAGCTTGAGTAACTGAAAGTGTGGTGGACTCTAAAGACTCGTCAATACTATGGCTGTGGATTTAACCACTAGCACGTCAGAGGTATTAGCCAATACGTGACGGGCCACCAGCTATTGACCAAAAGGGACGTCGATGAGCGGACTCATCCTGACACCCTACTGAGCCTGTCAGTGACAATATCCGTACAGTCCGGTACGTTCGTCTATGAGCATCGCATGTCGGGCCTAGGGGGTTGGTAAAAGTCAGACCCCCAAAAGCGGTACAAGTCGTATCGGAGTGTAGCCCAGAACGCCCTGAGATACTACTGGAATACCAACCAGTAAATCTCCTGCTTCGGCCGAGGGCTTTGCGTAATGGCTCTCCTAAACACAGCACGACCTCACCCCCAATACCGGGAGAGACGAACCCCTGAAGATCCGCTCACTGCCTCCATGTGGCTCGGGACTGTACCCAACTAAAACCTGTTTGCACGACTCCTTTGAGCCGTGGTAGGGTAGGAATCAAAGTACAGTGGGAACTCACACGAGACAAATGACGATCCCCAGGTCGATGAACTAACCTGTACACATGTCACCAGGGAACTGCTATCTGACGTCAGGTATAAGACCAACTAGCATGTTCCCGGCGAGTCCTGTCCGGTGTACTCATAACCCAATGAGCACCTGTATACATCTTAGGTGAACCAACTGACACCAGTGGCATGTGAGACCGGCCACCGCCCCTCGTCGGGGTCTCGACTGTATACACTAGTCTACTCTGGAGAATCGATGCCCTGTCTCGAAACTCCCACGACTAGGGACCTTTTAAGGATGTGCTTATAGACCACCAGCTCTCACGTATATGATCGCCATCATACTGCCGGCAGTCAAGCAAGAATCCTAGGGGCTCTATCAGCGTGTAATAGTGACCTTTAAGGTCACCTGAAGCAGTACACGATGATAAAGGTAAACCAGATAGCATACTATCATCTCGAGTAAGACTGTCCTACCGGGATAGGTCCTCCCTCAATCATTGCAATCACGTGCCTGTGATCCAATAATTGACTCTGAGGGCACTATCTCCAACACCAATATGCAGGAGGCATCACCAAGATCTTTCATCGAGAATCTTTGTGATAAGAAGATCTTGACCGATTGCAGCATAGGAATATCATTTCCTATCAAGAGTATGTCGTCCACGTACAATACGAGGAAGACAACCTTACTCTCTGCCACCTTCTTGTAGATACAAGGTTCATCTGGATTTTTGACGAAATCAAACTCTTTGATAACGACGTCAAAGAAGATGTTCCAACTCCGCGATGCTTGCTTTAATCCATAAATGGATTTAAGCAGCTTGCACACCTTCCCGCTCCTCCCACTGTCTACGAAGCCCTCTGGCTGAGTCATGTACACGCACTCTTCTAAATCACCGTTTAGAAAGGCGGTCTTAACATCCATTTGCCAGATTTCGTAATCATGATATGCAGCGATGGCAAGCATGATCCGGATGGATTTAAGCATAGCCACTGGAGAAAAGGTCTCGTCATAGTCCATACCTGGTCTTTGACGAAAACCCTTTGCTACAAGTCTAGCTTTGAAAGTCTCCACTTTCCCATCTACACCAAGTTTCTTCTTGAAGATCCACTTGCTCCCAATGGGTTTTACCCCTTCAGGAGCAACTTCCAAAGTCCATACTTTGTTGGTGTACATGGAATCCATCTCAGACCGCATAGCATCCAGCCATTTCACTGAGTCCCCATTCGTGATGGCCTGCTAGAAGCTAGTTGGGTCATCATCCTCCATGATGCAATCCTCGCACCCACCATCCATGAGAAAACCGTAGTATCTCTCAGGTGGGCGAGAAACCCTACTAGATCGGCGGAGAGGCTGAGGTTCGTCGGAAGCTACTGAATGCTCTGGCTCCACTAAATCTTCTGTTGTGACTTGTTCAGCTGGAACCTCTTCCAGTTCTACCTCAGAGCCACTAATTTCTTTTGCAAGAAATTCCTTTTCTAAAAAGGTGGCATGTTGAGCAACAAATACTCTTTGTTCCTCACTGTGGTAGAAGATATACCCTCGCGAATGTTTGGGATATCCAACAAACTTACACAAAACAGATCTTGCCTCGAGTTTGTCCGGTTTTTGTCTTTTGACATAGGCCGGGCAACCCCATATCTTTATAAAATTAAGATATGGTCTCTTCCCTTCCCATATCTCATATGGTGTGGTAGGCACAGATTTGGTGGGAACCCTGTTCAGTAGGTATGCTGCCGTTTCCAGTGTATATCCCCAGAAGGAAACAGGTAACTCAGTTACACTCATCATAGAGCGCACCATATCTAATAGGGTGCGGTTTCTCCACTGCGATACACCGTTGTGTTGTGGTGTATATGGAGGAGTTAGCTGAGAGAGAATCCCATTCTCTTTTAGGAAGTCCAGGAATTCAATGCTCAAGTATTCTCCTCCTCGATCAGATCGTAGGATTTTAATACTTTTTCCGGTTTGGTTCTCAACTTCTTGTTTATATTCTCAAAATTTCTCAAAAGCTTCTGATTTTTGTTTCATCAGGAACACATACCCGAACCTAGAGAGATCGTCAGTGAATGTAATGAAGTATGAAGAACCATCCCTGGCATGTGTAGACATGGGACCGCATACATCACTATGTATAAGTCCCAAGAGTTAGGTAACTCTTTCTCCGTGTCCCGTAAACGGAGTTTTGGTCATCTTGCCTTTGAGACATGACTGGCAAGTGTCATAAGATGAAAATTCAAACGGATTTAAATATCCATCTTTATGCAACTTAGCTAGTCGTGTCGCATTGATGTGGTCCAGTCTACAATGCCACAAGAAGGATTCGTTGAGTTCAGAACTCTTCCTCTTGTGTGTGTTTGTTATGCTCAGAACTGTTGATTGATTTAGAACATAAATGCCATTGCATAACGTGCCTGATCCAACCAACTTTTGGTTACGGAAAATGTTCATAACATTGTCCTGTAATACAAAATTATATCCCTCTTTACTTAACAAAGAAACCGATATAATGTTGCATATCAGGTTCGGCATGTAATAGCATTCGTTCAGAACCAATGTATTACCGGTTGGTAATACAAGGTGATATTCTCCGACAGTCTTAGCTGCAACAATTGCACCATTTCCAACTCTAATGTCTTTATCACCTTCTCCAAGTTCTCTTCCTTTTCTAAGCCCATGTAACTGATTACATATATGGGATCCTGACTCGGTATCTAATACCCAGGACGTAGAGCAAATGGAGAAACAGTTCTCAGTAACGAACACACCCGAAGAAAATGCATCAACATGTACTTTCTTCATTCGGGTGGCATGGGAATCCTGGTATTCCCCTATATCCTGTTCATTCCTATAACTCTTATAAGAAAGAACGGAACCAACGTTCCCCAGCACAGTATAACATGCGGGTTCGGTCAATACATCCATATTATTATCTTCATTAGGGCATGAAATGGTCGCTACCTGGAGAGAGAGAGAGAGAAGAAAACACTTTAGCGTATGCTCGTGCAAGATCAGATTGGTTATTATCTTATCTAATCAGGATGGCTCCCACTGCTTTTTATCAAATCTTCCTCCAAACCCTAAAAGGAAAGACTAGCCGGGATTAATTACACACTACAAGTTCGCTAATCTTTCAGCCAGGCCAGTGTCGGTACTTTGAGGGAGGTCCCCCGTGCTTTCGCACGAACCTAATTAATGTAAACCTCGTTTTCCCAGAGGCGTAACCCCGTTGACACCTTTCTAGACACCTACTTGATCAGCTAATTGCAATGTGTAAAACTCTCCCAGGAGTAACTCTTACTCACAGTGGGTATCGGGATCCAACTATCTCATAGAAGGTATTCAATCTCATTGCAAATTTCAACACTTGAAATTCCCGATAATATTTTGCCCCAAGCATCCTATGACCTTGACGGAGGTCAACAAACCATAGGGTGCAAGTCAAGTTCAACCCGTTATTTCTTGATTGAATCAAACCCACCCGCACGACCCTTGACGGAGGTCAACAAGGTCGTACGACTACCCTAATCCAATCTGCATCATATGCATAAGCAGACAAATACTAGTTAGCTACCGCACACTACGCCTTGACGGAGGTCAACAAACGTAGCACGAATACTAAGTAGGATTTATCTGAAATGACGGAGGGCTACGTCAGGTTTTTCTGAAAACCTATTGCGTAATGAACTTGATATCGTTGTAGAATCAAATAAAGTTTTAAAATTGAGTGATTTTGAGGCTTTTCTAGTTTTGCTAAAGGGGCCACTCCCGGTGAAGGGATCGTCGGCCCTTTCCTCGTCGAATGAGGTGCGGGATATATCATATATATCGCTGTGCAAAGCAAAAACCCAAAAGCAGTCAAAAGCAAACCGAGTGTGTAGCATCTGCCAGTTATTGCTAAAGGAGTCACTCCCGGTGAAGGGATCTCGGTCCTTTCCTCATCGAATAAGGTGCGGGATATATCATATATATCGCTGTGCAAAGCAAGAACTGTAGCTACCCTGTTTTATTTTAAAATTCGATTCTACAACATCTTAGGTTTCTTATCTTTCATTAATCACATTAATGAAGTCCCATCATTTAAATACCTAAACATCACAGATAGATATGACGTACACTTATGCCATCCGCATTCGCCACGATGTCCCCTCGTGCACCGTTAGGTTAGGTAACTAACGACAGAGCAGGGCAGGGCTAGCGCGGGTGTAAAACATAAGTAACGTCTATATAATATATCATATATACTATATACTATATCCATCACAGAGTCACAACACAGATATCGCAGCAGAATAAACATATGAAATATTGGATATACTAGGACGTCCGTGTTTTCAATACGAGCCAGTATAAAACACGGATTCCACGGTCGTGATGAATAGCCAATCCCACACCCCTAAACCCCTACGAGAGCGGCAAGCAACCCTGCCAATTCTAGGGTTAGGAGACCCGGACTCGACTCCTCGAGTTGGTCTCCCACTGGACCCCAGAACCCGGTTACTTGTGCTCCCCTCCTTGGGTCTATCCTAATGCGGAAAAGTAAATAATATACAAGAGGTGACATCTTCCGCTACCTGGAAGTGCCCCAAATTAAAAGAATATTACATACAAGTTTTTACATGAATGAAAATGAAAAACACTCATCTCACATAAAAACCCCCGGCTATTCAAACACGACGATCCAATATAACATATCCAGCAACACATAACATCATATGTCATCAACGTAAGTAAGTATGCATACCCCAATTGTCGTTGACCTATAGCAACGAAACCGGCGATATGAACATACTACACTTACGGTCACAGAAAAGAAAGTGTAAAACTACAACAATTGGAATCCGCAACTTCTTTAGACATCGCATGCCTAATCAGATGAAACACTTAGACATCACATGCCTAACAGATATAAACCCCGCATTTTAGTCTCATTATCGAAAACACTTTTCAATATAAAGTGAAACTAAACCGCTAGATTTATAACATTCATTCAGTTATCACATAACTGTTTGTGAATTCCAATTATTGTATCACATTCCAGATAAACAGAAAATGTTAAAATTTTCCGATCGAACAGTCGAATACCCAAGTTTTCCCGATACAGCTCAACACATGAAATAAGTCTAACAACATTCAGTTCGTGCCTCAGTACCAACGGTCCAGCCGTAGAAGGGTCAAGCCAACGCCTCACATGTGGCATGCCGTACTGCCCCAAACCCGAAGGTTCAAAGGGCAGTTCAAGACGGTCACATAATCGAGTTAAGGTTTGTTGTCTTCTAGAGGGTCTATCGCGTTACTTGCACTACTTAGAACGTCGTTAAACTACGGAAAAATCCAACACTTGGAAATTTCCCGACAGGGGAAAAATTGGGTATTTATATCCGGTCGAACTTTTTAACATATTCTATAAATTATTCGGAAATACACAAAGACGAAATTTGATAATCCGATCGAATCTTTGATTCCCAATACAACCCCAGAGTACTCTTCTGTAGAGTCACAATAAAAATGTCCCAGAAAATATAGCATTATGTTATATGAGTTACTGTGCAGAAATTATCATATAACGGAATAGTACGGCCGCGGAACCGCCGCATCATGCATAGCACGTGCCGCGGTTCCGCGGTGGAAAAGTTGACTTAGGCCCTCGTATTTCACAGTAATTCAAATAACACCGTGCTTGATTTTCTGCATATTTTTAATTGACAAAAATCGCATTTTTTAGAAAAAGTCCAGAGAGCATTTTAGGGTTTTCGGTTTCGGTTCGATCGGGTTTCAAACGTCGTCGGGACTTCGCCTAAGGCTCTAGCTAGGCTCTGATACCAGTGAAAGGTTCCTAGGCACTCTAATGAGGTCACACAAGGCATCGAACATGCCAATTTAAAAAATTGGTACCGAGAAACCCTAGACTACGGATCTTAGACTAGATGTTTAGGCGAAAAGATAATCTAGTTAACAAATTAACTAAAAGTTAGGATGCTACAACCTTTGTAGATCCGGATACCCACTTCCTTAGCTCCATGAGGGCGTCCTCTCACTGTCCATCTTGAGCCTTGGACTCTCGTGACGGCTTCATCGGAGAAACGTGCGGAATAGGTCGTCGGCTTCGTGTCAAAGACGATCTACGTCGAGGTTTCACAAGCTCAAGCTCCTACTTCACAAAGTTGTGAAACTTGTGAAGAAAACACCCAAAATAACTTGGCAAGAGGTAGAGGGTGAAGAAATAGGAGGTGGGTTCACTTTAGAATTGGATTTCTCTCACTAGAACTCAAGTTGCCATTAAAGTAGCAAGCTTTTTCCTTTTTGAAGAAGATGATCATGAAGCTAGTTATGATAAGTTCTATTTTTAAAAAATGAAAATAAAATACAAACTTATCATAACTATAACTAGGGTTAAGTGTAGAGAATAAACCATGGTCATTTGAGTGGGTTAGGGTTAAGCATGAAGACAAGAATGGTTAGCAAAGTCAAAGCTTCATGAAGCTTCAATATGAAACAAAAATTGCCACCATTTTCATCTTAAAGTTTATCCAAATAAATGAATAAACAAATAAATGAATAAATGCATAATCAAAACCCTAATCTCAAGTTAACTATGGTTTAATTCTATACACTTAACCATATGATCAAGTATCATCAAACATGATACAAATATGTGCACAAAAATATATCACATATACAATGTGTAAATCAAGTGAGAAAAATCCGTTTAAAATGAACCAATACTAGTTAATGCAAAGTAATATATCAAATATATAATTATACATTAAATCATTAAATCAACACTTGATTCAATGATCCGGTCATGTCGCACATAACCGACTAGTATTCAATGCATCGATTTATCGAATCAATGATTCGATAACTAGGTCATATCTCATACAACCAATCGAAACATTAATCGCGAGAATCAAATACGGTATCACATACACGCATTATTCTCGGTCCCGCACATATCTCATATGCACTCCTATTTCGTTTCGCTTGAGCTAGGAAACCTCTGTGTAGGACTCTAAAGACTCGTCAATACGCCGGTAGCAGATGATGATCATATCAAGCACCCACAAGCCGCAAGCGGTCTGCCAAACGTAACGGCCACCCAGGTATTGAGCGATCAGAAGATCGATGAGCTAGCCCGCTCACACTCCTGTGAATCCGACCAGTAACACTTACCGTACAGTCCGGTCTGTTCGTCTGATACGTCGCATATCAAGTCTAGGGGTGGTAAACGTCAGACCCCAATACTCGACAAGTCGTGCCGATGTGAGGCTCATAACGGGTCGAGAAACTACTGGTAACACTTACCAGCAAATCTCTGATCAGCCCTGGCCAGGGACTTCCCTGTTACGGCCAATCGAGCACAGCGCAACATCAACCCCCAATACCGGGAGAGACGAAACCCCTCCTATCGCTCATTGCCTCCATGTGACTCGGGACTGTACCCAAAGACCACCGTTTTGCACGCCCTCATGGACGTGGTAAGGTGGAGATCAAAGCACAGTGGGAATCACACAAGACTCTATGACGATCTCGGGTCTACAGACTAACCTGTACAAGTGTCACCTGAGAAATGCCATCTGACGTGAGGTATAATACCATCTGGGAGTTCTCGGCAAGTCCGTCCAGTGTACCCAGTCTCCACTGAGCACCCGTATACCATCTCTGATGTCAAACACCAATGGATATGGGATCATCCATCGCCCATCACATGGGTCGAGAAGCGTATACGCTAGTCTACTCTGGTATATCGATGCCCGTCTCGATACACCCACGACTAGGGACCTTGAAAGATGTACTTATGGACTACCATGTCCCCACTAGTATGATCTGCATCATAGTCCAGGTAGTCAAGTACATATCCTAAGGGCTTTACCAACATGTAACTATAAGAAAGTTTAAAGAGACAAGTGTACATGTTAAGATAAAGAGTAACCAGATAGCATACTATCATATCGAGCAAGAAAGTCATCTCTATATATGTCCAAGCATCCAATATAATATACAATATCTGTACAATACTGGCCTCTAGGGCATACATACTACTAACACCTAGTATATCCAATATTTCATATATGTTCTTCTGCTGCAATGTTCTGTGATGAGATCATATTACTGCCTGAGACGAATGTTTATATTTTATATATATGAGATATATGTTATATTGCAGATTTCGTTTCAAAAGAGATGCTTGTGAAGCATAATAAAATGGGACTTCATTAATAAAATTAATGAAATAAAAGAAACCTATGATGTTGTAGAAACTTGTTTAAAAACTGGTAGCTCTAGTTCTTGCTTTGCATAACGGTGTTCCTTGTAGAACATCCAGCACCTTATTCTATAAGGAAAGGACCGAGATCCCTTCACCGGGAGTGACTCCTTTAGCAATAACTGGCAGATGCTACAAACTCGGTTTGTCTTTTGATTGCTTCTATAGTTCTTGCTTTGCATAGTGGTATATATGATATATCCTGCACCTTATTCGATGAGGAAAGGGCCGACGATCCCTTCACCGGGAGTGACCCCTTTAGCAAAACTAGAAAAGCCTAAAAAACACTCCATTTAAAATCACTCGATTCTACGACGATATCAAGTTCATTACGCAATAGGTTTTCTTAAAAACCTGTCGTAACCCTCTGTCATTTTAGGAAGTAGAGTACTTAGTATTCGTGTTGTATTTGTTGACCATAGTTAAGGCACAGTGTACGGTAGCTAAGTGATGTCTTCCTATATAGCATATGATGCGATTAGTTAGGATAGTCATATGACTTTGTTGACCATAGTTAAGGGTCATGTGGGTGGGTCTAATTAATCAAGAAATGACGGGTAGAACTTGACTAGTGCTTATGATTTGTTGATAATAGTTAAGGTCATAAGTCACTAGGGGCAAAATATTATTGGGAATTTCAAGTGTTGAAATTTGCAATGAGATTGCATACCTTCTATAAGATAGTTGGATCCCGATACCCGCTGCGAGTAAGAGTTACTCCTGGGAAAGTTTTACACATTACAATTAGCCGATCAAGTAGGTGTCTAGAAAGGTGTTAACGGGGTTACGCCTCTGGGAAAACGAGGTTTACTTTAATTAGGTTCGTGCGAAAGCACGGGGGACCTCCCTCAAAGTACCGACACTGGCCTGGCTGAAAGATTGGCGAACTTGTAGCGTGTAATTAATCCCGGCTAGTCTTTCCTTTTAGGGTTTGAAGGAAGATTTGACTAAAACAGTGGGAGACATCCTGATTAGATATATTATATAACCAATCTAATCTTGCAAGAGCATACGCTGAGTGTTTTCTTCTCTCTCTCTCCAGGTAGCGACCATATCACGCCTTAATCAAGATAATAAAACGGATGTATTTTACCGAACCCGCTTGTTATACTGAGCTGGGGAACGTTGGTCCCGCTCCAACTTATAATTATTATAAGATAGAGCAGGAAATTGGGGAATACCAGATTTCTCGTGCCGCCCAAACGAAGAAGTGCATGTTGATGCATCATCTTCGCGTGTGTTCATTACAGAGAACTGTTTCTCAGTATCCTTTACGTCCTGGGTATGTGATACCGGATCAGGATCCCGCATATGTAATCTGTTACATGGGCTACAGATAGGTAGAGAACTGAGAACGGGTGATAAGTTTTATGAGACAGAAAACGGTGCAAGTGTTGCAGCCAAGTCTGTTGGTCACTGTCACCCTGTATTGTAATACATTGATTCTGAACAAATGCTATTAGATACCGAACCTGATATACAAAATCATATCAGTCTCTTTATCAGTAAAGAAATGATAAAATTTTGTATTGTTGGATAATGTTTTGAACATTTCCTATATCAAAAGTTGATCGGTTCAGGCACGTTATCTAAAAGCATTGTCGTTCTAAATCAAACTACAATTCTTAGTATACGGAACACACAAAAGAGTAAGAGTTCAGAAATGAACGAATCCCTCTTGAGGTATTGTAGACTAGGTCATATCAATGCGACCCGACTGGCTGAAGTTACATATAGATGCATATTTAAATTAGTTTGAATTTACATCTTGTGAAACTTGCCGGTCATGTCACAAAGATAAGATGACCACAGCTCTGTTTGTTGGAAACAGAGAAAGAGTTAGTGAACTTTTGGGAATTGATACATGCTGATGTATGAAAGTCTCCTGTCTACACATGCCAAGACTGGTTCTTTGCACTTCATTACATTCTCTGATAATCTCCCAAGATTCAAACATGTGTTGAAACAAAAGTCTGAAGCTTTTAAGATATTTACAGAATATAAGTTAGAAGTAGAGAACCAAAATACGGGTATAAGTATTATATCCTTTGATGAGATCAAGGAGGAGAATACTTGAGCACGGAATTCCTGGACTATTCTAAAGGAGAATGAGATTCTCTCTCAGCATTACTCCTCCATATACACCACAGCACGTCGGTGTATCGGGGTAGAGCATTAGCACCCTATTTGATATGGTGTGCTCTATGATGAGTAATACTGAGTTTCCTATTTCCTTTGGGGAGTTATGCACTTGAGAAGCTGCATACCTATTGAATAGGGTTCAAATCAAATCAGTTGCCTGCCATTTCATATTTGATATAGAAAGGGAAGAGCCCATATCTTAAGCTTGTTAAGATTTGGGGTTGCTCGGCCTATGTCTAAAAGCAAAATCCGGACAAGCTCGAGGCAAGGTCTGTTATGTAGAACTGGAAAGGTTCCAGCTATACAAACTACAGCTGATAATTTGGTAGAACCAAAGGATTCAATAGTTTCCAACGAACCTCAGCCTCTCCGCCGATCTATTAGGGTTCCTCACCCACCTGAGAGATACTTTGGTTTCTCTATGACAGTGGGAGTGAGGATTGCATCATAAGATGATGACCCAACTAGTTTCGAGCTGGCCATCAGGAGTGAGACTCTGTAAGAATGGCTGGATGATTAATCGATCTGAGATGGAATCCTTATACACCAACAAAGTATGGACTTTGGTTGCTTTATCTGAAGGGTTAAATCCCCATCAGGAGCGAGTATATCTTGAGAAGATTACTTGGTGTACATGGTAAAGTTGAGACTTTCAAAACTATGCTTAAGTCCATCCAGATCCTACTTGCCACGGCTACATACCATGACTACGATATCTGGTAGTTGGGTGTCATGACTACTTTTCTAAATGATGTTTTAGAAAAGAACGTCTATAAGTACACAGCCAGAGGGCTTCGTAGACAGTGGGAGCAGCGGAAACGTGTGCAAGATGTTTTATATGATAAAACAGGCATCGTGGAGTTGGAACATCTGTTTTGATGTGGCAGTCAAAGAGTTTGACTTCATCAAAATGGTAGATGAACCTTGTATATACGAAAAGGTAGTAGAGAGTATGGTGGTGATCCTCGTAGAGTACGTGGATGACATACTCTTGATAGGGAAGGAGTTTCCTATGCTACGCTCGGTCAATCTCCGCTTATCACAAGGATTCTCCATATAGGATCAAAGTGATACCTCCTAAATCCTGGGTTTTGGATCTATGAGATAGATCTAATTGGATGTTAGGACACTCACTAGTTGTAGTGAGATGGTATCAATCGATCCTGAGGAGAATCACTGGAAAGGTTCCAGAGTGATAAGAACGACTGAATGTCAGTCGCAGGCATTATCTATACCCTCCGTGGAGGGACGGTATGTTGGAAGAATTCCAAGCTAGATACCGTGATATACTAGACGATTAAAGGAAAGATACATCGTTACCAAGGATGCTACCAAAGAGGCAGTCTGGATATATATAAGTTCATAAGATGAACTTCGTTCCTGCCATTGTGTGACAATGGAGTTGTGGCTTTAGCCAAGGAACTACCGTCCCATCAGAAATGCAGATATAATTCTTAGGCAGTATCACCTGATCATGGAGATGGATGATCTCCAAGGTGATCGAGGTTAGGAGAGTAGACACAGAGGACAACAGCGCGAATCCACTCACGAAGGCCTTTTCCCCAATAGAGACTTTTATGGGATGGTTGAGTATGAGATACTTCAACCGCGGTTAATTGTTGGGTATGCGATACCACAACAGATGGCCCTAGTGCAAGTGGGAGATTATTAGTTATATGTATGCCCTAGAGGCCATTACTGTATATACGATGTATATTGTAGTGGATGCTAGGACATATATAGGGAGGACTTTCTTGCTCGACATAATAGTATGCTATCTGGTTGTACTTTATCTTAACATGTATTCTGATTGTCTCTATATTACATGTTGATAAAGCCCTTAGGATATGTACTCGACTACTGGGACTATGATGAGATCATACTAGTGGGGCCACGGTAGTCGACGAGTACATCCTATAACTGTTCCTAGTCGAGGGTATATCGAGACAGGGCATCGATACACCAGAGTAGACTAGCGTATACACATCTTGACCCATATGATGGGCGATAGATGATCCCATATCGATCGGTGTTTGACATCAAGGATGGTGTACGGGTGCTCAGTGGAGACTGGGTACACTGGACAGACTCGCCGAGAACTCCCAGATGGTATTATACCTCACGTCAGATGGCAGTTCTCCGATGACACTGGTACAGAGTAGTCTGTTGACCCGAGATCGTCATAGAGTCTTGTGTGATTCCCACTGTGCTTTGATTTCCATCATCCCACGTCCAAGAGGGCGTGCAAAAAGGTGGCTTTTGGGTACAGTCCCGAATCACATGGAGGCAATGAGCGATAGGAAGGGATTCGTCTCTCCCGGTATAGGGAGTTGATGTTGTGCTGTGTTCGATTGGCTATAACCGGAAATCCCTGGCCAGGGTTGCTGAGATTTACTGGTAAGTGTTATCAGTAGTTTCTCGAACTGTTATAGACCTCATATCGACACGACTTATCGAGCTATTGGGGTCTGAGTTTACCACCCCTAGGCGAGATATGCGACATATCAGACAACGAGACCGGACTGTACGGGAGTGTTACTGTTTGGATTCACAGGAGAATGTACAGGCTTGCTTGTTGATCTTCTGAGCGCTCAATACCTGGGTAGCTGTTACGTTTAGCTGACCGCTTGCAGCTTGTGGGTGTTTGATATGATCATCACCTACTGCCGGCGTATTGACGATTCTTTAGAGTCCTACACAGAGGTTTCTTGGCTCAGGCAAAACGGAGTAGGAGCACATATGTGATATATGCGGGACCGAGGATAATACGATATGAGATATCGTATTGTATTCTCGCGATATTTGATATCAGCCGGGTCATCGGATCAAGTGTTGATTCGATGAATCAGTACGGATAAATATTAGTCGGTTATATGCGATATAGCCGGATTGTCGGATCAAGTGTTGATTCGATAATTTAATGTATAATAATATATATGATATATTAAATTACATTAACTAATATTTGCTCACTAAAAGATTCTTTTTTCTCACCGGATTAATACATTGATATATATGCGATATATGTTAATTGTATTATTTTCTTTTGTTGCAAATATATAATATATATGTGATATATATTATTGTGACATGATATGATTTATTATAAAACCAGTTTAAGGATGATAATAAGGGATTAGGGTTTGATTAGGGTTAGCACCTTCTTGTTCATTCTAGAAGGATTTTATTTTGTCATGATAAAGATATTTTGTTATGACTCATGCTTTGACCTAACCAAACCCTAACTCTAGTTTATTCTCTACATTGGTTTAACCTCTCATCCTTGACCATGGTTTGATAATCAATCATATATTCTTGATTACTATTCATCACAAAAGGAATTCTATGATCATTGTCCATCTTCTTCCTTGAGTTCTTGAAAAGCTTTCTTGTTTTGGTATTTGTGATGAATAAATATGAGAAAAAGATAAATAAAGAGAGCAAAAATCCTACTTCATCATCCTCATCTTCCCTTGCCATTTAGATGAGGGTGTTCACATCATTTCATGAGTGTTAGCTTGTGTTAACGAAACTTCAAGGTAGATCATCTTAGTATCGAAGATCGGAAGCAAAGGTTGCATCTTTCTCTTCGTGGAACCTCTCGAGTGTCCGGAACCCGATGATCGCAGCGAAGGGACCACAACACGGAGCATATGAAGTGAAGGACCGGATCTACAAAGGTTGTAATCCCTCTCACTTAGTGTTAAAGATGTTAATATGTTAGTTTTCGCCTAATCTCTAGTTTAAAGATCCGTATTCGGGTTGTTCGGCACGGCTAAATTTTTAATCGGGCATGGTTGATGCCTCGTAGACCCTTATGCGTGTGCATAGCAACCCTACAGTTACCAGGTGATATGAGTACAGCTTAGTCCGTCGACATGACACCGCTATTCCGTCTCGAGTGTGTTCCTACTGTTCTTAAATTAATATCCTACCATGGCTCAAAGGAGTCGTGCAAACAGGTAGTAGTTGGGTGCAGTCATGAAGTACTTGGAGGCAGTAGTAGTTAGATTGGATTCGTCTCTCCCGGTATTATGGGTTGATATTGCGCTGTGTTCGGATAGCCATTACACAAAGTCCAAGCGAGATTTACTGGTAGGTACTCCGGTAGTTTCTCAGGGTGTTTTGGGCTCTACTCCGGCATGACTTATTGCGCTATTAGGGGTCTGACGGTTACCGCCCCCGAGGCCCGATATGTCATAATCTTAGACAAACATACCGGACAGTACGGATATTGTCACAAATAGGCTCAGTAGGAGTTCGGATGAATTTACTCATCGGCCTTCTTATCAACAGATACCTGGGTAGTCGTTACGTGCAGCTAGTACCGCTGACGTGCTTGTGGTTAAACCCACTGTCAGCGTACTGTCGAATCTTTGGAGTCCCACATAGAGGGTTTCCCTGCTTCGGGCGAAACGATGTAGAGGTCGTATGGTTTTACGGCAGGGTTCGATCATATACGTGTACTTGTGCACGGATCATGATTCAGATGGATAATACTACTGGGTTTTGGTTTAAGCCTGATCCTAGTACTAGATTATTGGATTATTTTCGTCTCTTTGTATTCGTATTTTTCGGAATACGGATATGGGTATGTATATACAGTGAGGGGTATTCTTGTAATTTGTGCAAAAGTGCTTCTAGAAGAAGACATCTTATTTGTTGTATAAACCATTTTTTAAATGGTTAATGAGGTGGAGATATGAGGTGTAGATTTACAATAAATGAAGCAAGGCTACTTGGTGACTCATGGATGACTATTGAGGCATGGTGCATTATGTTATTATTATTGTTGAATTATTATTTTGCTTCATAGTTATCAACATTAGCCATTCTTCTAATCATTCTATCCTCAACACACTCATCTCCTCAAGCTTTCTTCTTCTTCCTCAATCCTAAATGTCTCATGTGTTGAGAAACCTAGGGTATTTTAAGACAAATTAATCCATCATCACTCTTTACATCCCCTAGGCTATCTAGTTTAGCGAACTAGGTACCTTAGTTACCTCGGTTTAGAGGTTGGAGCTCAAACTATAGACTCTCGGGTGGATCGTCTTTGACTTGAGGAGGCCGACGATCAAGCGCAATCTGTACACTTCGAGGAGCCAAGGAGAGGAGGACAAGAAGACCCGAAAGACTAGTACACGGTGGTATAAAACTCTTACATAGTAGTTAAACCTCTAGTAGTTTGTTAGTTAAGGTTCAAGTAAAGATACTGGAGTTTAGTCAGTATTGAGAAGCTTGTAAAAATCGTTTTTTGCATATTCCGCCTCCCCGCGAACCCGCGGGGTGCACGACATCGACTTACAACATCTTCATCGTCTTCTTCTCCCTTCCTCTTCCTGCAATACCAAACACCCATCTTCCTCTTCCCTTCAAACCCGAAACCGAAACTGAAACCTATCACCTCCTTACCCACTTTCACCAAGAAGCCTTCACCTTAGAACCCATCGCCTCGCCTTTGTGGTCAAATATAGTCCTTATTATGGTTTAGGTATTATTACTTCTTCCTTGGATCTTTATTGCTTCCGCTATCGTTTCCGGTTATTGTTTATCATGGATATTGGACATGTTTAGATATATATTTATATTATTGTTCTTACTTACTGATTGACGGCATTAATGTGACTATGGAAGGATATTTCATTACCGTAGGTAGCATGGCTGGACGAGTTACGTCCTAAAATTTTGGTATCTTTGGAAGCGGGGCATGACATACATCGAATGCTCATTAATATTATTTTATAAATACTTATATATATCTACAAATATATATATATATATAATTGTTAAATTATATATATATATATATATATATATATATATTTATTATATTCATAATATAATTAATACATATATATAGTCATGTATTATTTACTCATTTAATATCATATATTATCTTGAGTTGTACGCCAAATCTTATTTGACGATTTTACCCTTACTTAATTAAATATCAATAGTATATCAGATATACTTATTTAATTAAATCCTTTTGCATATCAAACATATACCATCTCTTCTTTAGTTTATACTTCCATGTTTGGTAAGTAAGAGTTCACCTATGTGTCATTTTTGAGGCTCAACGTTTACTCAGCAGTGCATAATTAATTCGAACTAATTATGTGAAAAGTAAAATCCATAAGTCTATAGAGACGATAGTTTCGTATTTAGACTATTTGGATAAACTGTTGATGACTGGATTGGAATAGGAAAATGATATCCAAGTAAACCAATATCTATCGGTGGTAACTACCATACGGTCCGGTCTTTTTGTTTACTTGTGTTATTTATTTGGTCTAGGACTTGGTAGTGCTGTCAAACCCTAATAACTCAAATAACCATTATATTAATATTATCATGTAATCCTAAGATCAAACTGATAACCACTTATCATTTGATCTCTAGTACTTTGGCCAGAGATTTTAGATCACTGATATATCGCACATTACAGAGCATTGTTCTCCTTATACCGGAGAGACGAATTCCATGTTAACTCCTCATAACCTTCACATATATTCGATCATACTCAACACTACTGTTATACACAGTATCAATGGATCTGTGATTGGGTAGTAACTAAAGTAATCTCTAGCGCACACAAGGTACTATGGTGAGTTTCAAGCCTGGAGACTAAGTTGTCGCTATATGAATTTTCGTCTGACGGTTATGTATAATTACCAACTGAAAATTCAAAATTAGTCATTTGGTGTACTTATCATCTATAAGCACCTGCATACGATACCCTGGTGTTACCACACCAGATGATTATGAGAATAGTCATTACTCTATAATATACACTATTCTTCCGGAGTATCGATGTCCTGTCTTGATACTCCTACGACTAGGAACATTTAAGAATATACTTATCGACGAGTCAGGTCTCATTATTGTGATTTACATCACAATCCTGAAGTCTAGTATTATTCTACGGACTTTATTAGTAATCAATAATAAATAGAGTATTATAAATAAAAAAATATACCAATAAAGAAAAAACAAATAGCATACTATTATTACGAATGAGAAAGTTCTATACATATAGGTTACAATTATAACTAATTGTCTCTAAAAGCACCTACATCTAACAAGAAGACCATATTTGTTTGCTCGAGAAGTCTCTCTACGGTTTGAAGCAGTCACCTAGACATTGGTATAATAAGTTTGACTTCTTCATGATAGATATTGGGTTTACGAGAAATAAGGATGACAGTTGTGTTTATTATAAGAAGCTTGCCGATGGTTCTTTCATATATTTGCTACTTTAAATTGATAGCAGCAAGATATATGGTTGATATTCAGAATTTGAAGGAATGGTTGAAAGGAAAGTTTAAGACCAAGAATTTGGGGGTGGCCTAGAAAATACTGTTGGAGATAGTGCCCTCAGAGTCGATTATTGGATCACAGGCACGTGATTGCAATGATTGAGGGAGGACCTATCCCGGTAGGACAGTCTTACTCGAGATGATAGTTTGCTATCTGGTTTACCTTTATCATCGTGTACAGCTTTAGGTGACCTGACATGTCGCTATTGCACGTTGATAGAGCCCCTAGGATTCTAGCTTGACTGCCAGCAGTATGAGGGCGATCATATAAGTGAGAGCTGGAGTCTATAAGCACATCCTTAAAAGGTCCCTAGTCGTGGGAGTTTCGAGACAGGGCATCGATTCTCCAGAGTAGACTAGTGTATACAGTCGAGACCCCGACGAGGGGCGGTGGCCGGTCTCACAAGCCATTGGTGTCAGTTGGTTCACCTAAGATGTATACAGGTGCTCATTGGGTTATGAGTACACCGGACAGGACTCGCTGGGAACGTGCTAGTTGGTCTTATACCTGACGTCAGATAGCAGTTCCCAAGTGACATGTGTACAGGTTAGTTCATCGACCTGGGGATCGTCATTTGTCTCGTGTGAGTTCCCACTGTACTTTGATTACTACCCTACCACGGCTCAAAGGAGTCGTGCAAACAGGTTTTAGTTGGGTACAGTCCCGAGCCACATGGAGGCAGTGAGCGGATCTTCGGGGGTTTCGTCTCTCCCGGTATTGGGGGTGAGGTCGCGCTGTGTCTAGGAGAGCCATTACACAAAGACCTTGGCCAAGGCAGGAGATTTACTGGTAGGTATTCCAGTAGTATCTCAGGGTGTTCTGGGCTACACTCCGACACGACTTGTACCGCTTTTGGGGGTCTGACTTTTACCAACCCCCTAGGCCCGCCATGCGATGCTCATAGACGAACGGACCGGACTGTACGGATATTGTCACTGACAGGCTCAGTTGGGTGTCGGGGTGAGCTTCCTCATCGACGTCCCTTTTAGTCAATAGCTGGTGGCCCGTCACGTATTGGCTTATACCTCTGACGTGCTAGTGGTTAAATCCACAGCCATAGTATTGACGAGTCTTTAGAGTCCACCACACTTTCAGTTACTCAAGCTTTCGGGCGAAACGCTGTAGAGGCCGTATGGAGATATGGCAGGGTCCGATCAGATACGTGCGGTATTGCATGGATCAGGATCGGACAGTTTTGTACTAGTGGCCGTATGGTTATATGGCAGCGTTCGATCAGATACGTGCGGTATTGCACGGATCAGGATCGGACGGATATTACTAGCCGGCTTTGGTTTAAGCCGGATCCTAGTATAGTACAGTGTAGATTTTGTCTCACTGCATTTGTATCCGGACGGAATACAGATGCGGGTGTGTATGCACAGTATGGGGTTTTCCTGTAATTTATTACGGGACCAGCTTTCTGGAGTTGCCAGTTTGCTTTCCGTTCCGGCCAGTTTTCCTTTGTTCTTTCCCGGCCGGACTTTTCCGATGGAGGGGGTAATTTGCAGTTTTGCAAATTACATTTGTGGAGGGGTTTTCTTGCATAAAGAATGATTATGATAGCTTTCATTTCTTTGCACCATTACTTGCATTAATGAGGGTATGGGTTTGATTAATGTGTGAAGCATGGTTGATGTTTCTTTGTCTCTTGATGTGGTCACCTTTTCTTCACTCCTACACTCACCTCCCTTCATGCTTCATAACCTCTCCTCCACCATTCTCTTTTGAAAATGATAAGTTTTTCATAAGTGAGAAGAAAAAGAAAAGAAAGAGAGAAGAAGAAAGGAGAGAAAATGAGAGTTCATTTTTGGTGTATCGTTTTGTTCATCTCATTTTCCTTGCAAAATTGATAGCATCATTTGCCTCCAAAGTTTCATTCTTCCCTCCATCTAAAGGCAACTCCAAAACCCCAAAAGTGAGACTTGCACTCTACGCTACACTTCCTACAGCAAATCTTGGACGCGTCGATTCGCCAGCTTCGCGCCCGAGTTGCCTCGGTATTGAGGTGGGAGCCCGTAAAAGATGCAGGCGACGTGGTGCCCTTCCGGCGAGGAGGCGACGACCGGAGATCCCGCGAGGAGATCGGAGAGGAGATGAAGACCGGAGGACTCGGATCAGTCGGTATATCTCTAACCCTTCTCTTGTTAGCTAGATCTAGTTTAATGGCACGATCCGGGGTTTAGTGCGCGGGGGTGCCGGTTTGCAAAGTCCGCAAAATTTAAGTTTATCACCGCTTCCGCGTTTGGCCGTCGGGTTGATGGCCGGGGCGCCGCCGTGCACTTACAGTGGTATCAGAGCCTCGCCATTAACTTCATCTAGCTTTGTGTAATGTGTTTTACGTTTCCGATCGAACAAAATCCCGAAAACACGTATTTCAGTTCACATCAGTTTCTGTTGAAATATTTTGGTCTCGAAAATTTTTTCAGGTGGTCTCAGAAAGATGTGCAGGGAGTTCTAAGAAATCTGGAAAAAAACGAGACAGTGAACCCTTACCTTGAGCGCGGAAGCGCCGCACCACCCCCCTTTATGCCGCCCTTCCGCCGCAAGTTGGTGGGTTCAATGCCTCGTATTTTTCCAGTGGGCTTCTGGGCTGAAAATAGGGCTTTTGGGATATTAAGTTTGGGCCAATTATTTCTGTGAGTGCTACAGTTTTCTTTGGGGCCCAGTTGTTAATTGTTTGATCAATCGGAAAATTTTAAACACATTTTTCACAGTATTTACATTATATCTGCGACCGTGAATGTCACTCGATCGGTAAATCCGATCTAACTGCTATAGCCCGGTTAGACGGATTTGCGAACGTGACTTTCACGTTGATGTTCTATGTTTATGCTGTGATGTTGCGGATCGGTCGTGGGGATAGCCTGGATGCAATGCTAGTACTGTATTGTTGTATTATGTACAATTGATATTGCGGGGCGAGCGTCCGACATGTGGACTGCCGTCACTGCCTGATTGTATTATTCTTTTGGGGCACGACCTGGTTGCGGTCGATGTACCCGATGTATGTATATTTTACTTTCTGTACTAGGATTACCCCGCGGAGGAGTGCACGGATAGCCGGGTTCTAGAGGGCAACAAGCCCGCATCTCATGGCATTGGGACGGAGGGGGCTTCACTCTGGGATTGGCGGGCTATTCGCCGCACTCGTAGGGGGTACAGGTTGACCCAGGAGGGGTGCCCAAGTTACCAGATTCCGTGAAGTGCTGGGTGGTCCATTCACGGCACTGAAGGGGGCTGCCTCGCTTCACGTTTTGGAGGGTAACTTGCCGCGCCCGTAGGGGTCTAGGATTTCATTGCACAGGCTATCCACACGACCAGGGGAACGTCGGGTTTCAGTAGTGGCTCTGTGAAACCCGGGGATCCCAGATATCTGTATTGTTCTGTGATGCTGTACATTCTGTGATGTTGCATTTCTTTTCACGCCTTGAGCGAAATACTATATATTGGTATATATATTAGTAGATGTTGTATATGTTTTTCATCCGCGCTAGTCCAGTCCCCGCTCTGCCGTTAGTAAGCTAACCTAACGGGTGATGACGGGACCCAGTGGCGAATGCGGATGGCATATACGTACGTCAGTATATTTTCGTTCTTTGTGGTGTGATTAATTGATGGGACTGCGTTGATTCGGATCAATGCAAGTTAAAACAAACCTATTCTGATGTTGTTGGAACACTTTTCAAAAAGCTGTTATTGCAAGGACGTTCTCTTTTGTTTTGCATCGTGGTATTCAGTTTGAATATCCTGCTCCTCAGTCGACGAGGCAAGGGCCGAGATCCCTTCACCGGGAGTGACCCCTTGGACAGAAGTTTGCGTCAGGGCATTAACTTCACTATAGCCGATTACTTTTGCTTTGCATCGTGGTATTCAGTTGGAATATCCTGCACCCCATTCTACGGGGAAAGAGCCGAGATCCCTTCACCGGGAGTGACCTCTTTAGTAAAGGTTTTCGTCACTATATTTTCTAAAAAGCTATCCGTTCCTTCAACGAGATCAAGTTCATTACGTTAAAGGTTTTCGCCAGAAACCATTCGTAGCCCTCCGTCGTTTCATATGGGTAGTCAATAGTATTCAAGCTGTGTATGTTGGCCAAAGTCAAGGCACAGTGATTGGTAGCTATTGGGGTATTCATATGCAGTATAGATAGATGCGTTGGTTTGGGACAGTCGTACTGCCATTTTGGCCAAAGTCAAGGGTATGTACGGGTGGATTCAAATTAACCTGGAGAATGACGGGTTGAACTTGACATGTGACTTATGATATGTTGGCCAAAGTCAAGGTCATAAGAGCATGGGGCTGAAATCACATCGGGAGTTTCAAAAGAACTGAAACTTGCCAGGTATGCGCATACCATCTGGAGTGTGATAACGTGAGCGGATTCCGTCACGTTGTCATGCGATGAGAGATTGGATCCCGATTCCCACTGATGAGTTAGTTTACTCCTCGGGTGACCCCGACTAATTCTTCTTTCAGGTTTGGAGGAGAATTTGAGGTACAGTGGGAGGTTTCCAGATTAGATAAATTGGTAACCATTCTGATCTAGGATAGAGTGCACGCTGAGTGTTTCTTTTCTCTCTCTCTTTGGCAGCGACTTTTGACCCGACCCTAGACTATGACTCAGAGACCAAGTTGACCGAACCTTCTTAACACTGGCTTTTGGATTGTCAGAGTTGCAGACCTCATTGCCACTCCTACTTTTACCCTTTTCTCCAGGACACCCCGTATTACTGCGAACGTCCACTTCCATTGGACAAAACCATCGTATGGTTAGATACGAACTCGAAAGAATTTATTCGAGGATGGTTTCCGGTTCTGGAGAAAACGGATAGGACTATTCAGTTGTCTTTTCTTTTCACCCTCTCTCAGGTTGCGAGTACTCCTTGGTTTAGGAGTAGTACACCTATTACGCAAATTGGATAGTCTTCTTCCAAACCATAGGCTGGTGCCGACCGGTAGGGAAGGAAGAAAGCCAATTAGCCTAAACGGTGTACAGAAGGTATTAAGTTAAGACAAAGTAAGGGATTAGTAAGAGGGCAAAGTAAATTGCAACAGATATTCACGACCAAACCATGTATTCCTTCGCCAATCCTAAATCACCTTTGTATTTCTCCAGGACACTCCGTATCATTACGAAGATCCCATTTTATTGGATAATCCATCGTATGGTTAGATACGAACTCGAAAGGAACTTGTTCCAGTTCGGGGATGGATCCTGGTTCAGGAGAAATAGGAATAAAGTACATTCAGGTGTCTTTTATCTTCACCTTCTCTCGCTTTGCGAGTGCTCCTAGGATTAGGACAGTACACCCTTTATGCTTTTTGGATAGTCTTCTTCCAAACCATAGGCTGGTGCCGAACGGTAGGGAAGGAAGAAAACCATTTGGCTTAAAGGGGTGTACAGAAGGTAATAACTAAAGACATATAAAGGGATTTGGAGAGGTGGCAAAGAATTGTACGGTTATAATTGTGAATCTGGATAATGGTAGAGGCATTACTAGGAATACCAGGATGCCCCAACGAAACATTTCAATGTTTCAGTTTCACTGTGTACTGTTAAAAGAAAACTGATTTCCTGATTAGACACTTGCTCCAGGGTATGTATTTACCAGGTTTGATTCTCACATCTGTATGGCTTTACAGATGATGAGTGGGAGTAAGTTATTGGGAATTGGGTGATCATCCTCATTATATCGGGATTCGTTGTAATCGGTGATATTTGAGGAGATCACCTGGGCTGTTTGCCGGTCGGCAAATATTTGGTTTTGAATATCCGCTGTTGTGCACCAATTTCAAATTGATATATCTGTACGTCTATTATCATAGAGTGAGATATACCTTTTGATATTATGTCGATGACATTTACCTATATCAGTGGATGGTTAGGTAAGGAGCATTAAACAGCGGTGTAATTCTTCTTAACCATTAGTACAGTTTTCAACCTACGACATACAGTGAAAGAGTTGTTAGACTCAACGGACTTATACAGAGTATTGTATGTTGTCCAGTGTCCATTAGGACACAGGGGTTGGTCCTCATACTATATTCTGTTTACTTTTAACTTCTCTAGTTCTTAGACATGTGTTTCGTAGAAACACAGGGTCTAAGTTTTGAGGAGTTATAGGTATTTGAATAGAGTAGAGAACCAGGTGTAGCAAGTATCGGGATTCTTCAAAGTGATCGAAGATGTAGATACTTGTGTATGGTATTAAGTTGATAGTAATGATAAAGAGAAATTGCTTCTCTTTCAGGTTACTCATAATTGGAAGCATTCCTAAGTTGAGTAACGCTGATCGGCCTCTCTCCATTTAGTTGACATGCACTGGAGACAGTTGCATGATTTT
This sequence comes from Agapanthus africanus, assembly GCA_030015575.1. Lineage (NCBI taxonomy): Eukaryota > Viridiplantae > Streptophyta > Magnoliopsida > Asparagales > Amaryllidaceae > Agapanthus > Agapanthus africanus. Next base: position 599,660,485 of record JASDDO010000014.1, read on the forward strand.
GAATCTGGTTCAATTAAATCAGTGCCTCTAGTTCTATATTGGATATAGTACAGTTCATATCTTAACATTGTTAAGGTACGGGGAGTTGTCCGGCTTATGATTAAAACCAGACTCTGGATAACTCAAGGCACGTTTCTGTAATGGCTGTTTGTGGGTTGACCCAGGCTATGACGAGGGTTGACTTTCTACCATCTGGGAGATCAATAGAAATATTGTTCAAGACTCGCCACAGTTTTATTAAAAATGGATTTTTTCAAAAACAGCAGTGGGAGTATGGTAGAACTGGAAGTGATTCCAGAACCGCAAACGATTAATGAAGATTTGATAAAGAACCTAAAGATTCAATCTGATTTGACATTCCACTGGCCACTCCGTAGATAAGGTGGGTAACTTCAGGCACCCGAGAGGTACTCCGGTAGCCTCAAGGACGGTGACATGGAAGTTCTTGTTTACCCACAACTGCCATTGTTGTTGTTCCAGGCTGCGAGACCCGGCAGGAGGATGAATATAGCGTCGTTCTAAACTAGTTTTAGAAGTGCACGTCTATATGACTCTGGCAGAGGGTTGTCGTAGTCAGTGGGAGCAGCGGAAGCATTGGTGGACATCAGGCTTATGGACTAAAGCAGATGTAGCGGAGATAGATCATCTATTTCTGATGTGACAGTCATAGGTTTGACGTCATCAGAATAGGGGATGGATCTGTTGAGAAGGTAGTAGGAAGTGATAGTCCTATACTATGATCGGTTATACTTTGGTCGTCACACAGTGGTTTCTCCACATAGGACTTGGACATTATATCAGACATACTGGTTACTAGATCTATGGTTTTAGATCTAGATTTGGGTGGTTTCCCAATCAGGGTACCTTGACAGCATTCTAAGAGTATTTAGAATGGACGACTCCTGGCACGGTAGTGTACCTGCAGGTGATGGAGTCACCCTCTCTAAATGTGTCTTACAGACTAAAGGGGAGAGGGATGTGCAAGATTGGCAGATCACTTGCTCAGGCAATTGAGTCAATCATGAGATGTCAAGTACCACACCAGATGTTGTTCTTGCACTAGATGCAATAAGTTGACATTGATCCAATCCTGGAGAAACAGTCGGAAGCAGTTTTAGAACATAAGTGGCTGTTCTAGGGATATGATAACGAAAGCCCCATTCGGGAAACAGTTATCATTCCAGGCTTCCAAGGTGACCTGGACGACAAGGAGGTCGTCAGAGTTATAGTTTTCCTTCTGACGAGGGGAAGTATTTTGGACAGGTGGTCCAAGGTAATACTGAGGGAGGCATGGCGCAGGATACTGATTAAATTCAGTTGACGATACAGTCGAAGAATTTTGGATTTGGAGTTCATTTATGAGCTAGGTCCCATCAGACATCCAGACATTCCAAGACAGGTATTGCTCATTTCGGGAGATGGCTTTCTCCGCGAACTTGAGATATAGAGAGACATAGAAAGAAACATCTAGGAGGATCCACTCACTGAGGCTATTCCTCGAACGCAATAGTTTCGCAAACGGATTTTGTGAAACTGACTAGTAGGGGAGTTGGGTGTTCGGTATCACACGGGCTGTGAGTATGCGACATCGCAATAATTAGCCTTGAGTGCAAGTGGGAGATTGTTGGAGATAGTGCCCTCAGAGTCGATTATTGGATCACAGGCACGTGATTGCAATGATTGAGGGAGGACCTATCCCGGTAGGACAGTCTTACTCGAGATGATAGTTTGCTATCTGGTTTACCTTTATCATCGTGTACAGCTTTAGGTGACCTGACATGTCGCTATTGCACGTTGATAGAGCCCCTAGGATTCTAGCTTGACTGCCAGCAGTATGAGGGCGATCATATAAGTGAGAGCTGGAGTCTATAAGCACATCCTTAAAAGGTCCCTAGTCGTGGGAGTTTCGAGACAGGGCATCGATTCTCCAGAGTAGACTAGTGTATACAGTCGAGACCCCGACGAGGGGCGGTGGCCGGTCTCACAAGCCATTGGTGTCAGTTGGTTCACCTAAGATGTATACAGGTGCTCATTGGGTTATGAGTACACCGGACAGGACTCGCTGGGAACGTGCTAGTTGGTCTTATACCTGACGTCAGATAGCAGTTCCCAAGTGACATGTGTACAGGTTAGTTCATCGACCTGGGGATCGTCATTTGTCTCGTGTGAGTTCCCACTGTACTTTGATTACTACCCTACCACGGCTCAAAGGAGTCGTGCAAACAGGTTTTAGTTGGGTACAGTCCCGAGCCACATGGAGGCAGTGAGCGGATCTTCGGGGGTTTCGTCTCTCCCGGTATTGGGGGTGAGGTCGCGCTGTGTCTAGGAGAGCCATTACACAAAGACCTTGGCCAAGGCAGGAGATTTACTGGTAGGTATTCCAGTAGTATCTCAGGGTGTTCTGGGCTACACTCCGACACGACTTGTACCGCTTTTGGGGGTCTGACTTTTACCAACCCCCTAGGCCCGCCATGCGATGCTCATAGACGAACGGACCGGACTGTACGGATATTGTCACTGACAGGCTCAGTTGGGTGTCGGGGTGAGCTTCCTCATCGACGTCCCTTTTAGTCAATAGCTGGTGGCCCGTCACGTATTGGCTTATACCTCTGACGTGCTAGTGGTTAAATCCACAGCCATAGTATTGACGAGTCTTTAGAGTCCACCACACTTTCAGTTACTCAAGCTTTCGGGCGAAACGCTGTAGAGGCCGTATGGAGATATGGCAGGGTCCGATCAGATACGTGCGGTATTGCATGGATCAGGATCGGACAGTTTTGTACTAGTGGCCGTATGGTTATATGGCAGCGTTCGATCAGATACGTGCGGTATTGCACGGATCAGGATCGGACGGATATTACTAGCCGGCTTTGGTTTAAGCCGGATCCTAGTATAGTACAGTGTAGATTTTGTCTCACTGCATTTGTATCCGGACGGAATACAGATGCGGGTGTGTATGCACAGTATGGGGTTTTCCTGTAATTTATTACGGGACCAGCTTTCTGGAGTTGCCAGTTTGCTTTCCGTTCCGGCCAGTTTTCCTTTGTTCTTTCCCGGCCGGACTTTTCCGATGGAGGGGGTAATTTGCAGTTTTGCAAATTACATTTGTGGAGGGGTTTTCTTGCATAAAGAATGATTATGATAGCTTTCATTTCTTTGCACCATTACTTGCATTAATGAGGGTATGGGTTTGATTAATGTGTGAAGCATGGTTGATGTTTCTTTGTCTCTTGATGTGGTCACCTTTTCTTCACTCCTACACTCACCTCCCTTCATGCTTCATAACCTCTCCTCCACCATTCTCTTTTGAAAATGATAAGTTTTTCATAAGTGAGAAGAAAAAGAAAAGAAAGAGAGAAGAAGAAAGGAGAGAAAATGAGAGTTCATTTTTGGTGTATCGTTTTGTTCATCTCATTTTCCTTGCAAAATTGATAGCATCATTTGCCTCCAAAGTTTCATTCTTCCCTCCATCTAAAGGCAACTCCAAAACCCCAAAAGTGAGACTTGCACTCTACGCTACACTTCCTACAGCAAATCTTGGACGCGTCGATTCGCCAGCTTCGCGCCCGAGTTGCCTCGGTATTGAGGTGGGAGCCCGTAAAAGATGCAGGCGACGTGGTGCCCTTCCGGCGAGGAGGCGACGACCGGAGATCCCGCGAGGAGATCGGAGAGGAGATGAAGACCGGAGGACTCGGATCAGTCGGTATATCTCTAACCCTTCTCTTGTTAGCTAGATCTAGTTTAATGGCACGATCCGGGGTTTAGTGCGCGGGGGTGCCGGTTTGCAAAGTCCGCAAAATTTAAGTTTATCACCGCTTCCGCGTTTGGCCGTCGGGTTGACGGCCGGGGCGCCGCCGTGCACTTACAAATACTTGGTATGGAGATAAGGTGAGATCGCAAAGGAGAAAATCTTTACTTGTCTCAACAACAATATGTTGAGAAAGTTTTGAAGCATTTCGGTATGACAGACACTAAATCTGTAAGTACTCCATTAACAGCTCATTTTAAACTTTCAGCTCATTCATCATCGCAAATAGAGGATGAGATTAAGTATATGTCAAATGTTCCATATGCGAATGTGGTGGGTAGAATTATGTATTATGTGGTTTGTACACAACCCGACATTTCACATTCTATTAGTTTTGTTAGTCGCTATATGGAATCTCCAGGTAAAGGCCATTGGCAAGCAGTGAAATGGATTTTACAATACCTGTGAGGTACGTCTAATGTAGGTTTGGTGTTTGGGAGGAACAATGACAATTTGGTTGGATTCAGCGATTCCGATTATACGGATGATCTTGACAGACAAAGATCGATCACCGGTTATGTATTCTCTTTGGGAGGATGTGCCATCAATTGGCGTGCTTCGTTAGAACCTACGGCTGTGTTTTCTATGACAGGGGCGGAATATATGGCCGTTGTTGCGGCCGTTAAGGAAGCGATCTGGTTAAAGGGATTATTTTCGGAACTTGGTATTCAAAAGGATACCATAATAGACTACTGTGGTAGCCAAAGTACGATTCACTTGACGAAAGATCAGATGCATCATGATAGGACAAAGCACATTGATGTGAAATACTGGTTTGTCCAGGAAGTCGTTGAGAAAGAAGAGATTATTGTCAAGAAGGTTGGCACAACAGATAATCTGGCCGACTTGTTGATGAAATATCCTTCTGTTGTGAAGTTTGAGCATTGGTTGAACTTTATTGGAGTGTGTCATGCTCATTTGAGCTCTTGAGGGGTTTTGTGGTGAAGGTGGAGCTATTATTAATTTTTTGGAGGAGTGTTGTTGTGAATGCGAGGCAAGGTGGAGATTTGTTGTGTATTGCCTCATATTCAATCCCTATTGATTTCCCATTGATCCAGCATTGTCAAGATTCAGAGTTATCTGTAAGGAAAGGGGACAAACATTTGGAGCTAAAACTTCTGACAGCTGTTAAGACACTATATGCGCAAGCATACATTGAGCAGATGTCTGGCCCTATCAGTCTAGACATCTGCGATCACTCTGCCCTTTTGAAGACGTGAAGGCCAGATGTGTGAACATCCTTATTCAGATATCTAGGTATACTTTATGGATTCGAAGATACTTAGGCATACGTCTGCCGTGTTCTAAGCTGGATGTTTTCCTTGGTTAGGAAATTAGTTATTAGGGAATATTTTTTGTATGCTATATATATGATATTATGTTTTAGCCCGAGATTTGATGCCTTTGTGATATTTGAGAGAACCTTTTTATTGTTCGAGAGAAGTAGTATTCTTTGATGGATTTGTATTCATCCACCAATTTGTACTTGATGATACTCATAAGTGGGGATTCCCCAGATCACGACATGTAGCAGATGATATGTCGTTCATGTAAGCCCACTAGATTCATGGGGGATATGGAGCGGGAATAGGTATGATGCAAAGGGGATATTCCTGGGCACCTCATCTCCGAAATAGCACCCGACCTTTTGGCGGACTCCCCTGAGTACGCTTCCTCTTCGCCTAAACCACCAGCCAATAGCTCGTCTCCGAGCAATCATAGGGTTGAGCTTTATAAACTTCCTTGCTCGTCTCCGAGCTATCCAAAAACTGAGATTCCTCGGCGCCCCTATTTGGCCGGAAGCATGGAGCACGAGCGTCCTCATAACGGCTCCGTGTATCTAGGCACGATGAGATCTCCGCCGCTCTATGTCCCGCATCCCGCGCTAGTGTATCTCACCATTAATGAGCGTATCTCTCCATTAATGCGGACGTTATGCCTGGGCAGAACTGACAGCAAGAATCTGGCAACGGATCACTTCGATACGATCCCTATATAAACCCCTCCTCCAGACGATTCAGGTAACTCGAATTGATTCCAATACGCCGCTACTCTGCTCAAATATTCCTCGATACTTACTTGATCGTCGGAGGGTCCTACGGTGATTTCCTACCCCGGGACATCCTTTGCAGGTAACTTAGCATCAACAATAATCAACAACCTATTAAGATCCACAGCCAACCTCCACCACAAATCTCAACAGTTCAGCCCCGCTGGACCCAAGATCGACAGAGGACAACGCCTGAGGGAGATTCCGACCTCCATCAATTGGCGCGGTCTGTGCGAACAGAAGCTTTTCTACCCAAAAAATTTGATCTTTCGTATTCGATTCAATGGTCAGCGATTATCTCCATGAAGACCCTAGCACGAGCCATCCCGTCCTCCGCAACTGAGGCGGGGGCAGTTCCACCCCTCCTCCAACATCGTCAAAGCCCTAACGGCACTGATCGATCAACTGACAGCGACAGTGAATGCACTTGCTTGTGTTCAAACCGACATCCACGCTCGGCAAACAACCATCCCTGCTCTACAGAATGGCAGCGGGTACGAGGCGACAAATGGACGCGTTCAGGTCCTCGACCACGCTCATACCAATCTCGACACCATAGAACACCGGCATGCCGATTCCGGCAGTCGCGACCCCCATACGAGGAATGATTCCATGACTCGTTGAGTGCCGGATAGTCCAACGCCGAGGTCTCAGGACTAACCAAATTGTTGTTTCAACACTCACCGTGCTCTCTCGCCCTCCGAGGCGACGTTTATCAGGTCTCCTAATTCCAGGGAAGACCGACATCGCCATAATTATCGAGACCATGTCCATGGCGCATGTCGGGGGGGACCACGAAGGGTTCACCCCGAGGATCTGAGTAACGCGATAGAGCGAAGCCGAAGCCTATCCATCGCCCAAGCTTGAAGCAGAGATAGCAGGCACTCCGATTACGGAGAATCCTTGGGGTACCAGCAGCGAATCGAGGTCCTCAAGAAGAAGATTGAGGACATGCGGCTCGCCACCCGTTCACCCGGCGGATTGGAAAAATACTCCGTAGATTCTCTCACGAAGCCTTTCACTGAGCAGTTACTGAGAGAGCGGGTCTCATCTAGGAACAAACCGCCCAAAGTGGCTCTCTTCGATGGAAAGTCTGAACCGAAAGACCACTTGTACGCATTCACAGTGGGCATGAGCTTTCAAGATAACTCGGACGCTGCTCGGTACCTGAAAGTGTTTGTTAGCACCACCACTGGGTTTTACTAGCATCAAGCATGCCATTTAAAAAAAATTTGGGTGCCAATTAACACTAAACAAGAATTGAAACTAGATGGTTAGGGTTTAACTATCATATAACAAAAACTTTAACTAAGTGAAGGACGTTACAACCTTTGTAGGTCGTGTCCTTCTCTTGTCAAGCTCCGTGTAGTAGTCCACGCGACTCCACTAGGCTCCACTTGAAAGTTGAATGAACTTGCTTAAATTACCTTCGTGCCGAAGATGATCTACCCAAAGTCCGCTAATCCAAGCTACCTCTTCACTAAACTCTTTAGTGAAGAAAACACACTACACTTAATTGCTAATTAAGTATAGGATGGTGAAGTAGGAGTTTTGTTTGCTCACTAGGATTCTCACAAGTTTAAGGGTTCACAACTCATGTGCTTGGAGGTGGAGGTGAATAAAATGAAGAAAGCTATAGAGTGTGAAAGAAAATGAGCTCATAAAAAATAACTCAAGTGTAGAATGGTTCATCAAATGAACTCACTTATTGAAGCATCAATATTTCCTAATAATAAAAATGGAACCATACTTCAATAGTAAGTCAAGAGTAATGTAATAATCCATGAACCATGCTTCACAACCATATCTCAATTTCCACCTCAATTTTCTATTTTCTTAAAATAGAAAAACAAACCATGCTTCATATATGTATGTATGTATGTGTATATATATATATATATATATATATATATATATATATTATGAAGATAAGGAAATAATTAGTGTGCAATAATATTAGTTAATATATAATTATATCAAATATAAATATATATCATTTTATTAAATCAACACTTGATTAAATAATCTGGTTATATCACATATAACCAACTAATATCATTTATCTGTATACCACATTATCAAATCAACACTTGATTCGATAATCCAGTTATATCACATATAACCTGACCGATAACAGATAGCCGCCAGATTAGAATACGGTATCTCATACTCGTATTCAATCAGACCCCTGCACATATCAGCATATGTGCCCTACTTCGTTTCGCTTGAACTAGGAAACTTTTGTATGGGACTCTAAAGACTCATCAATATGCCAGCAGTAGGTAATGATCACATCAGTTACCCACAAGCTGTCAGCGGTACTAGCTGGATGTAACGGCTACCCAGGTATTGAGCGATTAGAAAATCAACAAGAAAGCTTGTCCAAACTCACATGAAGCCTATAGGTAACACCTACCATACAGTCTGGTCTCTTCGTTTGATATATCCCATATCGAGTCTGGGGGTGGAATCGTCAGACCCCAATAACTTGATAAGTCATGTCGATGTGTGGCTCATAACAGTTCGACAAACTACTGATAACTCTTACCAGTAAATCTCAACAACAGCCCTGGCTAGGGACTTTCTGTTATAGCCAATCGAGTATAGCGCAACATCAACTCCCAATACCGGGAGAGACGAAACCCTTCCTATCGCTCACTGCCTCCATATGACTCAGGACTGTACCCAAAATCCACATGTTTGCACGACTCCTTTTAGCTGTAGTAGGGAGGAAATCAAAGCACAGTGGGAACCACACAAGACTCTATGACGATCCCGGGTCTACACAATAACCTATACCAGTGTCACCAGAGAACTGCTATCTGATGATAGGTATAGTACCAACTAGGAGATCTCGGAGAGTCCTGTTCGGTGTACCTATTCTCTAATGAGCACCCGTGTACAATCTTTGATGTCAAACACCAATGGATATGGGATCAACCATCGCCCCCTACAGGGTCAAGAAACGTACACACTAGTCTACTCTGAAATATCGATGCCCTTTCTCGATACTCTCTTGACTAGGAACTGTTAAAGGATGTGCTTGTAGACTACACAAGTCCCAGTAGTTTGACCTGCATCATAGTCCTGGTAGTCAAGCAAACATCCTAAGGGCTTTATCAACATGTATCAGAGAGACGGTATAATAATACAAGTGTACATGTTAAAATTAAGAGCAACCAGATAGAATACTATCATGTCGAGCAAGAAAGTCCTCTATATATATATCCAAGCATCCACTATAATATACATTAATGTATAACAATGGCCTCTAGGGCATACATATCCCTAACAATCTCCCACTTGCACTAAGACCAGTTGTTGTAGTATCTCATACCCAACATCCCAAATATTCTCTCGAATAACATCTGGGGGAGGGCCTTCGTGAGTAGATCCTCTGTGTTATCCTTTGTGTCAACTCTCCTGACCTCGATCTCCCGGTGATCTGCTATCTCCCGGATCAGGTAATACCTCCTAAGAATATGTCTGGATCTCTGATGCGACCGGGGTTTCTTGGCCAAATCCATAGCTCCATTGTTATCACAATACACAGGTATTGGATGCTCAATGGATGGAACCACACCAAGTTCAGCTATGAACTTATTCATCCAGACAGCCTTTTTGACAGCATCATTGGCAGAGATGTATTCAGCCTCCATCGTCGAGTCTGCTACGGTATCTTACTTGGAACCCTTCCAACATACTGCCCTCCATTGAGGGTGAAGAAAAAACCTGATACCAACTTACTGTCGTCCTTATCACTCTGAAAGCTCAAATTGGTAAAGGACTCCACCTAGAGTTCCCCGTTACCATACACCAAGAACATTTCTTTAGTCCTTCTCAAGTACTTAAGAATGTTCTTCACAGTTGTCCAGTGTTTCTCCCCAGGATCTGATTGATACCTACTCACTACACCTAGTGAGTAAGCTATATCCGGTCTGGTACATAACATCGCATACATGATAGACCCGACTGCAGAAGCATAGGGTATCCCTTGCATGCGAGCCCTCTCCAAATCAATCTTGGGACACATATCTTTGGAGAGAGTGATTCCTAAACAAGCGGTAAATTACCACGCTTATAATCTTTCATACTAAACCTCTTTAATATGGTGTCAATGTACCTAGATTGTGACAATCCCAACATCCGTTTAGATCTATCTCTATAGATCTTTATCCCCGGAATGTAGGAGGCATCACCTAGATCTTTTATGGAGAACTTGTGTAATAAGAAGAGCTTGACCGAGTGTAGCATAGGAACATCATTTCCTATCAAGAGTATGCCATCCACATACAATACGAGGAAGACAACCTTACTCTCTACAACCTTCTTGTATATACAAGGTTCATCTATATTTTTTATGAAGTCAAACTCTTTGATAGCTTCATCGAAACAAATGTTCCTGCTCCGCGATGCCTGCTTTAATCCGTAGATTGATTTAAGTAGCTTGCACACGCTTCCGTTGCTCCCACTATCTACGAAGCCCTCTATCAGTGTCATGTACACGCTCTCTTCTAAATCACCATTTAGAAAAGCGGTCTTGACATCCATCTGCCAGATTTCGTAGTCATGATATGCAGCAATGGCAAGTACGATCCTGACGAACTTAAGCATAACGACAGAAGAAAAGGTTTCAACATAGTCGACACCAGGTCATTGACGAAAACCTTTTTCTACAAGTCTAGCTTTGAAAGTCTCAACTTTTCCATCTACACCAATTTTCTTCTTAAAGATCCACTTGCTCCCGATGGGTTTTACCCCTTCAGGAGCAACTTCCAAAGTCCATACTTTGTTGGTGTGCATGGATTCCATCTCAGATCGCATAGCATCCAATCATTTCACAAAGTCTCCACTTGTGATGGCCTACTCGAAACTAGTTGGGTCATCATCTTCCATGATGCAATCCTCGCTCCCGCCGTCTATGAGAAAACTATAGTATCTCTCAGGTGGGTGAGGAACTCTACTAGGTCTGCGGAGTGGCTGAAGTTCATCGGGGACTATTGAATCCTCCGGTTCCACCAAATCGTCAGTTATAGTTTGTGTTGCTGGAACTTCTTCCAGTTCTACCTCATTACCCATAATTTCTTTTACAAGAAATCCCTTTTCTAAAAAGGTGGCATGTCGAGAAAGAAACACCTTTTGTTCCTCGGTGTGGTAGAAGATATACCCTCGTGAATGCATAGGATATCCTACAAACTTGCACAGAACTCACCTTGCTTCGAGCTTGTTCGGATTTTGTGTTTTCACATAAGCCGTACAACCCTATATCTTAACATAATTAATGTTAGTTGTATGTATGCCCTAGAGGCCATTATTGTACATGATTGTATATTATAGTGGATGCTTGGACATATATAGGGAGGACTTTCTTGCTCGACATGATAGTATGCTATCTGATTACTCTTTATCTTAACATGTATACTTGTATTATCTCTCTGTTACATGTTGATAAAGCCCTTAGGATGTGGACTTGACTACAAGGATTATGATGGAGATCATACTAGTGGGGCCAGGGTAGTCCATAAGTCTGTCCTTTAAATGTTCCTAGTCCTGGGAGCATCGAGACAGGGCATCGATATTCCAGAGTAGACTAGCGTATACGTTTCTTGACCCATTTGATGGGCGATGGATGATCCTACATCCATTGGTGTTTGACATCAAAGATAGTATACGGGTGCTCAGTGGAGACTGGATACACTGAACAGGACTCGCCGAAAATCCTAGATGGTATTATACCTAACGTCAGATAGCAGTTCTCTAGTGACACTGGTACATGTTAGTCTGTAGACCCGAGATCATCATAGAGTCTTGAGTGATTCCCACCGTGCTTTGATTTCCACCTTAGCACGTTCAAGAGAGTGTGCAAAACGGTGGTTTTTGGGTACAGTCCTGAGTCACATGGAGGCAATGAGCGATAGGAAGGGATTCGTCTCTCCCGGTATTGGGGGTTGATGTTGCGCTGTGCTTGATTGACCATAACAGGAAGTTCCTGGCCAGGGATGATACAGAGATTTACTGGTAAGTGTTATCAGTATTTTTTCAACCCGTTATGAGCCTTATATCGGCATGACTTATCGAGTTACTGGGGTCTGACGTTTACCACCCCTAAACTCGATATGCGACATATCAGACGAAAAGACCGGACTGTACGGTAGTGTTGCTGTTGGATTCACAGGAGTATGGACAAGTTTGCTTGTTGATCTTCTGATCGCTCAATACCCGGGTAGCCGTTACGTCCAGCTAGTACCGCTGACGTCTTATGGATGACTGATATGATCATCACCTACTGTCGGCGTATTGACGATTCATTAGAGTCCTACATAGAGGTTTCCTAGCTCAAGCGAAACGAAGTAGGGCACATATGTGATATGTGCGGGACCGAGATTAATACGTGTATGTAATACAGTATTCTAATCTCGCGATATAGGTTATATGTGATATAACCAGATTGTTGAATCAAGTGTTGATTCAATGATATGTTATATGTATATGTGATATGCATATAAAAGATATTAGTCGGTTGTATGCTATATCTTTTATATGGGTTATTAAATCAAGTATTAATTTAATAATTTAGTGTGTAATTATATATTTGATATATTGATATACATTAACTAATATTAGCTCACTTAAGAAAATGTTTTCTCTTTATACATTTAATATATATGTGATATAAGTTAATGTATTTATTTTGTGTCATGCTAGATGATACATTGGACTTGGATGTGTGAGACTCATACCTAACTAGAGATAATTTAGGTATTTAAATATTAAGGGAAAAATCAAAATTAGGTGAAAATTAGCATGGCTAAGATGCTTGTGGAAGCATGGAGAAGTTTGACTAAAATGCACTAATTTTGTTTTACTCTAGATATTTATTAACCTAACTATTATCTTTAGCCATGGTTTAGTCTCTATATGAGTTATATTAGATATTTTCTCACCCATGGTTCACACTTGGATCACTTGATCATTTTTCTTCATCTCCTCCATTTGCTCTCTAGCTTTGAGTGGGAAAAGAAAAAAAAGAGAAAAATTATTCTAAAGTGAGCAAAAGTCCTACTTCATCAATCTACACTAGACCAGCCATTTAGTATAGGTTGTTTGCTTCACTAATTCTCAATTAGTGAAGAGGTGGCTTGAGTTGGAAATTCCTCGACGTAGATCATCTTCGGCCTCGAAGTTCTTCAAGCAAGTTTGTTCCTTTTGCCTAGTGGAGTCTAACGAGAGTCCGGAGGACTACTACTTGGAGCAAAGGGACTCCTACACGGAGCTTTAGAAGTGAAGAACCGGTCTACAAAGGTTGTATTCCTTGTTCACTTAGAGTAAAGTTGTTTACTTTCTTATGTAAACCCTAATTATCTAGTTAGATCCTTGGTTTGGGTTGTTTAGCACACAAGATTTTTATAAAGTTGCATGCTTGATGCCTTAGAAAACATAGTGAGAGTGTTATGGAACCCAGTAATTAAGGCATGGCCTCATTCCTTTCTATATCTCATATGGAGTGGTAGGCACGGATTTGGTGGGAACCATATTCAATAGGTCTGCAGCTGTCTCAAGTGCATGACCCCAAAAGAAAATAGGTACCTCAGCAACACTCATCATAGAGCGCACCATATCTAATAGGGTGCAATTCCTCTGCTCCGATACTCCATTATGCTGTGGTGTATACGGAGGAGTAATCTGAGAGAGAATCCCATTCTCTTTTAAATAGTCTCGGAACTCCTTGCTCAAATATTCTCCTCCCTGATCAGATCGAAGGATTTTAATACTTTTACCCATCTAGTTCTCAACTTCATACTTATATTTCTTGAATTTCTCAAAAGATTCAGACTTGTGTTTCAACAGGAACACATGTCCGAGTCTTGAGAGATCATCGGTGAATGTAATAAAGTACGAGAAATTATTCCTGGTATGTGTAGATATAGGACCGCATACATTACTATGTATCAGTCCCAAGAGTTCAGTAGCTCTTTCTCCATGTCCAGTAAACGTGGTTTTGGTCATCTTGCCTTTGAGACATGACTCGCAAGTTTCATAAGATGTAAATTTGAACGGACTCAAATATCCATCTTTATGTAACTTAGCTAGTCTTATCGCATTGATATGACCTAGTCTACAATGTCACAAGTAGGCTTCGTTCATTTCTGAACTTTTCCTCTTATGTGTGTTCTGTATATTTAGAACTGTGGTTTGATTCGGAACGTATATACCGTTACACAATGTACTAAACCCAATCAACACTTGATTTAGGAAAACATTCATAATATTTTTTGTACGAAATAACAGTCGCTCAGAATCACTGTGTTACTGCTTGGTAATACAAGGTGATATTCGCCAACTGCTTTAGCTGCAACAATTGCACCATTCCCTTCTCTGAGGTACATATCACTTTTTCCCAGGTCTCTACCTATACTTAACTCATGTAATAAATTACATACGTGGGATCCTGATCCGGTATCCAATACCCAGGACATAGAGCAAAATGAGAAACAGTTCTCTGTAACGAACACACCCGAAGAAGATACATCAGCATGCTCCTTCTTCGTTTTGGGTGGCTTGGGAGTCCAGATATTCCCCTATTCCTTGCTCAGACTTATGACAGTCATAAGATAGAGCGGAACCTAGCCCAGTATAACAAGTGGGTTCGATCAATACATCTATATTGTTATCTTGATTAAGGCGTATCATTGGCCGCTACCAGAAGAGAGAGAATGATAATCACTTTTGTGTGCGCTTTTTGCAAGATTGTATTGATTATTATTTTATCTAATCAGGATGGCTCCCACTGTTTTTATCAAATTTTCCTTCAAACCCTAAAAGGTAAGATAGCCAGGTTTAATTACACCCTAAAGGTTCGTCAATCGGTCAGCCAAGCGGGTATTGGTACTCCGAGGGAGCCTCCCCATGCTTTCGCATGGAACTAATTAAATAACCTCTTTTCCATAGGGGCATCACCCCGTTAACACCTTTCTTAGACACCTAAGGGATCGGCTAATTTTAAAGTGGAAAACTCTCCCAGGAGTAACTCTTACTCGCAGTGGGTATCGGGATCCAACTATCATATAGAAGGTATGCAATCTCATTATAAATTTCAACACTTGAAATTCCCAATATCTGTTTTTACCCCTATCAACTTATGACCTTAACAAGGTCAACAAATCATAAGCGCTAGCCAAGTTCAACCCGTCATTTCATGATTGAATTAAACCCACCTGTACGACCCTTAACAAGATCAACAAAGTCGTACGACTACTCTAATCCAATCGTATCACATGCGGCATATAAGCACTAATCAGCTACCGTACACTACGTCTTGACAAGGTCAACAAACGCAGCACGAATACTAAATAGCACTTATCTGAAATGACGGAGGGCTACGACTGGTTTTTAAGAAAACCTTTAACGTAATGAACTTGATATCGTTGTAGAATCTAGTAATTTTGAAAAGGAGTGGTTTAAGCCCCGCTTTTAAAAATGAGTAGTTTTAAAAAAAAACCGAATAGTTTTTACTAGCTTTTGCTAAACAGATCACTTCCAGTGAAGGGATCTCGGCTCTTTCCTCATCGAATGAGGTGCTGGATATCCATCAAGGAATACCACTGTGCAAAGAAAGAACTACAGAAGCTATGATGATAAACCGAGTGGGTGTTTGCTAAATAGGTCACTCCTGGTGAAGGAATCTCGGTTCTTTCCTCATCGAATGAGGTGCTGGATATTCATCAAGGAATACCATTATGCAAAGGAAGAACTAGAGCTGCCTTTTTAAAAACTTTTGATTCTACAACATCTTTAAGATTCTTTTCTTTTCATTAACATCATTAATGAATCCCATCATTTATGTTTCCCTAAACTTTACATAAAAGAAATGAAAATAAAACATACGCTTATGCCATCCGCATTCGCCACGGGGCCCCGTCATGCATTGTTAGGTTACTTAACTAACGGCAGAGCGGGGGCTAGACTAGCGCGGGTACAAAACATAAGCAACGTTTATTATATATATCATATATATAGCATTCGTCTAACGCAGTTATATGATCACATCACAGAACATAGCAGCAGAAGTCAACATATGAAATATTGGATATACTAGGAGGTTCGTGTTTTTAAATTCAGCCAGTAATGAAAACATGGATTCCACGGTCGTGATGAATAGCCAAACCCACATTCCTAGACGCCTACGAGAGCGGCAAGCAACCCTGCCAATTCTAGAGTTAGGAGACCCGGTCTCGACTCCTCGAGATGGTCTCCCACTGGTCTCCAGAACTCGATTACTTGTACTCCCCGCCTTGGGTCTATCCTAATGCGGAAAAGTAAATAATATACATCAATGGTGACATCATCCTCAACCCGAAAGTGTCGCAATAAAAGAATATTACATACAAATTTTTACATGAATGAAAATTGAAAAACACTCATCTTACGCAAAAAAAAAACCAGCTATTCATTCATGACGATCCAATATAACATATCACAGCAACACATAACATCACATGTCATCGACGTAAGTAAATATGCGTATCCTAAATTCCGTTGACATATAGCAACGAGATCGGGGATACAACACATATTATACTTACGGTCGCAGAAAAGAAATGAAAAACTACAATAATTAGAATCCACATACCCTTAGACATCATAAACCCGGAATATCTCATATTCCGAATTTCATGCCTAACCTATAAACCTCACAATTTAGTCGCATATCGAAAACACTTTTCAATAACTTAGTCGGGTAATTCAATAAGATTCCCGACTACCCGATCGAATACTTATCAGGAAGTTTAGTAGATGGCCGCACCCCCGATGCCGTCGACCAAGTGCACTTAGGCGGAACACCGTAGCTGCGAGCCCCCGAGTGGACTCTTTTGGAAACGGGGTTCTCCTAAGGTTACTTGGTCGGGGCTATGGGGCATGGCTACCTAGTAAAGTTATCTGGTGAGTATTTGCGTACGATACGCGATTGCGACGGAGTTTCGATCCGAATCGAAACTTCGTAGCAATCGATCAATAGAGACTAACATGCTAGATTTACAAACAAACTAGTTTTCATAAAACTAATTTAATGTGGATTCCAACTACTGTATCACATATCAAACTTAAACCCGAAACGATGTAAAAAATTACGACAAAGAAACACTCTGTATTAGCCCCTTAACAAAATTAACATTACATGCAATTTTGGGATAATCAAATATAACCTGAAACCTAAAAACCAAGCCTACAGAACACCAAACAAATACAAGACCAAACATTGTAATGAGGGCCGGCGAGGCCGGGCATTTCGCAATTCTCGCCGGGTTAAATTTAGAGATTTGGCCTCGAACTTCTCTGGTGTTCTAGTTTCATCACATGTAATATTCTGCACTTGTTTAAAAAAATTTTAGAGGCTGTTTTAAAAACGACAGAAACTTGGGGTTTCGGGTTGCAGTTTCAGAGTTGTTTCGGTTCCATGATTTATCTAACATCGTATAATCTTCTAGTTTTGGCTCTAATACCATGAAAGTGTTTGTTAGCACCACCACTGGGTTTTACTAGCATCAAGATTGCCATTTTAAAAATTTTGGGATGCTAATTAACACTAAACAAGAATCGAAACTAGATGATTAGGGTTTAACTATGATATAACAAAAACTTAAACAAAGTGAAGGATGCTACAACCTTTGTAGATCGTATCCTTCTCATTTCCTTCTCTTCTCAAGCTCCGTGTAGTAGTCCATACGACTCCACTAAGCTCCACTTGAAGGTTGAACGAACTTGCTTCAATGACCTTCGTCCCGAAAATGATCCACCCGAAGTCCGCTAATCCAAGCCACCTCTTCACTAAAATCTTTATTGAAGGAAACACACTACACTTAATTGCTAATCAAGTGTAGGATGGTGAATTAGGGGTTTTGTTTGCTCACTAGGATTCTCACAAGTTCAAGGGTTCATAACTCATGTGCTTGGAGGTGGAGGTGAAGAAAATGGAGAGAGCTAGAGAGTGTGAAAGAAAATGAGCTCCTAAAAAATAACTCAAGTGTAGAATGGCTCATCAAATGAACTCACGTATTGAAGCATCATTATTTCCCAATAATAAAAATGAAACCATACTTCAATAGTAAGTCAAGAGTAATATAATAATCCATGAGCCATGCTTCACAACCATACCTCAATTTCCACCTCAATTTTCCATTTTCTTAAAATAGAAAAACAAAACATGCTTCATATATATATATATCTTATGAAGATAAGCAAATAATTAGTGAGCAATAATATTAATTAATAAATAATTATATCAAATATAAATATATATTATATTATTAAATCAACACTTGATTCAATAATCCGGTTATATCATATATAATCTACTAATATCATTTATCTGTATACCACATTATCAAATCAACACTTGATTCGATAATCCGGTTATATCACATATAACCTGACCGATAACATATAACCGCCAAATTAGAATATGGTATCTCATACCCGTATTCAATCAAGCACCCGCACATATCATCATATGTGCCCTATTTCGTTTCGCTTGAACTAGGAAACTTCTGTATGGGACTCTAAAGACTCGTCAATACGCCAGTAGTAGGTAATGATCACATCAGTTACCCACAAGCCATCAGCAGTACTAGCTTAACGTAACGGCTTCCCAGGTATTGAGCGATTAGAAGATCAACAAGCAAGCTTGTCCAAACTCTCATGAAGCCTATAGGTAACACTTGCCGTACAGTCTGATCTTTTCATCTGATAAGTCGCATATCGAGTCTGGGGGTGGAATCGTCAAACCCTAATAACTTGATAAGTCATGCCGATGTGTGGCTCATAACGGTTCGAGAAACTACTATTAACTCTTACCAGTAAATCTCAACAGCAGTCCTGGCTAGGGACTTCCTGTTATAGCCAATCGACTATAGCGCAACATCAACTCCCAATACCGGGAGAGACGAAACCTCTCCTATCGCTCACTGCCTCCATATAACTCGAGACTGTACCCAAAATCCACCTGTTTGCATGACTCCTTTGAGATGTGGTAGGAAGAAAATCAAAGCACAGTAGGAACCACACAAGTCTCTATGACGATCTCGGGTCTATAGACTAACATTTACCAGTGTCACTAGAGAACTGCTATCTGACGATAGGTATAGTACCAACTAGGAGTTCTCGATGAGTCCTGTTCGGTGTACCTATTCTCTAATGAGCACCTGTGTACAATCTTTGATGTCAAACACCAATGGATATGGGATCAACCATCGCCCCATATAGGGTCAAAAAACGTACACACTAGTTTATGTTGGATATAGTGCCCTCAGAGTCAATTATTGGATCATAGGAACATGATTGGAATGATTGAGGGAGGACCTATACCGGTAGGACAGTTTTACTCAAGATGATAGTATGCTATCTGGTTTATTTTTATCATCGTGTACTGCTTTAGGTGACCTTACAGGTCGCTATTACACGTTGATAGAGCCCTTAGGATTCTTGCTCGACTGCCAGTGGTATGATGGCGATCATATACGTTGGAGCTGGGGTCTATAAGCACATCTTTAAAAGGTCCCTAGTCGTGGGAGTGTTCCCCTCCGAACGGCGGTGCAGACTTTGCGCCTTGCATGAGATTCGGGGCAGATGCTATTTGGTTTTATCAGTCTAACTCTCCGAAGATGCCAAGTTGATTTATGGCACCGTGTATCGGAGGTTTAGACGGATGCAGCCGATGTAGCAGACTTCGTCAGATTCCCCCTCAGGGTGAGGGGTTTTTGATTGTGGGGACGCTCTTCCCTGCAGGCGCAAGCCCCTGGAGTTAATTACGCTACCGCGTCGCGGTAACAACTTTCTCCTTCTCCAGAATTTCACTTCGTGTCGTGTGTGTTTGTTTTGTTCATGGTTGCCCGTGGATTGTATACGGAGACTGAGTAATGCCGTCGCCCGTAGGACGTGGATTAGTCCAAATCCGTATTTACTTAGATTTGGGTTTGGTGTTTTTAGTTTAAGGATGCATTAGTCGCGTTGCGGCTAAGATCGACTTAAACGTTCGTTAAGGATACGTTAGTCCTGTTTTAGACTAAGATCAACTTAACGTGGTGATTCATTTAATATATGGTCGTCGGGACTCGTCACCTCTCTGACGTCGTTGAAGGATTACAACGACAGGCGTCAGAGGAGTTCAGAGATGTACCCATGAACCAAAGTTGATTTGGAGTTTTATCATTCATTTAAATGTCTAAGGATGCGTTAGCCTTGTTTGGGGCTAAGATCGACTTAAACGGGACCGTTTAGATCCGGCAAAAGAGCATTTGGAGGCTCTACTGTTCCAGTTTAAAGACGTGGTGGTCCGTTGTTAGTTTAGGGACGTCTCGGTCCGATATTAGTTTAGGGACGTCTCGGTCCGATATTGGTTTAGGGACGTTTCGGTCCGATATTAGTTTAGGGACGTTTCGGTCCGATATTAGTTTAAGGACGTTTCGGTCCAATATTAGTTTAGGGACGTCTCGGTCCATGAGTTTAAGGACCCCGCAGTCCATATTCATGTGTGGTCGTCGGGACTCGTCGCCTCTCTGACGTCGTTGAAGGATTACAATGACAGGTGTCAGAGGAGCTCTGAGATGTACCCTTGAACCGGATATAGATTGATTTAAGAGAGCAATTTTTGCTCGACCAATTTTAATTTAAGGATTTACGGCCAAAATTGGGCTAAGTCCAGTTGAAAATGTTCAACTCCCTTATTTATTTTTGGTCTATTAGACATGTGCTAGGGCTTTGCCCCCACTTAAATAATGCATTACATTACTTCAGGCCATTTATGCCTATTTTGACTGGGCTCTGCCCTTTTTATTATGATGCAGATCGTTTGTTTTGGTCCATTGGACCTTTTAATTGGGCTGTGCCCTTTCAAACAATGCACAGCATTTTATTTATTAGGCCTGTTAAGCCTTTTAATTGGGCCTAGCCCTTCAGGAAATGAAATGCCTTGCATTTATCAGGCGCTTTACGCCAATCACTGAGCGCAAGCGCTTGTGGTGAGGACACGTGTCATGCTCTGGCTAGCGCAAGCGCAGCAGCGCAGTGCGCTGCGCTGTTGCGTTGTTGATACGTGGTGCGCTCTAAAGAGCGCAACAGCGCAGTTTGGAAGTGCATAGCACTAAGAATCTGTTAGATTCAAGAACAGAAGTGCAAAGCACTATTTGATTTCTTGATCTAATTTATATCAATGAAAAATAAGTTTTTCTTTTGGTTTGAAGAACCAGAGGTTCATAAAAATGCAAAGCACTATTTTTATTTTATCGTTTTCTTGTTTTAAAGAACCAAAGGTTCATAAGAAGTGCAAAGCACTGTTTTTTATGTAAAGATCATTGATCTTGTTTTTAGATCAATGATCTATTAGAAGAATTTTCTTCTTTTATGAAGGTTCTTTACCTATTCTTGGAATTTTCTCAGAGTTCTCTCTGTTTGAAGCTCTTCACCCCTTTTTTTTTAAAGAAAAAATGTTGATGCCTTTGAATTGAGGTCTAGGGTCCTTTTTATAGTGCCCATAAATTAGTTAGATTTGTTAAATAAATCTTTTTTCTGAGTGATTTGGGGAATTTTCCCCACCGTTGGATCTTTGATCCAAGGGCTTCTGTTTTACAGAAGAAAATCTTCTTGTTTTAACAAGAACAGAAAGATTTCTTTAAAATCTAATTCTGTTTGACGCAGATGCCTCAGTGCGTGACACGTGTCGCGCAGCACACAGCGCAGCGCAACTGCGCTAGCGTATCTGCGCTGACACGTGTCACGCAGCGCACAGCGCAACTGCGCTAGCGCATTAGCGCATCTGCGCTGACACGTGTCGCGCAGCGCAGAGCACAGCGCAACTGTGCCAGCGCATCTGCGCTGACACGTGTCGCGCAGCGCACAGCGCAGCGCAACAGCGCAAGCGCATCTGTGCTGACACGCGTCGCGCAGCGCAGTGCATGCGCAACCGAAGCGTTGCTTCCTTTAAATAGAGTTTTGCTCTGATTGGGCGCGCTGCCTTGGGCGCTGCGTTAATGCGGCTGTGCCAGACACGTGGCGCCTTGCGCTCAGCGCAGAGAATCTGAAGCGTTGCTTCATTTATTGAAACTTAGATTTTGGGAGAATCGGAAGCGTCGCTTCTCCTGAGATATCTTTCCATCTCCCTTTTTTTTCAAGTCAAACTTGTATTCCCAAAATTCTAATTTCCCGGGCCTTGGAAATGATTTCATTATGCACAGAATCTTCTGCGCCTGGGTCTATATATATAATTCGAAGTTGAGCCTTTTCTTCTCTCATTTTCAGAGAACTTTTTCAATCATGGCTTGCAATCGCCCTCATTCCCGCCGACAACCATGGGAGGTGCCGATTCGGGACATTGTTCCCCGCTTTACTGCGCGCTCGGTAGACTCCTCTCTTTCGGACGAGCAGTGCGATGCCGCCATGTACGAGCTTTCGACTCATGTGGGGTCTCCTCTTCCTCCGAATTCCATTTGTCTTCGGATGATCCTTGCCTCGGTGCTCGCCGACATTCCCCCTCCTCCGGCGGAGATGTCCTCGGCAATACTTGATGTGGCCGAGGATAAGATCTAGAGCTTTTTCGAAGCTTTCTTGATCACCAAAGCCCTGAGGGACTTCTCCTTTTACTTACTGATCCAGATACGGGCTCGTCGGGTCGTCATCGCCACTTTTTCCCAGGAGTGCGGCGTCGACCGTTGGATTGCTACCCCTCGGGAAGATCGCCGCTTCGACGTGATGGAGAAGGCGGAGAGGGAGCTGAATAATCTTCTTTTTCTTTTTGTGAACCCCTGTCTCTCTGATCCCGTATTCGATGATCTTTTTTAAATATAATAACAATAAGAATAAATAAGTATTTTTCTTTTTTTTTTAATCAAGTACTTCATTGTCTGTTAAGGGTTCTTTCATTTTAGCTCTCTGTTGTGCTTGTGCATCGTATGATTTTAATTCGTTATTATCAAGTGCACGTAACTTTGCATGGATAAATTGCCTTTGGCATTTAAGCCCCTTCTTCTGCGCTAGCGCATCTGCGCTGACACGTGTCGCGCAGCGCACAGCGCAGCGCGACTGCGCTAGCGCATCTACGCTGACACGCGTCGCGCAGCGCAGTGCATGCCCAACTGAAGTATTGCTTCCTTTAAACAGAGCTTTGCTCTGATTGGGCACGCCTTCTTGGGCGCTGCGCTGACGTATTAGCGCCTGACACGTGGTGCGTTGCGCCTGAGACTTGAAGCGTTGCATCAAAATTTTGAATTTTGAATTTGAACAGAGCTTTGCTCTGATTGGGCGAAACAAATGCCCCCCACCGTTGCGCTCACGTGGCACGCACGTGAGTGCAGCGGTGGCAACCCCCTGACCGTTGGATCAAGAGGTGAGCCCAAGGGGCGCAAGCGCCTTATAAATAGGACCTCTGGCCCTTAGAAAAATCTTATCATTTCAAGATTTTTGATTTCAACAGAGCTTTGCTCTTTCTTAAGAACTTCAGAGCTTTGCCCTCTCCCAAAGTTAGAAACTCTAGGTAAAAATTAACTTAAACAAAATTAATTTAAATTAATCTTGACCAAAGAGCTTTGCTCTCACGGATCTTTCAATCTAAAGAAATCCCCATTGGGGGTTTCATAAACAGAGCTTTGCTCTCAAAACTTATAGATCTACAGAGATCTTATTCATGGGTTTCAACCCATGAACAGAGCTTTGCTCATAGATCTAAAAAAAACATCTCTTTTATATTTGAGAAATGAAGAGTCTTTTTTATAAATTTTTCATGAATCTTTCAAGATTCCAAAATTTTTCAGATGGACTTTTTCCATCATTACCACAGAGCCATGCTCTTTTAAGGAATCTTATTTCCCTAGGACCAGAGTTTGACAAGTGTCACTCTGTGACAGAGCTTTGCTCTGAAAGAGGAGATTTTCTCCTTGTCTCTAGGGATTCTTTATTAATGGGAATGTTTTCCCGGGGACCAACTGACAATCTCATCCAATGATGAGTTTGTCTTATTAACTGACGTATTGTCATCCAGATTTTGTGGGTCCCCTTTTAGTCTCTTGCTCACTGCACTGCTGTGTGGTGTAATTAATTAATTTTAATTTTAATTTAATTTTAATCTATTTTCTTCTTTAAACGCCAAACATTGGAATTACAACACCAACGGCTAAATTGTTATTTTGCAGCGATCATGTCTCTAGATACTTCATTCCCGTTCGTCCGCTCAGAGGAAGGATTTCCCGAGGCGCCCTTGGACCGTGAAGTCCTGGCCATGATTAAGGAGTTCGACCCGGAATACAAGAGTCTCCATCTTTGGGGGTCATGGTACAATCAGATCATCATGGGCCGTCGGAGCTTCACATGCGCGGTGCCGTCAGAACCTATAACGGCGATTCATTACGCCAGCCCGCCCCCGGTGCAGTACGCCGTGGAAATGGTGGATTGTACCGCAAACAGCTTTCTTCACCCTGCTATGGATGCGGTTCCGGTCCAACGTCCTATGGTCTTGGATATCCTAGGACGTCGTATTTGTCAGGGCGAGGCGAGACCTTGGGGGCAATCATATAACATTGGTCTGATCCCCCGTCATCCGATTGGCTACCTGCCATGGGCCCGGTACATCCTGTCGAAGAAGAAGTCGCAGTTGATAAGATTAGGATTGTACACCGCGGTTTACGTCTCTCTCTTCCAGTATCCCTCGCTCCCCACCTGGTGGTTCAAGGCTTTCTTAGAGCAATGGAATATTCCCACCCACACTTTCCTTGCCATGGATCGGGAAGTGTCTATTTCTTTGGAGGAATTCGCAGAGGTATCCGGTCTACCGGTCATGGGGGAACACTATGAAGAGCTGCTCCCGGCAGATGAGTATGTCTTCGGCGCTAAGCATATGGTAAGGGGGATCACGCCGGAAAATGCTGTTCAACACCAATTCCCGAGCCTGATCAAGGTGTTGAACATTTATGAGTCCCTCTTCATCGAACACGGGAGGCGAGGAGTTAATTTTGAGGACTTCATCGCTCGCTTCCTCCGTCCGAGCGTCATTTCGCCAGGAGCCGCCAAATCTGCTATCCTGGATGATCCTTTTGGTCTAGGTTTAGATAACCTGCTGACAAAGGAGATAGACCAAAAGGTTTTCTTCCTCCCAGACTTTTCTACCATATCTTTCGCGGAAATTGCAGCCCCTGGGATGGACGAGGAGGCCTTTTTCTTAGGATTTCTCGGGCTGTGGCTGAGTTGGTTCGCGATCCCAATGCACTCTCATCGCATGCGGCCCTCTGTCTTTTATCCAGCCCACCGCATGGTCATCGGGGTAAGAGTGGCCGTGGGGATTGCCGCCTTAGCGCACTTGTATCATGGTCTCAGCCGAGCCGCGGATGCCAACGAGCCCGGGGCATTGCACGTGGTCTTCCCGATGCACTACTTTATGTCATGGCTCGAGCTACATACGGCGGGTGTATTTGGAATGCATAAAAGGCCTTCGTTCTTTGACAGGTATGGTTTCCCTCGTATCATTCAATTGATTGGCGCATCAATCGTGACCCCTTCACCACGGAATGCTAGAGGCTTATTGCTCCGCCCTCACACCGTTGGAGTCGGGATGTCCTTCATTGATAAGGTATTAACCATTGGAAAAGCGTCCGCCACTGCGGCGCAACCATTACAGGACTCCTTTAAGGATGGAGCTTCAGTATTGACGGCTCGGGAGACTCTCCACTTGTATTCTATCAGACCGGGCTTCCTAGTCTTTAGGCAAGGTGGTGCAGCGATCTTTATGAGATATAACCCGCATCGTTTTGCGCAACAACTGGGTTATGATCAAGGGGTACCCTTGGAAGCTTTCTTACTGGAGCCTGCTGCTAATGAAGAAGGGATGGAGAATGCGTTACATCACTTCATGTGCTTGAACACAGGTTCTCGTTTCTTTATTAGCGCGCCAGCCTGCACTCCACGACTCCTTAACGTATATAAAGAGTGGTACAATCATGCGACGGGGGCCGTTATAAAGGAGGAGAGGCGAGTGCTGATCGACCGTAAAGAAGCACCTCCCGGCACCAACCGTAATGCACCCTTAGCGCCAAGGACCCTGGTGGCTCCTCCTCTAAAAGATGCCGGGGGCAGACCATCACGTGCGCGAAATCCTCCATGTGAGCCGCCGCTCCCTGATATCGCAGATGCACCTCACGCACCCTGTGCTCCAATGGAGACAGTGGTTGTACCCTCGCCGGAGTCTGGCGTGGGTGCGGACATCGGGACCCGTCGTCCTAAAGTGGCTGCTAAGCGGAAGTCGATCCCCCGCGAGCCTAGGGTCGGAGGGCAAAAGAAAAAGAAGTCGCTCTTCGCTGCGGACGTTGTGTTCGGCCAAGAACCCCATGCTCCATATGCTGAAGGTCTGCTCGAATATGGGACTAACGCAGGATTAGTGATGCCGCCGCCGGACGATACAGACTTGGAGGCTGCTCTCAAAGCTTCGGCATGGTTGGCGAAGCGTGACGCGTGGCTGGCTAAGCTTGCGCAATCAGGTAACTACTAGTCGCCTTTTCCTTATTGCAACATATCCTCTTCATTATTTTTGACTAACGCTTTTCTTTCTTTTCTTTCAACAGGCATCACTGATGAAGAAGCCATTGCTGCTTCTCTGAAGACTTTCCAGGAGGAAGAACGTCTTAGAGCATCTATGGGCCTTAGTAAGTTTCGACTCATCAAGTTTTTATTTTCCTTGTGTTATGGTCGATCTAACCTTTCCCTTTTAATTACAGGAACCTCAATGTCGTTTCCTCCAAGCGACGCAGATGTTCTACCAGCTGCCGACGCTCCTACTTCCTCTGGGCCACCGCAGGAGGTTCGTCTTGAAGAGCCGATGAGAGATGCCTTAAAGGCTCTGGAGGCATCCCTGAATGAAGATGACGATGCCTTGAAAGAGGCGTCACAGAGGTCCCTTATGACCACTCGGGAGGAGAGGAAGCGGCTGAGGCGTGAGGCGAAGGCGCGCAGGGCTGCCTTGGCTATGGGAGCGGGCCCCAGCACCGCCCCTCGTGCTGATACTCCCTATGAAGAGGCCCCTGTCGCCCTATCCACTGCCCGCAGAGAGGTGGCGCGTGCAGTTCGGAGCACAAACGGTAAATCCGCTTCAGGTAATATTTCTCTCAGAGTTTTTGTTATAAGGATTTTAATGTCATTGGTCCTTATATCTCTTATCTTGCAGGGCCAAGTACGATCGAGGGGGAGGCGGAAACCGTTGACCCCAAAGAAATAGAGGAGGCGGTACTTGCCGAACTCGAGCCGACGGTGGGCAACGTCGTTGTGGCTTTGGAGCCTGAGACGGAGGTCGAGGGGCCTGCCGCCGAGAAGGTCATTGATGCCGAACCTAAAGTGGTGACAGATGATATGATCATTATAACCGAGTCCAGGGTGGTGGCGAATGAAGCGCTCGAGGCCGGCGATCCCCCGGTGACGGTGGACGATACAACCGCCACTACTGAACCTGAGAGAGTGGTGGGTGAGGTGGCCATGATTCCCGAGGACGAGCCAACCGCTCCTACTCTGGAATCTGGTAATACTCCAATCATAACCCTTCCCGTCTATGGCCCTCTGCCGTCTCCAGGTCTTTCGAGCACGACGACGGTCCCCATAGAGTCGGGTGACGAGGCCACGGGCGGTGGTCTTATGTCGATAGAGGAGGGAGTCGCCTCCGTCTCAGCCGGGAGCTCCTCAGGTAAACCCCAAGTGGCTGCTTTTCTTTACTTTACAATCTTTTCTGACAAGTCCACCTTTTCATAACGCAGGTGCAGCCAGCGCCGATGCCCCACTGCTCGAGGGAGCGCCTTCAACGACTGTCTTGGCGGTGGTCACCTCTCAACCCTCTCTTATACCCTCGAAAATGTTGGAAGGTACGGGTTTGCAATTCATTAATCTTATCTTTCAGATGTATAGTTTATGTACTGAAGTTGCGCTGTCGTGCCTTTTCAGGAGTACTTTTTGACCATCTTTACCAGATGTTGCTCCCACACTTCTTATTCCCATCCGAGCTCGCTTCTTCTTCTGGTGGTGTTGGTGAGTATGATTTCCAATGACCTCCTTCTTTCTTCATTGATGGGATTATTTCTAAACCCCTTCCCCTTTTTTTTTACCTCGACTGCAGTGTTACCAATCGAAGGAGGGGATGAAAGACGGGCTGCACTGCCGACCCTTCCGGCCCTGCCACCTGCTTCAGCTGGTACAGCGACTATCACATTGATAAATCCCCCCTTTTATTTTTTGAACTGTTATCTGACCATATCTTGTTTCTTTTCAGCTGTCGTTCCAGTCTCGGCGCCCTTCGAATCTCGCATCATAATGCCAGCAGGTCCTTACCTGAGACGTCCATCTTTGAAAGGTGCCACGAACAGCCTACGTACATTGAGTGATTACATTGAGGAGCTCGACATCGAGACCCCTACCTCTGCTGCGGATTTTGCTATAGCGGTTAACCCGATGCTGATGATACTCGTGAACTTTCATGACGAGGGTATCATCGCATCTTGGGTTAACCATGGCAGGGAGATCGAGACTCGCTTGCATCAGTTGGAGTCGCTGTGTCCCGTCCTCGAGGCCTTGGCTGCCAGTAATCAAAGAACAGCGTGGATTGAGCAGAGCGCTCCTTACCTCCACCACCTCGAACAAGAAGTCATTTCAAGGCGTAAGGAGCGAGGTGAGACTTCGAGCAAGTCTGCCCAACTGCATGCTCGGGTGGAGGCCAACGCCGCACGGCTGAAGGTCGCCTTTGAGGGTCTCCTGCAATATCTCTCTGAAGGGTTATCATTAAGGCAACACTTTGATGTTGTCGAGCGAGCTGCACCCAGCCAGGAAGCAGCCCAGAAGGCGGCAGAGGAGCGACTTTCATCTTTCTTGCGGCAGCGGGCCCAGGTGGAGGCGGAGGTGGCCGCGGCTGTCACTCAAGAGGAAGCGCTGAAGGGAGTGCGAGAGCAGCTTGTGAATTTACTAAAGACACTTCCTCCTCAGTAGCTATCCATCTTTGTATCGTTTGTACTCGTAGACAAAAGAATGTACATATATTTTTTTTTATTCTTTGACATAATGTATCCTGTATCCAATCAAGTTTATGAATAAAAGACACACTTTTTTTTGTGTCATTTTCTTCGTCTTTTCGTTCTTTTACTATCAGCATATCGCTTTAGCAAACATGGTTGACGGATGATTAGAACGAGTATCCTGACTTTCTTATGAAATAACGATGGCTTAGGCCGCAGGTTCAGATCTGCCGCCTAAGGCTTTCTAATTCTATGAGCCGTGAGGGTCCCATAGAGACTTTTCTCCCTACGGATCGAGAGGATCTCATAGGTGGATTTTCTCCTTAGGAATCGTGAGGATTCCTAAGTGTAATTTTCTCTTATAAGTCGTAAGGATCCTATAAGAGAATTTTCCCTCTTACGGGTCGAGGGGATTCGTAAGCGGTTGTTTCCCTCCTCGTCGAAATTCGACTTTGGAGTGTGAGGCCCATGAATAGTACGCAAGAGACCATTTTGGATTGACTTGCAGGGCCCCATTGTTCAGGAAGCAAGTTTTTTAATCCTTGCTGCCCGAGACTTCATCTTGCAAGGTGGGACGAGCCGGGAATTCTCTCGCGGAGACAGCGGTGGCTCTGCCAGTTGACACGGGTCGGGAGGCTCTTGTCACGGAGTGTTTGTATCCGTGAGTCGAGGAGTTTGCTAGGGATTATTTGTTTCCCAAGCGCCAAGGATTATTTGTTTCCTTGGGGTTTGAAACGAGTCGAGGGTTCCCATAGAGGCTCTGGTGGCTCTGTGGGTCGACGCGGATCAGAGGCTCTCGTCAAGGAGTGTTTGTATCCGTGAGTCGAGGAGTTTGCTAGGGATTATTTGTTTCTCAAGCGCCAAGGATTATTTGTTTCCTTGGGGTTTGAAACGAGTCGAGGGTTCCCATAGAGGCTCTGGTGGCTCTGCGAGTCGACGCGAATCAGAAAGGCTCTCGTCAAGGAGTGTTTGTATCCGTGAGTCGAGGAGTTTGCTAGGGATTATTTGTTTCCCAAGCGCCAAGGATTATTTGTTTCCTTGGGGTTTGAAACGAGTCGAGGGTTTCCGTAGAGGCTCTGGTGGCTCTGCGAGTCGACGCGGATCAGGAGGCTCTCGTCAAGGAGTGTTTGTATCCGTGAGTTGAGGAGTTTGCTAGGGATTATTTGTTTCCCAATCGCCAAGGATTATTTGTTTCCTTGGGGTTTGAAACGAGTCGAGGGTTCCCATAGAGGCTCTGGTGGCTCTGCGAGTCGACGCGGATCAGGAGGCACTCGTCAAGGAGTGTTTGTGTCCGTGAGTCGAGGAGTTTGCTAGGGATTGTTTGTTTCCTAAGCGCCAAGGATTATTTGTTTCCTTGGGGTTTGAAACGAGTCGAGGGTTCCCATAGAGGCTCTGGTGGCTCTGTGAGTCGACGCGAATCAGAAGGCTCTCGTCAAGGAGTGTCTGTATCCGTGAGTCGAGGAGTTTGCTGGGAGGGTATGGTTCCCTCTTTGTTTATTCCCTTGGATTGTATACAGGGATCGATGTGATCTTGACTGTAGGGCAAAAGGTTTTATTCTTTCATTTTTTTTATTCTTTCCGCGATGCTCTATTATTTCAGCTTTTATATCGCGAAGGTCGCGATTGCCCAATCATTTCGGCTATTTTTCGCGGTGCCCAATCATTTCGGCTATTTATTTTATTTTTTACTCGCTGCTCTTTATTGCGAGTTGCCCAATCATTTCGGCTATTTCGCATGCATATATTTTACTTGCTGCTTTTTATTGCAAGTTGCCCTATCATTTCGGCTATTTCGTATGCATGTGCGGCCTACTGGCTTTTCGTCGTAAACCTGAACTTGGACACCGATTTTGGCATCAGCACCGCTACAACTGGGATATTGCCAGGAGCGAATTATCATTTACTTATGTTGTTGTCGAACAAAGGAGGCTTAGCGACCAGGGTTAAGGTCCTGTCGACTAAGGCTTTTGACTTCATGAGCCGTAAGGGTTTCACAAAGGTATTTCTCCATACAAGTCGTGAAGATCTTGTAGGTGTATTTTCTCCTTAAGAATCGTGAGGGTTCCTAAGTGTTTTGTTCCTCTGTAAGTCGTAAGGATCCTACTGGAGGGTTTTCTCCTTGTAAGTCGAGAGGATTTACAAGGGTTATTTACCGTGTGGACATATCCCTAGTCTCAGATGGGACTTAGTTAGGGAAATGTTTATTCGCGCCCGTGGATTGTATACAAGGGTCAGTGCTGAGCCACTTGTAGGGCAATATTGAAAGTTGTGGGGGTTGCTTAAGCACAGGTTTAGATCTCTGTAACTTAAGACTTTCAAATCTTACGAGCCATGAGGGTCCCATAAGAGCGTTCTCCTTACGAGTCGTGAGGATCTCGCAAGTGTATTTTCTCCTTAGGGATCGTGAGGATCCCTAAGTGTGTTGTTCCCTTGTGAGTCGTAAGGATCTCACGTGGGTGGTTTCTCCTTATAAGGTCGAGAGGACCCTGTAAGTGTCCTTTAACGAGGTTGCGCCCTTTCGGGTTTTCACAAACACTCGCCGGTAGCCCTGCTGTTTTTACTCACGGAGCCCTTTCGGGTTTTCATCCGTGCCCATTTTGCTTATGGACATACCATTTTTTTTATTCTTTTTATTTTCTTTTTCTCTCTTTTTTTTTACGAGGTCGCGCCCTTTCGGGTTTTCACGAACACTCGCCGGTAGCCCTGCTGTTTTTACTCACGGAGCCCTTTCGGGTTTTCATCCGTGCCCTTTTTGCTTATAGACATACCGTTTTTTTATTTTTTATTTTTTTTATATGTTTTTTTTTATATCTCGTCAGCCTAAGATGCTGCGGTAGTAGTTTAAAGACGTTTCGGTCTGCTATTAGTTTAAGGACATTTCGGTCCGTCGTTGAGAAGGTTGGCTATTTTTATAAAGCTTGAGCTTAGGAAGATAGCGAGCGGACATAGTCGTCGTCATTTATCATTGACCTAGGCTGTGGCTCATTAAGCGTAGTATCTCTTTAGGAAGCGACCGTTTATCGGTCTGAAAGGCCTTTCACCGTGCATGTCCATGAGTAGATAGGCTCTACCTTGGTAGACTTCGTCTATGATGTACGGGCCTTCATAGTTTGGCTCGAATTTTCCCCGCTTGGCGCGATTGGGGATCATAGGCCTTTTGACCACTAGCACGAGTTCGCCTTGGCGGAATGTCCTCGGTCGGGTCAATCTTTCGTATGAGCGCGTCATCTTTGCTTTATAAGCTTCTAGATTTTGCTGTGCTATGAGCCGGGTTTCATCAAGGGCGTCAAGCTCCTCAAGCCGAAGGTGAGCATTTTCTTCATCTGTCAGCTCGTAGTGGACTGCCACTCGTAGAGAGGGTAATTCTATCTCGAGAGGGAGTACTGCTTCCGTCCCAAATACCAACGCGTACGGCGTTGTGTTTGTGGCCGTCTTAAATGTAGTTCGATACGCCCAAAGAGCCTCTTGCAGTCGTTCGTGCCGGTCTTTCTTATTTCGTGACACCGTTTTCTTCATGATCTTCGTCATGGTCTTGTTGAAGGCCTCAGCTAGACCGTTAGCTCGTGGATTATAAACTGAGGAATATCTCCAGTCTATATTATGCTGTTGCGCAAAGCGACTGATCTTGTGGCTTCTATAGGCTGGCCCGTTATCGGAGATGATCCGTCGCGGAGTTCCAAACCGATATATGACGTGCGTCTTGAAGAAGTGGAGGATATTCTCCGTCTTCACTTCTCTTAACGGTATCGCTTCTGCCCACTTAGAGAAGTAGTCAGTCGTCGCTAGGATGAAACGATGTCCCCTAGACGATGCTGGTTCGATGGGGCCAACTATATCAGTTCCCCACATTTCGAATGGCCAGCTAGCCACTGTCGGGTGTAGCGGATTTGGATGCTGGTGGATGAATTCCCCATGAATTTGGCATGAGTGGCATTGCTTCGCATATTCGATGCAGTCCTAAATCATAGTGGGCCACTAGTAGCCCATCCGTTTTATCTTCAACTTCATCTTAGGGCCTGCTTGATGAGAACCGCAGAGTCCGTCGTGAACTTCCTAGATGACTCTTTTCGCTTCGTCAGGTCCTAAGCATCTCAGCCATAAAGAATCAAATGACCTCTTGTACAGGGTATCGTTGACGAAGGCGAAAGACAGGGCTCGTTTCACGAGCTGATGTCTTGCGGATGCTTCTTCGAGCAATCGGTGGGACATAAAGTAGTCTATGAAGACTTCCCTCCAATCCTTGGTATTTTGCCAATCTTTTACTTGCAGGGTTGTCTGCTCGTTCGCTCCTTTTTCTTCGGATGATTCCAAAGGTATTTCAGATGGGGCAAGCACTCGACGGCTTTGTACCACGATTCTAACGTCATCGAGGTTCTCGTCAGCCAATTCTTTAGCAAGCTTGGCCAGTGCGTCCGCTTTGCTGTTCTCCGCGCGTGGTATACTCTCCAAAGTATAGGAGGGAATTTGGGTTAGCAGTTGTTGCACCTTTTCGCCGTATTTTACCAATTCTGGTTTGCATGTTTGGTAATCGCCGTTCACTTGACTGACGACCAGCTGGGAGTCCCCATATATGAGGAGGCTTTCGATTCCCATGTCGATGGCGATCTCGAGGCCTGCTATCAAAGCTTCATATTCAGCTTCATTATTCGTTCGTGGCTCTGTTAAGGAGAAGGCGAAGCGCATTACTCCTCCTTGAGGGGTCACGAAGATAAGGCCTACTCCCGATTTGATCATTGACGTACTTTGTTTGTGCTTCTTCATGGAAGATGCTCCATCGAAATAAAGCTCCCAACGGGTATCACCACCGTCGATTGCGTCAAACGCATGCTTGTCTGGCAAATCGCAATTCAGGGGAGAATCGGCAGGTATCGGGTGCTCAGCAAGGAAGTCGGCTATGGCCTGACCCTTCACTGCCTTGAGGGGTCGATACGTTATCGAGAACTCCATTAAGAGAAGAGCCCATTTAGCGAGTCGTCCCGTCAAGATGGCCTTTGACATTAAATATTTGAGAGGGTCCACCTTTGGAATGAGATGGACTTCATGCGCTAATGCGTAATGTCTAAGCTTTGTTATTGCGAAGATCAACGCCAGGCAGTGTTTTTCAATGGGGGAGTAATTGCTTTCTGCCCCCAGCAGAACCCGACTTAAGTAGTAGAGTGCTCTTTCTTTCCCCTGGTCATTCTCTTGTGCCCATAATGCGCCTAAAGAACCTTCAAGGGCGGCCGTGTAAAGAATGAGAGGCTTTCCCTTAACTGGAGCAGCCAACACTGGAGGGTTTTGCAGATACTGCTTGATCTCGTCCAGTGCGCCTTGGCATTTGTGATCCCAAATGAATGGGGTTCCCTTCTTCATCAGGTGACTGTAAGGACGGCACTTTCCTGAAAGATTAGCGATAAACCGCCGAATGTATGCAAGCTTTCCTTGAAGAGTTCGCAGCTGTTTAAGAGTTCTTGGCGGAGGCATTTCCATGATCGCCTTGATTTTAGACGGATCTATCTCAATACCTCGGTGTCGGACGATGAATCCCAGGAATTTGCCCGAGGAAACCCCGAACGCACATTTTAGAGGATTCATCTTCAAATTGTATTGCCGAAGGCGTTGAAATACGGTCTTCAAATGCTCGAGATGTTCTTCGTATGATTTTCTTTTGACCACGAGATCGTCGATATAGCATTCGACGATTTCGTGTATAAGGTCGTCGAAGATCTTTGTCATGGCCCTCTGATAAGTAGCACCGGCGTTCTTTAAACTGAAGGGCATCACTTTATAACAGAATATACCTAGAGGGGTCCTGAAGGCGATGTATTTCTGGTCTTCGGGATGCATCTTTATCTGGTTATACCCCAATGAGCCGTCCATGAAAGAAAAAACCTCATGAGTGGATGTATTGTCTATCATCAATTCGGTGACTGGCACTGGAAAATCATCCTTCAGGCAAGCTTTATTGAGATCCCGAAAGTCCACGCATATGCGCACCGTCCCATTTTTCTTCATCACCGGAATGATGTTAGCGATCCATTCAGGATATTGAACTTCCTGGATGAAGCCAGAGTCCATAAGCTTCTTGACCTCGGCGTTGATGCTCATTTCGAGCTCGAGGCGCATTCTTCTCGGCACTTGTTTAACTAGCTTGACATCCGGGGATATCGCTAGTCTATGTACAGCAACTTCTAGATCTAGTCCTGGCATCTCGGAATAGTTCCATGCGAAGCAATCTTTATGCTGCATAAGGACGTCCTTTAACGCAGCCACCCTCTCTTCAGACAGCAGTTCGCTGACGAATGTCGGTCGCGGATCATTTACCGTCCCCAACTCGATTTTCTTGAGGTTATCTGCAGTGGTATGTATTCCATCCTCCAGTTCTTTCAGAGCTGGGGGAAATTCTGAGATTACCTCATCATTGCTGTTTTCAAGGCACCAAGGAAGGCTGTCCATGTTCCCGGGTTCTCCTTTTAGTATTGTTATCATGTGACAGGTACGAATTCGCTTCCAGTCCCAAAATGGAACTGTTTTTTCTTTCGTGGTCTTGGGTTCGTGCTTTTGTGGTGGCGTTACTCTCCAGTTATCAGATAGAGCGAACTTGCCGAGCTGGTACTGATCTTCAACCCAATTTTTAAAGGTGAAGCAATCTTCGGGAGAATGACCTACCACTCGATGGTAAGAGCAATAGTCTGGGAGTGAGCCTTCGCCCGCTTGTTCGGGATGCTTAGACTCCGGCAATGTAAGCATTTGGTGCTTTAGGGCAAGATCGAGTATCTTCTTCGTCTTTTCCCGAGGAAACGAGTATGCTCGACCCATTTTCTTCATGAGGGATTGGTCAATAACGCTCGATTCTCGTTTGCGTGGCTTCTTAGCCCTGCTTTGTTGCTGTTGAGCGCCTCTTCGGCCTTTCGACTTGTTTCTGCCTCCGCGTCGAGCCCTTTTTGTATCAGGTTGACATGGGGCAGCATCTTCGTCTTTTACTGCCTGTTGAAGGAGGCGCTGCGTTATGGCTTTCTCATAGATCGCCATTTCACGATTATGATCATCTCGGACTTTTTGACCCGCTTTCCTTATAAGTTTGCCCATCTGGTCTTCAAATGATGGACTGGGCGATTTTTTATCAAGAACTTTTACTGGTTCAGGATTAGCGTCTTTCCCTTGAGCGTCTGCTTCTTCATCAAAATTATGCACGACGTAACAGTCGCGGAGCAGCTCTCGTTTCCTGAAGCGAATGTATCCGAGCCTGATCGTCTCCAACATCCCATTAGGTAGCTTGTGCTGAGTTCCGGGGACGTTCCAAACCCTGTCATAGAATTTGGCATTCCTAACGGTCTGTTCGAAGGGTATCCCCTGGTGTTTCAGCAGTCTCCTCAAGCCTTCCGTATAATATCGGGGTAGACGGATGGGCTGAATTCTGTCCAGCATTGGATCCGCACCGTGCCAAAGTTCTTTTTCCACCTTGTTTTCTTCGGAACGGTAGAATAGGATTGCCCTCTCGCCTTTTCTTCCGGGAGGGATATAAAATGTCCGCAATTCTTCCACACTATCGTTGGCGAGCGCATCTAGTTCCTTATAATGTTCAAGCAGCACCATGGCCATCTGTAGACTTCGCTCTTCATCAGCAGAAGCTCGTATTGAAAGTCGAGCAGGGAATACAGCATGGACTTCGTCCTCCGAATCACTACCAAAGATCAGTGAAGGGGCGGATGGTCCCGGCTTGGTGTATTGGGGCGGACCCGAATAAATTACATCTTCTTCTTCCTCGGTATCACTGCCGAAGACAGGGATGGTTGCGTTAGCTTTGTTCTCTGGTTTGTGACACTTCTCCGTATCTTCGAAATCTGGTAAGAAGTATTTGGCATCTTCGTATTTACGGACTTCGTTCACAGAGAACGGGTTCAGTTCTCCCGTCACGGTATACTCAAAACCATCCTTAAAATACTTCATACACTGATGTTGTGTAGAAGGGATGATGTTGTACTCGTGTAACCATGGTCGGCCGAGCAAAGCGTTGTAGCACGTCTTGGCATCTATGACATGGAACTTAATGTCCGTGACGAGTAGCCCGAAGCGTATCGTTAGTATCACAGACCCAAGAGTTCTTGATGACTGGGAATCGAACCCGGAGATGGTGATCTTGTCACGAGCAAGGTGCTGGACGCTCATGCAGATTTCTTTTAACACTCGCACATTGAGAAGATTGACGGAGGATCCATTGTCGATCAGGATTTTGCCTATCTTAATATCGTGGCAGTATCCTGAGACATAAAGGGGGCGGTTGTGTTCACATGTCCCAAGGAGAAGGTCCTCGTCGCCGAAAGTGACATCGGCCGTGTGCACTTCCTCCAATTCATCCTTCATCTTTTCCTCCACTAGGCAAGCTTGGAATTGTTCCGGATCTTGTAGTGCTTTGATCAACGAATCTCTCGCCTCCTTTGATAACAAAAGGGCGTCGAGAATACTGAGCTGTGAGGGCAGCTTTCTCAGATGTGCTAAGACGTTGTAATCCACCTTATTCTTCTTCGGCGGGTTGTTGGCGTTTAGCTCTTCCAGAACTTGGTCATCTAAGACGATATCTTCAGAGACCTTTTCTTTCCCTTTATCTTTTCTGTTCAAGGGTCCGAGGTTCTTTTCAGGCAGTGTCCGATTCCGCAGCCGGATATTTTCGCAGACCATTGGCTCTTCTTCTTTTCCCGAAGTTGACTCTTTAAAGAGAGGGGCAAGTTCTAGCTCCTCATCAGAATCGCTCCCGAATGTAGGCACTTGTGACCCGCCAGTGTTAACCATGTGACAATTGTCGGTAGTTCTTTCAAGCTCTTCGGTCGTATTTCTTTGCTCCCGACGAATTTTACGCTTTTCCCGTTTAAAGCGTTGTCGATTAGCGACGTATCATTGCCACCATCTATCGAAAGCTTTGCACTCTTGAGTGGGATGCGAGACCTTCTGATGATATAAGCAATAGGAGGGGTGCATTTCTATTCCACGGGTAATTTTTCCTTCAGAGGATGGTAGCTTCATGCCCATTGATATGGCCTTAGCAAATCTCTTCTTTATCTTGAACTGGCTTTTGTCGGCGGTGGAGGCATTTTGCTCCAGCGGGATCGTCTCAGCTTTCTCATCAAGTCGCTGGCGCTTGGCCCTTTCAAAGATGGCCGTCTCGCGTTCTCGATCAGCCTTACTTTTCAGTCGAGCTTCGTCAAGGAACGCGCCAATCATTTCGACTGATAACTCCGGAACTCTTGATTCGGTATCTGCCCCCAGCGTTTTAGCGCCAGAAGTCTCTTCATCATTCGTGATCGAATGGGAGATCATATGACAGTTCGCTACATATTCCTCGGATTTATCCGATGAACTTTCTCCCTCACCTTCTTCTTGAAAGACGTGATTGAGGAACTCTTGAAGCGTAATGGGAGTCCGTGCCTTTTGGTTGTATTCATCCAGAGCGTCAATTTGCTTTTGTAATTCCGTGCGCTTGTCGCTAGGCTTCACGGGCTTCTTAGATTTCTTCTTCTTCTTTTTCGAAGGTTTTGACGGCTGGCTGCAAGTGCTTGAACCGCCACCATCGGTCTTTGGAGTTGGACGAGGTTTTAGCATTCCCTCCATAATTTGCGGCTCCAATGGGTTCTTCCACTTGACCGCTGGACATGTCTGAAGATCGTTTAGCATCCTCTTTGTCTTGGTTGATAATACGACCTCCCAAGGAGCTTCTTCAATGACGGAGCATGTTGCCCCCGGCGTATTCGTCCCCTTAGAGGTGTGGGGCTGCGGGGGATTCACCTTCCATTTGTCAGATAGCGCAAATTTGCCCTGACGGTACTGGTTCTCAAGCCAATTTTTGAAAACGTAACAATCCTCAATGGGATGGCCTAGCACTCGATGGTAAGGGCAGTAGTTGGGCTCGTTGACGTCATTCGGTTGCAACGGACGTTTTGGATCTGGCAGATTTATAAGTCTGTTGCGCAACGCCAGCTCGAATAACCTCCTCGTTTTATCGCGGGGGAAGGAATAAGGACGTCCCATCCTATCCTCAAGGGGTACGTACGGGCGCGTATTGTTTGGACGAGCAACCAATTTCGAGTCGCTCGGTTGTTGTTGAGCATTAGAGATGACGATCGCTTTTCCCTTTCCTTTGTCATTTCGGGAGTCCGGCTTTGGGAGAGGGGGTTTATGGCCCATCTGGTCCATCTGCGCTAGTTTGTCGATCAAAGCCTGGAAGGTAGTCGGCTTGAAGAACATCATGAATTATGAGATGGTTGCTTGTGGATCAAGGGTTCCAACAAACATTCCCACCGCAGGAGCTTCTTCTATGTGCTGTTCGCACTTCGACCATAGATTACGCCACCGTATAGCGTACTGAACCCATGTCTCGCCGGGTTTTACCCTGGCGTTAATGAGTGCCGTCATTGGGGTACGTTCACTGGTACTTGCAAAACGTTGGGTAAACAGCAGCTGCATCTCCGCAAAGGTTTTAATAGAGTCATTGGGGAGCTCAGAATACCACTCGAACGCCGTATCTGATAAGCTTCCAACAAATTGGCGAAGCAACAACTTGTCATCGCCGCCGGTGTTGCCGCAGAACGCTCTGAACTGGGCAACATGCTGATGAGGATTGCCCGTCCCCTTGTAGACATGGAACTTAGGAATTGTATAGCCTGTCGGGTACTTAATCTGATCGTACCAACCCGGATATGGCCGCCCCGTCTTTACGACCTGACCAGCTGCTTCAGTCGCCTGATGCACCCGTATTTGCTGGGCGATGTATTCATCCAAATCAGCTTTTGATATGGTATCCTCTTTAGCTGCGGATAAAGCCGGTGGAGGATTTGATGTCTCTCCCCTATCGTCTTCAAGAATGATCAGGAGATCTCCAGCAGGTGGATCTTGTTGAATCATCATACCCACCATATCCTAGAACAGGAGGGCCATTTTCTTTATGTAAGCTGCCTGCTCCGCAGCTTCTCTATCTTTCTTCTCTAGTACGCGCCAAAGGAATTCGGCATCCGTTTCTTGTTCTTGACGTTCTTCTGAAGAGGTTCCAGGGCTTTCGTTTGGCCCTGTAAGTGCAGCCATAGCGTTCATCATCTCCTGGAGCTTCTGTTGCTGCTCCTGGTTATTGACCGTGTAAGCGGTCTATGACCCGTGGACGTACGGCTGTCTTCTTTTCCCGATGTCATGTAAAACGTATGAACTGTTATTCCCCCTGACTTGGGGCGTTTAGGTTCACCATTTTTAACTTTTGCCGCTGACGCGGGGGTTTTCTCTGGCCTCCTTCTTTTGTGGGCCGTTGAGGTTGAAGGAACTATTGAAGGGGGGACCCTGGCAGCTGCTGTCCCCTGCTGTTTAATAGGACAATCCTTGTCTTTTTCCACCTTCACCTTTTTCTGGCAACGAAAGTGACCTGGGTCAATCACAGAGTCTTGAACCCTTCGCCAAACTTTATAAATCCTTGAAGACAGCCGTTGAGGGAGCTGTTCTTGTTTTGTTTTCGGAGCTCTCTCCACAGACGGAGAAGATCTTTTCAGTGTAGCGGTTGGAGAATTCTTACGTACCCTCCTTAGCAGTTCAAAGCTGTTCCCAGTTGGAACAGCAGCGTTGACTTCCACTGCTGGAGCCGGTGGAGTTAGCCCTGAGGGGGAGTTGCCCCCTGCCTTCCTCACTCGTTGCCAATGGCGACGTCGAGCACGATGAGCCGTTGGGATTGGCTCAGAGATAGAGATAACTTCTTTTTGCCCCCTGTCTGAATGAGGCGCCGCCGGTGTTAACCTGTTAAAGACTGAGGTCGTTCCTTGTGGGGTAATATCCAATCTGTCAAAGACAGATCTTCGTGCAGGGGCAGGAGCAGGAATCATCAGTCTTGAAAAGACTGACTCTTTGGTGGGAGAAGCCGTCTTAACGACTTCCGGAACAGCGGCTGTTGCCCTCTTTGGGACAGCCAATTTAGAGTTCTGATTTAGCCTGGCAAAGACAGAGGCTGTTGGCTCGGTGGTGGGCGACTCGCTGACAGGGGTCGTGGTAGTAGTGAGTCGGTCGAAGACCGACTTCTTGTTCACCTCCGGTGCAGGTATCGGCATAGAGAAGCTTGTCGGTAGGATCATGGTCCCGAAGAATAAGCCAGTGGTGGCTTGGGTCACCTGGTCTACTGGCAGAGTGAGGAAAAAGGCCGCTTGGGGCCCATATGTCACACCCCTAGGTGAGGTGGAGCATCCGTTGCAGTGGTACTTTGCGCAGTTGGTGCAGTTAGAATCCATGGATGCTTGAGTTCTGCGCCAGACAAAAGACCAAATCTTAGCAACTTGAAATCCGAAGGCAAATTTTTAACAAACCGCGATTGGTTCGCGAAGACGACACACGAAGTGTGGAGTGGAAAGAGGAAGAGGTCGCACCGGGCGTGCCAGAATCTGTTCCCCTCCGAACGGCGGCGCAGACTTTGCGTCTTGCCTGAGATTCGGGGCAGATGCTATTTGGTTTTATCCGTCTAACTCTCCGAAGATGCCATGTTGATTTATGGCACCGTGTATCGGAGGTTTAGACGGATGTGGCCGATGTAGCAGACTTCGTCAGATTCCCCCTCAGGGTGAGGGGTTTTTGATTGTGGGGACGCTCTTCCCTGCAGGCGCAAGCCCCTGCAGTTAATTACGCTACCGCGTCGCGGTAACAACTTTCTCCTTCTCCAGAATTTCACTTCGTGTCGTGTGTGTTTGTTTTGTTCGTGGTTGCCCATGGATTGTATACGGAGACTGAGTAATGCCGTCGCCCGTAGGACGTGGATTAGTCCAAATCCGTATTTACATAGATTTGGGTTTGGTATTTTTAGTTTAAGGATGCATTAGTCGCGTTGCGGCTAAGATCGACTTAAACGTTCGTTAAGGATACGTTAGTCCTGTTTTAGACTAAGATCAACTTAGCGTGGTGATTCATTTAATATATGGTCGTCGGGACTCGTCACCTCTCTGACGTCGTTGAAGGATTACAACGACAGGCGTCAGAGGAGTTCGGAGATGTATCCTTGAACCAAAGTTGATTTGGAGTTTTATCATTCATTTAAATGTCTAAGGATGCGTTAGCCATGTTTGGGGCTAAGATCGACTTAAACGAGACCGTTTAGATCCGGCAAAAGAGCATTTGGAGGCTCTAATGTTCCAGTTTAGGGACGTAGTGGTCCATGTTCCAGTTTAAAGACGTGCTGGTCCATTATTAGTTTAGGGACGTCTCGGTCCGATATTAGTTTAGGGACGTCTCGGTCCGATATTAGTTTAGGGACGTCTCGGTCCAATATTAGTTTAGGGACGTTTCGGTCCGATATTAGTTTAGGGACGTTTCGGTCCGATATTAGTTTAAGGACGTTTCGGTCTAATATTAGTTTAGGGACGTCTCGGTCCACGAGTTTAGGGACGTCTCGGTCCATATTCATGTGTGGTCGTCGGGACTCGTCGCCTTTCTAACGTCGTTGAAGGATTACAACGACAGGTGTCAGAGGAGCTCTGAGATGTACCCTTGAACCGGATATAGATTGATTTAAGAGAGCAATTTTTGCTCGACCAATTTTAATTTAAGGACTTACGGCCAAAATTGGGCTAAGTCCAATTGAAAATGTTCAACACCCTTATTTATTTTTGGTCTATTAGACCTGTGCTAGGGCTTTGCCCCCACTTAAATAATGCATTACATTACTTCAGGCCATTTATGCCTATTTTGACTGGGCTCTGCCCTTTTTATTATGATGCAGATCGTTTGTTTTGGTCCATTGGACCTTTTAATTGGGCTCTGCCCTTTCAAACAATGCACAGCATTTTATTTATTAGGCCTGTTAAGCCTTTTAATTGGGCCTAGCCCTTCAGGAAATGAAATGCCTTGCATTTATCAGGCGCTTTGCGCCAATCACTGAGCGCAAGCGCTTGTGGTGAGGACACGTGTCATGCTCTGGCGAGCGCAAGCGCAACAGCGCAGTGCGCTGCGCTAGTGTGCTGCGCTGTTGCGCTGTTGATACATGATGCGCTCTAAAGAGAACAACAGCGCAGTTTGGAAGTGCATAGCACTAAGAATCTTTTAGATTCAAGAACAGAAGTGCAAAGCACTATTTGATTTCTTGATCTAATTTATATCAATGAAAAATAAGATTTTCTTTTGGTTTGAAGAACCAGAGGTTCATAAAAGTGCAAAGCACTATTTTTATTTTATCGTTTTCTTGTTTTAAAGAACCAAAGGTTCATAAGAAGTGCAAAGCACTGTTTTTTATGTAAAGATCATTGATCTTGTTTTTAGATCAATGATCTATTAGAAGAATTTTCTTCTTTTATGAAGGTTCTTTACCTTTTTCTTAGAATTTTCTCAGAGTTCTCTCTGTTTGAAGCTCTTCACCCCTTTTTTTTTTAAGAAAAAATGTTGATGCCTTTGAATTGAGTTCTAGCGTCCTTTTTATAGTGCCCATAAATTAGTTAGATTTGTTAAATAAATCTTTTTCTGAGTGATTTGGGGAATTTTCCCCACCGTTGGATCTTTGATCCAAGGGCTTCTGTTTTACAGAAGAAAATCTTCTTGTTTTAACAAGAACAGAAAGATTTCTTTAAAATCTAATTCTG
The DNA here is from genome assembly GCA_030015575.1 of Agapanthus africanus. Taxonomy (NCBI): domain Eukaryota; kingdom Viridiplantae; phylum Streptophyta; class Magnoliopsida; order Asparagales; family Amaryllidaceae; genus Agapanthus; species Agapanthus africanus. The sequence continues at coordinate 599,703,922 of JASDDO010000014.1, forward strand.
TTTGATGCAGATGCCTCAGCGCGTGACACGTGTCGCGCAGCGCACAGCGCAGCGCACAGCGCAGCGCAACTGCGCTAGCGTATCTGCGCTGACACGTGTCACGCAGCGCACAGCGCAACTGCGCTAGCGCATTAGCGCATCTGCGCTGACACGTGTCGCGCAGCGCAGAGCGTAGCGCAACAGCGCAAGCGCATCTGCGCTGACACGCGTCGCGCAGCGCAGTGCATGCGCAACCGAAGCGTTGCTTCCTTTAAATAGAGCTTTGCTCTGATTGGGCACGCTGCCTTGGGCGCTGCGTTGATGCGGCTGCGCCAGGCACTTGGCGCCTTGCGCTCAGCGCTGAGGATCTGAAGCGTTGCTTCATTTATTGAAACTTAGATTTTGGGAGAATCGGAAGCGTCGCTTCTCCTGAGATATCTTTCCATCTCCCTTTTTTTTCAAGTCAAACTTGTATTCCCAAAATTCTAATTTCCCGGGCCTTGGAAATGATTTCATTATGCACAGAATCTTCTGCGCCTGGGTCTATATATATAATTCGAAGTTGAGCCTTTTCTTCTCTCATTTTCAGAGAACTTCTTCAATCATGGCTTGCAATCGCCCTCATTCCCGCCGACAACCATGGGAGGTGCCGATTCGGGACATTGTTCCCCGATTTGCTGCGCGCTTGGTAGACTCCTCTCTTTCGGACGAGCAGTGCGATGCCGCCATGTACGAGCTTTCGACTCGTGTGGGGTCTCCTCTTCCTCCGAATTCCATTTGGCTTCGGATGATCCTTGCCTCGGTGCTCGCCGACATTCCCCCTCCTCCGGCGGAGATGTCCTCGGCAATACTTAATGTGGCCGAGGATAAGATCGAGAGCTTTTTCGAAGCGCTCTTGATCACCAAAGCCCTGAGGGACTTCTCCTTTTACTTACTGAGCCAGATACGGGCTCGTCGGGTTGTCATCGCCACTTTTTCCCAGGACAGCGGTGTCGACCGTTGGATTGCTACCCCTCGGGAAGATCGCCGCTTCGACGTGATGGAGAAGGCGGAGAGGGAGCTGAATAATCTTCTTTTTCTTTTTGTGAACCCCTGTCTCTCTGATCACGTATTCGGTGATCTTTTTTAAATGTAATAACAATAAGAATGAATAAGTATTTTTCTTTTTTTTTTTAATCAAGTACTTCATTGTCTGTTAAGGGTTCTTTCATTTTAGCTCTCTGTTGTGCTTGTGGATCGTATGATTTTAATTCGTTATTATCAAGTGCACGTAACTTTGCATGGATAAACTGCCTTTGGCATTTAAGCCCCTTCTTCTGCGCTAGCGTATCTGCGCTGACACGTGTCGCGTAGCGCACAGCGCAGCGCGACTGCGCTAGCGCACTGCACTAGCGCACTAGCGCACTGCACTAGCGCACTAGCGCATCTGCGCTGACACGTGTCGCGCAGCGCAGAGCGCAGCGCAACTGTGCGAGCGCATCTGCGCTGACACGCGTCGCGCAGCGCAGTGCATGCGCAACTGAAGCGTTGCTTCCTTTAAACAGAGCTTTGCTCTGATTGGGTGCGCCTTCTTGGCAGCTGCGCTGACGTATTAGCGCCTGACACGTGGTGCATTGCGTCCGAGACTTGAAGCGTTGCTTCAAAATTTTGAATTTTGAATTTGAACAGAGCTTTGCTCTGATTGGGCGAAACAGGGAGTTTTCGAGACAGGGCATCGATACTCCGGAGTAGACTAGTGTATACAGTCGAGACCCCGACGAGGGGCGATGGCCGGTCTCACAAGCAATTGGTGTCAGTTGGTTCACCTAAGATGTATACAGGTGCGCATTGGGTTATGAGTACACCGGACAGGACTCGTCGGGAACATGCTAGTTGGTATTATACCTGACGTCAAATAGCAGTTCCCTGGTGACATGTGTACAGGTTAGTTCATCGACCTGAGATCGTCATTTGTCTCGTGTGAGTTCCCACTGTACTTTGATTACTACCCTACCACGGCTCAAAGGAGTCGTGCACACAGGTTTTAGTTGGGTACAGTCCCGAGCCACATGGAGGCAGTGAGCGGATCGGCAGGGGTTTCGTCTCTCCCGGTATTGGGGGTGAGATCACGCTGTGTCTAGGAGAGCCATTACACGAAGTCCTTGGCAAGGCAGGAGATTTACTGGTAGGTATTCTAGCAGTATCTCAGGGTGTTCTGGGCTACACTCCGAGACGACTTGTACCGCTTTTGGGTGTCTGACTTTTACCAACCCCCTAGGCCCGCCATGAGATGCTCATAGACAAACGGACCGAACTGTACAGATATTGTCACTGACAGGCTCAGTGGGGTGTCAGGATGAGTTCGCTCATCGACCTCCCTTTTGGTCAATACCTGGTAGCCCGTTACGTACAGCTAGTACCTCTGACGTGCTAGTGGTTAAATCCACAGCCAGTGTATTGACGAGTCTTTAGAGTCCCCCAGACTGTTTCTCAAGTTTCGGGCGAAATGTTGTAGAGGCCGTATGATATATGGCAGGGTTCGATCATATACGTGCGGTAGTGCACGGATCTTGATAGGACGGATCATACCGGTGGGCTTTGGTTTAAGCCGGATCCTAGCATTAGATTTGTTGGATTACTTTAGTCTCATCGCATTCGCATTCAGTCAGAATGCGGGTGCAGGTATGTATATACAGGTGAGGAGTATCCTTGTGATCCGTCACGAGTTTACTTTAGATGTTGCCGTATCTTTTTATTGTTGCAAACATTTGGATTAATGTTTGTAAATGGTAATTATGAGCTAGATATCATGATTTGGAGCATTTATTGTGACACATGCACAAGTGGTGACTCATGGTCTCTTTTCTTGTGCATGTGTCACATTATGAGCTTGATTTATGTTAATATGATAACAAGAGAGAGAGGGGGCTGCCATAGGTGTGGTTTTGGTCTTGTATTATTCTTCATATCAAACACTCTCACTCTCATCATCATTCCAACACAAGAAAAGAAAAGAAGAGAAAGCTTCTCCTTTTTCTTCTTCCTCTAGCTCATAGCCTCCATTAATGGCAACACCTTCAACCTCCATCTATCTCATGGATGCAAGAGACAAAGTGATCACAAACATTCTCTACATCACCTTAGACACGTCGGCTAGCACACTACGTGCCCGAGTTGCTTCGGATGAAGCGGGAGCCCGTAAAAGGAATCGATGATGTGGTGCCCTTTCCGACGAGGAGATCAAGACCGGAGATGCCGCGAGGAGCTTTGGATGGTGGCCAAAGACCGAAGGACACGGATCGATCGGTATACCCTTTCTATCCCTTCTCTTGTTGCTAGTTTATAGGTTAATGGTTCGATCCGGGTTTTAAGCATACGATAGCGCCGGTTTCTAGTTTTGAAAAAGTTTCGTTTCCGCATTTTGGAATCGGAAAGACGGCCGAGGCTCTACCGTACACTTACATGGTATCAGAGTCACGCCATTAACCTTTACTAGCTTGCTCTAATGTGTTTAGAACTTCGATCGGATGAAATTTCCAAAAACTGCATTTCCAAATTCTGAGTTTCTGTCGAATTTTTTTTTATCGTCAAAAAATTATTTGGAGTGTTGCAGAAAATCAGGCAGGCGTTTTTATGAAATCTGAGAAAATTTGGTACGATGTTGTCACTGTAGCGCCGCGGAACCGCGGCCGTACCCTCGTTTTGGCTGCGGTTCCGCGGCAGTACTGTAGCAATAGTGCGCCATTTTTTCTACAGAGGTTTCTGACTTGGAAATGGGGTTTCTGGTATTTTTTGTTTGGGCCTAGATTTGTTTGAGTACTGGGAATTGTGCTTGGGGCCCACTTCGGGGAAATTTTGTCGATCGAAAACTTTAAACATGTTAGTTTACGGTATTTACATTATATCTGCGACCATGAATGCTATTTGAGCGGTAAATCTTGTCTAATTGCTATAGCCCTTTTAGACGGATTTGCGAACGTGACATTCGCGTTGATGTTCTGTGTTGTGCTGTGATGTTGCGGATTTGTCGTGATGGATAGACTGGATGCAATGGTAGTACAGTTTGGTATTATTTGTATATTTGATATTGCGGGGCGAGCGTCCGACATGTGGACTGCCGTCACTGCCTGTTTGTATATTATTCTTTTGAGGCATGACCGGGCTGAGGTCGATGTACCCGTTGTATATTTTACTTTCTGTATTAGGATTACCCCGCGGTGGGGTGCACAGATAGCCAGGTTCTAGAGGACAATGGGCCCGCTTCTCATGGCTTTGAGATGAATGGGGCTTCACTCTAGAATTGGCGGGCTATTCGCCGCACTCGTAGGGGGTACAGGTTGACCCAAGGAGGGATGCTCAATTTACCGGATTCCGTGAAGTGCTGGGTGGTCCATTCACGTTGTTGAAGAGGGCTGCCTCGCTTCAGGTTTTGGCGGGTAACTTGCCGCGCCCGTAGGGGTCTAGGATTTCATTGCACAGGCTATCCACACGACCAGGGGAACGTCGGGTTTCAGTAGCGGCTCTATGAAACCCGGGGATTCCAGATTATCTGAATTGTTCTGTGATGCTTATTACATTTCTGTGATGTTGCATTTTATCACGCCTTGAGCGATTATTAGATATTGATATATATACTAGTAGATATTGTATATGTTTTACACCCGCGCTAGTCCAGTCCCCGCTCTGTCGTTAGTTAAGTAACCTAACGGGTGATAACGGGACCCAGTGGCGAATGCGGATGACATATATGTATATCATATTTTCGTTCTTTTGTGGTGTGATCAATTGATGGGACTGCATTGATTCGGATCAATGCAAGCTAAACAAACCTATTTTGATGTTGTTGGAACATTTTTCAAAAAGCTGTTATTGCAAAGACGTTCTCTTTTGTTTTGCACAGCGGTATTCAGTTGGAATATCCTGCACCTCATTCTATGGGGAAAGAGCCGAGATCCCTTCACCGGGAGTGACCTCTTTAGCAAAGGTTTTCGCCACTATATTTTTATAAAAAGCTATCCGGTTCCTTCAACGATATCAAGTTCATTACGTTAAAGGTTTTTCGCCAAAAACCACTCGTAGCCCTCCGTCATTTCAGATGGGTAACATTTAGTATTCATGCTATATTTGTTGGCCAAAGTCAAGGTATAGTGTATGGTAGCTATTTGTTACTTTTCTGTTGCATAGATAGATGCGTTGGTTTGGGACAGTCGTACTGCTTTATTGGCCAAAGTCAAGGGTAGGTACGGGTGGGTTCAAATTAACCTGGATAATGACGGGTAGAACTTGACATGTGACTTATGATTTGTTGGCCAAAGTCAAGGTCATAAGAGCATGGGATAAAAATCACATCGGGAGTTTCTAAAGAAACTGAAACTTACCAGGCATGCGCATACCTTTTGGAGTGTGATAACGTGAGTGGATTCCATCACATTATCATGCGATGATAGTTGGATCCCGATTCCCACTGATGAGTTGTTTTACTCCTCGGGTGATCCCGGCTAATTCTTCTTTCAGGTTTGGAGGAGAATTTGAGGTTACAGTGGGAGGTTTCCTGATTAGATAAATTGATAACCATTCTGATCTAGGTTAGAGTGCACGCTGAGTGTTTCTTTTCTCTCTCTCTCTTTGGCAGCGACCATGACCCGACCCTTGACTATGACTCGGTGACCAAGTTAACCGAACCTTCTTAAAATACTGCCTTTTGGATTGTCAGAGTTGCATACCTCATTGCCACTCCTACTTTTACCTTTTTCTCCAGAACACCCTGTATTACTACGAACATCCACTTCCATTGGATAAAATCATCGTATGGTTATATACGAACTCGAAGGAACTTATTCGACGATGGTTTCTGGTTCTGGAGAAAACGAATAGGACTATTCAGTTGTCTTTTCTTTTTACCTTCTCTCAGGTTGCGAGTGTTCCTTGGATTAGGACGGTACACCTATTATGCTTATTGGATAGTGTTCTTCCAAACCATAGGCAGGTGCCGAATGGTGGGGAATGAAGAAAATCAATTAGCCTAACGATGGTGTACGGAAGGTAATAAGTAAGACAAATAAAGAGATTAGTAAGAGGGCAAAGTAAATTGCGACTCCTATTCACGACCAAACCAAGTATTTCTTCGCCAATCCTACATCACCTTTGTATTTCTCCAGGACACTCGGTATCACTACGAAGATCCACAGTTATTTGGATACTCTATCGTATGGTTATATACGAACTCGAAGGAACCTGTTCCAGTTCTGGGATGGATTCTGGTTCAAGAGAAATAGGAATGACGTTTTTTCAGTTGTCTTTTATCTTTACCTTCTCTCGGGTTGCGAGTGCTCCTAGGATTAGGACAGTACACCTATTACGCTTATTGGATAGTCTTCTTCCAAACCATAGGCTGGTGCCGAACGGTTTGGAAGGAAGAAAACTATTTGGCTTAAAGGGATGTACATAAGGTATTGACTAAAGACATATAAAGGGATTTGGAGAGATGGAAAAGAAATATACGGTTATATTTGTGAATCTGATAATGGAAGAGGCATTACTAGGAATACCCGTACCCTTTCGAAACATTTACATGTTTCAGTTTCACTGTGTATTGTTAAAAGAAAACTGATTTCCCAATTAGTCCTTACTCCAGGTTATGTATTTACTAGGTTTGATTCTCACATATGTATGGTTTTACAGATGATGAGTGGGAGTAAGTTATTGGGAATTGGGCGATCATCCTCATTATATCGGGATTCGTTGTAATTGGTGATATTTGAGGAAATCGCCTGGGTTGTTTGCCGGACGGCAAATATTTGGTTTTGAATATCCCTTGTTATGCACCAATTTCAAATTGATATATCTGTACGTTTATTTTTATAAAGTGAGATATAACTTTTTGAAATTATGTCTATGACATTTACCTATATCAGTGGATGGTTAGGTAAGGAGCATTAAACAATGGTGTAATTCTTCTTGACCATAAGTACAGTTTTCAACCTACGACACACAGGGAATGAGTTATTAGACTCAGGAGACATATACAGAGTATTGTATATTGTCCAGTGTCCATTAGGACATAAGGGTTGGTACTCGTACTATATTCTGTTTATTTGTGACTTCTCTAGTTCTTAGACATATGTTTCATAGAAATACAAGGTTTAAGTTTTGAGAAGTTACAGGTATAAGAATAAAGCATAGAACCAGGTGTTACAAGTATCAGGATTCTTCAAGGTAATCGAAGATTTAGATACTTGTGTGTGGTATTCAGTTGATAGTAATGATTATGAGAACTTGCTTCTCTTTCAGGTTACATAAAATTGGAAGCACTCCTAAGTTGAGTAATACTGATCGGCCTCTCTCCATTTAGTTGATATGCACTGGACACAGCTGCATAATTTGAATTTGGTTCCAATTAAATCAGTGCCTCTGTTTCTATATTGGATATAGAATAGTTCATATCTTAACATTGTTAAGGTACGTGGAGTTTTCTGGCTTATGCTTAAAACCGGACTCTGGATAACTCAAGGCACGTTTCTGTAATGGCAGTTTGTGGGTTGACCCGGGCTATGACGAGGGTTGACTTTCTACCATCTGGAAGATCAATAGTGATATTGTTCTTGACTCGCCACAGTTTTAGTAAAATGGATTTTTTCAGAGAACATTAGTGGGAGTATGGTAGGACTGGAAGTGATTCCAGAACCGCAAATGATTACTGAAAATTTAATAGGACCTAAAGATTCAATCTGGTTTGACATTCCTTTAGCCACTCCGCAAATATGGTGGGTAACCTCAAGCACTCCAGAGATACTTCGGTATGCTCAAGGACGGTGACGGGGAGGTTCTTGTTTACCCAAACTTGACACTACTGTTGTTCCAGGCTATGAGACCCGGCAGGAGGATGAGTATAGCGTCGTTCTGAACTGGCTTCAGAAGTGCACGTGTATATTATTCTGCCAGAGGGCTGTCGTAGTCAGTGGGAGCAGCGGAAGCATAGTGGACAAGTAGCTTATGTCAATTTATGGACTAAAGTAGATATAGCGGACATAGATCATCTATTTCTGATGTGACAGGCATAGGTTTGACTTCATCAGAATAGGGGATGGATCTGTTAAGATGGTAGTAGGGTGTGATGTCCTGGTATTTGGATGACATACACAGAGTAGGAAGTGAAATTCCTATACTGTGATCGGTTATACTTTGGTTGTCACACAGTGGTTTCTCCACAAAGGATTTGGATATTATATCAGATATTCTGGTTACTAGATCTATGGTTTTAGATCTAGATTTGGGTAGTTTCCTAATCTGGGTATATAGACAGCATTCTAAAGGTGTTTTAGAATGGACGACTCCTGGCACGGTAGTGTACCTGCAGGTGATGGAGTCACCCTCTCTAAAGTTTTCTTACAGACTAATGGGGAGAGGGATGTGCATGATTGGCAGATCACTTACTTAGGCAATTGAGTCAATCATGAGATGTCAAGTACCACACCAGACGTTGTTTTTGCACTAGATGCGATAAGTTGATATTAATCCTATCTTGGAGAAATGTTCGGAAGCAGCTTTAGAACATAAGTGGATGTTCTAGGGATATGATAACGACGGCCTCATTCGGGAGACAGTTATCATTCCAGGCTTCCAAGGTGGCCTAGATGACAGAGTGACCGTCAGAGTTGTAGTTTTCCCTCTAACGAGGGGCAGTTGTTTAGACAGGTGGTCCAAGCGGATACTAAGGGAGGCATGGCAAAAGTTACTGATAAGGTTCAGTTAACGATACAGTCTAAGAAGTTTGGATTTGGAGTTCATTTATGAACTAGATCCCATCAGATATCCAGAAATATTCTAAGACAGGTATTGCTCATTTCGGGAGATGGCTTTCTCCGCGAACTTGAGATACAGAGAGACATAGAAAGAAACATCAGAACGGATCCACTAGCTGAGGCTATTTCTCGAACGCAATAGTTTCGCAAACGAGCTTTGTGAGACTGATTAGTAGAGGAGTAAGATGTTTGGTATCACACGGGCTGTGAGTATGCGACACCGCAATAATTAGCCTTGAGTGCAAGTAGGAGATTGTTAGATATAGTGCCCTCAGAGTCAATTATTAGATCACAGGCACGTGATTGCAATGATTGAGGGAGGAACTGTACCGGTAGACAGTCTTACTCAAGATGATAGTATGCTATCTGGTTTATCTTTATCATCGTGTACTGCTTTAGGTGACCTTACAGGTCGCTATTACACGTTGATAGAGCCCTTAGGATTCTTGCTTGACTGCCAGCAGTATGATGGCGATCATATACGTGGGAGCTGGGGTCTATAAGCACATCCTTAAAAGGTCCCTAGTCGTGGGAGTTTTCGAGATAGGGCATCGATACTCCGGAGTAGACTAGTGTATACAGTCGAGACCCCGACGAGGGGCGGTGGCCGGTCTCACAATCCATTGGTGTCAGTTGGTTCACCTAAGATGTATACAGGTGCTCATTGGGTTATGAGTGCACCGGACATGACTCGCCGGGAACATGCTAGTTGGTATTATACCTGACGTCAGATAGCAGTTCCCTGGTGACAAGTGTACAGGTTAATTCATCGACCTGAGATCGTCATTTGTCTCGTGTGAGTTCCCACTGTACTTTGATTACTACCCCACCACGGCTCAAAGGAGTCGTGCAAACAGGTTTTAGTTGGGTACAGTCCCGAGCCACATAGAGGCAGTGACCGGATCGGCAGGAGTTTCGTCTCTCTCGGTATTGGGGGTGAGATCGCGCTGTGTCTAGGAGAGCCATTACACGAAGTCCTTGGCCAAGGAAGGAGATTTACTGGTAGGTATTCCAGTAGTATCTCAGGGTGTTCTGGGCTACACTCCGACACGACTTGTACCGCTTTTGGGGGTCTGACTTTTACCAACCCCCGAGACCCGCCATGCGATGCTCATAGACGAACGGACCGGACTGTACGGATATTGTCACTGACAGGCTCAGTGGGGTGTCAGGATGAGTTCTCTCATCAACCTCCCTTTTGGTCAATACCTGGTAGCCCGTTACGTACAGCTAGTATCTCTGACGTGCTAGTGGTTAAATCCATAGCCAGTGTATTGATGAGTCTTTAGAGTCCCCCACAGACAGTTTCTCAAGTTTCGGGCTAAACGTTGTAGATGTCATATGATATATGGCAGGGTTCGATCATATTCGTGCGGTAGTGCACGGATCATGATAGGACGGATCATACTGGTAGGCTTTGGTTTAAGCCGGATCCTAGTATTAGATTTGTTGGATTACATTAGTCTCATTGCATTCGCATTCTGTCGGAATGCGGGTGCAGGTAAGTATATACAGGTGAGGGGTATCCTTGTGATCCGTCACGAGTTTACTTTAGATGTTGCCGTATCTTTTTATTGTTGCAAACATTTGGATTAATGTTTGTAAATGGTAATTATGAGCTAGATATCATGATTTGGAGCATTTATTGTGACACATGCACAATTGGTGACTCATGGTCTCTTTTCTTGTGCATGTGTCACATTATGAGCTTGATTTATGTTGATATGATAACAAGAGAGAGAGGGGCTGCCATAGGTGTGGTTTTGGTCTTGTATTATTCTTCATCTCATACACTCTCACTCTCATCATCATTCCAACACAAGAAAGGAAAAAAAAAAGAAAGCTTCTCCTTCTTTTTCTTCATTTAGCTCATAGCCTCCATTAATGGCAACACCTTCAACCTCCATCCATCTCATGGATGCAAGAGACAAAGTGATCACAAACATTCTCTACATCACCTTGGACACGTCGGCTAGCACACTTCGTGCCCGAGTTGCTTCGGATGAAGCGGGAGCCCGTAAAAGGAATCGATGATGTGGTTCCCTTTCCGACGAGGAGATCAAGACCGGAGATGCCGCGAAGAGCTTGGGATGGTGGCCAAAGACCGAAGGACACAGATCGATCGGTATAGCATTTCTATCACTTCTCTTGTTGCTAGTTTATTGGTTAATGGTTCGATCCGGGTTTTAAGCATATGATAGCGCCGGTTTCTAGTTTTGAAAAAGTTTCGTTTCCACATTTTGGCCTCGGAAAGACGGCCGGGGCGCTACCGTACACTTACAGTTTACTCTGGAATATCGATGCCCTTTCTCGATACTCTCTCGACTAGGAACTGTTAAAGGATGTGCTTGTATACTACATAAGTCCCAGTAGTATGATCTGCATCATAGTCCTGGTAGTCAAGCAAACATCCTAAGGGCTTTATCAACATGTATACAGTATAATAATACAAGTGTACATGTTAAGATAAAGAGCAACCAGATAGCATACTATCATGTCGAGCAAGAAAGTCCTCTATATATATGTCCAAGCACCCACTATAATACACATCAATATATAATAATGGCATCTAGGGCATACATATCCCTAACAGTACCGAGCTTTCCCCACCACTCTCATCTGGGCCGGGCGAGACTAGTTTCACAGCCTGACCCCGCGCTCAATCTCAAATTTCGACCAGCTAGCTACTCAGTTACTCAGCCACTTCGTTGGCAACCGACGACAGAAGAGGTCGGTTGACTACCTATTCACCATCAAGAGTGAGAACAAAGAATCTTTCAAGGGCTATATAAGCCGGTTCTACAACGCTCTTGTTCAGTTGAAAATATTGCACTTTGGTATAAGTATTTTCCTTACATTTCTTAAATAATAAAAGGTGTTTATTATAAATATTAAACATATTTGGATTTATCTGCAAAATACTATTTTCCATATGTTTATATATTATAATTAATATTATGAAGGAAAATATAGGCATTTTATATTTATATAATATTTCGGTAATTGAAAATATGCATATCATATCAAATATTCTAATCACAATTCTTAAAAGATATAATATCATACAAATGGTTAGAATAATATTTCAAAATATATGCATAATATTTTATTAATTAAAAGATGCATAGTATATCAAATAGTCTTAATCATGTTTGTTAAAGATTTATTACCATATAAAGTGCATAGCATATTAAATATTCTTAATCAAGTTTCTTAAAGATTTATTACCATATATAGTGATTAAGACACTCTCTCTAATTTAATAAATAAACTAACATTATTCATAGAGATATTGTGCAAGATTTAGCTCAGGTCAAGAGATCAAGATGTTTAAGATGTCAGGATCAAAAATCTGCCAAAATCATAAAATCAATATCGACAGGGACTCAGAATCCAGGCATGGAAAGTTACCATATTAGGAAGTCACCATATATGGTAACTAGTTTTTCTTCTTTGAGGGCTATATAAAGGACCAAGGGCTAAAGTTAAAAGACTTCAAGCCGACACGATCACGAAGCCCCAGACGCTCACGCGTCCAGGCTGATCATCGACTGTTCTACTACCTCCTTAGGAAAGATCGAGAAGCAACTAGTTGTAATCATTTTCTATGGATTAAAAGTGTAGTTAGTTCAAGTCGATTAATAAAGGTGGTTATTTTATTTAATTGTTTTTTGCATTTTACATTATATTTTCCCTCTCTTTCTTTTCATCTTCTTCTCCCAACATGCGCGAGTAATTCTCCGCTTGTTAGGGTTCGTAGGATTAGGGTGGGCTAATGGACGATGAAAATAATTAAACCCTTTTTAATTCCTATAAAGTTTAGGAACTTTATCAAAAGAATCATTAATATCCTAATCGGGCGCACTAGCAATTCTTTGCTAGTTCCAACCGCGATTAGAGATTAGATTAATGATTGTTTTGGTAAAGCCTAGATATGAACGGAGTTCCGTGTCGAGATTAGGGTTAAGAGTGGGATTCCTTTTCTCTCCAGAAACCCTAATCTATACGCATCACCGTCGTTCTAGTTCTAAATCTATTAATGGATAAAAAGGGTAACTTTTAATTAATCGTCCATAACTACTAAATCCTAACGAACCCTACAAGCCTTCTTATTATATTTACTACATCTTTAAAATAATCTAGATCTATATTTTACATTCTTGTTTAACGTAGATCTAGAAACCATTCTATAAAATTCTTTATCTCTCCTTTCTTTCTCAACACATCTAAAGTAAAAGTAAAAGGTTCCACGTTTCCCTGAGGACGACCCGTACTCACCTCGGTCTAGCTACGCACGACACCGTTCTGATTGTGGTTAACTACAAACTCTCTTTCGTATCAATCAAATGGCGCCGTTGCCGGGGAAACGTGCGTAATTTTTTATTCTTGCTATTTGTGTTGAATTCTTAGAAGATTCATATCATTATTAAAACAAAACTGCAAATTGCATATTTAACGATTTGTGTGTGAATTTTGCGAGGGAATCTGGAGTCACGGACTTGAGGAAACAGGAGTTCTAGGGTTTCACACTTCTCTGGTATCTTTCTTAACTCCTTCTCTCTCCTCTCAAATCCAATAAAATCTATTTTCTGCAGGATTCTTTGCAAAATATTCGCCGCTCAAAAATATTTTTGCAAAGTTTTGTTTTGTGGTTTGTTTTTGCATATTTTAATACGGATTTTTAAGGGGCAAGACCAAAATCCAGATTAGGTGGGGATTTCATCACCTTTCCTAAGCCCCACAAATCAAAAACCGAGCATCTGCATCAACCCTTCATTAATTTAAAAATTATCTAGACCAGACTCTAAGGACTGTCGCGCTCATTAAGGACAGAGGAATGTCGTGGGTAATCTATCGCTTATCCGCATTACTTTTGTAGTGCCTACGAAAGTGTGTCAAAGGCTAGTGGTTTTTAATTAGGCCCACTACTGTGGTTCCTTCCCACTTACCTGGCACTTACCTGGCTACAACGGTAGTACAGAGGCGGTAGAGGATTGATCCTGCGGCTTGTCCTTTGGAAGTCTAGGAGCGGTCTAGAGACTGGACCTAGGTAACCATAGTTCTAGGGTTGTGTATTTTTGTGTGATTTTTCTAAATCCGTCATTTTTCAAAATAAACCAATTAATTTCTCTCCTTTTTACCCCTTCCCTCTTCTTCTCTTCTTATAATGGGTGACCTAAAAAGAAGAACACTTGCCGAGCTTTGCTGTCCACAACCAGATATCTCTTGTTTTCGTAATCCCTTCGGTATACCGTCTGGCTCTTCCATGTCCTTAAGAGATCATATAGAACAAGAAGGAAGAAACAGTTGGCCACCTCAGTCTAGGTGTTATCAACCGTATCCTAATCCTACACCTGTTTCAGTTGATACCCAGAGTGAGGAAGCTCCTAGACGAATGTCCATTGCTGAGCACATAGCTAGGTCTGGAGGCCAAAGTTTCAACCCGGACCAATATCAACCATCACCACCATTGTCCAGAGAAGAGTTTGATATGCGGTTTGTGCCATATAAGATGTCTGTTGAAAATAGCCAACCAACCAACCCATATCAATATTCTTCTTATCATAATATTGATCCTACTTCTACCCAAGTTCCGCAACCATTCTATTCCTATCAATACAATCCGACTTTTCCACCTTCTCTAGACAGTTCTTCTAATAAGTCATTTGGGAGTTTTAATTATCTACAGGAATTTCAATCTTATACTGAAACCCCTTATCATCCCAAGACTAGTCTGGAGCAGACATTAGAAAAATTTCTGGAACTGTCGAACCAAATTATGAAGGATTTGGGTAGTAAGACAGAACTGTACACCCTTCCTCAGCAAACCTCCCCATTCCAAACTGAAATCCACAACTCCAGTTTCATAGATTCATCAAGTACACCAAATATAATGACTGATAAGTTGTGTGACTTTGTAGTGTTTGATTTACCCGACTGTGAAGGGTCCATTCCAAGTGAAACCATACCCAACCCTTGTTATCTCTACACCTCCACTCTTGAACCAAAACTGATTGAAAACAATACTTTTGATGAGGTGTTTGAGGATTTTAACCTTCACTTGAATGAGGTGATTGACGTTGGGGATATATTGATTGATGAACCCAAAATTTTGGATGATTTTGTCCTACCAATTCATCAAATCCTTTCGCTTCCTTGTGGTCATCATCTTGAACCTTTAATTCTTTCCGAACCCCAAATATGTATTGAAGTTGAGGATAATGGTATACCCAAAGATCAGACCAAAATACAGCCTCCATCTTCCACATCTGGTTCAGCAACACTCGACACACCAATTTGTTTACCCATTTCACCTTCTACTTTCTCCGGTTCTTCTTTTGTTACTATAGTTTCAGTGAGTTTTGATAAATCACAATCCGTTGATTCAAGTTCAATAATACCAGAAATTCAACTTGATTTGGATATTTTTGAAAATGAGGTAGATGAGCTTTTCGAGTCCTCTACCTCAATAATTTTTGAATCAAGTAGGATAAATTCTGGCACAAAACTCTTTGACAGCAAAATATTCAATCACACCATTGATAAAAGTTTTGAAGAACTTTTTGCTGACGAACTTTAATTTTTAAACAATACGGATTTTGTGATTAATCAATCTCCACCTATAGAGGCTGGACCGTCACCATTCCTTCTTCCTAATCATTCACATTCATCCTCATTCTTTCTTTTCTCTAATTTCAAACCCTTTCCAGACCACCTCTTATCCCTTCCCCACTTTTTCTTGACTCGATACAACACATTCTTCCACCAACCTATACGATATACTGATAAAATCTTTGAATGGTTGGTGTTAACTTTTTGTCTTTGTAAAGCTTTATTTTGATCAAAAGACTCACCCCCTCTTAAAATGCTTCGTAATGTCTAACTCATGTTTGAGGGGGGGTATATTTTTTGCTCTTGAACATAACTTTTGTCCTCAAATTTGTGAGCCAAAAATAAGTTTGGGGAGCATTTTCACTTTCATATATTCTTGCCCCCATTAATAATTTCCTTCCAAGTCTACAGGTTTTTGGGCTTAACGAATGACATCAGTGAGGACACTGTTGTAAATAGGTTTGGGGGAGGTTTGTGCTTATTTACACATCAATTTGCATCATACTTTGCATAAGCACAACATTTTCAACAATTTTAAAAAAAATTCTTTTATAACAAAAGAGTAGAAAGTGAAAAATTACATCCAAAAGATAGGAATAGTTTAAGAAAACCAAGAAAATTAGAAGTTTTCTTAAACGAACTAGTAATAAGTAGTTATGAGCCGTTGTCCCAAGGGTTAGTAAGATGAAGGAAGTCACTAATCTGAGGATAAAAATAATTTTGAAAAATAGTTTCTATTCTGGAAGCCAAACATTTGAATGTTGACACCCTACTATATGCACTTACACACGTCTTGAAACTCGGGATAGTAGAGCATACCTTGAAATGCTCTTGTCTAAAAGCCGAAGTATGAAGGAAATGAAAAAATAAAAAAAATGAAGAAAATATAAAAATGGTGAAAAGAAAAATGAACACTAGTTTTGTTATCGCCAAGGCAGCAATAAAAAAATATAGCGAGGGTGCCTCTTCACCTAGTGCCCTAAGGCCAACTGGTCTGGGAGTCACTGCTAAGCCTTAGGTGGTGCAAGACGAGAAAAATACTATCACCTAATCAGCAAGCACACGAGTAATCGGTCTGTTAGTACCTCAAGAAATATTAACGGTCGCATAAAAATGTGTGAGCAAATTTAAATATTCATAAAATTAAAAAGTACTGAGGCAGATAGACAAGAGTATGATAGCTTGAATTGAATTCTCCGGGTGTAGGGATGTCCATTACACACACGTAGGGTTATATGATCAATATTTGGACGAAAGGTAGGAATGAAGAATAAAGATGATGTTTTATTGAGGGATAATGTGATTTCTAACATCTTTTTATGACTATTAAGATAGGGCTCATGACAACCGAAAAACTAGTGTAGTTGGAAACTCTGATTTTCAAAGTCTTTCTTTTATAATTCTTATCTTTATATGTAACTTTCACCATCTTCCTTTTATTATGGGATTTTGTGGGTGTAATCCGTTGAAAACCCTCAGGAGACAACACTCCTCCTACTAGGGACATAGAGGTTTAACGGCTTGTTGCACGTGCTCAGTGCAATCGTGTTTGCCTACGAAAGTGTGCTATTTAGGTTTTTCTTTTTCTCTTGAATAACTAGTTTGCTCGGGACGATCAAAATTAAGTTTGGGGGTATTTGTTCAGTTGAAAATATTGCACTTTGGTATAAGTATTTTTCTTACATTTCTTAAATAATAAAATGTGTTTATTATAAATATTAAACATATTTGGATTTATCTGCAAAATACTATTTTCCATATGTTTATATATTATAATTAATATTATGAAGGAAAATATAGGAATTTTATATTTATATAATATTTTGGTAATTGAAAATATGCATATCATATCAAATATTCTAATCATAATTCTTAAAAGATATAATATCATACAAATGGTTAGAATAATATTTCAAAATATATGCATAATATTTTATTAATTAAAAGATGCATAGTATATCAAATATTCTTAATCATGTTTGTTAAAGATTTATTACCATATAAAGTGCATAGCATATTAAATATTCTTAATCATGTTTCTTAAAGATTTATTACCATATATAGTGATTAAGAAACTCTCTCTAATTTAATAAATAAACTAACATTATTTATAGAGATATTATGCAAGATTTAGCTCAGGTCAAGAGATCAAGATGTTCAAGATGTCAGGATAAAAAATCTGCCAAAATCATAAAATCAATACCGACAGGGACTCAGAATCCAGGCATGGAAAGTTACCATATTAGGAAGTCACCATATATGGTAACTAGTTTTTCTTCTTTGAGGGCTATATAAAGGACCAAGGGTTAAAGTTAGAAGACATCAAGCCGACGCGATCACGAAGCCCCAGACGCTCACGCATCCAGGCTGATCATCGACTGTTCTACTACCTCCTTAGGAAAGATCGAGAAGCAACTAGTTGTAATCATTTTCAATGGATTAAAAGTGTAGTTAGTTCAAGTCGATTAATAAAGGTAGTTATTTTATTTAATTGTCTTTTGCATTTTACATTATATTTTCCCTCTCTTTCTTTTCATCTTCTTCTCCCAACATGCGCGAGTAATTCTCCGCTTGTTAGGGTTCGTAGGATTAGGGTGGGCTAATGGACGATTAAAATAATTAAACCCTTTTTAAGTCCTATAAAGTTTAGGAACTTTATCAAAAGAATCATTAACATCCTAATCGGGCGCACTAGCAATTCTTTGCTAGTTCCGACCGCGATTAGAGATTAGATTAATGATTGTTTTGGTAAAGGCTAGATATGAACGGAGTTCCGTGTCGATATAAGGGTTAAGAGTGGGATTCCTTTTCCCTCCAGAAACCCTAATCTACACGCATCACCGTCGTTCTAGTTCTAAATCTATTAATGGATAAAAAGGGTAACTTTTAATTAATGGTCCATAACTACTAAATCCTAACGAACCCTACAAGCCTTCTTATTATATTTACTACATCTTTAAAATAATCTAAATCTATATTTTACATTCTTATTTAACGTAGATCTAGAAACCATTTTATAAAATTCTTTATCTCTCATTTCTTTCTCAACACATCTAAAGTAAAAGTAAAAGGTTCCACGTTTCCCTGAGGACGACCCGTACTCACCTCGGTCTATCTACGTGCGACACCGTTCTGATTGCGGTTAACTACAAACACTCTTTCGTATCAATCAGCTCTCCTGGTAGTACCCGAGCACCGGGATGAGACGGTCATCACTGCCCTAAGATCCAGTCTTAGGCACAAAGAGTGGCTCCGTTCTTTTGCATTAGCGCAACCAAAGACTATGGCCGAGGTAAAAGTTTGGACTAAATGGGAAATCCAACTCGAGTCTGAGGTGAACGCTAACCTTCCCCGTGGAGATCGGACCGACCGAAAGAAATAGGACCGAGAAGAGAAGAAAAAGGCTGATCATTTGAAACCCTATTCTCCGAGGTTTCATGAGTACACTCCCGTGAACTTCTCTCAGGCCGAGCTGCTCGAGAAGGAAAAGAGCGAGAGATTCTTCAAGCTCCCGCCGATGATACAAAGGCCGGGCAAGCGACTCCATGTCTCATATTGCGCCTTTCATCGGTCGCAGGGACACCCAACCAAGAACTGCAAGCAGCTGCGCGATTATATCGAGGAGCAGATTCGCTCCGATCACTTGGAAAAGTACCTGCGAGAAAAACGTCAAGCAGATAGGGAGCAAGTAGACCAACCTCCCATATGAGAGTTGACAGTCGGACAGATCATGGTCGTCTCCGTTGGCTCGCCTCCGAACAACAAAAACACCCGCCGTATCCGACCGGTCATGACCTTGGATTCTCCCCCTCTAAGAAGCACAAGAAGGTTACTCCTATCACCTTCACCAATGAGGACCTACATGGCATATCCATCCCACACAATAATCCTCTCGTGATCACGGCCCGGATAAATCGATATGAAGTCAGGAGAATCCTTGTTGACTCAGGAAGCTCGGTGGACATTCTATTCTATGATTGTTTCCAACGTATAGGATTAAGCCCGTCCAACCTATCTCGCAAGTTCTCTCTGGGTTTACCAACCACTTCATCCAAGCTGAGGGAACGATCACTCTCCCTTTCAACATTATGGAGGCCAGAAGAACCCGAACAAAGTTGGTGAGTTTCTTCATCGCCCGGGTTCCTTCGTCTTATAACATCCTTTTGGGTTGCACCACCTTAAATGTCCTTCAAACTCAGATCTTGACCTACCACCTCACACTCAAGTTTCCTCCGAGCAATGGGGGATAGGTTGGGCCTATGGAGATCGGAAAATCGCTAGGGTATTTCTCATCGTGACAGTACCTGAGGACAAAGAATTTGATCTGACCGACGGACGTGTGATCCTCGGGAATCACTGTATACATCTGATGATAAGAAGGAGATCCGGGGTTCCCCAGTAAAAGCCTTGTCCGAAGTTCCCCTCAAAGAAGGGGATAGCAGCCGAACTATCCAGATTGGCTCCCTCTTAACCGGGGAAGCTCGAGACAGCCTTATCTAGTTCCTCCGAGACAATTCCGACGTGTTCGCTTGGACTCCTGTGTACATGCCAGGGATTGACCCTAAGGTGATCTCCCACAAGCTCGGAGTTGACTCAAAAGCCCGGCCGGTCTGACAAAAGAAAAGAAGTTTCGCGCCTTCCAAACAGAAGGCGATTGAGGAGGAAGTGGACCGACTACCCACGACAGCATTCATCATAAACCTGGACAACTCGTCTTGGCTATCCAATGTAGTCATGGTCAAGAAAGCAAATGGGAAGTGGCGCTTGCGCGTCGACTTTTCCAATTTGAACAAGGCCTGCCCAAAAGATAATTATCCGCTCCCATGGAAAGATCAGCTGGTGGATAGCTCAGCTGGTCACGAGCTGCTGAGCTTCATGGATGCCTTCTCTGGTTATAATTAAATCCAGATGGACCCTGCCGACGAAGAGCTCACCGCTTTCACCACAGATCGAGGGGTTTACTGCTACAAGGTAATGCTCTTTGGCCTAAAAATGCTGGGGCAACTTATCAACAGCTAGTCAACAAGCTGTTCAATCCATAGATCGGGCAGAATATAGAAGTCTACGTCGATGACATGCTTGTGAATTCCACCTAGTCAGTCGGGCATACTATGTACCTTGGTGAAACCTTCGAGGTCCTATGAAAGTACAAAATGAAACTGAATCAACCAAGCGTACATTCGGCGTCACGGGCGGAAAATTCATCGGATTCATGGTTACCCACCAAGGAATGGAGGCAAACCCGGAGAAAATCAAAGCCATCATTGACATGACGACACCCAAGAGAAATCTATAAATCATGCAACTCACAGGAAAGGTAGCCACTCTGAGTCGGTTCATGTCCAGATCCGGGGAAAAGTGCCTACCTTTCTTCAAAACTTTAAGGAAGATCCCAGGGTTCAAGTGGTCCGAGGAGTGTTAGGTCGCCTTCGACCAGCTCAAGGCGCATCCGTCAACGCCACCGCTACTCATCCGACCAGCTGAAGAAGACGAGCTACTGTTGTACATGGCCATCTCCGACCAGACAACTAGCTCTGTACTCATCAAAGAATCTAAGGGAATACAAAGACTAGTTTACTACATCAACTATGTTTTCAAAGACGCGGAGACAAAGTACCCGACCATCGAAAAGATAGTCCTAGAGCTCTTTGTCGCCTCCAGGAAGCTTCGGCACTATTTCTAGGCTCATACAATCATTGTTCTTACCGACCAATCCTTGGGAAACACCTTCGGTTCGCCTAAGTTGTCGGGCCGCTTGGAGAAGTGGAGATGGGAGTTGTTGCAATTTGAAATCCAATACCGACCAAGGCAAGCTATTAAAGCCCAAGCCCTAGCCGATTTCATGGTCGAATGCACCATTCCCAATAGAAAAGATGTGCCAACATGAGATCTGAACCCACAACATTCAGTCGAAGAAAAACTCGGTCCGATTCCGGACTGGGTACTCTATGTGAACGGTTCCTCCATAGAGGAAGGAGGTAGGGCTGGGATGGTCATCCACGGACCCAATGAAGCTGAAATGGAGTATTCTCTGCAGTTCAACTTCAAGACCTTGAACAACACCGCGGAGTTTGAAGCCTTATTGTCCTGTCTACGAATTGACATGGGGCGAGGCTAAGGAAAATCAAAATCTGCAGTGATTCCACGTTGGTCGTCGGCCAAATGACCGAGCGATTCGAAGCCCGAGAACCACTCATGATGAAATATCTCGCCGGGGGGAAAAAGCTACGGAAAAATTTTGACAAAGTCCAAGTGGAGCAAGTTCCCCGGAGTATGAACGCGGAAGCCGACGCATTGGGCAAGCTCGCCTCATTTTATTTGACCAATCACAAGAGGAACATCCTCTTCGAAATCCTGCTGCGACCCAGCATCAAAAATACCGAAGTGATACACAGAGTCTGTTAGTGTATATGCCCTAGAGGCCATTACTGTATCATACTAGTTTGTATATTACTTGATGGAAGCTTGGGATATTCACAGTTGTATATACAATCTTGCTCAAAATGGTAGTATGCTACTTGGTTTGTCTCTACTTCAATATGTGCATGTGTTTCTTTTAGCATATCGCTGATATACATATTATTAGAGCCCTTAGGATCTTTGCTTGATTACCAGCGTTGTGATGGCGCTCGCACTCGTGGGAGCTGGGTAATCTATAAGCACATCCTTATACAGGTCCCTGGTCGTTGGACTATCGAGACAGGGCATCGATACTCCGGAGTAGACTAGCGTATGCGCTTCTCATCCCAGTGTGGGAGACGGTCTGTCCCACAGCTGTCAGTACGTCGTACTTGAGATAGTTTACGGGTGCTCGTTAGGTTACGAGTACACTGGACAGGACTCGTCGGGGACTGTTGGTCGGTATTATACCTATCGTCGGTTATCAGTTCTCAGGTGACATGAGTACAGCTTAGTCCGTTGACTTGACACTGTCACTTCGCCTCGAGTGTGTTCCTACTGCACTTTGATTACTACCCTACCACGGCTCAAAGGAGTCGTGCAAACAGATAGTTTTTGGGTGCAGTCCCGAAGCACTTGGAGGCAGTGACGGTTAGACAGGATTCGTCTCTCCCGGTATTGGGGTTGACATCGCGCTGTGTCTAGGAGAGCCATTACACGAGTAGTCCCTGGCCAGGGCAAGCGAGATATACTGGTAGGTTTCCAGTGTTATCTCAGGGTGTTCCGGGCTACACTCCGACACGACTTGTACCGCTATTAGGGGACTGACGTTCACCGCCCCTAGGCCCGCCATGCGATGTATCAGACGAACAGACCAGACTGTACGGAGACTGTCACATACAGGCTCAGTAGGAGTTCAGATGGGGTTCACCTCGTCAGTCTTCTTATCGACATCTACCTAGGGACCGTTACGTACATCTAGTGCCGCTTGCGGTCTGTGGTTAAACCCACTGCCAGCGTAGTGTCGAGTCTTTAGAGTCCCACACAGAGAGCTATTCGCCTTTAGGCAAAATGAGTAGAGGTCGCATGGTTTTGCGACAGGGTTCGTTCACATCCGCGCACTTGTGCACGTTTGCTGTCCGGACAGTTTATACTAGCAGGCTTTGGTTTAAGCCGGATCCTAGTATATGATTTGGGATTGGTTTTTCTCATTGTATTCGTGTTCCTCGGATCACGAATGCGGGTGCGTATGCACAGTTGCTTGAGACAGAGGGAGAGGACCTTGATTAGGGTTAATGGCTATTGTCATTTTTGTTAACCCTAATGCTTATGTGTGTATTATAGTTAATTGATAATTAGTTTAATAATTGTGCATGGTTATGGTTGTTGACCATTTGACCTCCTTGACTTGTTGACCTAGGTTGACACTTTGATCATCATCATTTCTTTTAGAAGATGCTTTTTGATCCTTACAAATTGAAATGATAATGCTCATGTCATGATTAACCATGACAATTATCTTACTAATTATCTAATTAAAATAATACACATATATTTGTGAGAATGGTTTATTCTATTCTCATTCTATCATTTTCATTTCTCTCTCTTGTTCTTCCTCTCCCTCAAGCTCTCCCCTCTCATATGTTGAGAAACACTTGAGCTTGAGAAAAACCCTCTCTTGATCATCTCTACTCTCATCTAGGGTTGAAGGACTAGCACTTCTTGAACCCTAGTTACTTCTAGTTTGAAGTTGAAGCCACAGGTTGAGGCTTTCGGGTGGATCTTTCTTTGACGGGAGAAGACGACAAGGTGACCTCCTTCCACTACTCCAAGGAGCAAGGAGAGAAGGACATAAAGTCCAAGGTATAACCTTTCTAGCACTTAGCTAGTTTATAGTTAGCTTTAGCAAGTTTTTGTTTAGCAAAGATCCATAATAGTGTAGTCCATGTTGCCTAAGATGATAAAAATCCGATTTTTATTCCGTTTTCCGCCTTCCCGCAAGTACCTGGGTGGGCAACGTGGACTTACAGTGGTATCAGAGCCTAACTAAACATAAACTAGCTAGGTAGTGAAGTGTAATGATGTTCGAAACCGAAAAATCCAAAAACCGAGTTTTCAAAAACCCTAGTTTCTATTAAATTTTTTTCTGGTCAAAACAAAATTTGTTATACTCCAAAAATCGTCTCAGGGTTTTTTAAAGATAACCACCAAACCCGGTCCAGTGACTCGACCAAGGAGCCGCGGTTCCGCGGCAATAGCAAGCTATTGCCGCGTAACCGCGGCCAAGTTGGCTCTTCACTGGGTCGAGTTTGGTGCAGTATATCTCTGGCTTGGTTTTAGGATTTTTAAGATATGTTATATGTGCTCAGATTTTCCAGAATAGAAATTTATTTTTGGGGGCCTATAAATCCGTATTTTTTTCCGAACTTCACTACAGTTTGACTATGACGGTTATATCTGTGATGTTTGTATGTATTGAACGTCGGCTAATCGCTATATGTCGATTAGTCGGGGTTATACGTAATTGTGATCTGTGATTGATGCTAGTATGTGTATATGAATGGGTTGGATTGTCACGGGTGAATAGCCGGGGTGGATGTGAGATGAGTGTTGTTTTATCTTTCATTCATTGTAATATGTAAATTGATGTAATATTATTATTTGTTTGGCCGCACAACCGGGTCGGGGTTGTAGCCGTCATTGTATAATTCTTTTTACTGTTTTTGCTCCTAGGATAGACCCATGGAGGGGGTGCACAAACTACCGGGTATCTCAAAGTGCCGAGTGGCCTACTCACAGTGTTGAGGGAGGTTGCTTCGCTTCGGGTACTTGGCGGATAGTTTGCCGCACCCGTAGGGGTCTTGGGTGGGGTATTGGCTATTCACCGCGATCGTGTAATCCGCTTTTCGTTGCAGGCTCGAACGGATTACGGATTCCTAGTATATCCAATGTATTCATCTGTGATCTGTAATGTCTATCATTGCTATATATTTATATATGATAACTATTTAGGCGTTGCTTATGTTTTACAGCCGCGCTAGCCCAGCCCCCGCTCTGTCGTTAGTTAAGTAACCTAACGGGTGATGACGGGGCCCCGTGGCGAATGCGAATGGCATAAGCGTACGTCATATTTTGGTTGTTTTCTGCAATGGTAGGATTAAATGATGGGACGCTTTAAAATAACTAATGCAAGAAAATAAACCAAGTAAAAGTCGATTGGAACACTTTGAAAACCACTCGGTTCTTTTCAAAACTAAACTTTTAAACGCGGAGCTTGAACCACTCTTTTTAAAAGCTATCTCGTTCCATCGACTATATCAAGTTCACTACGTTCACAGTTTCGCCAAAACCATCTGTAGCCCTCCGTCGTTTCATATGAATATTTAACAGTATTCAAGCTGTGTTTGTTGGCCTTAGTCAAGGCACAGTGTTTGGTAGCTGGTGGGTATTCATATGTTGCATAGATAGAATGCGTTGGTTTGGGACAGTCGTATTGCTTTGTTGGCCATAGTCAAGGGTATATACGGGTGGGTTCAAATTAACCTGGATAACGATGGGTAGAACTTGACATGTGACTTATGATTTGTTGGCCTTAGCCAAGGTCATAAGAGCATGGGGCAAAAATCCACATCGGGAGTTTCATAAGCACTGAAACTTGCTAGCACTGCATACCATTTGGAGTGTGATGATTCTGGTAGGATTCCTTCGGTTTTATCACGCGATGATATTTGGATCCCGATCCTACTGTGAGTATATGCTACTCCTTGGGAACTTTCTCACTTAACGATCAATGCTATAAACCTAGTAGGTGTCTAGAAAGGTGTTAGCGGGGCTACGCCCATAGGGAAAAGAGGTTACTTAATTAAGGAACTTCGCGAAAGCGTTGGAAAACCTCCCTCGAAGTACCGACACTGGCCTGGCTGAACGGTTAAGCAAGTATTGTACGGTGAGAAAAATCCCGACTAATTCTTCCTTTGTGGTTTGAGGAGGGATTCGAGAGACGGTGGGAGCCATCCTGTTTAGATAAATTAAAAACCAATCTAAACTTGCAAGAGCATCATGCTAAGTGTTTTCTTCTCTCTCTCTTAATTGCAGCGACCCAGTGACCGCACCTAGGTTACATCTAGATAATAAAATGACAGAATCTGACTGTTATGACTGGCAAAGGTCTGTCCAGATGTCCATTGCACAGGACAAGTTGGGACACCTCTTGACTGATCCAACCCCTGCCGTCTCAGGTCCAGTTTCCCCTGTCATGGATATTGATATTCGTAGGATATCGGAAGAAGACTGTGCGAAAGCCAAGTACCTCGTGTTAGCCTCAGTTGATGGTATATACCAAAGACAGCACGAGAAGATGGACTCAGCTTCTATCTTCCTCCATAACAAAGTCTTATATGGAGAGCAATCTCGTATCGCAAGATATGAGACCTCGAACGAATTGCTTCCAGCGAGGTTGGCTATCGGGTCATCTGTAGAGGGCAACGTCCTTACAGAGACCAGCTCTTTTAAGCTCTCGGACCTGAAGACCACGTTGAAGAACGGGTCAGATGCTGACTCAGTTCAACAGTCTCTACCTACTACCCTAAAGGAAACTAGGGAAGTAGAAAGAAAGGGAAGGGCAGAAGTTTCGGGACTGGATGTAGTAAAAAAGGGATGTTCCTATTGTAACGGGAATGAACATGGGCAGAAGGATTGCAGGGCTTGTAAAGCCAGTAGCCAGAATTCGAAGCACGCTGTGGCTTCGGCTTCGGGTGTGTTTGTGATAGAGAATTGTATGTCAGTTAACCCTACTTCCTGGGTATTGGATACCGGATCAGGATCTCATATCTGTAATTCGTTACAGGCTTTGAGAAACCGTAGGGTTGTCAGGCAAGGTGATATGACTCTCAGGGTTGCTAACGGAATGAGCATGTATGCTGAATCCGTAGGGGAATATCATCTAGGACTGACAACTGGGCAGATATTGATTCTGCGTGACTGTTTTTATGTGCCAGGTGCGACTTGTAACATCATATCTGTATACTTACTTTCTAAGGAAGGATATGATTTTACTTTTGTAAGCGATGTAGTAAACATCCACCTAAATCAAGTACTAATTGGGTCAGGTACATTAAAATACGGTATATACGTTTTGAATCAAGCTCAGGTCTTCAGTGTCCAGAACACACTTAAAAGAAAGTCTCCGGAATTAAATCAGGCTTTCTTATGGCATTGTAGACTGGGTCACATTAATGAGACACGGTTGACAAAGTTACATAAAGAAGGATACTTGGATCCGTTCGAGTACCAGTCTTATGCCACTTGTGAATCTTGTCTCATAGGAAAGATGACAAAGACTCCGTTCACTGGACACGGAGAAAGAGCGAGCGAGCTCTTGGGACTCATACACAGTGACGTGTGTGGTCCAATGTCTACACATGCGTGAAGTGGTTATTCATACTTCATTACTTTCACTGATGATTTCTCTAGGTTTGGGCATGTCTTCTTGATGAAGCACAAATCAGAAGCCTTTGAGAAATTTCAGGAATACAAGAGTGAAGTTGAAAAACAAACAGGCAAAAGTATCAAGACACTAAGATCTGATCGAGGTGGCGAATACTTGAGTGCCGAGTTTCTGGGATTCTTAAAAGAGAATGGAATTCTCTCTCAGCTTACTCCTCCATACACACCACAACACAACGGTGTATCGGAAAGGAGGAATCGAACCCTATTGGATATAGTTCGTTCCATGATGAGTAAGGCTGAGTTGCCGCGATCCTTCTAGGGTTATGCACTAGAAACAGCTGCATATCTTTTAAACCAAGTTCCTACTAAGTCAGTGCCTACCACACCATATCAGATGTGGAGTGGGAAGAAACCCAGTCTTAAACACTTTAAGACATGGGGGTGTCCAGCTTTTGTAAAAAAAGCAGCATGCGGACAAGCTCGAGGCACGTTCGGTAAAGTGTGAGTTTGTGAGATACCCAAAGAACTCCAAGGGGTATCTTTTCTATTACGCAGAAGAACAAAAAGTTTTTGTTTCTCGTCATGCCCGCTTCTTGGAAACTGAGTTTTTTGGAAAATCAGATAAGTGGGAGCGCAATAGAACTGGAAGAAATTCCAGAACCACAAGCTATTACTGAAAGCTTGGTAGAACCAGAGGGTTCGAAAGAACAGGACATCCCAACGCCACTCCGCAGAAGTAGTAGGCGGTCTCATCCGCCCGAGAGATACTACGGTTTTCTCATTGACGGGGATAGAGAGGACTGCACTATGGATTATGGTGAGCCTACTAGCTTCCAGCAAGCCATTCAGAGCGGTGACTCGGTAAAATGGCTGGATGCAATGCGGGCCGAGATGGAGTCTATGTACACCAACAAAGTTTGGACTTTGGACTTTGCTCCAGAAGGGGTAAAACCCGTAGGATGCAAATGGATCTTCAGAAAGAAGATTGGTGTAGATGGGCAGGTTGAGACCTATAAAGCTAGACTTGTAGAAAAAGGTTTTCGTCAAAGACCTGGTTTGGACTATGACGAGACCTTTTCTCCAGTGGCTATGCTGAAATCCATTCGGATCCTTCTTGCCATTGCTGCCTTCCATGATTATGAAATCTGGCAGATGGACGTAAAGACGGCTTTCCTAAATGGAAATTTGGAAGAGTGCATCTATATGGATCAGCCAGAAGGATTCATGCAGAGTGGGAGCAGCGGTAGAGTGTGCAAGTTGCTCAAGTCCATTTATGGACTTAAGCAGGCATCGCGGAGTTGGAACATCTGCTTTGATGATACTGTCAAAGAATTCGACTTTATCAAAAATCCAGATAAACCATGCATTTACAGTAAGATTGTAGGGAGAACTGTGGTATTCCTCGTCTTGTACGTGGATGACATTCTCCTAATAGGAAACGATATTCCTATGCTACAGTCAGTCAAAGGATTCTTGTCACAGAGGTTCTCCATGAAGGACCTGGGTGATGCCAACTACATTCTGGGGATCCAGATCTATCGTGATAGATTTAAGAGGATGTTGGGAATTTCACAGTCAAGGTACATCGACACCATACTGAAAAGATTCAGTATGGAAGATTCCAAGCGCGGTAATCTACCGGCTTGTCACGGGGTCACCCTCTCCAAAGAGATGTCTCCCAAGACTGATTTGGAGAGGGATCGCATGTTTATTATACCCTACGCTTCTGCGGTAGGCTTTATAATGTATGCAATGTTGTGTACTAGACCAAATGTAGCATACGCATTGAGCGTTGTAAGCCGGTATCAGTCGAACCCAGGGGAGAAACACTGGATAGCGGTAAAGAACATTCTCAAGTACCGGAGAAGGACTAAGGAGATGCTCTTGGTGTATGGCGGAAAAGACCTCCAGCTTGAGGCCTTTGCCGACTCCAGCTTCCAGAGTGACAAGGATGACTCCAAGTCCATGTCGGGTTATGTCTTTACCCTCAATGGAGGGACGGTTTGCTGGAAGAGTTCCAAGCAGGAGACCGTTGCTGACTCAACTATGGAAGCGGAGTACATAGCTGCTTGCGATGCCGCAAAGGAAGTTGTCTGGATAAAGAAGTTCCTCACAGAGCTTAAGGTGGTTCCTACCATTGTTGGTCCAATACCGCTGTATTGCGACAACAACGGAGCTATAGCTTTAGCGAAGGAACCCAGGTCCCATCAGAAGTCCAGGCACATTTTGAGGCGGTATCACTTGATCAGGGAGATCGTAGATCGCCGGGAGATCGTAGATCGCCAGGAGATCGAGGTGAAGAGAGTAAATACGGAGAACAACACTGCAGATCCACTCACGAAGGCCCTACCACAGACTCAGTTCGAGCGGCTGATTGAGATGATAGGTCTTCGATACGCCAGTACATGGCCTTAGTGCAAGTGGGAGATTGTTAGTGTATATGCCCTAGAGGCCATTACTGTATCATACTAGTTTGTATATTACTTGATGGAAGCTTGGGATATTCACAGTTGTATATACAATCTTGCTCAAAATGGTAGTATGCTACTTGGTTTGTCTCTACTTCAATATGTGCATGTGTTTCTTTTAGCATATCGTTGATATACATATTAGTAGAGCCCTTAGGATATTTGCTTGATTACCAGCGTTGTGATGGCGCTCGCACTCGTGGGAGCTGGGTAATCTATAAGCACATCCTTATACAGGTCCCTGGTCGTTGGACTATCGAGACAGGGCATCGATACTCCGGAGTAGACTAGCGTATGCGCTTCTCATCCCAGTGTGGGAGATGGTCTGTCCCACAGCCGTCAGTACGTCGTACTTGAGATAGTATACGGGTGCTCGTTAGGTTACGAGTAGACTAGACAGGACTCGTCGGGAACTGTTGGTCGGTATTATACCTATCGTCAGTTATCAGTTCCCAGGTGACATGAGTACAGCTTAGTCCGTTGACTTGACACTGTCACTTCGCCTCGAGTGTGTTCCCACTGCACTTTGATTACTACCCTACCACTGCTCAAAGGAGTCGCGCAAACAGGTAGTTTTTGGGTGCAGTCCCGAAGCACTTGGAGGCAGTGACGGTTAGACAGGATTTGTCTCTCCCGGTATTGGGGGTTGACATCGCGCTGTATCCAGGAGAGCCATTACACGAGTAGTCCCTGGCCAGGGCAAGCGAGATATACTGGCAGGTTTCCAGTGTTATCTCAGGGTGTTCTGGGCTACACTCCGACACGACTTGTACCGCTATTAAGGGACTGACGTTCACCGCCCCCCTAGGCCCGCCATGCGATGCATCAGACGAACAGACCAGACTGTACGGATACTGTCACATACAGGCTCAGTAGGAGTTCAGATGGGGTTCACCTCGTCAGTCTTCTTATCGACATCTACCTGGGGACCGTTACGTACAGCTAGTGCCGCTTGCGGTCTGTGGTTAAACCCACTGCCAGCGTAGTGTCGAGTCTTTAGAGTCCCACACAGAGAGCTATTCGCCTTTAGGCAAAATGAGTAGAGGTCGCATGGTTTTGCGACAGGGTTCGTTCACATCCGCGCACTTGTGCATGTTTGCTGTCCGGACAGTTTATACTAGCGGGCTTTGGTTTAAGCCGGATCCTAGTATATGATTTGGGATTGGTTTTTCTCATTGTAAACCCTAATGCTTATGTGTGTATTATAGTTAATTGATAATTAGTTTAATAATTGTGCATGGTTATGGTTGTTGACCATTTGACCTCCTTGACTTGTTGACCTAGGTTGACACTTTGACCATCATCATTTCTTTTGGAAGATGCTTTTTGATCCTTGCAAATTGAAATGATAATGGTCATGTCATGATTAACCATGACAATTATCTTACTAATTATCTAATTAAAATAATACACATATATTTGTGAGAATGGTTTATTCTATTCTCATTCTATCATTTTCATTTCTCTCTCTTGTTCTTCCTCTCCCTCAAGCTCTCCCCTCTCATGTGTTGAGAAACACTTGAGCTTGAGAAAAACCCTCTCTTGATCATCTCTACTCTCATCTAGGGTTGAAGGACTAGCACTTCTTGAACCCTAGTTACTTCTAGTTTGGAGTTGAAGCCAAAGGTTGAGGCTTTCGGGTGGATCTTTCTTTGACGGGAGAAGACGACAAGGTGACCTCCTTCCACTACTCCAAGGAGCAAGGAGAGAAGGACATAAAGCCCAAGGTATAACCTTTCTAGCACTTAGCTAGTTTCTAGTTAGCTTTAGCAAGTTTTTGTTTAGCAAAGATCCTTAATAGTGTAGTCCATGTTGCCTAAGATGATAAAAATCCGATTTTTATTCCATTTTCCGCCTCCCCGCAAGTACCTAAGTAGGCAACGTGGACTTACAGAGTCTACACCACTAAAGGGAGTATCCCGGATTGGAGAAAGCCCATAGTGGAATTCATCAAAGATGGAACGCTCACCAAAGACCGAACGGAAGAGCGCATGCTCCGCATGAAAGCCCGTCACTTCGTATGGAGCAAATGAAACTTGTATAAAAAATCATACACCCAACCTCTTCTCAGGTGCGTCGATTCCGACAAAGGTTGAAGGACTAGCACTTCTTGAACCCTAGTTACTTCTAGTTTGGAGTTGAAGCCAAAGGTTGAGGCTTTCGGGTGGATCTTTCTTTGACGGGAGAAGACGACAAGGTGACCTCCTTCCACTACTCCAAGGAGCAAGGAGAGAAGGACATAAAGCCCAAGGTATAACCTTTCTAGCACTTAGCTAGTTTCTAGTTAGCTTTAGCAAGTTTTTGTTTAGCAAAGATCCTTAATAGTGTAGTCCATGTTGCCTAAGATGATAAAAATCCGATTTTTATTCCATTTTCCGCCTCCCCGCAAGTACCTAAGTGGGCAACGTGGACTTACAGAGTCTACACCACTAAAGGGAGTATCCCGGATTGGAGAAAGCCCATAGTGGAATTCATCAAAGATGGAACGCTCACCAAAGACCGAACGGAAGAGCGCATGCTCCGCATGAAAGCCCGTCACTTCGTATGGAGCAAATGAAACTTGTATAAAAAATCATACACCCAACCTCTTCTCAGGTGCGTCGATTCCGACAAAGCTGAGTACGTTCTCCAGGAGATACACGGAGGATTCAGAGGAGCACATCAGGAGGCTCGCAATCTGATCCAAAAGACACTGCTGCAGGGCTATTATTGGCCGACTATCCATGCCGATGCATAAAATCTCATACGAAGGTGCAAAGCATGTCAACTCTTCGGCAGCATTCCTTGGTTACCAGCTACAGAGCTAACGCTGCTGAGCTCCTCTTGTCCATTCATATAATGGGGGGATGGACATGGTTGGCCAGCTCCACACGGGCACAGGGGGGCACAAATTTATCATCATCGTTATAGACTACTTTACAAAATAGATCGAAGCCATGCCAATTAGAAAACTGGATGCCGCCTCCACAGTGAAGTTCCAGCAGAAAAACATAATTGCACGATTTGGAATTCCTAGGTGCATCATCACCGACCACGAAACCAACTTCGAGAATGACAAAGTCAGAGAATTATGCAGCGACTAACACATACTGATGAAGTTCTCCACGGTCGCTCATCCCCAGTGCAACGAGCAAGCAGAGATAGCAAACCGAGGTGTCATCTGGGGGCTCAGAGCCTGCCTAAAAGAAATTCAGGGCGAATGGGTCAAAGAACTGCTACGTGTACTGTGGGCATTGCAAACGTCGAAGAAGACACCCACGGGGGAAACCCCGTTCAGTCTCTATTATGGCACCGAGGTAATGGTCCCCGCAAAATTCAGTCTACCTAGTTATCGAGTCGAACACTTCGATGACGAAGCCAATGCCTTAGCCCTTCGAAGCAACCTGAACATCCTGCTGGAGAAGAGAGACCGGGCACAAATAAGGATTGCCGCATATCAGCAGCAAACCGTCCGGTACTACAATGCTCGGGTCAAACACCGAGCATTCAAATCAGGAGACTTAGTCCTCCGACACAACCAAATCGAGGACCAATGGAAACTGCACAAGTTCTCCCCAAAGTGGGACGACCCCTTCCCCGTGACCGAGGTATTGCCCGGAGAAGCACACCGTCTCCAAGATTCCTTAGGACGTCACCTTCCGCGGCCGTATAATACCAAAAAACTTAAATTGTATTGCTAAACTTGTACTCCCTTTAATAATAAAAATTCTCCCTTCTCAGCAATCCGGACTGTTTCTCTCGATTCCAAACCAAGACACCGTACGATGCCGACGGGCAGCCTCCCATCTATTGCGCCCATTCAAAACGGGTAGTTTCCTGCCCGACCTAACTAAGAGTCTGAAGCCCTCTCACGAGCCCATAGGCTGTCTCCATCCCGACTCGGAGGCAAGAGAAGTATCCCAGGCCAGCCCATTACTCGGGTAAGTAAAATGCAGGTGCGCCTGTAAGTTGCCAACCTAAGTCTCGCTCCGCCTATTTTACCTCGACTCCGGGGTGAAGGAAGGGCACCAATCTGCTTACACTTGGAAAAATAGAAACACAAAATTTCGATGTTCTAACATTCTGAGCAAAGAAAAATTCATGAGCAAAAGAAAAATTTATTAATAAGAATTATTCTCGACTCCTCAGCCTTATAAAAGTGCCCGGGGGCTCGTAAAAGAAAAACATTATTTTATCACTTAATGATTACAGCAAAGGATGGAGTGGGTCTTGAAAATATTGATCGTAGTACTCAAAGCAAAGTTTCAACAGCCGATCCCAGGCAGCGTCCCATCGTTCCCTCTGCCTATGTCCGTAGACCCGAGCAGCTATGGTTCCGTCAGGGACTCCCGCCGTCACGCATGAAACTATGATCAATCTCTGTTGGAAAGACCGACGCGGGATATCTATCGAGCGATCTCATTTGCTCTTCGAGATCAGGCCTAACTCATGGGTCATGCGCATCTTGTCGACGGCTTCCTCTAGTGCTTGTTGGGATAACACCTTGAAAAGGCCGAGGAAAGACCTTCAGATCGCGTAGACGAGCACCTTCAGGAAAGATGATCGGCATGGGAGTAACCACCAATAATGACGTTCCGGCCAACCTATCATAGCCTTGTATGTTGCCTCAGAACTGTCATAGTCGTAGTAGATGTTATCGCGGGATACGATATCTCGGATGTTGTACGTGTTGTCGACCATAGGAAAACGATTGACTACGAAGGTCGAAGAAAGAAAAAGGCAGGAGACGGAGATAAGTAAAAGCGAATCAATGTAAGTGTCTAAGAGGAGGCCGAGGATCCTCTATTTATAGCCTCAACGAAAATTCCCCTACGGTTGAGATTCTCTTCCACCAAGGCATGAATTATGGAGTATCGCATCCATCGGATGAGACGTTGCCACACGATTTCTGGCCATTGGCCACCTCCCTTTTACGCGGATCCGGGAAAATTGAACGACGCTGTCAGGAGATACACGCGGATCTCAAGATACCTGCCATGCGCCACGTGGCACCGGAAATCGAGGAGGTGCAAATGTCAATGTCATGGCAATCCTATCTTCCATTGATCTAAGGCCCTCTCATGAGGCCGCTGGGTAGCTTCTTGTCCGACTGATTCACAGCGAGTGGATTCCTGCTCGGCCCAAACTGTGGATTAGAAGCTCTCCCACGAGGATGCCGGGTACCTTCCTGCCCAGCCAATTTACAACGAGTAGATTCCTACTCGGAAGCTCTCTCACAAGATCGCTACGTAGTTTCCTGCCCGGCCAATTCCCAGCGAGCAAATTCCTGTTCGGCCCAAACTGTGGATCATAAGCCCTCTTACAAGGCCTCCGGGTAGCTTCCTGCCCAGCCAATTCACAGCGAGTAGATTCCTGCTCGGAAGCCCACTCGTGAGGCCGCTGGGTAGCTTCCTTCCTGTCCAATTCATAGTGAGTAGATTCCTACTTGGTCCAAACTGTGGATGTGAAGCCCTTTCACGAGGCCACTGGGTAGTTTCATGCCCACCCAACTCGCATTGAGTAGTTTCCTGCTCGGCCTGAACTGCGAGTCAGAAGCCCTCTCATGAGACCGATGGGTAGCTCCTTCCCGGACAATTCACATCAAGTAGATTCCCGCACGGCCTAAACTATGAATCCTAAGTCCCCGCACGGGTAGATTCCTGCTTGACGCCGAGGCACACCTATTCATGAAGAATAGATTCCTGCTCGGCTTAAATGGTGGATCCTAAGACCTTGCATTAAACTAGAAGACAAACCCATACCCGGCATGCATACTCGAAGTAGGCAATCTCCTGTATAGCCCAAGTAAATAAAGCTCACCCACAATTGATAGCCGACCCAACTCTAATTCCACTTGAATCCGAAGAGGAGATATCACCGAGCTTTGCAAAGCTCAGTCCAAGTTCCAAGATTTCCATGAGGATACCGGTCTATCCACACTTGGAAGAATAAACCTAGTGTTCACTCGACTCATGTTACCTCGTCCCCGGGGTCGATCTATCTATACTTGGAAGAATAAACCTAGTATTCGCCCAACTCACGTTATGTCGTCTCCGGGCAGAGGAGGGGCATCGATCTATCCATACTTGGAAAATAAAAATAAAAATGAAAATTTTCCAATCAGACACATTACAGACGAGCAAAAATACTTCATTAATTTCAAAATTATGTACGAGGTATTATGAGCTTCTCAGCTTTACAAAATCGCTACAAAATTGCCCGAAGGCTTACAAAGATAAAGAAAGAGAGCAGGGAGAGCGGCGGTTTCAATTCGTCTTCTCGGCCAAGGTCTCATCGCCGCCCTTCTGTCCGGCGCCTTCGTATTTTGCCTCTTCCTCCGGGAAGTGGTACCTCGCGCGGAGCTCCTGGTCATCGAACCCGGGCAACACCTCCTTATCGGCGTCGAGGGAACTATGCCACCCAACGGCCACAGAGTCGGCGATGTCGGCATAGAACTAGTCGGACACCTTGTATGTTGGAGATAGTGCCCTCAGAGTCAATTATTGGATCACAGGAACGTGATTGCAATGATTGAGGGAGGACCTATCTGGGTAGGACAGTCTTACTCGAGATGATAGTATGCTATCTGGTTTATCTTTATCATCGTGTACTGCTTTAGGTGACCTTACAGGTCACTATTGCACGTTGATAGAGCCCCTAGGATTCTTGCTTGACTGCCAGCAGTATGAGGGCGATCATATACGTAGGAGCTGGTAGTCTATAAGCATATCCTTAAAAGGTCCTTAGTCGTGGGTGTTTCGAGACAGGGCATCGATACTCCAGAGTAGACTAGTGTATATAGTCGAGACCCCGACGAGGGGCGGTGGCCGGTCTCACAAGCCACTGGTGTCAGTTGGTTCACCTAAAATGTATACAGGTGCTCATTGGGTTATGAGTACACCGGACAGGACTCGCCGGGAACATGCTAGTTGGTCTTATACCTGACGTCAGATAGCAGTTCCCTGGTGACATGTGTACAGGTTAGTTCATCAACCTGGGGATCGTCATTTATCTCGTGTGAGTTCCCACTATGCTTTGATTACTACCCTACCACACTCAAAGGAGACGTGCAAACAGGTTTTAGTTGGGTACAGTCCCGAGCCACATGGAGGCAGTGAGCGGATCTTCAGGAGTTCGTCTCTCCCGGTATTGGGGGTGAGGTCACGCTGTGTCTAGGAGAGCCATTGCACGAAGTCCTTGGCCAAGGCAGGAGATTTACTGGTAGGTATTCCAGTAGTATCTCAGGGTGTTCTGGGCTACACTTCGACACGACTTGTATCGCTTTTGGGGGTCTGACTTTTACCAACCCCATAGGCCCGCCATGCGATGCTCATAGACGAACGGACCGGACTGTACAGATATTGTCACTGACAGGCTCAGTAGGGTGTCAGGATGAGTTCGCTCATCGACGTCCCTTTTGGTCAATAGCTGGTAGCCCGTCACATATGGCTAATACCTCTGACGTGCTAGTGGTTAAATCCACAGCCATAGTATTGACGAGTCTTTAGAGTCCCCCACATTCAGTTACTCAAGTTTCGGGCGAAACGCTGTAGAGGCCGTATGGAGATATGGCAGGGTTCGATCAGATACGTGCGGTATTGTACGGATCAGGATCGGACGGTTAGTACTAGAGGCCGTATGGATATATAGCAGGGTTCGATCAGATACGTGCGGTATTGCACGGATCAGGATCGGACGGATAATACTAGCCGGCTTTGGTTTAAGCCGGATCCTAGTATACAACAGTGTAGATTTTCTCTCATTGCATTTGTATTTCGGTCGGAATACAGATGCGGGTGTGTATACACAGTAGCGGGGTTTTCCTGTAATTTATTACGGGACCAGTTTTCTGGAGTTGCCAGTTTGCTTTCCGTTTCGGCCATATTTCTTTGTATCCTTCATTGGCCGAAGATTGGT
Organism: Agapanthus africanus; assembly: GCA_030015575.1. Lineage (NCBI taxonomy): Eukaryota > Viridiplantae > Streptophyta > Magnoliopsida > Asparagales > Amaryllidaceae > Agapanthus > Agapanthus africanus. Next base: position 599,741,504 of record JASDDO010000014.1, read on the forward strand.
GGAGGAGGGCTTATTTGCATTTGTGCAAATAAGCAATTTGGAAGGGGGTCTTTGCATATTGTTGGATCATGATGGTCGCACCATCCCTTGACCCTTTGACTTGTTTTAACTCCATGATGACTTGACTTTTGTGAGTGATGATGGAGGGTCATGATGGTGGGTTTGGTGTGTTGGTTTTGCTGGTGATGATGATTCTTGCATGATGACCATTCTTCTCACTTGCATTATTCTTGTGGCTATCTTTTTTCACTCACCCCTCTCTCATTCTCCACTCTCCATGATTCTTGGCCGGCCAAGGAAGGAGAAGGGGGTGCCCATTTTTGATGTGGGAATTTTTGCTCCTTTCATGCTACAAAATTCCCATGTTCATCCACAAAAAGCTTTGATCTATTTTCCTCCACCAAAAGGCAACTCCCTACAACCCCAAAATGAGACATGAGTTCTACACACATTCTACAGCAAATCTTGAGCACGTCGACTCGCCAACTTCGTGCCCGAGTTGCCTCGGTCCAGAGGTGGGGGCCCGTAAAAGAAGCAGGCGACGTGGTGCCCATCCAGCGACATGGTGGAGATCGGAGATTTCGCGGGGAGATCGGGACGACGAAAAGAAGACCGAAGGACACGGATCGCTCGGTATATCTCTTTACCCCCTCTCTTGACAACTAGGACTAGATTAATGGCACGATCCGGGTTTATAGTGCGCGGTGGTGCCGGTTTGAAAAGTTAAAGTAAATTACCGCTTCCGTATTCCGGCGTCGGATTGATGGCCGGGACGCCGCCGTGCACTAACAGTGGTATCAGAGCCAGGTTATTAACCTAGTCTAGCTTGGTCTAATGTGTTTACACTTTCGGTCGAACAAAATTCCAAAAACCCGCGTTTTCATTGCATCAGTTTTCTGTCGAATTTTTTCTGGCTCGAAAATTTGTGTTGCAGAATGATGTGCAGGGAATTTTAAGAATTCTGAGAAAATTTGGTCTCGTGAACAGTCTACACCACCGTGGAACTGCGGCCAAACCCATGCTTGGGCCGCGGTTCCCACGCGACTTACACTGTTCGGTGCACCAAAATTTTTCAGAAAGCTCCTGACTTGAAAATAGGGCTTTTGGAACATTCTTTTTGGGCCCAGAATTTCTTTATATGCTATAGTAGTGCTTGGGGCCCACTTGGGTAAATTTGATCGATCGAATTTTTTAAACACGTTGGTTCATAGTATTTACATTATATCTGCGACCATGAATGTCACTTGATCGGTAAATCCCGTCTAACTGCTATAGCCCGGTTAGACGGATTTGCGAATGTGACATTCACGTTGATGTTCTGTGTATTGCTGTGATGTTGCGGATTGGTCGTGGGGGATAGCCTGGTTGCAGTGGTAGTACAGTTTTGTTGTATTATGTACATTTGGTATTGCGGGGCGAGCGTCCGACATGTGGACTGCCGTCACTGCTTGTTTGTATTATTATTTTAGGGCACGACCAGGTTGCGGCCGATGTACCCGTTGTATGTATATTTTACTTTCTGTACTAGGATTACCCCAAGGTGGGGTGCACGGATAGCCGGGTTCTAGAGGGCAACGGGCCTGCATCTCATGGCATTGAGATGGAGGGGGCTTCACTCTAGAATTGGCGAGCTATTCGCCGCACTCGTATGGGGTACAGGTTGACCCAGGAGGGGTGCCCAAGTTACCGGATTCCGTGAAGTGCAGGGTGGTCCATTCACGTTGCTGAAGGGGGCTGCCTCGCCTCAGGTTTTGGCGGGTAACTTGCCGTGCCCGTAGGGGTCTAGGATTTCATTGCACAGGCTATCCACACGACCAGGGGAACGTCGGGTTTCAGTAGCGGCTCTGTGAAATTCGGGGATCCCAGATATCTGTATTGTTCTGTGATGCTGTACATTTCTGTGATGTTGCATTTTATCACGCATTGAGCGAAATATTATATATTGGTATATATATTAGTAGATGTTGTATATGTTATGCATCCGCGCTAGTCCAGTCCCTGCTCTGTCGTTAGTTAGCTAACCTAACGGGTAATGACGGGACCCAGTGGCGAATGCGGATGGCATATACGTACATCATTATATTTTCGTTCTTTGTAGTGTGATCAATTGATGGGACTGCGTTGATTTGGATCAATGCAAGTTAAAAACAAACCTATTCTGATGTTGTTGGAACACTTTTCAAAAAGCTGTTATTGCAAGGACGTTCTCTTTTGTTTTGCATCGTGGTATTCAGTTGGAATATCCTGCTCCTCAGTCGACGAGGCAAGGGCCGAGATCCCTTCACCGGGAGTGACCCCTTGGACAAAAAGTTTGCGTCAGGGCAATAACTTCACTATAGCCGATTACTTTTGCTCTGCACCATGGTATTCAGTTGGAATATCCTGCACCTCATTCTACGGGGAAAGAGCCGAGATCCCTTCACCGGGAGTGACCTCTTTAGCAAAGGTTTTCGTCACTATATTTTCTTAAAAGCTATCCAGTTCCTTCAACGATATCAAGTTCATTACGTTAAAGGTTTTCGCCAGAAACCATTTTTAGCCCTCCGTCGTTTTATATGGGCGGTCAATAGTATTCAAGCTGTGTATGTTGGCCAAAGTCAAGACACAGTGATTGGTAGCTATTGGGTATTCATATGCGGCATAGATAGATGCGTTGGTTTGGGGCAGTCGTACTACTATTTTGGCCAAAGTCAAGGGTATGTACGGGTGGGCTCAAATTAACCTGGAGAATGACGAGTAGAACTTGACATGTGACTTATGATATGTTGGCCAAAGTCAAGGTCATAAGAGCATGGGGTAAAAATCACATCGGGAGTTTCTAAAGAAACAGAAACTTGCCAGATATGCGCATACCTTCTGGAGTGTGATGATGTAAGCGGATTCCGTCACGTTATCATGCGATGATAGTTGGATCCCGATTCCCGCTGATGAGTTGGTTTACTCCTTGGATGATCCCGACTAGTTCTTCTTTCAGGTTTGGAGGAGAATTTGACGGTACAGTGGGAGGTTTCCAGATTAGATAAATTGGTAACCATTCTGATCTAGGTTAGAGTGCACGCAGAGTGTTTCTTTTCTCTCTCTCTTTGGCAGCGACCATTGACCCGACCCTAAGACTATGACTCAGTGACCAAGTTAACCGAACCTTCTTAAACACTGGCTTTTGGATTGTCAGAGTTGCTAACCTCATTGCCACTCCTACTTTTACCATTTTCTCCAGGACACCCCGTATTACTACGAACGTCCACTTCCATTGGATAAAACCATCGTATGGTTAGATACGAACTCGAAGGAATTTATTCGAGGATGGTTTCTGGTTCTGAAGAAAACGAATAGGACTATTCAGTTGTCTTTTCCTTTTACCTTCTCTCAGGTTGCTAGTACTCCTTGGTTTAGGAGATAGTACACCTATTACGCAGATTGGATAGTCTTCTTCCAAACCTTAGGCTGGTGCCGACCGGTGGGGAATAAAGAAAACCAATTAGCATAACGATGGTGTGCAGAAGGTATTAAGTTAAGACAAAGAAAGGGATTAGTAAGAGGGCAAAGTAAATTGCGACTGCTATTCACGACCAAACCAAGTATTTCTTCGCCAATCCTAAAATCACCTTTGTATTTCTCCAGAACACTCCGTATCACTACAAAGATCCACAGTTTATTGGATACTCCATCGTATGGTTATATACGAACTCGAAAGGAACTTGTTCCAGTTCGAGGATGGATTCTGGTTCAGGAGAAATAGGAATAAGGTTTATTCGGTTGTCTTTTATCTTCACCTTCTCTCGCATTGCGAGTGCTCCTAGGATTAGGACAGTACACCCATTATGCTTATTGGATAGTCTTCTTCCAAACCTGTCACGACCCGAAAGTACGGAACATGACCGGCACTTAAACTACGAACGTCTCGAGGCGTACGTAATCTAAGTAAACCGAAAAAAAACCCAGAAATCCAAACCAAGAAAATAGTAGAGTGCAGGAAAAACAACTTAAAGCAAGTAATTTCAATAGCATAAGCCGAATTATGCGGTTTTTAAAACATCAAAATTTACTGAAAATTTCGGCAGAGTGTCCTTTGTAAAAACTGGCTCCCAAACGGAATACAACATGAATAGTATACGAAATCAATAAAAAGGCATCCCCAAGCGGGAGCTAGCTCTTCGTCAATCGACGGTCACAACCACACAAGCAATATAATATACAACGCCAACGGCGAGGATCAAAACTCAAAAGGAACTCAAAACCACCAGAAATATAACGAGCGACTCTAAGGTCGAAAGAATAAACAACACTGGTCTCTAACTCAAAAAAATACATGTTTGGTTGATGGAATTTACTAGATACAACTGAATAATATCATACAAGGTAAATAATAGGGGTATGATACAAGTAAACCCACCTACTAGCAAATCACCCGAATGAAACTATGCCCGCAAAGCCGTAAGGAAACCGGTACGGCAAACCTGCAAGAAACTGGGGCACAACGGGGGTGAGTTGCCAACTCGTGAATAGAAAATATCTACGCACAGAAATCGCATAAATAACGCAATCCTAGGTCAATGATCGTAATATTTCCTCAAATATATGTATAACAGGCAGCGTATGACAATGTCTAGGGTAATATCTAACCCGAGTGTAATCACATGTGCCCGTGTCAGTGCCTCAGGTAGCAATATATCATATGAATGAGGTATGAATGCATGAAACAGAATACATGTAAATGAAGAAACTGTTTTCATAAATTAGTGAGATTTCCTTCGTATTTTTAAAACTGAGGTATCATAATGAAATCAGTATCAACAGTGTCTAGCATCGACACAAAACATAAATCTCACTGTCTCGAAATATCAATGTCTCAATCTCAATATCTAGGGCGCCGTCAGTCCAGACCGGCCCCTACCATCCATCTCAAGACCACGACGGTATCCTCCGGATATCCGGCGCGTTGGGTAATATCACCGGTAGGTAGTGCTCCCCAGCCAGGCTCAACGTCAACACCATATTCCTCTTGCCCCGGGGTACCATACCGGGCCCACCATGTACCCGTAACGGTTCCTCCACTCCTCGACACGGATCTCCAAAACCACAGCAAACTCTTGGTGGACGACACTTTACATCACTAGAAAACCGCACATTTTATATTTTAAAAGATCATAAGTTGTAAATTTTGCGGCTTTCCCCGAAATCCAGAAATATCATAAATCTCAAGAAATCATCACAAGTGCATATGTCAATGATAATGAACTAGGCATGAACAACTGAATAACAGTATGCATGAAGTAGTAGGTAATAACTACAATATCTAATATGGCATATAAGGAAAGTACACTAATATCATGTCAACACTACTAGCTAACAATCTAAGTCAAGCAATTATATTCTCTAAAGTGTACGTGACATGGCAATTACCGATGAAGATGTGTGTGAGCCGGCAAGTAGGTGTACGTGGTACATACGCATCATCGGTAATGGTGCTGGTGTCCTAACAGCATGATATCAATAATAGAATATGCAGCAAAATAAATATGCGAGGCAGAGCGGACAGCAATAATGTGCGGGAGCTGAATACTAGACACAACGATAACTAATCTGCAATAATCTAATATAAGTCCTACAAATGGTGCCTTTTGAAATAACACGAATCATGGGGTTTTGAAAATAGGGGCTACGGTGTTTTTTTATGAAAAGATACGTCGTTTTTGAAATATCCGTAGATTCCCTTGAGCTGTCTTTAAAAATGCCCACGATTCGTTAGTTTTTGAAATAGGTAAGAAGTCTAATCTAATCTAACAACTACACTAAACTATACGGCTGAACTACAAGCTGAACTACAGGTAAGGAAACCGCCTATCATCTGAGTCGATACATATACATACCTGTATATGTATAGTCGGTGATCTCGCCTCAATAATATCATATCCTATACCATATCTATAATCAGGCATCCCAAGTCAAGAGTGCGGATCAATCAACAATATAGCTCGTACGTAAATCCGTCGTACGGCATCCCAATCTGGGTACGGGTCAATATCACATTCATCATACTATTCACCTGGTATTCTCTTTATCAAATATCATGATCGGGGTACTGATCTACGTCTAGTACCATACTGATACCGCCTACGTATGCATGGATGTGTGTGAAACACTACGTCAAGGACCCGCTACAACGTCATGTCGTATCTAAGATACGAACCCTGCTATATCACCGATCTCACGGCCTCAAATCAAATCTCATCGACTCATTATAAATCCCAAGTACTATCATCCTCAATTCGTATGTGAACACATAGTCCCATACCCATGTGAACACATAACTATATAATACCGTATAAGCGCAAATGAAAGAAGAAAGTATGCAAGTATGGGTGTGTGTGTGCATGTGTGGTGCGACCACTACTCTAGGGTTTCGCGACACCAAATCATCCAAGAACACCAAATATCTATATCATCGATAATATCAAACAAATTATAGTCAAAATATATATATATATATGTGTGTGTATACATATTCGTATACATCACCACGAACTGCGGGGGTGCTATACGCCATCCACCCGACTTCTCCCCGTAGATATAAATCTACTCACCTGGTCCTCGCTAGCCGGTGCCGACGTTGCCACGCGCTTGCTTGTCGTCTCGAAGTCCACATGGGGGTACCTACATACCATAACGCACCATATCTCATTAAAATCCGACTCATGATCAAAACGACGCACGAATCCCACATAGGTCAAAACCTATGGTTGCTTTCACAAATCGACCCAAAAACCCTCAACGTCGGCGTACAAACGCCAGACCATCGAGAAAAACCCAAATACACTCATTTGCACATTCACGAACGCTAATTTTAATATAAAATAGGTTAAAACTCACGAAAACCCCAAATTCACTCTAAAAGCCGTTTTTTCCGAAAAACTAGCAAGCAAAATTACCCGTTTTAGTACAAAACTCGATGTTTAAATGAATGTAGCGGCCAATATATTTATTAAATATCTTAAATAAGTCAATAAAACCATTTCCATATTTTAATCACATAAATTTGCATAATTTCCAAAATCCTAGTTTGCAAAAATATCAATTTTTTTAACACTTTTTTAATGTAAAATTCATAATTTTACAATTAAACTTGGTTTTGCATATTTTAAATGGTTAAACCACTCAATATAATTTTTAAGATATGATGAAAACCTAACCATATTTTAATTCTCGATTTAACACAATATTTACAAAAACTAGTTTGCAACTTTAACCAATTTCGACCATTTTATAGCAAAATGCACATACAACAAACTAGTTTGGATTTGCATGATTTAAAGCATTAAACTACATTTTATAATGTTAATAAAGTCATCAAAACCTTAATCACATTTTTAATCCCAAGAGTTTAACAAATTTCAAAAACCTAGTAAGCAATTAGCAAATTAACACAATTTTTCAAGTAACAACTTGTAATTAACAACTAGATTAGTTTTCTACAAAACTAATTATGTTAAACCACTTCACTAAACCATGCACAATCAACCACAACTCATTTTCCACAACAAACCCTAACTTGAAATCCAAAACTTGCAATTAAACTCACATATCCAAGTTAACACTTAATTTAAATTAGCTTTAAGAAACAAGTAACAATTTAAGCAAAAAGTTTTAGAATTATACCCAAAAATATATGAAGGTCCATAAGCATCCATGGCCTCCCAAAATGCTCTCTTTTCACAAGGATCCATGCTATACGGGTTAAGCTAAAATGGGTAGGAGTCGGATTTGGGTTTTAGCTTTGATTTTTGATGGAAATGGGTGAATTTTTGATGGAAAATGAGAGGAGAAGAGGGAGGGAGGGGCTGCTGCTTTGGGGATGAGGATTTCGGCCAGAAATGGGTGAGGGGAGAGAGAGGGAGGTGAGGAAAATGCAAGGGAGGAAAGTCAAGGTCAAGGTAAGGTCAAAGTCTAACTACTATATCTATTTTCTAATCTTTTCTTTTATTTCATTTCATTTCTTTTTCCTTTGCAAACCAAGTGGGGAAAAAGTTAGGGCTGCTGAATTTGGATAAGGGGAGGGGTAAGTGGGGGTGTGTGGGTGTGGGCACGGGTGTGGGGTGATGAAAAATGATAAATACAATACCCCAAACATCCATTTACGCTAAAAAAAAGCCTTTTTTCTTCAATAATTTCCAAACCGTTTTGGCAAATGATTTCGTTCCAAAAACCACATGATAAATTTTTATTTAATGTTTTATGATGCACAAAATTTGTTTCAACTCATTCCAATTTGTAATTTTCCCTAATTAAATGTATTAGTGACGGCTTAAAATAATAATAAAATAATATTTTTTTCAGAAAATTTGAAATTTCACCGAAACGATTTTCAAAACGTCACAATCTCCCCCCTTAAAGAAATTCGGTCCCCGAATTTAAATTCAAACTCCCCCAAATACTAAAACATCTAAGAAAACCCATCAAGTCGTCGGGGCTCCGAAATTGTAAATACATAAAACAAATCGTAGCACAGCGCATGCGCTTGAAAAATGAGTATATAACTCAAATCAAAACTCCTCCAAGCATCCCGCGATCATCGGAGTCGTGGAGAAGACATCAATGCCAAATCCAAATCAAAACCAATATGATATAACTCGAAACTATAAATGTAAATATCGAATCTATATCTGTAAGTATCTGAAGGAAATGCATGCCAAATCTCTTTAAGTCGCTGTGCAACGCGTATAACACTGCACAGTGGCGGACGTCTACCATAAGAAAATAACTATATACATATATACTTTTGTTTGAAATGTACGTTCCGCCGTTTTGGAAACGATTTAGAAGGGTCTCCTTGTTTTAAACATTTCGTGTCATATCAGACACGTAGGTAAATACTGAGGCTATAGCTCGCTTTTTTTTTGGAAATCCCTTCAATAACTATCAATGCATGCAAAATATATTCAGGTACTGTCCTCTGACTAGTCCTGCTCAGTACGAAAACACATAGCAATATCATAAAAACGTACTGCTCTATACGAAATCAATCCCCAAAATATGCACATGAATGCTACGTGCGTCTGGTGCGCACGGAAATCAAAATCCATGAATGTGCCATACATGCGCACAGAAACAACATCTAAGTGCATCGGGTGTGCACGAAACATCTGTCGTAGGCAACATGTGTGCCTGACAGCAAAATCAGGTGCATCTGACATGCACGAAAAATATCACTTTAGTGCATCTGGTGTGCACCAAAATCGCATCTCAAGACATGCGCTCAACATGCGCGAAAATCCAAATCAGGTGCATCCATCACGCACGAAATCATGAAATCCAATATCAAGCGCCGAACATGCGCAAAATCAATCAGGTGCACAAGGTGCACAAAACAAATATCGAGTATCATAATCGAAATCGAAGTCCAGTGCATCTAAGTGCACATAAGGCGTATCACTGCACTGCAAGCATATATAAACTATACCGAGTGCAGGAACGAAATCGTGTGCGTGCATATGCACAAAACCAACTCAACTGTTTAAAACCGTAAAATCACAAACATGTGAAACTAAAGAACGAAAACGATATCAAGTGCAACACTGTGCAAAGATCGTAAATCCTCAATCATCAAAAATCAAATCATACGAATAAATTACCCAAAACATCGGAAATAATGGCGGAATAGTACCGCTCAATTGCATTCTCTAAGAATCTCGGCCAACTGTCGCGGTCACTAGTGGGACGTCTCGTCGATGATCATGAACTCTGTCCTGCTGGCGTGCGTAACCATGACCACTCCCGGGTCAAGGTCTTCACTGTGAATTACCAATCTTTTGGTCCATCGGCTCATCGGTCATGTCAGGTGTGCTAACGGGGACGATTCCGTTCTGGCACTTCTCTGGTCATCTCTTGGTCAATCATCGCGACCACTCGTAAGACAGCATATTACTGGCGTCGGCCTCTGGGTCTCTGAATGTACGTGATACATCTGATCCTGGGTGCAAGCATCATTGTAGCAGTGTCCTGAAAGGAATCCTGCTCACGGTCTCTTCCATGTCTTGTCTCTGCCAACTGTCCGGAAGTTATTGTCCTTTCCTATATCTGCATCTTGCTCTGTAATGGCTGCATACCCATCGCGACTCCTTCTGGAAGGTATATCCAGTACTCTGTCTCGGCATGCGCATCGCATCTCTGATGTCGGCGGAGTGGAACGTCATCTCATCTAGATCTGGTACGAACCTCTTACTTCACTTTTCTCTAATGTCGTCTGCTTTGGACTCGTCTCGTCGCGACTGCATGGACTGAGCTCCAACGACTATCCTCGTATCTGGAGTCTCCCAAGAATGCATCTCACCACCTAGCATCCGAATTAAGTCGAGCCATCCGATCGAGTCGTCAAAACCTCATAATCCCCCAAGAGCTCAATATCTTGGGCACAGTTTAATAGTATCGAGTACATACCACAGCATCGGTGGTCCAGCCGTAGAAGGGCAAACCCAAGCCTCACTAATGGCGCCGCAGAACTGCCGCAAACCCTAAGGTTCAAAGGCTTTCATACGGTCATTAAGTCGAGTTAGGGTTTCATTCTTCTAGAGGGGCCATAGAATTGCCTGCATGTCTTTCCGAATACTTTAAACTTGGAATAGTAGGTTTCTCACATTCGATCGTCTCTGTCGACTCCCAACGTCTCCGCGTGAAGTCGTCTCTAGCTGGAATCAATCTATCTGATGACCTCGAATCGGGGTAGCGAACGAACCACATGTCCTAGTCATTCATCCTCGGTGACTAGCGACCTTCAATCATCTCTTAGTACAACTCGTACTGCAATAGCTCTAACATCTGGGGCGATATCTCGTCGTTCGCAGCAATAACGGGCTCACTCGTCTGCACGCTGAACCGTGCCTCAATCATCATGAATAGGCAATATATCAACGGTCATCAAAACCTGGCTGGCCTCTATCAGCGGCTCAATCCTCTAGTGCAAATCGACACGTCCGAGTAACCTCATAAAGGCGATCCGTCAAACGCACGTGGCGCGGAAACACAGTAAAAAGACACATCTCCGCAATCGTGTGTCGCCAGAATTTCGCCCTGGTCAGTCCTCGTTCGTGACGAGCTCGTGCTGACCACAACTCTAGCTGTACCTCTCCCTGCCCGTAATCGTGGCAGCAAAACCATAACTGGTACTGATGAGGCTGGATCGGAAGGAATACAATACTGAATAAGGAAATGTACATCCTAAGGCTTCATAAGTGGAGTGGCGTGTCGTAAATATGCCGCGGAACATACTAACGGTACGTCACTCTACTTTAGTCACCTATTCCATCAACCAAGGGTCATCCTACGCTCCGAAGGTAAAACCTAACGCTCTGATACCAACTTTGTCACGACCCGAAAGTACGGAACATGACCCGCACTTAAACTACGAACGTCTCGAGGCGTACGTAATCTAAGTAAACCGAAAAAAAACCCAGAAATCCAAACCAAGAAAATAGTAGAGTGCAGGAAAAACAAATTAAAGCAGGTAATTTCAATAGAATAAGCCGAATTATGCGGTTTTTAAAACATCAAAATTTACTGAAAATTTCGGCAGAGTGTCCTTTGTAAAAACTGGCTCCCAAACGGAATACAACATGAATAGTATACGAAATCAATAAAAAGGCATCCCCAAGCGGGAGCTAGCTCTTCGTCAATCGACGGTCACAACCACACAAGCAATATAATATACAACGCCAACGGCAAGGATCAAAACTCAAAAGGAACTCAAAACCACCAGAAATATAACGAGCGACTCTAAGGTCGAAAGAATAAACAACACTGGTCTCTAACTCAAAAAAAATACATGTTTGGTTGATGGAATTTACTAGATACAACTGAATAATATCATACAAGGTAAATAATGGGGGTATGATACAAGTAAGCCCACCTACTAGCAAATCACCCGAATGAAACTATGCCCGCAAAGCCGTAAGGAAACCGGTACGGCAAACCTGCAAGAAACTGGGACACAACGGGGGTGAGTTGCCAACTCGTGAATAGAAAATATCTACGCACAGAAATCGCATAAATAACGCAATCCTAGGTCAATGATCGTAATATATCCTCAAATATATGTATAACAGGCAGCGTATGACAATGTCTAGGGTAATATCTAACCCGAGTGTAATCACATGTGCCCGTGTCAGTGCCTCAGGTAGCAATATATCATATGAATGAGGTATGAATGCATGAAACAGAATACATGTAAATGAAGAAACTGTTTTCATAAATTAGTGAGATTTCCTTCGTATTTTTAAAACTGAGGTATCATAATGAAATCAGTATCAACAGTGTCTAGCATCGACATAAAACATAAATCTCACTGTCTCGAAATATCAATGTCTCAATCTCAATATCTAGGGCGCCGTCAGTCCAGACCGGCCCCAACCATCCATCTCAAGACCACGACGGTATCCTCCGGATATCCGGCGCGTCGGGTAATATCACCGGTAGGTAGTGCTCCCCAGCCAGGCTCAACGTCAACACCACATTCCTCTTGCCCCGGGGTACCATACCGGGCCCACCATGTACCCGTGACGGTTCCTCCACTCCTCGACACGGATCTCCAAAACCACAGCAAACTCATGGTGGACGACACTTTACATCACTAGAAAACCGCACATTTTATATTTTAAAAGATCATAAGTTGTAAATTTTGCGGCTTTCCCCGAAATCCAGAAATATCATAAATCTCAAGAAATCATCACAAGTGCATATGTCAATGATAATGAACTAGGCATGAACAACTGAATAACAGTATGCATGAAGTAGTAGGTAATAACTACAATATCTAATATGGCATATAAGGGAAGTACACTAATATCATGTCAACACTACTAGCTAACAATCTAAGTCAACAATTATATTCTCTAAAGTGTACGTGACATGGCAATTACCGATGAAGATGTGTGTGAGCCGGCAAGTAGGTGTACGTGGTACATACGCATCATCGGTAATGGTGCTGGTGTCCTAACAGCATGATATCAATAATAGAATATGCAGCAAAATAAATATGCGAGGCAGAGCGGACAGCAATAATGTGCGGGAGCTGAATACTAGACACAACGATAACTAATCTGCAATAATCTAATATAAGTCCTACAAATGGTGCCTTTTGAAATAACACGAATCATGGGGTTTTGAAAATAGGGGCTACGGTGTTTTTTTATGAAAAGATACGTCGTTTTTGAAATATCCGTAGATTCCCTTGAGCTGTCTTTAAAAATGCCCACGATTCGTTAGTTTTTGAAATAGGTAAGAAGTCTAATCTAATCTAACAACTACACTAAACTATACGGCTGAACTACAAGCTGAACTACAGGTAAGGAAACCGCCTATCATCTGAGTCGATACATATACATACCTGTATATGTATAGTCGGTGATCTCGCCTCAATAATATCATATCCTATACCATATCTATAATCAGGCATCCCAAGTCAAGAGTGCGGATCAATCAACAATATAGCTCATACGTAAATCCGTCGTACGGCATCCCAATCTGGGTACGGGTCAATATCACATTCATCATACTATTCACCTGGTATCCTCTTTATCAAATATCATGATCGGGGTACTGATCTACGTCTAGTACCATACTGATACCGCCTACGTATGCATGGACGTGTGTGAAACACTACGTCAAGGACCCGCTACAACTTCATGTCGTATCTAAGATACGAACCCTGCTATATCACCGATCTCACGGCCTCAAATCAAATCTCATCGACTCATTATAAATCCCAAGTACTATCATCCTCAATCCGTATATGAAAACATAGTCCCATACCCATATGAACACATAACTATATAATCCCGTATAAGCGCAAATGAAAGAAGAAAGTATGCAAGTATGGGTGTGTGTGTGCATGTGTGGTGCGACCACTACTCTAGGGTTTCGCGACACCAAATCTTCCAAGAACACCAAATATCTATATCATCGATAATATCAAACAAATTATAGTCAAAATATATATATATATATATATGTGTGTGTGCATACGTACTCGTATACATCACCACGAACTGCGGGGGTGCTATACGCCATCCACCCGAATTCTCCCCGTAGATATAAATCTACTCACCTGGTCCTCGCTAGCCGGTGCCGACGTTGCCACGTGCTTGCTTGTCGTCTCGAAGTCCACATGGGGGTACCTACATACCATAACGCACCATATCTCATTAAAATCCGACTCATGATCAAAACGACGCACGAATCCCACATAGGTCAAAACCTATGGTTGCTTTCACAAATCGACCCAAAAACCCTCAACGTCGGCGTACAAACGCCAGACCATCGAGAAAAACCCAAATACACTCATTTGCACATTCACGAACGCTAATTTTAATATAAAATAGGTTAAAACTCACGAAAACCCCAAATTCACTCTAAAAGCCGTTTTTTCCGAAAAACTAGCAAGCAAAATTACCCGTTTTAGTACAAAACTCGATGTTTAAATGAATGTAGCGGCCAATATATTTATTAAATATCTTAAATAAGTCAATAAAACCATTTCCATATTTTAATCACATAAATTTGCATAATTTCCAAAATCCTAGTTTGCAAAAATATCAATTTTTTTAACACTTTTTTAATGTAAAATTCATAATTTTACAATTAAACTTGGTTTTGTATATTTTAAATGGTTAAACCACTCAATATAATTTTTAAGATATGATGAAAACCTAACCATATTTTAATTCTCGATTTAACACAATATTTACAAAAACTAGTTTGCAACTTTAACCAATTTCGACCATTTTATAGCAAAATGCACATACAACAAACTAGTTTGGATTTGCATGATTTAAAGCATTAAACTACATTTTATAATGTTAATAAAGTCATCAAAACCTTAATCACATTTTTAATCCCAAGAGTTTAACAAATTTCAAAAACCTAGTAAGCAATTAGCAAATTAACACAATTTTTCAAGTAACAACTTGTAATTAACAACTAGATTAGTTTTCTACAAAACTAATTATGTTAAACCACTTCACTAAACCATGCACAATCAACCACAACTCATTTTCCACAACAAACCCTAACTTGAAATCCAAAACTTGCAATTAAACTCACATATCCAAGTTAACACTTAATTTAAATTAGCTTTAAGAAACAAGTAACAATTTAAGCAAAAAGTTTTAGAATTATACCCAAAAATATATGAAGGTCCATAAGCATCCATGGCCTCCCAAAATGCTCTCTTTTCACAAGGATCCATGCTATACGGGCTAAGCTAAAATGGGTAGGAGTCGGATTTGGGTTTTAGCTTTGATTTTTGATGGAAATGGGTGAATTTTTGATGGAAAATGAGAGGAGAAGAGGGAGGGAGGGGCTGCTGCTTTGGGGATGAGGATTTCGGCCAGAAATGGGTGAGGGGAGAGAGAGGGAGGTGAGGAAAATGCAAGGAAGGAAAGTCAAGGTCAAGGTAAGGTCAAAGTCTAACTACTATATCTATTTTCTAATCTTTTCTTTTATTTCATTTCATTTCTTTTTCCTTTGCAAACCAAGTGGGGAAAAAGTTAGGGCTGCTGAATTTGGATAAGGGGAGGGGTAAGTGGGGGTGTGTGGGTGTGGGCACGGGTGTGGGGTGATGAAAAATGATAAATACAATACCCCAAACATCCATTTACGCTAAAAAAAAGCCTTTTTTCTTCAATAATTTCCAAACCGTTTTGGCAAATGATTTCGTTCCAAAAACCACATGATAAATTTTTATTTAATGTTTTATGATGCACAAAATTTGTTTCAACTCATTCCAATTTGTAATTTTCCCTAATTAAATGTATTAGTGACGGCTTAAAATAATAATAAAATAATATTTTTTCAGAAAATTTGAAATTTCACCGAAACGATTTTCAAAACGTCACAAAACCATAGGCTGGTGCCAAACGGTAGGGAAGGAAGAAAACCATTTGGCCTGAAGGGGTGTACAGAAGATAATGACTAAAGACATATAAAGGGATTTGGAGATATGGCAAAGAATTACACGGTTACAGTTGTGAATCTGGATAATGGAAGAGGCATTACTAGGAATACCAGGATACCCTTACGAAACATTTCAATATTTCAGTTTCACTGTGTACTGTTAAAGGAAAACTGATTTCCCAATTAGACACTTGCTCCAGAGTATGTATTTACCAGGTATGATTCTCACATCTGTATGGCTTTACAGATCATGAGTGGGAGTAAGTTATTGGGAATTAGGTGATCATCCTCATTATATCGGGATTCGTTGTAATCGGTGATATTTGAGGAAGTCACCTGGGTTGTTTGCAGGACGGCAAATATTTGGTTTTGAATATCCGCTGTTATGCACCGATTTCAAATTGATATATCTATACGTATATTTTTATAGAGTGAGATATATTTTTTTGAAATTATGTCTATGACATTTACCTATATCAGTAGATGGTTAGGTAATGAGCATTAAACAGCGATATAATTCTTCTTAACCATAAGTACAGTTTTCAACCTACGACACACAGTGAATGAGTTATCAGACTCAAGGGACTTATACAGAGTATTGTATGTTGTCCAGGGTCCATTAGGACAGAGGGGTTGGTCCTCGTACTATATTCGGTTTACTTATGACTTCTCTAGTTTTTAGACAGGTGTTTCGTAGAAACACAGGGTCAAAGTTTTGAGAAGTTATAGGTATATGAATAAAGTAGAGAACCAGATGTTGCAAGTATCGGGATTCTTCAAAGTGATCGAAGACGTAGATACTTGTGTATGGTTTTTAGTTGATAGTAATGATTAAGAGAGATTGCTTCTCTTTTCAGGTTACTCATAATTGGTAGCACTCCTAAGTTGAGTAACGTTGATCGGCCTTCTTCCATTTAGTTGACATGCACTGGAGACAGCTGCATGATTTGAATCTGGTTCAATTAAATCAGTGCCTCTGGTTCTATATTGGATATAGAACAGTTCATATCTTAACGATGTTAAGGTACGGGGAGTTGTCCGGCTTATGCTTAAAAGCAGACTCTGGATAACTCAAGGCACGTTTCTGTAATGGCTGTTTGTAAGTTGACTCAGGCTATGACGAGGGTTGACTTTCTACCGTCTGGAAGATCAATAGTGATATTGTTCTAGACTCGCCACAGTTTTAATAAAAATGGTTTTTCTCAGAAAACAGTAGTGGGAGTATGGTAGAACTGGAAGTGATTCCAGAACCATAAACGATTACTGAAGATTTGATAGGAACCTAAAGATTCAATCTGGTTTGACATTCCATTGGCCACTCCGCAGATAAGGTGGGTAACTTCAGGCACCCGAGAGGTACTCCGGTAGCCTCAAGGACGGTGACAGGGAAGTTCTTGTTTATCCACACTTGCCATTGCTGTTGTTCCAGACTGCGAGACCCGGCGGGAGGATGAGTATAGCGTCGTTCTAAACTGGCTTTAGAAGTGTACGTCTATATGACTCTGCCAGAGGGTTGTCGTAGTCAGTGGGAGCAGCGGAAGCATTGGTGGACAGGTAGCTTATGTCTATTTATAGACTAAAGCAGATATAGCGGAGATAGATCATCAATTTCTGATGTGACAGTCATAGGTTTGACTTCATCAGAATAGGGGATGGATCTGTTGAGAAGGTAGTAGGGTGTGATGTCATGGTATTTATATGACATACACAGAGTAGGAAGTGATATTCCTATACTACGATCGGATATACTTTGGTCGTCACACAGTGGTTTCTCCACATGGGACTTGGACATTATATCAGACATACTGGTTACTAGATCTATGGTTTTAGATCTAGATTTTAGTGGTTTATCTTTATCATCGTGTACTGCTTTAGATGACCTTACAGGTCACTATTGCACGTTGATAGAGCCCCTAGGATTCTTGCTTGACTGCCAGCAGTATGAGGGCGATCATATACGTGGGAGCTGGTAGTCTATAAGCATATCCTTAAAAGGTCCCTAGTAGTGGGAGTTTCGAGACAGGGCATCGATTCTCCAGAGTAGACTAGTGTATATAGTCGAGACCCCGACGAGGGGCGGTGGCCGGTCTCACAAGCCACTGGTGTCAGTTGGTTCACCTAAGATATATACAGGTGCTCATTGGGTTATGAGTACACCGGACAGGACTCGCCGGGAACATACTAGTTGGTCTTATACCTAACGTCAGATAGCAGTTCCCTGGTGACAGGTGTACAGGTTAGTTCATCGACCTGGGAATCGTCATTTGTCTCGTGTGAGTTCCCACTGTGCTTTGATTACTACCCTACCACGCTCAAAGGAGACGTGCAAACAGGTTTTAGTTGGGAACAGTCCCGAGCCACATGGAGGCAGTGAGCGGATCTTCAGGTGTTCGTCTCTCCCGGTATTGGGGGTGAGGTCGCGCTGTGTCTAGGAGAGCCATTGCACGAAGTCCTTGGCCAAGGCAGGAGATTTACTGGTAGGTATTCCAGTAGTATCTCAGGGTGTTCTGGGCTACACTCCGACACGACTTGTACCGCTTTTGGGGGTCTGACTTTTACCAACCCCCTAGGCCCGCCATGCGATGCTCATAGACGAACGGACCGGACTGTACGGATATTGTCACTGACAGGCTCAGTAGAGTGTCAGGATGAGTTCGCTCATCGACGTCCCTTTTGGTCAATAGCTGGTAGCCCGTCACATATGGCTAATACCTCTGACATGCTAGTGGTTAAATCCACAGCCATAGTATTGACGAGTCTTTAGAGTCCCCCATATTCAGTTATTCAAGTTTCGGGCGAAACGCTGTAGAGGCCGTATGGAGATATGGCAGGGTTCGATCAGATACGTGCGGTATTGCACGGATCAGGATCGGACGGTTAGTACTAAAGGCCGTATGGATATATGGCAGGGTTCGATCAGATACGTGCGGTATTGCACGGATCAGGATCGGACGGATAATACTAGCCGGCTTTGGTTTAAGCCGGATCCTAGTATAGTACAGTATAGATTTTCTCTCATTGCATTTGTATTTCGGTCGGAATACAGATGCGGGTGTGTATACACAGTAGCGGAGTTTTCCTGTAATTTATTACGGGACCAGTTTTCTGGAGTTGCCAGTTTGCTTTCTGTTTCGGCCATATTTCTTTGTATCCTTCATTGGCCGAAGATTGGTGGAGGAGGTCATATTTGCATTTGTGCAAATAAGCAATTTGGAATGGGGCCTTTGCATATTGTTGGATCATGATGTTTGCACCATCCCTTGACCCATTGACTTGTTTTGAATCCATGATGACTTGACTTTTGTGAGTGATGATGGAGGGTCATGATGGTGGGTTTGGTGTGTTGGTTTTGCTAGTGATGATGATTCTTGCATGATGACCATTCCTCTCACTTGCATTATTCTTGTGGCTATCTTTTTTTCACTCACCCCTCTCTCATTCTCCACTCCCCATGATTCTTAGCCGGCCAAGCAAGGAGAAGGGGGTGCCCATTTTTGATGTGGGAAATTTTGCTCCTTTCATGCTACAAAATTCCCAAGTTCATCCACAAAAAGCTTTGATCTATTTTCCTCCACCAAAAGGCAACTCCCTACAACCCCAAAATGAGACATGAGTTCTACACACATTCTACAGAAAATCTTGAGCACGTCGACTCGCCAACTTCGTGCTCGAGTTGCCTCGGTCCAGAGGTGGGAGCCCGTAAAAGAAGCAGGCGACGTGGTGCCCTTCCGGCGACATGGTGGAGATCGGAGATTCCGCGGAGAGATCGGGACGACGACGAGAAGACCGAAGGACACGGATCGCTCGGTATATCTCTCTACCCCCTCTCTTGACAGCTAGGACAAGATTAATGGCACGATCCGGGTTTATAGTGAGCGGTGGTGCCGGTTTGAAAAGTTAAAGTAAATCACCGCTTCCGCATTCCGACGTCGGATTGACGGCGGGGGCGCCGCCGTGCACTAACATTGTAGTCCTCCACGACCTTCTATGCCTTCTTTTTGGCCCTTTTCGCCGCCTCGTTGGCCGTCCGGGCATCCCCGTTGAACAAGTCTATTTGCTTCCTCATGGCATCAAAGTGCTCGTTGACTTCGCCGACCTAGGCGTGGAGGGCCCGGTTGGACTCAGTCAAAACCCGGTGGGACTCCTTCAACCTCATGGCTTTCACCCCTTACGAGACCATCCATGACTCGAGGGAGGCAGCATTATCGTCGGCGTTCTTCATCCTGGCGAGGAGTTCTTCCTCACTCAAAGATGTCTCCCTGGCCTTTTTATCGCCGGGACAACTTTTTCGACCTCTATGGAGGCCCGGAGGGCACAGTGTTGAAAAGCCTGCAGAAAAAAGGCAGACAATATTCGTCAAGGACTAAACAGGGGAAAATTACTTGAAAAATATATGGAGAAAACACCAACCTAGACGGCCTCCTGGGCTATCGCTGCAACCTGGGCTTTCATGGTGCCCCGAGGTATCTTGGCCCCCGCCGCTTTCTCCTTATCTGACAGAAGGCTGTCGGCCACGGATAGCCCTGACGACACCTCGAGGCAGAAGTTGCCCTCCTGTATGTGTATCTCGGCTGGAGACGGTCAGGAAACCACCTTCTTGAGCCTTTTGGATGGAGACTCGGCAGAAGAAGGGGCCTCCAGCCTTACCCGGGGAACCTGTTCCCGGGCTTGTTTCTGCCCCCCACTCCTGGGCTTCTCGGGGACAGGCGGAGCAGCGGAGATCTTTGCTGAGGGCCCCTGAAAAGGAGCCACGTTCGACGCAGGCTTGGATGAGCGCCGCCGCCCTTCCAGCACTATGTCTTGGCGGCCATAATTTTTGACCGATCCATGGGCTCTGCAAGGAGAAACAAAGAAGGATTAGCAACAGAAGCAGCAAAATATACCAAGTCTAAATTGATCGGCTAAGATCTAACTTACCAATAAGGCGCGCGGGGCCGAATCCCGTCCAGCTCAGGGCCTACTCGGAAAGCAAGGCGTCGGCGTGCTGGATCGGCTCCCGCCGAGACACGATCCCCGCCTTCAGGGAATTCGATTGCTTGGCCTTCGGGCAATCTGCCCTATGCCACTCAGTGGGCACTGGCCACTCCTCTTCCTTCAAAGGACCGATGAAGATGAACTTCTCCTTCTACTCATGGATAGAAGAAGGGACGACTTCTACCCCCGATCCAGCCGTCCTACCCTTGTGCTTCTTAAAAGAAAAGTAAACCCAACCCGGCTCATCCTTATGGGTACCCGGATGGTTCTCATAACGAAGAAAGGACAAGATGAGCCCTAGATTGAAGGGGGTCCGATCAATCTTGAGCCGGACCAGGAATCCAAGGAGAATCCTCTACGAATTCAGTGCTAGCCCGTCCGGGGCGAGTTGAAAACAATGAAGGACTGCATAAATATCGAGCGAAAATGGCAGATGCATCCATGCTCAAAACCCTTCCAAGTACAGAGCAATCTCATTACCCTATACCTAGTTTTCCCGTTCACTCTCCCTGGCCAGACCGAGCGTGTAGCCATTAGGAATGTGGAAACAATCCCGTATGTTGGAAAGCTCGTCCGACCTGTTCAATTTCGAGGCACCGTCATGAGTATTCTCGATACGCACCTTAAAGGCCTTCTTGGCCCCCCAACGATGGGGAACAAGGAAATCGCCACCCGTTGGGGCCGAACCCGACACAGAGAAAGAAGAACTTCCTCGGCTATCAGAAGCCGAAGAAGTCGTACTAGACTCGGCTTCAAAGGTCAAAGCCTCATCGTCTGACTCTACCCTAACTACATCTACTAGAGGTTTAGAGGAAGACATCTGACCTGATTCAAAGGAAGGGAAGCTGAATAAGAGTTTGAACTGTAGATCCCACCTAAGAGCGGGAGCACCAAGCAATCCACAGACAACAGAAGGCAAGTGAAGTAAATATGTTTACTGGGGACAAGCTGCCCTTATTTATACACTCAACAAAGGCCATCTAGCGGCCCAGATCCGCTCCGGCCAAAACGAAGCGTCACGCCCAACAATCCAGATGGCGCCACGCGGTAGCCAACTATTGGACGCTTCCCCCTCACGAGGATCCGATCGGCTGAAGCGACGTCTCACAGTACGCTATCCGAATGCAGCCACATGGCACAAAATTGTCGATCGGCCTGTCGCCACGACAGCCCGAGCAAGCGAAGTGACGTCTCCATGATGGCACCTTCCTTTCAGCGATCCGCTGACGTCATCGAGAATACGCACGGAAATCAAGGCTCACGGTGAAGGCCACGTCGACCCAGATGTCGGGGAGATGCGAACTCTGAACGTTGTGCTGTTCCCGAACGTTCCACAGCGTAGATTTCTCGGCAAAAGGTTGGAGGTAGAAGACCAAGCAACCCACGCACGACCCGGCCTATAAAAAAGGTCGGGACAAGTGTGGTGGGCTAACGATGATACTCATAAATGGGGATTCCCCAAATCATGGCACGTAGCAAATGACATGTCGTCCACGTAAGCCCACTAGATTTCTGGAGGTTATGGAGCTGGAATAAGTATGATGCAAAAGGAACATTTCTCGGCGCTTTTTCTCCAAGGTATCACTGGACCTTTTGGGGGACTCCCTGAGTACGTTCCCTCTTCGCCTAAACCGCCAGCCAATAGCTCGTCTCCGAGCAACCATAGAGTTGAGCTTTCTCGGGTTTCTTTCTCGTCTTCGAGCTATCCTATAACTGAGATTTCTCAGTGCCCTTGTTTGGCAGGGAGCATGGAGCACGAGCGTCCTCGTAACGGCTCCGTGTATCTCGCCTTGGTGAGATCTCCGCCGCTCCATGCCCTGCATTCGGCACTAGCGTATCTCACCATTAATGCAGACGTTACTCCTGGACGGAACTGACGACGATAATCGCGCAACGAATCGCTCCGATGCGACCCCTATATAAACCCCTCCTCCAGACGATTCAGGTAACTCAAATTGATTCCAATACGCCGCTGCTCTGCCCAAATATTCCCCGGTAATTACTTGATCGTCGTAGGGTCCTACGGTGGTTTCCCACTCCGGGACTTTCTTTGCAGGTAGCTCGGTGTCAACAACAATCAACAACCCATTAATATCCATACCCAACCTCCACCACAAATCTCGACCGTTCAGCCCCCGCTGGCCACAAGATCGACAGATGACAATATCCGAGGAAGATTCCGACCTCCATCAGTACCTCTCTACTTTGGTTATTAATAAAGTTTCGCCTTCGCCTATTTGGTTTTGTGGTTAGTATTCTTTATTTTCAATTTACCTGTGGTTTTGATTACTTCTTTATATCGTTTGTTTTGTTTTCGTGGCCGTGTTTGTCGCAACATTAAATAAATACCCTAAAATATAAAAAAGAAAAAGAAAACATGAACATAGTCATGCACGAGCAAATAACATGAATTTATATGAATAAGTTGCTTTTCAATCTAGCCTTCAATCTAACACCATATCAAATTGAGCACTGAAAACCTCCTGTACTTATAATTTGCAGCTAAATATACGGTTGCAAATTACAAAGATCTTGTTATTTATCTGAAAAATGTTCATAGCTCATGGCCTCTTAATGGCCTTAGTGATGATTTAATCGCAAATTAAATATTTTGGCTCTCGTAACTTGGCATTTTGGCGAGTTAGAAGATATTAATATGGTTTCCGGCTTCCCCAGCCAATCCAATCAAATCATACGTCAAGGATCACTTAGGATTCGACCTTGATTCTATGGGCAGAGCCGCGCGCAGGAGTGCTTGTGGGTTTCACTTTGTTATTTGTTTCAGTGTTTGCTTGCTTATGCCAAAATATTTTGAACCTATTTCCACCTTTTCTATTAACCTTACCACTAATGATACCCTAAACTGGGCTGGGCTTTCAGTGTTAAGTCTGCATACAATATCACTAACTCTACCAAACAAATTGATCCTCACTGCAAAACCATCTGGACTAACACTACCCCTCTTAAGATCAAAATATGTGTGTGGTTATCAGCTAGTAATAAGAAGATCTTAACTTAGGACAATCTGGTTAAAAGAGGCTGGTTTAACAACGCAGCATGTTTGTTTGTAATCATTTATTTTTTTTAGTGTAAAGTGGTCACGCTAATTTGGAAGAGTAATACATTTTCTATTGGTGCGGTCAAATCTATGTAGGTTACATGGATTCCCATTAGATATAAGGTAAGAGGCATGTTATCCAGTACTAAGGTATTTGTATCATATATTCCATTTTGTATCCAATGAAAATCTACGTAGCCAACATGGATTCCATCGCACCGGTAGGAAAAGTATTACTCAATTTTTGGAAGGACGTTATGCAAGCTCTCCAGGTACATTTACATCCTAATTCTTTCATTGATGCTAACTATCCGGAGAAAAACCAACATTCATAAAAGTGTTGATCATATGTGGCTTATTCTCTTGTATTCTATATGTTGGAACATCTGGAAAATTAGGAACAATAAAATTTTTAATGACATTCACACTTCACATGCCCAGGCTTTGAACATCATTCTTTTTCATTTTTTCACCTGGGTAGGGGCATGTCTAGGAAGATTAAGGGGAGAGTTATTAATACAACTGAGTTTATTAGCATTAAGCTCCTTATATATAATGGAGAAGCGGACAACTTGCTGCAAAGGAGTTACAACCTTTATTGATTTATATAATATAAAGCCCTACTTCAAGATCTTGTGCTTTGAATTCAAGCTTTTGGGTTTTCCTAATTTGCCCTCAATTTTGTTTAACTGCCACCTATGCCCACAACTCATACTAGCTTTACCTTTTTTTTATAAATTAAGATTTGTTTGCATACTAGCTTTACAGCAAAGTGGATTGGTTTGTACTAAAATTAGTATTTGGACACGTATAATGACCTTGGCTTTTGGTTTGCACCTTGTCTCTCTCTCTTTTCCAAATGGCTCCGCTTTTCATTGAAAAGAACTTTAACGAAATTACGTCAAAGTCAAAATAAAAAGAAAACAAGAAAATAAAAGTAAACGAAACAACAAAAATCATCAGGAACAAACCCCTACAAATCCAGACGGGCGTATCTCACATCATAATCTTCCTGCCATAACCTCCCAAGCGACCCACCCAGTCTTCCGAAGTATTAATCCTCTATGGTCCTCTCAACCCTTGTCCAAGTCTGCCTTGTGTCCTGGCAATCCCCCCTCTAGAGAGAGCTCCGGTCTTTCCTCGTAACATTTGGGTTTGCACTTGGCAGTGGGAAAAGCCGCTTTAGCCTCTTTTTTCCCCTTGCATTTTGCTTGCTATATGATAGAAAAAGAAATAATAACATAATGCGTATCAAGTCCTTTTGCTTCAAATATTTTACTGATCATGCAATTTCTTTCAATTTAAAGTGAATCTGGTTCCAGGTTCCAGAAGTTAAGATAGACAGCTTTTCAATTGGTTTTTGGATTTTCTTATAAAATTTCACTAATTTTCCAATTTACATTTTTCATCAGATGTTGCCTCTTTTATTTTAATGTTTGTACTGTGGACATCTTTTTCTGATTTTACTTATTTGTGATGGTGACTAAACGAAAGGATAAATTACTTAATAAAAAACATGAATGTTTTACCATTTTTGCATATAAATATCTTATAGTTTTCTTACCATTTTAATATTCTAATATACAATGGTGTTTTTTTTGTTTGGTTTCTCTAAATAAATAATAAGCCATAGCATCAATTAATTTCAAAATTGAAATACCCTTTCCTTTTTCCCTATAAGAGTAAAGAAAAGATGTTTTCATTAAATAATAGGCTGAATCTCTTAACTCATACTGTATAAGAACTTATGCATCTTATATTTCTTTTCATAAATTTCACATGGATAACTTTTGCCCTATAAATTATTTCTTTTCATAAATTTCACATGGAACTTTTTCCCTATAAATTATTTCTTTTCATAAATTTCCCATGCATCATGTTCAAAAAACTAATTTCTATGTGTAACTTTTTTCATTTATAATAAAACATCATAGCATTGTATAGAAATTTATGCATGCTATTTAGTTTTAAGTTATTTATTCAAAAAATAATGATGTCTGAAAATAAATTTAAAAAATAATAATATTTGATTTTTTTCCTTTTCTTGATATAAAAAGAATTGACATCTCCATCTTTAATAGGTCGACTTACCTCGGAATTTTCAAACATGATATAGTGTTCACTGAAAAAACGCAGAAAATGGATAAAGACATAAATTCAAATGACTTTTAGAAAATTGTTTTAAAAAAATAAAGAAATTTTTCATAATTGTTTTGAGAGACATTGGGTCAAGCTGCAAAGATTTGTGAGACAATAGTTTTTAGTTGAAATGCTGGTCATTTCTACAATAACATATTTCTTGACTTCCTAAACAACTTTGTGTGCACAGGGTACTTTTATTTATTTATTATATAGGAATCTGAGGGCATGTTCAAGCCATTTTTGGCCTTTTTTCCTGGAAAATTATTCTTAGACCCTTAGATTATAAGGTAATTCGTATTTGATCCCTTCAACTTTGGATTCATAGACAAAGATAAAATTTCAGTCGGCGTACTGGATTTCATGCATATTTACTTTTGGCCCTTCTTCTGCCCATCTCATTCCACTACTACAATATCCACTAGTCCCTACGAATTTAGCCGTAAGGGCAAATCGTAGCCTTTACGGATTAATCCGTAAGGACATAAAATATTTCTGTAGGTCCAAAGGCCGCAGGTACAAGCTTTTATCTTGAATATACCCCTACGAAGTAAATATTGCTCCTACAGCGTAATCCGTAGGGACATGTAGCCCTACAGATTATTCCGCAGGGATATAATCTATTTTTAATTTATCTGTTTAAAAAATACAATAATTGTACCTACGGAGTTATACGTAGAGCCTTCTCAAGTTTTGCCCATATTACTTAGTCCATAAAAATCAAATATCAGATATTATAATATTTTGTCCTTACAGATAAATGTGTAGAGGAAATACATGTCTCTACGGATTAATCCGTAGGTGCAATAGTTGCCCCTACGGATTGATCCGTAGGGACATTATATCAGTATTTTTTATAAAAAGGGGCTTCCTTTTTTTCCCGTCTTATACACAATAATATATTATATTATATGGCCAGGTACAGAAATATTCATATACAATATCACACGCATGATATATACAAGAAATAAACAAACAGAATATGAAATCAATCTAAAATCATTGTAAATATCCAACCAACCACCGAAATTGTCTAAAACATATAATATGTATCAAATAAATACATCCATCCTCAAAAAATATAAATAAACCTATCCTAACTCGGTCCAGCTCCTCCAGCTCTAATAAATGTCGTAATCTGGTGCATTTGCTCTTCGGTGCAGGCCTGGGTCGTCAAAAACTCGACTAATGAACGAGCAGTATGTGCAGAAGTCTGAGTGATCTATGCAGGAGTCTGAGTGGGTTTTGGAGCTATAGGAGTGACTAGCGCAGCTGCAGCCGAGACAGTGGCTTGCCAAGCCGCAGCTGAAAGAGAGGCATGTAGAGCCGCAGCCGAAGTAGCCTGCCGAATCTGTAAAATTTTGTGTTTGTATAATAAACGAGTAAGAACGGTGTATTAGATTTTAGTCAAATTCGTATCATTATCGGATCATTGCGAAACCGCGAATTTATATATGTTTTATTAAGATTCCACACGTTCTGTTGAAATTCATAAGGTATGTATGAGAATTTATACATGTTGAAATTCCACACATTCAGGGCTATACTTTTTTCTCCCAATCTAAGAATGCCTAGGGACTTAGGCCTAGTTTGGGTATCTAGTTTGAAAAACCGTAGTTTTTTTAAGTGGAGATAGAAATTATGCTTACTCTAACTTGTAAGCCCGTATCTCTCCTTAATTATTTAGGTTTGATTGGATACTTGGTTTCGGAGTTATCTAATTTACAAAGTAATGTTTTCTTCTCAAGTTTTGAGTTTGAATAATCATAACTTTTTAAACTCCAAAATGAAGAAAGATGTAATATGATTATGATTATAGAGTTCAGTTTAATAAGATAGTTTTATTTAAGTCTGATTAATTAAACTTAAGTCTAAAACCAAATAAACTCAGACTACTAATATTGCATATGCTACTATCTATAATATAATATAATATATTACTAATAAGTAATATACATACCAACATCTTCTTCAACTCCTCGACGGTGGTCTTCAATACGGCAACATCATACTCCAGACGTCGCTCACGGGGGGTAGGCGTAGTAACCGACGGAGTGGAAACCAACTTTATATGGGATCTGCTAGGACCAAGTCCCCGGCCTCTCTCTCAACCTCCGTGGTGCCCTTCGTGTGAGGCATTTAGGACTGGGGTCAGTATGATCGAATCGGTCTGTCCACTGAAATCGATCTCCGATGCATTCGCCTGCTCCACCACCCGCTCCAACATCCACGTTAACCATTAAAACATAAGTATATCATTTAAATTTGAACTTATCAAAACAAAAATTGTATTCGAATTAGAATAAATATTAACACTTACGCAATACTCCTGGATAGCAGTGTCAGGGAATCGAAGCTCGCCTGTGGCGGGATCTGTCGAGATGCCATGGACGGCAAGATACGCGGTCAACACGCTCGGTATACCATCCTGCGCCAGGGTCTGAGTTCTCTGCAATTCGCCAAAAATTTATATATATTATAAAATAACTCTTAATATTGCATTATATTAAAATAGATCTATTGTAATTTACCGATATCTGCATGGAACGAATAATGATCCTCGAGCCACATGTGTAAGTGGGCCGACCCCTCTTCAACGACTTCCTATTCTCCTTATTTCGATCGGCATATTTCTGCACAACACAATCAGATTTAGTTTTCTAATTAAGTAACACAAAAAAACAAATTATATACTAAATAATGAAATACATTTAAATTACAAATCTGTTTACGCTTAGACTCATAATACCGACATAAGAGTGTCCATTTATTTACGTCGACCCTGGCAAAGGCCGAAGAATATAGGAGAGCCGCTCTCTCCGCCTCGGAGGTCGCCAGCCATAGCGTGTAGCTATCGATTTTCAGCTCGTTCCTATTATATCGGACCTTAGATTGCATGTTCTTAATGAGGCCCAGATAAAGAGCGTGAAGATTGAGCACTCTGTTAGGGTGATCAAGGTCGGGTACAGACTGAAAGTAATAATCCAACTGCAAATATAAAAAAATAATGTATTTAAATTATAAGTGTTTAATAATAATAAATTTATTTGATAAGTCAAATAAAATATATATTAATACCCGAGCTGATCCCAGAAAAGGACAAAAGAGCGCCGGTGCCGATCGCCCCACTCAACATGAAGAGGATACTTCTTTTAGATGTGGCTCTCATCCTTCATATACCGACCGAACCTCTCGGCATAATCTCCTGTATAGCAATAATCGGGGGTAAAGAAAAGGGGAAATGATGTCTCCCGCTAACTCTATCGGGCATCAGCCTGTGGGACTGATTCGGCCCTCAAGTCCCCCTCTCAGGGTGGGGCTGCCCTGCATCTATAAAAAATATCAAACAAGAAATATCAAAACAAAACGGTATTTAGAAATTGAGGATTAGAAAAAATTGAAGTGCGATATATACTTCCGGCGACAGCAGCATGAGCCTGGGCCCGGGCAGCAGCACGAGCGGGACGATAGTTTCTCCGGTGAAGAACAGCCGGTAACCCGGACGTGAACGCATCCCCTCCAATTAGAAAATAAACATTGACGATAAAATTACATGAAATTCATAGTTATTCATAGAGGATATGTAAAATGAAAAAAAACTAATTTTCATAAAAATAAAGACTGACTACATCCACCAAAAAGGTAAAACTAATTGAGAGCTTAAATCATTTGCATTTGGGCCTTTTGGATAGGCTACTGTGTCTAAGTCATCATCTCTTTTATGAAAAAGATTTTATATTTAAGAATACTAACATGCAGACTGCACGGAGGGTACGGAAGTGGCGAGAGTGGCCTCTACGCCAGATGTGGATGCACCACCTACAATTAGACAATTAAAAATAGATTATAAGTAATTGCAAAAAGAATATGTGTATATCTATAATATAATATTCTAAATCAATATGCATGCTGAAAGTGTGTCTTAGCAGCTCTACTAGGTTTTCACATGCATCAAGTATGCGATTTTAAAAAATCTAGAGGTCTAAGGTACACTAATCAAGAATCGAACTAGAGAATTAGGGTTTTATGCAAGAAAAATAGTTCTATAACTAAGTGAAAAGGATTACAACCTTTGCAGACCAAGTCATTCACTTCTAAAGCTCCAAGTATAGTCCCTTAGCTCCAAGTAGTAGTCCCAAGAACTCTTCTTGGCTCCACTTGAAGAAAAGATCGAGCTTGCTTTGATGTCTTCAGAGCCGAAAATGATATACCTTGAAGTATCTCTAACTCAAGCTATCTCTTCACTAATCAAGGAATTAGTGAAGCAAACAACCTCAACTAAAGGGCTCGTAAAGTGTAAATTGATGAGGAATTTTGTTCACTTTAGAAATCTATTTCTCTTTTTATTTCTAACTCAAGAAAACCCCTAGTGAGCTCTTGAGAAAGAAGAAGATGAACTTGGGTGAAAGGAGAGTTGTGTTGAATTCTTGAGAGAGAGAACCATGAGCTCAAGATATTATATTGGGTGAGAAAATATCTAAGAGTAAAACAAAAATGAATGGATGAGTCATGACTTCTACATATTTCTACAAGCATCCAAGCCATCTCATTTTTCATTTCCTCTTAAAAATAAATCACCTCAAAATATCCTAAGTCTTGTTATGAGTCTCATACACCCATGTTCTATATATCATCTACCATGAAACAATATATAAGTACATATATTAATATATATCACATAAATATTAAATGTATTAGAAGATAATAAAATCTTTAGTGAGCATTAATATTAGTTAATATATAAATATATTAAATATAAATATATATCAAATTAGTAAATCAACACTTGATTCAATAATCCGGTTATATCATATATAACCGACTAATATCATATATATACGTATATCAAATTATCAAATCAACACTTGATTTATATCACATATAACCTACAATATTCAATATACTATATCAAATCAACACTTGATTCAATAATCCGGCCATATCATATATAACCGGCTAATATCAAATATATATACATATAACATATCATTGAATCAACACTTGATTCAACAATCTGGTTATATCACATATAACCTAACCGATATCAAATATCACGAGATTAGAATACGGTATCACATACCCGTATTTAATCAAGCTCCCGCACATATCACCATATGTGCTCTATTTCATTTCTCTTGAGCTAGGAAACCTCTGTGTGGGACTCTAAAGACTCGTCAATACGCCAGCAGTAGGTAATGATCACATCAGTCACCCACAAGCCGTCAACGGTACTAGCTGGACATAACAGCTACCCAGGTATTGAACGAATAAAAGATCAACAAGCAAGCTTGGCCAAACTCTCGTAGAGCCTATAAGCCACACTTACCGTACAGTCTGATCTCTTCGTCTGATATGTCGCATATCAAGTCTAGGGGAGGAATCGTCAGACCCCAGTAACTTGATAAGTCATGCCGATGTGTGGCCTATAACCGTTCGAGAAACTACTGATAAGACTTACCACTAAATCTCATCATCCCTGACAATGGACTTTCTGTTATAGTCAATCGAGCATAGCGCAACATCAACTCGCTATACCGGGAGAGACAAAACCCCTCCTATCATTCACTATACCTAAAATCCATCTGTTTGCACGAATTCTTTGAGCCATGGTAGAGAGGAAATCAAAGCACGGTGGGAACCACATAAGACACTATGACGATCTCGGGTCTACAGACTAACCAGTACAAGTGTCACCAGAGAACTTCTATCTGACGATAGGTATGGTACCATCTAGGAGTTCTCGGCGAGTCCTGTTCGGTGTACCCATTCTCTAATGAGCACATGTGTACAATCTTTGATTTCAAACACCAATGGTTGTGGGATCAACCATCACCCCATACAAGGTCAAGAAATATGCACACTAGTTTACTCTGGAATATCGATGCCTTGTCTCGATATTCCCTCGACTAGGAACGGTTAAAGGATGTGCTTGCGGACTACCTAGTATGATCCATATTATAGTCCTGGTAGTCAAGCTAACATCCCAAGGGCTTTGTCAACATATATCAGAGAGACAGTATAATAATACTAGTGTATATGCTAAGATAAAGAGCAACCAGATAGCATACTATTGTTAGTGTATATGCCCTAGAGGCCATTACTGTATCATACTAGTTTGTATATTACTTAATGGAAGCTTGGGATATTCACAGTTGTATATACAATCTTGCTCGAAATGGTAGTATGCTACTTGGTTTGTCTCTGCTTTAAAATGTGCATGTGTTTCTTTTAGCATATTGCTGGTATACATATTAGTAGAGCCCTTAGGATCTTTGCTTGATTACCAGCGTTGTGATGGCGCTCGCACTCGTGGGAGCTGGGTAATCTATAAGCACATCCTTATACAGGTCCCTGGTCGTTGGACTATCGAGACAGGGCATCGATACTCCAGAGTAGACTAGCGTATGCGCTTCTCATCCCAGTGTGGGAGACGGTCTGTCCCACAGTCGTTAGTACGTCGTACTTGGGATAGTATGCGGGTGCTCGTTAGGTTACGAGTACACTGGACAGGACTCGTCGGGAACTGTTGGTTGGTAATATACCTATCGTCAGTTATCAGTTCCCAGGTGACATGAGTACAGCTTAGTCCGCTGACTTAACACTGTCACTTCGCCTCGAGTGTGTTCCCACTGCACTTTGATTACTACCCTACCACGGCTCAAAGGAGTCGTGCAAACAGGTAGTTTTTGGGTGCAGTCCCGAAGCACTTGGAGGCAGTGACGGTTAGACAGGATTCGTCTCTCCCGGTATTGGGGGTTGACATCGCGCTGTGTCCAGGAGAGCCATTACACGAGTAGTCCCTGGCCAGGGCAAGCGAGATATACTGGTAGGCTTCCAGTGTTATCTCAGGGTGTTCTGGGCTACACTCCGACACGACTTGTACCGCTATTAGGGGACTGACGTTCACCGTCCCCTTAGGCCAGCCATGCGATGTATCAGACGAACAGACCGGACTGTACGGAGACTGTCACATACAGGCTCAGTAAGAGTGCAGATGGGGTTCACCTCGTCAGTCTTCTTATCGACATCTACCTGGGGACCGTTACGTACAGCTAGCGCCGCTTGCGGTCTGTGGTTAAACCCACTGCCAGCGTAGTGTCGAGTCTTTAGAGTCCCACACAGATAGCTATTCGCCTTTAGGCAAAATGAGTAGAGGTCGCATGGTTTTGCGACAGGGTTCGTTCACATTCGCGCAGTTGTGCACGTTTGCTGTCCGGACAGTTTATACTAGCGGGTTTTGGTTTAAGCCGGATCCTAGTGTATGGTTTGAGATTGGTTTTTCTCATTGTGTTCGTGTTCCTCGGATCACGAATGCGGGTGCGTATGCACAGTTGCTTGAGATTGAGGGAGAGGACCTTGTTTAGGGTTATTGACTATTGTCATTTTATTAACCCTATTGCTTTTGTGTGTATTATAGTTAATTGATCATTAGCTTAATAATTGTGCATTGTTGTTGTTGTTGACCATTTGACTTCATTGACTTGTTGACCTAGTTGACAATTTGACCATGATCATTTCATTTGGAAGATGCTCTTTGATCCTTGCAATTTGCATTAATATTGAAATGATAATGGTCATATCTTGATTAAACCATGACAATTTTCTAGCTAATTAATTAATTAATATATTACACACATATTAGTGAGAATGGCTCACTAATAATTCATTCTCTCATATCATTTCTCTCTCTTGCTTATCCTCTCCCTCAAGCTCTCTCCCTCTCATGTGTTGAGAAACAAAAAGCTTGAGAAAAACCTTCACTTGATCTTCTCTACTCTCTTCTAGGGTTCAAGTCTTAGCATTTCTTGCACTCTAGTTACTCCTAGCTTGGAGTTGAAGCTAAAGGTCGAGGCTTTCGGGTGGATCCTTCTTTGACGGAAGAAGACAAGCAAGGTGAGGTCTTTCTACCATTCCGACGAGCAAGGAGAGAAGGACTTCGAGCTCAAGGTATAACCTTTCTACAACTTAGCTAGTTGTTAGTTTGCTTTAGCTAGTTTTTGTTTAGCAAAGATCCTCACAAGCATGGTCCATGTTGCCTAAGTCAATAAAAATCCGTTTTTATTATGTTTTCCGCCTCCCCGTAAGCACCGGGGTGGGCAACGTGGACTTACAGTGGTATCAGAGCCTAACTAAACTTAAACTAGCTAGGTAGTGAAGTGTAACGAAGTTTCGAAACCGGAAAATCCAAAAACCAAACTTTGCAAAACCCTAGTTTCTGTTAATTTTTTTTTCTGGTCAAAATGACATTTGTTATACACCAAAAAATTATCTCAGGCTTTTGTATAGAAAACCACCAAATACGAACCAGAGAGGCGATCAGAGGAGCGCGGATCCGCGGCAAGAGGAAGCTCTTGCCGCGGAAGCGCGGCCGTCTGGTCCCCTCTCTGCTTCGATTTTGGTGCAGAGTGTTTCTGTGTTGGTTTTGGGATTTTTAGGATATGTTATATGTGCCCAGTTTTTCCAGAACTAAAATTTACTTTTGGGGGCCTATAAATCCGTATTTTTCTGGAACTTCACTACACTTTAACTATATCGGTTATATCTGTGATGCTTGTATGTATTGAACGTCGGCTAATCGCTATAAGTCGATTAGTCGGGGTTATACATCTCTATGATCTGTGATTGTTATTGGTTTGTGGATATGAATGGATTGGATTGTCGCGGGTGAATAGCCGGGGTGGATGTGAGATGAGCGTTTTTTTTTCTTTCATTCATTTGTAACATGTAAATTGATGTAATATTATTATTTGTATGGCCGCACAACCGGGTCGGGGTTGTAGCCGTCATTGTATAATTCTTTTTACTGTTTTTGCTCCTAGGATAGACCCATGGAGGGGGTGCACAAACTACCGGGTATCTCGAAGCGCCGAGTGGCCTACTCACGGTGGTGAGGGAGGTTGCTTCGCTTCGGGTGCTTGGCGGGTAGTTTGCCGCACCCGTAGGGGTCTTGGGTGGGGTATTGGCTATTCACCGCGACCGTGTAATCCGCTTTACGTTGCAGGCTCGAATGCATTGCGGATTCCTAGTATATCCAATGTATTCATCTGTGATCTGTAATGTCTATCATTGCTATATATTTATATATAATAACTATTTAGGCGTTGCTTATGTTTTACAGCCGCGCTAGCCCAGCCCCCGCTCTGTCGTTAGTTAAGTAACCTAACGGGTGATGACGGGGCCCCGTGGCGAATGCGAATGGTATAAGCGTACATCATATTTTGGTTGTTTTCTGCAATGGTAGGATTAAATGATGGGACGCATTAAAAGAACTAATGCAAGAAATAAACCAAGTAAAATTCGAATGGAACACTTTGAAAACCAATCGGTTCTTTTCAAAACTAAACTTTTAAACGCGGAGCTTGAACCACTCCTTTTAAAAGCTATCTCGTTCCATCGATTATATCAAGTTCACTACGTTCACGGTTTCGCCAAAACCATCCGTAGCCCTCCATCATTTCGGTTAAATATTCGGTAGTATTCAAGCTATGTATTTTGACCTCACGCCAAGGCATAGTGATTGGTAGCTGCCGGATATTTATCCGTTGCATAGATAGAATGCGTTGATTTGAGACAGTCGTACTGCCGTTTTGGCCTACGTCAAGGGTAGGTATGGGTGGGTTCAAATTAACCAGGATAATGATGGGAAGAACTTGACATGTGACTTATGACATTTTGACCTCACGCCAAGGTCATAAGAGCATGGGGCAAAAATCCACATCGGGAGTTTCATAAGTACTGAAACTTGCTAGCGTTGCATACCATTTGGAGTGTGATAGTTCTGGTAGGATTCCTTCGGTTTTATCACGCGATGATATTTGGATCCCGATCCTACTGTGAGTATATGCTACTCCTCGGGAAAACTCTCACTTAACGATCAATGCTATAAACCTAGTAGGTGCCTAGAAAGGTGTTAGCGGGGCTACGCCCATAGGAAAAAGAGGTTACTTAATTAAGGAACTTCGCGAAAGTGTTGGAAAACCTCCCTCGAAGTACCGACACTGGCCTGGCTGAACGGTTAAGCAAGTATTGTACGGTGAGAATGATCCCGGCTAATCCTTTTCTTTATGGTTTGAGAAGGGATTCGAGAAACAGTGGGAGCCATCCAGTTTAGACAAACTAAAAACCACTCTAAACTTGCAAGAGCATCATGCTAAAGTGTTTCTTTTCTCTCTCCTAATTGCAGCGACCATTCAACATGACCGGACTTAAGTTACTGTTAGATAAAAATATATTGACAGGGCCAAACTACAAAGATTGGCTCAGGAATGTCAAGATGGCTATCACTTATGACAAGCTGGGGTATATACTTACCACCAAAGCTCCCCCTGTCCCAGGTCCCACCTCCAGCGTCGCGGATGTAGAAATCCGTAAGACATGGGAGATAGATTGCGCGAGGGCCAGATGCCTCGTACTAGCCTCGATGGACAACGAACATCAGAGGAGGCACGAGAATATGGACCTAGAGTCCATATTTCTCCATACAAAAGAACTGTATGGAGAGCAGTCTCGTATCGCTAGATACGAAGTGTCGAAGAAACTTTTTTCGGCAAGGTTGGCCGTCGGATCATCGGTAGCGGACCACGTGCTTAATATGATCGACTACATAGAGGAGCTCACGGACCTTGGGACCACGTTGGAGAATGAACTCTATACCGATTTGATTCTCCAGTCCCTTCCTTCCACTTACGCCCAGTTCATTCTTAACTTCAACATGCAAGGAAAGGAGGTTGAACTTGCCGAACTTCTGAACATGTTGAGGACTGCTGAGGGCACCCTACAGAAGGGTAGGGAGACATCCACTTTGTTTGTAGGAGGATCTTCCTCTTCTAGGTCCAGGGCGAAAGCCAAGGGCAAGAAGAAGAAAGCCCCCGCCAAACCAAGAGGCGGTGTCGGTAAAGTGGATACGAAGGGAAAGGGTAAAGCAACAAAAGTAGCGGGGAAGCTGGTGGGGAAGGAAGAATGCTTCTATTGTCACAAAAGTGGTCACTGGAAACAGGATTGCAAGGCTTGGAAAGCCAGAACACAGGATTTGAAGCGAGTTGCAGCTTCAGCTTCAGGTGTGTATGTTATTGAAAACTGTCTATCAGTAAACTCTACATCCTGGGTATTGGATACCGGATCAGGATCTCATATCTGTAATTCTTTGCAGGCGTTGAGAAAGCGTAGAGTTTTGAAGGCAGGTGACATGACCCTCAGAGTTGCGAACGGTACTAGCATGGATGCTGAGGCCGTGGGGGACTATCACCTGGGATTATCAGATGGACACTTTTTGGTTTTGCGTAGTTGTTATTATGTACCAAATGCAACCTGTAATATCATTTCTGTTTCTTTATTATCTAAAGAAGGTTATGAATTTGCATTTGTAAGTAATGTAGTGAACATTCACCTTAATCAAGTTTTGATTGGGTCAGGTACATTAAACAACGGTATATACGTTTTAAACCAACCACAGGTTTTCAATATCCAGAATACACACAAAAGAAAGTCTCCAGAAATTAATAAAACTTTCTTATGGCATTGTAGACTGGGTCACATCAATGAGAGAAGATTGACTAAGTTACATACTGAAGGATATTTAGATCAGTTCGAATATCAATCGTATGCAACTTGTCAATCCTGTCTCAAAGGAAAGATGACAAAGGCTCCGTTTTCTGGACACGGAGAAAGAGCGAGCGAGCTCTTGGGACTCGTACACAGCGACGTGTGCGGTCCAATGTCTACACATGCGCGAAGCGGTTTTTCTTACTTCATTACTTTTACGGATGATTTCTCAAGATTCGGACATATCTTCTTAATGAAGCATAAATCCGAAGCTTTTGATAAGTTCCAGGAATATAAGAATGAAGTAGAAAAACAAACAGGCAAAAGTATCAAGATCCTAAGATCGGATCGAGGAGGAGAATACTTAAGTGCCGAATTCCTGAATTACTTAAAAGAGAATGGAATTCTCTCTCAGCTTACTCCGCAACATAACGGTGTATCGGAGAGACGGAACCGAACCCTATTGGATATGGTACGGTCCATGATGAGTAACGCTGAGTTACCGCGATCGTTCTGGGGATATGCGCTAGAAACAGCTGCATATCTTTTGAACCGTGTTCCCACTAAGACTGTGCCTACCACACCATATGAGTTATAGAGTGGGAAGAAACCTTATCTTCAATACTTGAAGATTTGGGGATGTCC
Organism: Agapanthus africanus; assembly: GCA_030015575.1. Taxonomy (NCBI): domain Eukaryota; kingdom Viridiplantae; phylum Streptophyta; class Magnoliopsida; order Asparagales; family Amaryllidaceae; genus Agapanthus; species Agapanthus africanus. The sequence goes on from JASDDO010000014.1 coordinate 599,779,803, forward strand.
AGCTTATGTCAAAAAGCAGCATACGGACAAGCTCGAGGCACGCTCAGTACTGTGCAAGTTTGTGGGATACCCAAAGAACTCCAGGGGGTATCTTTTCTATTACGCAGAGGAACAAAAAGTCCTTGTTTCTCGTAATGCCCATTTTCTGGAACATCAGTTTTTAGAAAAAGAAATAAGTGGGAGAGCAATAGAACTGGAAGAAATTCCAGAACCACAAACTATTACTGAAAGCTTAGTGGAACCAGAAGGTTCAAAAGAACAGGACATTCCTACGCCACTCCGCAGGAGTAGTAGGCAGTCTCATCCGCCCGAGAGGTACTACGGTTTTCTCATTGACGGGGATAGAGAGGACTGCATCATAGATTGTGATGAGCCTACTAGCTTCCAGCAAGCCATTCAGAGCGTCGACTCGGTAAAATGGCTGGATGCAATGCGGACCGAGATGGAGTCCATGTACACCAACAAAGTATGGACGTTGGACGTTGCTCCAGACGGGGTAAAACCCGTAGGATGCAAGTGGATCTTCAAAAGGAAGATTGGTGTAGATGGACAGATTGAGACCTATAAAGCTAGACTGGTAGCAAAGGGTTTTCGTCAGCAACCTGGTTTGGACTATGAAGAAACCTTTTCTCCAGTAGCTATGCTGAAATCCATTCGGATCCTTCTTGCCATCGCTGCTTTCCACGATTATGAGATTTGGCAGATGGACGTAAAGACAGCTTTTCTAAATGGTCATTTAGAGGAGTGTGTCTATATGGACCAGCCAGAGGGTTTCATTCAGGGTGGGAGCAGCGGAAAGGTGTGCAAGTTGCTCAAGTCCATTTATGGACTCAAGCAGGCATCGCGGAGTTGGAACATCTGTTTTGATGAGACGGTCAAAGAATTTGGCTTTATCAAAAATCCAGATGAACCATGCATCTATTGTAGATTTGTAGCGAGAACTGTAGTATTCCTCGTTTTATATGTGGATGCCATTCTCTTAATAGGAAATGACATTCCTATGCTACAATCTGTCAAGGGGTTCTTGTCACACAGGTTCTCCATGAAAGACCTGGGTGATGCCTCATACATTCTGGGTATCCGGATCTACCGTAACAGATCCAAGAGGATATTAGGACTCTCACAGTCCAGGTACATCGACACCATACTGAAGAGATTCAGTATGGAAGATTCCAAGCACGGTAATCTACCGGCTTGTCACGGGATCACCCTCTCCAAAGAGATGTCTCCCAAGACTGATTTGGAGAGGGATCACATGTCTATTATACCCTACGCTTCTGCGGTAGGCTCTATAATGTATGCGATGTTGTGTACCAGACCGGATTGGCTTATGTACTGAGTGTGGTAAGCAGGTATCAGTCAAACCCTGGGGAGAAACATTGGATAGCAGTAAAGAACATTCTCAAGTACCTGAGAAGGACTAAGGAGATGTTCTTGGTGTATGGCGGAAAAGACCTGCAGATTGAGGCCTTTGCTGACTCCAGCTTCCAGAGTGACAAGGATGATTCCAAGTCCATGTCGGGTTTTGTCTTTACCCTCAATGGAGGGGCGGTGTGTTGGAAGAGCTCCAAATAGGAAACCGTTGCTGACTCGACTATGGAAGCGGAATACATCGCTGCATCTGATGCCGCAAAAGAAGCTGTCTGGATGAGGAAGTTCTTGAAAGAACTTCAGGTGGTTCCGTCCATTGTTGACCCAATACCTCTGTATTGCGACAACAACGGGGCTATAGCTTTAGCGAAGGAACCCAGGTCCCATCAGAAATCCAGACACATCTTAAGGCGGTATCACCTGATCAGGGAGATTGTGGATCGCCAGGAGATCGAGGTCCGGAGAGTTGCATCAGAGGATAACACAGCAGATCCATTCACCAAGGCCTTGCCCCAGACTCAGTTCGAGCGGCTGATCGAGATGATAGGTCTTCGATACGCCAGTACATGGCCTTAGTGCAAGTGGGAGATTGTTAGTGTATATGCCCTAGAGGCCATTACTGTATCATACTAGTTTGTATATTACTTAATGGAAGCTTGGGATATTCACAGTTGTATATACAATCTTGCTCGAAATGGTAGTATGCTACTTGGTTTGTCTCTGCTTTAATATGTGCATGTGTTTCTTTTAGCATATTGCTGGTATACATATTAGTAGAGCCCTTAGGATCTTTGCTTGATTACCAGCGTTGTGATGGCGCTCGCACTCGTGGGAGCTGGGTAATCTATAAGCAAATCCTTATACAGGTCCCTAGTCGTTGGACTATCGAGACAGGGCATCGATACTCCAGAGTAGACTAGCGTATACGCTTCTCATCCCAGTGTGGGAGACGGTCTGTCCCACAGCCGTTAGTACGTCGTACTTGGGATAGTATGCGGGTGCTCGTTAGGTTACGAGTACACTGGACAGGACTCGTCGGGAACTGTTGGTTGGTAATATACCTATCGTCAGTTATCAGTTCCTAGGTGACATGAGTACAGCTTAGTCCGCTGACTTAACACTGTCACTTCGCCTCGAGTGTGTTCCCACTGCACTTTGATTACTACCCTACCACGGCTCAAAGGAGTCGTGCAAACAGGTAGTTTTTGGGTGCAGTCCCGAAGCACTTGGAGGCAGTGACGGTTAGACAGGATTCGTCTCTCCCGGTATTGGGGGTTGACATCGCGCTGTGTCCAGGAGAGCCATTACACGAGTAGTCCCTGGCCAGGGCAAGCGAGATATACTGGTAGGCTTCCAGTGTTATCTCAGGGTGTTCTGGGCTACACTCCGACACGACTTGTACCGCTATTAGGGGACTGACGTTCACCGCCCCCTAGGCCCGCCATGCGATGTATCAGACGAACAGACCGGACTGTACGGAGACTGTCACATACAGGCTCAGTAGGAGTGCAGATGGGGTTCACCTCGTCAGTCTTCTTATCGACATCTACCTGGGGACCGTTACGTACAGCTAGCGCCGCTTGCGGTCTGTGGTTAAACCCACTGCCAGCGTAGTATCGAGTCTTTAGAGTCCCACACAGAGAGCTATTCGCCTTTAGGCAAAATGAGTAGAGGTCGCATGGTTTTGCGATAGGGTTCGTTCACATTCGTGCACTTGTGCACGTTTGCTGTCCGGATAGTTTATACTAGCGGGTTTTGGTTTAAGCCGGATCCTAGTGTATGGTTTGAGATTGGTTTTTCTCATTGTGTTCGTGTTCCTCGGATCACGAATACGGGTGCGTATGCACAGTTGCTTGAGATTGAGGGAGAGGACCTTGTTTAGGGTTATTGACTATTGTCATTTTATTAACCCTATTGCTTTTGTGTGTATTATAGTTAATTGATCATTAGCTTAATAATTATGCATGGTTGTTGTTGTTGACCATTTGACTTCATTGACTTGTTGACCTAGTTGACAATTTGACCATGATCATTTCATTTGGAAGATGCTCTTTGATCCTTGCAATTTGCATTAATATTGAAATGATAATGGTCATATCTTGATTAAACCATGACAATTTTCTAGCTAATTAATTAATTAATATATTACACACATATTAGTGAGAATGGCTCACTAATAATTCATTCTCTCATATCATTTCTCTCTCTTGCTCATCCTCTCCCTCAAGCTCTCTCCCTCTCATGTGTTGAGAAACAAAAAGCTTGAGAAAAACCTTCACTTGATCTTCTCTACTCTCTTCTAGGGTTCAAGTCTTAGCATTTCTTGCACTCTAGTTACTCCTAGCTTGGAGTTGAAGCTAAAGGTCGAGGCTTTCGGGTGGATCCTTCTTTGACGGAAGAAGACAAGCAAGGTGAGGTCTTTCTACCATTCCGACGAGCAAGGAGAGAAGGACTTCGAGCTCAAGGTATAACCTTTCTACAACTTAGCTAGTTGTTAGTTTGCTTTAGCTAGTTTTTGTTTAGCAAAGATCCTCACAAGCATGGTCCATGTTGTCTAAGTCAATAAAAATCCGTTTTTATTATGTTTTCCGCCTCCCCGTAAGCACCGGGGTGGGCAACGTGGACTTACAACTATCATGTTAAGCAAGAAAGTTCTCTATATATATGTCCAAGCATCCACTATATCATACAATAATGGTTTCTAGGGCATACATATTCCTAACAATCTCCCACTTGTACTAAGGTCAGTTGTTGTAGTATCTCATACCCAACATCCCAAAAAGTCTCTCAAATTGTGTCTAGGGGAGGGCCTTCGTGAGTCGATCCACTGTGTTATCCTTTGTGTCAACTCTCCTGACCTCGATCTCCCGGCGATCAACTATCTCCCGGATCAGGTGATACCGTCTTAGAATATGTCTGGATTGCTAATGGGCTCGTGGTTCCTTGGCTAAATCCACAGCTCCATTGTTATCAAAATACAAGGGTATTGGATTCTCAATGGATGGAACCACACCAAGTTTAGCAATGAACTTTTTCATCCAGACGGCTTCTTTGGCAGCATCGTTGGCAGCGATGTATTCAGCATCCATCGTCGAGCCTGCTACGGTATCTTACTTGGAACTCTTCCAACATACCGCCCCTCCATTGAGGGTGCATACAAAACCCGAGACCGACTTACTGTCATCCCTATCACCGTGGAAGCTCGAATCGGTAAAGAAATCCATCTGGAGTTCACCGTTACCATACACCAAGAACATTTCTTTAGTTCTTCTCAAGTACTTAAGAATGTTCTTCACAATTGTCCAGTGGTTCTTTTCGGGATCTGATTGATACCCGCTTACCACACTAAGTGCGTAAGCTACATCCAGTCTGGTACATTACATCGCGTAAATGATAGACCCAACTGAAGAAGCATAGGTATCATGGTCATGCGAGCCCTTTCCAAATCAGTCTTGGGGGACATCTCTTTGGAGAGAGTGATTCCTAAGCAAGCTGGTAAATTACCACGCTTAGAATCTTCCATACTAAATCTCTTTAGTATGGTGTCAATGTACCTGGATTGGGACAATCCCAACATCCTTTTAGATCTATCTCTATAAATCTTTATCCCCAGGATGTAGGAGGCATCACCCAGATCTTTTATGGAGAACTTTTGTGATAACAAGAGCTTGACCGAGTGTAGCATAAGAACATTATTTCCTATCAAGAGTATGGCATCCACGTACAATATGAGGAAGACAACCTTACTCTCTACAACCTTATTGTATATGCAAGGTTCATCTACGTTTTTGATGAAGTCAAACTCTTTGACTGCTACATCAAAACAGATGTTCCAGCTCCGTGATGCCTGATTTAATCCATAGATTGATTTAAGTAGCTTGCACACCTTTCCGCTGCTCACACTATCTATGAAGCCCTCTGGCTGTGTCATGTACACGCTCTCTTCTAAATCACCATTTAGAAAAGCGATCTTGACGTCCATATGCCATATTTCGTAGTCATGGTATGCAGAAATGGCAAGTAGGATCCTGATAGACTTAATCATAGCCACTGGAGAAAAACTTTGATCATAATCGACACCTGGTCGTTGACGTAAACCTTTTGCTACAAGTCTAGCTTTGAAGGTCTCAACCTTTCCATCTACACCAATTTTCCTAAAGATCCATTTTCTCCCAACGGGTTTTACCCCTTCAGAAGCAACTTTCAAAGTCCATACTTTGTTGGTGTACATGGATTCCATCTCAGATCACATAGCATCCATCCATTTCTCAGAGTCCCCACTTGTGATGGCCTGCTCAAAACTAGTTGGGTCATCATCTTCGATAATGCAATCCTCACTTCCACCGTCTATGAGAAGACCATAGTATCTCTTAGGTGAATGAGAAACTCTACTAGATCTGCGGAATGGCTGAGGTTCGTCGGGGACTATCGAATCCTTCGGTTCTACCAAATCATCAGTTGTAGTTTGTGTAGCTGTAACTTCCAGTTCTACCTCATTACCACTAATTTCTTTCACAAGAAATTCCTTTTCTAAAAAGACGGCATTCCGAGAAATAAACACCTTTTGTTCCTCGGTGTGGTAGAAGATATACCATCGCGAATGTTTGGGATATCCAATAAACTTACACAGAACAGACCTTGTCTCGAGCTTGTCTGGATTTTGCTTTTTAACATAAGCCGAACAACCCCATATCTTAATGAAATTAAGACATGGTCTCTTCCCTTCCCATATCTCATATGGAGTGGTAGGCACTGATTTGGTCGGAACCCTATTAATTAGGTATACAGCTGTCTCAAGTGCATAACCCCAAAAGGAAATAGGTAACTCAGCAACACTCATCATAAAGCGCAACATATCTAATATGGTGCGATTTCTCCCCACCGAAACTCCATTATGCTGTGGTGTATACGGAGAAGTAAGCTGAGAGAGAATCTTATTCTCTTTTAAATAGTCTCGGAATTCCATGCTCAAGTATTCTCCTCCTAGATCAGATCGAAAGACTTTAATACTTTTACCCTTATGGTTTTCTACTTCGTACTTATATTCCTTGAATTTCTCAAAAGCTTCAGATTTTTGTTTCAATAGGAACACATGTCCGAATCTTGAGAGATCATCGGTGAATGTAATGAAGTACGAGAAACCATTCCTGGCATGTGTAAAAATAGGACTGCATACATCACTATGTATCAGTCCTAAGAGTTCAGTAGCTCTTTTTCCGTGTCCAGTAAACGGAATTTTGGTCATCTTGCCTTTAAGACATGACTCGCAAGTTTTATTAGATGTAAATTCGAACGGATTCAAATATCCATCTCTATGCAACATCGCTAGTCTTATCGCATTGATATGACCAAGTCTACAATGCCACAAGAAGGCTTCGTTTATTTCTGAACTTTTCCTCTTGTATGTGTTATGTATATTTAGAACTATATTTTGATTTAGAATGTATATACCGTTACACAACGTACCAAACCCAATAAACACTTGATTTAGGAAAATGTTCATAACATTTTTCTCTAGTGCAAAGTTATATCCTTCTTTATCTAATAAAGCGACAGATATTATATTGCACATCATCGATGGTACGAAATAACAGTCGTTCAAAATCAATATATTACCATTTGGCAATACTAGGTGATATTCGCCGACAGCTTCGGCAACAACAATTGCTCCATTCCCTACTTTGAGAGACATATCACCCTTTCATGGTTCTCTACTTCTTCTTAACCCTTGTAACATATTACAAATATAGGATCCTGATCCGGTATCTAATACTGTAATAACCGAGTTCAGTTATACCAGTTTCTGTCGCTGTATGTGTTGTTTGTGGTGTTTATTTCATTTATCATGTTTGGATGTGAATGGTAGTTTAATTTTTACATTGCATTCGACCCGACCCGCTTGTTCGAACCTGTTGAGTCATAGTTATAGTTTACCCTAGCTTGTTGCATTGAAACGTGCATCTCATGTACCCTGCATTTTTACATTAACCTAGCATCGCGTATTTTGCATATAACAGTTTAAATCACGTAAAATAATCTAAAAATACATGACATGGCCTGCATGATACCCCTAACCTTGTGGTAGTGTCCTTGCATCGTGTTCTCGTCCCGTTCAGTGAAACAGACGTGTTTGGATGGCTACGCGCACGTACGTGCGTCCGTTCTTGGGGGTATGCATTCCTATTACATAATCTTTCATTTTAAAATTTTGGAACTTACTAATAATTTTCATATTTCAAATCCAAAATTTTGGACCCGAACCGGGCGCATTTCTGAAATATTTTATACTCTGATAAAATTCAATTATTTGAATTTTAAATTTAATTTCTAAATATTCTCAGTTTAGAAGATTTCTCAAAACTATTTTAAATCTTTTAAAATTTTTCCTTAACTGCGCAGATTCTCTCTCTCTCTTTATTTTCCACGAGCCAATCATATCCCTCTATTTCTTTTGCCGGCCCCACACGCCTCTCTCTATTTTCCTCTCTCTTTTCCCAGCCAATCGCTTCCTTTCTTTCCCTCTGGTGGCCCCCACGAGCCCTCTCTCAGTCTCTTTCCCCATTCTCCTTCTCTCTCTTTCCCCACGAGCTCCCCCCTCTCTCTCTTCCCTTTCTCTCTCCTCTCGCGCTCTCTCTCTCTCCTCTCGCGAACACTGTTCGTTTCTTGATTCTCGTCACCCCCGCGTGGATCCCGTCACCTCCCTTCTGCATCTCCTCTTCTTCCTCTCTTTTAAACCCGAGCGCTTCTCCTTTAACCCATCGCCTCCTTCAAACCCTAACCCTAACTCCATCACATCCTCAACCCCAAACCGAGCATCGTCATCTCCTCTCCTCCTCCTCTCCATCTTCTTCTTCTCTTTCTTCTTCCCGAGCCTCTCTCCCCCTGCACACACACCCTACACGAACCCAAGAACCCACCTTTCCATCGCCGCCGACCATCTCCCATCGCCATCACCATCTCCTTCATCTCCTCTCCCTTCCTCTGCGCCCTCACCTCACCAAGACCCCTGTACATACCTTGCACCAACACTCCCGCAACCAAACCCTAACTGAACCCTAGCAGCCAACTTCATCGCCGGAGCTTCGTTCACGGCCGACAACTCCTCACGACTCCTCTCTGTCCACAGTAAGACACTCATCCCCCTCCATTCTCTTTTCTTACTTTCTTTCCTCTTTCTTTCCTTTCTTTCTTTCTTCACTTCTTTAAATATTATCTGTCCTGTCTAGATCGCCGGAGTTGGCCACGACGTCGACGATCCCGACGATCCAGCGAGAACATCTGACCCGTGTGATCCCATCGTGCGTTGTTTGAACTCATTCCGTGTACCGTGCACGCGTCACGACTTTTCTTGCCGACGTGTGACGTTCCGTATACCGTATCGCGATCCGTCGAGGCAAATGAAACTTGCTACAAGCTATCTATAATACTTTTATACCTATTAAACTGTAGATTACTTATAGCGCCACATGTTCCATTTTTTTCCTTTTCGATGTTCCATATATCATATTAGATTCGGATCTTGAATTATAACTTGTTGCATGTTAAAGTACAATATCGTGTACCCATATCCGTGTTTAAATTACTTAATAATTATCTGCATAACCCATAGCACTTTTAAATAGTTTCTACCCCCGAATACCCGGTTGCATCCATTGAACATATTTTATATATAATTGCATCCCTAGATCATTTAACCCATAATAACGAGATTTAACAATTTTATATTCATTTAAGTGTATGATACTTAATGTTGGAACCACAACCATAATTTTAATCTATAACTGTGCATCCATATGCTTTGATCTGTACCCTTGCATATATTATCACCATGTTTCATTTTTATTATTTCACTAGTACCCCAAGCTTGTTTGGTTTACCCATGCTTACGTAGTTGACTATGAGCTCCCACATGACATCTTGTACACCCGTACATGACTTGTTACACCTATTACTTGACACGATATGGTACCGTGCAACTCTTGATATGACATGACACCTATATACATTACTTGACCTGACCTGATATACCATACCTTTACCTGTTACCTGATCTTGTGACTGATGCCAACAAACCTGACCTGTTGTCCCTACGGACATTTCCTGTTGTCTATCCAGACAAACATGTACCTGCCTGATCCTGTGTTGTCATTAGCTCCAGATTATTTAATGCCTGACTTGAACACACAATTTGGGGGTATGGGGAAATCAATGATGAAACCTGACTTGTAACTCGATAGTTCTATACCTGTTCTGATCAGTCTTACGGGCTAGGCCAGCCCCGGAGTGATGCTACTGACATCACTCGTCATTACCTACCATCCTTTACTGCCTTGCGGCACGTCTCGGGTTTAGCCCGAGAGTCATAGACCGTGATCCCGGGCACGCACGGGATACTATTGAGTTACATCGATGATTCATCAAATTGATTTCAAAGACTTGAGAGTAGTTAACCCAATAGACCAATTTAGATTACTTACTGCACACTACCTTTCATTGCTCTGATTAATATTGCTGTTATACCTGCTTTACCATTTATGATCATACTTGCATGTCTTGCTACTATGTTTACATATTATAGCTTGATGTTATGACGCGCTGACGTCTGGGTTTTGCATGGCCCAGATTCTGTTAGTTATATGTATGCCCTAGAGTCCATTACTATACATAGGATGTATATTGTAGTGGATGCTTGGACGTATATAGGGATGACTTTCTTGCTCGATATGATAGTATGCTATCTGGTTACTCTTTACCTTAACGTGTACACTGATTGTCTCTCTGTTACATGTTGGTAAAGCCCTTAGGATGTGTACTTGACTACCTGGACTATGATATGGATCATACTAGTGGGGACGTGGTAGTCCATAAGTACATCCTTCAAAGTCCCTAGTCGTGGGTGTATCGAAATGGGGCATCGATATACCAGAGTAGACTAGCGTGTAGCTTCTCGACCCATATAGATGGGCGATGGATGATCCCATATCCATTGGTGTTTGACATCAGAGATGATATACGGGTGCTCAATGGAGACTAGGTACACTGGACGGACTCGCCGAGAACTCCCAGATGGTATTATACCTTACGTCAGATGGCAGTTCTCTGGTGACACTGGTACAAGTTAGTATGTATACCCGAGATCGTAATAGAGTCTTGTGTGATTCCTACTGTGCTTTGATTTCCACCTTACCACATCCAAGAGGGCATGCAAAACGGTGGTTTTTGGGTACAGTCCCGAGTCACATGGAGGCAATGAGCGATAGGAGGGGTTTCGTCTCTCCCGGTATAGGGAGTTGATGTTGCACTGTGCTCGATTGGCTATAACAGGAAGTCCTTGGCCAAGGCTGTTTTAGGGATTTACTGGTAAGTGTTACCAGTAGTTTCTCGACCCGTTATGAGCCTCATATCGACACGACTTATCGAGTTATTGGGATCTGACGTTTACCACCCCTAGACGAGATATACGACATATCAGACGAACAGACCGGACTGTACGGTAGTGTTACTGGTTGGATTCACAGGAGTGTGAGCGGGCTTGCTCGTTGATCTTATGATCGCTCAATACCCGGGTGGCCGTTACGTTTAGCAGACCGCTTGCGGCTTGTGGGTTTTTGATATGATCATCACCTACTGCCGGCGTATTGACAAGTCTTTAGAGTCCTACACAGGGGTTTCCTAGCTCAAGCGAAACGAAATAGGAGTGCATATGAGATATGTGCGGGACCGAGAAAAATACCAGTATGTGATACTGTATTCTATTCTCGCGATTTGTGGCATTGGTCGGTTGTATGCGATATAGCCGGGTTATCGGATCAAGTGTTGATTCGATAAATTGTTACTATTGATATTAGTCGGTTATATGCGATATGACCGGATCGTTAAATCAAGTGTTGATTTAATGATTTAATGTATAATTATATATTTGATATATTACTTTATATTAACTAGTATTGGTTCACTTAAGATTGATTTTCTCACTTGAATGTGCACATTGTTTATATGTGATATATGCAAGTGTACATATTTGTATCATGCTTGATGATACAAACAAGTTGTTTGTATGAGACTTGAACCAAATTAAGGTTAGATTAGGGTTTACTATTTTCCTAAGCATATAACAAAAGTGTGTGGCTTTGGTCAAAGTTATCAAGCTTCATGAAGCTTGATAAACATTGACAAAGTCAACTCTTTTGTCATATGTTTAAAGATATTAGTTAACCCAACCTTTAACCTAATAGTTTGGTTAAATCTCCACATGAGTTAAGCATGAGGGCTTAACTCAACCATGATGCCATTATTTATTGGATAAGTTTCATTTTGGATAATGATTCATATGATTCTTTCTTCTTCTTCATCTTCATCAAGCTCACAAAAGCTTGCTAGCTTCAATGGTGCCATGAGAAAAAGAGTGAGAAATCCAATTCTAAAGTGAACCCACTTCTATTTCTTCATCCTCTACCACTTGCCATGTAGTATAGGGTGTTCTCTTCACAAAGTTTTTGACCAAGTGAAGGAATAGCTTGAGTTTGAGTCTCCCCGACGTAGATCATCTTCGGCCTCGAAGTCAACGACCTAGCCCGCTCATTTCTCCGACGAAACCATTGCTAGAGTCCGGGATCCCGATGATCGCAGTGGAGAGATGTCAATACGGAGCTAAAGAAGTGGTGGACCGGATCTACAAAGGTTGTAATCCCTTTCACTTATTAGCAAAGCTGTTTGCTTGCTTGTAGTTTCGCCTTTACTTCTAGTTAACGATCTATATTAGGGTTTCTCGGCACCGGAAAATTTTTGTTTGGCATGGTTGATGCCTTGTGGAACCTCTTGAGTGTGCCTAGTAACCCTACAGTGGTATTAGCGCCTAGCTAGTGCTTTAGGCGAAGTGTAGACGATGTTAGAAATCCGATCGAACCCCGAAACCCTAACTCAAACCCTTCTCTGTACATTTTCTAAAAATGTGGATTTTCCCAAATTAAAAATATGCAGAAAAATCAGCAGGCGTTTTTAGGAGTTACTGTGCAAAACGAGTGGTTAATTCGATTAAAGCGCCACGGAAACGCGGCACGAGCATGGCTCGTGCGGCGGTTCCGCGGCCGTTCAGTGACATTGATACTTAATTTCTGCACAGTAACTTCCTTATTAGTTTACTGAATCTTCTGGAAATTTTTATTGTATACTCAAGTGTTGAGTTTTTGGGTTGTATTGGGAGTTCGACGATTCAATCGGAATCTTTAACTTTGTCTGTGTTTTTCCGGATAATTTAGAATATTTTAAAAAGTTCGACCGGATAAAAATACCCAATTTTTCCCCTGCCAGGAAATTTCCAAGTGTTGGATTTTTCCGTAGTTTAAGAACGTTCTAAGTAGTGCAAGTAACGCGATGGACCCTCTAGAAGACAACAAACCTTAACTCGATTATGTGACCGTCTTGAACTGCCCTTTGAATCTTAGGGTTCGGGGCAGTATGGCATGCCACATGTGAGGCGTTGGCTTGACCCTTCTACGGCTGGACCGTTGGTACTGTGGCATGAAGTGGATGTTTTTAAACTTATTTCATGTGTTGAGCTGTTTCGGGAAAACTTGGGTGTTTGATTGTTCAATCGGAAAGTTTAACATTTTCTATTTATCTGGAATGTGATACAATATTTGGAATTCACAAATAGTTATGAGATAACTAACATGAATGTTATGAACATAGCACTTTAGTCTCGATTGATCGGTTGCCACGGAATTTTGATGCGATCAAAAGTCCGTCGCAATCACGTATCGTACGCGGATACTCGCCGGGTAAACTTAATAGACAACCATGGCCCATAGCCCCGACCAAGTGACTGTAGGAGAACCCCGTAGCCAAAAGTATCCGTTCGGGTGCTCGCGGCAGCGGTGTTCCGCCTTGGTGCACTTCGTCGACGGCATCGGGGGTGCGGCCGTCTACTAAAGTTTGCGACGAGCATGCGATCAGGATGTCGGGAATCTTGTTGAATTGCCCGACTTGATTTTGAAAAGTGTTTTCGATAATGAGACTAAAATGCGGGGTTTATAATTGTTAGGCATGCGATGTCTAAGGAATTCATTGGTTAGGCATGCGATGTCTAAAGAGTTTGCGGATTCCAACTGTTGTAGTTTTACACTTTCTTTTCTGCGACCGTAAGTGTAATATGTGATATCGCCGGTTTCGTTGCTATATGTCAACGACAATTGGGATGCGCGCATTTACTTACGTTGATGACATGTGATGTTATGTGTTGCTGGATATGTTATATTGGATCGTCGTGTTTGAATAGCCGGGTTTTTTTATGTGAGATGAGAGTTTTTATTTTCATTCATATAAAATTAACTTGTATGTAATATTCTTTTATTGGGGCACTTCCAGGTAGCGGAAGATGTCACCCATTGTATATTATTTACTTTTCCGCACTAGGATAGACCTAAGGAGGAGAGCACAAGTAACCGGGTTCTAGAGTCCAGTGGGAGACCAACTCGAGGAGTCGAGTCCGGGTCTCCTGACTCTAGAATTGGTAGGGTTGCTTGCCGCTCTCGTAGGGGTCTAGGGGGTGGGTTTGGCTATTCATCGCGACCGTGGAATCCGTGTTTTATACAGGCTCGTATTGAAAACACAGACGTCCTAGTATATCCAATATTTCTTATATGTTTCTTCTGCTGCGATATCTGTGATGTGATCATTTGATATGCTGTGATAGATACTGTATATAGTATATATGATATATTATATAGATGTTACTTATGTTTTGCACTCGCGCTAGCCCTGCCCCGCTCTGTCGTTAGTTACCTAACCTAACGGTGCACGAGGGGACATCGAGGCGAATGCGGATGGCATAAGTGTACGTCGTATTTATCTGTGATGTTTAGGTGACTTAAATGATGGGACTTCATTAATATGATTAATGAAATAAAAGAAACCTAAAGATGTTGTGGAATCGAATTTTCAAAAACAGGTAGCTACAGTTCTTGCTTTGCATCGCGGTGTTCCTTGTAGAACATCCTGCACCTTATTCGATAAGGAAAGGACCGAGATCCCTTCACCGGGAGTGACTCCTTTAGCAATAACTGGCAGATGCTACAACTCTCGGTTTGTCTTTTGATTGCTTCTCTAGTTCTTGCTTTGCACAGTGATGTATATGATATATCCTGCACCTCATTCGACGAGGAAAGGGCCGACGATCCCTTCACCGGGAGTGACCCCTTTAGCAAAACTAGAAAAGCCTCAAAAACACTCTATTTTAAAATAATTTGATTCTACAACGATATCAAGTTCATTACGCAATAGATTTTCAGAAAAACCTGTCGTAGCCCTCCGTCATTTCAGATAAGTACTAGTTAGTATTCGTGCTACGTTTGTTGACTATGTTAAGGCGTAGTGTGTGGTAGCTAATCAGTGCTTATCTGTATAAGCATATGATGCGATTGGATTAGGGTAGTCGTGCGACTTTGTTGACTGTGTTAAGGGTCGTGCGGGTGGGTTTAATTCAATCGGGAAATGACGGGTTGAACTTGACTAGCACTTATGATTTGTTGACTATGTTAAGGTCATATAGCTGCTAAGGGCAAAATATTATCGGGAATTTCAAGTGTTGAAATTTGCAATGAGATTGCATACCTTCTATGAGATAGTTGGATCCCGATACCCACTGCGAGTAATTGTTACTCCTGGGAGAGTTTTACACATTACAATTAGCCGATCAAGTAGATGTCTAGAAAGGTGTCAACGGGGTTACGCCTCTGGGAAAACGAGGTTTACTTTAATTAGGTCCGTGCGAAAGCACGGGGAACCTCCTTCAAAGTACCGACACTGGACTGACTGAAAGATTGGCGAACTTGTAGCGTGTAATTAATCCCGGCTAGTCTTTCCTTTTAGGGTTTGAAGGAAGATTTGATAAAAACAGTGGGAGCCATCCTGATTAGATAAAATAATAACCAATCTGATCTTGCAAGAGCGCACGCAGAGTGTTTTCTTCTCTCTCTCTCCAGGTAGCGACCATATCACGCATTAATCAAGATAATAATACGGATACATTGACCGAACCTGCTTGTTATACTGAGCTGGGGAACGTTGGTCCCGCTCCAACTTATAATTGTTATAAGACAGAGCAGGAAATTGGGGAATACCAGATTTCCCGTGCTGCCCAAACGAAGAAAGTGCATGTTGATGCATCATCTTCGGGTGTGTTCGTTACACAGAACTGTTTCTCAGTATACTCTGCGTCCTGGGTATCTGATATCGGATCAGAATCCCATATATGTAATATATTACATGGGCTACAGAAAGGTAGAGAACTGAGAACGGGTGATAAGTTTCATGAGGCAGAAAGCGGTGCAAATGTTGCAGCCAAGTCGGTTGTTCACTGTCACCCTGTATTACCAGAATACATTGATTCTGAACAAATGTTATTAGATGCAGAACCTGATATACAAAATCATATCAGTCTCTTTATTTAGGTAAAGAAGGATATAATTTTGTATTGTTGGATAATGTTTTGAACATTTCCTATATCAATAGTTGATCGGTTCAGGCACGTTATCTAAAAGTATTGACGTTCTAAATCAAACTACAGTTCTTAGTATATAGAACACACACAAGAAGAAGAGCTCAGATATGAACGAATCCTTCTTGAGGTATTGCAGACTAGGTCATGTCAATGCGACCCGACTAGCTAAGTTACATTGAGATGCACATTTAAATCTGTTTGAATTTACATCTTGTGAAACTTGCCAGTCATGTCACAAAAATAAGATGACCATAGCTCCGTTTATTGGAAACAAAGAAAGAGTTAATGAACTCTTGGGATGATACATATTGATGTATGAAGGTCCCCTTGTAGGGCACCTAGGCACACTTGTGAAAGTTCATAAAGCATCAAACATGCCCGAATAAAATTTTACATGTGTCGAACAACCCAAAGACGGGATCTTTGCTAGATTATTAGGGTTTAGCATGCAAGATAACATCTTTAAAGCTAAGTGTGAGGAATTACAACCTTTGTTGTCCGCTCCTTCTCTTCACAAGCTCCGAGTAGAAGTCCCTTCGCCACGATCCACGATCTCCCGGACTCAAGAGAGGCTCCACGACTCGAACGATCCATTCTAGCTTGAAGTGTTCCGATTCTCCGATGATCTACGTCGAAGTTGCTATAACCCAAGCTTTCTCACTCTAAAGAGATGAACACCCTAATCTAATGGGCTAGATTAGATGAGGATGATGGAGTAGTATTTATGCTATCTTTATATATCACTTTCTCACAATAAATCATCATAAAAGGATTAACTAGTGAGCTCTCTCTTTCAAAAACCAAAGAGAGAAGAAGATGAAGAATGAAAGAATAATCCTTTTGTGATGAATAGTAGTCAAGAGTATATGATTGATTATAGAACCATGGTTAAGGATGAGAGACTAAAACTTGTAGAGAATAAACTAGAGTTAGGGTTTGGTTAGGTTAAGGATAAGTATCAACCATAATATCTCAACCAAGACAAAATAGAATCCTTCTAGAATGAACAAGAAGGAGCTAACCCTAATCAAACCCTAATCCCTTTTTATCATCCTTAAACATATTTTATAATAAATCATATCATGTCACAATAATATATATCACATATATATTATATATTTGCAACAAAAGAAAATAATACAATTAACATATATCGCATATATATCAATGTATTAATCCGGTGAGAAAATGAAATAATAAAGAGAGCCAATATTAGATAATGTAATACAATATATCATATATATCATTATACATTAAATCATCGAATCAACACTTGATCCAACGATCTGGCTATATCGAATATAACCGACTAATATATTATGTACCGTTTCATCGAATCAACACTTGTTCCGATGTCCCGGTTCATATCTAAATATCATGAGAATATAATACGGTATCTCATATCGCATTATCCTCGGTCCTGCACATATCACATATGTGCCTCTACTCCGTTTTGCCTGAGCCAAGAAACCTCTGTGTAGGACTCTAAAGAATCGTCAATACGCCGGTAGCAGGTGATGATCATATCAAACACCCACAAGCTGCAAGCGGTCAGCTAAACGTAACAGCCACCCAGGTATTGAGCGATCAGAAGATCAACAAGCTAGCCTGTCCGTTCTCCTGTGAATCCAATCAGTAACACTCCCGTACAGTTCGGTCTGTTCGTTTGATATGTCGCATATCAAGCCTAGGGGTCGTATACGTCAGACCCCAGTAACCGATAAGTCGTGTCGATGTGAGGCTCATAACAGGTCGAGAAACTACTGGTAACACTTACCAGTATATCTCTATATCAGCCCTGGCCAGGGACTTCCAGTTATAGCCAATCGAACACAGCACGACATCAACTCTCTATACCGGGAGAGACGAATCCCCTCCTATCGCTCATTGCCTCCATGTGATTCGGGACTGTACCCAAAAGCCACCATTTTGCACGCCCTCTTGGACGTGGTAAGGTGGAAATCAAAGCACAGTGGGAATCACACAAGACTCTATGACGATCTCGGGTCTACAGACTACCCTGTACCAGTGTCACCGGAGAACTGCCATCTGACGTGTGGTATATTACCATCTGGGAGTTCTCGGCGAGTCCGTCCAGTGTACCCAGTCTCCACTGAGCACCCGTACACCATCTCTGATGTCAAACACCGATGGATATGGGATCATCCATCACCCATCATATGGGTCAAGATGCGTATACGCTAGTCTACTCTGGTGTATCAATGCCCTGTCTCGATATACCCTCGACTAGGAACAGTTTATAGGATGTACTCATCGACTACTATGGCCCCACTAGTATGATCTCATCATAGTCCCAGTAGTCGAGTACAGATCCTAAGGGCTTTATCAACATGTGAGAGAAAGACAGTAAACCAATACAAGTCAACATGTTAAGATAAAGTGAAACCAAATAGCATACTATCATGACGAGCAAGAAAGTCCTCTCTGTATATATCCAAGCATCCATCATAATATACAACATATGTACAACAATGGCCTCTAGGGCATATACATAACTAACAATCTCCCACTTGCACTAAGGCCAGCTGCTGTAGTATCCCATACCTAGCATCCCGAATAATCTCTCAAACTGTATCTGTGGAATGGCCTTCGTGAGTGGATCCGCAGTGTTATCCTTCGTATCTACTCTCCTGACCTCGATCTCCCGGCGATCAACTATCTCCCTGATCAGGTGATACCGCCTCAGAATATGTCTGGACTTCTGATGGGACCTGGGTTCCTTATCCAAAGCCACAGCTCCATTGTTATCGCAATACAGAGGTATTGGATGTTCAATGGATGGAACCACACCAAGTTCACTAATGAACTTCTTCATCCAGACAGCCTCTTTGGCAGCATCGTTGGCAGCGATGTTTCAGCCTCCATCGTCGAGTCTGCAACGGTATCCTGTTTGGAACTCTCCAACATACCGCCCCTCCATTGAGGGTAAAGACAAATCCCGAGTGCGACTTAGAGTCGTCCTTATCACTTTGGAAGCTGGAATCGGTAAAGGACTCCACCCGGAGTTCTCCGTTACCATACACCAAGAACATGTCTCTAGTCCTTCGTAAGTACTTGAGAATGTTCTTCACAGCTGTCCAGTGACTCTCTCCAGGATCTTCTTGATACCGACTCACTACACTTAGTAAGTATGCTACATTGGGTCTGGTACATAGCATCACATACATGATAGAGCCTACTGACGAAGCATAGGGTATCCCTTGCATGCGAGCTCTCTCCAAATCAGTCTTGGGAGACATCTCTTTGGAGAGAGTGAGTCCAGAGATCGTGGGTTGGTTCCCACGCTTGGATTCTTCCATACTAAACCTCTTTAGTATGGTGTTAATGTACCTGGATTGGGACAATCCCAGTATCCTTTTCGATCTATCTCTATAGATCCTAATCCCCAATATGCAGGAGGCATCACCTAGATCTTTCATTGAGAATCTTTGTGATAAGAAGAGCTTGACTGATTGCAGCATAGGAATATCATTCCCTATCAAGAGTATGTCATCCACGTATAATACGAAGAAGACAACCTTACTCTCTGCTACCTTCTTATATATACAAGGTTCATCTATGTTTTTGATGAAGTAAAACTCTTTGACTACTACATCAAAACAGATGTTCCAACTCCGTGATGCTTGCTTTAACCCATAAATGGATTTAAGCAGTTTGCACACTTTTCCGCTGCTCTCACTATCTAAGAAGCCCTCTGGCTGAGTCATGTACACGCACTCTTCTAAATCACCATTTAGAAAGGCGGTCTTAACATCCATTTGCCAGATTTCGTAGTCATGGTATGCAGCAATGGCAAGTAAGATCCGGATGGACTTAAGCATAGCCACTGGAGAAAAGGTTTCGTCATAATCCACACCTGGTCGTTGACGAAATCCCTTTGCTACAAGTCTAGCTTTGAAAGTCTCAACTTTTCCATCTAAACTAATTTTCTTTTTAAAAATCCACTTGCTCCTAATGGGTTTTACCCCTTCAGGAGCATTTTCCAAAATCCATACTTTATTGGTGTACATGGATTCCATCTCAGATCGCATTGCATCCAGCCATTTCACAGAGTCACCACTCGTGATGGCCTGCTCGAAACTAGTCGGGTCATCATCTTCCATGATGCAATTCTCGCTTCCACCATCAATGAGAAAACCGTAGTATCTCTCAGGTGGACGAGAAACCCTACTAGATCGGCGGAGAGGCAGGGGTTCGTCGGGTACTACCGAATCCTCTGTTTATACTAAATCTTCAGTTGCAATTTGTGTTTCTGGAACCTCTTCCAGCTCTACTTCTTTGCCACTAATTTCTTTTGCAAGAAATTCCTTTTCCAAAAAGGTGGCATATTGAGAAACAAACACTTTTTGTTCTTCAGTGTGGTAGAAAAAATATCCTTGGGAATTCTTAGGATATCCCACAAACTTGCAAAGAACTGACCGTGCCTCGAGTTTGTCTGGATTTTGCCTTTTGACATAGGCCGGACAACCCCATATCTTAACGCGTTTAAAATATGGTCTTTTCCCACTCCATATCTCATATGGTGTGGTAGGCACAGATTTAGACAGAACTTGATTAAATAGGTATGCTGCTGTCTCAAGCGCATAACCCCAGAAGGAAATAGGCAACTCAGCCTCGCTCATCATAGAGCGCACCATATCTAATAGGGTGCGATTCCTCCGTTCCGATACACCGTTGTGCTGTGGTGTATAAGGAGGAGTAAGCTGAGAGAGAATCCCATTCTCTTTTAGATAATCTAGGAACTCATTACTTAAGTATTCACCTCCTCGATCAGATCGAAGAATCTTAATACTTTTACCCATTTGATTCTCTACTTCGTTCTTATATTCTCTGAATTTCTCAAAAGCTTCAGATTTGTGTTTCATCAGGAACACATGTCCGAATCTAGAGAGATCGTCAGTGAACGTAATGAAGTAGGAAGAACCGTTCCTGGCATGCGTAGACATGGGACCGCATACATCACTATGTACCAGTTCTAAGAGTTCGGTAACTCTTTCTCCGTGTCCACTAAACGGGGCTTTGGTCATTTTTCCTTTGAGACATGAATGGCAAGTATCATAAGATGATAATTCGAACGGATTCAAATAACCATCCTTATGTAACTTAGCCAGTCGTGTCGCATTGATATGACCAAGTCTACAATGCCACAAGAAGGATTCGTTCATTTCTGAACTTTTCCTCTTGTGTGTGTTTTGTATATTGAGGACTGTATTCTGATTTAGAATGAATATGCCATTATGTAACGAGCCTGATGCAATCAACTTTTGATCTTGGAATATGTTCATAACATTATCCTTTACTACAAAATTATATCCTTCTTTACTTAATAAAGAGACTGATATAATGTTGCACATCATGTTCGGTATATAATAGCAATCATTTAGAATCAGTGTATTACGACTTGGAAATACAAGGTGATATTCGCCAACTGCTTTGGCTGCAATACTTGCACCGTTCCCTACTTGAACGAAATGATCACCTTTTCCCAGTTCTCTATCTTTACGTAGCCCATGTAACAATTTACATATGTGGGATCCTGATCCGGTATCTAATACCCAGGACGTAGGGTGAACTGAGAAACAGTTCTCAATAACTAACACACCTGAAGAAGATGCATCAACATGCATGTTCTTTTGGGCAGCGTGAGAATCCAGATATTCTCCTGTTTCCTGTTCAGTCTTATAACTCTTATAAGAAAGAACGGGTCCAATGTTCCCCTGCTTCGTATAATAAGTGGGTTCAGTCAATACATCCATATTATTATCTTGATTATGGCCTGACATGGTCGCTACCTGGAGAGAGAGAGAAGAAAACACTTTAGCGTATGCTCTTGCAAGATTAGATTGGTTATTATCTTATCTAATCAGGATGTCTCCCACTGTTTTTATCAAATCCACCTTCAAACCCTAAAAGGTAAGATTAGCCGGGATTAATTACACCCTACAATTTCGTCAATCTTTCAGCCAGATCAGCATCGGTACTTTGAGGGAGGTTCCCCGTGCTTTCGTACGTACCTAATTAAAGTAAACCTCATTTTCCCAGATGTGTAACTCCGTTAACACTTTTCTAGACACCTACTTGATCGGCTAATTGTCCTGTGTAAAACTCTCTCAGGAGTAACTCTTACTCGCAGTGGGTATCGGGATCTAACTATCTCATAGGAGGTATGCAATCTCATTGCAAATTTCAACACTTGAAATTCCCGATAATATTTTGCCCCTAGCAATTTATGACCTTAACATAGTCAACAAATCATAATTGCTAGCCATGTTCAACCCGTCATTTCCCGATTGAATTAAACCCACCTGCACGACCCTTAACATAGTCAACAAAGTCGTACAACTACCCTAATCCAATCACATCCCATGTTTTAACAGATAAGTACTAATTAGCTACCGCACACTACGCCTTAACATAGTCAACAAACGTAGCACGAATACTAACTAGTCTTTATCTGAAATGACGGAGGGCTACGCAGGTTTTTCAGAAAAACCATGAGCGTAATGAACTTGATATCGTCGTAGAATCATGTGAAATTTTGAAATGGAGTGTTTTTGAGGCTTTCATTAGTTTTGCTAAAGAGGTCACTCCCGGTGAAGGGATCTCGGCTCTTTCCTCATCGAATAAGGTGCAGGACATATCATATATATCACTGTGCAAAGAAAAACTCTAAAAGCAATCAAAAGACAAACCGAGTTTTATAGCATCTGCCAGTTTCGCTAAAGAGGTCACTCCCGGTGAAGGGATCTCGGCTCTTTCCTCATCGAATAAGGTGCAGGACATATCATATATATCACTGTGCAAAGCAAAACTGTAGCTACCCTTTTTTATAAAGTTTTGATTCTACAACATCTTTTAGGTTTCTTTTCTTTTTATTAATCTCATTAATAAAAAATCCCATCAGCTTATGCTTCCTAAGCATCACAGATAAATACGACGTACACTTATTCCATCCGCATTCGCCTCGATATCCCCTCGTGCACCGTTAGGTTAGGTAACTAACGACAGAGCAGGGCAGGGCTAGTGCGGGTGTAAAACATAAGTAACGTCTATATAATATACCATATATACTATATACTGTATCCATCACAACATATCAAATGATCACATCACAGATATCGCAGCAGAAACATAGATACAATGTGGGATATAGTAGGACGTCCGTATTTAGTATTTAGCCAACAATAGAAAATACGGATTCCACAGTCGCGATGAATAGCCAAGCCCACACTCTGGACCCCTATGAGAGCGGCAAGCGACCCTACCAATTCTGGAGTTTAGGAGACCCGGTCTTGACTCCTCGAGATGGCCTCCCACTGAACCCCAGAACCCGGTCACCTGTGCTCCCCTCCTTGGGTCCATCCTAATACGGAAATGTAAATAATATACAACACAGGTGGCATCAACCTCAACCCGGAAGTGCCCCAAATAAAAGAATATTACATTACATTTGAAGTTACATGAATGAAAATATAAAACTCTCATCTCACATAAAACCCCCGGCTATTCAATCGCGACAATCCTGCACATCATATCTTAGCAACACATAATATCTCATATCATCAACGTAAGTAAGTATGCATACACCGATCGTCGTCGATGTATAGCAACGAAAACCGGCAATACAACTACATACTACACTTACGGTCACAGAAAAGAAATTGTAAAACTACAATATTTGGAATCCACAATCACTTTAGACATCGTAAATCCGAAATATCACATACTTCACATTTCATGCCTAATACAATGAATTCCATATATTGTATCACATTCCAGATAAATAGACAGTATTAAACTTTTCGAACAGATAATCAAATACCCAAAATTTCCTAAAGTGCTCAACACTTGAGCGAAGTTTAAACAATCCCAGAATATGTCACAGTACCAGTGATCCAGCCGTAGAAGGGTCAAGACAACGCCTCACATGTGGCACGCCGTACTGCCCCAAACCCGAAGGTTCAAAAAGCAGTTCAAGACGGTCACATAATCGAGTTAAGGTTTGTTGTCTTCTAGAGGGTCCACCGTGTTACTTGCACATTTTTCCGAAAGATTTAAACTCGAGAAAAGATTCAACACTTTAAATTTTTTTTGTGTCGGGAATAAGTGAGTTAATGATATCCGTTCGAACTTTTTAACAGTTTCTAAATATCCGGAAAAACAATAACGAATTTAAAATTCCCGATCGAATCGACGATTACAAATAAACCCCAGAATACTCAACACTTGAGTCAGATTAAAAATACCCATAAAATATAACATACAGAAATAGATATTATAGTTCAAATACCAGTGCATGTCTCATCTGTACGACCGCGGAACCGCAGTCCAAGCGTGGTACGGCCGCGGTTCTGCGGTGGAATGTACGGATCATGCACTCGTATTTCACTGTAATTCTTATATTTCCCTGCTGGATTTTTTAGGAATTTTTAATTCATAAAAATCCCAGTTTTTGAAAAATAACCAGAGAGGGGGTTAACTTTGTCGGTTCGGGTTCGATCGGAGTTTTAACTTCGTTAACACATCGCCTAATGCCCCAGCTAGGCTCTGATACCACTATAGGGCACCTAGGCACACTTGTGAAGGTTCAAAAAGTATCAAACATGCCCGAATAAAATTTTACATGTGCCGAACAACCCAAAGACGGGATCTTTGCTAGATTATTAGGGTTTAGCATGCAAGATAACATCTTTAAAGCTAAGTGTGAGGGATTACAACCTTTGTAGTCCGCTCCTTCGCTTCCCAAGCTACGAGTAGAAGTCCCTTCGCCGCGATCCACGATCTCCCGGACTCAAGAGAGGCTCCACGACTCGAACGATCCATTCTAGCTTGAAGTGTTCCGATTCTCCGATGATCTACGTCGAAATTTCTATAACCCATGGTTTCTCACTCTAAAGAGATGAACACCCTAATCTAATGGGCTAGATTAGATGAGGATGATGGAGTAGTATTTATGCTATCTTTATATATCACTTTCTCACAATAAATCATCATAAAAGGATTAACTAGTGAGCTCTCTCTTTCAAAAACCAAAGAGAGAAGAAGATGAAGAATGAAAGAATAATCCTTTTGTGATGAATAGTAGTCAAGAGTATATGATTGATTATAGAACCATGGTCAAGGATGAGAGACTAAAACTTGTAGAGAATAAATTAGAGTTAGGGTTTGGTTAGGTTAAGGATAAGTATCAACCATAATATCTTAACCAAGACAAAATAGAATCCTTCTAGAATGAACAAGAAGGAGCTAACCCTAATCAAACCCTAATCCATTTTTATCATCCTTAAACATGTTTTATAATAAATCATATCATGTCACAATAATATATATCACATATATATTATATATTTGCAACAAAAGAAAATAATACAATTAACATATATCGCATACATATCAATGTATTAATCCGGTGAGAAAATGAAATAATAAAGCGAGCCAATATTAGATAATGTAATACAATATATCATATATATCATTATACATTAAATCATCGAATCAACACTTGATCCAACGATCCGGCTATATCGAATATAACCGACTAATATATCATGTACCGTTTCATCCAATCAACACTTGATCCGATGTCCCGGTTCATATCTAAATATCGCGAGAATATAATACGGTATCTCATATCGCATTATCCTCGGTCCTGCACATATCACATATGTGCCTCTACTCAGTTTTGCCTGAGCCAAGAAACCTCTGTGTAGGACTCTAAAGAATGGTCAATACGCCGGTAGCAGGTGATGATCATATCAAACACCCACAAGCTGCAAGCGGTCAGCTAAACGTAACAGCCACCCAGGTATTGAGCGATCAGAAGATCAACAAGCTAGCATGTCCGTTCTCCTGTGAATCCAATCAGTAACACTTCCGTACAGTTCGGTTTGTTCGTCTGATATGTCGCATATCAAGTCTAGGGGTCGTATACGTCAGACCCCAGTAACCGATAAGTCGTGTCGATGTGAGGCTCATAACAGGTCGAGAAACTACTGGTAACACTTACCAGTATATCTCTATATCAGCCCTGGCCAGGGACTTCCAGTTATAGCCAATCGAACACAGCACGACATCAACTCCCTATACCGGGAGAGACGAATCCCCTCCTATCGCTCATTGCCTCCATGTGATTCGGGACTGTACCCAAAAGCCACCATTTTGCACGCCCTTTTTGACGTGGTAAGGTGGAAATCAAAGCACAGTGGGAATCACACAAGACTCTATGACGATCTCGGGTCTACAGACTACCCTGTACCAGTGTCACCGGAGAACTGCCATCTGACGTGTGGTATATTACCATCTGGGAGTTCTCGGCGAGTCCGTCCAGTGTAACCAGTCTCCACTGAGCACCCGTACACCATCTCTGATGTCAAACACCGATGGATATGGGATCATCCATCGCCGATCATATGGGTCAAGATGCGTATACGCTAGTCTACTCTGGTGTATCGATGCCCTGTCTCGATATACCCTCGACTAGGAACAGTTTATAGGATGTACTCATCGGTTACTATGGCCCCACTAGTATGATCTCATCATAGTCCCAGTAGTCGAGTATAGATCCTAAGGGCTTTATCAACATGTGAGAGAAAGACAGTAAACCAATACAAGTCAACATGTTAAGATAAAGTGAAACCAAATAGCATACTATCATGACGAGCAAGAAAGTCCTCTCTGTATATATCCAAGCATCCATCATAATATACAACATATGTACAACAATGGCCTCTAGGGCATATACATAACTAACACCCCTGTCTACACATGCCAAGACCAGTTCTTTGTACTTCATTACATTCTCTGATAATCTCTCAAGATTCAGACATATGTTCCTGTTGAAACACAAGTCCGAAGCTTTTGAGATATTCATATAATATAAGTTAGAAGTAGAGAACCAAAATATGGGTAAAAGTATTATGTCCTTTGATGTGATCAAGGAGGAGAATACTTGAGCACGGAATTCCTGGATTATTCTAAAGGAGAATGGGATTCTCTCTCAGCATTACTCCTCCGCATACACCATAGCACGATGGTATATCGGGGCGGAGCAATAACACCCTATGTGATATGGTGTGCTCTATGATGAGTACTACTGAGTTTCCTATTTCCTTTTAGGGAGTTATGCACTTATGAAGTTGCATACCTATTGAATAGGGTTCCGATCAAATCAGATGCCTACCATTTCATATGAGATATGGAAAGGGAAGAGCCCATCTCTTAAGTCAGTTAAGATTTGGGGTTGTCCGGCCTATGTCTGAAAAGCATAATCCGGACAAGCTCGAGGCAAAGTCAGTACTGTAGAAGTTTGTTGGATATCCCAAGCATACGCAAGGGAATATCTTCTACCTAACCGAGGAACAAAAGATGTTTTGTTACTCAGCATGCCACCTTTGTGAAAGGGAATTTCTTGTGAAGAAATTAGTGGACATGAGGTAGAACTAGAAAAGTTCCAGCTATACAAGCTGCAGCTGATGATTTGGTAGAACCAAAGGATTCAATAGCAACCAACGAACCTCAGCCTCTCCGCCGATCTAGTAGGTTTCCTCACCCACCTGAGAGATATCCGGTTTCTCTATGACAGTGGGAGCGAGGATTGCATCATGGGATGATGGCCTAACTAGTTTCGAGCTGGCCATCAGGAGTGTGAATCTGTAAGAATGGCTGGATGCTTAGCGATCTGAGATGGAATCCTTATACACCAACAAAGTATGGACTTTGGTTGCTTTATATGAAGGGTTAAATTCCCATCAGGAGCAAGTATATCTTGAGAAGATTACTTGGTGTACATGGAAAAGTTGAGACTTTCAAAGCTAGACTCGTTAAAGGTTTGCATCATAGACCAGTTATGGCTAATGATGAAACCTTTTCTGGGGCCTATGCCTAAGTCCATACAGATCCTACTTGCCACGGCTACATACCATGACTACGATATCTGGCGGTTGGGTGTCTTGACTGCTTTTCTAAATGATGATTTGGAAGAAAGCGTCTATAAGTATACAGCCAGAGGGCTTCGTAGACAGTGGGAGCAGCGGAAACGTATGCAAGATGTTTTATGTGATAGAGCAGGCATCGCGGAGTTGGAACATCTGTTTTGATGAGATTAGTCAAAGAGTTTGACATCATCAAAATGGTAGATGAACCTTGTATATACAAAAAGGTAGTAGGGAGTATGCTGGTGATCCTCGTAGAGCACGTGGATGACATACTCTTGATAGGGAAGGAGTTTCCTATGCTACGCTCGGTCAATCTCCGCTTATCACAAGGATTCTCCATATAGGATCAAAGTGATACCTCCTAAATCCTTATTTTGGATCTATGAGATAGATCTAATTGGATGTTAGGAAACTCACTAGTTGTAGTGAGAAGGTATCAATTGATCCTGGGGAGAATCACTGGAAAGGTTCCAGGGTGATAAGGACGACTGAATGTCAGTCACAAGCATTGTCTTTACCCTCAGTAAAGGGACGGTATGTTGGAAGAGTTCCAAGCTAGATACCGTGGCATGCTAGACGATAAAGGCTGGATACATCGCTACCAAAGATGCTACCAAAGAGGAAGTCTGGTGTATATATTAGTTCATGAGATGAACTTTGTTCCTATCATTATGTGACAATGGAGTTGTGGCTTATGCCAAGGAACGCCCGTCCCATCATTGATCCAGACATATTCTTAGGCAGTATCACCTGATCGTTGAGATGGTTGATCTCCAGGGGATCGAGGTTAGGAGAGTAGACTCAGAGGACAACACGGCGGATCCACTTACAAAGGCCTTATCCCAGAGAGAGACTTTAATGGGATGGTTGAGTATGAGATACTACAACCACTGCTATCAGATGGCCCTAGTGCAAGTGGGAGATTGTTAGTTATATGTATGTCCTAGAGGCCATTACTATACATAGGATGTATATTGTAGTGGATGCTTGGACATATATAGGGATGACTTTCTTGCTCGATATGATAGTATGCTACCTGGTTACTCTTTACCTTAACGTGTACACTGATTTTCTGTCTGTTACATGTCGGTAAAGCCCTTAGGATGTGTACTTGACTACCTGGACTATGATGCGGATCATACTAGTGGGGACGTGGTAGTCCATAAGTACATCCTTCAAAGTCCCTAGTCGTGGGTGTATCGGGACGGGGCATCGATATACCAGAGTAGACTAGCGTGTAGCTTCTCGACCCATATAGATGGGCGATGGATGATCCCATATCCATTGGTGTTTGACATCATAGATGATATACGGGTGCTCAGTGGAGACTTGGTACACTGGACGGACTCGCCGAGAACTCCCAGATGGTATTATAACTTACGTCAGATGGCAGTTCTCTGGTGACACTGGTACAGGTTAGTCTGTATACCCGAGATCGTCATAGAGTCTTGTGTGATTCCCACTGTGCTTTGATTTCCACCTTACCACGTCCAAGAGGGCGTGCAAAATGGTGGTTCTTGGGTACAGTCCCGAGTCACATGGAGGCAATGAGCGATAGGAGGGGTTTCGTCTCTCCCGGTATAGGGAGTTGATGTTGCACTGTGCTCGATTGGCTATAACAGGAAGTCCTTGGCTAAGGCTGTTTTAGGGATTTACTGGTAAGTGTTACCAGTAGTTTCTCGACCCGTTATGAGCCTCATATCGACACGACTTATCGAGTTATTGGGTTCTGACATTTACCACCCGTAGACGAGATATGCGACATATCAGACGAACAGATCGGACTGCACGGTAGTGTTACTGGTTAGATTCACAGGAGTGTGAGCGGGCTTGCTCGTTGATCTTCTGATCGCTCAATACCCGGGTGGCCGTTACGTTTAGCGGACCGCTTGCGGCTTGTAGGTTTTTGATATGATCATCACCTACTGCCGGCGTATTGACGAGTCTTTAGAGTTCTACACAGGGGTTTCCTGGCTCAAGCGAAACGAAATAGGAGCGCATATGAGATATGTGCGGGACCGAGAATAATACCAGTATGTGATACTGTATTCTATTCTCGCGATTTGTGGCATTGATCGGTTGTATGCGATATAGCCGGGTTATCGGATCAAGTGTTGATTCGATAAGTTGTTACTATTGATATTAGTCGGTTATATGCGATATGACCGGATCGTTAAATCAAGTGTTGATTTAATGATTTAATGTATAATTATATATTTGATATATTACTTTACATTAACTAGTATTGGTTCACTTAAGATTGATTTTCTCACTTGAATGTGCACATTGTTTATATGTGATATATGCAGGTGTACATGTTTGTATCATGCTTGATGATACAAACAAGTTGTGTGTATGAGACTTGAACCAAATCAAGGTTAGATTAGGGTTTACTATTTTCCTAAGCATATAACAAAAGAGTGTGACTTTGGTCAAAGTTATCAAGCTTCATGAAGCTTGATAAACATTGACAAAGCCAACTCTTTTGTCATATGTTTAAAGATATTAGTTAATCCAACCTTTAACCTAATGGTTTGGTTAAATCTCTACATGAGTTAAGCATGAGGGCTTAACTCAACCATGGTGCCATTATTTATTGGATAGGTTTCATTTTGGATAATGATTCATATGATTCTTTCTTCTTCTTCATCTTCATCTTCATCAAGCTCACAAAATCTTGATAGCTTCAATGGTGCCATGAGAAAAAGAGTGAGAAATCCAATTCTAAAGTGAACCCACTTCCTATTTCTTCATCCTCTACCACTTGCCATTTAGTATAGGGTGTTCTCTTCATAAAGTTTTTGACCAAGTGAAGGAATAGCTTGAGTTTGAGTCTCCCCGACGTAGATCATCTTCGGCCTCGAAGTCAACGACCTAGCCTGCTCATTTCTCCGACGAAACCATTGCTAGATTCCAGGATCCCGATGATCGCAGCGGAGGGACGTCAACACGGAGCTAAAGAAGTGGTGGACCGGATCTACAAAGGTTGTAATCCCTTTCACTTATTAGCAAAGTTGTTTGCTTGCTTGTAGTTTCGCCTTTACTTCTAGTTAACGATCTATATTAGGGTTTCTCGGCACCGGAAAATTTTTGTTTGGCATGGTTGATGCCTTGTGGAACCTTTTGAGTGTGCCTAGTAACCCTACAGATTCCGTACCTTTGCTGCAGTCCGAGCAGAAGTACTTCAGTCAGCAGGCTGAGCAGTGAGGACTCGTTAGTAGTTAGTTCTTTTATTTCCAGTATTTTCATTCCTGATGTGAGGCCGCATTATGGGACATACATTCCAGTTATTTTTGTATTGGATCTTTTGCTTCCGCATTATTTTATTCTTGACTCATTTTATTTTGGCTTATGGACATGTATTAGATAGTTTATTATTATTCTTGATATCTTTACAGCCGTAATGTGACCGTGGAAGGATAATTCATATCCACAGGTAGCATGGTTGGCTATGTCACGTGCCTACCTTAGCATACTCTGGGAAGCGGGGCATGACATGGTTCTTTTGGTATCAGAGCCATAGGTTATAGGTTAATCGGGTTTGATTCTTTTGTAGTTGGGTATTGGACCCAATACACGAATCAGAATACTCGTGATTAGGAAACATGTCCTGCCACCTTACCGTCTTACCGTTCTTGAATCTTAACCTCCTCCTGATTATACTTTTACGATATGCAAACCTCCTTTGCATATCGACTCGAAACCTAGTTCCTTGTTTATCTCTAGAACTTAGGCGACTTGGGTGGAGTTATGTAATTGTAGCTATGATACCACGGCATGGTTACAATGCGGTACTCTATTTAAGTAACTTGGACTTTTAGCCTTGATTCATATCCTTGATCTATAAGTTGAATCCGTTATCATACTAATCCTCTTGGTCTTTGGTTACAGTATCATAGAAGCCAGGAATCTACAATCGTACCAGAGATGTATGGATGACACCACTTTGCTTGGAGTAATTCGTGACTTGCTTGAGGACCATAAGCAGCAGACCGAGCTGAAGCCGGCGTTTGCACTAAACCAAACGCCCGTACGTAGAAGTGTTCCGGTGAACCGATGCGGTGTAGCACCAATGAAGAAAACAATTGTGGTTGTTCGGAAAAGGAGCGTGATTTGTAACTACTCCCATTTACCCGGACATGTGCAAAGAGATTGCCGAAGGAAGCGGGGACTCTGTTTGGTGTGTGGATCGGCGGATCACACTATCCATGCTTGTCCGTCGAAACTTTATAAGAAAGAGAATGTTCGGAGACCAGTTTTGCCCAAGCAAAAAGGAAGGGTGTTGCGCGATTACTGCCAACGACCGGGTCATTTCTGGAGAGATTGTCGAAAGAGGCTTAGACTTTGTCCGATTTGTGGATCAACTGATCATACTGTCGATACCTGTCCGTCAAAGCTAAGATTGAAGGGTGATACTCAGGGAGCTAATCAGACTCAAGCTTTTACCGTGACGGCTGAAGAGGTTAAAGCTTCAGAGGAAGTCGTTTTAGGTACCCTACTTGTTCCTGATTTTCTCGCATTAGCATTATTCAATTCTAGTGCATCCGATTGATGTATGTCATCCAAGTTTATCACTACACTCTCGATTACTTGCACGACCCTGTTTAGTTATTGGGACATACACACTGGGAATGGGAAAAATCATAACTAGTAGAGGGTGTAAGGATTGTTCTGTTGTTGCTGGCGGACGGGAGCTATTCGCAGTTTCCTCGATGATTAATACCGGTAGTTATGAAGTTATTGTGAGTATGGATTTTTCTTGGCACTTTCCACGCTCGCATTAGGGTGTAGAGCAAAGAAAGAGAATTTCCAGATCCCTGGATATCCAGAGGTGGTTGGAGTTAGTTGTTCTGTCGGACCAGTCGAGTGTAGGGCTAGGCCGGCAAAACAATGTTCTTTCAGCAATAAAGGTTGAAGCGCCAGCTGTTGTTCGAAATTTCATAGACGTGTTTGAAGACATATCAGGTTTACCGCCGAAGCGAGATGTGGAGTTCGCGATTGATCTTGTTCCTGGTGCAGCGCCGGTATCTAAAGCATATTATCCAATGGCACCAGTGGAGTTGGAAGAAGTTAAGAAGCAGGTTACTGAATTACTTGAGAAGGGTTGGATTCGAAGCAGTAACTCGCCTTGGGGAGCTCCAGTTCTTCTAGTTAAGAAGAAAGAT
Organism: Agapanthus africanus; assembly: GCA_030015575.1. Taxonomy (NCBI): domain Eukaryota; kingdom Viridiplantae; phylum Streptophyta; class Magnoliopsida; order Asparagales; family Amaryllidaceae; genus Agapanthus; species Agapanthus africanus. The sequence goes on from JASDDO010000014.1 coordinate 599,812,793, forward strand.
GGCACAAGGAGAATGTGCATCGATTATCGAGAATTAAACCGGGTGACTATTAAGAACAAGTACCTGATCCCTCGCATTGGCGAATTGTTTGAGCAGCTTAGTGGCGCGAGGGTATTCTCGAAGCTGGATTTGCGATCCGGATATCATCAGGTCCGAGTTAAAACAGAAGATATTTGCAAGACGGCGTTCCGAACTCGGTATGGATATTATGAGTACTTAGTGATGCCCTTCGGAGTAACGAATGCACCGGCGATATTCATGGACTTGATGAACCGAATCTTTTCACCATTCTTGGACCAGTTTATAGTGGTGTTCATTGATGATATTCTGGTCTACTCGAAGAGTATTGAAGAGCACGCAGAACATTTGAAGATCGTATTGCAGACGCTGAGACAAGAAAAATTATATGCAAAGATGAGCAAGTGCAAGTTTTGGCTGGAAGAAGTAAAGTTTTGGGGGCATGTTGTGTCTGGCGATGGAATTGCCGTTGATCCCGAAAAGATTGCAGCGGTTCGAGATTGGCCGATTCCGAAGAATGTGGCGGAGATAAGAAGCTTTCTTGGACTAGCCGGGTATTACAGAAGGTTCATGGAGAACTTTGCTCGTCTGGCCGAGCCGTTGACCAAGCTTACACACAAGGAGGTACCATTTGTGTGGACGGATAATTGTGCGTCAGCTTTTGAGGCGTTGAAGCAGAGATTGATAACCGCTCCTATTCTGACCGTATCAGACAGTTCCGGAGGATTGGTAATTCACAGCGACGCATCTGGGAAAAGATTGGGATGTGTTTTGATGAAGCATGGAAAGGTTATAGCTTACGCATCGAGACAGTTGAAAACCCATGAGGAGAATTACCCAACTCATGACTTGGAGTTAGCAGCTGTGATTTTCGCTTTGAAGATTTGGAGACACTACCTTTTGGGCGAAAGGGTCGAGGTTTTCACCGATCATAAAAGCTTGAAGTATGTGTTCACGCAGAAGGAGCTTAATATGAGGTAGCGCAGATGGTTGGAGCTGATGGCTGACTACGATCTCGATCTTAAGTACCATCCGGAGAAAATTAATGTCGTGCCAGATGCGCTTAGTTGGTTGCCAGCAATTCAGATGTTGACTGCACGGAAGGAACTAATCGAAGACTTTTGGAGATTCGATTTGGAGGTTGTGCTACCGCATTCTTCGGGACAGTTGATGCAGCTGCAAGTACAGTCGTCGTTGATCGAGAGTATTAAAGTAGCGCAGTTACAGGACCCTAGATTGCAAAAGTTTCGAGAACAGGTTGGAGCTGGATTTCGAATGGACTTGTTAATTCGTGAAGACGGTTCGTTGCGATATGGTAGTCGTTTGTGTGTGCCAAAAAGATATATTCGTGAAGAAGTTTTGAAAGAGGCGCACAGTTCTGCATATACCGTACATCCAGGAGGCACGAAGATGTACCGAGAGCTACGACAGCATTTCTGGTGGGAAGGCATGAAACGGGAGATTGCCCGCTTTTTAGCAAAGTGCTTGGTGTGTCAGCAAGTTAAGGCTGAACATCAACGGGTTGCTGGTTTATTGCAACCACTTCTGATTCCTCAATGGAAGTGGGAACATATAACCATGGATTTCGTGACGACTCTACCGAGGAGTCCGAAAGGCAACAATGCAGTTGGGTGATTGACCAAAGCAGCTCATTTCATACCATTCCGAGTTGGTCGATCAACTGAAAGTTTGGCTGAACGGTACATGCAGGAGATTGTAAGATTGCATGGAGTACCGGGGAGCATCGTGTCCGACCGTGACACTCATTTCTTATCACACTTTTGGAGGAGCTTACAGGAAAGTTTGGGGACTCGATTGAAGTTTAGCACAGCTTATCATCCTCAGACAGATGGCCAATCGGAGAGAACGATCCAAACTCTTGAAGATATGTTGAGAGCTTGCATGTTGGACTTCAAGGGTTCATGGGAGGATCATCTACATTTGGTGGAGTTTTCTTACAATAACAGTTTCCAGGCGACTATTCAGATGGCTCCATTTGAAGCTTTATATGGTCGCAAGTGTCGTTCACATGTTTGTTGGATGATATTGGTGAATGAAAATTGTTGGGACCAGATTTGGTAGTGCAAACAGTTGAGAAGGTTAACACTATCCGGAATCATATGAAAGCAGCACAAGATCGACAGAAGACTTGACTTTTGAGGAGCGACCGATGTCGATTGTGGATCGAGGGGAAAAGGTTCTTAAGAACAAGGTTATCCCTCTTGTACTTGTTTCTGGGGGTAATCGCTCACATGGAGAGTCAACTTGGGAACGGGAAGATAAAATCCGGCAGAAGTGTCCCCATCTTTTCTTGTAGTTTGTTGGTCGTTTATCCCTTTTGTGTTCTTGGAATTTCGAGGACGAAATTCTTTTTGTAGTTGGGTATAATGTAACAACCGAGTTCAGTTATACCAGTTTCGGTCGCCGTATGTGTTGTTTGTGGTGTTTATTTCATTTATTATGATTGGATGTGAATGGTAGTTTAATTTTTACATTGCATTCGACCCGACCCGCTTGTTCGAACCTGTTGAGTCATAGTTATAGTTTACCCTAGCTTGTTGCATTGAAACGTGCATCTCATGTATCCTGCATTTTTACATTAACCTAGCATCGCGTATTTTGCATATAACAATTTAAGTCACGTAAAATAATCTAAAAATACATGACATGGCCTGCATGATACCCCTAATCTTGTGGTAGCGTCCTTGCATCGTGTTCTCGTCCCGTTCAGTGAAACGGGCGTGTTTGGATGGCTACGCGCACGTACATGCGTCCGTTCTTGGGGGTATGCATTCCTATTACATAATCTTTCATTTTAAAATTTTGGAACTTACTAATAATTTTCATATTTCAAATCCAAAATTTTGGACCCGAACCGGGCGCATTTCTGAAATATTTTATACCCTGATAAAAATCAATTATTTGAATTTTAAATTTAATTTCTAAATATTCTCAGTTTAGAAGATTTCTCCAAAACTATTTTAAATCTTTTAAAATTTTTCCTTAACTGCGCAGATTCTCTCTCTCTCTTTATTTTCCACGAGCCAATCATATCCCTCTATTTCTTTTGCCAGGCCCCACACGCCTCTCTCTATTTTCCTCTCTCTTTTCCCATCCAATCGCTTCCTTTCTTTCCCTCTGGTGGCCCCCACGAGCCCTCTCTCAGTCTCTTTCCCCTTTCTCCTTCTCTCTCTTTCCCCACGAGCTCTCTCTCGCTCTCTTCCCTTTCTTTTTCCTCTCGCGCTCTCCTCTCGCGAACATTGTTCACTTCTTGATTCTCGTCACCCCCGCGTGGATCCCGTCACCTCCCTTCTGCATCTCCTCTTCTTCCTCTCTTTTAAACCCGAGCGCTTCTCCTTTAACCCATCGCCTCCCTCAAACCCTAACCCAAACTCCATCACATCCTCAGCCCCAAACCGAACCTCGTCATCTCCTCTCCTCGCCCTCTCCATCTTCTTCTTCTCTTTCTTCTTCTCGAGCCTCTCTCCCCCTGTACGCACACCCTACACGAACCCAAGAACCCACCTTTCCATCGCCGCCGACCATCTCCCATCGCCATCGCCATCTCCTTCCTCTCCTCTCCCTTCCTCTGCGCCCTCATCTCACCAAGACCCATGCACATACCCTGCACCAACACCCCCGCAACAAAACCCAGCAACCAAACCCTAACTGAACCCTAGCAGCCAACTTCATCGCCGGAGCTTCGTTCACGGCCGACAACTCCTCATGACTCCTCTCTGCCCACAGTAAGACACTCAACCCCCTCTATTCTCTTTTATTGCTTTCTTTCTTCTTTCTTTCCTTTCTTTCTTTCTTCACTTCTTTAAATGTTCTCTATCCTGTCTAGATCGCCGGAGTTGGCCACGACGTCGACGATCCCCGCGAGGACATCTGACCCGTGTGATCCCATCGTGTGTTGTTTGAACTCATTCCGTGTACCGTGCGGGCGTCACGACTTTTCTCGCGGACGTGTGACGTTCCGTATACCGTATCGCGATCCGTCGAGGCAAGTGAAACTAGCTATATGCTATCTATAATACTTTTATACCTATTAAACTGCATAATAAATCTGTAGATTACTTATAGCGCCACATGTTCCATTTTTTTCCTTTTCGATGTTCCATATATCATATTAGATTCGGATCTTGAATTATAACTTGTTTCATGTTAAAGTACAATATCGTGTACCCACATCCGTGTTTAAATTACTTAATAATTATCTGCATAACCTATAGCACTTTTAAATAGTTTCTACCCCCGAATACCCGGTTGCACCATTGAATATATTTTATATATAATTGCATCCTTAGATCATTTAACCCATAATAACGAGATTTAACAATTCTATATTCATTTAAGTGTATGATACTTAATGTTGGAACCACAACCCTAACTTTAATTTATAACCGTGCATCCATATGCTTTGATCTGTACCCTTGCATATATTATCACCATGTTTCATTTTTATTATTTCACTAGTACCCCATGCTTGTTTGGTTTACCCATGCTTACGTAGTTGACTATGAGCACCCACATGATATCTTGTACACCCTGACATGACTTGTTACACCTATTATTTGACACGACATGGTACCATACAACTCTTGACATGACATGACACCTATATACATTACTTGACTTGACCTGATGTACCATGCCTTTACCTATTACCTGATCTTGTGACTAATGCCAACAAACCTGACCTGTTGTCCCTACAGACATTTCCTGTTGTCTATCCAGACAAACCTGTACCTGCCTGATCCTGTGTTGGCATTAGCTCCAGATTATTTAATACCTGACTTGAACACAAAATTTGGGGGTATGGGGAAATCAAAGATAAAACCTTACTTGTAACTCGATAGTTCTATACCTGTTCTGATCAGTCTTACGGGCTAGGCCAGCCCCGAAGTGATGCTACTGACATCACTCGTCATTACCTACCATCCTTTACTGCCTTGCGGCACGTCTCGGGTTCGGCCCGAGAGTCATAGACCGTGATCCCGGGCACGCACAGGATACTATTGAGTTACATCGATGATTCATCAAATTTATTTCAAAGACTTGAGAGTAGTTAACCCAATAGACCAGTTTAGATTACTTACTGCACACTACCTTTCATTGCTCTGATCTATATTGCTGTTACACCTGCTTTACCATTTATGATCATACTTGCATGTCTTGCTACCATGTTTACATATTATTGCTTAGTGTTATGACGAGCTGACGTCTGGGTTTTGCATGGCCCAGATTCCGTACCTTTGCTGCAGTCCGAGCAGGAGTACTTCAGTCAGCAGGCTGAGCAGTGAGGACTCGTTACTAGTTAGTTCTTTTATTTCCAGTATTTTCATTCCTGATGTGAGGCCGCATTATGGGACATACATACCAGTTATTCTTGTATTGGATCTTTTTCTTCCGCATTATTTTATTCTTGACTCATTTTATTTTGGCTTATGGACATGTATTAGATAGTTTATTATTATTCTTGATATCTTTACAGCCGTAATATGACTGTGGAAGGATAATTCCTATCCACAGGTAGCATGGTTAGCTATGTCACGTGCCTACCTTAGCGTACTCTGGGAAACGGGACGTGACAAATACTCAGGACGTAGAGCAAACTGAGAAACAGTTCTCAATAACAAACACACCCGAATAAGACGCATCATCATGCTCTTTCTTCGTTCAGGTTGCATCGGAATCCTTGCATTCCCCTATTCCTTGCGCAGACCTATAACAATTATAAGATAGAGCGGAACCAACGTTCTCCAGCCCAGTATAATAAGCGGGTTTGGTCAATACATTCATATTATTATCTTGATTAAGGAATGTCATGGTCGCTACCTAGAGAGAGAGAAAAAAAAACACTTTAGCGTGCGCTCTTGCAAGATTAGATTGGTTATTATCTTATCTAATCAGGATGGCTCGCACTGTTTTTATCAAATCTTCCTTCAAACCCTAAAAGTTAAAGACTGGCCGGGATTAATTACACCCTATAAGTTCGCCAATCGGTCAGCCAGGCAGGTATTGGTACTCTGAGGGAGTCTCCCTATACTTTCGCATGGAACTAATTAAATTACTTTGTTTCCGCAGGAGCATGACCCCGTTAACACTTTTCTTAGACACCTGCCGGATCAGCTAAATGTAAAGTGAAAAACTATCTCAGGAGTAACTCTTACTCGCAGTGGGTATCGGGATCCAACTATCTCATAGAAGGTATCCAATGTCATTGCAAATTTCAACACTTGAAATTTCCAATATCTGTTTTTACCCCTTGCAACTTATGACCTTAACAAGGTCAACAAATCATAAGCGCTAGTTAAGTTCAACCCGTTATTTTGTGATTGAATTAAACCCACTCATACGATCCTTAACAAGGTCAATAAAGCCGTATGACTACCCTAATCCAATCGCATCATATGTGGCAGATAAGCAATAATCAACTACCGTACACTACTCCTTGATGGAGGCCAACAAACGTAGCACGAATACTAAATAATCCTTATCTGAAATGACAGAGGGCTATGACTATTTTTGAAAAAAAAACCTTTAACGTAATGAACTTGATATCGTTGTAGAATCTATTGATTTAAAAAAGAAGTGGTTTAAGCTCCGCTTTTAAAATCGAGTAGTTTTCAAAACAAACCAAGTGGGTTGTAGCATCTGCTAGTTTTGCTAAAGAAGTTATTCCCGGTGAAGGGATCTAGGCTCTTTCCTCATCGAATGAAATGTTGGATATTCATAATGGAATACCGCTATGCAAAGCAATAACTAGAGCTACCTTTTTGAAAAAAATTGATTCTACAACATGTTTAGGTTTCTTTCTTCTCATTAATCTCATTAATGACGCCCCATCATTTATGTTTTCTAAACATCACAGAAGAAACGAAAATAGAACGTACGCTTATGCCATCCGCATTCGCCACAGGCCCCCGTCATGCACCGTTAGGTTACTTAACTAACGGCAAAGCGGGGGCAGAACTAGCACGGGCGAAAAACATAAGAAATGTTTATTATATATATCATATATATATATATATATATAGCATTCGTCTCACGCAGTTATATGATCACATCACAGAACACAGGCAGCAGAAATAAACATATGAAATATAGGATATACTAGGAGGTCCATATTTTAAATTAACCCAGTAATGAAAAACACGGATTCCACGGTCGTAATGAATAGCCAAACCGACATCCTTAGACCCCTACGAGAGCGGCAAATAACCCTGCCAATTCTAGAGTTAGGAGACCCGGTCTCGACTCCTCGAGATGGTCTTCCACTGGACTCTAGAACCCGGCTACTTGTGCTCTCCGCCTTGGGTCTATCCTAATACGGAAATGTAAATAATATATATCAATGGTGACATCATCCTCAACTCCGAAGTGTCCTAATAAAATAATATTGCATACAAAATTTATATGAATGAAAATAGAAAAATTCCCATCTCACGTAAAAAAAACCCGGCTATTCAAACACGACAATCCAATATAACATATCAGAAGCAACATATAACATCACATGTCATCAACGTAAGTAAATATGCGTATCTCAAATGTCGTTGACACATAGCAACGAGATCGGGGATACACAACATATTACACTTATGGTCGTAGAAAAGAAATGAAAACTACAATAATTAGAATCCGCATATAGCTTAGACATCATAAACCCGGAATATCACATACTCTGGATTTCATGTCTAACCTCTATAAACATTGCATTTAAGTCTCAAATTGAAAACACTTTTCAATAACAAGTCGGGTAATTCAACAAGATTCCCGAAAAAATGATCGAATGCTCGTCGGGAACTTTAGTAGATTGTCGCACCCCCGATGCCGTCAACGAAGTGCATTTAGGCGGAACACCGCGGCTACGAGCTCCTAAGTGGATGTTTTTGGTTACGGTGTTCTGCTATAGTCACTTGGTCGGGACTATAGGGCGTGGTTATCTGGTAGTGTTTCCCGGGGACTATTCGCGTACAATACGAGATTGCGACGGAGTTTTGATCCGAATCGAAACTCTATGGAAATCGATCAAAAGAGAATAAAATGCTAGATTTACAAACAACAAACTAGTTTTCACAAAACTAATTAATGTGGATTCCAAATATTGCATCACATATCATAATAATCTAGACGATATTAAACTTTTCGATCGATATATCAAACACCCACAAATCACAGAGATCTTAACAACTTGAGCCTCATTAAAAATTCCCAGAAAGTCAAAAAAAAAACAAAATGGAGCAGCACAAAAAACATGATTCCCAAACTCCCCAATGTTGCGGCGGAACCGCGGCTAAACCCTAGGTTATGCCGCGGTTCCGCGGCCAATTAGTAGAGTTGGGACCTCGTATTTCTTGAGACTCCATACAATAACCTGCATGATTTTCTAAAAAATTTTAATCTGGAAAATTTCAGCTTTTGAAACAATGGACAGAAACTTGTAAAAAGTCGGGTTTTGAACTTCGATCGAACACTTTAACGTCGTCTAGAACTTACCAAATGCTCTAGCTTTGGCTCTGATACCATGAAAGTGTGTTTTAGCACCTCTACTAGGTTTCCACATACATCAAGTATGCAATTTTAAAAAGTCTAGAGGTCTAAGATACACTAACCTAGAATTGAACTAGAGAATTGAGATTTATGCAAGAAAAATAGTTTTATAACCAAGTAAAGAGGATTACAACCTTTGTAGACCAAGTCCTTCACTTCTAAAACACCAAGTAGTAGCCCTTAGCTCCAAGTAGTAGTCCCTAGAACTCTTCTTAGCTCCACTTGAAGAAAAGATCGAGCTTGCTTTGATATCTTCGGAGCCAAAGATGATCCACCTTGAAATCTCTCTAACTCAAGCTATCTCTTCACTAATCAAGGAATTAGTGAAGCAAACAACCTAAACTAAAGGGCTGGTAAAGTGTAAGTTGATGAAGTAAGAATTTTGCTCACTTTAGAAATCTATTTCTCTTTTTATTTCTAACTCAAGAAAAACCCTAGTGAGCTCTTAAGGAAGAAGAAGATGAACTTAGGTGAAAAGAGAGTTGTGTTGAATTCTTGAGAGAGAGAACCATGAGCTCAAGATATTATATTGGGTGAGAAAATATCTAAGACTAAAAAATGAATGAATGAATGAATCATGGCTTCTACATGCTTCTACAAGCATCCAAACCTTCTCATTTATCCACTCATTTTTCATTTCCTCTTAAAAATAAATCATCTCAAAATATCTTAAGTTTTGGTGTGTGTCACGACCCGAAATGGCACGTGACTGGCACTTGAATCATGTGAAGTCTATAGGACCCCACCTAATTCAAGTAAGCTAAAAGCACAGAAAATCTAAACCATTTAAAAAGAGAGTGAAAAAATACTTATTTAAAAGATAACATATAAATTCACTTTGAAAGTCGTAGTAAGCATTTTTAAAAGTATCAAGTCTTTCCCAAAAATTTCGGTAGAGTTTCCTTTGTAAATACTGACCCTAAACGGGTACAAACAGGAATAAACATAAGTAATGAATAAAGGAATCCCCAAGCGGGGGCTAGCTCTTCGCCAATTGGCGGAAATAACCATGCAAGCAATACCAATATACAACGTCGAAGGCGAGGATCAAAACTCAGAAGGAAACCAACATCCTCAAGAAAACCAGAGAAGAACCAAAATAATACAAGCGCGCGACTCTAAGGTCGAAAGAATATACAACTAGTTTTCTAAGTCTATCAATTAATACAACTCTGATTGATGGAGTTTACTAGATACAACTGAAATAAATATAAGTACAACGGTGGTCATAATGCAAGTGAACCCACCTACCAAAGCAATCACCCGGAAGGAAGCAGTGTGCCAGCAAGCCGTAACGAAACCTGTACGACCAAACCTGCAAGAAACTGTGGCACAACGGGGGTGAGTTGCCAACTCGTGAGTATAAAACATCACCAAGAAGAAATCGCATGTATGACTCTCTCCTAGGTCATACAATAATATCCTCATAATATAACCTGAAATATCGAATAATGGCAAGGGTAATCATCTAAATATAAGTGAAATACCAAGTGCTCATGTCAGTGCCTCAGGTAGAAACACGTCACATATATGATGTACGAATGCATTAAGAATGAAAGCAGAATACATCTTGAACGAGAAAACTGTTTTCTTATCTTGGTGAGATTTTTGTGTAAAAACCGAAGTATCATCAATGAAATCAACAGAGAATCCATGTCAAGCATCGACACAAAGTAAATATCCCAATATCTGAATGTCTCAATATCTCAATATCTCGGGCTCCGGCAATCCGGACTGGCCCATATCATCAAATCTCACGACTCTGTCGGTATCTCCGGATATCCGCCGCGTCATAAATAATCGGTCGGTAGTGCTCCCCTGCCGGGCTTAACGCCATCATCTGCGGCCATCTTGCCCCGGGGTACCGCACCGGGTCCACCATGCACCCACAGACGGTTCATCCTCCTTCTCGAATCGGGTGTATGATACCTCTCAAGAACCGAGAAAACTCATGGTGGACACCTCTCACATCATATCATGAGAAAACCATAAATTTCTATCTTTAGAAATGATAATGAGTTTATAAAATCCTTGCGGTTTCTCCAAATCCAGAAATCTCATGGAAAATCCGAAGTCCCAAACTCGAGAGTAAATAAACAGTGAATTACCGGCACAAAGCCCCACAATATTTCATAACAAATGAATATATACATACATGGGTATCTAAGTAAAGAATGCAATATCTAAACTAGTATAGTAATGATATATTGGAACTATCAGCTAGCAAGTTATATCAATGAAGTAATATTCTCTAAAGTGTACGTGACATGGCAATTCTTGATGATGATGTGTGTGAGCCGGCAAGCAAGTGATTGTGGACATACGCATCATCGGTAATGGTGCTGGTGTCCTAACAAACGAGTTCATAATAGTTAAGGAAATACATGTATAAACATGCAATGCAATGAGAACATGATTATAACGGAGAATGAATAGTAAACGCAATATTGAAGAATATACATTTCTATATACAAGTCATACAGTTTTTGGTATTTGAAATCGCACGAATCGTGGTTTTAGAAAAATAGGGGCTATGGGGTCTTTAAGAAAAGATACGTCCTTTGAAAAATCCGTAGTATCTCTCGGCCTGTCTTTAAAATACTCACGATTTGTTAGTTTTGAAAATAAATATGCCTTGAGCCCAGTCGAAAGGGTAAGGAAATCCACCTAAAGTCCGAGTCAATATATCTAGTAGTCGGCGATCCCGCCTCAATAGCGTCACGTACGGTAAAATACATAGTACGACATTCTCGAGTCAAGAGTGCGGATCAATCGTCATATCTATATCTCGTACGGTAAAATCCATCGTACGGCATCCCAAAATCGGGGTACAGGTCAAATATCACATATACCTCATTATTCATATAGTATCATTATCGTAAAATCATGAATTAAGGGTACCGTTCTAAAATCTAGTACATTCACATATCATCAAACATATTGTTAGAGATAGTGCCCTCAGAGTCAATTATTGGATCACAGGCACGTGATTGCAATGATTGAGGGAGGACCTATCCCGGTAGGACAGTCTTGCTCGAGATGATAGTGTGCTATCTGGTTTACCTTTATCATCGTGTACTGCTTTAGGCGACCTGACATGTCGCTATTGCACGTTGATAGAGCCCCTAGGATTCTTGCTTGACTGCCAGCAGTATGAGGGCGATCATATAAGTGAGAGCTGGAGTCTATAAGCACATCCTTAAAAGGTCCCTAGTCGTAGGAGTTTCGAGACAGGGCATCGATTCTCCAGAGTAGACTAGTGTATACAGTTGAGACCCCGACGAGGGGCGGTGGCCGGTCTCACAAGCCACTGGTGTCAGTTGGATCACCTAAGATGTATACAGGTGCTCATTGGGTTATGAGTACACCGGACAGGACTCGCCGGGAATATGCTAGTTGGTCTTATACCTGACGTCAGATAGCAGTTCCCTGGTGACATGTGTACAGGTTAGTTCATCGACCTGGGGATCGTCATTTGTCTCGTGTGAGTTCCCACTGTACTTAGATTACTACCCTACCACGGCTCAAAGGAGTCGTGCAAACAGGTTTTAGTTGGGTACAGTCCCGAGCCACATGGAGGCAGTGAGCGGATCTTCGGGGGTTTCGTCTCTCCCGGTATTGGGGGTGAGGTCGCGCTGTGTCTAGGAGAGCCATTACACAAAGACCTTGGCCAAGGCAGGAGATTTACTGGTAGGTATTCCAGTAGTATCTCAGGGTGTTCTGGGCTACACTCCGACACGACTTGTACCGCTTTTGGGGGTCTGACTTTTACCAACCCCCTAGGCCCGCCATGCGATGCTCATAGACGAACGGACCGGACTGTACGGATATTGTCACTGACAGGCTCAGTTGGGTGTCGGGGTGAGCTTCCTCATCGACGTCCCTTTTAGTCAATAGCTGGTGGCCCGTCACGTATTGGCTTATACCTCTGACGTGCTAGTGGTTAAATCCACAGCCATAGTATTGACGAGTCTTTAGAGTCCACCACACTTTCAGTTACTCAAGCTTTCGGGCGAAACGCTGTAGAGGCCGTATGGAGATATGGCAGGGTCCGATCAGATACGTGCGGTATTGCACGGATCAGGATCGGACGGTTTTGTACTAATGGCCGTATAGTTATATGGCAGCGTTCGATCAGATACGTGCGGTATTGCACGGATCGGGATCGGACGGATGTTACTAGCCGGCTTTGGTTTAAGCCGGTCCTAGTTTAGTACAGTGTAGATTTTGTCTCTTTGCATTTGTATCCGGACGGAATACAAATGCGGGTGTGTATGCACAGTGTGGGGTTTTCCTGTAATTTATTACGGGACCAGTTTTCTAGAGTTGCCATTTTGCTTTCCGTTCCGGCCGGTTTTCCTTTGCTCTTTCCCGGCCGGACTTTTCTGATGGAGGGGGTAATTTGCAGTTTTGCAAATTACACTTTGTGGAGGTTTTATTTGCATATGATTTAATTATGAAAGCATCTTTTCTTTTTCCACCATCATTTGATTCTTTCTTAGTCTTTTCATTTGCTTTATGTGATTAGATTTGATAAGAAGAGTTGATGTGAGTTTTGTGATGATTATGTCTTGGTTGTGGTCACCCTTCATTATCTCCTACACTCACCTCCCTTCATGTTTATGCTATCATATTCATTCCTCCACCCTCTTGCTCTCACTTGATGAAATGGTTGAAGAAAAAGAAAAGAGAGAAGAAGAAAGAAAATGAGAGGTTCATCTTGAGAGTTCATTCTTGATCTCATTTTCTTGCTAGAAAAATGCAAGCACCATTTTTCTATTCTTTGATTCCTCCATCATGGCAACTACAAACCCCATTGAGACAAAGCACACTCTACACTATATTCCTACAGCAAATCTTGAGCATGTCGAGTAGCCGGCTTCATGCGCGAGTTGCCTCGGTATTGAGGTGGGAGCCCGTAAAAGTACCCGGCTTCGTGGTGCCCTTTCCGACGAGGAGGAGACGGACGGAGATCCCGCGAGGAGATCGGAGTGGAGATGAAGACCGGAGGACTTGGATTGTCGGTATATCTCTTCCCCTTCTCTTTGTAGTTAGCTAGATTTAGTTTAATGGCCCGATCCGGGGTTTAGTGCGCGGTGGTGCCAGTTTGCAAAGTCCGCAAAATTTAAGTTTACCACCGTTTCCGCGTTTGGCCGTCGGATTGACGGCCGGGGCGCCGCCGTGCACTTACAGTGGTATCAGAGCCTCGCCATTAACATAGTCTAGCTTTGTGTAATGTGTTTATCAATTCCGATCGACCGAAATTTCCAAAAACCGTATTTTTCTAGCACATCAGTTTCTGTCGAAATTTTTTGGAGTCTAAAAATTTTTCTGGTTGTCTCAGTGTGATGTGCAGGGAATTTTAAGGTCACTGTAAAAATTTGGTACAATGACCTCACCAAACCGCCGCGGAAGGGCGGCCAAACCCCTGCTTTGGCCGCTCTTCCGCCGCGGATGTAACTGTTCACCCCCCCAAATTTTTCCAGTGTGTTCCTGAGTTGAAAATGTGGTTTCTGGAATATTAAAATTGGGCCAATTATTTCTGTGAGTGCTACAGTTTTGTATGAGGGCCCACTTGTTAATTTTTGATCGATCGGAATATTTTAAAACACATTTTTCACAGTATTTACATTATATCTGCGACCGTGAATGTCACTCGATCGGTAAATCCGGTCTAACTGCTATAGCCCGGTTAGACGGATTTGCGAACGTGACTTTCACGTTGATGTTCTATGTTTATGCTGTGATGTTGCGGATCGGTCGTGGGGGATAGCCTGGAAGCAATGCTAGTACAGTGTTGGTGTATTATGTACATTTGTTATTGCGGGGCGAGCGTCCGACATGTGGACTGCCGTCACTGCCTGTTTGTATTATTATTTTGGGGCACGACCTGGTTGCGGTCGATGTACCCGGTGTATGTATATTTTACTTTCTGTACTAGGATTACCCCGCGGTGGGGTGCACGGATGGCCGGGTTCTAGAGGGCAACAAGCCCGCATCTCATGGCATTGGGACGGAAGGGGCTTCACTCTAGGATTGGCGGGCCATTCGCCGCACTCGTAGGGGGTACAGGTTGACCCAGGAGGGGTGCCCAAGTTGCCGGATTCCGTGGAGTGCTGGGTGGTCCATTCACGGAGATGAAGGGGGCTGCCTCGCTTCAGGTTTTGGCGGGTGACTTGTCGCGCCCGTAGGGGTCTAGGATTTCATTGCACAGGCTATCCACACGACCAGGGGAACGTCGGGTTTCAGTAGTGGCTCTGTGAAACCCGGGGATCCCAGATATCTGTATTGTTCTGTGATGCTGTACATTTCTGTGATGTTGCATTTTTTTCACGCCTTGAGCGAATATAATATATTGGTATATATATTAGTAGATGTTGTATATGTTTTACATCCGCGCTAGTCCAGTCCCCGCTCTGTCGTTAGTTAGCTAACCTAACGGGTAATGACGGGATCCAGTGGCGAATGCGGATGGCATATACGTACATCAGTATATTTTCGTTCTTTTTGGTGTGATCAATTGATGGGACTGCATTGATTCGGATCAATGCAAGTTAAAAACAAACCTAATCTGATGTTGTTGGAACACTTTTCAAAAGGCTGTTATTGCAAGGACGTTCACTTTTGTTTTGCATCGTGGTATTCAGTTAGAATATCCTGCTCCTCAGTCGACGAGGCAAGGGCCGAGATCCCTTCACCGGGAGTGACCCCTTGGACAGAAGTTTGCGTCAGGGCATTAACTTCACTATAGCCGATTACTTTTGCTTTGCATCGCGGTATTCAGTTGGAATATCCTGCACCCCATTCTACGGGGAAAGAGCCGAGATCCCTTCACCGGGAGTGACCTCTTTAGTAAAGGTTTTCGTCACTATATTTTCTAAAAAGCTATCCGTTCCTTCAACGATATCAAGTTCATTACGTTAAAGGTTTTCGCCAGAAACCATTCGTAGCCCTCCGTCGTTTCATATGGGTGGTCAATAGTATTCAAGCTGTGTATGTTGGCCAAAGTCAAGGCACAGTGATTGGTAGCTATTGGGGTATTCATATGCAGCATAGATAGATGCGTTGGTTTGGGACAGTCGTACTGCCATTTTGGCCAAAGTCAAGGGTATGTACGGGTGGATTCAAATTAACCTGGAGAATGATGGGTAGAACTTGACATGTGACTTATGATATGTTGGCCAAAGTCAAGGTCATAAGAGCATGGGGTAAAAATCACATCGGGAGTTTCAAAAGAACTGAAACTTGCCAGATATGCGCATACCTTCTGGAGTGTGATACCGTGAGCGGATTCCGTCACGTTATCATGCGATGAGAGTTGGATCCCGATTCCCACTGATGAGTTGGTTTACTCCTCGGGTGACCCCGACTAATTCTTCTTTCAGGTTTGGAGGAGAATTTGAGATACAGTGGGAGGTTTCCAGATTAGATAAATTGGTAACCATTCTGATCTAGGTTAGAGTGCACGCTGAGTGTTTCTTTTCTCTCTCTCTTTGGCAGCGACCATTGACCCGACACTAGACTATGACTCAGTGACCAAGTTGACCGAACCTTCTTAACACCGGCTTTTGGATTGTCAAAGTTGCAGACCTCATTGCCACTCCTACTTTTACCCTTTTCTCCAGGACACCCCGTATTACTACGAACGTCCACTTCCATTGGACAAAACCATCGTATGGTTAGATACGAACTCGAAGGAATTTATTCGAGGATGGTTTCCGGTTCTGGAGAAAACGGATAGGATTATTCAGTTGTCTTTTCTTTTCACCCTCTCTCAGGTTGCGAGTACTCCTTGGTTTAGGAGTAGTACACCTATTACGCAAATTGGATAGTCTTCTTCCAAACCATAGGCTGGTGCCGACCGGTAGGGAATGAAGAAAACCAGTTAGCCTAAACGGTGTACAGAAGGTATTAAGTTCAGACAAAGCAAGGGATTAGTAAGAGGGCAAAGTAAATTGCGACTAATATTCACGACCAAACCAAGTATTTCTTCGCCAATCCTAAATCACCTTCGTATTTCTCCAGGACACTCCGTATCACTACGAAGATCCCATTTTATTGGATAATCCATCGTATGGTTATATACGAACTCGAAAGGAACTTGTTCCAGTTCGGGGATGGATTCTGGTTCAGGAGAAATAGGAATAAAGTACATTCAGATGTCTTTTATCTTCACCTTCTCTCGCGATGCGAGTGTTCCTAGGATTAGGACAGTACACCCTTTATGCCTTTTGGATAGTCTTCTTCCAAACCATAGGCTGGTGCCGAACGGTAGGGAAGGAAGAAAACCATTTGGCCTAAAGGGGTGTACAGAAGGTAATGACTAAAGACATATGAAGGGATTTGGAGAGGTGGCAAAGAATTATACGGTTATAGTTGTGAATCTGGATAATGGATGAGGCATTACTAGGAATACCAGGATACCCCAACGAAACATTTCAATGTTTCAGTTTCACTGTGTACTGTTAATGGAAAACTGATTTCCCGATTAGACACTTACTCCAGGGTATGTATTTACCAGGTATGATTCTCACATCTGTATGGTTTTACAGATGATGAGTGGGAGTAAGTTATTGGGAATTGGGTGATCATCCTCATTATATCGGAATTCGTTGAAATTGGTGATATTTGAGGATGCCACCTGGGTTGTTTGCCGGTCGGCAAATATTTGGTTTTGAATATCCGCTGTTGTGCACCAATTTCAAATTGATATATCTGTACGTCTATTTTCATAGAGTGAGATATACCTTTTGATATTATGTCGATGACATTTACCTATATCAGTGGATGGTTAGGTAAGGAGCATTAAACAGCGGTGTAATTCTTCTTAACCATAAATACAGTTTTCAACCTACAACACACAGTGAAAGAGTTGTTAGACTCAGCGGACTTATACAGAGTATTGTATGTTGTCCAGTGTCCATTAGGACAGAGGGGTTGGTCCTCATACTATATTCAGTTTACTTTTGACTTCTCTAGTTCTTAGACATGTGTTTCGTAGAAACACAGGGTCTAAGTTTTGAGGAGTTATAGGTATTTGAATAGAGTAGAGAACCAGGTGTAGCAAGTATCGGGATTCTTCAAAGTGATCGAAGATGTAGATACTTGTGTATGGTATTCAGTTGATAGTAATGATAAAGAGAAATTGCTTCTCTTTCAGGTTACTCATAATTGGAAGCATTCCTAAGTTGAGTAACGCTGATCGGCCTCCTTCCATTTAGTTGACATGCACTGGAGATAGCTGCATGATTTGAATCTGGTTCAATTAAATCAGTGCCTCTGGTTCTATATTGGATGTAGAACAGTTCATATCTTAACGTTGTTAAGGTACGGGGAGTTGTCCGGCTTATGATTAAAACCAGACTCTGGATAACTCAAAGCACGTTTCTGTAATGGCTGTTTGTGGGTTGACCCAGGCTATGACGAGGGTTGATTTTCTACCATCTTGACTCGCCACAGTTTTAACAAAAATGGATTTTTTCAAAAAACAGCAGTGGGAGTATGGTAGAACTGGAAGTGATTCCAGAACCGCAAACGATTACTGAAGATTTGATAAGGAACCTAAAGATTCAATCTGAATTGACATTCCATTGGCCACTCCGCAGATAAGGTGGGTAACTTCAGGCACCCGAGAGGTACTCCGGTAGCCTCAAGGACGGTGACAAGGAAGTTCTTGTTTACCCACACTTGCCATTGTTGTTGTTCCAGGCTGCGAGACCCGGCAGGAGGATGAGTATAGCGTCGTTCTAAACTTGCTTTAGAAGTGCACGTCTATATGACTCTGCCAGAGGGTTGTCGTAGTCAGTGGGAGCAGCGGAAGCATTGGTGGACATCAGGCTTATGTCTATTTATAGACTAAAGCAGATGTATTGGAGATAGATCATCTATTTCTGATGTGACAGTCATAGGTTTGACGTCATCAGAATAGGGGATGGATCTGTTGAGAAGGTAGTAGGAAGTGATATTCCTTTACTACGATCGGTTATACTTTGGTCATCACACAGTGGTTTCTCCATAAAGGACTTGGACATTATATCAGACATACTGGTTACTAGATCTATGGTTTTAGATCTAGATTTGGGTGGTTTCCTAATCTGGGTACCTTGACGGCATTCTATGAGTATTTAGAATGGACGACTCCTGGCACGGTAGTGTACCTGCAAGTAATGGAGTCGCCCTCCCTAAAGGTGTCTTTTAGACTAAAGTAGAGAGGGATGTGCATGATTGGCAGATCACTTGCTTAGGCAATTGAGTCAATCATGAGATGTCAAGTACCACACCAGATGTTGTTCTTGCACTAGATGCAATAAGTTGATATTGATCCAATCCTGGAGAAACAGTCGGAAGCAGTTTTAGAACATAAGTGGCTGTTCTAGGGATATGATAACGGCTGCCTCTTTTAGGAGACGGTTATCATTCCAGGCTTCCAAGGTGACCTGGACGACAAGGAGGTTGTCAGAGTTATAGTTTTTCCCTCTGACGAGGGGCAGTATTTTGGACGGGTGGTCCAAGGCAATACTGAGGGTGGCATGGCGCATGATACTGATTGAGTTCAGTTGACGATACAGTCTAAGAAGTTTGGATTTGGAGTTCATTTATGAGCTAAGTCCCATCAGACATCCAGACATTCTAAGACAAGTATTGCTCATTTCGGGAGATGGTTTTCTCCGCGAACTTGAGAAATAGAGAGACATAGAAAGAAACTTCTAGGCGGATCCACTCACTGAGGCTATTCCTCGACCGCAATAGTTTCACAAACGGTTTTTGTGAGACTGACTAGTAGAGGAGTTGGGTGTTCGGTATCACACGGGCTGTGAGTATGCGACATCGCAATAATTAGCCTTGAGTGCAAGTGGGAGATTGTTAGAGATAGTGCCCTCAGAGTCAATTATTGGATCACAGGCACGTGATTGCAATGATTGAGGGAGGACCTATCCCGGTAGGACAGTCTTGCTCGAGATGATAGTGTGCTATCTGGTTTACCTTTATCATCGTGTACTGCTTTAGGCGACCTGACATGTCGCTATTGCACGTTGATAGAGCCCCTAGGATTCTTGCTTGACTGCCAGCAGTATGAGGGCGATCATATAAGTGAGAGCTGGAGTCTATAAGCACATCCTTAAAAGGTCCCTAGTCGTAGGAGTTTCGAGACAGGGCATCGATTCTCCAGAGTAGACTAGTGTATACAGTTGAGACCCCGACGAGGGGCGGTGGCCGGTCTCACAAGCCACTGGTGTCAGTTGGATCACCTAAGATGTATACAGGTGCTCATTGGGTTATGAGTACACCGGACAGGACTCGCCGGGAATATGCTAGTTGGTCTTATACCTGACGTCAGATAGCAGTTCCCTGGTGACATGTGTACAGGTTAGTTCATCGACCTGGGGATCGTCATTTGTCTCGTGTGAGTTCCCACTGTACTTAGATTACTACCCTACCACGGCTCAAAGGAGTCGTGCAAACAGGTTTTAGTTGGGTACAGTCCCGAGCCACATGGAGGCAGTGAGCGGATCTTCGGGGGTTTCGTCTCTCCCGGTATTGGGGGTGAGGTCGCGCTGTGTCTAGGAGAGCCATTACACAAAGACCTTGGCCAAGGCAGGAGATTTACTGGTAGGTATTCCAGTAGTATCTCAGGGTGTTCTGGGCTACACTCCGACACGACTTGTACCGCTTTTGGGGGTCTGACTTTTACCAACCCCCTAGGCCCGCCATGCGATGCTCATAGACGAACGGACCGGACTGTACGGATATTGTTACTGACAGGCTCAGTTGGGTGTCGGGGTGAGCTTCCTCATCGACGTCCCTTTTAGTCAATAGCTGGTGGCCCGTCACGTATTGGCTTATACCTCTGACGTGCTAGTGGTTAAATCCACAGCCATAGTATTGACGAGTCTTTAGAGTCCACCACACTTTCAGTTACTCAAGCTTTCGGGCGAAACGCTGTAGAGGCCGTATGGAGATATGGCAGGGTCCGATCAGATACGTGCGGTATTGCACGGATCAGGATCGGACGGTTTTGTACTAATGGCCGTATAGTTATATGGCAGCGTTCGATCAGATACGTGCGGTATTGCACGGATCGGGATCGGACGGATGTTACTAGCCGGCTTTGGTTTAAGCCGGTCCTAGTTTAGTACAGTGTAGATTTTGTCTCTTTGCATTTGTATCCGGACGGAATACAAATGCGGGTGTGTATGCACAGTGTGGGGTTTTCCTGTAATTTATTACGGGACCAGTTTTCTAGAGTTGCCATTTTGCTTTCCGTTCCGGCCGGTTTTCCTTTGCTCTTTCCCGGCCGGACTTTTCTGATGGAGGGGGTAATTTGCAGTTTTGCAAATTACACTTTGTGGAGGTTTTATTTGCATATGATTTAATTATGAAAGCATCTTTTCTTTTTCCACCATCATTTGATTCTTTCTTAGTCTTTTCATTTGCTTTATGTGATTAGATTTGATAAGAAGAGTTGATGTGAGTTTTGTGATGATTATGTCTTGGTTGTGGTCACCCTTCATTATCTCCTACACTCACCTCCCTTCATGTTTATGCTATCATATTCATTCCTCCACCCTCTTGCTCTCACTTGATGAAATGGTTGAAGAAAAAGAAAAGAGAGAAGAAGAAAGAAAATGAGAGGTTCATCTTGAGAGTTCATTCTTGATCTCATTTTCTTGCTAGAAAAATGCAAGCACCATTTTTCTATTCTTTGATTCCTCCATCATGGCAACTACAAACCCCATTGAGACAAAGCACACTCTACACTATATTCCTACAGCAAATCTTGAGCATGTCGAGTAGCCGGCTTCATGCGCGAGTTGCCTCGGTATTGAGGTGGGAGCCCGTAAAAGTACCCGGCTTCGTGGTGCCCTTTCCGACGAGGAGGAGACGGACGGAGATCCCGCGAGGAGATCGGAGTGGAGATGAAGACCGGAGGACTTGGATCGTCGGTATATCTCTTCCCCTTCTCTTTGTAGTTAGCTAGATTTAGTTTAATGGCCCGATCCGGGGTTTAGTGCGCGGTGGTGCCGGTTTGCAAAGTCCGCAAAATTTAAGTTTACCACCGTTTCCGCGTTTGGCCGTCGGATTGACGGCCGGGGCGCCGCCGTGCACTTACACATATATCCTCATGTGTATGAAAACACATCGCCCAACGATCCGCTAAAATATCATGTCGTATATCATATCACGACCCAAACACATATCATAATCTCACGGCATCATGCCCGATCATATCGGCTCATCTCTAAGTATCATATTCTAGGATCAACATCCGTGTGTGTGGGTGTGTGTGTAAACATATACACCCATAATCAATACCATGTGTGTACATGTGTGTGTGTGTCAACCTTTACTCTAGGATTTCGCGACTAAGAAAACTAACTAAAAGCATTTTCTTCCAATTACACTAAATCCAACCCATGGTCTCCTAAAGCTTTTCTTACTAAGTATACACATCTCACAATAACACATAAGTATATATAATATTCACATCTTACCCTACAAAAGTGCGAGGGTGTTATACGCCATCCACCCGACTTCCCCCGTAGATATGCATCTACTCACCTTGATCCTCGCTTGCCGAAATCGATGTCGCCATGCTCTTCCTTGTTATCCGAAATCCACATGAAGGTGTTAGGATCCCTAGGGCGGTAGCAAGGTTTTGGGAGGCATCGTCTATGCCGTTTTCAAATTTTTTCCGTACTAAAGAACCCTAACCCTAGAATCTTAACTAGAGATTTAGACGAAACAACATGTAAACAACTTTACATATAACTGAATGAGGAATACAACCATTGTAGACCGGTCATTCACTTCAAAAGCTCCGTGTAGTAGTCTCTTCGCTCCTAGTAGTGAACTCTCGGACTCTAGAGAGGGTTCATGTGAATAAATGAACAAACTTGCTCAATGTCTTCAAGACCGAAGATGATCTACGTCGAGGAGACTCAAGCCCATGCTACCTCTTCACTAATGGTGAAATTAGTGAAGCAAACACACTAAACTAAATGGCTAATAGTAGAACATAATGAAGTAGGAAATAGGCTCACTTTAGATTTGTTTTTCTCACAATATTTTCTCACCTTGAGAAAAGCTAGCAAGCTTCCTCAATGAAGAAGAAGATGAAGTGATGAAGAGAAATCAAACTGTTGAGGTGAGAATAGAAACCATGGGTGAGTTAGTGTCATACACTAACTCATGTAGAGAATAAACCATGGCTAAACAATATGGTTAGGTTAATAAATATCTACAAGTAAAACAAAATTAGTGGACTTGGTCAATGGTTCCACAAGCTTCTACAAGCTTCAACCATGTGACTAATTACCATTAATTTTGATTAACTTTAGATAAACAAAACCCTCACATTATTATAAGCATGGTGTTAGTCTCATACACCCATATAGCATGTGGCATCTAGCATAACACAAAAGATGTACATTAATATATATCACATATATACCAAGTGTACACAAGTGAGAAAAAGAATTCTTAAGTGAGCTAATATTAGTTAATGTAAGTTAAAATATCAAATATATAAATATACATTAAATTATTAAATCAACACTTGATTTAATAATCTGTCTATATCGCATACAACTGGCTAATATCAAATGTAACAATCTATCGAATCAACACTTGATCCGATAACCCGGCTATATTACATATAACCGACCGATATCATATATCATGAGAATAGAATACGGTATCACATACACGCATTAATCTCGGTCCAGCACATTTTACATATGTGCTCCTACTTCGTTTCACATGAACCAGGTGTAGGGTTCCTATGAACGACAATAAGGTTTCGAGAGGCATCGTCCATGCCATTTTCAAAATTTTGCCGTTTTAAAGAACCCTAAACTAGAATCGATAACTAGAGAATCATACGAAACACAAAGTAAACTACTTTACATCTAAGTGTTTGTAGAATACAACCTTTGTAGATCGGTCCTTCGCTTCTAAAGCTCCGAGTTGAAGTCCCTTCGCCGTGATCCAAGTCCCGGACTCTTGCATGGCTTCTTAAGGTGAAAGATCGATCTTGCTTGAATTCTTCGAGGCCGAAGATGATCTACGTCGAGGAGACACTAACTCAAGCTACTACTTCACTAATTGAGAGATTGGTGAAGCTAACACCCTATACTAAAGTGCTAATCTAGTAGAGGATGATGAAGTAGGAAGTGGGCTCACTTTAGTTTTATTTTTCTCACAATATTTTCTCCCGTTTTAAAACCCTAGCAAGCTTTTGCTCAAGGAAGAAGAAGAAGAGCTCAAGAGATGAGAATGAATGTGGTGAGAGAAACAACCATGGGTGAGTTTGTATCATATACTAACTCATGTAGAGACATAACAATGGCTAAATTATAATGGTTAGGTTAATAAATATCTTAAGTAAAACAAAACTAGTGGACTTAGTCAAAACATCCACAAGCTTCCACAAGCTTCATGCATGTGACTAATTATGCACTAATTTGGATTTACTATAAATATTTAAAACCCAACATTATAATTAGTATGGTATAAGTCTCATACACCCATGTAGTGTGTATCAACAACCATGATACAAAATAAAACACCATTAATATATATCACATATATATTAAGTGTGCACATGCGAGAATAATAAATGCTTAAGTGAGCTAATATTAGTTAATGTAAATTAGTATATCAAATATACAATTATACACTAAACTATCAAATCAACTCTTGATTTAATAATCCGGCTATATCACATATAACCGACTAATATTAAATGTACCAACTTATCGAATCAACACTTGATTCGATAATCCGACTATATCACATATAACCATCCGATACAAATATCGCGAGAATAGAATACGGTATCACATACTCGCATTATTCTCGATCCCGCACATATCACATATGTGCTCCTACTTCGTTTTGCCTGAGCCAGTAAAACCTCTATATAGGACTCTAAAGACTCGTCAATACACCGGCAGTAGGTGATGATCACATCAAGCACCCACAAGTCGTCAGCGGTACTAGCTAGACGTAACGGCTACCCGGGTATTGAGCGATCAGAAGATCAACAAGCAAGCCCGCTCTAGCTCCTGTAAAGCCTGTCAGCAACATTACTGTACAGTCCGGTCTCCTCGTATGATATGTCGCATATCCAGTCTAGGGGTGCTAAACGTCAGACCCCAATAACGGATAAGTCATGCCGATATGAGGCTCATAACGGGCCGAGAAACTACAGATAACACTTACCAGTAAATCTCTAAATCAGCCCTGGCCAGGGACTTCCCTGTTATGGCCAATCGAGCACAGCGCAACATCAACCTCCAATACCGGGAGAAACGAAACCCCTCCTATCGCTCATTGCCTCCATGTGACTCGGGACTGTACCCAAAAACCACCGTTTTGCACGTCCTCTTGAACGTGGTAAGGTGGAAATTAAAGCACAGTGGGAATCACACAAGACTCTATGACGATCTCGGGTCTACAGACTAATCTGTACAAGTGTCACCAGAGAACTGCTATCTGACGTCAGGTATAATACTATCTAGGATTTCTCGGCGAGTCCGTCCAGTGTACCCAGTCTCCACTGAGCACTCGTATACCATCTTTGATGTCAAACACCAATGGATATGGGATCATCCATCGCCCATCACATGGGTCGAGAAGCGTATACACTAGTCTACTCTGGTATATCGATGCCCTGTCTCGATACACCCAAGACTAGGAACATTAAAGGATGAACTTATGGACTACTATGGCCCTACTAATATGATCTGCATCATAATCCCGGTAGTCAAGTACACATCTTAAGGGCTTTACCAACATGTAACCATAAGACGGTATCAAGAGACAAGTATACATGTTAAAATAAAGAGCAACCAGATAGCATACTATCATGTCGAGCAAGAAAGTCCTCTCTATATATGTCCAAGCATCCAATATAATATACCTCTAGGGCATACATACAACTAACAATCTCCCACTTGCACTAGGGCCAGCTGTTGTAGTATCGCATACCCAGTATTCCGAAGAGTCTCTCGAACTGTATCTGGGGAATGGCCTTCGTGAGTGGATCCGCAGTGTTATTCTTCGTGTCAACTCTCCTGATCTCGATCTCCCGGCGATCAACTATCTCCCGGATCAGGTGATACCGCTTCAGAATATGCCTGGATCGCTGATGGGACCTGGGTTCCTTGGCCAAAGCCACCGCTCCATTGTTATCACAATACAAAGATATTGGATACTCAATGGATGGAACCACTCTAAGTTTAGTTATGAACTTCTTCATCCAGACAGCATTTTTGGCAGTATCGTTGGCAGCGATGTATTCAGCCTCCATCGTCGAGTCTGCCACGGTTTCCTGCTTAGAACTCTTCCAGCATACCGCTCCTCCACTGAGGGTAAAAGACAAATCCCGAGTGCGACTTAGAGTCGTCCTTATTACTCTGGAAGCTCGAAACGGTAAAGGACTCCACTTGGAGTTCTCCGTTAGTATACACCAAGAGCATCTCTTTAGTCCTTCTCAAGTACTTGAGAATGCTCTTCACAGCTGTCCAGTGACTCTCTCCAGGATCTGCTTGATACCTACTCACTACACTTAGTGAGTATGCTACATCGGGTCTGGTAAATAACATCGCATACATGATAGAACCTACTGCCGAAGCATAGGGTATCTCTTGCATTCGAGCTCTCTCCAAATCAGTCTTGGGAGACATCTCTTTAGAGAGAGTGAGTCCTGAGATCTTGGGTAAAAACCCACGCTTGGATTCTTCCATACTAAACCTCTTTAGTATGGTGTCAATATACCTGGATTGGGACAATCCCAGTATCCGTTTAGATCTATCTCTATAGATCTTAATCACCAAGATGTAGGAGGCATCCCCTAGATCATTCATTGAGAATCTTTGTGATAAGAAGAGCTTACCTGATTGCAGCATAGGAATGTCATTTCCTATCAAGAGTATGCCATCCACGTACAATACAAGGAAGACAATCTTACTCTCTGCCACCTTCTTGTATATACAAGGTTCATCTACGTTTTTTGACGAAATCAAACTCTTTGATAACGACATCAAAACAAATGTTCCAACTCCGTGATACTTACTTTAACCCGTAGATGGATTTAAGAAGCTTAGACACCTTTCCGCTGCTCCCACTGTCTACGAAGCCCTCTGGCTGAGTCATGTACACGCACTCTTCCAAATCACCATTCAGAAAGGCGGTCTTAACATCCATTTGTCAGATTTCGTAGTCATGGTATGCAGCAATGGCAAGCATGATCTGGATGGATTTAAGCATAGCCACTGGAGAAAAGGTTTCGTCATAATCCACACATGGTCGTTGATGAAAACCCTTTGCAACAAGTCTAGCTTTGAAAGTCTCCACTTTCCCATCTACACCAAGTTTTTTCTTGAAAATCCACTTGCTCCCAATGGGTTTTACCCCTTCAGGAGCATCTTCCAAAGTCCATACTTTGTTGGTGTACATGGATTCTATCTCGGACCGCATTGCATCCAGCCACTTCACTGAGTCCCCACTCGTGATGGCCTGCTCGAAACTAGTTGGATCATTATCCTCCATGATGCAATCCTCGCTTCCACCATCAATAAGAAAACTGTAGTATCTTTCAGGTGGATGAGAAACCGTACTAGATCGGCGGAGAGGCTGAGATTCGTTGGGAGCTATCGAATCCTCTGGTTCTACCAAATCATCTATTGTATTTTGTGCTGCTGGAACCTCTTCCAGTTCTACCTCCTTGCCACAAATTTCCTTTGCAAGAAATTCCTTTTCTAAAAAGGTGGCCTTACGAGAAATAAACACTTTTTGTTCCTCGGAAGGGTAGAAGATATACTCACGTGAATTTTTGGAATATCCAACAAACTTACATAGAACTGACCTTGTCTCGAGCTTGTCCGGATTTTGCGTTTTAACATAAGCCGGACAACCCCATATCTTAATCTAATTAAGACACGGTCTCTTCCCCTTCCATATCTCATATGGAGTGGTAGGCACAGATTTGGTAGGAACCATATTCAATAGGTGTATGGTGGTTTCAAGCGCATACTCCCAAAAGGAAATAGGTAACTCAGTAGTTCTCATCATAGAGCGCACCATATCTAATAGGGCGCGATTCCCCCATTCCAATACATCGTTGTGCTGTGGTGTATACGGAGGAGTAAGCTGAGAGAATCCCATTCTCTTTTAGAAAGTCCAAGAACTCCGTGCTCAAGTATTCACCTCCTCGATCAGATCGAAGGATTTTAATACTTTTACCCGTTTGGTTTTCAACTTCGGATTTATATTCCTTGAATTTCTCAAAATCTTCAGACTTGTGTTTCATCAGGAACACATGTCCGTATCTTTAGAGATCGTCAGTGAATGTAATTAAGTACGAAGATCCATTCCTGGCATGTGTAGACATGGGACCGCATACATCATTATGTATCAGTCCCAAGAGTTTCGTAACTCTTTCTCTGTGTCCTGTAAACGGAGTTTTGGTCATCTTGCCTTTGAGACACGACTGGCAAGTTTCATAAGATATAAATTCGAACGGATTCAAATATCCATCCTTATGCAACTTAGCTAGTCGTGTCGCATTGATATGACCTAGTCTACAATGCCACAAGAAGGATTCGTTCATTTCTGAACTCTTCCTCTTGTGTGTGTTTTGTACATTAAGAACTGTGGTTTGATCTAGAATGTATATGCCATTATTTAACGAGTCTGATCCAATCAACTTTTGATTTAGGAAGATGTTCATAACATTATCATGTACTACAAAATTATATCCTGGTAATCCCCTATCTCCTGCTCAGTCTTATAACAATTATACGGTAGAGCGGGACCAAGGTTTCCCAGCTCAGTATAATAAGCAGGTTTAGTCAATGCATCCATATTATTATCTTGATTAAGGCGTGACATAGTCGCTACCAGGGGAGAGAGAAAATAAAATACTTAGCGTATGCTCTTGCA
Organism: Agapanthus africanus; assembly: GCA_030015575.1. NCBI lineage: Eukaryota > Viridiplantae > Streptophyta > Magnoliopsida > Asparagales > Amaryllidaceae > Agapanthus > Agapanthus africanus. The sequence goes on from JASDDO010000014.1 coordinate 599,841,317, forward strand.
AGATTAGATTGGTTATTTAATTTATCTAATCATGATGGCTCCCACTGTTTTTATCAAATCTTCCTTCAAACCCTAAAAGGTAAGACTAGCCGGGATTAATTACACGCTACAAGTTCGTCAATCTTTCGGCCAGGCCAGTGTCGGTGCTTCGAGGGAGGTTCTCCGTACTTTCACACGGACCTATTAAAATAAACCTCGTTTTTCTATGGGTGTAACCCCCGTTAACACTTTTCTAGACACCTACTTGATCGGCTAATTGTAATATGCAAAACTCTTCCAGGAGTAACTCTTACTCGCAGTGGGTATCGAGATCCAACTATCTCATAGAAGGTATGCAATCTCATTGCAAATTTCAACACTTGAAATTCCCGATAATATTTTACCCCTAGCTTCCTATGACCTTGACGAAGGCCAACAAACCATAGGCCGCTAGTCAAGTTCAACCCGTACATTTCATGATTGAATTAAACCCACACGCACGACCCTTGACGAAGGCCAACAAAGTCGCACGACTACCCTAATCCAATCGCATCTCATGCTTTAGCAGATAAGCGCTAGTTAGCTACCGCACACTACGCCTTGACGAAAGCCAACAAACGTAGCACGAATACTAAGTAGCACTTATCTAAAATGACGGAGGGCTACGACAGATTTTTAAGAAAACCCTTTGCGTAATGAATTTGATATCGTTGTAGAATCGAGTGATTTTGAAAAAGGAATGTTTTTTAGGCTTTTACTAGTTTTGCTAAAGAGGTCACTCCCGGTGAAGGGATCTCGGCTCTTCCCTCATCGAATGAAGTGCAGGATATTTCACAAATACCACTATGCAAAGCAAAAACTATATAATCAATCAAAAGACAAACCGAGTGTGTTGTAGCATCTGCCAGTTTTTCTAAAGAGGTCACTCCCGGTAAAGGGATCTCGGCTCTTTCCTTATTGAATAAGGTGCTGGATATTCTACAAGCAATACCGCTATGCAAAGCAAAAACTAGAGCTACCAGTTTTTAAAACAAGATTCTGCAACATCTTTAGGTTTCTTTTATTTCATTAATCTCATTAATGAAGTCCCATCAATTATGCTTCCTAAGCATCACAGAAGAAACGAAAGCATCAATATTAATTATATATCATATATATAATATATAAGCATTCGTCTCAGAATACATAAAGTGATCACATCACAGAATATCAGCAGCAGAAGAACATATAGGAAATATTGGATATACTATGAATTCTGTGTTTTATTCCAGCGGATTCCACGGTCGCGATGAATAGCCAAACCCACATCTCTAGACCCTACGAGAGCAGCAAGCAACCCTACCAATTCTAGAGTTAGGAGACCCGGTCTCGACTCCTCGAGATGGTCTCCCACTGGACCCTAGAACCCGGTTACTTGTGCTCTTCTCCTTGGGTCTACCCTAATGCGGAAAAGTAAATAATATACATCAAATGGTGACATCATCCTCAACCCGGAAGTGCCCCAATAAAAGAATATTACATACAAGCTTTTACATAAATGAAAATGAAAAACTCTCATCTCACATAAAAAAAACCCGGCTATTCAAAACACGACGATCCAATATAACATATCACAGCAACACATAATATCGCATGTCATCAACGTAAGTAAATACGAGTATCCCAATTGTCGTTGACATATAGCACCGAAACCGGCAATACATCACATATTACACTTACGTTCGCAGAAAAGAAAGTGAAAACTACAACAATTGGAATCCGCAACCATCTTAGACATCATAAATCCAATGTATCACATACTTTGGATTTCATTCCTAACCATTTGAATTCCTTAGACATCACATGCCTAATAATTATAAACCCCGCATTTTAGTCTCGATATTGAAAAAACTTTCTAATAACCTGTCGGGTAATTCAACAAGATTCCCGATAACCTGATCGAATGCACTTCAGAAACTTTAGTAGACGGTCGCACCCCCGATGCCGTCGATGAAGTGCACTAAGGCGGAACACCGCGGCCGCGAGCACCCGAACGGATGCTTTTGGCGACGGAGTTCTCCTACAGTCAATTGGTCGGGGCTATGGAGCGCGGCTATCTAGTAAGGTTACCCGGCGAGTATCCGCGTACACTACGTAATTGCGACGGACTTTTGATCCACATCAAAATTCCTTAGCAACCGAAAAAATGTGACTAAACTGCTAGATTTATAAAATTCAAACTAGTTATCACATAACTAAATTTGTGGATTCCAAATATTGTATCACAATCACAGATAGCTAGACAATATTAAACTTTTCGGTCGAATAAACAAACACCCAAAATTTCCCAAAGAGCTCAACACTTGAGCGGAGTTCAAAAAGTACCCAGAACATGCCACAGCTCCTATGAACCATCCGTAGAAGGGCCGACCCATGCCTCACTCATGTCGCCGCGGAACTACGGCAAACCCTAGGGTATGACCACGGTTCCGTGATCCAAAAAGTCGAGTTTGGGTATCGTTCTTCTAGAGGGTCCACAGAATCGCTTGCATGATTTTCTGAAGATTTTAAACTCGGGAAAAAAATCCAACTCTTGGAAAATTTCCAGCGAGAGAAAAATTGGGTTATTGATATCCGTTCGAACTTTTTAACGTCGTCAAAATAACTCGAATAGATGTTAGAATTACGGTTACGAAACACTCCGAATTGCCTTTGCAGAAAGTTAACATCACATGCAAATTTGGAAAAAACAAGAAACACTTGAAACACCAAAACCCAGATACTGGAACACCCTAAAAATTTGAAGCCCAGATGAGCCAAATGAACCGAGCAGGCCGATTTTTGTAGCTTGTGGCCAGCCATAGTTAGGTGGATCAGCTTCAAATTTCTATGGTGTTCAAGTTATATCACATACAACATTCTGCAGTTGCTAAAAAATTTTTTTTGACGCCTCTAAAAATTCGACAGAAACTAGATTTTATATCGGGTGTTTCGGAGTTGTTTCAGTTTCGTAATTCTAACAAACATCGTTTAAATCTCTAGCTTAGCTCTGATACCACTGTTGGGTTCCCTAGGACGGCAGCAAAGTTTCGGGAGGTATCGTCCATGCCGTTTTCAAATTTTTGACGTACTAAAGAACCCTAACCCTAGAATCTTAACTAGAGATTTAGACGAAACAACATGTAAACAACTTTACATACAAGTGAATGAGGAATACAACCTTTGTAGACCGGTCCTTCACTTCTAAAGCTCCGTGTAGTCGTCCCTTCGCTCCTAGTAGCGAACTCCCAGACTCTAGAGAGGGTTCACATGAAGAAATGAACAACCTTGCTCAATGTCTTCGAGACTGAAGATGATCTACGTCGAGGAGACTCAAGCTCATGCTACCTCTTCATTAATGGTGAAATTAGTGAAGCAAAACCCTAAACTAAATGGTTAATAGTAGAGGATGATGAAATAGGAAATGGGCTCACTTTAGATTTGTTTTTCTCACAATATTTTTTCACCTTGAGAAAAGCTAGCAAGCTTTCTCAATGAAGAAGAAGATGAAGTGATGAAGAGAAATCAAACTCTTGATGTGAGAATAGCAATCATGGGTAAGTTAATGTCATACACTAACTCATGTAGAAAATAAACCATGGCTAAACAATAATGGTTATGTTAATAAATATCTACAAGTAAAACAAAACTGGTGGACTTGGTCAATGGTTCCACAACCTTCTACAAACTTCAACCATATGACTAATTATCATTAATTTTGATTAACTTTAGATAAACAAAACCCTCACATTATTATAAGCATGGTGTTAGTCTCATACACCCATATAGCATGTGGCATCTAGCATGACACAAAAGATGTACATTAATATATATCACATATATACCAAGTGAACACAAGTGAGAAAAAGAATTCTTAAGTGAGCTAATATTAGTTAATGTAAGTTAATATATCAAATATATAATTATACATTAAATTATTAAATCAACACTTGATTTAATAATCCGGCTATATCACATACAACTGACTAATATCAAATGTAACAATCTATCGAATCAACACTTGATCCGATAACCCGGCTATATCACATATCACGAGAATAGAATACGGTATCACATACGCGCGTTAATCTCGGTCCTGCACATATCACATATGTGGTCCTACTTTGTTTCGCATGAACCAGGAAATCTCTGTGTAGGACTCTAAAGAATCGTCAATACGCCGGCAGTAGGTGATGATCATATCAAACACCCACAAGCCGCAAGCGGTCTGCTAAACGTAACAGCCACCTGGGTATTGAGTGATCAGAAGATCAACAAGCATGCCTGCTCATACTCCTGCGAATCCAATCTTAACACTACCGTACAGTCCGGTCTCTTCGTCTGATATGTCGCATATCTCACCTGGAGGTGGTAAACATCAGACCCCAATAGCTTGATAAGTCATGCCGATGTGAGGCTCATAACGGATTGAGAAACTACTGATAACACTTACCAATAAATCTCAGAAACAGCCCTGGCCAGGGACTTCCTGTTATAGCCAATCGAGCACAGCGCAACATTAACCCCCAATACCGGGAGAGACAAAATCCTCTCTTATCGCTCATTGCCTCCATGTGACTCGGGACCGTGCCCAAAAACTACCGTTTTGCACGTTCTCTTGAACGTGATAAGGTGTAAATCAAAGCACAGTAGGAATCACACAAGACTCTATGACGATCTCGGGTCGACAGACTAACCTGTACCAGTGTCACAGGAGAACTATCATCTGACGTAAGGTATAATACCATCTAGGAGTTCTCGGCGAGTCCGTCCAGTGTACCCAGTCTCTACTGAGCACCCGTATACCATCTCTGATGTCAAACACCAATGTATATGGGATCATCCATCGCCCATTTACATGGGTCGAGAAGGAATACGCTAGTCTACTCTGGTATATCGATGCTCCGTCTCGATACACCAACAACTAGGGACATTAAAGGATGTACTCACGGAGTACCTTTGTCCCGCTAGTATGATCCGCATCATAATCCAGGTAGTCAAGTAAACATCTTAAGGGCTTTATCAACATGTAACAGAGAGACAATCAGTGTACATGTTAAGATAAAGAGTAACCAAATAGCATACTATCATGTCGAGCAAGAAAGTCCTCCCTATATATGTCCAAGCATCCACTATAATATACATCATATGTACAATAATGGCCTTTAGGGCATACATATAACTAACAGAAGGTACATACACATCACATATATCGTATCGCATCAAAACATCCAATTCAAAACCAATACGACACGCAAGGTGCTTATAGGTTAGAACCTATAGCCTACGCATAGGAAAAAAAATCATAAATCCCTCGTCGTTGAAGTAAAAACGTCCAACGATCGAATCCACAGTTCGAATACCAAAACCAAGTTATTGAAAACCACGAAACTCAAAAGCAGCCACTCAAAAATCTAGCTTCAGATTTTTGGTCAGGTGAAATGTGGATGTAGGGCGTTTTTCGTCACCCCATTAAGATGGTAATGCGCGCACGCTTGTCATGCGCATTATAGATTCCCCCTGCCCAAGGTAGGCTGGGGTTTTTTGATTGTGGGGATCCGAATCTCCGGCAGCCGTGGACTAAGTTGCCGTTAATTACCCCTCGCCATTGGAGCGAGGGAACCTCCGATTGACGGGTTAAGCTGGTCATGCGAACTCAATGTGCAGTGTACGTGTGTTTTGTTTTGGAGGGGGCTTGGATATATCGGGAGCTACGTAGAGTTTTTACGGGGGTCTCGCTACCCGGATAGTGGGCTGGGGGTCAAGGGGGCTAGCAGCCCCCTTGCGGGGTCACGGCAGCGCCCCGTTAGAAATTTTTTCTAACGGGGGAGGTATATTTAGTATGGAGTGCATAAAAAAGGGGGAAAGCGTCTTAAAGACGCGTACGCAGCATGTGGGCGCATGGCACCCGGGGTCACGTGGTGCGCACGTGACCGTTGGGCGCCTCAGCGCCCGGGGTCACGTGGCGCGCACGTGACCATTGGGCGCCTCAGCGCCCGGGGTCACGTGGCGCACAAGTGACCGATGGGGGCCTCAGCGCCCGGGGTCACGTGGCGCACAAGTGACCAATAGGCGCCTTAGCGCCCCGGGGTCACGTGGCGTGCATGTGGCGGATGAGCGCCTTAGCACCCGGGGTCACACGGCGTGCACGTGACCATAGGCGCCTTAGCACCCAGGGTCACGTGGCGCACACGTGACCGACGGGTGCCTTAGCGTCTCGGGGTCACGTAGCGCTCACGTGATCACGGGAACACCCGCGAGAAGGGGGCCTAGCCCTTAGGCTGGGGAGTTGAACTCCCAAGAAGTTTTTAGAGTTGAACTCCTAACAAAAACTAATTTATGGAGTTAAACTCCAACAGATCTAGAAAGGAGTTAAACTCCTGGGGATTTATTGCTCTTCGTTTGAGCCTTAGATCTGTCCAAAGTTAGATTTTTGGAGATGGGTCTCCTTCTTCCTTCTCTTGATCAGCGGGATCTTGGAGAAAAGGGGATGAGACTTAAGAGTCTCCCCTTTTCGAGATCTGATTGGAGATTCGAGCTCCCCTTCGTGGGTTTTGTGGTGAAAAAACTATTTATTTTTTAGAAAGGAAGAGTTAAAATCTTGATTTAATTCAAAAAAGAGGAAGAGGGTTTTAGACCCATGAGAAAGGGGAAGGAGGCACAAACCCTAGTTTTTTGGGAGGAATGAAAAGAATCTTGCTTATTCATCATCATGTTGCCTCTTATAGGCTTACACATTTACATGTAGCCCTTTGGGCTTTACAAAATGGCGTTTTGCCCATCCCATGTCTCATGTGTTATTTCTTATTGCATATAAGCCATGGGCTTACAAAAATTTGGCTTTATGCCCATTTTGTTTACATTCATGCATAAAAAATTACATAAAAATTACTTATTACATGATTTCATTTTGGCATGGGGAGGGCCGGCCGCTTCATGTTCGGACTCAACCTAGGCATGGGCCCACTTGGCTTGGGGTTGACTTTGACTTTGACTTGGTCAACCGGGGTGCAATTTTCGACTTCAACAGTGGATAAACAAGCAGTACAGTGGGGTAGTATATGGGGTATGTGAGCTACAGAACCAACCTTGACACCAATACCCACAGATGACCCAGCGACATACACCCAAAATCCGGCCTGCTCGGCCATAGCAGGGAGTTGTGGTCTCTTCTTCTTTGGGTGGTCTCCTAGTGTCTTAAATAGATTAATAGAGTTGCTAGTTTTTCTTGTAAATGTCTCGGGTCACTCCAGATTCCCTGTAGTCCACAAATATTCACAAAACCGACATTTGAAATATCTAACTCAAGTTTTATAGTTTAGTCACTGGTTTGATTTAGGTTTTTAACACTAAAGGGGTTTGTAGTCACCAATTACACTCAATAGCACCATCACAACTCATGAATCCCTTAAACTTCATCTTGGAATTTTCCAAGATCACTAAACTACACTTAATCAATTCTAAACTAAAATAAAGGCTAAAGGAACTCAATTACTATACTAATGGTGAAAGAATTACCTCATTTGGCAACTCAAGAATTTTCTTGAGTTGCCCCCAAGTGCTCAAAACCCTAACTTGCTTAGTCCGCCATGCTTGTAGTGAGCTTGTGCATAAATTTAATGAAAGGGATACATGGTTTTGATGTGGATTTGGGGTTGATGTGAGGAGGTAGAGGAGGTGGAGGGAGAGGGCAGCCGTGGTGTGAAGAAGGAGAAGAAGTATGAAGAAAATGAACTGAAGAAGAAATGAGCCTTGGTCAAAAGAACCCCCCACCCTCTCTCTCTTCTCTCTCTTGCCCATACCTCCTTGCCATGCTACATTCTTTATTCTTTTCTTTTCTTTTCTTTTCTTTTTCTTTTTAACAAAATACAAGACCATGCACAATTAAGGATTTAAGCCAAGTTTTCAAAAATGTAACAAGTGTTAGCAATATGACATAGTGCATGCCACATGCAAAGATCAAACTTAAAGCATAATTAGAAATTATTAATTTAGTTTAGCCGTAAACAAATACGTAATTAATTATATAATAACTCATAAATGTCTAAATCTCATAAATTCTTTCAAAATCAATATTCATATTAGTTCCGCAAATATTTTCCAATCTATCGGTATATGATCATATCATAACATTAAAACTAATCTCCATACATTAAAATATTCATAATATTCATTATTTTAATTATTTAACTTTCCAAAAATTATATTTTATTTTTCTAAAATGTTACAGTCTTCCCCCCTTAAATAAATTCGATCCCCGAATTTAAATTAAGACTCTCCCAAATACTAAAACATTTCAGCAAAACGCTCGAATCGGCGGGGCTCCGAAATCTTAAATACTCAAGACACATCTTAGCGCAATGCATGCACATGAAAAACGAGTATATAACTCAAAATCAAAACTTCATCAAGCATCACGCAATCATCGGAGTCATGGTGAAGATACCAATATCAAAGTCCAATACGAAAACCAACGTAATATACTCAAACTATAATATGTACATAATAAGAATCGTTGTAAACTTGTCAAAATATATGAAAAGAAATGCATGCCAACCCTTTTTCAAGTCGCTGTGCGATACGCGTAACACAGTGTCACGCCCTGCTTCCCAGAGTACGCTAAGATAGGTACGTGACATAGCCAACCATGCTACCTGTGGATAGGAAAATATCTCCACAGTCACATTACAGCTGTAGAGATATCAAGAACAGGAAAGTAAACTAAACTGTCTAGTACATGTCCATGAGCCAGAATATATGAGTCAAGAAATAATATAATATGCGGAAGCAAAAGATTCAATAAATAAAAACCTGGAAAGTAAAACTGGATACCAACAGGATCCTCACCGCTCGGTCTAACAGCGGCAGTACTCCTGATCAGTCTGCAACAAAGGTAGAGGATCTGGGCCATGCAAAACCCAGAAGTCAGTGCGTCATAATATCAAGCAATAAAATAAACAGGGGTAGCAAGACATGCAGGTATGATCATAAATGGTAAAACAGGTATAACAACAATATAAATCAGGACAGTGAAGGGTAGTGTGCGGTGAGTAATCTAAAGCGGTCTACTGTGTTAAATACTCTCAAGTATTTGAAATCAATTTGCTGAATCATCGATGTAACTCAATAGTATCCCGTGCGTGCACGGGATCACGGTCTATGACTTTCGGCCTGAATCTGAGACGTGCCGCAAGGCAGTAAATGGTGGTAGGTAATGACGAGTGATGTCAGCGGCATCACCCCGGGGCTGGCCTAGCCCATAAGACTGATCAGAAAAGGTGTCGAACTGTCGAGTTACAAGTCAGGTTTCATCATTGATTTCCCCATACCCCCAAATTATATGTGTTCAAGTCGGGTATTAAATAATCTAGAGCTAAAGCCAATACAGGATCAGGCAGGTACAGGTTTGTCTGGATAGACAACAGGAAATGTCCGTACGGACAACAGGTCAGGTTTGTTGGCATTAGTAACAAGATCAGGTAACAGGTAAAGCCATGGTACATCAGGTCAAGTCAGGTAGTATATAGGTATCATAACATGTCAAGAGGTGCACGGTACCATGTCGTGTCAAGTAGTAGGTACAACAAGTCATGTCAGGGGTGTACAAAATGTCATGTGGGTGCTCATAATCAAACTAAAAATAAGCAGGGGTATACAAAACAAGTATAGGGTACTAATGGAATAATAAAATGGAACATTGTAATGTGATATGCAAATAGGTACAGATTAAATATATGGATGCACGGTTATCGATTAGAGTTAGGGTTATGGTTCCAACATTAAGTAAAATACACTTAAACAAATATGGAATGTTAAAATCTCGTTATTATGGGTTAAATGATCTAGGGATGCAATTATATATAAAATAGGTTAAATGGATGCAAACGGGTGTCCGATATGGTAGAAACTATTAAAAGGGTACTATGGGATATGCAAATAATTATTATGTGATTTAAATACGGATGTGGGTACTATGTATAGTAACATGGTATATTTCAAGTTATAAATCTAAAATGATAAAATGGACATCGAAGTGTTAAAATGAAACAAATGGCCTTAGATTTAACTTACAGGTTTAACATTCAATTAAAATATGTATAAAAATAATATAAGTAGCATGTAGCAAGTTTTACTTGCCTCGATCGGATCACGACACGGGATGGGCACGCAGCGTCCAATGTCGGCAAAATGTTGCAACATCCATACGCGCACACGGGACAAGTCCAGGCACAACATGAAGGTAACCACGCAAGTAGGGGATGTCCATAGGGTTACTCGGATCGTCGGCATCGAGCACGGCTCCGACAGAGAACGGAAAAACCAAGATCAAGAAAGAGAGAAAGAAAGAGAAAAATGAAGAAGAAGAAGTACAGGAAACTAGGGTTTGCTCTGGCTTAGTGATCTGGTATTGGGACAGAGGAGAGGAAAGAAAGGGTGATGACGCCGACGGGTTTTCCGGCGATGGGGTTTGACGGAAAGGCAGTAAGGTTTCTTGGGTTCGTGTAGGGTTCTGTGTAGGGAAAAGAGGAGATCAGGGTGTGGGGTTCTGGTCTGGAGTTGTCTCAGGGTCGGAGGAGCTGACAAGGGGCGACGACGGTGATGGGTTGAAGCTCCGGCGAGGTGTGCAGGTGAAGGTTCGGGTGATGGTTGCAGGGTTCTAGGGTTTGCAATGGGGAGAGGGCTCGGTTGCAGGGAAGAGGGAAAGGTGGTGGTGGTGGTGATGAGATCGACGAAGGAGGTCGCGGCGAGGGCGAAGTTGACGGAGATGGGTACGTTGGGTTGCAGTGGGTTCGAAGGCGGGAAAGACGACGAAAGAAGAAGAAGAGAGAGAGAGAGAGAATGTGGGTGAGGACGAGGATGGAAATTCGAAGATGTTGGCGATGGTGGAGGCGGACCGGCGGCAAGAGGCGACGTGACGAGGGGGCTAGGGTTTTATCATTCATGGGTTCGGTTTAAAGAAAAGGAAGAAGAAATATTATAGGGGGAAAGAGAGAGAAATTCTGAGAGAGAGGGAGGTGAGAGAGAGTTGCGAGATGAGAGAGAAGAGAGAGATCGAGAGGTGAGAGAGGGGGAGAGATGAATAGGAAGGAGAGAGAAATTTGTTTTATTTGGGGAGAGAGAAAGAGATAGCGGTGAGAGAGAGAGATAAAGAGAAGGGGAAAGAGGGGAGAGAGAATTGGAGTGGGGCCCGGCGCCAAGAAGAGAGGCAGGGGTTTGTTTGAGAAAAGATTTTTAAAATTTTAAAAAGAGTTTAGAAAAAGGATTTGTTTGTTAACTGATAACAAGATTAAAATAAAATCAAATAATTTTGAATTTAGGCGGAGTACAAAAATATTCCAAAAATGCGGTCGGGTCGGGTCTAAAAATTTAGATTTGGAATACGAAAATAAATGCAACTTTCAAATTTTAAAACGAGTGCTCAGTTAACGAAAATGCATACCCCTAAGATCGGATGCACGTACGTGCGCGTAGCCATCCAAACACGTCCGTTTCACTGAACGGGACGAGAACAAGATGCGCGGATGCTACCGCGGGGTTAGGGGTATCATGCAGGCTATGAAATGCAATTTTAATTTATTTTACGTGACTTAAAATGTTATATGGTAAAAGATACCATGCCAGGTAAAATGCCAGTATGCGATAAAGTTGAAATGCACAAGTCTACAAACAAGTCGGGGTGATCTATAAATATGAATCAAACAGGTTCAAGCAAGCGGGTCGGGTCGAATGTAAAGTAAAATGTAAAATACCATTCGCACCCAAAACACGATAAATCAAGAAAATACCGCAGATAAGGAAATACGGGAATTGGAATTGGTATAAATGAACTAGGTTGTTACATTATACCCAACTACAAAAAGAATTTCGTCCTCGAAATTCTAAGAACAAGAAGGGATAGACAATCAAGAAATTACAAGAATAGATGTGGAACTTCTGCCAAATTTCATCTTCTCGTTCCCAAGTTGATTCTCCATGTGAGCGATTTCCCCAAGAAACAAGTACGAGAGGGATAACCTTGTTCTTAAGAACCTTTTCGCTTCAATCCACAATCGACATCGGTTGTTCCTAAAAGGTTAATTCTTCGCGTACAGTCAACTCCGAATGATCCAGCACGTGTGTTTCATCTCGAACATACTTACGGAGTTGAGATACGTGAAACACGCCATGAAAATTCGCCAAGGATTGTGTTAACGCCAAACGATATGCTACTTCTCCAACACGCTCCAAAATCTCAAAAGGTCCAACGAATCGAGGACTAAACTTTCCTCGACTCCCAAAACGAATCACTCCTTTAGTCGGTGATATCTTCAAGAATACCAGATCATCAACAGCGAACTCTAGAGGTCTTCTCGACGTATCAGCCCAACTCTTTTGTCGGTCTTGTGCTGCTTTCATATGATTTCGGATAGTACTAACTTTCTCAACTGCTTGCACGATCAAATCCGGTCCCAACAATCTTCGTTCTCCAATATCGTCCCAACAAACAGGTGAGCGACACCTGCGACCATACAATGCTTCGAATGGAACCATCTGAATAGTCGCCTGGAAACTGTTGTTGTAAGAAAACTCCACTAAATGCAAATGATCCTCCCATGAGCCCTTGAAGTCTAGCATGCAAGCTCTCAACAAGTCTTCAATAGTTTGGACCGTTCTCTCCAAATGGCCATCTGTCTGAGGGTGATAAGCCGTGCTAAACTTCAATCGAGTCCCCAAACTTTCCTGTAAGCTCCTCCAAAAGTGCGATAAGAAACGAGTGTCACGGTCGGACACGATGCTCACCGGTACTCCATGCAATCTTACAATCTCCTGCATGTACCGTTCTGCCAAAGTTTCTGTTGATTGACCAACTCGAAATGGTATGAAATGAGCTGCCTTGGTCAATCGATCAACAATCACCCAAACTGCATTGTTTCCTTTTGGACTCCGCGGTAGAGCCGTCACGAAATCCATGGTTATATGTTCCCACTTCCACTGAGGAATCGGAAGTGGTTGCAATAAACCAGCAACCCTTTGATGTTCAGTCTTAACTTGCTGACACACCAAGCACTTTGCTACAAAGCGGGCAACCTCCCGTTTCATGCCTTCCCACCAGAAATGCTGTCGTATATCTCGGTACATCTTTGTGCCTCCTGGATGTACGGAATATGCTGAACTGTGCGCCTCCCTTATAAGTTCATCACGGATATCTCCCTTTGGCACACACAAACGACTACCATATCGCAACGAACCATCTTCATGAATTAACAAGTCTGTTCGAAGTCCGGCTTCAACCTGTTCTCGAAACTTCTGCAATCTAGGGTCCTGCAATTGTGCTGCTTTAATACTCTCGATCAATGACGACTGTACTTGCAGCTGCATCAATTGTCCTGAAGAATGTGGTAGCACGATCGCCAACTCAAATCTCCGAAATTCTTCCATAAGCTCCTTCTGTGCAGTCAACATATGAATTGCTGACATCCGACTAAGAGCATCCGGCACAACATTAACTTTCCCCGAATGATACTTAAGATCAAGATCGTAGTCATCCATCAGCTCCAACCATCTGCGCTGCCTCATATTAAGCTCCTTCTGTGTGAACACATAGTTCAGGCTTTTGTGATCGGTGAATACTTCGACTCTTTCGCCCAATAAGTAGTGTCTCCAAATCTTCAAAGCGAAAATCACAGCTGCTAGCTCTAATTCATGAGTTGGGTAATTCGTCTCATGGGTCTTTAACTGTCTCGATGCGTAAATTATAACCTTCCTATGCTGCATCAAAACACATCCCAATCCTTTCCCAGATGCGTCACTGTGAATTACTAATCCTCCGGAATTGTCTGGCACGGTCAAAATAGGAGCGGTTATCAACCTCTGTTTCAACGCCTCAAAAGCTGACGCACACCTATCCGTCCACACAAATGGTACTTCTTTGCGTGTAAGCTTGGTCAAAAGCTCCGCAAGACGAGCAAAGTTCTCCACGAACCTCTTGTAATACCCGACAAGTCCAAGAAAGCTTCTGATTTCTGCAACGTTCTTCGGAATCGGCCAATCTCGAACTGTTGCAATCTTTTCGGGATCAACGGCGAGTCCATCTCCAGCCACGACATGCCCCAAAACTTCATTTCTGTTGGATATATATGCCCTAGAGGACTTCATTGTATAGGATGCTAGAGATATGTATGTACATGACAGTCTTGCTTAATATGATAATACGCTATTTGGTTTGTCTTTATCTTAACATATGATATATTTTGCGTAGTATTCATATATATACATGTTGATAAAGCCCATAGGGTGTTTTCCTGACTACCGGCGTTGTGATAACAGTCATACTAGTGGGAGCTGGATACTCAATAGGCACATCCATAGATGTCCCTGGTCGCAGGAGTATCGAGACTGGGCATCGATACTCCGGAGTAGACTGGTGTATACATATCTAGATCCTGAGGAGGGGCAATGGATTGGTCCCGCAGCCATTGGTGGAGTGCACCTAAGATTGTATACAGATGCTCACTGGGTGTGAGTACACCGGACAGGACTCGCCGAGAACTGACTGGATGGTATTTATACCTAACGTCAGATAGCAGTTCTCAGGTGACATGTGTGCAGATAGTCCGTTGACTTAAGGTCGTCATTTGTCTCGTATGAGTTCCCACCGTGCTTTGATTACTACCCTACCACGGTTCAAAGGAGTCGTGCAAACAGGTTTTAGTTGGGCACAGTCCCGAGCCACGTGGAGGCAGTGAATTATTGTTAGGGATTCGTCTCTCCCGGTATAGGGAGTTGATATCGCACAGTGATCGGTTGGTCATTACCATAAGTCCCCGGCCAGGGCTGATAGAGAATTACTGATAGACTGATCAGTAGATTCTCGGATGGTAATTGAGCCATGCCGACACGACTTGTACGGTTATTAGGGGTCTGACGTTTACCACCTCCCTAGACCATACATGCAAACTCTTAGACGAACAGACCGGACCGCACGGATATTGTCACGGACAGGCTCAGTAGGAGTTCGGATGGGTTTCCTCATCGGCCTTCTTATCGACATCTACCTGGGGACCGTTACATACAGCTAGTGCCGCTTGCGGACTATGGTTAAACCCACTGCCAGCGTAGTAATCAAGTCTTTAGAGTCCCACACAGAGTTTTCCCAACTCCAGGCGAAACGATATAGAGGTCGTACGGTTTTACGACAAGGGTTCGGACGAATACGTGTTTAAACACGTACGACATTCGGACAGTTTTTACTAGACGGCTTTGGTTTAAGCCAGATTCTAGTATCAGGTTATTGGATTTATACAGTCTAAAGTTTTTCCGTGTTTTCACTGATGGGAGGGGCGTTCTCGTAATTTTCGGGAAGCTTCTAGAAGTATGGTGACTTGAGGGGTTAAGGTGGCATTGTCATTAATGTTATTGTGACTCATAATGTGTGATTCACTATGTTATTAATGCATTATTAAATGCTTAATGACTCACATAGTGAATCACTCATAATACATTTATGAAGCATGATGAATAATCTCTTATTATTCATTTATTGATTTATTCATTATGCTTGATATATTAAGTGAGAAACAATTTCATTTCATTATTCTAGTTCACCTTCTCTCTCCTCAAGCTCACTCTTTCTTCAAGCTCTAATCCTACCACTCATGAGTTGAGAACAAGGATTAGAAAAGACTAAACATCCCATAACCTAACTCTATATGATCTAAGTTCCTTTGATTAGCAACTAGAGAAACTTAGTTATCTCAAGTTTTGAGGTGAAGCTTGGATTAGGGTTCTCGGGTGGATCATCTATCACTTGGAGGAGGCCGAGGAGGACGAAGAGATCGTAAAGAAGAAGGACACGTATCACTAGGTATAATCTCTTTACATAGTAGTTTAGAACTTCTATGGTAGTTGTTAATTATCGTTTAGCAAAGATCTTCGGTTAGTCGATGTATGCTTCAAGAACAAGATCGTTTTTCATATTTCCGCCTCCCCGCAACTCGTAGAGTGTTGCACATCAACTTACAGTGGTATCAGAGCCTCACTAAACAATAATTAACTCACTTGCAAAGTCGTATGAATTTCGAACGCAAAACGAACCGGAAAATACCCCGATGTCACATAGTTTCTATCGTTTTTAAAATGAGGTCCAAAATTTTTTCAGGTTCCTCCAGAACACCCTACAAGAAATTATAAGAACACTGGAAAAAAATGGGTTCCTGAATCGGCCATACAGCCGCGGAACCGCGGCCGATCCCACCGATCCGCCGCGGATCCGCGGCCGAGTTGAGGCCGATTCAACCCAGTTTTTCCCTGTGCTTCTTCTGTGATATTTTGTCTTTTCTGGTATGGTTTATTTTTTGCTCAGGTCTCAGGTTTACAGAGAAGTTTTGGAGCAGAATCTAATGGGTTTGATCGATCGAAATTATACGATGTTTGCTTGTTTGATTATATCTGTGAACTATATTATGTGTTCGTAAACCTCCCCTAACTGATAGTATGTTGGTTGGCAGGGGTTGCACATATCTGTAATGTTTTAACTGTTTGTGATTATGAACTCTATTGGACTGTTGTGATAATTAGCCGGGGTTTTGTGATGGGTTATTGTATTAATTCATTCGATGTAATTGTAATAAGTTGTAATATTATTTTGCGGGGCACATCCAGGTTACGGTTGTTGCTACCGTTGTATTATTTCTTTTTACTGTTTTTGCTCCTAGGATAGACCCAAGGTGGGGTGCACAAACTACCGGGTATTTTGAAGTGCTTAGTGGCCTACTCACGTTGTTGAGGGAGACCACTTCACTTCGGGTACTTGGCGGGTAGTTTGCCGTACACGTAGGGGTCTGGGGTGGGGTAATGGCTATTCATCACAACTGTATAATCCGTCTTTTCTTACTAGGCTCAAAAGAAACGCGGATTGCTTGCATATCCAATAAAGTTTATCTGTGATCTGGAATGCCTATTATTGCGTCTGACGAATGTACAATATCTATATATGATAGCTATTTAGACGTCACTTATGTTTTACACCCGCACTAGCCCAGGCCCCGCTCTGCAGTTAGTTAAGTAACCTAACGGGTGATGACGGGACCCCGTGGCGAATGCGGATGGCATAAGAGGATGTTGCATTTTCGTTGTTATCTGTAATGATAGGTTAAAGATGGGACGCATTATTTTAATGCAAAGAAAAATAAAACCTAAACTGAATCGTTGGAACAATTTCTAAAACCACTCGGTTTTCTTCAAAAAGAAAATTTTAAATGCGGAGCTTAAACCACTCCTTTTAATAAAGGCTATCATGGTTCCTTCGATCATATCAAGTTCACTACGTTAACGGTTTCTTGTCAAAAACCAGCCGTAACCCTCCGTCGTTTCAAATAGACAGCACATCGTATTCATGCTATGCTTGTTGGCCTACGTCAAGGCATGGTGGATGGTAGAAGTGTGGTTTGCTTATTTGTTGCACAGATAGATGCATTAGTATAAGACAAACGCACAGCCTTGTTGGCCTACGTCAAGGGCATGTACGATGTACCTAAATTAATCAGGACAACGGCGGGTAGAACTTGACTTGCGTCTTATGATTTGTTGGCCTACGTCAAGGTCATAAGAGCTTGGGGTAAAAATCATATCGGGAGTTTCAAACATAAAGGAAACTTGCAGATTTAGCATACCTTCTGGAGTGTGGTGACTAGAGTGGCTTCCATCTAGTACATCATGCAATGATAGTTGGATCCCGATCCCACTGATGAGTAGGATTACTCTCGGGAAACATTCTCACTTAACAATCAATGCTATAAACCAAGTAGGTGTCCAGAAAGGTGTTAGAGGGGCTACGCCTCCAGGGAAAAGAGGTTATTTAATTAAGGAACTTCGTGAAAGAGTTGGAAAACCTCCCTCAAAGTACCAACACCAGCCTGGCTGAAAGGTTAAGCAAGTATTGTGACGTGTGATTAAATCCTGACTATTTCTTCTTTTAGGTTTTGAAGAAGGATTTGAGGAAACAGTGGGAGCCATCATGTTTAGATATATTAATAACCAATCTAAACTTTAAGAAGCATATGCTGAGTGTTTTCTTTTCTCTCTCTCTAGCAGCTACCATGACATGACTAAAACTATTACTTAAAAAAAATATACTGACCGGGCAGAACTATAAAGATTGGCTAAGGAACGTCACAATTGCACTGATTTATGATAAAGTAGCATATGTTACCACCACTGTTCCTCCCCTTATCCCTGGACCAGATTCCTCAATTGTGGACAAGGAAGTTCGCAAAACCTGGGATCTAGACTGTGAGCGAGCTAAGTGTATCGTGCTGGCGTCCATGAACAATGAACTCTAGAAACAGCACGAGAGTATGGATATTGTATCCATCTTTCTCCATGTCAAGGAATTATATGGAGAGCACTCCCGTATCGCGAGGTACGAGACCTCAAGGAACCTCTTCCAGATGAGGTTAGCTCCAGGATCGCCTGTAGGAGAGCACGTCCTCAAAATGATCAGCCTCATTGAGGAACTCACAAACTTGGGATGCGTGCTAGAGAATGATTTGTATATCGACTTGATTTTGCAGTCCCTTCCCCACACCTTCTCTCAGTTCGTGCTTAGCTTCAACATGCACGAAATGGAAGCTGATCTTCCAAAGCTCCTCAACATGTTGAGGGTAGCAGAGACCTCCTTGAAAAAGGAGAAGACCCTCGTTCTGTATGTTGGCCAATCATCCTCTTCTAAATCTAAAGAGAAAGCTAAAGGGAAGAAGAAGATGAAAGCCACCAAACCGAAGGGTGGGGTCAAGAAGGTGCAGGGAACGAACAAAGCAGGAAGGGTGAAAGCGGATATAAACAAATGCTTTTATTGTCACAAGCAAGGGCACTGGAAGAAGGACTGTATAGCCTTCAAAGCCAAGGACAAGAAGCAAGCTGTTGCTTCTGCTTCAGGTGTGTTCGTAATCGAAAATTGTCTTTCAGTAAACTCTACATCATGGGTACTTGATACCGGTTCTGGTTCTCACATCTGTAATTCATTGCAGGATCTGAGAAATAGTAGAGTACTGGGGGCAGGTGATATGACTCTCCGGATGGGCAATGGAATGCATGTAGATGCTATTGCAATAGGCGAATATCACCTAGGGTTGACTAGTGGGCACATTTTGGTGTTGTACAGCTGTTTTTGTATTCCCAGTATGTTATGTAATATTATATCAGTATCTTTGTTATCTAATGAAGGATATAATTTTGCGCTTGAAAGAAATGTCATGAACATTCTCCTAAATCAAGAACTGATTGGGTATGGCACACTGGAAAACGGCATATACATACTTAATCAACCTCGAATTTTCAATATTCAAAACACACTTAAAAGAAAAGCTCCAGATTCAAATCAAGCCTTCCTATGGCATTGTAGACTTGGTCATATAAACGAAACAAGGTTGACTAAGTTACATAAAGATGGATATCTAGATCCGTTTGAATATTCATCATATGCAACTTGTCAATCATGTATCAAAGGAAAAATGACCAAATCTCCGTTCTCCGGACACGGAGCAAGAGCCACAGAACTCTTGGGACTTGTACACAGTGATGTATGTGATCCAATGTTTACACATGCGAGAAGCGGTCACTCCTACTTCATCACTTTTACTGATGACTTCTCTAAGTTTAGACATGTGTTCTTATTGAAACATAAATCCGAGACTTTTGAGAAGTTTAAGGAGTATAAAAATGAAGTAGAGAAACAAAGTGGTAAAAGCATCAAGACACTTCGATCTGATCGAGGTGGAGAATACTTAAGTACTAGTTTCCTTGAATACTTAAAAGAGAATGGAATTCTCTCTCAGCTTACTCCGCCTTATACACCTCAGCATAATGGTGTATCAGAAAGGAGGAATCACACGCTATTATATATGGTGCGTTCAATGATGAGTAGTGCTGAGTTGCCACTTTCCTTCTGGGGATTTGCTCTAGAATCAGCAGCATACTTATTGAATAGAGTTCCAACTAAGTCTGTGCCTACCACTCCATATGAAATATGGAGCGGGAAGAGACCATATCTCAAGTATATCAAGATATGGGGGTGTCCGGCATATGTTAAAAAGCATAGACCGGACAAGCTCGAGGCACGATCGGTTTTGTGCAAGTTTGTAGGATACCCCAAACATTCAAGGGGGTACATGGTCTACCACACTGAAGAACAAAAGGTGTTTGTCGCTCGCCACATTGTCTTCTTAAAAAGCGAATTTCTTGCAAAAGAAATTAGTGAGAGCGCGGTAGAGCTGGAAGAAATTCCAGAACCTCAAACTGCTACCGAGGACTTAGAAGAAGCTCAGATTTCAATAGAACATGACGAACCAACGCCACTCCGCAGATCTAGTAGGCTTTCTCATCCTCCTGATAGATACTATGGTTTTCTTCTAGATGGGGATCGAGAGGATTGCATCATCGATGATGATGAGCCTACTAGTTTTCAACAGGCTATCACGAGTATTGACTCGGTGAAGTGGCTGGATGCTATGAGATCCGAAATGGAATCCATGTACACCAATAAAGTATGGACTTTAGAAGTTGCTCCTCCTGGGGTGAAACCAGTTGGATGCAAATGGATCTTCAAAACGAAGATTGGTGCACTTGGACAAGTGGAAACCTACAAAGCTAGACTCGTTGCAAAAGGTTTTCGTCAAAGACCAGGATTGGACTATGATGAAATCTTTTCACCTGTAGCTATGCTTAAATCCATTCGGATCCTGCTTGCCATTGCTGCCTTCCATGACTATGAAATCTGACAGATGGATGTAAAAACAGCTTTTCTAAATGGACATATAGAAGAGAGTGTTTACATGGATCAACTAGAAGGTTTCTTAGACAGTGGGAGCAACGGAAGAGTGTGCAGGTTGCTTAAATCCATCTATAGATTAAAGCAAGCATCGCGAAGTTGGAACATCTGCTTTGATGAGACAGTCAAAGAATTTGACTTTATCAAAAATGTAGATGAACCATGTATTTATAGGAAGATTGTAGAAGGAGCAGTAGTCTTTCTCGTTTTGTACGTCGATGACATACTACTGATAGGGAATGATGTCCCTATGCTGTAGTAAAGCTCTTCTTGTCACAGAAATTCTCCATGAAAGACTTGGGTGATGCAACCTACATTTTGGGCATTAAAATCTATCGTGATAGATCTAATAGAATGTTGGGACTTTCACAGTCCAGGTATATTGACACTATACTAAAGAGATTTAGTATGAAAGATTCCAAGCACGACAATATGCTCGCTTGTCACGGGATCACCCTCTCAAAAGACATGTCTCCAAAGACTGATGAAGAGAGGGCTCGCATGGGCATTATACCTTATGCTTCGGCAGTAGGATCTATAATGTATGCGATGTTATGTACAAGATCAGATATAGCTTACGCACTTGGTGTAGTAAGCAGGTATCAGTCTGACCCAGGAGAGAAACATTGGATAGCGGTAAGGAACTTTCTCAAGTACCTGAGAAGAACTAAGGATATGTTCTTGATTTACGGTAATGGGGACCTCTAGGTAGAGGCTTTTACCGACTCCGGCTTCCAAAGTGACAAAGATGATTCTAAATCCATTTCGGGTTTTGTGTTTACCCTCAATGGAGGGGCAGTATGTTGGAAGAGTTCCAAACAAGATACCCTCGCAGACTCAACTATGGAGGCTGAGTATATAGCTGCTAGTGAAGCCGCAAAAGAGGCTGTCTGGATGAGGAAGTTCATCTCTGAACTTCAGGTGGTTCCGTCTATTTCCAATTCAATACCTTTGTATTGTGATAACAATGGGGCTGTAGCATTAGCGAAGGAACCAAGGTCCCATCAGAAATCCAGGCATATCTTAAGGCGGTTTCACCTGATCAGGGAGATCGTTGATCGTTGGGATATCGAGGTACGGAGAGTGGACACAAAAGACAACACGGCAGATCCATTCACCAAGGCCATCCCTCAAGTCCAGTTCGAGAAGCTGTTTGAGATGTTGGGCATGTGGTACGCCAACAACTGGATCTGGTGAAGACAGTAGGTACTCATTGCGCCAATTATAGGCCTTAGTGCAAGTGGGAGATTGTTGGATATATATGCCCTAGAGGCCTTCATTGTATAGAATGCTAGGGATATGTATGTACATGACAGTCTTGCTTAATATGATAGTACGCTATTTGGTTTGTCTTTATCTTAACATATGATATATTTTGCATAGTATTCATATATATACATGTTGATAAAGCCCATAGGGTGTTTGACTGACTACCGGCATTGTGATGACAGTCATACTAGTGGGAGCTGGATAGTCAATGGGCACATCCTTAGATGTCCCTGGTCGCAGGAGTATCGAGACTGGGCATCGATACTCCGGAGTAGACTGGTGTATACTATCTAGACCCTGAGGAGGGGCAATGGATTGGTCCCGCAGCCATTGGTGGAGTGCACCTGAGATTGTATACAGATGCTCACTGGGTGTGAGTACACCGGACAGGACTCGCCGAGAACAGACTGGATGGTATTTATACCTAACATCAGATAGCAGTTCTCAGGTGACATGTGTGCAGATAGTCCGTTGACTTAAGGTCGTCATTTGTCTCGTGTGAGTTCCCATTGTGCTTTGATTACTACCCTACCACGGTTCAAAGGAGTCGTGCAAACAGGTTTTAGTTGGGCACAGTCCCGAGCCACGTGGAGGCAATGAGTGACTGTTAGGGATTCGTCTCTCCCGGTATAGGGAGTTGATATCGCACAGTGATCGGTTGGTCATTACCATAAGTCCCCGGCCAGGGCTGATAGAGAATTACTGATAGACTGATCAGTAGATTCTCGGATGGTAATTGAGCCATGCCGACACGACTTGTACGGTTATTAGGGGTCTGACGTTTACCACCTCCTCAGACCATACATGCGAACTCTTAGACGAACAGACCGGACTGCACGGATATTGTCACGGACAGGCTCAGTAGGAGTTCGGATGGGTTTCCTCATCGGCCTTCTTATCGACATCTCCTTGGGGACCGTTACATACAGCTAGTGCCGCTTGCGGACTATGGTTAAACCCACTGCCAGCATAGTAGTCGAGTCTTTAGAGTCCCACACAGAGTTTTCCCAATACCAGGCGAAACGATATAGAGGTCGTACGGTTTTACGACAAGGGTTCGGACGAATACGTGTTTAAACGCACGTACGACATTCGGACAGTTTTTACTAGACGGCTTTGGTTTAAGCCAGATTCTAATATCAGGTTATTGGATTTATACAGTCTAAAGTTTTTCCGTGTTTTCACGGATGGGAGGGCTTTCTCGTAATTTCCGGGAAGCTTCTAGAAGCATGGTGACTTGAGGGGTTAAGGTGGCATTGTCATTAATGTTATTGTGACTCATAATGTGTGATTCACTATGTCATTAATGCATTATTAAATGCTTAATGACTCACATAGTGAATCACTCATAATACATTTATGAAGCATGATGAATAATCTCTTATTATTCATTTATTGATTTATTCATTATGCTTGATATATTAAGTGAGAAACAATTTCATTTCATTATTCTAGTTCACCTTCTCTCTCCTCAAGCTCACTCTTTCTTCAAGCTCTGATCCTACCACTCATGAGTTGAGAACAAGGATTAGAAAAGACTAAACATCCCATAATCTAACTCTATATGATCTAAGTTCTTTTGATTAGCAACTAGAGAAACTTAGTTATCTCAAGTTTTGAGGTGAAGCTTGGATTAGGGTTCTCGGGTGGATCATCTATCACTTGGAGGAGGCCGAGGAGGATGAAGAGATCGTAAAGAAGAAGGACACGTATCACTAGGTATAATCTCTTTACATAGTAGTTTAGAACTTCTATGGTAGTTGTTAATTATCGTTTAACAAAGATCTTCGGTTAGTCGATGTATACTTCAAGAACAAGATCGTTTTTCATATTTCTGCCTCCCCGCAACTTGTGGGGTGTTGCACATCGACTTACAATTTCTTCAAGACAAAACTCGCACTTGCTCATCCTTGCCTACAATCTTTCTTGCCTCAGTGTCTGCGGTACGACCTTCGAGTGTTCTGCATGCTCTTCAATACTCCTAGAGTAGACCAGAATATCTTCAATGAACACCACTATAAACTGGTCCAAGAATGGTGAAAAGATTCGGTTCATCAAGTCCATGAATATTGTCGGCGCATTCGTGACTCCGAATGGCATCACTAAATACTTGTAATGTCCATATCGAGTTCTGAATGCCGTCTTGCAAATATCTTCTGGTTTAACTCGGACCTGATGATATCCGGATCGCAAATCCAGCTTCGAGAATACCCTCGCGCCACTAAGCTGCTTGAATAACTTTCCAATGCGAGGGATCGGGTACTTATTCTTAATAGTCACCCGGTTTAATTCTCGATAATCGATGCACATCCTCCTTGAGACATCTTTCTTCTTTACTAGAAGAACTGGAGCTCCCGAAGGTAAATTTCTGCTGCGAATCCAACCCTTCTCAAGTAATTCAGTAACCTGCTTCTTGACTTCTTCCAACTCCACTGATGCCATTGGATAATACGCCTTTAAAATTGGCGCTGCACCAGGAATAGGATCAATCACGAACTCCACATCTCATTTTACGGTAAACCCGAGATGTCCTCGAACACGTCCATGAACTATCGAAATATAGCCGGCGCTTCTTCCTTATCCACTTCCATCGACGAAAGAACATTACTTATCGGCCTAGCCCTAAACTCGACTGGCCCGACGAACTGCTTCCTCCAGCAAAAGCAAACTCCGGATGTCCGGAAATCTAGAAATTCGCTTTCCTTGCTCTAAAATCAATGTGAGCGTGGAAATTGCCGAGAAAATCCATTCCCAAGACAACAACAAACAAGGAACGCACCAGAATTGAATAATTCTAATGCGGGAAAGATATGAACAAGTAGGATACCGAGATGACTTCATCCGAAGTTAAGATACTGAAGAGGATTATGTTAGTTATATGTATGCCCTAGATGCCATTACTGTACATAGGATGCATATAGTAGTGGATGCTGGGACATATATAAGGAGGACTTTCTTGCTCGGCATGATAGTATGCTATCTGGTTACTCTTTGCCTTAACGTGTATACTAATTGTCTCTCTGTTACATGTTGGTAAAGCCCTTAGGATGTGTACTTGACTACCTAGACTATGATGCGGATCATACTAGTGGGGACATGGTAGTCCATAAGTACATCCTTCAAGGTCCCTAGTCATGGGTATATCGAGACGGGGCATCGATATACCAGAGTAGACTAGCGTATACCTTCTCGACCCATACAGATGGGCGATGGATGATCCCATATCCATTGGTATTTGACATCAGAGATGATATACGGGTGCTCAGTGGAGACTGGGTACACTGGACGGACTCGCCGAGAACTCCCAGATGGTATTATACCTCACGTCAGATGGCAGTTCTCAGGTGACACTGGTACAGGTTAGTCTGTAGACCCGAGATCGTCATAGAGTCTTGTGTGATTCCCACTGTGCTTTGATTTCCACCTTACCACGTCCAAGAGGGCGTGCAAAACGGTGGCTTTTGGGTACAGTCCCGAATCACATGGAGGCAATGAGCGATAGGAGGGGATTCATCTCTCCCGGTATAGGGAGTTGATGTTGCGCTGTGTTCGATTGGCTATAACCGGAAATCCCTGGCCAGGGTTGCTGAGATTTACTGGTAAGTGTTATCAGTAGTTTCTCGAACTGTTATAGACCTCATATCGACACGACTAATCAAGCTACTGGGGTCTGACGTTTACCACCCTAGGCAAGATATGCGACATATCAGACGAACAGACCGTACTATACGGTAAGTGTTACTGGTTGGATTCACAGGAGTGTGAGAGGGCTTGCTCGTCGATCTTCTGATCGCTCAATACCCGGGTGGCCGTTACGTTTAGCAGACCGCTTGCGGCTTGTGGGTGTTTGATATGATCATCACCTGCTGCCGGCGTATTGACGAGTCTTTAGAGTCCTACACAGAGGTTTCCTGGCTCAAGCGAAACGAAATAGGAGCGTGAGATATGTGCGGGACCGAGAATAATGCGTATATGTGATACCGTATTCCATTCTCGCGATGAATGTATCGATTGGTTGTATGTAACATAACCTAGTTATCGATTCAAGGATTGATTCGATAAGCCGATACATTGGATATTAGTCGGTCATATGCGATATGACCGGATCGTTAAAATCAAGCGTTGATTTAATGATTTAATGCATAATTATATATTTGATATATTACTTTGCATTAACTAGTATTGGTTCACTTAAAAAGGATTTTCTCACTTGATGTGCACATTGTATATGTGATATACTTTTGTGCATTTGATTGTATCATGTTTGATGATACATGATAGTTTGTGTGTTTGGTTTAAACCATGGTTGGTCAATGGTTAGGGTTTCATTTGCTTATTTTATTTATTCATTTCTTTATTTTAGGAAAAGAAAATGATATGGTTGCTTCTTTTGTTGTTTTCTTAGATGTTTCATGAAGCTTTGACCAAGTGACCATTTTGTCTTCATTTCCTTTAACCTAACCATTCACCAAAACCATAGTTAACTCTCTACACATAACCATGGTTGCAATATGATAAGTATCATATTATTTTCTTTTTGAATAAGACTTATGATATTCTTTTTCTTCTTCTTCTTCTTCTTCTTCTTCTTCAAGAAGAAAAAGCTTGCAACCATCAATGGTGATTTGATGAAAAGAGTGAGAAATCCAATTCTAAAGTGAACCCGCTTCCTATTTCTTCTTCCTCTACCATTTGCCAAGTAGTATAGGGTGTTTTCTTCACAAGTTTCATGACTTGGTGAAGTGGGAGCTTGATCTTGTGATGCCTCGATGTAGATCATCTTCGGCATCGTAGTCGATGACCTAGCCCGTCCATTTCTCCGTTGAAGCCGACGCTAGAGCCCGAGATCCGATGATCGCAGCGAGGTGACTTCATCACGGAGCTATGGAGGTAGAGGACCGGATCTATAAAGGTTGTATTTCCGTTTAACTCTTAGTTAAGTTGTTAACTAGTTGCTAGTTTCGCTTAAACTCTAGTCAACGATCCGTATTAGGGTTTCTCGGCACTTGTAAAATTTGAAATTGGCATGGTTGATGCCTTGTGAGACCTCATTAGAGTGCCTAGGAACCCTACAGTGGTATCAGAGCCTAGCTAGAGCCTTAAGCGATGCGTAGACGGAGTTTGAAGTCCGATCGAACCAAAACCCTAACCTAAAAATGCTCTCTGGACTTTTTTCAAAAACTGGTTTTTTTCCAGATTAAAAATATGCAGAAAAATAAGCAGAAATATCTAAGAATTACTGTAAAATTCGAGCACTTGATTCCATCATAGCGCGGCGGAACCGCGGCATTAGCATGGCTAATGCGGCGGTTCCGCGGCCAATTTGTCGCTTCTTCAGTTGAATTTGGTACAGTAATTTATATTTTGCAGTGCTGGTTTTCCTGGGAATTTTTAATCTGAACTCAAGAGTTGAGTTTTCTGGGTTGTATTGAGGACTCGGTGTTTCGATCGGATTGTCTAATTTTGTCTATGTGTTTTTCCGGATAATTTTAGAATATGTTAAACAGGTTCGACCGGATATAAATACCCAATTTTTCCCCTGCCGGAAAATTTCCAAGTGTTGGAATTTTCCGTAGTTTAATGACGTTCTAAGTAGTGCAAGTAACGCGATGGTCCCTCTAGAAGAAAACAAACCTTAACTCGATTATGTGACCGTCTTGAACTGCCCTTTGAACCTTCGGGTTTGGGGCAGTACGGCGTGCCACATGTGAGGCATTGGCTTGACCCTTCTACGGCTGGACCGTTGGTACTGAGGCATGAACTGAATGTTTTTAGACTTATTTCAAGTGTTGAGCTGTTTCGGGAAAACTTGGGTGTTCGATTGTTCGATCGGAAAGTTTAACATTTTCTATTTATCTGGAATGTGATACAATACTTGGAATCCACAAACAGTTATGTGATAACTGAATGAATGTTATAAATCTAGCGGTTTAGTCTAAATTGATCAGTTGCCACGGAATTTTGATGTGATCAAAAGTCCGTCGCAATCACGTAGCGTACGCGGATACTCGCCGGGTAAACTTAATAGACAGCCTCACCCCATAGCCCCAACCAAGTGACTGTAGGAGAACCCCGTCGCTGAAAGCATCCGTTCGGGTGCTCGCGGCAGCGGTGTTCCGCCTTGGTGCACTTCGTCGACGGCGTCGGGGGTGCGGCCGCCTACTAAAGTTTGCGACGAGCATTCGATCAGGATGTCGGGAATCTTGTTGAATTGCCTGACTTGATATTGAAAAGAGTTTTCGATAATGAGACTAAAATGCGGGGTTTATAATTGTTAGGCATGAGATGTCTAAGTATTTCATTTGATTAGGCATGTGATGTCTAAAGAGTTTGCGGATTCCAACTGTTGTAGTTTTACACTTTCTTTTTTGTGACCGTAAGTGTAATATGTGATATCGCCGGTTTCGTTGCTATATGCCAACGACAATTGGGATACGCATGTTTACTTGCGTTGATGACATGCGATGTTATGTGTTGCTAGATATGTTATATTGGATCGTCGTGTTTGAATAGCCGGGGGTTTTTATGTGAGATGAGTGTTTTTCAATTTCATTCATGTAAAAACTTGTATGTAATATTCTTTTATTGGGGCACTTCCAGGTTGCGGATGTTGTCACCATTTGTATATTATTTACTTTTCCGCATTAGGATAGACCCAAGGAGGGGAGCACAAGCAACCGGGTTCTAGGGTCCAGTGGGAGACCAACTCGAGGAGTCGAGTCCGGGTCTCCTAACTCTAGAATTGGTAGGGTTGCTTGCCGCTCTCGTAGGGGTCTAGGGGTGTGGGATTGGCAATTCATCACGACCGTGGAATCCGTGTTTTATACTGGTTCGTATTGAAGACACGGACGTCCTAGTATATCCAATGTTTCATATGTTTCTTCTGCTGCGATATCTATGATGTGATCATGTGATGTTCTGTGATAGATACAGTATATAGTATATATGATATATTGTATAGACGTTACTTATGTTTTACACCCGCGCTAGCCCTGCCCCGCTCTGCCGTTAGTTACCTAACCTAACGGTGCACGAGGGGACATCGAGGCGAATGTGGATGGCATAAGTGTACGACGTATTTATCTGTGATGTTTAGGTGACTTAAATGATGGGACTTCATTAATATGATTAATGAAAGAAAAGAAACCTAAAAGATGTCGTAGAATCAAATTTCAAAATAAAACAGGTAGCTACAGTTCTTGCTTTGCATCGCGGTGTTCCTTGTAGAACATCCTGCACCTTATTCGATAAGGAAAGGAATGAGATCCCTTCACCGGGAGTGACTCCTTTAGCAATAACTGGCAGATGCTACACACTCGGTTTGTCTTTTGATTTTTTCTATAGTTTCTGCTTTGCACAGTGATATATATGATATATCCCGTACCTCATTCGACGAGGAAAGGGCTGACGATCCCTTCACCGGGAGTGACCCCTTTAGCAAAACTAGAAAGGCATCAAAAGCACTCCATTTTAAAATCATTTGATTCTACAACGATATCAAGTTCATTACACAATAGGTTTTCAGAAAAACCTGTCGTAGCCCTCCGTCATTTCAAATAAGTACTAGTTAGTATTCGTGCTACGTTTGTTGACTATGTTAAGGCGTAGTGTGCGGTAGCTGATTAGTGCTTATCTGTATAAGCATATGATGCGATTGGATTAGGGTAGTCGTGCGACTTTGTTGACTATGTTAAGGGTCGTGCGGGTGGGTTTAATTCAATCAGGAAATGACGGGTTGAACTTGACTAGCACTTATGATTTGTTGACTATGTTAAGGTCATATAGCTGCTAGGGGCAAAATATTATCGGGAATTTCAAGTGTTGAAATTTGCAATAAGATTGCTTACCTTCTATGAGATAGTTGGATCCCGATACCCGCTGCGAGTAAGAGTTACTCCTGGGAGAGTTTTACACATTACAATTAGCCGATCAAGTAGGTGTCTAGAAAGGTGTTAACGGGGTTACGCCTCTGGGAAAACGAGGTTTACATTAATTAGGTTCGTGCGAAAGCACGGGAGACCTCCCTCAAAGTACCGACACTGGCCTGGCTGAAAGATTGGCGAACTTGTAGCGTGTAATTAATCCCGGCTAGTCTTTCCTTTTAGGGTTTGAAGGAAGATTTGATAAAAATAGTGGGAACCATCCTGATTAGATAAAATAATAACCAATCTACTCTTGCAAGAGCGCACCTGAGTGTTTTCTTCTCTCTCTCTCCAGGTAGCGACCATATCACGCCTTAATCAAGATAATAATACGGAATATTGACCGAACCCGCTTGTTATACTGAGCTGGGGAACGTTTGTCCCGCTCCAACTTATAATTGTTATAAGACAGAGCAGGAAATTGGGGATTACCAGAATTCCCGTGCCGCCCAAACGAAGAAAGTGCATATGATGCATCTCCTTCGGGTGTGTTCATTAAAAGGGACTGTTTCTCAGTATCCTCTGCATCCTGGGTATTTGATACCGGATCAGGATCCCAGATATGTAATCTGTTACATAGGGCTACAGAAAGGTAGAGAACTGAGAATGGGTGATAAGTTTCATGAGGCAGAAAACGGGGCAAGAGTTGCAGCCAAGTCTGTCGGTCACTGTCACCCTGTATTACCAATACATTGATTCTGAACGAATGTTATTAGATACCGAACCTGATATACAAAATCATATCAATCTCTTTATTAGTAAAGAAATGATAAAATTTTGTATTGTTGGATAATGTTTTGAACATTTCCTATATCAAAAGTTGATCGGTTCAGGCACGTGATCTAAAAGCATTGATGTTCTAAATCAAATTACCGTTCATAGTATATAGAACACACACAAGAGGAAGAGTTCAGAAATGAACGAATCCTTCTTGAGGTATTGTAGACTAGGTCATATCAATGCGACCCGACTGGCTGAAGTTACATTTAGATGCATATTTAAATCAGTTTGAATTTACATCTTGTACAACTTTCCAGTCATGTCACAAAGATAAGATGACCATCGCACTGTTTATTGGAAACAGAGAAAGAGTTAGTAAACTCTTGGGATGATACATGTTGATGTATAAAGGTCCCCTGTCTACACATGCCAAGACCGGTTCTTTATACTTCATTACATTCTCTGATGATCTCTCAAGATTCAGACATATGTTCCTGTTGAAACACAAGTTCGAACCTTTTGAGATATTCACAGAATATAAGCTAGAAGTAGAGAACCAAAATACGGGTATAAGTATTATGTCCTTTGATGTGATCGAGGAGGAGAATACTTGAGCACGGAAATCCTGGACTATTCTAAAAGGAGAATGAGATTCTCTCTCAGCATTACTCCTCCGTATACACCATAGCACGATGGTATATCGGGGTGGAGCAATTGCACCCTATTTGATATGGTGCGCTCTATGATGAGTACTACTGAGTTACCTGTTTCCTTTTGGGAGTTATGCATTTGAGTAGTTGCATACCTATTGAATAGGGTTTGAATCAGATCACAGCCTACCACTCCATATGAGATATGGTATGGGAAGAGCCCATATCTTAAGTTTGTTAAGATTTGGGGTTGTCCGGCTTATGTCTAAAAGGCAAAATCCGGACAAGCTCGAGCCAAGGTCGGTTATGTAGAACTAGAAGTGTTTCAGCTATACAAACTACAGCAGATGATTTGGTAGAACCGAAGGATTCAATAGTAACCAACGAACTTCAGCCTCTCCGCCGATCTAGTAGGTTTCCTCACCCACCTGAGAGATACTTCGGTTTCTCTATGACAGTGGGAGCGAGGATTGCATCATGAGATGATGACCCAACTAGTTTCGAGCTGGCCATCAGGAGTGAGACTCTGTAAGAATGGCTGGATGTTTAGCGATCTGAGATGGAATCCTTATACACCAACAAAGTATGGACTTTGGTTGCTATATCTGAAGGGTTAAATCCCCATCAGGAGCAAGTATATCTTGAGAAGATTACTTGGTGTACATGGAAAAGTTGAGACTTTCAAAGCTAGACTTATTAAAGGTTTGCATCATTGACCAGGTATGGATCATGATGAAACTTTTTCTAAAGATCTATGCTTAAGTCCATCCAGATCCTACTTGCCACGGCTTCATACCATGACTACGATATCTGGTGATAGGGTGCCATGACTGCTCTTCTAAATGATGTTTTAGAAGAGAAAGTCTATAAGTACACAGTCAGAAGGCTTCGTAGACAGTGGGAGCAGCGGAAACGTGTGCAAGATGCTTTATAGGATAAAGCAGGCATCGCGGAGTTGGAACATCTGTTTTGATGTGGTAGTCAAACAGTTTGACATCATCAAAATAGTAGATGAACCTTATATAAACGAAAAGGTAGTAGGGAGTATGATAGTGATCCTCGTAGAGTACGTGGATGACATACTCTTGATAGGGAAAGGAGTTTCCTATGCTACACTCGGTCAATCTCCGCTCATCACTAGGATTCTCCATATAAGATCAAAGTGATACCTCCTAAATCCTGAGTTTTCATCTATGAGATATATGTTATTTGGGTGTTAGAATACTCACTAGCTGTAGTGAGATGGTATCAATTGATCCTGGGGAGAATCACTGGAAGGGTTCCAGGGTGATAAAGACGACTGAATGTCAGTCACAGGCATTGTCTTTACCCTCAGTAAAGGGACGGTATGTTGGAAGAGTTCCAAGCTACATACCGTGGCATACTAAACGATAAAGGCTGGATACATCGCTACTTAAGATACTACCAAAGAGGAAGTCTGGGTGTATATTGGTTCATGAGATGAACTTTGTTCCTCCCATTGTGTGACAATGGAGTTGTGGCTTATGCCAGGAACCCCGGTCCCATCAGTGATCCAGACATATTCTAAGGCAGTATCACCTGATCATGGAGATAGTTGATCTCCAGGGTGATCGAGGTTAGGAGAGCAGACTCAGAGGATAACACGGCGGATCCACTCACGAAGGCCTATTCCCAAAGAGAGACTTTTATGGGATGGTTGAGTATGAGATACTACAACCACTGCTACAGATGGCCCTAGTGCAAATGGGAGATTGTTAGTTATATGTATGCCCTATAGGCCATTACTGTACATAGGATGTATATAGTAGTGGATGCTGGGACATATATAGGGAGGACTTTCTTGCTCGACATGATAGTATGCTATCTGGTTACTCTTTGCCTTAACGTGTATACTAATTGTCTCTCTGTTACATGTTGGTAAAGCCCTTAGGATGTGTACTTGACTACCTAGACTATGATGCGGATCATACTAGTGGGGACATGGTAGTCCATAAGTACATCCTTCAAGGTCTCTAGTCGTGGGTATATCGAGACGGGGCATCGATATACCAGAGTAGACTAGCGTAAACCTTCTCGACGCATACAGATGGGCGATGGATGATCCCATATCCATTGGTGTTTGACATCAGAGATGATATACGGGTGCTCAGTGGAGACTGGGTACACTGGACGGACTCGCCGAGAACTCCCAGATGGTATTATACCTCACGTCAGATGGCAGTTCTCAGGTGACACTGGTACAGGTTAGTCTGTAGACCCGAGATCGTCATAGAGTCTTGTGTGATTCCTACTGTGCTTTGATTTCCACCTTACCACGTCCAAGAGGGCATGCAAAACGGTGGCTTTTGGGTACAGTCCCGAATCACATGGAGGCAATGAGCGATAGGAGGGGATTCGTCTCTCCCGGTATAGGGAGTTGATGTTGCGCTGTGTTCGATTGGCTATAACCGGAAATCCCTGGCCAGGGTTGCTGAGATTTACTGGTAAGTGTTATCAGTAGTTTCTCGAACTGTTATAGACCTCATATCGACACGACTAATCAAGCTACTGGGGTCTGACGTTTACCACCCCTAGGCAAGATATGCGACATATCAGACGAACAGACCGGACTGTACGGTAAGTGTTACTGGTTGGATTCACAGGAGTGTGAGCGGGCTTGCTCGTCGATCTTCTGATCGCTCAATACCCGGGTGGCCGTTACGTTTAGCAGACCGCTTGCGGCTTGTGGGTGTTTGATATGATCATCACCTGCTGCCGGCGTAATGACGAGTCTTTGGAGTCCTACACAGAGGTTTCCTGGCTCAAGCGAAACGAAATAGGAGCGCATATGAGATATGTGCGGGACCGAGAATAATGCGTGTATGTGATTCCGTATTCCATTCTCGCGATGAATGTATCGATTGGTTGTATGTGACATAACCTAGTTATCGATTCAAGGATTGATTCGATAAGCCGATACATTGGATATTAGTCGGTCATATGCGATATGACCGGATCGTTAAAATCAAGCATTGATTTAATGATTTAATACATAATTATATATTTGATATATTACTTTGCATTAACTAGTATTGGTTCACTTAAAAAGGATTTTCTCACTTGATGTGCACATTGTATATGTGATATACTTTTGTGCATTTGATTGTATCATGTTTGATGATACATGATAGTTTGTGTGTTTGGTTTAAACCATGGTTGGTCAATGGTTAGGGTTTCATTTGCTTAATTTATTTATTCATTTCTTTATTTTAGGAAAAGAAAATGATATGGTTGCTTCTTTTGTTGTTTTCTTAGATGTTTCATGAAGCTTTGACCAAGTGACCATTTTGTCTTCATTTCCTTTAACCTAACCATTCACCCAAACCATAGTTAACTCTCTACACATAACCATGGTTGAAATATGATAAGTATTATATTATTTTCTTTTTGAATCAGACTTATGATATTCTTTTTGTTCATCTTCTTCTTCTTCAAGAAGAAAAAGCTTGCAACCATCAATGGTGATTTGATGAAAAGAGTGAGAAATCCAATTCTAAAGTGAACCCACTTCCTATTTCTTCATCCTCTACCACTTGCCAAGTAGTATAGGGTGTTTTCTTCACAAGTTTCATGACTTGGTGAAGTGGGAGCTTGATCTTGTGATGCCTTGACGTAGATCATCTTCGGCATCGTAGTCGATGACCTAGCCCGCCCATTTCTCCGATGAAGCCGACGCTAGAGCCCGAGATCCGGTGATCGCAGCGAGGTGACTTCATCACGGAGCTATGGAGGTGGAGGACCATATCTACAAAGGTTTTATTTCCGTTCAACTCTTAGTTAAGTTGTTAACTAGTTGCTAGTTTCGCTTAAACTCTAGTCAACGATCCGTATTAGAGTTTCTCGGCACTTGTAAAATTTGAAATTGGCATGATTGATGCCTTGTGAGACCTCATTAGAGTGCCTAGGAACCCTACAGATTAAGCACGATAAACCTGATTTAAGCTAGCGATAAAACAAGAACTAGTAAGCAATGAAACCGAGAGAAGCAAGGTAATATAATGACCATGAAACAAGGAAGTGAATCAAGACCAGGACTCCAATTTGCTTAAATAGAGTACTGCATTGTAACCATGCTGCAGTTCATAGTTACAATCACATAACTCCACTCAAGTTGCCCAAATCCTAGTATCGGAATCAGGGAACAGGGAGAAACAATAGTGAACCAAAAGGTTTCAAGCCGAGATGCAAAGTCGTTTGCATATCGTCAAGACAAGGATCAATAGAAAGATATGATTCAAGAATCACGATAATAAGGTGGCAGGACATGTTTCCTAATCACGAGTATTCTGATTCGTGTATTGGGTCCAATACCCAACTACAAAAGAATCAAACTCGATTAACCTATATCCTATGTCTCTGATACCAAACAAACCATGTCACGCCCCGCTTCCCAGAGTACGCTAAAATAGGTACGTGACATAGCCAACCATGCTACCTGTGGATAGGAAAATCCCTCCACAGTCACATTACGGCTGTAGAGATATCAAGAACGGGAAAGTAAACTAAACTGTCTAGTACATGTCCATGAGCCAGAATAAATAAGTCAAGAAATAATATAATATGCGGAAGCAAAAGATTCAATAAATAAAACACCTGAAAAGTAAAACTGGATACCAACAAGATCCTTACCGCTCGGTCTAACAGCGGCAGTACTCCTGATCAGTCTGCAACAAAGGTAGAGGATCTGGACCATGCAAAACCCAGACGTTAGTGCGTCATAATATCAAGCAATAAAATAAAAAGGGGTAGCAAGAAATGTAGGTATGATCATAAATGGTAAAACATGTGTAACAGCAATATAAATCAGGACAGTGAAGGGTAGTGTGCAGTGAGTAATCTAAACTGGTCTACTGTGTTAACTACTCTCAAGTACTTGAAATCAATTTGCCGAATTATCGATGTAACTCAATAGTATCCCGTGCGTGCCCGGGATCACGGTCTATGACTCTCGGGCTGAATCCGAGACGTGCCGCAAGGCAGTAAAGGGTGGTAGGTAATGACGAGTGATGTCAGCAGCATCACCCCGGGGTTGGCCTAGCCCGTAAGACTGATCAGAAAAGGTGTCGAACTGTCGAGTTACAAGTCAGGTTTCATCATTGATTTCCCCATACCCCCAAATTATATTTGTTCAAGTCGGGTATTAAATAATCTAGAGCTAAAGCCAACACAGGATCAAGCAGGTACAGGTTTGTCTGGATAGACAACAGGAAATGTCCGTAGGGACAACAGGTCAGGTTTGTTGGCATTAGTAACAAGATCAGGTAACAGGTAAAGCCATGGTACATCAGGTCAAGTCAGGTAGTATATAGGTATCATGTCATGTCAAGAGATGCACGGTACCATGTCGTGTCAAGTAGTAGGTGCAACAAGTCATGTCAGGGGTGCACAAAATGTCATGTGGGTGCTCATAATCAAACTAAAAATAAGCAGGGGTATACAAAACAAGTATAGGGTACTAATGGAATAATAAAATGGAACATTGTAATGTGGTATGCAAATAGGTACAGATTAAATATATGGATGCACGGTTATCGATTAGAGTTAGGGTTATGGTTCCAACATTAAGTAAAATACACTTAAACAAATATGGAATGTTAAAATCTCGTTATTATGGGTTAAATGATCTAGGGATGCAATTATATATAAAATAGGTTAAATGGATGCAAACGGGTGTCCGATAGGGTAGAAACTATTAAAAGGATACTATGGGCTATGCAAATAATTATTATGTGATTTAAATACGGATGTGGGTACTATGTATAGTAAATCAAAATGCAACATGGTATGTTTCAAGTTATAAATCTAAAATGATAAAATGGACATCGAAGTGTTAAAATGAAACAAATGGCCTTAGATTTAACTTACAGGTTTAACATTCAATTAAAATATGTATAAAAATAATATAAGTAGCATGTAGCAAGTTTTACTTGCCTCGATCGGATCATGACACGGGATGCGCACGCAGCGTCCAATGTCGGAAAAATGTTGCAACATCCACACGCGCACACAGGATAGGTCCAGGCATAGCATGAAGGTAACCACGCAAGTAGGGGATGTCCACAGGGTTACTCGGGTGGTCGGCATCGAGCACGGCTCCGACGGAGAACGGAAAAACCAAGATCAAGAAAAAGAAGAATGAAGAAGAAGAAGTAGAGGGAACTAGGGTTTGTTAGTTATATGTATGTCCTAGAGGCCATTACTGTACATACGATGTATATTGTAGTGGATGCTAGGACATATATAGGGAAGACTTTCTTGCTCGACATGATAGTATGCTATCTGGTTGTACTTTATCTTAACATGTACTCTGATTGTCTCTATATTACATGTTGATAAAGCCCTTAGGATATGTACTCGACTACTAGGACTATGATGAGATCATACTAGTGGGGCCATGGTAGTCGACGAGTACATCCTATAACTGTTCCTAGTCGAGGGTGTATCGAAACAGGGCATCGATACACCAGAGTAGACTAGCGTATACGCATCGTGACCCATATGATGGGCGATGGATGATCCCATATCCATCGGTGTTTGACATCAAGGATGGTGTACGGGTGCTCAGTAAAGACTGGGTACACTGGACGGACTCGCCGAGAACTCCCAGATGGTATTATACATCACGTCAGATGGCAGTTCTCCGATGACACTGGTACAGAGTAGTCTGTTGACCTGAGATCGTCATAGAGTCTTGTGTGATTCCCACTGTGCTTTGATTTCCATCATACCACGTCCAAGAGGGCGTCCAAAAAGGTGGCTTTTGGGTACAGTCCCGAATCACATGGAGGCAATGAGCGATAGGAGGGGATTCGTCTCTCCCGGTATAGGGAGTTGATGTTGTGCTGTGTTCGATTGGCTATAACCGGAAATCCCTGGCCAGGGTTGCTGAGATTTACTGGTAAGTGTTATCAGTAGTTTCTCGAACTGTTATAGAACTCATATCGACACGACTTATCGAGCTACTGGGGTCTGACGTTTACCACCCCTAGGCGAGATATGCAACATATCAGACGACGAGACCGGACTGTACGGGAGTGTTACTGTTTGGATTCACAGGAGAATGTACAGGCTTGCTTGTTGATCTTCTGAGCGTTCAATACCTGGGTAGCTGTTACGTTTAGCTGACCGCTTGCAGCTTGTGGGTGTTTGATATGATCATCACTTACTGCCGGCGTATTGACGATTCTTTAGAGTCCTACACAGAGGTTTCTTGGCCCAGGAAAAACGGAGTAGGAGCATATATGTGATATGTGCGGGACCGAGGATAATACGATATGAGATACCGTATTCTATTCTCGCGATATTTGATATCAACCGGATCATCGGATCAAGTGTTGATTCGATGAATCGGTACGGATAAATATTAGTCGGTTATATACGATATAGCCGGATTGTCGGATCAAGTGTTGATTCGATAATTTAATATATAATAATGTATATGATATATTAAATTACATTAACTAATATTAGCTCACTAAAAGTTCTTTTTCTCACTCGGGTAATACATTGATATATATGCGATATATATTAATTGTATTATTTTATTTTGTTACGATAAATATTATATATGTGATATATAATATTGTAACATGATATGATAACTAATGCAACATGTTTAGAGGAGTTTAAACATGATTAGGGTTTGGATTAGGGTTAAACTTTCTAGAAGTTTCTAGAAGGTTTTATTTTGTTTTGTGAAAGATATTTGTTCATGACTCATGCTTTAACCCAACCCAAACCCTAACCCTAGTTAATTCTCTACAAAGGTTCACTTAACCATGGTTGCATAATTCTATCATATGATTATTTTCCTATTCATCACAAAAGGATTATTAAATTATTCATCATCTTCTTCCTTCTTCTTCCAAGCTTGAAATGGTTTCTTGCTTTGTTTTTGTGATGGATAAATGTGAGAAAAATATAAATAAATAGAGCAAAATTCCTACTTCATCATCCTCATCTTCACTTGCCATTTAGATGAGGGTGTTCACATCATTTCATGAGTGTTAGCTTGTGTTAAAGAAACTTCGAGGTAGATCATCTTAGTATCGAAGATCGGAAGCAAAGGTTGCGTCTTTCTCTTCGTGGAACCTCTCGAGAGTCCGGATCCCGATGATCGCAGCGAAGGGACCACAACACGGAGCATATGAAGTGAAGGACCGGATCTACAAAGGTTGTAATCCCTCTCACTTAGTGTTAAAGTGTTTAGCATGCAAGTTATCGCCTAATCTCTAGTTTAAAGTTCCGTATTCGAGTAGTTCGGCACGGCTAAAATTTTAATCGGGCATGGTTGATTCCTCGTAGACCCTTGTGCGCGTGCCTAGCAACCCTACAGTGGTATCAGAGCCAAGCTAGAGCTTTAGGCGAAGTCTAGACAAAGTTTAAAGTCCGATCGAACCCGGAAAACCCGATATACCCTAGTTTCTGGAAATTTTTCAAAACTGTGGTTTTTTCCAAATTAAAAATATCCAAAAATTACAGCAGGGAATTATATGAAATACTGTGAAGCACGTGCGCCTGATTCCACCAGAGCGCGGCGGAACCGCGGCACAAGCATGGCTTGTGCGGCGGTTCCGCGGCCATTTAGTCAATTCAGCGTTTGAAATTTGCACAGTAATTCTTGTCTTTTAGTGCTGTATTTTCTGGGAATTTTTAATATTTATTCAACTGTTGAATTTTCTGGGTTGTATTGGGGATTCGATGATTCGATCGGGAACTTTAACTGCGTCTTTGTGTTTTGTCCGGATAACTTTTAGAAACTGTTAAAAAGTTCGAACGGATATCAATAACTCACTTTTTCCCCTGTCTGAAATTTTTTCAAAAGTTGGATTTTTTCTCGTGTTTAAGAACGTTCTAAGTCATGCAAGTAACGCGGTGGACCCTCTAGAAGACAACAAACCTTAACTCGATTATGTGACCGTCTTGAACTGCCTTTTGAACCTTAGGATTTGGGGCAGTACGGCGTGCCACATGTGAGGCGTTGGCTTGACCCTTCTACGGCTGGACTATTGGTACTGTGGCACGTGATGGATGTTTTTAAACTGATTTCAAGTGTTGAGATATATTAGGGAAATCTTGGGTGTTTGATGATTCGATCGGAAAGTTTAACTTTGTCTATTTATCTGGAATGTGATACAATATTTGGAATCCACAGGTAGTTATGAGATAACTAATATGAATGTTATAAACACAGCACTTTAGTCTCACTTGATCGGTTGCCATGGAATTTTGATGCGATCAAAAGTCCGTCGCAATCACGTAGTGTACGCGGATACTCGCCGGGTAAACTTAATAGACAGCTACGCCCCATAGCCCCGACCAAGTGACTGTAGGAGAACCCCGTCGCCGAAAGCATCCGTTCGGGTGCTCGCGGCAGCGGTGTTCCGCCTTAGTGCACTTCGTCGACGGCATCTGGGGGTGCGGCCGTCTACTAAAGTTTGCGATGAGCATTCGATCAGGACGTCGGGAATCTTGTTGAATTCCCGGCTTGACATTGAAAAGAGTTTTCGATAATGAGACTAAAATGCGGGGTTTATAATTGTTAGGCATGAGATGTCTAAGGAATTCATTTGGTTAGGCATGCGATGTCTAAGGAGGTTGCGGATTCCAACTGTTGTAGTTTTACACTTTCTTTTCTGTGACCGTAAGCGTAGTATGTGGTGTATCGCCGGCTTCGTTACTATACATCAACGACAATCGGGATACGCATACTTGCTTACGTTAATGATATGAGATATTATGATCGTCCCGTTCTGAATAGCCGGGGGTTTTATGTGAGATGAGAGTTTTTTTTCTTTTTCATTCATGTAAAATTCATTTGTATGTAATATTCTTTTATTGGGGCACTTCCAGGTAGCGGAAGATGTCACCCTTGTATATTATTTACTTTTCCGCATTAGGTAGACCCAAGGCGGGGAGAACAAGTAACCGGGTTCTAGGGTCCAGTGGGAGACAATCTCGAGGAGTCGGGACCGGGTCTCCTAACCCTAGAATTGGCAGTGTTGCTTGCCGCTCTCGTAGGGGTCTAGGGATGTGGGTTTGGCTATTCATCACGACCGTGGAATCCGTGTTTTATACAGGCTCGTATTGAAAACACGGACGTCCTAGTATATCCAATATTTCATATATGTTCTTCTGCTGCAATGTTCTGTGATGAGATCATATTACTGCCTGAGACGAATGTTTATATATTATATATATGAGATATATGTTATATTGCAGATTTCGTTTCAAAAGAGATGCTTGTGAAGCATAATTAAAATAGGACTTTATTAATGAGATTAATGAAATAAAAGAAACCTAAGATGTTGTAGAAACTTGTTTATAAAAACGGTAGCTACAGTTCTTGCTTTGCATAGCGGTGTTCCTTGTAGAACATCCAGCACCTTATTCGATAAGGAAAGGACCGAGATCCCTTCACCGGGAGTGACTCCTTTAGCAATAACTGGCAGATGCTACAAACTCGGTTTGTCTTTTGATTGCTTCTATAGTTCTTGCTTTGCACAGAGGTATATATGATATATCCTGCACCTTATTCGATGAGGAAAGGGCCGACGATCCATTCACCGGGA
Source organism: Agapanthus africanus (assembly GCA_030015575.1). NCBI lineage: Eukaryota > Viridiplantae > Streptophyta > Magnoliopsida > Asparagales > Amaryllidaceae > Agapanthus > Agapanthus africanus. The sequence continues at coordinate 599,883,273 of JASDDO010000014.1, forward strand.
GTGACCCCTTTAGCAAAACTAGAAAAGCCTCAAAAACACTCCATTTAAAATCACTCGATTCTACAACGATATCAAGTTCATTACGCAAAGGGTTTTCTGAAAAAACCGTCGTAGCCCTCCGTCATTTCAGATAAGTACTAGTTAGTATTCGTGCTACGTTTGTTGACTATGTTAAGGCGTAGTGTGCGGTAGCTGATTAGTGCTTATCTGTATAAGCATATGATGCGATTGGATTAGGGTAGTCGTGCGACTTTGTTAACTATGTTAAGGGTCGTGCGGGTGGATTTAATTCAATCGGGAAATGACGGGTTGAACTTGACTAGCACTTATGATTTGTTGACTATGTTAAGGTCATATAGCTGCTAGGGGCAAAATATTATCGGGAATTTCAAGTGTTGGAATTTGCAATGAGATTGCATACCTTCTATGAGATAGTTGGATCCCGATACCCGCTGCGAGTAAGAGTTACTCCTGGGAGAGTTTTACACATTACAATTAGCCGATCAAGTAGGTGTCTAGAAAGGTGTTAACGGGGTTACGCCTCTGGGAAAACGAGGTTTACTGTAATTAGGTTCGTGCGAAAGCACGGGGGACCTCCCTCAAAGTACCGACACTGGCCTGGCTGAAAGATTGGCGAACTTGTAGCGTATAATTAATCCCGGCTAGTCTTTCCTTTTAGGGTTTGAAGGAAGATTTGACTAAAACAGTGGGAGACATCCTGATTAGATATATTAGATAACCAATCTAATCTTGCAAGAGCATATGCTGAGTGTTTTCTTCTCTCTCTCTCCAGATAGCGACCATATCACGCCTTAATCAAGATAATAAAACGGATATATTGACCGAACCCGCTTGTTATACTGAGCTGGGGAACGTTGGTCCCGCTCCAACTTATAATTGTTATAAGACAGAGCAGGAAATTGGGGAATACCAGATTTCCCGTGCCGCCCAAACGAAGAAAGTGCATGCTGATGCATCATCTTCGGGTGTGTTCATTACACAGAACTGTTTCTCAGTATCCTTTACGTCCTGGGTATGTGATACCGGATCAGGATCCCGTATATCTAATCTGTTACATGGGCTACAGATAGATAAAGAACTGAGAACGGGTGATAAGTTTCATGAGGCAGAAAACGGTTCAAGTGTTGCAGCCAAGTCTGTTGGTCACTGTCACCCTGTATTACCAGAATACATTGATTCTGAACAAATGTTATTAGATACCGAACCTGATATACAAAATCATATCAGTCTCTTTATTAGTAAAGAAAGGATATAATTTTGTATTGTTGGATAATGTTTTGAACATTTCCTATATCAAGAGTTGATCGGTTCAGGCACGTTATCTAAAAGCATTGACGTTCTAAATCAAATTACAGTTCTTAGTATACGCAACACACACAAGAGGAAGAGTTCAGAAATGAACGAATCCTTCTTGAGGCATTGTAGACTAGGTCATATCAATGCGACCCGACTGGCTGAAGTTGCATAAAGATGCATATTTAAATTAGTTTGAATTTACATCTTGTGAAACTTGCCGGTCATGTCACAAAGATAAGATGACCACAGCTCTGTTTATTGGAAACAGAGAAAGAGTTAGTGAACTTTTGGGAATGATACATGCTGATGTATGAAAGTCCCCTGTCTACACATGCCAAGATTGGTTCTTTGTACTTCATTACATTCTCTGATAATCTCTTAAGATTCAGACATGTGTTCCTGTTGAAATATAAGTCCGAACCTTTTGAGATATTCACAGAATATAAGTTAGAAGTATAGAACCAAAATACGGGTATAAGTATTATATCCTTTGATGAGATCAAGGAGGAGAATACTTGAGCACGGAATTCCTGGACTATTCTAAAGGAGAATGAGATTCTCTCTCTCAGCATTACTCCTTCGTATACACCATAGCACGATGGTGTATCGGGACGGAGCAATAGCACCCTATGTGATACGGTGTGCTCTATGATGAGTACTACTGAGTTTCCTATTTCCTTTTGGGAGTTATGCACTTGTGAAGTTGCATACCTATTGAATAGGGTTCAAATCAAATCAGTAACCTACCACTTCATATGTGATACGAAATGGGAAGAGCCCAAATCTTAAGTTTGTTAAGATTTGGGGTTGTCCGGCCTATGTCTAAAAGCAAAATCCGGACAAGCTCGAGGCATGGTCTATTATGTAGAACTGGAAGGGTTCCAGCTATACAAACTGCAGCTGATGATTTGGTAGAACCAAAGGATTCAATAGTTTCCAACGAACCTCAGCCTCTCCACGGATCTAGTAGGGTTCCTCACCCACCTAAGAGATACTTTGGTTTCTCTATGACAGTGGGAGCGAGGATTGCATCATGAGATGATGACCCAACTAGTTTCGAGCAGGCCATCAGGAGTGGGACTCTGTAAGAATGGCTGGATGCTTATCGATCTGAGATGGAATCCTTATACACCAACAAAGTATGGACTTTGGTTGCTTTATCTGAAGGGTTAAATCCCCATCGGGAGCGAGTATATCTTGAGAAGATTACTTGGTGTACATGGAAAAGTTGAGACTTTCAAAGCTATGCTTAAGTCCATCCAGATCCTACTTGCCACGGCTACATACCATGACTACGATATCTGGCGGTTGGGTGTCATGACTGCTTTTCTAAATGATGTTTTAGAAAAGAGCGTCTATAAGTACACAGCCAGAGGGCTTCATAGACAGTGGGAGCAGCGGAAACGTGTGCAAGATGTTTTATATGATAAAACAGGCATCGCGGAGTTGGAACATATGTTTTGATGTGGTAGTCAAAGAGTTTGACTTCATCAAAATAGTAGATGAACCTTGTGTATACAAAAAGGTAGTAGAGAGTATGGTGGTGATCCTCGTAGAGTACGTGGATGACATACTCTTGATAGAGAAGGAGTTTCCTATGCTACGCTTGGTCAATCTCCGCTTATCACAATGATTCTCCATATAGGATCAAAGTGATACCTCCTAAATCCTGTGTTTTGGATCTATGAGATAGTTCTAATTGGATGTTAGGATACTCACTAGTTGTAGTGAGATGGTATCAATCGATCCTGGGGAGAATCACTGGAAAGGTTTCAGGGTGATAAGGACGACTGAATGTCAGTTGCAGGCAATGTCTTTACCCTCAGTGGAGGGACGGTATGTTGGAAAAGTTCCAAGCTAGATGCCGTGACATACTAGACGATTAAAGGCAAGATACATCGTTACCAAGGATGCTACCAAAGAGGCAGTCTGGATATATATAAGTTCATAAGATGAACTTCGTTCCTACCATTGTGTGACAATGGAGTTGTGGCTTTAGCCAAGGAACTACCGTACCATCAGAAATCCAGATATAATTCTTATGCAGTATCACCTGATCATGGAGATGGTTGATCTCCAGGAAGATCGAGGTTAGGAGAGTAGACACAGAGGACGACAGCGCGGATCCACTCACAAAGGCCTTTTTCCCAGTAGAGACTTTTTATGGGATGGTTGAGTATGAGATACTACAACCGCAGCTAATTGTTGGGTATGCGATACCATAACAGATGGCCCTAGTGCAAGTGGGAGATTGTTAGTTATATGTATGTCCTAGAGGCCATTACTGTACATACGATGTATATTGTAGTGGATGCTAGGACATATATAGGGAAGACTTTCTTGCTCGACATGATAGTATGCTATCTGGTTGTACTTTATCTTAACATGTACTCTGATTGTCTCTATATTACATGTTGATAAAGCCCTTAGGATATGTACTCGACTACTAGGACTATGATGAGATCATACTAGTGGGGCCATGGTAGTCGACGAGTACATCCTATAACTGTTCCTAGTCGAGGGTGTATCGAGATAGGGCATCGATACACCAGAGTAGACTAGCGTATACGCATCGTGACCCATATGATGGGCGATGGATGATCCCATATCCATCGGTGTTTGACATCAAGGATGGTGTACGGGTGCTCAGTAAAGACTGGGTACACTGGACGGACTCGCCGAGAACTCCCAGATGGTATTATACCTCACGTCAGATGGCAGTTCTCCGATGACACTGGTACAGAGTAGTCTGTTGACCCGAGATCGTCATAGAGTCTTGTGTGATTCCCACTGTGCTTTGATTTCCATCATACCACGTCCAAGAGGGCGTCCAAAAAGGTGGCTTTTGGGTACAGTCCCGAATCACATGGAGGCAATGAGCGATAGGAGGGGATTTGTCTCTCCCGGTATAGGGAGTTGATGTTGTGCTGTGTTCGATTGGCTATAACCGGAAATCCCTGGCCAGGGTTGCTGAGATTTACTGGTAAGTGTTATCAGTAGTTTCTCGAACTATTATAGAACTCATATCGACACGACTTATCGAGCTACTGGGGTCTGACGTTTACCACCCCTAGGCGAGATATGCAACATATCAGACGACGAGACCGGACTGTACGGGAGTGTTACTGTTTGGATTCACAGGAGAATGTACAGGCTTGCTTGTTGATCTTCTGAGCGCTCAATACCTGGGTAGCTGTTACGTTTAGCTGACCGCTTGCAGCTTGTGGGTGTTTGATATGATCATCACCTACTGCCGGCGTATTGACGATTCTTTAGAGTCCTACACAGAGGTTTCTTGGCCCAGGAAAAACGGAGTAGGAGCATATATGTGATATGTGCGGGACCGAGGATAATACGATATGAGATACCGTATTCTATTCTCGCGATATTTGATATCAACCGGATCATCGGATCAAGTGTTGATTCGATGAATCGGTACGGATAAATATTAGTCGGTTATATACGATATAGCCGGATTGTCGGATCAAGTGTTGATTCGATAATTTAATGTATAATAATGTATATGATATATTAAATTACATTAACTAATATTAGCTCACTAAAAGATTCTTTTTCTCACTCGGGTAATACATTGATATATATGCGATATATGTTAATTGTATTATTTTATTTTGTTACGATAAATATTATATATGTGATATATAATATTGTAACATGATATGATAACTAATGCAACATGTTTAGAGGAGTTTAAACATGATTAGGGTTTGGATTAGGGTTAAACTTTCTAGAAGTTTCTAGAAGGTTTTATTTTGTTTTGTGAAAGATATTTGTTCATGACTCATGCTTTAACCCAACCCAAACCCTAACCCTAGTTAATTCTCTACAAAGGTTCACTTAACCATGGTTGCATAATTCTATCATATGATTATTTTCCTATTCATCACAAAAGGATTATTACATTATTCATCATCTTCTTCCTTTTTCTTCCAAGCTTGAAATGGTTTCTTGCTTTGATTTTGTGATGGATAAATGTGAGAAAAATATAAATAAATAGAGCAAAATTCCTACTTCATCATCCTCATCTTCACTTGCCATTTAGATGAGGGTGTTCACATCATTTCATGAGTGTTAGCTTGTGTAAAAGAAACTTCGAGGTAGATCATCTTAGTATCGAAGATCGGAAGCAAAGATTGCGTCTTTCTCTTCGTGGAACCTCTCGAGAGTCCGGATCCCGATGATCGCAGCGAAGGGACCACAACACGGAGCATATGAAGTGAAGGACCGGATCTACAAAGGTTGTAATCCCTCTCACTTAGTGTTAAAGTGTTTAGCATGCAAGTTATCGCCTAATCTCTAGTTTAAAGTTCCGTATTCGGGCAGTTCGGCACGGCTAAAATTTTAATCGGGCATGGTTGATGCCTCGTAGACCCTTGTGCGTGTGCCTAGCAACCCTACAGGGTTTGCTCTGGATTAGTGATCTGGTATTGGGACAGAGGCGAGGAAAGAAAGGGTGATGACGCCGACGGGTTTTCCGGCGATGGGGTTTGACGGCAAGGCAGTAAGGTTTCTTGGGTTCGTGCAGGGTTCTGTGCTGGGAAAAGAGGAGATCAGGGTATGGGGTTCTGGTCTGGAGTTGTCTCAGGATCGGAGGAGCTGACAAGGGGCGACGACGGCGATGGGTTGAAGCTCCGGCGAGGTGTGCAGGTGAGGGTTCGGGTGATGGTTGCAGGGTTCTAGGGTTTGCAATAGGGAGAGGGCTCGGTTGCAGGGGAGAGGGAAAGGTGATGGTGGTGGTGACGAGGTCGACGAAGGAGATCGCGGCGAGGGCGAAGTTGACGGAGATGGGTACGTGGGGTTGCAGTGGGTTCGAAGGCGGGAAAGACGACGAAAGAAGAAGAAGAGTGAGAGAGAGAACGTGGGTGAGGATGATGTGGGAAATTCGAAGGTGTTGGCGATGGTGGAGGCGGGCCAGCGGCAAGAGGCGACGCGACGAGGGGGCTAGGGTTTTCTCGTTCATGGGTTCGGTTAAAAGAAAAGGAAGAAGAAATATTATAGGGAGAGAGGGAGAGAAATTCTAAGAGAGAGGGAGAGATGAATAGGAAGGATAGAGAAATTTGTTTTATTTGGGGAGAGAGAAAGAGAAGGGGAAAGAGGATAGAGAGAATTGGAGTGGGGCCCGGCACCAAGAAGAGAGGCAGGGGTTTGTTTGAGAAAATATTTTTAAAATTTTAAAATGATTTTAGAAAAGGGATTTGTTTGTTAACTGATAACGAGATTAAAATAAAATCAAATAATTTTGAATTTAGGCGGAGTACAAAAATATTCCAAAAATGCGCCCGGGTCGGGTCTAAAAATTTAGATTTGAAATACGAAAATAAATGCAACTTCCAAATTTTAAAACGAGTGCTCAGTTAACGAAAATGCATACCCCCAAGAACGGATGCACGTACGTGGGCGTAGCCATCCGAACACATCTGTTTCACTGAACGGGACGAGAACAAGATGCGCGGATGCTACCGTAAGGTTAGGGGTATCATGCGGGCTATGAAATGCAATTTTAATTTATTTTACATGACTTAAAATGTTATATGGTAAAAGATGCCATGCCAGGTAAAATGCCAGTATGCGATAAAGTTGAAATGCACAAGTCTACAAACAAGTCGGGGTGATCTACAAATATGAATCAAACAGGTTCAAGCAAGCGGGTCGGGTCGAATGCAAAGTAAAATGTAAAATACCATTCGCACCCAAAACATGATAAATCAAGAAAATACCGAAGATAAGGAAATACGGGAATTGGAATTGGTATAAATGAACTAGGTTGTTACACACAGTACAAGTAGTGGACGTTTATTGTAAGAAAGATAACTATATATATATATATATATATATATATATATATATATAATGTGTTTTAACATACACGTCCCGCCATTTTGAAAATAATTTAGAAGGGTTTCCTTTGTAAAATGTTTCATGACATCTCGGACACATAGGAAAAATATTGAGAATGTAGCTCCTTTTTGGAAATCCCTTTGGTAACTATCGATGCATGCAACAACACCTAGGCACTGTTCTCAGAACAGTCCTGCTCTGTTACTATACCAAATAATAAATATCATACTCAATGGTATATGTAATAATGCCATGTGCGTCTAGTGCGCACAGAAATCGAAATCAATGAATGTGACATACATGTGCACATAAACAAAATTTAAGTGCAACGGGTGTGCACGAAAACACCTGTCAAGGGCAACGGGTGTGCCTGACAACAATATCAGGTGCATCTAATATGTATGAAGAATCCCGATTTAGTGCTTCTGGTGTGCACTAAAATTGCATCAAGCATGCCAAGCATGCGTAAGAATACAAATCAAGTGCACAAGGTGCACGAAAACACATATCGAATATCACAATCGAAATCAACGGTATACAACATAGCTCAAACCAAATCAGGTATACCATGATATAAAATCTCACAATCACGTGCATCAGCGTGCACAAAATCGAATCAAAGTACTAAAAGTGAATGAAAACTACACCGAAGGTACAAGTCAAATCACATACATACCATAAGCATGAAATCAAAATCAAACATCTCGAACGACATTAAATCGAAATCAAGTGCAACTGTGGTGCACGAAAACTCAATCATGCAAATAAATCGCCCAATATACCGAAATCCAAAACGAAGGACACGTGATATTTGAATCACCAAATCGCAAATCATAAACACTGTCGTCGATATGTCCTCCCTTCAAAGTCGAAAAGGTGTCGGTGCATTCAAAGCTAGCAGAGCAAGATATCTATTTGCCTCATATTCATGGTCTGGCGCCTTGTGCCCTTAGGCTCTCGTCTCTCACTGCGGATTGCCAGTTACATAACTCCTCAGCTCAACGGCCCAATATGGAAATGATGACGGAAACAGTTCTGCTCTGGCATATCCTCTAAAGATCTCTGGCCAACTATCATGGTTACTCATAACATATCTCGTTGATGAAGCCGAACTCTGGCCTACTGGGTGTGTGTAATACGACCGATCCTGGGTCCAAGTCTTCTCGTGTAGTATTCCAGAAAGATTCTGTCGGGGTCTCTCCCAAATCTTGTTCCTGCCGAACTGCCCGGAAGTTATCACCCTTTTCTAAATTTATTTCTTGTTCCGGAACAGCTGCATACTCATCAAGATTTCTTCTAAAGGTATATCCATATTTAACGCCTCTGCATACGTGTCGCATCTCTGATGTCAACGGAGTGGAATTCCATCTCGTCAAAATCTAGTACGAACCTCTTACTCCACTTTTCTCTAATGTGGACTGATTTGGACCCGTCTCTTCGTAGCTGTATGGACTGTGTTACAAACGGCTATACTCATATCTAGAGTCTCCCTTCTGAAACTACGAACTCAACAGCTCAATATCTTGTAGTAGACATATGTCGAACTACGCCCTCGAAAACTCTTCCAAATCGTCGGAGGAATACTCTTCATTTGTATGTTTTTTATCGACTCTCAACGTGCCTGTGCGAAGTCTTCTCTAGCTGAAATTAATCAATCTGATGACCTCGCATCGAGGTATGCAAACGAATCACAAGTCCTAGTCATTCATCCATGGGTGACTAGTGATCTTCTATCATATCCCTAAGTACAAACTCGTGCTGAAATAGCTTCAAACATCTGGGGCGATATCTTGTCAGTCGCAGCAACAACTGTCTCATTCGTCCGCACACTAAACAATGCCTCAATTCTCAAGAATAGACGATACATTAATGGTAATCACATTCTACCCGGCCTCTAGCAGTGGCCCAATCCTCTGGTGCTGATCTGAACGTTCGAGAAATCTTAGTAAAAACAATCCATCAAAACGCCCAAGTCGCGAAAAACACACTAAAACGACATATCTATGCAATCGTGTGTCACCGGAATTACGCCCTGGTCAGTCCTCGTCCATGACGAGCTCGTGCTGACCGCAACTCTAGCCGTAGCTCTCTCTCTGCTCGTGTAACCGTGGTAACAGAAACCACAAACCGATATCGATGAGGATAGATCATAGGATCGAATAGAATACGGTGCAAGAAATGTACATCCTAAGGCTTCTTAAGTGGAGTAGCGTATCGTACGTATGCCACGTAACATACACACGGTACGTCACTCTACTTAATTCATCTACTCTATCAACCAAAGTCAACCTACGCGACGAAAGTTCGGATCTAATATGCCCCGACCAAGTCTAAGTTCCGTAAGGTCAAACCTAGGTTCTGAATATATATATATATATATATATATATATATATATATATATATATATATATATATATATATATATATATATACGCTCTAGACTCCGCATAGTCAAATCTAGACTCGAACCAAGGTTAAACCTAGCGCTCTGATACCAATTTTGTCACGACCCAAAATGGCACGTGACTGGCACTTGAATCATGTAAAGTCTATAAGACCCCACCTAATTTAAGTAAGCCAAAAACCCAGAAAATCTAAACCATTTAAAAGAGAGTAAAAGAATATTTATTTAAAAGTTAACATATAAATTCACTTTGAAAATCGTAGTAAGCATTTTTAAAAGCATCAAGTCTTTCCCAAAAATTTCGGCAGAGTTTCCTTTGTAAATACTGACCCCAAACGGAGACAAACAGGAATATACATAAGTAATGAATAAAGGCATCCCCAAACGGGAGCTAGCTCTTCGCCAATTGGTGGAAACAACCACGCAAGCAATACCAATATATAACGCCGAAGGCGAGGATCAAAACTCAGAAGGAAACCAACATCCTCAAGAAAACCAGAGAAGAACCAAAATAATACAAGCGCGCGACTCTAAGGTCGAAAGAAGATACAACTGGTCTTCTAAGTCTATCAATTAATACAAGTTTGATTGATGGAGTTTACTAGATACAACTGAAATAAATACAAGTACAACGGTGGTCACGATGCAAGTGAACCCACCTAATAAAGCAATCACCCAGAAGAAAGCAGTGTGCCAGCAAGCCGCGATGAAACCTGTACGACCAAACCTGCAAGAAACTGTGGCACAACGGGGATGAGTTGCCAACTCGTGAGTAGAAAACATCACCGAGAAGAAATCGCATGTATGACTCTCTCCTAGGTCATACAATAATATTCTCATAATATAACCTGAAACGTCTAATAATGGCAAGAGTAATCATCTAAACATAAGTGAAATACCAAGTGCTCGTGTCTGTGCCTCAGGTAGCAACACGTCACATATATGATGTACGAATGCATTAAGAATGAAAGCAGAATACATCTTGAACGAGAAAACTGTCTTCTTATCTCAGTGAGATTTTTGTGTAAAAACCAAAGTATCTTCAATGAAATCAACAGAGAATCCGTGTCAAGCATCGACACAAAGTAAATATCTCAATGTCTCAATATCTCAATGTCTCAATATCTCAATCTCTCGGGCTCCGGCAATCCGGACTGGCCCATATCATCAAATGTCACGACTCCGTCGATTTACTCTGGATATCCGCCGCGTCACAAATAACCGGTCGGTAGTGCTCCCCTGCCGGACTCAACGCCATCATCTGCGACCATCTTGCCCCGGGGTACCGCACCGGGTCCACCAAGATGGTTCATCCTCCTCCTCGAATCGGGTGTATGATACCTCTCAAGAACCGAGAAAACTTATGGTGGACACCTCTCACATCATATCACGAGAAAACCGCAAATTTCTATCTTTAAAAATGATAATGAGTTTATAAAATCCTTGCGGTTTCTTCAAATCCAGAAATCTCAAGGAAAATCCGAAATCCCAAACTTGAGAGTAAATAAACGGTAAATTACCGGCATAAAGCCCCATAATATTGCATGACAAATGAATATATACATGCATGGGTATCTAAGTAAAGAATGCAATATCTAAACCAGCATAGTAATGATATATTGGAACTATCAGCTAGCAAGTTATATCAATGAAGTAATATTCTCTAAAGTGTACGTGACATGGCAATTACCGATGATGATGTGTGTGAGCCGGCAAGCAAGTGATTGTGGACATACGCATCATCGGTAATGGTGCTGGTGTCCTAACAAACGAGTTCATAATAGTTAAGGAAACACATGTATAAACATGCAATGCAATGAGAACATGATTATAACGGAGAATGAATAGTAAACGCAACATTGAAGAATATACATTTCTATATACGAGTCATACAGTTTTTGGTATTTGAAATCGCACGAATCGTGGTTTTAGAAAAATAGAGGCTACGGGGTCTTTGAGAAAAGATACGTCCTTTGAAAAATCCGTAGTATCTCTCGGCATGTCTTTAAAATACTCACGATTCGTTAGTTTTGAAAATAAGTATGACTCAAGCCTAAGGAAATCCACCTAAAGTCCGAGTCGATATATCTAGTAGTCGGCGATCCCACCTCAATAGAGTCACGTACGGTAAAATACATAGTACGACATTCTCGAGTCAAGAGTGCGGATCAATCATATCTATATCTCGTACGGTAAAATCCATCGTACGGCATCTCAAAATCGGGGTACGGGTCAAATATCACATGTACGTCATTATTCATATAGTATCATTATCGTAAAATCATGAATTAGGAGTACCGTTCTAAAATTTAGTATATTCACACATCATCAAACATATATCCTCGTGTGTATGAAAACATATCGCCCAACGATCCGCTAAAATATCATGTCGTATATCATATCACGACCCAAACACATATCATAATCTCACGGCATCATGCCCGATTATATCGGCTCATCTTCATGTATCATATTCTGGGCTCAACATCCGTGTATACGTATATGTATATATGTATGTATGTGTGTGTGTATACCAACGCATCCACACACACACACACACACACCCCATAATCATCCCACGTGTGTGCATGTGTGTGTGTCAACCTTTACTCTAGAGTTTCGCACTAAGAAAACTAACTAAAAACATTTTCTTCCAATTACACTAAATCCAACCCATGGTCTCCTAAAGTCTTTCTTACTAAGTATACACATCTCACAATAACACATAAGTATATATATAATATTCACATCCTACCCTACAAAAGTGCGGGGGTGCTATACGCCATCCACCCAACTTCCCCCGTAGATATACATCTACTCACCTTGATCCTCGCTTGCCGGAGTCGATGTCGGCATGCTCTTCCTTATTATCCGAAGTCCACGTGAAGGTACCTATATATCACATATATCGTATCGCATCAAAACATCCAATTCAAAACCAATATGACACGCGAGGTGCTTATAGGTTGGAACCTATAGACTACGCATACGAAAACAATCATAAATCCCTCTTCATTGACGTACAAACGTCCAACGATCGAATCCACAGTTCGAATACCAAAATCAAGTTATTGAAAAACACGAAACTCAAAAGCAGCCACTCAGAAATCTAGCTCCAGATTTTTGGTCATGTGAAATGGGGATAAACAAGCAGTACAGTGGGGTAGTATATGGGGTATGTGGGCTACAGAACCAACCTTGACACCAATACCCACAGATGACCCAGCGACATACACCCAAAATCCGGCCTGCTCGGCCATAGCAAGGAGTTGTGGTCTCGTCTTCTTTGGGTGCTCTCCTAGTGACTTAAATAGGTTAATAGAGTTGCTAGTTTTGTAAGTCCACGTTACCTCTCCCGGTTCTTTCGGGCTTACGAAAACGGTGAAAAACGATTTTTCGGGTCATGGTAACATGGACTAGAAAACCCGGATCTTTGCTAAACAACACACAAGCAACTAACAAGAGCTTTACCTACTCGGTTAGGGGGTTATACCTTAACTTGAACTCCTTCTCTTGGACTCCTTGTGGTGGTCGGATGGTTCTCTTCTCGTCCCCTTCTCTTGCCGAAGATGGATCCACCTGAGGGTCTCTACCTTGAGCTCCTTCCTCGAACTTGAAGTAACTAAAGTATTAGATTTGCTAAACCTTCGACCTTAGGATGAGTAGAGATGAGTTTTGGTATTTTATCTCCAAGGCAAATGGTTCTCAACTCATGAGAGATTTTTGCCTTGAGCTAGAGGAAGAGGGAAAGCAATGGATGAGAGAGAATGAATATTAGAGTATGATAATAGTTTTGCAACCATATCCGATATATGTGAATTAACTAATTAATAATATTAATCAAAAAGGAAAAAGGTGATGGTAGGTTGAAAAGACCATTATCATTTCACATTAAATGAGTTTTGCAAAGATCAAAGAGCATCTTTGCTTGAAATGATGATGGTCAAAGTTTCAACCTTGGTCAACAAGTCAACCATGGTCAAAAGGTCAACAACCCTAACCATAACACAATTTCTTTTAATTAATATTATTAATTAATATTCAAATAATCATTAGGGTTTGGTAAAAGACAACCGTCAACTGTGCATACACACCCGTACCAAAACCCTAATGAGAATCCTCTGCCTCTGCCTCAGTCAACTGTACGTACACACCCGCATTCGTGTTCCGAGGAACACGAATACAATGAGATAAAACTAACCCCAAAACATATACTAGGATCTGGTTTAAACCAAAGCCCGCTAGTAATAACTGTCCGGACACTAAATGTGCACAAGTGCGCGGATATGAACAAACCCCGTCGCAAAACCATGCGACCTCTACTCGGTTTTGCCCAAAGGCGAATAACCCTCTGTGTGGGACTCTAAAGACTTGACACTACGCTGGCAGTGGGTTTAACCATAGACCGCAAGCGGCACTAGCTGTACGTAACAGTCCCCAGGTAGATGCCGATGAGAATGTTGGAGATAGTGCCCTCAGAGTCAATTATTGGATCACAGGCACGTGATTGCAATGATTGAGGGAGGACCTATACCGGTAGGACAGTCTTACTCAAGATGATAGTATGCTATCTGGTTTATCTTTATCATCGTGTACTGCTTTAGGTGACCTTACAGGTCACTATTGCGCGTTGATAGAGCCCTTAGGATTCTTGCTTGACGGCCAGCAGTATGATGGCGATCATATACGTGGGAGCTGGGGTCTATAAGCACATCCTTAAAAGGTCCCTAGTCATGGGAGTTTTCGAGACAGGGCATCGATACTCCAGAGTAGACTAGTGTATACAGTCGAGACCCCGACGAGGGGCGGTGGCCGGTCTCACAAGCCACTAGTGTCAGTTGGTTCACCTAAAATGTATACATGTGCTCATTGGGTTATGAGTACACCGGACAGGACTCGCCGGGAACGTGCTAGTTGGTATTATACCTGACGTCAGATGGCAGTTCCCTGGTGACATGTGTACAGGTTAGTTCATCGACCTGAGATCGTCATTTATCTCGTGTGAGTTCCCACTGTGCTTTGATTACTACCCTACCACGGCTCAAAGGAGTCGTGCAAACGGGTTTTAGTTGGGTACAGTCCCGAGCCACATGGAGGCAGTGAGCGGATCTGCAGGGGTTCGTCTCTCCCGGTATTGGGGGTGAGGTCGCGCTGTGTCTAGGAGTGCCATTACACGAAGTTCTTGGCCAAGGCAGGAGATTTACTGGTAGGTATTCCAGTAGTATCTCAGGGTGTTCTAGGCTGCACTCCGACACGACTTGTACCGCTTTTGGGGGTTTGACTTTTACCAACCCCCTAGGCCCGCCATGCGATGCTCATAGACGAACATACCGGACTGTACGGATATTGTCACTGACAAGCTCAGTAGGGTGTCAGGATGAGTTCTCTCATCGACGTCCTTTTTGGTCAATACCTGGTAGCCCGTTACGTATGGCTAATATCTCTGACGTGCTAGTGGATAAATCCACAACCAATGTATTGACGAGTCTTTAGACTCCCCCACAGACCGTTTTCTTAAGTTTCGGGTGAAACGCTGTAGAGGCCGTATGGAGATATGGCAGGGTTCGATCAGATACGTGCGGTATTGCACGGATCATGATCGAACGGATAATACTAGCGGGCTTTGGTTTAAGCCGGATCCTAGTATTGTACTGTGTAGATTTTGTCTCATTGCATTTGTATTCGGTCGGAATACAAATGTGGGTATGTATTTACAATCGCGGGGTTTTCCTGTAATTTATTACGGGATCAGTTTTCTGAAGTTGCCAGTTTGCATTCCGTTTCGGCCATTTTCCTTTGTTTCTTTCCTTGGCTGAAAATTGGTGGAGGAGGGCTTATTTGCAAATGTGCAAATTAGCATTGTGGAGGGTGTTATTTGCAAGTAGTTGCTTCATGATGGTCCTTGCTTCCATTGACTTCATTTGTTCATCATTGTTTGATTTGATGGGGATTGGATTGGTTATGATGATGAAGTGAGACTTGCTTTTTGGCTCATGATCCCTCATTTCTCACTTACTTTTTGATTGACCATTTTCCTTCCTCCATGAGATAATGGCCGGCCACACTTGATAGGATGAGGGCTGTACATTTTTTGGTGGGAATTTTTTGATCTCTTTTGCCTTGCAAAATTCCCCTTGCTCATCCAAAAAGCTTGTAACTTCACCTCCACTTCCAAAAGGCAACTTCTAGTAACCCCATTGAGACAAAAGGGTTCTACACTATCCTACAGCATTCTTGGACACGTCGACTTTCCAACTTCGTGCCCGAGTTGTCTCGGTCCAGAGGTGGGAGCCCGTAAAAGAACCCAGCAATATGGTGCCCTTCCGACGAGGAGATGAAAACCGGAGATTCCGTGGGGAGATCGGGACGACGACGAGAAAACCGAAGGACAAGGATTGCTCGGTATATCTCTCTACCCCTTCTCTAATTCGCTGGGATTAGGTTAATGGCTCGATCCGGGTTTTTAGTGCGCGGTGGTGCCGGTTCAAAAGTTAAAGAAAAGTATCGTTTCCGTATTTTGGCCTCGGATTGACGGCCGGGGCGCCGCCGTGCACTTACACTAGTATCAGAGCCACGCCATTAACCTAGTCCCGCTTGCTCTAACGTGTTTACAAGTTCGATCGAACGGATTTTCCAAAAACCGTATTTTCAAGAACAGTTTCTGTCGAATTTTTCCCGTGCTCTAAAAATTATTTGTTATACTGGAAAAATACGTGCAGGGTTTTTGGTGAACACTGTAGAAAAATGGTCACGTGATGCCAATGTAGAGCCGCGGAACCGTGGCCGTAACCCCCTTTTGGCCGCGGTTCCACCGTGGAACAGTGTCATCAATGCAACACATTTCTACAGTGGTTCTCTGACTTGAAAATGGGGTTTTTGGAATATTCTGTTTGGGCCCAGATTTCTTTGAGTGCTACAGTTGTGCTTGGGGCCTACTTGGGAAAATTTAGTCGATCGAAAATTTTAAACATGTTAGTTCACAGTATTTACATTAAATCTGCGACAGTGAATGTCATTTGATCGGTAAATCCTGTCTATCTGCTATAGCCCTTTTAGACGGATTTGCGAACGTGACATTTACGTTGATGTTCTGTGTTGTGCTGTGATGTTGCGGATTGGTCATAGGGGATAGCCTGGATGCAATGGTAGTACAGTTTGGTTATTTATGTACATTTGATATTGCGGGGCGAGCGTCCGACATGTGGACTGCCGTCACTGCATGTTTGTATATTATTCTTTTGGGGCACGACCGGGCTGAGGTCGATGTACCCATTGTATGTATATTTTACTTTCTGTACTCGGATTACCCCAAGGTGTGGTGCACGGATAGCCGGGTTCTAGAGGGCAACGGGCCCGCATCTCATGGCGTTGAGACGGAGGGGGCTTCACTCTAGAATTGGTGGGCTATTCGCCGCACCCGTAGGGGGTACAGGTTGACCCAAGGAAGGGTGCCCAATACCGGATTCCGTGAAGTGCTGGGTGGTCCATTCACGTTGCTGAAAGGGGCTGCCTCGCTTCAGGTTTTGGCGGGTAACTTGCCGCGCCCATAGGGGTCTAGGATTTCATTGCACAGGCTATCCACACGACCAGGGGAACGTCGGGTTTCAGTAGCAGCTTTGTGAAACCCGGGGATCCCAGATATCTGTATTGTTCTGTGATGCTTATTACATATCTGTGATGTTGCATTTTATCATGCCTTGAGCGAATATTATATATTTATATATATTAGTAGATGTTGTATATGTTTTGCATCCGCGCTAGTCCAGTCCCCGCTCTGTCGTTAGTTAAGTAACCTAACGGGTAATGACGGGACCTAGTGGCAAATGCGGATGGCATATACGTACATCATTATTTTCGTTCTTTATTGGTGTGATCAATTGATGGGACTGCATTGATTCGGATCAATGCGAGCTAAACAAACCTATTCTGATGTTGTTGGAACAATTTTCAAAAAGCTGTTATTGCAAGGACGTTCACTTTTGTTTTGTATCGTGGTATTCAGTTGGAATATCCTGCACCTCAGTCGATGAGGCAAGGGTCGAGATCCCTTCACCGGGAGTGACCCCTTGGACAGAAGTTTGCGTCAGGGTAATAACTTCACTATAGCCGATTACTTTTGCTTTGCATCGTGGTA
The DNA here is from genome assembly GCA_030015575.1 of Agapanthus africanus. NCBI lineage: Eukaryota > Viridiplantae > Streptophyta > Magnoliopsida > Asparagales > Amaryllidaceae > Agapanthus > Agapanthus africanus. Next base: position 599,900,988 of record JASDDO010000014.1, read on the forward strand.
TTCAGTTGGAATATCCTGCACCTCATTCAACGGGGAAAGAGCCGAGATCCCTTCACCGGGAGTGACCTCTTTAGCAATGGTTTTCGTCACTATATTTTTCTAAAAAGCTATCCGTTCCTTCAACGATATCAAGTTCATTACGTTAAAGGTTTTCGCCAGAAACTATTCGTAGCCCTCCGTCGTTTCATATGGATAGTCAATAGTATTCAAGTTGTGTTTGTTGGCCAAAGTCAAGGCACAGTGTTTGGTAGCTATTGGTTATTCATATGCAGCATAGATAGATGCGTTGGTTTGGGACAATCGTACTGCCTTGTTGGCCAAAGTCAAGGGTAGGTACGGGTGGGTTCAAATTAACCTGGAGAATGACAGGTAGAACTTGACATGTGACTTATGATTTGTTGGCCAAAGTCAAGGTCATAAGAGCATGGGGTAAAAATCACATCGGGAGTTTCTAAAGATACTGAAACTTGCCAGATATGAGCATACCTTCTGGAGTGTGATAACGTGAGCGGATTCCGTCATGTTATCATGCGATGATAGTTGGATCCCGATTCCCACTGATGAGTTGGTTTACTCCTCGGGTGATCCCGACTAATTCTTCTTTCAGGTTTGGAGGAGAATTTGACGTAACAGTGGGAGGTTTCCAGATTAGATAAATTGGTAACCATTCTGATCTAGGTTAGAGTGCACGCTGAGTGTTTCTTTTCTCTCTCTCTTTGGCAGCGACCATGACCCGACTTTTGACTATGACTCAGTGACCAAGATTAACCGAACCTTCTTAAAACACTGACTTTTGGATTGTCAGAGTTGCATACCTCATTGCCACTCCTGCTTTTACCCTTTTCTCCAGGACACCCCGTATTACTACGAACGTCCACTTCCATTGGATAAAACCATCGTATGGTTATATACGAACTCGAAGGAATTTATTCGAGGATGGTTTCCGGTTCTGGAGAAAACGGATAGGACTATTCAGCCGTCTTTTCCTTTTTCCTTCTCTCGGGTTGCGAGTGCCCCTTAGATTAGGGGATAGTACACCTATTACGCAAATTGGATAGTCTTCTTCCAAACCATAGGCAGGTGCCGACCGGTAGGGAATGAAGAAAGCCAATTAGCCTAACGATGGTGCACAGAAGGTATTATGTAAAGACAAATAAAGGGATTAGAAGGAGGGCAAAGTAAATTGCGACTGTTATTAACGACCAAACCAAGTATTTCATTACCACTCCTACTTCACCTTTGTATTTCTCCAGGACACTCCGTATCACTACGAAGATCCACAGTTTATTGGATACTCCATCGTATGGTTATATACGAACTCGAAAGGAACTTGTTCCATTTTGGGGATGGATTCTGGTTCAGGAGAAATAGGAATAAGATTTATTCAGATGTCTTTTATCTTCACCTTCTCTCGCGTTGCGAGTGTTCCTAGGATTAGGATAGTACACCCATTACGCTTATTGAATAGTCTTCTTTCAAACCATAGGCTGGTGCCGAATGGTAGGGAAGGAAGAAAACCATTTAGCCTAAGAGGGTGTACAGAAGGTAATGACTAAAGACATATGAAGGGATGTGGAGAGATGGCATAGAAATATACGGTTACAGTTGTGAATCTGGATAATGGAAGAGGCATTACTAGGAATACCCGGATACCCCTACGAAACATTTACATGTTTCAGTTTCACTGTGTATTGTTAAAAGAAAACTGATTTCCCAATTAGCCCTTGCTCCAGGGTATGTATTTATCAGGTATAATTCTCACATCTGTATTGTTTTACAGATGATGAGTAGGATTATGTTATTGGGAATTAGGTGATCATCCTCATTATATCGGAATTCGTTGTAATTAGTGATATTTGAGGAAATCGCCTGGGCTGTTTGCCGGTCGGGAAATATTTGGTTTTGAATATCCGTTGCTATGCACCAATTTCAAATTGATATATCTGTACGTCTATTTTTATAGAGTGAGATATAACTTTTTGAAATTATGTCTATGACATTTACCTATATCAGTAGATGGTTAGGTAAGGAGCATTGAACAGCGGTGTAATTCTTCTTAACCATAAGTACAGTTTTCAACCTACGACACACAGGGAATGAGTTATTAGACTCAAAGAACTTATACAGAGTATTGTATGTTGTCCAGTGTCTATTAGGACAGAGGGGTTGGTCCTCGCACTATATTCTGTTTACTTGTGACTTCTCTAGTTCCTAGACATGTGTTTCATGGAAACACAATGTCTGAGTTTTGAGAAGTTATAAGTATAAGATTAAAGTAGAGAATCAGGTATTGCAAGTATCGGGATTCTTCAAGGTGATCGAAGATGTAGATACTTGTGTATGGTATTCAGTTGATAGTAATGATTAAGAGAACTTGCTTCTCTTTCAGGTTACTCATATCTGGACGCATTCCTAAGTTGAGTAACGCTGATCGGCCTCCTTCCATTTAGTTAACATGCACTGGAGACAGCTGCATGATTTGAATCTGGTTCAATTAAATCAGTGCCTCTGGTTCTATATTGGATATAGAACAGTTCATATCTTAACGATGTTAAGGTACGGAGAGTTGTCCGGCTTATGCTTAAAACCAGACTCTGGATAACTCAAGGCACGTTTCTGTAATGGCTGTTTGTGGGTTGACCCAGGCTATGATGAGGGTTGACTTTCTACCATCTGGAAGATCAATAGTGATATTGTTCTTGACTCGCCACAGTTTTAACAAAAATGGATTTTTCCAGAAAACAGTAGTGGGAGTATGGTAAACTGGAAGTGATTCCAGAACCGCAGACGATTACTGAAAATTTGATAAGAACCTAAAGATTCAATTTGGTTTGACATTCTATTGGCCACTCCGCAGATACGGTGGGTAACCTCAGGCACCCGAGAGGTACTCCGGTAGCCTTAAGGACGGTGACAGGGAGGTTCTTGTTTACCCAGACTTGCCATTGCTGTTGTTCCAGTCTGCGAGACCCGGCAGGAGGATGAGTATAGCGTCGTTCTAAACTAGCCTTAGAAGTGTACGTGCATATGACTCTGCCAGAGGGTTGTCGTAGTCAGTGAGAGCAGCGGAAGCATTGGTGGACAAGTGGATTATGTCTATTTATAGACTAAAGCAGATGTAGCGGAGATAGATCATCTATTTCTGATATGACAGTCATAGGTTTGACTTCATCAGAATAGGGGATGGATCTGTTAAAAAGGTAGTAGGGTGTGATGTCCTGGTATTTGGATGACATACACAGAGTAGGAAGTGATATTCCTATACTACGATCGGTTATACTTTGGTTGTCACACAGTGGTTTCTCCACATGGGACTTGGATATAATATCAAGATATTCTGGTTACTGGATCTATGGTTTTGGATCTAGATTTGGGTAGTTTCCCAATCAGGGTACTTAGACAGCATTCTAAAAGTGTTTTAGAATGGACGACTCCTGGCACAGTAGTATACCTGCAGGTGATGGAGTCACCCTCTCTAAAGGAGTCTTACAGACTAAAGGGGAGAGGGATGTGCATGATTGGCAGATCACTTTCTTAGGCAATTGAGTTGATCATGAGATGCCAAGTACCACATCAGATGTTGTTTTTGCACGAGATGCAATAAGTTGATCCAATCCTGGAGAAACATTCGGAAGCAGCTTTAGAACATAAGTTGATGTTCTGGGGAAATGATAACGACATCCTCCTTCGGGAGACAGTTGTCATTCCAGGCTTCCAAGGTGACCTGGACGGCAGAGTGGCTGTCAGAGTTATAGTTTTCCCTCTGATGAGGGGCAATATTTTGGGCAGGTGGTCCAGGCGGATACTGAGGGAGTCATGGCGCAAGATACTGATTATGTTCAGTTGACGATACAGTCTAAGAAGTTTGGATTTGGAGTTCATTTATGAACTAGGTCCCATCAGATATCCAGACACATTCTACGACAGGTATTGCTCATTTCGGGAGATGGGTTTCTCTGCGAACTTGAGATAAAAAGAGACATAGAAAGAAACATTTGAGCGGATCCACTCACTGAGGCTATTCCTCGAACGCATTAGTTTCGCAAACGGGTTTTGTGAGACTGATTAGTAGAGGAGTTGGGTGTTCGGCATCACACGGGCTATGAGTATGCGACATCGCAATAATTAGCCTTGAGTGCAAGTGGGAGATTGTTGGAGATAGTGCCCTCAGAGTCAATTATTGGATCACACGCACGTGATTGCAATGATTGAGGGAGGACCTATACCGGTAGGACAGTCTTACTCAAGATGATAGTATGGTATCTGGTTTATCTTTATCATCGTGTACTGCTTTAGGTGACCTTACAGGTCACTATTGCGCGTTGATAGAGCCCTTAGGATTCTTGCTTGACGGCCAGCAGTATGATGGCGATCATATACGTGGGAGCTGGGGTCTATAAGTACATCCTTAAAAGGTCCCTGGTCGTGGGAGTTTTCGAGACAGGGCATCGATACTCCAGAGTAGACTAGTGTATACAGTCGAGACCCCGACAAGGGGCGATGGCTGGTCTCACAAGCCACTGGTGTCAGTTGGTTCACCTAAGATGTATACAGGTGCTCATTGGGTTATGAGTACACCGGACAGGACTCACCGGGAACATGCTAGTTTGTATTATTCCTGACGTCATATGGCAGTTCCCTGGTGACATATGTACAGGTTAGTTCATCGACCTGAGATCGCCATTTATCTTGTGTGAGTTCCCACTGTGCTTTGATTACTACCCTACCACGGCTCAAAGGAGTCGTGCAAACAGGTTTTAGTTGGGTACAGTCCCGAGCCACATGGAGGCAGTGAGCGGATCTGCAGGGGTTCGTCTCTCCCGGTATTGGGGATGAGGTCGCGCTGTGTCTAGGAGTGCCATTACACGAAGTCCTTGGCCAAGGCAGGAGATTTACTGGTATGTATTCCAGTAGTATCTCAGGGTGTTCTAGGCTGCACTCCGACACAACTTGTACCGCTTTTGGGGGTCTGACTTTTACCAACCCCCTAGACCCGCCATGCGATGCTCATAGACGAACAGACCGGACTGTATGGATATTGTCACTGACAGGCTCGGTAGGGTGTCAGGATGAGTTCGCTCATCGATGTCCCTTTTGGTCAATACCTGGTAGCCCGTTACATATGGCTAATACCTCTGACATGCTAGTGGTTAAATCCACAACCAATGTATTGACAAGTCTTTAGAGTCCCCCACAGACCGTTTTTTTAAGTTTCGGGCGAAACGCTGTAGAGGCCGTATGGAGATATGGCAGGGTTCGATCAGATACGTGCGGTATTGCACGGATCATGATCGGACGGATAATACTGGCGGGCTTTGGTTTAAGCCGGATCATAGTATTGCACTGTGTAGATTTTGTCTCATTGCATTTGTGTTCGGTCGGAATACAAATGCAGGTATGTATATACAGTCGCGGGGTTTTCCTGTAATTTATTACGGGATCAGTTTTCTGAAGTTGCCAGTTTGCATTCCGTTTCAGCCATTTTCCTTTGTTTCTTTCCTTGGCTGAAAATTGGTGGAGGAGGGCTTATTTGCAAATGTGCAAATTATCATCGTGGAGGGTGTTATTTGCATGTAGTTTCTTCATGATGGTCCTTGCTTCCATTGACTTCATTTGTTCATCATTGTTTGATTTGATGGGGATTGGATTGGTTATCATGATGATGTGAGGCTTGCTTTTTGACTTATGATTACTCATTTCTCACTTACTTTTTGATTGACCTTTTTCCCTCCTCCATGAGATAATGGTCGGCCACACTTGATAGGATGAGGGCTGTACATTTTTTGGTAGGAATTTTTTAATCTCTTTTGCCTTGCAAAATTCCCCTTGCTCATCCAAAAAGCTTGTAACTTCACCTCCACTTCCAAAAGGAAACTTCTAGTAACCCCATTGAGACAAAAGGGTTCTACACTATCCTACAGCATTCTTGGACACGTCGACTCGCCAACTTCATGCCCGAGTTGCCTCGGGCCAGAGGTGGGAGCCCGTAAAAGAACCCGGCGATGTGGTGCCCTTCCGACGAGGAGATGAAGACCGGAGATTCCGCGGGGAGATCGGGACGACGACGAGAAGACCGAAGGACACGGATCGCTCGATATATCTCTCTACCCCTTCTCTAGTTCGCTAGGATTAGGTTAATGGCCCGATCCGGGTTTTTAGTGCACGGTGGTGCCGGTTCAAAAGTGAAAGAAAAGTATCGTTTCCGCGTTTTGGCCTCGGATTGACGGCCGGGGCACAGCCGTGCACTTACAGAGAAGACTGATGAGGTGAACCCATCGGAACTCCTACTGAGCCTGTATGTGACAATCTCCATATAGTCCGGTCCGTTCGTCTGAGAATATCGCATGGCGGGCCTAGGGGGCAGTAAACGTCAGTCCCCTAATAGCGGTACAAGTCGTGTCGGAGTGTAGCCCAGAACACCCTGAGATAGCACTGGAAAACCTACCAGTATATCTCGCTTGCCCTGGCCAGGGACTTTGTGTAATGGCTCTCCTAGACACAGCGCGGTATCAACCCCCAATACTGGGAGAGACGAATCCTGTCTAACCGTCACTGCCTCCAAGTGCTTCGGGACTGCACCCAACTACTACCTGTTTGCACGACTCCTTTGAGCCGTGGTAGGGTAGTAATCAAAGTACAGTGGGAATACACTCGAGGCGAAGTGACAGTGTCAAGTCAGCGGACTAAGCTGTACTCATGTCACCTGGGAACTGATAACTGACGATAGGTATAGTACCAACCAACAGTTCCCGACGAGTCCTGTCCAATTTACTCGTAACCTAACGAGCACCCGCATACTATCTTAAGTACGACGTACTGACGGCTGTGGGACAGACTATCTCCCCTGCTGGGATGAGAAGTGTATACGCTAGTCTACTCCGGAGTATCGATGCCCTGTCTCGATAGTCCTACGACTAGGGACCTGTATAAGGATGTGCTTATAGATTACCCAGCCCCCACAAGTGTGACTGCCATCACAACGCTAGTAATCAAGCAAAGATCCTAAGGGCTCTACTAATGTGTATAGGCGATATGCTAAAAGAAACACATGTACACATTAAAGTATAAACAAATCAAGTAGTATACTACTATTATGAGCAAGATTGTCTATACAACTGTGAATATCCTAAGCTTCCATCAAGTAATATACAAACTAGTATGATACAGTAATGGCCTCTAGGGCATATACACTAACAATCTCCCACTTGCACTAAGGCCATGTACTGGCGTATCGAAGACCTATCATCTCGATCAGCCGCTCGAACTTAGTCTGGGGTAAGGCCTTCGTGAGTGGATCAGCAGTGTTATCTTCCGTAGCAACTCTCCGAACCTCGATCTCCTGGCGACCCACGATCTTCCTGATCAGGTGATACCACCTTAAGATGTGCCTGGACTTCTGATGGGACCTAGGTTCCTTCGCTAAAGCTATAGCCCCGTTGTTGTCGCAATACAGAGGTATTGGATTAACAATGGACGGAACCACCTGAAGTTCTATCAAGAACTTCCTCATCCAGACGACTTCTTTTGCGGCATCAGATGCAGCGATATATTCCGCTTCCATCGTCGAGTCAGCAACGGTTTCCTGTTTGGAACTCTTCCAACACACCGCCCCTCCATTGAGGGTAAAGACATAACCCGACATGGACTTGGAATCATCCTTGTCACTCTGGAAGCCGGAGTCAGCAAAGGCCTCAATCTGGAGGTCTTTTCCGCCATACACCAAAAACATCTCCTTAGTCCTTCTCAGGTACTTGAGAATGTTCTTTACCGCTACCCAGTGCTTCTCCCCAGGGTTTGACTGATACCGGCTTACCACACTCAGTGCATAAGCTACATCTGGTCTGGTACACAACATCACATACATTATAGAGCCTACCGCAGAAGCGTAGGGTATAATAGACATGCGATCCCTTTCCAAATCAGTCTTGGGAGACATCTCTTTAGAGAGGGTGATCCCGTGACAAGCCAATAGATAACCACGCTTGGAATCTTCCTACTGAATCTTTTCAGTATGGTGTCGATGTATCTGGACGGTGAAAGTCTTAATATCCTCTTAGATCTATCATAATGGATCCGGATCCCCAGAATGTAAGAGGCATCACCCAGGTCTTTCATGGAGAACCTATGTGACAAGAACCCTTTGACAGATTGTAGCATAGGAATGTCATTTCCTATCAAGAGAATGTCATCCACGTATAAAACGAGGAATACGACAGTTCGTGCTTCAAATCTACTATAGATGCATGGTTCATCTGGATTTTTGATAAAGCCAAAATCTTTGACCGTCTCATCAAAACAGATGTTCCAACTCCGCGATGCCTGCTTTAGTCCATAAATGGGCTTAAGCAACTTGCACACTTTTCCGCTGCTCCCACTCTGAATGAAACCCTCTGGCTGGTCCATATAGACACACTCCTCTAAATTTCCATTTAGAAAAGAGGTGTTTACGTCCATCTGCCAAATCTCATAATCATGGAAGGCAACAATGGCAAGAAGGATCCGAATGGATTTCAGCATAGCCACTGGAGAAAAGGTTTCGTCATAGTCCAAACCAGGTCTTTGACGAAAACCCTTTGCAACAAGTCTAGCCTTATAGGTCTCAACCTGTCCATCTACACCAATCTTCCTTTTGAAGATCCATTTACATCCTACGGGTTTTACCCCATCTGGAGCAACGTCCAACGTCCATACTTTGTTAGTGTACATGGACTCCATTTCGGTCCGCATTGCATCCAGCCATTTTACCGAGTCAACGCTCTGAATGGCCTGCTGGAAGTTAGTCGGCTCATCACTATCAACGATGCAATCCTCTCTATCCCCATCTATGAGAAAACCGTAGTATCTCTCGGGCGGATGAGACTGCCTACTACTCCTGCGGAGCGGCGTAGGAATGTCCTGATCTTTCGAACCCTCTGGTTCTACTAAGCTTTCAGTAATAGTTCGTGGTTCTGGAATTTCTTCCAGTTCTATTGTGCTCCCACTTATCTGATTTTCCAAAAACTCAGTTTCCAAGAAGTGGGCATGACGAGAAACAAAAACCTTTTGTTCCTCTTCGCAATAGAAGAAATATCCCTTGGAGTTCTCTGGATATCCCACAAATTTGCACTGTACTGAGCGTGCCTCGAGTTTGTCCGCCTGCTGCTTTTTGACAAAAGCTGGACATCCCCATGTCTTAATGTGCTTAAGATAGGGTTTCTTCCCACACCACATCTGATGTGGTGTGGGAGGCATAGTCTTAGTTGGAACTCGGTTCAAAAGATATGCAGCTGATTCTAGCGCATATCCCCAGAATGATCGCGGTAACTCAGCGTTACTCATCATGGAACGTGCCATATCCAATAGGGTTCGGTTCCGTCTCTCCGATACACCGTTATGTTGTGGAGTGTATGGAGGAGTAAGCTGAGAGAGAATTCCATTCTCTTTTAAGTAATCCAGGAACTCGCACTCAAGTATTCACCACCTCGATCAGATCTCGGTGTCTTGATACTTTTGCTTGTTTGTTTTTCTACTTCATTCTTATATTCCTGGAATTTTCCAAAGGCTTCGGATTTATGTTTTATTAAAAAGACATATCCGTACCTTGAAAAATCATCCGTAAAAGTAATGAAGTAAGAATAACCGCTTCGCGCATGCGTAGACATTGGACCGCACACATCGCTGTGTGCGAGTCCCAAGAGCTCGCTCGCTCTTACTCCGTGTCCAGTGAACGGAGTCTTTGTCATCTTTCCTTTGAGACAAGATTGACAAGTTGCATACGATTGATATTCGAACGGATCCAAATATCCTTCTGTATGTAACTTCGTCAACCTTCTCTCATTGATGTGACCCAGTCTACAATGCCATAAGAAAGCATGATTGATTTCTGGAGACTTTCTTTTGTGTGTATTCTGGACATTGAAAATCTATGGTTGGTTTAATACGTATATATCATTGCTTAATGTACCTGACCCAATCAGAACTTGATTAAGGTGAATATTTACAACATTGCTTATAAATGAAAATTCATAACCTTCTTTAGATATTAAAGATACAGAAATAATATTACAAGTTGCATTGGGTACAAAATAACAATTACGCAAAACCAAAACGTGTCCATCTGACAACCCCAGGTGATAGTCCCCCACAGACTCAGCATTCATGCCAGCTCCGTTTGCAACTCTGAGGGTCATATCACCTGCCTTCAAAACCCTACGGTTTCTCAGTGCCTGCAAAGAATTACAGATATGAGATCCTGATCCGGTATCCAATACCCAGAAAGTAGAGTTTATTGATAGACAGTTTTCAATAACATACACACCTGAAGACGAAACCGCAACTTGCTTCGGGTCCTGGTTTCTGGCCTTCCAAGCCCTGCAATCCTTTTTCCAGTGTCCACTCTTGTGACAGTAAAAGCACTCTTCCTTTCCCACAAGCTTTCCCGCTACTTTTGTTGCCTTTGCCTTTTCCTTCGTTTCCACTTTACTAACACCGCCCCTTGGTTTGGTGGGGGTTTTCTTCTTCTTTCCCTTGGCTTTCGTCTTGGACCTAGAAGAGGAAGATCCTCCTACAAACAAAGTGGATGTTTCCCTACCTTTCTGTAGGGTGGCCTTTGCACTCCTCAACATGTTGAGGAGTTCTGAAAGTTCAACTTCCTTTTCTTGCAAGTTGAAGTTCAGGATTAACTGAGCGTAAGTGGAAGGAAGGGACTGGAGAATCAAGTCCGTGTAGAGCTCGTTCTCTAACGTGGTCCCAAGGTCCGCGAGCTCCTCAATGAAGCCAATCATGTTAAGCGTGTGTTCCGCTACGGATGATCCGATGGACAATCTCGCCGAAAACAATTTTTTCGAGACTTCGTATCTGGCAATACGGGATTGCTCTCCATACAGTTCTTTTGTATGGAGAAATATGGATTCAAGGTCCATATTCTCATGTCTCCTCTGATGTTCATTGTCCATAGAGGCAAGCACGAGGCACTTGGCCTTCGCGCAGTCGATCTCCTAGGTCTTACGGATTTCCTTATCCGCGACGCTGGTTTTGGGACCTGGGACAGAGGGAGCTTTGGTGGTAAGGAGATACCCCAACTTGTCATAAGTGATTGCCATTTTGACATTCCTGAGCCAATCTTTGTAGTTTGGCCCTGTCAGTATGTTTTTATCTAGTAGTAACTTAAGTCCGGTCATGATACTTGGTCGCTGCAATTAGGAGAGAGAGAAGAAACACTTTTAGCATGATGCTCTTGCAAGTTTAGAGTGGTTTTTAGTTTATCTAAACAGGATGGCTCCCACTGTCTCTCAAATCCCTCCTCAAACCAAAAAGGAAGAATTAGTCGAGATCGATCTCACCGTACAATACTTGCTTAACCGTTCAGCCAGGCCAGTGTTGGTACTTCGAGGGAGGTTTTCCAACGCTTTCGCGAAGTTCCTTAATTAAATAACCTCTTTTCCCTGTGGGCGTAGCCCCGCTAACACCTTTCTCGACACCTACTTGGTTTATAGCATTGATCGTTAAGTGAGAAAGTTCCGGAGGAGTAACATATACTCACAGTAGGATCGGGATCCAAATATCATCGTATGACAAAACTGAAGGAATCCTACCAGAATCATCACACTCCAAATGGTATGCAGTGCCAGCAAGTTTCAGTTTCTTTAGAAACTCCCGATGTGGATTTTTGCCCCATGCTCTTATGACCTTGACTTTGGCCAACAAATCATAAGTCACATGTCAAGTTCTACCCTTCATTCTCCAGGTTAATTTGAACCCACCCGTACCTACCCTTGACTTTGGACAACAAGGCAGTACGACTGTCCCAAACCAACGTATCTATCTATGCTGCATATGAACACCCAATAGCTACCAATCACTGTGCCTTGACTTTAGCCAACAAACACAGCTTGAATACTATTGACTATCCATATGAAATGACGGAGGGCTACGAATGGTTTTGGCGAAACCGTGAACGTAGTGAACTTGATATAATCGAAGGAACGAGATAGCTTTTAAAAAGGAGTGGTTTAAGTTCCGCGTTTAAAAGTTGTTTTGAAAAGAAACCAAGTGGTTTTTGAAATTGTTCCAACGAATTTAACTTTGGTTTATTTTCTTGCATTAATTTAATGCGTCCCATCAATTAATCCTACCATTACAGAAAACAACGAAAATATGACGTACGCTTATGCCATTCGCCACGGGGTCCCGTCATCACCCGTTAGGTTACTTAATTAACGACAGAGCGGGGGCTGGACTAGCACGGATGCAAAACATAAGCAACGCCTAAATAGATATCTACATATAGATATATACATTCGTCAGATGCAATGATAGACATTCCAGATCACAGATGAACATATTGGATATACTAGGAATCCGTGTTTCGTTCGAGCCTGCAACGAAAAGCGGATTACACGGTCGCGATGAATAGCCAATACCCCACCCTAGACCCCTACGGATGCGGCAAACTACCCGTCAAGTACCCGAAGCGAAGCAACCTCCCTCAACAACGTGAGTAGGCCACTCGGCACTTCGAGGTACCCGTAGTTTGTGCACCCCACCTTGGGTCTATCCTAGGAGCATAAACTGTAAAAAGAAATTATACAATGGCGGCTACAACCTCATCCCGGATGTGCAGCCAAACAAATAATATTACATCAATTTACATATTACATGAATTGAAAGATAAAGAAAACTCTCATCTCACAACCCTCCGGCTATTCATCCACGACAATCCAACGAATTCATATACACAAACCTTCAACATTATAGATCACAGATATGTATAACCCCCACTAATCGACGTATAGCGATTAGCAGACGTTCAATACATATATCACATCACAGATATAACCCAATAGACAAAGTCTAGGGAAGTTCGATCAAAATACGGATTTGTAACCACCCCAAAAACAAATTTGTTCTCTGAAAAATCTGGGCAGAAACAAACCATCCTAAAAATCCCAAAATATCAATATAAGAACACTGCAGGAGAAACGACCCACGGCCGAGTCAACTCGGCCGCGGATCCGCGGCAAGAGCATGCTCTTGCCGCGGTTCCACGGTGAGTTGGTCGACTCACTGGATCGTTTTTCTTGGGTGTTCTTTAAAAACCCTGAGCCGATTTTTAGTACATAGTTTATTATTTTTCGAGCAGAATTAAAAATCGGCAGAAAGATGATATTTTTGACGTGTTTTGCGGTTTTTTGTCCGATCGAAATTCTAGATACTTTGCTAACATGCTAGTGTGTGTTTAGCCAGGCTCTGATACCATTGTAAGTCCACGTTACCTCTCCCGGTTCTTTCAGGCTTGCGGAAACGGTGAAAAACGATTTTTCGGGTCATGGTAACATGGACTAGAAAACCCGGATCTTTGCTAAACAACACACAAGCAACTAACAAGAGCTTTACCTACTCGGTTAGGGGGTTATATCTTAACTTGAACTCTTTCTCTTGGACTCCTTGTGGTGGTCGGATGGTTCTCTTCTCGTCGCCTTCTCTTGCCGAAGATGGATCCACCCGAGGGTCTCTACTTTGAGCTCCTTCCTCGAACTTGAGGTAAATAAAGTATTAGGTTTGCTAAACCTTCTACCTTAGGATGAGTAGAGATGTGTTTTGGTGTTTTATCTCCAAAGCAAATGGTTCTCAATTCATGAGAGATTTTTTCCTTGAGCTAGAGGAAGAGGGAGAGCAATGGATGAGAGAGAATGAATATGAGAGTATGATAATAGTTTTGCAACCATATCCGATATATGTGAATTAACTAATTAATAATATTAATCAAAAAGGAAAAAGGTGATGGTAGGTTAAAAAGACCATTATCATTTCACATTAAATGAGTTTTGCAAAGATCAAAGAGCATCTTTGCTTGAAATGATGATGGTCAAAGTTTCAACCTTGGTCAACAAGTCAACCATGGTCAAAAGGTCAACAACCCTAACCATAACACAATTTCCTTTAATTAATATTATTAATTGATATTTCACATAATCATTAGGGTTTGGTAAAAGACAACCGTCAACTGTGCATACACACCCGTACCAAAACCCTAATGAGAATCCACTGCCTCTGCCTCAGTCAACTGTACATACACACCCGCATTCGTGTTCCAAGGAACACGAATACAATGAGATAAAACTAACCCCAAAACATATACTAGGATCTGGCTTAAACCAAAGCCCGCTAGTAATAACTGTCCAGACACTAAACGTGCACAAGTGCGCGGATGTGAACGAACCCCGTCGCAAAACCATGCGACCTCTACTAGGTTTTGCCCAAAGGCGAATAACCCTCTGTGTGGGACTCTAAAGACTTGACACTACGCTGGCAGTGGGTTTAACCACAGACCGCAAGCGGCACTAGCTATACGTAACGGTCCCCAGGTAGATGCCGATGAGAAGACTGATGAGGTGAACCCATCCGAACTCCTACTGAGCCTGTATGTGACAATCTCTGTATAGTCCGGTCCGTTCATCTGAGAATATCGCATGGCGGGCCTAGGGGCGGTAAACGTCAGTCTCCTAATAGCGGTACAAGTCGTGTCGGAGTGTAGCCCAGAACACCCTGAGATAACACTGGAAAACCTACCAGTATATCTCGCTTGCCCTGGCCAGGGACTTTGGGTAATGGCTCTCCTAGACACAGCGCGATATCAACCCCCAATACCGGGAGAGACGAATCCTGTCTAACCGTCACTGCCTCCAAGTGCTTCGGGACTGCACCCAACTACTATCTGTTTGCACGACTCCTTTGAGCCGTGGTAGGGTAGTAATCAAAGTATAGTGGGAACACACTCGAGGCGAAGTGACAGTGTCAAGTCAGCGGACTAAACTGTACTCAAGTCACCTGAGAACTGATAACTGACGATAGGTATAGTACAAACCAACAGTTCCCGACGAGTCATGTCCAGTGTACTCATAACCTAACGAGCACCCGCATACTATCTCAAGTACGACGTACTGACGGCTGTGGGACAGACCATCTCCCTTGCTGGGATGAGAAGCGTATACGCTAGTCTACTCCGGAGTATCGATGCCCTGTCTCGATAGTCCTACGACTAGGGACCTGTATAACGATATGCTTATAGATTACCCAGCCCCCATAAGTGTGACTGCCATCACAACGCTGGTAATCAAGCAAAGATTCTAAGGGCTCCACTAATGTGTATAGGCGATATGCTAAAAGAAACACATGTACACATTAAAGTAGAAACAAACCACGTAGCATACTACCATTTTGAGCAAGATTATCTATACAACTGTGAATTTCCCAAGCTTCCATCAAGTAATATACAAACTAGTATGATACAGTAATGGCCTTTAGGGCATATACACTAACAAGTTTTTCTTGTAAATGTCTCATGTCACTCCAGATTCCCTGTAGTCCACAAATATTCACAAAACCGATATTTGAAATATCTAACTCAAGTTTTAGGGTTTAGTCACTGGTTTGATCTAGGTCTTTAACACTAAAGGGGTTTGTGGTCACCAATTACACTCAATAGCACCATCACAACTCATGAATCCCCTAAACTTCATCTTAGAATTTTCCCAGATCACTAAACTACACTTAATCAATTCTAAACTAAAATAGAGGCTAAAGGAACTCAATTACTACACCAATGGTAAAAGAATTATCTCATTTGGCAACTCAAGAATTTTCTTGAGTTGCCTCAACTGCTTAAAATCCTCACTTGCTTAGTCCACCATGTTTGTAGTGAGCTTGTGCACAAATTTAATGAAAGAGATACATGGTTTTGATGTGGATTTAGGGTTGATGTTAGGAGGTGGAAGAGGTGGAAGGAGAGGGCAACCATGGTGTAAAGAAGGAGAAGAAGTATGAAGAAAATGAAGTGAAGAAGAAATGAGCCTTGGTCAAAAGAACCCTTCATCCTCTCTCTCTCTCACTTCTCTCTCTTGCCCATACCTCCTTGCCATGCTACATTCTTTATTCTTTTCTTTTCTTTTCTTTTTCATTTTAACAAAATAAAAGACCATACACAATTAAGAATTTAAGCCAAATTTCCAAAAATGTAACAGGTGTTAGCAATATGACACGGTGCATGTCACATGCAAAGATCAAACTTAAAGCATAATTAGTAATTATTAATTTAGTTTAGCCGTAAACTTGTATGTAATTAATTATATAATAACTCATAAAATGTCTAAATCTCATAAATTCTTTCAAAATCAATATTCATACTAGTTCCTTAAATATTTTCCAATCTATCGGTATATGATCATACCATAACATTAAAACTAATCTCCATACATTAAAATATTCATAATATTCATTATTTTAATTATTTAACTTCCCAAAAATAATATTTTATTTTCTGAAATGTTACAGTGTGAGTCTCATACACCCATGTTCTATGTATCATCTACCATGACACAATATATAAATACATATATTAATATATATCACATATATATTAAATGTATTAGAAGAGAATAAAATCTTTAGTGGGCATTCATATTAGTTAATATATAAATATATCAAATATAAATATATATCAATTAAGTATATTAATATATATCACATATATATTAAATATATTAGAAGAGAATAAAATCTTTAGTGAGCATTAATATTAGTTAATATATATGTAAGTGCACGGCGGCGCCCCGGCCGTCAATCCGACGCCAAAATGCGGAAGCGAAAAACTTTAATTTTGCAAACTAGCAAACCGGCACCACCGCGCACTAAACACCCGGATCGGGCCATTAAACTAGTCCTAGCTAACTACAAGAAGGGAAGAGAGATATACCGACTGATCCGAGTCCTCCGGTCTTCTCGTCATCGTCCCGATCTCCCGCGGAAACTCCGGTCGTCGCCTCCTCGCCGGAAGGGCACCACATCGCCTGCATCTTTTACGGGCTCCCGCCTCTATACCGAGGCAACTCGGGCGCGAAGTTGGCTAGCCGACGCGTCCAAGATATGCTGTAGGCTCGTGTAGAGTCTATGTCTCATTGGGGTTTTGTTGCCATGGAAGATGGATGAAGAGGTTAAGGAAAATTGGTGCTTTCAATTTTCTAGTAAGGAAATGAGATGAAGAGAATGCCACACTCCAAATGAAACTCTCTCATATTTCCTCTCCTCTCCCAAATTGTGGCCTCCCTCTCATGAAGGAAATGGTGGAGAGTAAGTATAATACATGAGGGAGGTGAGTGTAGTAAAAGGTGGAGGGTGACCACATCCATAGCAATGATAACCATGTCACACTAAATCAAATCAACCTCAAATCCTTTCTCATCTCATAAAAGCAAGAAATGATGATAGAAAAGAATGGTATCAAAAGATGCTGTCATAATTAATCCATATGCAAGAAACCCCCTCCACAAATGTTATTTGCAAACCTGCAAATAACCCCCTCCATCGGAAAAGTCCGGCCGGGAAAGAACAAAGGAAAACCGGCCGGAACGGAAAGCAAACTGGCAACTCCAGAAAACTGGTCCCGTAATAAATTACAGGAAAACCCCGATACTGTGCATACACACCCGCATCTGTATCCGACCGGATAAAAGTGCAATGAGACAAAATCTACACTGTACTATACTAGGATCCGGCTTAAACCAAAGCCGGCTAGTAATATCCGTCTAATCCTGATTCGTGCAATACCGCACGTATCTGATCGAACCCTGCCATATATCCATACGGCCTCCAGTAAAAACCGTCCGATCCTGATCCGTGCAATACCGCACGTATCTGATCGGACCCTGCCATATCTCCATACGGCCTCTACAGCGTTTCGCCCGAAACTTGAGTAACTGTAAGTGTGGTGGACTCTAAAGACTAGTCAATACTATGGCTGTGGATTTAACCACTAGCACGTCAGAGGTATAAGCCAATACATGACGGGTCACCAGCTATTGACCAAAAAGGACGTCGATGAGCGAACTCATCCTGACACCCTACTCAGCCTGTCAGTGACAATATCCGTACAGTCCGTTCCATTCGTCTATGAGCATCGCATGGAGGGCCTAGGGGGTTGGTAAAAGTCAGACCCCCCAAAAGCGGTACAAGTCGTGTCGGAGTGTAGCCCAGAACACCCTGAGATACTACTGGAATACCTACCAGTAAATCTCCTGCCTTGGCCAAGGAATTTTCATGTTCTGGCTCTCCTAGACACGGCGCGACCTCACCCCCAATACCGGGAGAGACGAACCCCTGCAGATCCGCTCACTGCCTCCATGTGGCTCGGGACTGTACCCAACTAAAACCTGTTTGCACGACTCCTTTGAGCCGTGGTAGGGTAGTAATCAAAGCACAGTGGGAACTCACACGAGACAAATGACGATCTCAGGTCGATGAACTAACCTGTACACATGTCACCTGGGAACTGCTATCTGACGTCTGGTATAATCCCAACTAGCAGGTTCCCGGTGAGTCCTGTCCGGTGTACTCATAACCCAATGAGCACATGTATACATCTTAGGTGAACCAACTGACACCAGTGGCTTGTGAGGCCGGCCACCGCCCCTCGTCGGGGTCTCGACTGTATACACTAATCTACTCTGGAGAATCGATGCCCTGTCTCGAAACTCCCACGACTAGGGACGTTTTAAGGATGTGCTTATAGATTACCAGCTCTCACGTATATGATTGCCCTCATACTGCTGGTCGTTAAGCAAGAATCCTAGGGGCTCTATCAACGTGCAATAGCGACCTGTCAGGTCACCTAAAGCAGTACACGATGATAAAGGTAAACCAGATAGCATACTATCATCTCGAGTAAGACTGTCCCACCGGGATAGGTCCTCCCTCAATCATTGCAATCACGTGCCTGTGATCCAATAATTGACTCTGAGGGCACTATCTCCAACAATCTCCCACTTGCACTCAAGGCTAATTATTGCGATGTCGCATACTCACAGCCCGTGTGATACCGAACACCCAATTCCTCTACTAGTCAGTCTCACAAAACTCGTTTGCGAAACTATTGCGTTCGAGGAATAGCCTCAGTGAGTGGATCCGCTTTGATGTTTCTTTCTATGTCTCTCTATATCTCAAGTTCGCAGAGAAAACCATCCCCCGAAATGAGCAATACCTGTCTTAGAATGTCTGGATGTCTGATGGGACCTAGCTCATAAATGAACTCCAAATCCAAACTTCTTAGACTGTAACGTCAACTGAACTTAATCAGTATCCTGCGCCATGCCTCCCTCAGTATTGCCTTGGATCACCTGTCCAAAATACTGTCCCCCGTCAGAAGGAAAAACTATAGCTCTGACAACCTCCTTGTCGTCCATGTCACTTTGGAAGCTTGAAATGATAACCGTCTCCTAAAGGAGGCTGCCGTTATCATATCCTAGAACATCCACTTATGTTCTAGAACTGCCTCCGACTGTTTCTCCAGGATTGGATCAATATCAACTTATTGCATCTACTGCAAGAACAACATCTGGTGTGGTACTTGACATCTCATGATTGACTCAATTGCCTAAGCAAGTGATCTGCCAATCATGCGCATCCCTCTCCCCTTTAGTCTGTAAGACACCTTTAGAGAGGGTGACTCCATCACCTGCAGGTATACTACCGTGCCAGGAGGCGTCCATTCTAAATACTCATAGAATGCTGTCCAAGTACCCAGATTGGGAAACCACCCAAATCTAGATCTAAAACCATAGATCTAGTAAGCAGAATGTACGATATAATATCCAAGTCCTGTGTGGAGAAACCACTGTGTGACGACCAAAGTTTAACCGATCGTAGTATAGGAATATCACTTCCTACTCTGTGTATGTCATCAAATACCAGGACATCACACCCTACCACCTTCTTAACAGATCCATCCCCTATTCTGATAAAGTCAAACCTATGACTGTCGCATCAGAAATAGATGATCTATCTCCGCTATATCTGCTTTAGTCTATAAATAGACATAAGCCAACTGTCCACCAATGCTTCCGCTGCTCCCACTGACTACGACAACCCTCTGGCAGAGTCATATAGACGTACACTTCTAAAGCCAGTTTAGAACGACGCTATATTCATCCTCCTGCCAGGTCTCACAGTCTGGAACAACAGCAATGGTATGTCTGGGTAAACAAGAACCTCCCTGCCACCGTCCTTGAGCATACCGAAGTACCTCTCGATCGCCTGAGGTTACCCACTTTATCTGCGGATTGGCCTAGTGGAATGTCAAACCAGATTGAATCTTTAGGTTCTTATCAAATCTTCAGTAATCGTTTGCGGTTCTGGAATCACTTCCAGTTCTACCATACTCCCACTACTGTTTTCTGAAAAATCCATTTTTATTAAAACTGTGGCGAGTCAAGATCAATATTACTATTGATCTTTCTTATGGTAGAAAGTCAACCCTCTTCATAGCCTGGGTCAACCCACAAACAGCCATTACAGAAACATGCCTTGAGTTATCCAGAGTCTGGTTTTAAGCATAAGCCGGACAACTCCCCGTACCTTAACATCGTTAAGATACGAACTGTTCTATATCCAATACAGAAACAGAGGCACTGATTTAGTTGAACCAGATTCAAATCATGCAGTTGTCTCCAGTGCATGTCAACTAAATGGAAGGAGGCCTATCAGCGTTACTCAACTTAGGAATGCTTCCAATTATGAGTAACCTGAAAGAGAAGCAAGTTCTCTTTAACCACTACTATCAACTGAATACCACATACAAGTATCTACATCTTCGATCACTTTGAAGAATCCTGATACTTGCAATACTTGGTTCTCTACTTTATCCTTATACCTATAACTTCTCAAAACTTGGACCCTGTGTTTCTACGAAACACTTGTCTAAGAACTAGAGAAGTCATAAGTAAACAGAATATAGTACGAGGACCAACCCCTCTGTCCTCATGGACCCTGGACAATATACAATACTCTGTACAAGTCCTCTGAGCCTAATAACTCATTCACTGTGTGTCGTAGGATGAAAACTGTACTTTTGGTTAAGAAGAATTACACCGTTGTTCAATGCTCCTTACCTAACCATCTACTGGTATAGGTAAATGTCATAGACACTATTTCAAAAAGGTATGTCTCACTCTATAAAAATAGACGTACAGATATATCAATTTGAAATTGGTGCACAACAACGGATATTCAAAACCAAATATTTGCCGACCGGCAAACAACCCAGGTGGCTTCCTCAAATATTACCAATTCCAACGAATCCCGATATAATGAGGATGGTCACCTAATTCCCAATAACTTACTCCCACTCATCATCTGTGAAACCATACAGATGTGAGAATCCAACCTGGTAAATACATACCCTGGAGCAAGTGTCTAATTAGGAAATCAGTTTTCTTTTAACAGTACACAGTGAAACTGAAACATTGAAATGTTTCGATGGGGTATCCTGGTATTCTTAGTAATGCCTCTTCCATTATCCAGATTCACAACTGTAACCATATAATTCTTTGCCACTTCTCTAAATCCCTTTATATGTCTTTAGTCATTACCTTCTGTACACCCCTTTAGGCCAAATGGTTTTCTTCCTTCCCTACCGTTCGGCACTAGCCTATGGTTTGGAAGAAAACTATCCAATAAGCATAAAGGGTGTACTGTCCTAATCCTAGGAGCACTCGCAACGCGAGAGAAGGTGAAGATAAAAGACACCTGAATGTACTTTATTTCTATTTCTCCTGAAACAGGATCCATCCACGAACTGGAACAAGTTCCTTTCGAGTTCGTATATAACCATACGATGGATTATCCAATAAAATGGTATTTTCGTAGTGATACGGAGTGTCCTGGAGAAATACAAAGGTGATTTAGGATTGGCGAAGAAATACTTGGTTTGGTCGTGAATAACAGTCGCAATTTACTTTGCCCTTTTACTAATCCCTTGCTTTGTCTTAACTTAATACCTTCTGTACACCATCGTTATTCTAATTGGTTTTCTTCATTCCCTACCGGTCGGCACCAGCCTATGGTTTGGAAGAAGACTATCCAATTTGCGTAATAGGTGTACTACTCCTAAACCAAGGAGTACTCGCAACCTAAGAGAAGGTGGAAAGAAAAGACAACTGAATAGTCCTATTCGTTTTCTCCAGAACCGGAAACCATCCTCGAATTCCTTCGAGTTCGTATATAACCATACGATGGTTTTGTCCAATGGAAGTGGACGTTCGTAGTGATACGGGGTGTCCTGGAGAAAAGGGTAAAAGTAGGAGTAGCAATGAGGTTTGCAACTTTGACAATCCAAAAACCAGTGTTAAGAAGGTTCGGTCAATCTTGGCCACTGAGTCATAGTCTAGGGTCGGGTCATGGTCGCTGCCAAAGAGAGAGAGAAAAGAAACACTCAGCGTGCACTCTAACCTAGATCAGAATGGTTATCACTTTATCTAATCTGGAAACCTCCCACTGTACCGTCAAATTCTTCTCCAAACCTGAAAGAAGAATTAGTCGGGATCACCCGAGAAGTAAACCAACTCATCAGTGGGAATCGGGATCCAACTATCATCGCATGATAACGTGACGGAATCCGCTCGCGCCATCACACTCCAGAAGGTATGCGCATATCTGGCAAGTTTCAGTTCTTTTGAAACTCCCGATGTGATTTCTACCCCATGCTCTTATGACCTTGACTTTGGCCAACAAATCATAAGTCACATGTCAAGTTCTACCCGTCATTCTCCAGGTTGTTTTGAATCCACCCGTACCTATCCTTGACTTTGGCCAACAAGGCAGTACGACTGTTCCAAACCAACGCATCTATCTATGCTGCATATGAATAACCAACAGCTACCAAACACTGTGCCTTGACTTTGGCCAACAAACACAACTTGAATACTATTGACTATCCATATGAAACGACGGAGGGCTACGAATAGTTTCTGTCGAAAACCTTTAACGTAATGAACTTGATATCGTTGAAGGAACGGATAGCTTTTTAGAAAAATATAGTGACGAAAACCGTTGCTAAAGAGGTCACTCCCGGTGAAGGGATCTCGGCTCTTTCCCCGTAGAATGGGGTGCAGGATATTCCAAATGAATACCACGATGCAAAGCAAAAGTAATCGGCTATAGTGAAGTTAATGCCCTGACGCAAACTTCTGTCCAAGGGGTCACTCCCGGTGAAGGGATCTCGGCCCTTGCCTCGTCGACTGAGGAGCAGGATATTCCAAATGAATACCACGATGCAAAACAAAAGTGAACGTCCTTGCAATAACAGCTTTTGAAAAGTGTTCCAACAACATCAGAATAGGTTTGTTTAACTTGCATTGATCCGAATCAATGCAGTCCCATCAATTGATCACACCACAAAGAACGAAAATATACTGATGTACGTATATGCCATCCGCATTCGCCACTGGGTCCCGTCATTACCCGTTAGGTTAGCTAACTAACGACAGAGCGGGGACTGGACTAGTGCGGATGTAAAACATATACAACATCTACTAATATATATACCAATATATTATATTTCGCTCAAGGCGTGACAAAATGCAACATCACAGAAATGTACAGCATCACAGAACAATACAGATATCTGGGATCCTCGGGTTTCATAGAGCCACTACTGAAACCCGACGTTCCCCTGGTCGTGTGGATAGCCTGTGCAATGAAATCCTAGACCCCTACGGGCGCGGCAAGTTACCCGCCAATACCTGAAGCAAGGCAGCCCCCTTCAGCAACGTGAATGGACCATCCGGCACTTCACGGAATCCGGTAACTTGGGCACCCCTCCTGGGTCAACCTGTACCTCCTACGAGTGCGGCGAATAGCCCGCCAATTCTAGAGTGAAGCCCCCTCCGTCTCAATGCCATGAGATGCGGGCCCGTTGCCCTCTAGAATCCGGCTATCCATGCACCCCTCCGCGGGGTAATCCTAGTACAGAAAGTAAAATATACATACAACGGGTACATCTACCGCAACCTGGTCGTGCCCCAAAATAATAATACAAACAGGCAGTGACGGCAGTCCACATGTCGGACGCTCGCCCCGCAATATCAAATGTACATATAAAACAAAACTATACTAATATTGCATCCAGGCTATCCCCACGACCGATCCGCAACATCACAGCATAACACAAAACAATAACGTGAAAGTCACGTTCGCAAATCCGTCTAACCGGGCTAAAGCAGTTAGACAGGATTTACCGATCAAGTGACATTCACGGTCGCAGATATAATGTAAATACTGTGAAATAATGTGTTTAAAATATCCGATCGATTAAATTTTACCAAGTGGGCCCCCAAGCAATACTGTAGCACTCACAGAAATTCTGGGCCCAAACAAAGTATACCAAAACCCATATTTTCAGCCCACAAGCCCACCACAAAAAAATGATGACACGAATCCACATTCCTGCGGCGGAACCGCGGCCAAAGAGGGGTCATGGCCGCGGTTCCGCGGTCGTACAGAAGGATCAGGGCACCAAATTTTTTCAGTGTTCTTATGACTTTCAGTACATCACTTTTCTACAACCTGAAAAAATTTTCGAGCCAGAAAAAATTCGACAGAAAATTGATGTGAAGAAAACGCGGGTTTTCGGAATTTTGGTCGATCGGAAATGCAAACACATTAAACAAAGCTAGACTATGTTAATGGCGAGGCTCTGATACCACTGTAAGTGCACGGTGGCGCCCCGGCCGTCAATCCGACGCCAAAATGTGGAAGCGAAAAACTTTAATTTTGCAAACTAGCAAACCGGCACCACCGCGCACTAAACACCCGGATCGGGCCATTAAACTAGTCCTAGCTAACTACAAGAAGGGAAGAGAGATATACCGACTGATCCGAGTCCTCCGGTCTTCTCGTCGTCGTCCCGATCTCCCGCGGAAACTCCGGTCGTCGCCTCCTCGCCGGAAGGACACCACATCGCCTGCATCTTTTACGGGCTCCCGCCTCTATACCGAGGCAACTCGGGCGCGAAGTTGGCTAGCCGACGCGTCCAAGATATGCTGTAGGCTCGTGTAGAGTCTATGTCTCATTGGGGTTTTGTTGCCATGGAAGATGGATGAAGAGGTTAAGGAAAATTGGTGCTTTCAATTTTCTAGTAAGGAAATGAGATGAAGAGAATGCCACACTCCAAATGAAACTCTCTCATATTTCCTCTCCTCTCCCAAATTGTGGCCTCCCTCTCATGAAGGAAATGGTGGAGAGTAAGTATAATACATGAGGGAGGTGAGTGTAGTAAAAGGTGGAGGGTGACCACATCCATAGCAATGATAACCATGTCACACTAAATCAAATCAACCTCAAATCCTTTTTCATCTCATAAAAGCAAGAAATGATGATAGAAAAGAATGGTATCAAAAGATGCTGTCATAATTAATCCATATGCAAGAAACCCCCTCCACAAATGTTATTTGCAAACCTGCAAATAACCCCCTCCATCGGAAAAGTCCGGCCGGGAAAGAACAAAGGAAAACCGGCCGGAACGGAAAGCAAACTGGCAACTCCAGAAAACTGGTCCCGTAATAAATTACAGGAAAACCCCGATATTGTGCATACACACCCGCATCTGTATTCCGACCGGATACAAATGCAATGAGACAAAATCTACACTGTACTATACTAGGATCCGGCTTAAACCAAAGCTGGCTAGTAATATCCGTCCGATCCTGATTCGTGCAATACCGCACGTATCTGATCGAACCCTGCCATATATCCATACGGCCTCCAGTACAAACCGTCCGATCCTGATCCGTGCAATACCGCACGTATCTGATCGGACCCTGCCATATCTCCATACGGCCTCTACAGCGTTTCGCCCGAAACTTGAGTAACTATAAGTGTGGTGGACTTTAAAGACTCGTCAATACTATGGCTGTGGATTTAACCACTAGCACGTCAGAGGTATAAGCCAATACGTGACGGGCCACCAGCTATTGACCAAAAGGGACGTCGATGAGCGAACTCATCCTGACACCCTACTCAGCCTGTCAGTGACAATATCCGTACAGTCCGGTCCGTTCGTCTATGAGCATCGCATGGCGGGCCTAGGGGGTTGGTAAAAGTCAGACCCCCAAAAGCGGTACAAGTCGTGTCGGAGTGTAGCCCAGAACACCCTGAGATACTACTGGAATACCTACCAGTAAATCTCCTGCCTTGGCCAAGGACTTTTCATGTTCTGGCTCTCCTAGACACAGCGCGACCTCACCCCCAATATCGGAAGAGACGAACCCTTGCAGATCTGCTCACTGCCTCCATGTGGCTCGGGACTGTACCCAACTAAAACCTGTTTGCACGACTCCTTTGAGCCGTGGTAGGGTAGTAATCAAAGCACAGTGGGAACTCACACGAGACAAATGACGATCTCAGGTCGATAAACTAACCTGTACACATGTCACCTGGGAACTGCTATCTGACGTCTGGTATAATCCCAACTAGCAGGTTCCCGGCGAGTCCTGTCCGGTGTACTCATAACCCAATGAGCACCTGTATACATCTTAGGTGAACCAACTGACGCCAGTGGCTTATGAGACCGGCCACCGCCCCTCGTCGGGGTCTCGACTGTATACACTAGTCTACTCTGGAGAATCGATGCCCTGTCTCGAAACTCCCACGACTAGGGACGTTTTAAGGATGTGCTTATAGATTACCAGCTCTCACGTATATGATCGCCCTCATACTGCTGGTCGTCAAGCAAGAATCCCAGGGGCTCTATCAACGTGCAATAGCGACCTGTCAGGTCACCTAAAGCAGTATACGATGATAAAGGTAAACCAGATAGCATACTATCATCTCGAGTAAGACTGTCCCACCGGGATAGGTCCCCCCTCAATCATTGCAATCACGTGCCTGTGATCCAATAATTGACTCTGAGGGCATTATCTCCAACAATATAAATATATTAAATCAACACTTGATTCAATGATCCGGTTATATCATATATAACCGACTAATATCATATATATACGTCTATCAAATTATCAAATTAACACTTGATTCAATAATCCGGTTATATCATATATAACCTACAATATTCAATATACTATATTAAATCAACACTTGATTAAATAATCTGGTCATATCATATATAACCGGCCAATATCAAATATATATATACATATAACATATCATTGAATCAACACTTAATTCAACAATCTGGTTATATCACATATAATCTAACCGATATCAAATATTGGGAGATTAGAATACGGTATCACATACTCGTATTTAATCAAGCTTCCGCTCATATCACCATATGTGCCCTATTTCTTTTCACTTAAGCTAGAAAACCTCTGTGTGGGACTCTAAAGACTCGTCAATACACCAACATTAGATAATGATCACATTAGTCATCCACAAGCCATCAGCGGTACTTGCTGGACGTAACGACTACCCAGGTATTGAACGAATAGAAGATCAACAAGCAAGATTGTCCAAACTGTACGTAACGGGACGGAGACGAGGATTTCGATGGTGACGATCGAGGCGGCGCAGAAGACGATGGAGGCGGCACTAGAGGTCGAAGAAGACGACGAGGGAGGATGTGATGAGAGGTCGGGGGATGCGACAAGAGAGGAGGAGACGAGTTTGTCGGATGCGACGAGGAGGTCGGAGGCGACGAGGGAAATTTTAGGGGGAAATTTTGGAAATTAGGATACTGTGCGTAACGGGAGGACAAACCTTTTAGTTTTTTTTAATCCCCTTCTTCGACCCTACAGATATATCCGCAGATCCTTATCTTGTGGCACCGTAGGGGTAAATGCATATGCAAAATTTTAACAAATATATATATATATATATATATATATATATATATATATAGATTAATGGAGGAAAGAGGCCATAGGAGGGGATTTCCTCCTATGGCGTCGAAAAAACACCCCATTCCTAGTTTTTTCCGACGATCGGCACCCACCATTTTCATCGTCATCATCTAAGATGTGGGTATACCAAATTTCATGTGATTCTACAACTTTTTCACCGTTGATTTAGTGGGTTCAAAATTAACGGTTTACCGACAATAGAACTTTTTACATTGCTAAATCAACGGTGAAAAAGTTGTAGAATCACATGAAATTTGGTGTATCCACATCTTAGATGATGACGATGAAGATGGTGAGTGCCGATCGTCGGAAAAAACTAGGGAGGGGGTATTTTTTCGACGCCAAGGGAATTCCCTCCTATGGCATCTTTTCTCCATTATTCTCATATATATATATATATATATATAGAGAGAGAGAGAGAGAGAGAGAGAGGAAAGAGGTCATAGGAGGGGATTTCCTCCTATGGCGTAGAAAAAATACAGCCTCCACCATTTTTTCCGACGATCGGCACCCATCATCATCATCGTTATCATCTAAGATGTGCGTACACCAAATTTCATGTGATTCCATAGCTTTTTCACCGTTGATTTAGTGGGTTCAAAATTAACGGTTTACCGACAATAGAACATTTTACATTGCTAAATCAACGGTGAAAAAGTTGTAGAATCACATGAAATTTGGTGTACCCACATCTTAGATGATAAAGATGAAGATGATGGGGGCCGATCGTCGAAAAAATTGATAGAGGTTGTATTTTTTCCACGTCATAGGAGGAAATTTCCTCCGGCCTCTTTTCTCCATCATTATTATTATTATTATTATTATTATACACACACACACACACCTACGGTCTAATTCGTAGCGGCATTACTTGCCCCTACAGATAAATCCGTAGGGACGACATAAAATTGCCCCTACAGATTTTATCATCCGTAGAGTCAAGCCATTTTTGTATTAGTGTTCCCTAGAAAATTTCACTAAACCCCCTGTATTTCTGGGAAATTCACATTCACCCCATGCATGTGCGTGGATCCCCGTGCTGATCTTTATAATTTCTCTTCCCTTAACTGTGTTGTATACTCATGTTCTCATATGCTGATGATGTTGACAACTAATCTAGCTTACACCTGAGCTTTTACTATTATTTGCTATTACCTTGTTGGTTCTACCCTGATACTATCTTTAGCTCTTTTATATTGACCCCTTAGATCTTTTTTTTTTTTTTTGCTTTTCTATCATGCATGCTCCTCTATCTTCCTTCATTTAATAATTCAGGCTATTTAATTCTGACAGATGTTTAATATAAAATATTTCCTCTGGTTCCTAAACAATTTTAGCCCGGCCCAGTGCTGAAATATTTTTACACATAACGAGGAAGTCAGTTTGATGCCATTTATTAGTATTGTAAGATAACAAACATGCTCATGTGTTTAGATTCTGCATATATTTCATGGTTTCTTAGATATAAAAAATAAAAATAAAAAACTAGGATGGTAAATAGCTAGGTTCTATTTTTTCAACTGAAGTATGCAATATGTGAACAATTAATTTGGCATACAACACATATTCACCCTTTTTTGTTATTGTCAGTTCACCTCTATTTGTTCTGCTGTTTTCTTGAATAATAGCAGAATCTACAACCTCTTTCTTTTTCCGGTGCAAATTTATAATTGATCGTCCTCATCAAATTGTAACGTGCAATTATATTCGGAGATATGGATTATATTCAAGCAGCTATGAGTAAAAGGAACGATATGACAATAATCTGATAGACTTGTAGAAATTTTTTTGATGATACATGCAGTACTGCTGGATTGAATTGCAATGGCCTCGGTTGGCAATTTTCACCCGATTTTGTTAACGATGCCCACTGAAAAAATCATGGATTTCTCGCTGTATGAGATCTTATGCCATGACTCTAATTTATATTTTTTCTTCTCTGTGGTGCCATAAGAATATTGGTATCAGGGACTATGACGCCTACGGCTTGAATTATAAATATTTTCCTGCAGTAATTATTGAAATATCGGTATGCAAGGTTTTGAATTGAGTTGGATTTGTAGAAGTTTGTTCTTTTGAGTTGTGGATGACTGGCACTTTGAATGGATTTTTCTTGAAGCCTAAGATAAGAAAAATCATTGATTTTCCAGTATCAATTGCTTTTACCTTCACTGTGGTTGCGCAATCATAGTAATAATGTAAGATGTAGCAATTTATCCTCCACCCCCACCCCCCTCCCTCTTCCCCCCACCCCCAAAAAAAACCATAAATATCAGAAACTGTAAATTAATAAAGAAGATTATTACATGAATGTTATCTTAATTTTTTCGTTTCTTCTTATGTTTCAACCGTCGTGTGAAAATATTTAGAACCAATATGACCAGCCTAAAACTCATTGATATACGTTAGCAAGGGACTTCTCAAAATTTCAATGTGAGCTCTTCAATATCATTTTTTGAGTTATTTAGTACATTGATTTCAGATACTTATTTCATATATATATTGTTAGAAATCTTTTAGTAGCATTCCCTCGACTTTAAATATGAAGAATGATAGAACTCTAATATATAATACACATACAAAGAAGAAATTACTAAAAGAGATAGGCTTTTCATCTTCATATTCACTTATTTTTTGAACAAAATCTCCAGTTAGTTAATATGAAGCTGATATTTTCTTCAATAACAAAGAAAATATTCTTACAATTAATATTAATTGATTGAAAATCATTTACATATATAAGGAGCTTCAACAATTAATTATACTTACGCTGATGGGCACAATGACAATATATAGTGAGCTTGTTGCTAGTTGCTACTGTAAAATAATCTACAAACCCTTGGGGAAAAATCACCTGCTACATATACTGTTTACTTGAAGGCCCTAGCTGAAGATGCAGATGTTAAGCCAGTTGTGCTTCTCTTCAAAACTGGCAGGATAAAAAAGTTGCAGGAAGTAAATTGTGATTTCAATGAAGATTTATTTAGCGTAAATTATACAAAACTACCGTCAACTATCATGCTTTTTCACTAAAATATTTTGGGTTGAATTTTTTCACTAAGATACCCTCAAAAGGAGCTACTTAAGGTATTTTACTGTAATAAAGGAACTTTAAGTTATTTTAGTGAGAGAGAAACACGATAATTTAGAGTACTTTCGTCTAATTTACCCTATAAATTATGCCATGCTTTATATTGTTGTAGGCCAAGAAAATATTAGAAACAAAATAGAAAATGCCATCCTCCCGCAGCTTACAATCAACAGCCATTTCAGATTTAACACATAGGTAGAAGATCAAGTAATTAGTAGCTATATGATTTTTACAGTGGTTCGCTTTTAAATGAATGCACCAATACTTGGGGTCAGCTATCATGAATCATTTCTCTATTAAGGGCTAATTTACTGTAAAATTAACATTTACCAATTTTTTAGTATGTTGGTCTATGATCAGCGCTCTGTAAACTAGTATTCCTATCACTCCTTTAAACCGTCTCAAACAATTCTCCTGGCCTTGTATCGATTTTTATTAAAAGGAAGCTCATTTCTTGTCCTATTGAATGAATAAGTAGTGATATATGTTAGAACTTAAATTCAAAATCGATACAAGGTTTGTTGTCAAGTGCATGCCAACAAATGGTAACATAAGAAATCTTAGTTTGTACGAAACAAAGGTTAATAAATCACATTCTAAAGGAAAACTGTGATATAAACATTAATTTAGTTTATTTTGAAGATCAAAGTATACATACCTGGAGACTTCAAAGGTTCCTTTACTTTGGGTTGGGTAGACATTGTTTGTGTCTTCTGTAGAACTGGTTTAGACACACGAGTTGAAATTCTAGGCCTGCATTTACAAAGTACGATTGATGTTATAAATCAACTTACTACACGAGCACACAGCAAATTATACTGTAGGAAATCACTATCTTAACCATTATACAATTGTTCTCCATATGTATTAACAAGAAATGAAAATTATAAGCATCCCACATAATGTTCAGATTCCAAAGTTTAAACTGATCCAACTATCCAAGTTCTTAGGGCCTGTTTAATTGGGCGTTTGGAGCCTCAAAAAGCTCTTTTAGAGCTAAAAACGAGCTTTTGAAAAATTTCCCCAAATAGGCCCTTGGTCCCAAAGCTCTTTTGAAGCAAAAGCAGAAGAAGAAAATCCTCTTCCTAGATAAGCTAAAAATTGAAGCGTTGGGAAAAAGTTCTTTTCAAGTCCGACCCCCCTTCTCGTTTCCTTCGATCTCAAGCGCATCTGCTTCGACTATCCCTAGGCTTTGCAGAAGCTACGAAGCCCTAGCATCGACAGCCCTTGCATCAATTTGGGAACGACAATCGATCTTGCTCTGATGCTCGATCTTGCTTTTCGAGCCCTAGCATCGACGAACCCTCTGTGCTTGACGATCGATCTTGGTATTATCCAACCGTTGATTTTGTGTGAAATTATGTGTATAATGATTGAATCGCCTCCTTAGCTGTCGGTAGCAGAACTTTTGGAACCAATCAGCTTTTCAAATCAAAGAACACATTCTACAGTAGCACTTTTGTCTAAAGAGATTTCTTCAACAGCACTTTTGCTAAAAGCTCTTTTCGCAATAGCTCAACCAAATGGCCCCTAGCGTACTATATTCAAGCCAATAAATAATAAGAGAATATTCTTGGACATTAGGGGAAAAAATATTAATTACAGCAGAGTGAATGTTAGCTTGAACTGTTTCATAACCTAAACTGCAAAAGTCAACCATCCCACATCTTTAAGTTAGTACTCTCCAAGTTTATACTAGCTTGATATAAATTGCTAGCCCATGACCCAAAAAATTAAGCTTTTGGGTAGAATGGTTATCGGCATGGTCTCAGAGCACCAGGCTCCAAAAACTCCCAAGTTCAAATCTCATTAATCCATTTTAAAAAAAACATTTATTTATTTACTCCCATTTATTCTGCATTTACAAAACAGTACTTTGGTGGCACTTGGCCCAAGGGCTTGATACACATAGTATGTCCAGACCCTAATAACTTCGGGTTTTGGGTAAATTGGTTCTTGTTAGTACTTGTGTATATAACAAGAAGAATGCAGCATCTAAGAGATAGGGTAAGCTCACATCTTTTCTTTTGTGGTTTCTGATGCTTTGCCAGATTCAGAAAAGTTGGACTCAACTGTAGAACTATCTGTTTCAGTTCCCACTGAAACTCCGCCATCTGATATGTCGCTCAAGTCATCTGCAGACTGTTGAGAACCATTATCAGAAAGTGAATGCTTGTCACCGAACTCTGAGCCATTTTCAAGATCTGAAGCAAACTTTTCAGTCAATCTCGCCACCCTTCCACCATTAAGTCTTGCACTGGGAGGTGAGATGACAGGAGAGGACAATGAGTGCCTCAATGAGTTTCTTCCATTGGGAGAACCAGCCGTAAGATCTTTCAGCAATTGTAACTCTTCAATTTCCCCATCTTTCCTTGCAATGGTATCTTTAAGGGATGCCACCTGTGCATCATATAGACAAAATGGAGCCAAGAAAAAATATCAGCAAAGAATGTAGCGGTGTATTATTCAGAAATACATTGTCTTGGTCATACATGACAAAGAAAAATGACGCCTATAATGTTGGTTTCAAGAAAGGATATCAGTGAATACAATGAATGAGTCATAAAGTGTGAATCGCTAAGGCATAATGTCAATTTGTTGACTATTTTATCCATCTGGTAGGGTAACTATTTTCTCAGTTAGCGAAGGATCAGAAATAAGTTTCTTAACCAACCTAAATACCTAAATATTGTTTTAAGCAGTCGGTATTACAAGTCTATCGTTTATAGTTAATCGTCTTCCAAACAAATAATATAGTCCAATTACACTTAAGAATGACCAGTGTGGCATGAATCAGACATGTAGGCTATCATCTGATGCAAGAACAATGTCATATGATAACCATGAATCCTGAAAATGTGCAGATTGATCCTTTATTGATGTTTCTAATAGTTATCCCATTTAACACAAAAGATTCATCTATTGCATTTTTGCTCAAGAATATTCATCCAATCACTACAATTAGAATAAGTGTTATCCCATTGCCTTCACTTTTTGGCTGTAAACTGGGTTCTCGTAGTATGGATGTGTTAGCTTGCCCTACATTTAGTTGAGGCCAGAAACTTTTACAAGAAAAACACCGATATTATATATCATAATGTAGTATTTATTCAACATAATAAAAATGTTACATAGAGAAAAACTATGATAATGAAACCTGTTCCATCAAATCTTTGACATCCTTGCCCTCTTTAGTGCTCCGTGCAGCACCCAATTCAACTCCAGCTACCCTTTCCGCAAACTTCAATGTACTTGCTGTCTCTGAATATGACTCCATATCTGGATTTACCTGTACAAACATGAGTG
Organism: Agapanthus africanus; assembly: GCA_030015575.1. NCBI lineage: Eukaryota > Viridiplantae > Streptophyta > Magnoliopsida > Asparagales > Amaryllidaceae > Agapanthus > Agapanthus africanus. The sequence goes on from JASDDO010000014.1 coordinate 599,935,050, forward strand.
TTTTTGCATGTCCACCTGCATAAGAAGGTCGAATTATAAAATGGTACGACACCAAAAGGGAAAGGAAAATTAAATGATAAATGTGTCAAAGCCATACATTTTAAGACAAAGAAGTTGGCAAAAGTATCGGTGTAGATTGTGTATGAGAGTGCCACTGTAAGCAGAACACATGGCAACATGCTATTCATTCATTCATTCATTCATGTCTTTTGCTTTTTTCTATATTAAGCTTAAAGATTCTTGTATTTGCAAAATAAACTTGCACGGGGTTCAATGAATAGCAAGGTTCGAGGTTTTGTCCGAAACCACCGATACATGATCGTTTCGTATAGGTTTCGGTGGAGACGGATGCGAAACCAACCATACAACAGGTTTTGGCCGAAACCTAAAATAACTATTTTTTGTCGTTTTTTCTATCATCGTGATCACTATAGGCCTTTATAGTTAGGTCTAAGGTGTTTTCATGGTGAGTAGTCGCTACTTGCTTTCCAAAGACGATTGATCTTGACTATTGAGAAAGCTATAAGAAAAAAAATCGAGATGATAGAAATAGAAGGAGAGATGTGAGGGGGGATTGAAAAACAACCGGTACGACTTATATTTTTAGCTTTTAGGGCTGCCTAATTATTTTTGATAGACCAAATGTAGAACCAAAATTAAGACCATAGATTTCATTTGTGGTACAGCTTGTCAGGCTATTTTCATCCTAAGAAGGCCACAAAAGTTGACCCAAACCATATATTTATACTTATCTAAGTACACTTTTCAACGTATTTTGCATTAGGTCTTGTCTTGGCTGGATTTTTTAACATTAAGATCATTGTCTTGTGATATACAACCATAAATTTAATATATCTATATATATGTATATATGTATTACCGTCAAAACCGAAACCTGAACTGAGATAAGCGAAACTAACCGAAACCCACCGAAAGTAATAAAATTTTGAGAGACCGAAACCGAGTTCTCGAACCTTGATGAATGGCGTGTTTCCATGTGTCCAGCCACTATAGGAAACTATAGTGACAAAGCATACTCTTTGTATAATTAGAATAAAGCTTAATTTCACTAAACTACAAAAAAGTATACCCTTTTCCGCTAGACGACAAAAAATAACTTTACAAATTACTAGCAACCAACAACAACTTTCATATTAACACTAGCCCTTTTCACTAAACTACCGTGACAGGGTTTTACGCATCACATTGACGCCATCATGATAACTTAGTAAGCTACGGGTATAATTCACTAAGTGGAAACTGTTAGTGTGAAACTTCTTGGTGTTTTTTTTTTGCAAGTTACAAAGTTTTTTGTAGTTTAATTTAGTGAAAAAACAGAAAGTTTTGGGTTGTTTATGGGGAGAGAGTCTAAAATGAATAGATGAGAAGGTACCCAATGAACTTTGAAGAACTTGAGTCAGCTTGCTGTTTCTGTATGGCACATGACTATTCTTTTGTGCTAGAGCAAAAATGACATCTCCAAGGGCAGATAGAGATTTGTTGATGTGTTGTGCTTCCTTGAGCCTGTCCCCAGTCACTTCAGAGCGGTCAACCCTCTCACTTCCGGCAAGATCTATGAGATGAAGGCAACCACATGAAGTAGATCTGGTCTTTAAATCCAAGCCTCGAACATGAATAGTAACAATACTGAAACAAAAACAAATGCAAAACCAGTATATATAGATGTTTCTGAAAGTTGAACTCCAACTATTGAATATGAACCTGTGAGATCGGCTACTTCGTTCATTGAGGGCAGTTGAACTCATCGCCCTATTTGATTGTCCAAATTCCATTAACTCCATGACATCTGAGGATGATTTTACTGGGAGCATACTAGCATCAGGAACAGCAAGCCCATTGGGTTGAGAACTATTCAAGATCCCAAGTGTTCGCATGTTAAAGAGGACAAGTTCAAGAAGGATAGGAGAAGATTTTAGAACAGAAAAGTAATAACATTGTATCAGAAGTTTCAGGCAGGAAAAGGATGCAACACATTTAAAAACTGCATGTGTTTGTAGAAGACATTGCAAGATTTCTACAAGAATGAAAGAAAATGCATGCATGAAAGGATATTTCTTTTGGGAAGAATTGCTTGTAAGGAGATCACGAACTTGCTCGTTATATATTTCAACCATCTGAACACTTATTTCATATAAGAAAGTGTTGCACCTAGTGCGAGAGATATCGAAAAGGTCATTCAGAGCTCGATAATTTACCCCCCATTCCTCTTTAGTTGGTGAATTAGGCCCACTCTATATGATAAAAATCGAAAACACAACACATTATTTTTATATTATAGAATAGAATAAAGAAAATAAAAAGAAAGACATGAAATGAAGAAAACGTAGAAAAACATACCATTGTGTAGGTTTTACCGGATCCAGTTTGACCATATGCAAATATACAAACATTGAAACCATCAAGTACAGACCGTACTAATGGTTGAATCTCCGAATATACTTGCTCTGTCAAAATTATAAAAAAAAGAGTAGGAATTAAGGATGATGGAAGGTAGAAGGTTATTTCTTATTTAAGTAGGCAATAATATAACTTGTGTTCTCATGTGAAAAGAAGAATAAAATATATAGCAAAGGTATGGATCTATGAGGTTGGACCCATACACTAATCCATCCCCTTTCCTAGTAATAGGGTTGGTCTACTCTTGCCTCATGTGAATTTCATGACTTGAACTTCTAAGTCTCAAATTCCCATTCCCTACAAACTTTCCCACCTTCGAGAGTTGCATATAGCAAAAGTTCACAACTAGAATATAAATAAAAACCTTGAGTTGAAGCAGGCCCAAAGGCCTTATTGAATTTGAACATTCGACGCCCATCTTTTCCTTGTTTAGAGGGGTTTACAACAAGAACCTCACCATCATCTCCAATATAATCTACAATTGTTGACCTGCCCTTTTGACCAGGCAGGAATGGCCTTACCCGGCAAAATACTCTGATATTCCCTAACAAAGAAAGCCAAATCGGTTCAGAAATGACGAAAAAGGAAAAGCGGTTACTTATTGATCATGAAATAGTACATAAATATCCTCACCAAATAGATACCTTTTAGCTCCAGAAGCTCATTGTACAGTTTTCGATTTTCTGCAAGAACTGAATGATAATTCTCAGAAGCATCTACTAGTACTTTTAGCTTTACACCTTCATAAAAACAAATATAATATGTTAAAAGGGTAACAAAATATCGACAAAAAAGAGAGTATATATGCAACATGGTCTTACCCAAGCTTGCCATTTCTTCCTTCCATCCATTTTGAGTTCTTACAACTTCTTGCTTGATGGATTTTGATGCAGCCCTTATGTTCTAAAAAGACATGCATTCAATAAAAGACATACTATAACAATAACTAATAGCAAAATCAACAATGACCAACCTTCACCGACTGTATTTGGAAGTCTACAAAGTTCCCAAAGACATGCTCTTTCTTGTTCCAGTTTTGGAATTTCGATTCTGAGAATGACTCAAGCTCTTTTGTTCTCTTTATCGACTCCGCTAGATGGTATTCAGACTCCTTTATTCTCTTCTCTAGTTGTGATTTCATTTCCTTAGCATTTCTTTCCAACTGTTTGCAATGGTTTTCATAAGACTTTTTAGTGTTTTCCAATTCCTGTTTAAGCTCTGAAATCGTACGATCGCTATTTTCCTTCTCCTTCTTCAGCCTATCCATATCTTGATCATCATGCTTCTTGCTCTCTTCAACTTTTGTCTTCTCTTTCTGTGTTGGATACATATGATATAAAAACAACATAAGAAAAATATCTGACTCAAAAAGAGCAATATACAAGCAATATATAAGTTAACATAAGAATGGGCACATATGAAAAAAAGCCCCAAAATTACTTTAGTCAGTGGATGGTTAGTGCATCCCAGGAAATATGACAATGGTTCTCGTGTTCACTCACTAGCTCTTGCTTCTCTCACCTACCCCAGCAGCTTATAGTCATGTGTTGCACCCCACCCATTCATTGCAGTAGAAGTTGGTAAAAACTTGGTGACTTGACATGTATGAAGCAACAAATTTAAAGTATTACTTGATTAAATAAGAACTGGTCATCTGCAGATGCTAAAGCCTAAAATCCATGTATCCCTTTCCAATGCATTGAATTTTGAACAAAACGAAGGGGAAAGGACATCAATGCGAAAATTATAGTGGATGGACGGAGCTAGCACTGCCCAAGGAAGTAACATGAAATTGTTGTACAGCAAATGTTGGCACTTCAGCTACTATAATAAACACTTGCCATTTAGCCGAACCATGAATAAATTGAATTTATTATAGCACTGCACCATAACATAATTTTCATAACCTCGTCAAACATATATTTTATCTGAAAAATATTGTCTTTTGATGTGTACCTATAGACTTATTTATAATAAAGGAGAATAAACATGAAATCATCATCTTCACCGAGTTCATCACATAATTATGGGTAAAGAGGTACATGACTCAGAATTATCCTGATCAACTGTGGGTGTAAGACAACTTGCTTTCCAAAACCAAATTAGTCCATCGGTAAACTTAGCTAGGAATTTTTTTTAATACATTTGCTAAGGAAAGAGGAAGTTTGGAAGAACATGATTGGTCAAACTGCACTATAATATCTGAATGGCGATCACTTACAGAAGCTATTACAATTTGGTAGCATATTGATGTACTTTACAAGGAAAGGTCTTCAATTGTTCTCTATGCGATAGTAACTAAGTGCAGTTATCTATCTAATACCAGTAATTATGCGATATCAGAAGTAGTGTCTCTAATATCAGTGTAGCGGTATCCCAATTCACATTGTTTCAGAAAGATATAACCTACAAAAGATGTCGCATCCACAAAAGAAGGGCTTAACTTATTTATATGAGGTATGAGTAGTTTCTGTACAGAAACATGCTACTCGTACTTTAATACAACCTGAGTCCAAGGACGGAGAAAAATTTAATATGCTGGCAACATTTTGTGTAAATAGAATTAACAATTTCGTAGGCATTCTCAATCAAGACAATCAAACTATTATTCGGATTCTTTTGGCAACAATACCATTAAATGTTGATTAATGAACCAAAAAACAGTTCGAAGGAATGGTCATATCCTAGTTGGAAGCAAGAGATCAATTAGAGAAAACCAGTGGTGCAAAAAACTGAAAAGAGAAATGAAAGTTTTACTGATATTAACCGCTTATGCTGAAGAAACTCTTTTAAAGATATAGTCAGTTTGCTGGGAAAGTATCAAACCTTTATTTTCTGGAGTTGGGTCGAAACTATCTGTCAGAACAACAGAATATCAGTTTTATCCAGCTTTAGTGTTGTTGCAAATAAGCACCCTAGATGTGGTTGAGGTACTCAAAGATTACCTGGGTTTCTTCACATGTCCCAGAAGCTAACGTCTCCAGCACTCTTATTCTTGATTGGTACTTCTCTTCGCGTGCTTTAATGAGATTATTTTGCTGCAGATAAGAAATGTAATAACCTTTAAACATTAAATGGTCAAGATTAGTAAATTTCTTATGCAAATGCAACTATCTTACACTTCTTATATGGTCCGCTTGAGTTGAAATCCGACGTTCAATTTCTTGTACAACCTTTCTCAATAAGCATGCTACACGCTGGAGAGAAGAAAGAGTTATTAACTTACTGTTCTTAGCATTGATTTGTATAGGAAACTGGAACTGCAACCAAGTGCTAATTGCATTCAAAAACTGAAACAAAACAAGAAAAGGAAGCCCGTGACAACTTATTATAGCATTAATTGTGTGTCCGTTCCGCACATACATGAGGAATTTCCCCGTTCTTTCTCTCAATGCTTTCATCAAGAATCCCATTAACAACACTCAAAAGTGATAGAGTTGGGGCATTCTGCACAACAAAACATGACTTAATTATTGAATATAAATAATATATCAAACTTAACTTCAAATTCATTTATAATGTTCTTTCGTAAACAAAATGAAAACTTACATCTAAACTGTTCGACTTCATCATTTCCGAAATCTTAGCAGCAGGAAGATCAGAATAACGTCCTTGCTTTATCTGGAAAACCTCCTGGAACTTATATCCCACAGGTTGTGACGATGCAGTTGATGGATCTATGAAATACTTGCAGCCAGCAGAAGTTACAACCTTTTACCAGCTCTTTGATACAAAATGAACAGCATGTTTAAGTATTGATATGTGGACGTTGTTGAAAGAAAAAAACACAAATAATGGGACTTTAAAGATAGTCCTACATTGGAAACAACAAAAAAAACACATGGGTATAAAATATAAAATGGGTCACACCTCAACAAGGCTTGAGTCTTATTGTTGGAACCCGCTTATCATTAAAAGCCCATGTGTAAAAGCTCAACACTCCTCCAACTCTTCTCTAACTTTAAACTTTACTTCACTTTAAAAATAAATTTGACCGACATAATAATATTTCTCACTTGATCTTCCTAATAACTCAAGGTAAAGGATTGATTATCCTAGAGTGTTCTAGTAACACAAGGTAATAATAAAGGGCCAAAGGCATTGATGATCCGACATCTAATCATCTCATGTAAAAATCAAGGAATACTCGCGACAAGAAAGCATTCTAACGTATTCAAGTGGGTACTTATGATAGAGTAGAGAAAAATCTGAAAGTAACATCTCAGAGATTGCCACTTGAATAACCTTGGGCTGGCAGAGGAATTCCAATAATGCAAAGGCATGCATACCATAAGTGGAGCGATTTGCAGTGAATAGATAAGAATCTTGGATATGGTTGTCACTTAATCAATTGCTCAAGTAGCTTTTTATGAATTTATCAATTTCATGAAAGTTCTTTACCCAAATTAACATATATACCTGGATTTCGTAAACTTCGAGATTAATAAAGGGCCAAAGGCATTGATGATCCGACATCTAATCATCTCATGTAAAAATCAAGGAATACTCGCGACAAGAAAGTATTCTAACGTATTCAAGTGGGTACTTATGATAGAGTAGAGAAAAATCTGTAACATCTCAGAGATTGCCACTTGAATAACCTTGGGCTGGCAGAGGAATTCCAATAATGCAAAGGCATGCATACCATAAGTGGAGCGATTTGCAGTGAATAGATAAGAATCTTGGATATGGTTGTCACTTAATCAATTGCTCAAGTAGCTTTTTATGAATTTATCAATTTCATGAAAGTTCTTTACCCAAATTAACATATATACCTGGATTTCGTAAACTTCGAGACCTCTCGTCTCTTGACACTGAAGAAATTCGCTCAATCTCTCTGTGGTTCCCTTGTGAAGCTTCCAAAGGTTCGACCCTATCTGCTTCTGAAATATTCCACTTCTTTCTTGGTTGATTTCCGTATTTGGTGGCGTCTTTTGAAGTAAAAGAACTCATGTGATCCCTGAGACATAAGAGGCAGTCCACAACAGCAGACATAGATCCCTGATACCATAAACAGGTGCATAAATGTAAGAAGGCAAGTAAGGGAAGGAAGTATCAGTGATTAGGTGGTATAATGTATGTATGTATATACATGAAACTAGTTATGTACTAAACCATGTCTTTTTTGCATTGAATTTTTAGGTGAATATAAATGTATTTTATTTGGAGCAATAAGTGTAGGCTGTCTTTAAGAGTCTTAAGACCAAACCTATGTTTGATAATAAATCTGCCAGTTCATCTATATAAGTTGGAAAAACCAGCTCAAGGCAATAGCCATGAGTGCGAGTTGATAAATATCTAAGTTGAGTAAGAAAAAGCTCAAGTTCCAGCCCTTTTCTTTAACATAAGAATATTCACATGTGTATGCATGCTTGTGGGTGTGCATGCATCCAATTCCTGGCAAATAGCTGAAACACGCGCACGCGCGCGTCTCAATTTCAAAATTTTATAGTTCAGCTATCTTAACACTAATTATAAACAAGAACCATTATGATACCTGAAGTCAACAGCTTGTTTTCAAAACTGAAATCAAACGAATATATAAAAAGTGTTTAAAACAAAAAAATTTAAGATGATATGTGCCTTATCCGTACTGTAACACCCTAGTGCATTTATACTATATTTATTTGGAGTATTTCAAATCTTACGGTAAAATTCTTGACTATTATTGCTTTTGGGTTGCGGATAGTGCAATTGGTAGTTACGATTATTATCCGACCCGACCTACATGTTTGAAATCCATCATAGTTCAAGATTACATCAAATATTTGCTAGTACAGAGTATCCATGCAAATCTAGATTTTATAAACATATATAATATATTTTGATACATGTCATCACACCCCATATCATGTGGTTGCACCCATATATCATGTCCATATCCTAATTGTTAAACAGACTCGTTATTTGATCGCTACATATATTTACGTAGATCCGTACTTGGGGGTATATGTTTTTATTATCTGGATATCACATTATGGTTTAAACTTTTACATATATTCTCCATATTGAAAAACCAGATTTTTGAACGGTTACGGGTAATATTCGGAGCAATCTGATATTATCTTTAAAATCCTATATTATATATTATAATATTATAACTAATAATATATATATATATAATACTGTCATATAAAATATATTAGTTTATATTAATTAAATAAATCACATTCTCTCTCTCTTTCCCTCGCCTCTCTCTCTCATTCTCTCTCTCTCTAATATATATATATATATATATATATATATATATATATATATATATATATATATATATATATATACTATAACCAAACTTTCTCTTCCCTTCTTCTCACGTCCTCACCTCCCGAGAACCCTAACCCTTGTTTTCGTCCCATCACCGGCAACCCTCTCCTCGTCGTCGCTGTCACCTCGTCGCCACCATCTCCTCTGTCCTCGCCAACCCCATAACCACCAACAGCAAAGGTCCTCTCCTCTCTTCTTCTTTTCTTTATTTTCTTTCTTTCTTTTCTTTTCTTGCCCGATCGTCTCGTCAGAGTTGCGCACGTCGCTGACGATCCAGACGACCCAGTCACCGTTGTTGTCTAGCCATGTGACCACGTCACGCAGCTACTCGGCCAGGTTTAGTCCTGCGTGCGTAAGTTTTGTATCGTGACGTTATTTCGACGTCGGAGCGTGACATCCATACCTAGACGTGAGATTGGATCAGGCAAGTTCTAAAATTGCAATATGCTATATTATTATATCAATATTTATTTAATAAATGATAGTACATGTGTTTTACTATTCGGCAGAAATTACCGATTTACCGTTTTTCAGTATCCGTCTGTATCCGTACTGATAATAGTTTATCTAATTGTATACCGGAATGTCGCAACATTATCATACTACTATATTAATTCAATATGTTACCTAGATTGCATCATATATATGGTAATGGACGTATAACGGTTATTACACATAGATACATATGCATCCTGGCAGTAATTGTGTTTCGATATTGATTACAGTTTTACATTGATATCTATTTTGGTTAATATACAGTACATGGCATGTTCAAGACACACTACCAGACTTGTTATTTGGATCTTATTGCTAATACCAATAATCCTGATTGTTGTTCTGACGAACGTAACTTGTTGTCTGCATAGATAAGACATGTACCTGGTTGATCATGTATTGGCATTAGATTTATATCGTCAATACCTGACTTGAACACAAAACTCGAGAAAAAGGGAAAATCAAGAATGTAACCGAAATGTAACTAAAAAGGATATTATTGTTTTTCGTGATTTCAGGCATTACGGAATAATCATTATTATCGTTTGTCGTGATTCCGGGCGTTATGGAATAAATCATTGTTTGCCGTGATTCCGGGCGTTTCGGAATAAATCATTATGTCGTAGTCCCGTGGGGGTTTGAACGGGATATATACTGTTGGGTTACGATGAGAATTACATTAATTGATTTCAAAGAGTTTTAGAATATATAACCTAGAAGCACAGAATTTAGGATACACATCACATACATATCTCATTGTTCTATATCTTTGTTTATTATTTACATTCTTGTTTAACTGCATCATCATATCCTGGTTATTATTAATCTTTTGATATTATGACGTACTGACGTCTGAGTTTTGCATGGCCCAGTTCCTCTAACTTTATCACAGGCAGATCAAGAGTATTTTAGCAATCAAGCCGAGCAGTGAGGAGCTAGCCATTTAGTTTAGAAACTCTTAATTTATTTATTTCAGCGGTTTATTTTTATTGATGTAAGCCCATATTGGGACGTGATTCAGATACTATTGTTTATTGGATCTTGATTCGTTTCCGCTATACCTATTTCTTGATTTTATTTATGGTGGCAGATGGAAATGTGTTAGCTAGATTTTATTTTACAATTCTTGATATCCGCTTGACAGCCGTAATGTGATTATAGAGGGATGATTCCTAACCACAGGTAGCATGGTTGGCTCTGTCACGTGCCGTGTTTACATATTTTGGGAAGCGAAGCGTGACACGTACGATCATGCTCGGTTCCAGCTCTGATTTGTGTCTTCTCCCTCTTATTGTACAAATTTTTTGCTCGGATATCAAGATAATTAGTCATACAGCCAAGTCTTGTTGAGTACAGGTTCACTCGAGTTAAAAGCACAACCACTAATTCTTTCCAGTTTCTATACAACAAGCTTAAATAAGCTGATCTCAAGTTGAACAACACAAGCATAAATGTTGCCAATGAAGCTTGGACCCTTAAGTTATCAAAGATCACATAACCAAGTTTGATATGTGAAGATCAGATCATCAAAATTTGCAAGATTACCTGCTCCAAATCAGATGCATTGAATCTGGGCAGCCCCATTTCATCCATAGATGAAAGAAATCTCTTCAGATTATACAACCGCTGATCCGAGGAAATAAAAACTCCTCTCTGATTCTGCAACCAAAAAAAAAACTTCATTAATCTCAAACCAAATCCCACTAATTACAAATTATTGAATCCCTTCTCATTCAAGCACCTGAATTGTACCCAAATTCTTCCTATTAAGAATGGCACACAAAACCACGCCGTCGAACATTTGTGCTCTCAACTCCTCCTCCGATGCATCCAACGGCAAGTTGAAGTCCGGGAACAACGAATTCAACCATTTTACAACTTGTGATCTGTTATTCGCTGATTTCAAACGAACATAACAAAAATTTGCATTTTTATTACCACAGATAAACATTTTTCGAATACCATAAATTTAACAAATTACAGCAGATTTAGATCTCGTCACCTGCATCAACTGCCCTGTTCTCCATGAGATTAAGGTCAGGATTCTACAAGGAACTTCATGTAAAACCCCCAAAACAGAAGAGCTCAATGCCAGCAAAAATCAAAGTTTTTTACGCAAATCGAACTGCCAAAACTTGGATCGCTGCAGCAATGCAAGATCCTATACATAGAGATCAACTTCTTCAAGATCTACTCGAATCACTGCAATGCGTAGAGTTGAATCGAATCGAATCGATCATCGTCATCGAAATCGAACCATCGATCTAAAGAGCCCTAAAAAAGTGATATATTTTTAAAAACTTTTTCCATTTTTTCCTGTAATTTTTCTTTGTTGATTCCTTGTTTCTCTCTCCTCAACTCGCGTTGATGCTATATATAGTGTGAAGAAGCGAGCTTCGTTCTCGTGTAATGTCGGAGAGAGAACGAGATCTGGGCATTTTGGGACTGAAACTTCTCTCTCTCCTCCTCGCTTTCTCTCTCGTCGTTAATTGGTCGTATACTAACGGCATTAGTTTCTCAACGGCCGACAAATCGCTAAAATTGGAAGGATTAGGTATAGGGCTTGTTTTTCTCGAGATTTGCGCGAACTCAAGATAAGTGGGAATGGCGTCGGTGTAAATTTGTGATGGTTTGGGGGCTATGACGTTATATAATTTGCCGGTAACGTTAGGATTGACGGCGTCATTATTTCGTTGCGAACAGCTTTCCCGCCTGGGGCTGAGGGCTTAAAGACTGCCGGTGACGTTACCGTTAATTTTTTCCATGTTAGGTCCACTAAATTATTTGAGTAAATTGCATAAAATTCCATGAAAACTTATTATATTTCCTTGCAATGATCAATTCGTACCTCTCAAGATACCCCCGGGCAATATGGAAGAAGGATGAAAACGGACAATTTTATAAAATCACATTTATTTTTGTTAACATCCTAATGGTAGGTATAACAACCAATGATCTATGCTGATTGGTTTGTATTTTGTTAAATTTCCAATGTTGTTTTAATGACTACTAAAACAATTCGATGGTCTTTTGTTTAAAATTCTGATCCTCCAAATCTGGTATGTTGCTTTAGATCGATATCGTGTTTTTCTATTATGAGTATCATGGGCAGTGATCATAGTAATCTATGTATCTATGGTATAGACACTTGTTTATATTTAACTGCAGACATTCAATAATCTTCAACCAAACCTATTACACTAGAACTCTTGATCCATTTGAGGAAAACCTAACCGTGAGTATGAAAAGGTTTATTGGAGCGGAATAATTTTTTTAGGGTGAATCACACTAAAGTACCCTTCACTATCACAATTTTTTTTAAAATACCTTAAAGATTCTTATTACAGTAAAATAGCTTAAGGTATGGTTTTCAAGGGAATTTCACTAAAATACCCTTAAAAGTAGCAATTGACGTATTTTACCGTGATAAAAAACTTTAAAAGTATTTTCATGAAAAATTGTAATAGTTAATCGTAGTTTAGTGTGATTTACCCCTTTTTATCTGAAGAAGGATAAGAAAGGGGAACATGAAATGGTAAAATAGCTTTTTTCAGTTGCTGTAACCTATATAGTTGGTACTAGACCATGCATATACCCTGTTCTGAACAAAATCATTTGAATTTGGAGAACCTAGGAGGAATAGACTAATATAATAATGGATCTTATGTAAGGAACATAGATAGGAAACCCCTATACTTAATTGGAGACAACTGTCAGAGAGAAAGTGAAACTTTTTTTTTGTACTGGATCAGAGAGTAGGTAAAACTTTACGCTTTGGATATAGGATTTAGAAATTTGGATTCCAAAATATTACGGTTAAAAATTTCTGGATTTGGTAATTTGTTGTTTAGTTGGTTTTGGATTTCAAGTATTGGATTTGTAGATTCTTATAATTTTTGTTTGGTTGATGAAAAGAAAGTGAGATTTGGATTTGAGGATTTTAGAGAAAAATAAAGAGAGAGTGAGGATTATTAAATAAATAAAGTACGACGGGTCACATCTAAAATTACAATAAACAATGTCAAATCCTTAAAAGATTTTAGGATTCAAGAATCCTTGTTTTGTGGTGGGCCTCCCATAAAAAACAAAGGAATCCCCCAACCAAACATAAAATTATGGAATTCTTGGATTCCACAATCCAAATCTATCATAATCCTACAACCAAACAGGCCCTAAGTGAAACTTTCTTTTTGTATTTTATTATTTTTTAATAATCTTTGCTATTATAACTAGAAGTGGTCGATGTCATTAATCAACAAAATAAAAAGATGTTATTAATCAACAAAATAAAAAATAGAAAAATTGATAAAATTTCAATTGCTAAAGTGGAGAATTAGAGATGTCTATCTCATCCACCATAAAAGACAAAAATGAAAAAAATGAAAAGTCAACGACACTCTTTCTCTCTCATTCATTATACATGCTCAAACACCCAATAAGATATATGCTTTTCACATTTATACTTGACCCTTTATATCTTTGTGAAAATACCTTAGAGAGGAGGTGAATAAGGTTTTTAAGTGTTTCATGGTAAATTTAAAAACATAATCGTGTTAAATTAATAAGTTTCTGCGGAAAAATTTAAATAAATTAAATAATAAAACCTGTAGCAATGATCAACACAGAGCAGAGAAAAAGTAAAGTAAAGAACAATACATCACACATGATTTGTTGACTAGGACTCACCACCAACTGTGGCTAATCCCCGTCTAAAACCTCCTTCTCAGGAATTTCCACTATATACCGGTGTGAAGAACACAAACTTTTTTCACTGGGATCATCCAGGAAAAACTCTTTTTTCCCAACCTGAATGCGCGATTCAGACAATGAGAGATTCCTCTTGAAGGAAAGAAAACGATCCTTCTTCAAGAATTTACAAAGCGTTACAATGGTCCGATTTTGATACTCACTCATAATCCTATAATCTCGAAGATTAATACCATTTATGCTTGAGAGTTGTTTTAAGAGAGTATTGAAAGTTTTAAAGCTCTTTTGGAGACAAAGAAAGAGTATAAACGATTAAGACATAAAAAGAATTTTTGTTAATTGAATTGAATGAATGATGATTTTAATCATTCAGAAAAATGTTTGATCTCTTGGGGTATTTATAGGAGTTGAAGAGATGACATTTGTACAGAATCATAACTGTCAAAAACAGTTAATGACTGTTAAACAATTCAAAATTGAAATAGCGTAAACACGTGTTCGTTTGAAATTCAAAATTTTAAAAATAACTGTTAGAAACTTTCATGTCAGACGTTTAGGCCCAGACATCTACAATTCAAAAAATTTCATTCTCCATTTAAAACCAGAAACAGAGTAATTGAAAATTTTCTTTAGCATATGTCTGTACCAGACGTCTACAGTCCAAAAAATTCTTAAGGAGACGTCTGTTTAAACGTCTCTGCAGCAAAAGTAGAGATTTGAAAAATAGAAAGTTTCTTCAGAAGATGTCTATACCAAACGTCTGCATTTCAATTTTTTTTAAGCAGACGTCTGGTCCAAACGTCTGCAGTAGGATTAATTTTGAAATCAGATAAAAAATTTGAATCGAACAATTATGTTAGATGTCTTTTGATAAAGAGGAGACATCTTATAAATAAAATTGAGTTGGAAAATGGATTCTAACCTTGTGAGATTAATACTGGACTCAAAAATAAAAGCTACGTTCTTCGACTCAATTCTTCTTCGGTCTTCATTTCCTTGATTTGTTATTTTGAGACGTCTTTATTTCTTAATAAAACTTGCATCACGTTGTGTGCTTTCGTCAAGTCTTCATGCCATATAGACATTTTGAGTACGGATCTTATTGAAGGAAAATCACTGATTGATGTTGAGATATTATGCTAGTTATAATCAGATTAAGAACTTAGAAACGTCGTTAGAAATATATGAATCCTTTAAATATAGTTTTGTTCGAAATGATCAAAACTCAAGATCGTTTGACAGAAGTGTCAACAATCTCCCTCCTTTTGAAATTTAGCAAAACTTATTTTAAAGTATACATGATATATAAAAATGTAGAAATTAGAGTTAAATGCTCTCCCTCAATTCACACTCAGTTGAAAAAATATTTGAACTCATATTTGTATCTCATACCACTAATATTAATTTTCAAGGAGCACTCATGAAGACGAGTATTATAGCTCAAATTTCATAATAAAAAATCGAGATACCAATTAATATTGCCAATATATGATATGATATATGATATTCACGAATATTTTCTTCCCCTTTTGAAAATATCAAAAAATTAAACACAATTAGGAGCAAGGGGTAAGGAAATATACACGAATAAATAAGATTTTTATTGAAATCTTATTTGAGCATAAGAATATACATGAATAGATAAACACAGAGCATAAATATTGAATAAGTCAATCATGATATGAAACATGCATAAACATTCATAACCATGCAAAACCATCGTAGCCTTTTCATTATTAACACTTTCTGAATATTTAAAGTTGGACAAAGTATTAAAGTATATATCGACACCCTCATTCGGAATGTTTAATGCATTTGCAATGGTTCCCGAAGTAAAATTGAATATGGTGTGATATACTTTTGCTTTCAAGTTGGTGGGATGTTTGTTAGTGCCGGTGAGATTAACATAAAATAGTTTAACGGCCATATCGAAAGTTGGGCAATCAAGAGTCAAGAATGACATCCAACCTTGTCTTTCAAATAGGTCTTGAAAACCAAAATCTTCTAAATCCCTAAAAAAATAATGGAACCGATGTGAATAGATTAGAGATGAAGGATTAAAATCTCGTTTTACAATCGTTGTCAAGAAAAAGGTGGTCTTCTTGAGAAATCTTGGTTGAAAGACATTTTCTCTTATTGGAAGATGATTCCGGATATACTTGTTTTTCTTTAGAACCATGAGAATATGTGGAAGAATTTGTGAAATTGTGAAGAATTCTAGGTTTTTGAGAAAATTGAGTGGAGGAAAAAAGAGAGTGAGAGAGAGATGTTTTAAAGTTTGAGAACTGATAAAGTTTTATATATACACATAAAAAATGGATGGATAGAATTAAAAGAGCAGCAATCGAACGATCAGATTTCATCTGGTCAGTTCGAAATGTTGTCCGAGCAGACGTCTAGTCGTTGATACCAGATATCTCTGGTGCAAATATCCAGAGGCAAGACTTGAACTGGAGACATCTTCTTTCAAGCACCAGATGTCTCTGGTGCTAATTTCCAGAGCCTTATTTTGAACTGGAGACGTCTGCTATAGATGTCTCCAGGAAAAAAATATTTGTTCCAAACGTCTGGTGCAGATGTCTGATATGGTTTGCTTAGGGTGGGTGTTTATGTTTTGAGGAAATTTAATAAAGTTTTATACTGCTAAAATTAAAAGAAAGAAGAAAGAGAGATTTTTATTATGAAAGCAAATGTCTCTTTATATAAAAATTACAATTACTTGATGAACAAGTGTCATGGTACGATGTACCCTAATAATAATATAATCTAAACTATTCCAACACTCTCCCTCAATCTGAAGCATAGAAATCGGTGATGCATAGCTTGGACAATAGATGAACGAATGCGGGTCTTGAAAGTGTAAGTGCACGGCGGCGTCCCGGCCGTCAATCCGAGGCCAAAATGCGGAAACGATACTTTTCTTTAACTTGTAAACCGGCACCACCACACACTATAAAACCCGGATCGGGCTATTAACCTACTCCTAGCTAATTAGAGACGGGGTAGAGAGATATACCGAGCGATCCGTGTCCTTCGGTCTTCTCGTCGTCGTCCCGATCTCCCCGCAGAATCTCCGGTCTTCATCTCCTCGTCGGAAGAGCACCACATCGCCGGGTTCTTTTACGGGCTCCCATCTCTGGACCGAGGCAACTCGGGCACGAAGTTGGCTAGTCAACGTGTCCAAGAATACTGCAGATGAAGTGTAGAATGGTTTGTCTTTTAGGGTTACTAGAAGTTGCCCTTTTGGTGGAGGTGAAGAAATAAGCTTTTGGGAGATGAACAAAAGGATTTTGCAAGCAAAATGAGAACCAATTTTTTTCTCCCCAAAAAATTTGGACAGCCATCATCTTGTGGCCGGCCTTCTCTTGTGAAGGGAGAGAGAGAGAAAAAACAAAGAGGGGGGGTGAGTGTGTATCAATAATGTAAGAAAGAATGATGAGTGATAATGAGAGAATTCAATAATCACAACCTACTCCCATCATATCACCAAAGGTCAAACAATCATGAACCATGGAGTCAATGGAAGCTACACCCATCATGAAAACCATCATGATGCAACAAGTTACAAAGATCACCCTCCACAATACTAATTTGCACATTTGCAAATAAGCCCTCCTCCATCAATTTTCAGCCAAGGAAAGAAACAAAGGAAAATGGCCGAAACGGAATGCAAACTGGCAACTTCAAAAAAATGATCCCGTAATAAATTACAGGAAAACCCCGTGACTGTATATACATACCCGCATTTGTATTACGACCGAATACAAATGCAATGAGACAAAATCTACACTGTACAATACTAGGATCCGGCTTAAACCAAAGCCCGCTAGTATTATCCGTCCGATCATGATCTGTGCAATACCGCACGTACATGATCGAACCCTGCCATATCTCTATACGGCCTCTACAGCGTTTTGCCCGAAACTTGAGAAAACGGTCTGTGGGGGATTCTAAAGACTCGTCAATACTTTGGCTGTGGATTTAACCACTAGCACGTCAGAGGTATTAGCCATACGTAACGGGCTACCAGGTATTTACCAAAAGGGACGTCGATGAGCGAACTCATCCTGACACCCTACTGAGCCTGTCAGTGACAATATCCGTACAGTCCGGTCCGTTCGTCTATGAGCATCGCATGGCGGGCCTAGGGGGTTGGTAAAAATCAGACCCCCAAAAGCGGTACAAGTCGTGTCGGAGTGTAGCCCAGAACACCCTGAGATACTACTGGAATACTTACCAGTAAATCTCCTGCCTTGGCCAAGGACTTCGTGTAATGGCTCTCCTAGACACAGCGCGACCTCACCCCCAATACCGGGAGAGACGAACCCCTGCAGATCCGCTCACTGCCTCCATGTGGCTCGGGACTGTACCCAACTAAAACCTGTTTGCACGTCTCTTTTGAGCGTGGTAGGGTAGTAATCAAAGTACAGTGGGAACTCACACGAGACAAATGACGATCTCAGGTCGATGAACTAACCTGTACACATGTCACCAGGGAACTGCTATCTGACGTCAGGTATAAGACCAACTAGCATATTCCCGGCGAGTCCTGTCCGGTGTACTCATAACCCAATGAGCACCTGTATACATCTTAGGTGAACCAACTGACACCAGTGGATTGTGAGACCGGCTACCGCTCCTCGTCGGGGTCTCGACTGTATACACTAGTCTACTCTGGAGTATCGATGCCCTGTATCGAAACTCCCTCGACTAGGGACCTTTTAAGGATGTGCTTATAGACCCCAGCTCCCACGTATATGATCGCCCTCATACTGCTGGCAGTCAAGAAAGAATCCTAGGGGCTCTATCAACGTGCAATAGTGACCTGTAAGGTCACCTGAAGCAGTACACGATGATAAAGATAAACCAGATAGCATACTATCATCTTGAGTAAGACTGTCCTACCGGTATAGGTCCTCCCTCAATCATTGCAATCACGTGCCTGTGATCCAATAATTGACTCTGAGGACACTATCTCCAACAATCTCCCACTTGCACTCAAGGCTAATTATTGCGATGTCGCATACTCACAGCCCGTGTGATACCGAACACCCAACTCCTCTACTAATCAGTCTCACAAAACCAGTTTGCAAAACTAATGTGTTCGAGGAATAGCCTCAGTGAGTGGATCCGCCTTGATGTTTCTTTCTATGTCTCTCTTTATCTCAAGTTCGCGGAGAAATCCATCTCCCAAAAAGAGCAATACCTGTCTTAGAATATGTTTGGATATCTGATGGGACCTAGCTCATAAATGAACTCCAAATCAAAACTTCTTAGACTGTATCGTCAACGGAACTTAATCAGTATCCTGCGTCATGCCTCCCTCAGTATCCCCTTGGACCACCTGTCCAAAATACTTCCTCTCGTCAGAAGGAAAACTATAACTCTGACAACCTCTCTGTCATCTATGTCACCTTGGAAGCCTGGAATGATAACTGTCTCCTAAAAGAGGCTATTGTTATCATATCCCTAGAACATCCGCTTATGTTCTAAAACTGCTTCCGTTCGTTTCTCCAGGATTGGATCAATATCAACAAATTGCATCTACTGCAAAAAAAACATCTGGTGTGGTGCTTAACATCTCATGATTGACTCAATTGCCGAAGCAAGTGATCTGCCAATTATGCACATCCCTCTCCACTTTAGTCTGTAAGACACCTTTAGAGAGGGTGACTCCATCACCTGCAGGTATACTACCGTGCCTGGATTCTTCCATTCTAAAACACCTTCAGAATGTTGTCTAAGTACCCTGATTGGGAAACTACCCAAATCCAGATCTAAAACCATAGATCCAGTAACCAGAATGTCTTGATATTATATCCAAGTCCCATGTGGAGAAACCACTGTGTGACAACCAAAGTATAACCGATCGTAGTATAGGAACATCACTTCCTACTCTGTGTATGTTATCCAAATACCAGGACATCACACCCTACTACCTTCTTAACAGATCCATCCCCTATTCTAATGAAGTCAAACCTATGACTGTCATATCAGAAATAGATGATCTATCTCCGCTACATCTGCTTTAGTCTATAAATAGACATAAGACACTTGTCCACCATGCTTCCGCTGCTCCCACTGATTACGACAACCCTCTGGAAGAGTCATATACACGTACACTTCTAAAGCTAGTTTAGAACGACGCTATACTCATCCTCCTGCTGGGTCTCGCAGCCTGGAACAACAGCAATGGCAAGTCTGGGTAAACAACAACCTCCCTGTCACCGTCCTTGAGGCTACCAGAGTACCTCTCGGGTACCTGAGGTTACCCACCGTATCTGCGCAGTGGCCAATGGAATGTCAAACCAAATTGAATCTTTAGGTTCTTGTCAAATTTTCAATAATCGTCTGCGGTTCTGGAATCACTTCCAGTTTTATCATACTCCCACTACTGTTTTCTGAAAAAATCCATTTTTGTTAAAACTATGGCGAGTCAAGAATAATATCACTATTGATCTTCCAGATGGTAGAAAGCCAACTCTCGTCATAGCCTGGGTCAACCCACAAACAACCATTATAGAAACGTGCCTTGAGTTATCCAGAGTCTGGTTAAGCATAAGCCGGACAACTCCCCGTACCTTAACATCGTTAAGATATGAATTGTTCTATATCCTATATAGAAACAGAGGCACCGATTTAATTGAACCAGATTCAAATCATGCAGCTGTCTCCAGTGCATGTCAACTAAATGGAAAGAGGCCGATCAGCGTTACTCAACTTGGGAATGCGTCCAGATGTGAGTAACCTGAAAGAGAAGCAAGTTCTCTTAATCATTACTATCAACTGAATACCCTACACAAGTATCTACATCTTCGATCACCTTGAAGAATCCCGATACTTGCAACACCTGGTTTTCTACTTTATTCATATACCTATAACTTCTCAAAACTCAGACCTTGTGTTTCTACGAAACACTTATCTAAGAACTAGAGAAGTCATAAGTAAACTGAATATAGTACGAGGACCAACCCCTCTGTCCTAATGGACACTGGACAACATACAATACTCTGTATAAGTCATTTGAGTCTGATAACTCAATCCCTGTGTGTCGTAGGTTGAAAACTGTACCTATGGTTAAGAAGAATTACACCGTTGTTTAATGCTCCTTACCTAACCATCCACTGATATAGGTAAATGTCATGGACATAATTTCAAAAAGGTATATTTCACTCTATAAAAATAGATGTACAGATGTATCAATTTGAAATTGGTGCATAACAGCGGATATTCAAAACCAAATATTTGCCGTCCGGCAAACAGCCCAGGCGATTTCCTCAAATATCACCAATTACAACGAATTCCGATATAATGAGGACAATCACCTAATTCCCAATATCTTACTCCCACTCATCATCCGTAAAACCATACGGATGTGAGAATCATACCTGGTAAATACATACCCTGGAGTAAGGACTAATTGGGAAATCAGTTCTCTATTAACAATACACAGTGAAACTGAAACATGTAAATATTTCGGAGGGGTATCCGGGTATTCCTAGTAATGCCTCTTCCATTATCCAGATCCACAACTGTAACCGTATATTTCTATGTCATCTCTCCACATCCCTTCATATGTCTTTAGTCATTACCTTCTGTACACCCTCTTAGGCTAAATGGTTTTCTTCCTTCCCTACCGTTCGGCACCAGCCTATGGTTTGGAAGAAGACTATCCAATAAGCGTAATGGATGTGCTGTCCTAATCCTAGGAGCACTCGCAACGCGAGAGAAGGTGAAGATAAAAGACACCTGAATAAACCTTATTCCTATTTCTCCTGAACCAGAATCCATCCTCGAACTGGAACAAGTTCCTTTCGAGTTCGTATATAACCATACGATGGAGTATCCAATAAATTGTGGATCTTCGTAGTGATACGGAGTGTCCTGGAGAAATACAAAGGTGAAGTGAGAGTTGTAATGAAATACTTGGTTTGGTCGTGAATAGCAGTCGCAATTTACTTTGCCCTCCTTCTAATCCATTTATTTGTCTTTACATAATACCTTCTGTACACCATCGTTAGGCTAATTGGTTTTCTTCATTCCCTACCGGTCGGCACCTACCTATGGTTTGGAAGAAGACTATCCAATTTGCGTAATAGATGTACTATCTCCTAATCTAAGGGGCACTCGCAACCTGAGAGAAGGTAAAAGGAAAAGACAGCTGAATAGTCCTATCCGTTTTCTCCAGAACCGGAAACCATTCTCGAATAAATTCCTTTGAGTTCGTATATAACCATACGATGGTTTTATCCAATGGAAGTGGACGTTCGTAGTAATACGGGGTGTCCTGGAGAAAAGGGTAAAAGTAGGAGTGGCAATGAGATATGCAACTCTGACAATCTAAGAAAGTTCGGTTAATTTTGGTCTCTGAGTCATAGTCTAGGGTCGGGTCAATGGTCGCTGCCAAAGAGGGAGAGAAAAGAAACACTCAGCGTGTACTCTAACCTAGATCATAATGATTGTCACTTTATCTAATATGGAAACCTCCCACTGTACCGTCAAACTCTCCTCCAAATCTGAAAGAAGAATTAGTCGGGATCACCCAAGGAGTAAACTAACTCATCAATGGGAATCGGGATCCAACTATCATCGCATGATACGTGACGGAATCCGCTCACGTTATCACACTCCAGAAGGTATGCGCGTATCTGGCAAGTTCCAGTTTCTTTAGAAACTCCCGATGTGATTTTTACCCCATGCTCTTATGACCTTGACTTTGGCCAACAAATCATAAGTCACATGTCAAGTTCTACCCGTCATTCTCCAGGTTGATTTGAACCCACCCGTACCTACCCTACCCTTGACTTTGGCCAACAAGGCAGTACGACTGTCCCAAACCAACGCATCTATCTATGCTGCATATGAATACCCAATAGCTACCAAACACTGTGCCTTGACTTTGGCCAACAAACACAGCTTGAATACTATTGACTATCCATATGAAATGACGGAGGGCTACGAATGGTTTTTTGCGAAAAACCTTTAACGTAATGAACTTGATATCATTGAAGGTACCGGATAGCTTTATAAAAATATAGTGACGAAAACCTTTGCTAAAAGGTCACTTCCGGTGAAGGGATCTCGGCTCTTTCCCCGTAGAATGAGGTGCAGGATATTCCAACTGAATACCACGATGCAAAGCAAAAGTAAACGACTATAGTGAAGTTATTGCCCTGACGCAAACTTCTGTCCAAGGAGTCACTCCCGGTGAAGGGATCTCGGCCCTTGCCTCGTCGACTGAGGTGCAGGATATTCCAACTGAATATCTCTGTGCAAAACAAAAGAGAACGCCCTTGCAATAACAGCTTTTTGAAAAATTGTTCCAACAACATCAGAATAGGTTTGTTTAGCTTGCATTGATCCGAATCAACGCAGTCCCATCAATTGATCACACCAATAAAGAACGAAAATAATGATGTACGTATATGCCATCCGCATTCGCCACTGGGTCCCTTCATTACCCGTTAGGTTACTTAACTAACGACAGAGCGGGGACTGGACTAGCGCGGATGCAAAACATATACAACATCCACTAGTATATATATCAATATATAATATTCGCTTAAGGCGTGATAAAATGCAACATCACAGAAATGTAATAAGCATCACAGAATAATACAGATATCTGGGATCCCCGGGTTTCATAGAGCCGCTACTGAAACCCGACGTTCCCCTGGTCGTGTGGATAGCCTGTGCAATGAAATCTTAGACCCCTACGGGCGTGGCAAGTTACCCGCCAAAACCTGAAGCGAGGCAGCCCCCTTCAGCAACGTGAATGGACCACCCAGCACTTCACGGAATCGGGTAACTTGGGCACCCCTCTTGGGTCAACCTGTACCCCCTGCGAGTGCGGCGAATAGCCCGGCAATTCTAGAGTGAAGCCCCTTCCGTCTCAACGCTATGAGATGCGGGCCCGTTGACCTCTAGAATCCGGCTATCCGTGCACCCCACCACGGGGTAATCCTAGTACTAAAAATAAAATATACATACAACGGGTACATCGACCTCACCCCGGTCGTGCCCCAAAAGAATAATATACAAACAGGCAGTAACGACAGTCCATATGTCGGACGCTCGCCCCGCAATATCAAATGTACATAAAAATACCAAAACTGTACTAACATTGCATCCAGGCAATCCCCCACGACCAATCCGCAACATCATAGCACAACACAGAACATCAACGTGAATGTCACATTCGCAAATCCGTCTAAAAGGGCTATAGCAGTTAGACAGGATTTACCGATCAAATGACATTCACGGTCGCAGATATAATGTAAATACTGTGAACTAACATGTTTAAAATTTTCGATCGATCAAATTTACCGAAGTGGGCCCCAAGCACTACTTTAGCACTCAAATAAAATCTGGGCCCAAAAAGAATATTCCAAAAACCCCATTTTCAACTCAGAAGCCCACTGTAAAAATTTGATGCAATGAATAGTCAAGGTAGCGGCAGAACGGCGGCCAATGTGTGGGTTTGGCCGCGGTTCCGCGGTGGAAAAGTGACTTCACGCGACCAAATTTTCACAGAATGCTTAGAATTCCCTGCATGTATTTCTGCAATGTACTGAAAAAAATTTCGAGCCAAAAAAAATTCGACAGAAAACTGATGCATCAAAAACGCGGTTTTTGGAAAATCCGATCGATCGAATTTGTAAACATGTTAAAGCAAGCTAGACTAGGTTAATGGCGTGTCTCTGATACCAGTGTAAGTGCACGGCGGCGTCCCGGCCGTCAATCCGAGGACAAAATGTGAAAACGATACTTTTCTTTAACTTGTAAACCGGCACCACCGCGCACTATAAAACCCGGATCGGGCCATTAACCTACTCCTAGCTAACTAGAGAAGGGGTAGAGAGATATACCGAGCGATCCGTGTCCTTCGGTCTTCTCGTCGTCGTCCCGATCTCCCCGCGGAATCTCCGGTCTTCATCTCCTCGTCGGAAGGGCACCACATCGCCGGGTTCTTTTATGGGCTCCCACCTCTGGACCGAGGCAACTCGGGTACGAAGTTGGCGAGTCGACGTGTCCAAGAATACTGCAGATGAAGTGTAGGATGGTTTGTCTCTTGGGGTTACTAGAATTTGCCCTTTTGGTAGAGGTGAAGGAATAAGCTTTTGGGAGATGAACAAAAGGATTTTGCAAGCAAAATGAGAACCATTTTTTTTTCTCCCTAAAAAATTTGGACAGCCATCATCTTGTGGCCGGCCTTCTCTTGTGAAGGGAGAAAGAGAGAAAAAACAAAGAGGGGGGGGGGGGTGAGTGTGTATCAATAATGTAAGAAAGAATGATGAGTGATAATGAGAGAATCCAATGATCACAACCTACTCCCATCATATCACTAAAGGTCAAACAATCATGAACCATGGAGTCAATGGAAGCTACACCCATCATGAAAACCATCATGAAGCAACAAGTTACAAAGATCACCCTCCACAATGCTAATTTGCACATTTGCAAATAAGCCCTCCTCCACCAATTTTCTGCCAAGGAAAGAAACAAAGGAAAATGGCCGAAACGGAATGCAAACTGGCAACTTCAAAAAATGATCCCGTAATAAATTACAGGAAAACCCCGTGACTGTATATACATACCCGCATTTGTATTACGACCGAATACAAATGCAATGAAACAAAATCTACACTGTACAATACTAGGATCCGGCTTAAACCAAAGCCCGCTAGTATTATCCGTCCGATCATGATCCGTGCAATACCGCACGTACATGATCTAACCCTGCCATATCTCCATACGGCCTCTACAACATTTCGCCCAAAACTTGAGAAAACGGTCTGTGGGGTACTCTAAAGACTCGTCAATACTTTGGCTGTGGATTTAACCACTAGCACGTCAGAGGTATTAGCCATACGTAACGGGCTACCAGGTATTTACCAAAAGGGACGTCGATGAGCGAACTCATCCTGACACCCTACTGAGCTTGTCAGTGACAATATCCGTACAGTCCGGTCTGTTCGTCTATGAGCATCGCATGGCGGGCCTAGGGGGTTGGTAAAAGTCAGACCCCCAAAAGCGGTACAAGTCGTGTCGGAGTGTACCCCAGAACACCCTGAGATACTTGTTCATATCAGATTTTTGCATTTTTATACCGCCCAATTTTTATCACATTGCATATCGGTAGGCACTCGTGAGCCGTGTTTGCTAGTCAATTGCAGGATACAGGTTCTCGGCTCTAAACGGTGAAATTCATGGAAAAACACGACAAAACCCGGGTTCCTGCCAACCACAGATAAAACTCGGGACTCCGCTCTATATCCGTATGTTGCCGTACACCAGTTTAAAAGACAAAATGGCAAATCAATGTCATTTTCATGCACAAGGCTCAATGGCAACACAAGATCCAAGAAATCTACGCGGAGCTCGAGAAAATCATGACAAAAAGATCTACATTCATCACCTTTTTGTTTAACAGAAATTCTGGAAAAATCGTGAAGAAAATATGAGAAAACACATATACCAGACTCATGGGCACAGAAGACCAGGGAAGTACAAAAAAGGCCATGATACAACTCCACTGTTGGGCCGCGGATCCACGGCCAATAGGAGGTATAGGCCGCGGATCTGCGGCCGTACAGGCTTATCAGATGATGAATTTTTAGGGGTGGTTTGGTCTTTTCATGTGGGTCCAGAATGTTGCCCTAGAATTTCTGTTTCCTGCCTATAAATAGTCCAGAACTTGCCAAAGCCAAGGGTGCTTAATCTTGTATTTTAGGTTTTAGAATACTTGTTGTTCTTCTTCCTCTTCTCATCTCTTCTTCATTGAAAAACTTGTAGTGAGCTTTTGTGAGTGAAGAATGATGAATAAAGAAGTTCTTTTTGTTATTATACTTATCTTGCTCTTGTTATGTTAATTGCTTGTAATCTTCAATTGATAATTTAGTTGTTGTTATTTCTTATTGTTTCTTTCTTATTCTCTTTTCCTTTATCCTTAAACAACCATGATGCTTACGTTTGATCCTTGCCAAGGTGAGGTCGCAAATAGCTAGTTGTTATCTTCTAATCTCTTTCTTTCTATTTTCCTCCTTTGTTTTATTTTTCATTCTTCTTGTAATGGGTGAGTAGTTTCCATACTTGTTAGGGTAGGATAAGGGAAGTTTGAGAGAAGCAAATCTCTCTCACTCTTTCCTTGCCCAACATCTTAAATCGAACTCCCGTTAATTGAACCACAATCCGCTCCCTACGGCACCCTATCCTACATGATAGCGGTGATTCCGTAGTGAGACCGGTTGTGGTTGAATTAACCGGAGGTTAAGGCTAAGAGCCAAGAACGGACGGACAAGCACCAAAAGGAAGAACTTATGCGTTGGAAAGCCTAGCTTATACTCGCAAGTTCCTTCCTAGTCATGCTAATCCCCGTTGTTGCCGATTACCGTAACACCGATATTAAGAGTGGCAACGAAAGAGGTGAGCGACTCCTAACTCAAACTAACCTAATCCTAACCCTAAAAAGCTCTCTTTACATATCATTTTAACACTTAGTTAATCACAAACAAATCTGAAAAATTGGACTTAACTCGTTAAAGTACATAGAAAAAGATTCCCATCTCCCTGCGGATGACCCGTACTCAACCGGCTAGCTACAAGCGAAACCGTCTTGATTGCGGTAACAAACTTAGCATGCAAAAACTCTACCAATCAAATGACGCCGTTGCCGGGAAGACGGTAGTTTATTTCTTTGTGTAATTTCGGGTTAATTTGTGAATATAAAGCTAACCGAAAAACAAAACAAAAATAAATATACATTGTAAAATACCATCTTGTTTTTTTTCTTGATTAGTTTTTGTGCAAGTGTGCAGGATAATACGAAGTTCGAGTTCAGTGCCAAAGACGTGGGAAGATAGACCCATATCTCGCGGCTACACCGCGACAGATTCGAGACGGATAAAACGGTCTACTGAAAGATTCTGGAGCAGTTCCAGTGAGCAAATCCAAATTCAAGAGCTCCAGAAGAGAAGAGGACATCCAATACAGCAAACCCAAGAAATCCAGAGGCCCAATTTCATTATATTGCCGCGGAACCGCGGCATAATTAAGCTTAGTGCGCAGAACCGCGGCCGTTTGGATCCTTCAGGGTGCAAAAATCTCTGTAAGTCCTCCTTTTCTCTCCCCCACTCCTCTGGACTCCACTAAACTGTGTTTTCTGCAGCATTCTTTGCGCAAACTCTCTTCCCCTTTCCAATAAACTGTTTTTGTGCAGGATTCTTTGCGCCGCGCTAAAAAATAAAAATTGTTTGCAGTTGATTTGTTACTGCTTTGCATTTATTAATACGGACTTTAAGGGGCTTGAAACCAATTCAGATTGGGTGGGGATTTCATCACCCTTCCCAGGACCCCAGAAATCACAAAAAGCATATGCATTGACCATTGTTAATTAAAAAATACTAGACTCAGCCCTAAGGACTTCGCGCTCAATAGGACAGAGGACTAGTTACAGGCATCGGCCGTTTATCCTATCCTGACTTTTGCGGTGTCTAGGCAAGTGTGTCGAAGGCAAGTGGTTACTTAATTAGGACCACTAATTACGTAGTGGGGAGCCTCCCACTTACCTGGCACTTACCTGGCTGCAATTGTTGGACAAGAGGCGGTTTGAGGTCCTTTTTCTAGCCCTTTGGAACAGTTAGGAGCTGTCTAGCTGACCTAGGTGACCCTAGATCTAGGTGTGATTGTGCATATCTTTGTTTTTGATTGTTTGAAGCCGTAAATCCGTACATATTTCTGTAAAGCTCTTTCTAAAAAAAAAGGAAAAAAATCAAAAACTTTTATAAAAACTTGCCCTTTGTCGCCAAAATCCATTTTCACCCACCACCCATCGTATTTCTCCATTGACATTTTCTTACCCTCACCTTCTCCGCTTTGACTATACTAAACTCGTTTAGTGTATGTCCGCTTGGACTCGGGACACTAGCGCCCGCCTAGTCCGCGTTACGTTAGTCGCTACCGACTACGCGATCGACTCAGACGTCGAAACTCCATCCACGCCTCTTTCACCCTTAACTTTGCCGGCCAACTTCAACGTTGACCGGAATTCTGTTCATACATCTTCACCTTCACCATCACCAACCTCTTCTTCCGCGATGTTAGGATTTAATCCAAACATCTCTTTGACTTCCCCGGGATTGACTCCACCTCCTATGGAGACAAATAACCCACCACCACCGCCTGTTGTAGCGCCACAGCGAATCGCGCTCCAGGATCGCTTCTATCCCACTCGTTCTGCACTTCCCACCTGTCTTTCTCTTCCACCAGCCAATGGGGATAACTTTGAAATTAAGCCCCACTTCATCAACATGCTTCCGCGATTTCATGGGCTTGAATCTGAAGATGCCTATATCTTCATCAATAAGTTTCAAAATGTTTGTGCCATGATGAAAACCACCCAGCTGTCGGACGATGCTATACGGCTACGGGTCATTCCGTTCACTTTATGCGATCTTGCTGAAAAATGGATGTATAGCACCGCTTCCCACTCCATAACCAGTTGGGACGAGTTTGTAAAAGCGTTTCTCAAGAAATTTTATCCGAATCATAAAACCGTAAGGATCCGTAACGAAATCAACCAATTCTCTCAGCTTCCTTCTGAACCCTTCTGGAAGTGCTTTGACCGGTATAAAGACCTTCTTGTTCAGTGTCCTCACCACGGTATAGAGAAATGGCAACTTTGCCAAACCTTATACGAGGGACTGAACCCAGCAACCAAGCAGTTGTTGGAAACCATTTGTCAGGGCCACTTCCTATCGAAATCTGACGAGGAAGCGTGGCAATTTTTCGACGACCTTGCGGAACAAACGCTTCAATGGGAGAGCACCAGACCGACTTCTTCTTCTTCTACCTCCACTTCTACCGGTCAGTCTAGGGTAGGAATTCACCAACTTGATGTCTCTATTGCGATGAAAGTTGAAATGGCTGCAATAACGAGAAAACTTGAAGCGATAGAGAGCAAATTTTCTTCTCCTGCTCCTGCCCCTGTTCTTCCCCTTCGTACCATTTGCGCTTGTTGTTCCGATCCTTCTCACTTAACCGAAGAGTGTCCTTACAATCCACCATCTCAAGGACAGGATCAGGTTAATGCTGCATTTCAGCAAAGACCAAGGAATGATCCATACTCTTTCACCTACAATCCCGGTTGGAGGAACCACCCTAATTTCGCCTGGAATCAGAATTAGCATCAATTCCAAGGCAACAATTTCCAAAGGCCCCCTCCGCCGCAACAACAAGCGCAACAACAAACTCAACATCAATTTCAGCAGCCCTTCCAACCCCAACCTTTTCAAAATCAGACGAACAACTTTGCATCCAACAATTCTTTTCCACCAAACAACTTTGTTCCGTCAAACAACGATAAGGTTTCCTCGCTAGAACGAAGTCTGGAGGCGTTCGTTAAACAATCGACACAATCCACTGCCAACATCCAGTCTTCCATTCAGTCCTTAGTGCAACACACTGCCGCTCACGGGCAAAGCATCAAGACCATCGAGGCCCAGATTGCACAGCTGAATGCGGCGTTAAGCGAGTGAGAGAAGGGAAAGCTTCCATCTCAACCACTCCCAAATCCCGGTCACCCACATAATGCACATGTTGCTCTTGAACAACAAAACCATAATGTGAGTGCCGTGACTACATTGAGATCGGGAAGGCTGCTGCAAAACAACATCGGCACACGGATCAACGATGACACCCCGGCCGCTTCTTCTTCTTCTTCCTCTGCTGCTTCTTCGTCTTCTGAGCCTATTCTCTATTCTTTAAAAGGCTCTTCCTCTTCTCCTGATCTAAACGGACCCAATTATCACTCCATGAAAACACCAGTTATGGGATCCGCTCCAGCTCCACAATCTCCTCCACAAACATTAGACTCAACCAATTTTAAAAACGTCCCATTTCCAAACCGGTTGAGGTCTAATAAACAAAATCCACAAATGGAGAAGATTCTGGAGTTATTTAAGCAGGTTAATATTAACATTCCTATTTTAGATGCCGTCCAACAAGTCCCATCCTACGCGAAAATCTTAAAGGACTTGTGCATGAAAAAGAGGAAGTCTCAAGTACCCAAGAAAGTTTTCTTGGCTAGTGCTGTGAGTGATGCTCTTACCTAATCTTTACCACAAAAACGGAAGGACCCTGGCTGTCCTACGATTTCTATTACCATTGGGGATAAGAACATCAACCGTGCACTATTAGATCTTGGTACCAGTGTTAACCTACTTCCGTACTCAGTATACGAGCAATTAGGCGTAGGAGAGCTGAAACCCACACACTGTACTCTCCAAATGGCCGACCGATCGATCACCCATCCTAGGGGTGAGCTAGAGGATGTGTTAATCAAAGTCGGGGACTTCATATTCCCTGTTGACTTCATTGTATTAGACACACAGCCTGTAGCTAACCCCCGGAATCAAATTCCGGTGATACTCGGTCGCCCATTCCTTGCAACCTCAAATGCTGTGATCAATTGTCACAATGGTTCGATGAACCTCTCTTTTGGAAACATGACAATTGAACTCAACATTTTTAGGTTGGGGAAGCAGCCCTCCGAGCCTAATACTCATATATTAGACGTTTGCTCAATCCAGGAGATCACCCCAGAAGAGTGTGAATTCGAGGAGTTTCTGTTCGATCACGATAATCTTAACGCCACTAGTGCGTTTCTCTTCGAACCTGCTGCTGTTTCTGCGCCCGACTATGACTACGAGTGTTTCACGTTCTCGAACGATCTTAGCCGCTCACAACCCGAGTTCGAATCCTTCGAATTTCCGGATGAGTTACCTGAACCATCCAACTCGGTCGCTTACACTCGTTTTGAACCTTTACTGGAATCTATTGAGTTCGAGACCTTTTCACCAATCTTTCCTTCAATCGTTTCACCTCCAACGCTCGAACTCAAGCTTTTGCCGTCTCACCTTAAGTACGCTTACTTGGGTGAGAACGAGACCCTCCCTGTCATCATCTCGGCTTCTCTAGCTCCCGAGCAAGAGAAAGCTCTTCTTGCGGTCTTGCACAACAATAGGCAAGCTTTTGGCTGGTCCATGGCGGACATCAAGGGGATTAGTCCCCTGATCGTTGAACATCACATTCATCTGATGGATGATGCCAAACCAGCCAGGGATCCGCAAAGACATCTCAACTCAGTCATGAAGGAGGCTGTGAAGAAGGAGATCGTAAAATGTCTGGATAGTGGTATCATTTACCCTATCTCTGATAGCCAGTGGGTTAGCCCTATTCACGTTGTCCCCAAGAAATCAGGTATAACGGTCATCACTAACGAGGCGAACGAGTTAATCCCTACTCGCACCCAAACTGGGTGGCGAGTATACCTCGATTATAGAAAACTCAACGCCGCAACGCGGAAAGACCACTTTCTGCTACCTTTCATTGACCAAATGCTTGAACGATTGGCCGGACACGAGTACTACTGCTTTCTTGATGGCTACTTCGGCTATAATCAGATTCCCATCGCCGAAAAAGACCAGGACAAGACCATATTCACTTGTCCTTTCGGCACGTTTGCATATCGTCGCATGCCCTTTGGGTTATGCAATGCGCCCGCTACCTTCCAGCGGTGTATGATGGGAATCTTCTCAGATATGGTGGAAAAATTCTTGGAGATCTTCATGGACGATTTCTCCATCTTCGGCGATTCCTTCAACGAGTGTTTGCTGCATCTCGACGCTGTCCTTACACGATGTAAGGATAAGAACCTCACTTTGAATTGGGAGAATTGCCACTTCATGGTGCGCGAATGTATTGTCTTAGGACATATCGTCTCACAAAATGGCATAGAGGTTGACAAAGCGAAGATTGAGGTCATTTCCAATCTCCCTCCTTCCAGATGCGTCTGAGACATCCGATCCTTCCTTGGCCATGCCGGTTTCTATAGACGGTTCATCAAGGACTTTAGCAAGATTGCTAGGCCCTTGACTCTTTTGCTGGCTAAGGACACGCCATTCGACTTCAACTCGAGCTGTGTGACTGCGTTCGAGTCATTGAAAAGCTCGCTTACTTCTGCTCCCGTTCTTTCTTCACCTGACTGGACGCACCCATTTGAGATTATGTGCGATGCATCCGACTTTGCCATTGGTGCTGTCCTTGGACAACACATCAACAAGATGCCGCACGTAATCTATTATGCGAGCCGAACCCTGAACGACGCCCAACTCAATTATACAACAACTGAGAAGGAATTCTTGGCTGTTGTATTTGCTTTAGAAAAGTTCAGGCCCTACCTCATCGGCTCTCCAGTCATTGTCTACACAGACCATTCTGCTCTGCGCCATCTTTTTGCGAAGAAAGATGCAAAATCTCGTCTAATACGTTGGATCCTCTTGCTTCAAGAGTTTGACCTTGTCATTAAGGACAAACGAGGATGTGAAAACGTAGTTGCCGACCATCTCTCACGACTTCCTTCTTCGCCGTCGCCTCAACTTCCGATCAATGACGTTTTCCCGGATGAACAGCTCTTGACCGTATCTTGTGAACCCTGGTTCGCAGATATTGTGAATTATTTGGCCACAGGGCTACTACCGGCTGAATGGTCAAGTCAGGACAGACTTCGATTCTTATCCCAAGTAAAACACTTTTACTGGGACGAACCCTATCTGTTCAAGTACTGTCCAGACCAGATTATTCGTCGGTGTGTCCTTGACGATGAATTCAAGAGCGTGCTGTCATTTTGCCACGATCGAGCATGTGGCGGGCATTTTGGCCCCAGAAAGACAGCTGAGAAGATCTTGCAATGTGGTTTCTACTGGCCACAACTCTTCAAAGACGCTCATGACTATTGCAAGACTTGCTCCCGGTGCCAACACTTGGGCCAGATATCCCGGAGGAACGAGATGCCGCTCCAACCAATCTTGGTTGTGGAGATTTTCGACGTTTGGGGGATAGATTTCATGGAGCCGTTTCCCAGCTCTTTCGGGAACTTGTACATCCTTCTCGCTGTTGATTACGTCTCTAAGTGGGTCGAGGCTGTGCCCAGCCGGACTAACGACAACAAGGTTGTCGTTAGGTTTCTTAAAGAAAACATTTTCTCCCGTTTTGGGCACCCCCGAGCGATCATTAGCGACAATGGAACTCATTTCTGCAATAAGACTTTCGAGGCCTTGATGCGGAAATATTCTATTAATCATAAGCTATCTACGCCCTACCACCCCCAAACCTGCGGGCAGGTCGAAGTTTCAAATCGAAAAATCAAGCAGATACTGGAGAAGACGGTTTCCAAGAACCGAAAAGATTAGTCGCTGAAACTCACTGATGCCCTTTGGGCATTTCGAACCGCTTATAAGACCGATCTTGGCATGTTTCCCTATCGGCTTGTGTACGGAAAGGCCTGCCACCTACCTGTCGAAATAGAGCATCGCGCATTTTGGGCGATAAAAGAGCTGAATCTGTCTCTCGAAGATGCGGGCAGCTATCGGAAGCTGCAGTTGAACGAATTGAGCGAGCTTAGGGATGAGGCTTACGATAACGCGGTTGTCGTTAAGAACCGAACAAAGGTGTTTCACGATAAACACCTTTTGCGCAAAACCTTCGTACCTGGTCAGCAGGTACTGCTTTACGACACCCGGCTACACTTCCATCCAGGAAAGCTCAGATCTCGCTGGAAAGGTCCGTATTTTGTGCGGAATGTGTATCCGCAGGGCGCTGTGGATTTGGAGAATCCAAAGGACGGTTCATTTTCAAAGTGAATGGACACCGACTAAAACCGTACCTTAGCGCCGAACCAACAGAGGAGCTCCTGGTCTTACAGGAGCCGGTTTACCCTGCATAATCTTCCTCTGCCTACCACCAAACTTCGGTTATCCAGCCAAGAACAGTGGACACTGTTCTAAATAAGTTTGGGGGTATGTATTTACCTTTTTGTATTTATTTGTGGATATTCTTTTCCTTTTCCTTTACTCTTTAAAAACGATAAAAAAAACAAAAAAAAAATAATTTTTGTGTATATCTAACCGACAATTTTGACCCTTCAAATGATCTCTTCATGCGATGACAGTGGGGACACTGTCCAGTTTAAGTTTGGGGGTACGCTCGGTACGCATTTCTAACCTTCGCATTCATATGTATATTTTGCATCTGCATATTAAAATCCATAAAATCCATAAAAATCTGAAAATTTTCTAAAAACATAAAAACTTTTCTGTCAAGTTAGCTAGTGGGAGGACTCTGATTCAACATTTCGACGGTTTTGTTTGATAAGATAAGAATAACTAAATCTTATTTTTAGATTTTGAAAACCTGAAAGATAACTCTCCTTTGAAGTTAACTATAGCTGATATACGTCTTTACATCACACTACACGTGTCGTGAGCTTTTGGGAATTAGATGACAAGTCTTTTATGTCTAAAAACTTTTAAATGGATAAATGATTTTCTGAGGATCAAATAGGTTTGTTCTGAAATAAGTAATATCAAGAATAGTTTATGAAGTGAGTGAATATGAAGGAATGTTGTTGATGCCTTAATTGGAACTAAGTCTGAAAAATAACCCATCTGGAACTTGATTGGAATGATTACACACCAAAACCCACTAAACACGTCTTTTATCCAAAAAAATAATTGAACTGCCGGTTATATCTCCGTTCGCATTGAATCATCATGATTTTCATGCCAAATTGTCTTTTGTTTTTGGACCTAGGTAACTTGAGTAATTAAGTCCGCTGGGGTGTTTCTACACCT
This sequence comes from Agapanthus africanus, assembly GCA_030015575.1. NCBI lineage: Eukaryota > Viridiplantae > Streptophyta > Magnoliopsida > Asparagales > Amaryllidaceae > Agapanthus > Agapanthus africanus. The sequence goes on from JASDDO010000014.1 coordinate 599,970,623, forward strand.
AATGCCCTAAAACCAACTGGTTTAGGTGCATTGGCCCAAAGCTCGTTAAGAAGCCTAGAAAGTCCGAATTAAAACAAAGTCAAGCAAGTGTTCTATCCGAGTTAAAATTCCTAACGGTTCTTTGTGTGAGAATAATCTTGATAAAAGACAGGCTTTTATAAAAAATATTTTAGCGGAGATATGAAGGTTTTATTCTATGATAAAGACTATTGCACGTTCACATAGGTGTGTATGAAATGAAAACAAGAAAAAGGTGGAGTGAAAAATAAGAGCTAGTTTCCTGTTAAGGAAGATAGAAATTCTGAAGTTGAAACCTTACTGGAAAACGAAACTTGAAAAATGCTTAACTCTTTATAAAACTTATGTGATCGTTTTAAAATTGTTATCTGGGCTTTATTGTGTGACATGATGATTTTAATCGATCCTTCTGGAACTTAACGACACTATTTGCACTGCACGTAAAGACATATAAAATCTTCAGTTAAATAAGAAGCGAGGTGTGAAAAATAAGGGTTCGATAGTCTAGACTTAGGATCATAGAATTGTTATTTTCTGAAACAAAACCTTAGGGTTTGAATCATAGTTATTTTGCAAAACTAGCTTGATCGGATTTTGTGGGTAGTACCCGCTGAAAACCCTCAGGAGACAACACTCCTCCTATTAGGGACACCTAGAGGTTTAACGGCTTGTTGCACATTCTTAGTGCAATCGCGTTCCCTGCGAAAGTGAGGTTAGGATTTTTTGTGAATAAATTGGCTTTGCTCAGGACGAGCAAATGATAAGTTTGGGGGTATTTGTTCATATCAGATTTTTGCATTTTTATACCGCCCAATTTTTATCACACTGCATATCGGTAGGTACTCTTGAGCCGTGTTTGCTAGTCAATTGCAGGATACATGTTCTCGGCTCTAAACGGTGAAATTCATGGAAAAACACGACAAAACCTGGGTTCCTGCCAACCACAGATAAAACACGGGACTCCGCTCTATATCCGTATGTTGCCGCACACCAGTTTAAAAGACAAAATGGCAAATCAATGTCATTTTCATGCACAAGGCTCAATGGCAACACAAGATCCAAGAAATCTACGCGGAGCTCGAGAAAATCATGATAAAAAGATCTACATTCATCACCTTTTTGTTTAACAGAAATTCTGGAAAAATCGTGAAGAAAATATGAGAAAACACATATACCAGACTCATGAGCATAGAAGACCAGGGAAGTACAAAAAAGGCCATGATCCAACTCCACTATAGGGCCGCGGATCCGCGGCCAATAGGAGGTATAGGCCGCGGATCCGCGGCCGTACAGGCTTATCGGATGATGAATTTTTAGGGGTGGTTTGGTCTTTTCATGTGGGTCCAGAATGTTGCCCTAGAATTTCTGTTTCCTGCCTATAAATAGTCCAGAACTTGCCAAAGCCAAGGGTGCTTAATCTTGTATTTTAGGTTTTAGAATATTTGTTGTTCTTCTTCCTCTTCTCATCTCTTCTCCATTGAAAAACTTGTAGTTAGCTTTTGTGAGTGAAGAATGATGAATAAAGAAGTTCTTTTTGTTATTATACTTGTCTTGCTCTTGTTATGTTAATTGCTTGTAATCTTCAATTGATAATTTAGTTGTTGTTATTTCTTGTTGTTTCTTTCTTATTCTCTTTTCCTTTATCCTTAAACAACCATGATGCTTATGTTTGATCCTTGCCAAGATGAGGTCGTAAATAACTAGTTGTTATCTTCTAATCTCTTTCTTTCTATCTTCCTCCTTTGTTTTTTTTCGTTCTTCTTGTAATGGGTGAGTAGTTTCCATACTTGTTAGGGTAGGATAAGGGAAGTTTGAGCGAAGGAAATCTCTCTCACTCTTTCCTTGCCCAACATCTTAAATCGAACTCCCATTAATTGAACCACAATCCGCTCCCTACGGCACCCTATCCTACATGATAGCGGTGATTCCGTAGTGAGACCGGTTGTGGTTGAATTAACCGGAGGTTAAGGCTAAGAGCCAAGAAAGGACGGACAAGCACCAAAAGGAAGAACTTATGCGTTGGAAAGCCTAGCTTATACTCGCAAGTTCCTTCCTAGTCGTGCTAATCCCCGTTGTTGCTGATTACCGTAACACCGATATTAAGAGTGGCAACGAAAGTGGTGAGCGACTCCTAACTCAAACTAACCTAATCCTAACCCTAACAAGCTCTCTTTACATATCATTTTAACACTTAGTTAATCACAAACAAATCTGGAAAATTGGACTTAACTCGTTAAAGCACATAGAAAAAGATTCCTATCTCCCTGCGGACGACCCGTACTCAACCGGCTAGCTACAAGCGAAACCGTCTTGATTGCGGTAACAAACTTAGCACGTAAAAACTCTGCCAATCAATACTACTGGAATACTTACCAGTAAATCTTCTGCCTTGGCCAAGGAATTCGTGTAATGGCTCTCCTAGACACAACGCGACCTCACCCCAATACCGGGAGAGACGAACCCCTGCAGATCCGCTCACTGCCTCCATGTGGCTCGGGACTGTACCCAACTAAAACCTGTTTGCACGTCTCCTTTGAGCGTGGTAGGGTAGTAATCAAAATACAGTAGGAACTCACACGAGACAAATGACGATCTCAGGTCGATGAACTAACTTGTACACATGTCACCAGGGAACTGCTACCTGATGTCAGGTATAAGACCAACTAATATGTTCCCGGCGAGTCCTGTCCGGTGTACTCATAACCCAATGAGCACCTGTATACATCTTAGGTGAACCAAGTGACACCGGCGGCTTGTGAGACCGGCCACCGCCCCTTGTCGGGGTCTCGACTGTATACACTGGTCTACTCTGGAGTATCGATGCCCTGTCTCGAAACTCCATCAACTAGTGACCTTTTAAGGATGTGCTTATAGACCCCAGCTCCCACGTATATGATCGCTCTCATACTGCTGGCAGTCAAGCAAGAATCCTAGGGGCTCTATCAAAGCGCTATAGTGACCTGTAAGGTCATCTGAAGCAGTACACGATGATAAAGATAAATCAGATAGCATACTATCATCTTGAGTAAGACTGTCTTACCGGTATAGGTCCTCCCTCAATCATTGCAATTACGTGCCTGTGATCCAATAATTGACTCTGAGGGCACTATCTCCAACAGAAAGAAATTTCATCAAAATATCTGCAATATGTGCATGAGTAGAAACATGATGGAGATTAACTTTCTTTTCAACAATTTTCTCCCGGATAAAGTGGAAATCTACTTCAATGTGTTTTGTGCGTTCGTTATATACTGGATTCTCTGAAATACGAATTGCAATTTTATTGTCACAAAACAAGAATACTAGTGTTGTAGAACAAACACCAAGATCTTTAAGCAATGTAGAGAGTCACGTCAAATCTGAAACGGTGTGGTCCCTATATCCAACCTCGGCTGATGAGCATGCAACAACATGTTGCTTCTTACTGTGCTAAGTAACTAGGTTCCCTGCAAAGAAAACACAAAATCCATTCATGGAGCGATGGTCATCCACAGATCTGGCAAAATCAGCATCAACATAGGTTATAAGAGACAGATTAGAACATGGTTTATAGAAAAGACCTTACCTAGGTGCACGCTTCAAATGGTTGAGAATGTGCTCAATGGCCCGAAGATGGGAAACTAAGGGCATCTGCATAAACTAGCTAACTGTGCTGACTGCAAAGGATATGTTTGGCGAGTAACTGTGAGATATATCAACTTCCCAACTAACCGTCGATACTGACCTGGATCGGAATGTGGCCAGTCATCAAGTGAGCTAATGCAAGAGAGCTTTACTATTGTATCCATGAGAGTATCAGCAGGCGACAGCCAAGAAATCATGTTTCTTTAAGAAGATCAAGAGTATACTTCCGCTGTAAGAGAAATAATGATCTCTTATTTTGAGACACCTCTATACCAAGAAAGTACTGTAGAGGACCAATATTTTTTGTGTGAAAATGTGAGGCCAAATGGGTTTTGACCATAGATATACCTTCAGAATCATCTTCAGTGATGATTATGTTATCAACATAAATAAGAAGAATAACCATTCCTTCTTCCGTATTTATGTAAATAGAGATGGATCTGCCAGGCATCTTGTGAAATTTATCTTTTTTAGAACCATGCTGAATTTATCGAACCATGTCTGAGAAGATTGTTTTTGCCTATAGATAGATTTTTTAAGATGACATATAAGAGACCCCCCTTCACGCTCAAAATCAGGAGGCTGCTGCATATAAACCGTCTCGGAAAGATCGCCACTGAGAAAAGCATTCTTGATGTCTAGCTGATGTAGATACCAATCGCAGGTAACTGCAAAAGATCAAGACACGAACAGTAGTGAGTTTGATCACTGGAGAAAAATCTCAGCATAGTCTGCACTGTATTGCTAAGTATAGCCTTTGGCAACAAGCCAAACTTTCAAACGAGATACACTACCATTATGATTATATTTGACAGCAAAGACCCACCGGTAACCAACTATCTTTTTCTGTGATGGGGGGTTGACCAGATCCCAAGTGTGATTAAATCTCAGTATCTGCAACTCTTCTATCAAAGCCCTATGCCGACCTGGATGACTCATATCTTCCTGAACAGAGTTAGGAAGGGAAACAACAGACAAAGAAAGAAACAAACTGACATAAAGATGGAGTAAGATGATGATATGAAATAAATGAAGTAAGAGGATGAGAAGTAGTTCATGTTCATTTACCTTTGCGAAGAGCAATTGTTATGTTATCGGACAAACCATCAGAAGGAGATAGATGTGAAGGCTCGTCAGCTTCCGGCTGTATGTATGGAGGAGGAGATTCAGTATCTGCTGTTGAATTTATCACTGCTTTCGGTTGACGCCTATAGACATGCGTAATCGGAGGAGGAAGATGATGAACTTCGACAGTAGTAGATTCGGTTTGAATTGGTTGGTCAGCTGGAGGTATAGAAAGTGGTGGTGGTAGTGGGATGTGAGAAGGACTTTCCATTGGGGGTAAAAGGGTTGATCCTCAAGAAAGGTGACATCATGAGAGACTACGACAATGGATATAGAAGAAAATAGGCAAACGTAACCTTTTTGAGTTCTAAAATAACCAAAAAATATATGTTTAACAGCCTTAGGATCCAATTTATCGCGAATTAATCGGTGATTAGGAATATAGCAAACACACCCAAATACTTTAAGAGGAAGGGGAAAAGGGTCTTGGTAGGGAAATAAAATAGAGAACGGTATTTGGTTTTGAAGAATCGTGGAAGGCATGCGATTAATAAAAAAAATATGCAAAAAGTAAGGCAAAAGTCCAAAGACGTTTTGGGACATGCATGTTAAGCATAATAGAACGAGCAACGTCAAGCAAGTGACGGTTTTTTCTTTCAGCAATGCCTTTTTGTTGTGGTGTGTATGAGCAAGAAGTTTTATAAAAATCCCACGAGATTGGCAAAAAGTTTGAAAAATACTACTTATGTATTATTTTGCATTATCAGTTCTAAGAGTTTTAATAGACGTATTAAACCGATTAACCACTTCAGTAATAAATGTTTTAATTACATGTAGTAATTCAGATCGATCACGTAAAAAAAAACAGTCATGTCATTCTAGAGTGATCATCAATAAAAGCGACTAAATATTTGTAACCAAATATGCTAGTATGCGTGTAAGGACCCCAAATGTCAAAATGGACTAACTCAAATATTGAATAACTACGGTTATTAACTAAAGAAAAATATGAACGAAAATGTTTCCCTAAAATACACGACTCGCATGAAAAATCAGATAAAGAGAAATCAGGTAATATAATACAAAGCATAGGAAGATATAGATGTCCAAGATGTCTATACCAGTAAATGGTAGAAACAACAGAAAATGCGGAAGGTGACACATACAAATAGTACAAGCCATTAATTTCTTTAACTCCACCAATCTTCTCCTTCGTCTGGTTGTCTTGGATCACAAAGTTATTAGAAGAGAAAGTTATTGAACAGTTAAAATCATTGGTAAGGCGACGAACAGATAAAAGATTTGTACGAAGTGAAAGAACAACGGGAACATTTTTAAGCGGTAAGGAAGATGTCACATCAATATTGGTACAACCATGAACAGGAAGGACATCCCCATTAGCAATGGAAATGAATTTATGGAAAATATAGAGTTAGAAACAGTATGAGTCATGTGGTCAGAATCTCAAGAGTCAAGAACCCAAGGGTTTGACTGAGATAGTAGAGATATACCTGATTTGGTTAAGTTGATAGTAGAGACATGAGAGAAAATATGTTGAAGGTGTTGTTAGTCTGCAGTAGAGATCTGCGAGGATGATGATGCTGGCGGTTGGGTTGCTGGAGGAGCCGTACTCTATCGACCAGCTAGAGTCTGATCCAGATAGCCATGTTTTCCCCAGTAAAATGGTTCTGTATGGTTGGTACCATAGCAATGAGAGCAAGAAAGGGACCCATGACCACGTCTGCGACCCCGTCCCCCACGTCCCCGAGTACTAATAGGAGAACGACCATGACCAGGGGGAAATCCTCGGCCACAACCCTGAGCAACAAGGGCAGAAGATGAAGCATCCACTGTAGAGGCGCCTGGTGGAGGGAAACGATAGGCAATAGCGAAAATACTATTTAGAGTAGGCATACCGTCCTGAGAGAGAAGAAATGAGCAAACTCTATCCAAATGAGGCTTCATCTTAGCCAAATAAAGAGTCCCAATAAGAGACTCACGCTGACTCTTTGTAATGGCTGGATCAGAAAAGATGGGTTAATACATGTTCCATTCTTCTAGAAACCCCCGGAACCAGGACCCAAAGGCATGTAGATCATCATCTGGAGTAGCGGTAGTGAGTTCATTAAAGATATTATATAGCCGTTGAAAGCTCTCTTCCGACGAGTAAGGATATTTGAGATAAAACCACATCTCCTTCGCAGTAGGGAGATACATAATAGCCCGATAACATATAAGCTCCATAGAGTTTGTAAGCCAAGTGCAGACTTAGCTGTCATTTTGAGACCAAGTGGAATATTATGCATCGGAGCTTGGTAGAGCTTCCTGAGAGAGATGGTGGTGAAAGCCCCTATTTTTAAGGGTTCGTTCAATGGCGTGTGCCCATTCCAAAATTTTGTTAGAGCCAGAGAGAGTCAAGATAGTTCGACGGAGATCCGTTTTATAATCAGAAGAAGGAGGATCAATTTTGTTTTCCATCATATTGATCCAGCAAGATGGGAATTCTTTTTTATTTGCTTTAGAAAAGGTCCAACGAAGTCAAAAAGTGACTCCAGAATAAAGGTTGTTAAACTTTACTTAGTTGTTGTCCCTAAAGGCTGTTTAATCAAAACTAAACTAGCTTTTTATGAGTGTTAAAGTTAAAAATAGAGAGGAGATGCTTCAAGGGTTATCTAGAGATTCTAAAGGCGGCGGCGCTGATCTTCGAGAGGCGGCGGCGCTGATCTTCGAGAGGCGGCGGTGCTGATCTGCAGCGAGGAATCTGGGTGATGATGAGCAGCGGCGAGGAATCTGCAGCAGGATCTAGGCGAGGGCAAGCGATGGATCTGGGGATCGATGTGAGGGATCTGGGGATCGAGAGATCGAGGCGAGGTCGAGGGAGGGAACGAGGCGGCTGGAGGGCAGCAAGGCAAGATCGAGGAAGGGAGGCGAGGTTGAGGGAGGGAAGGCGGCAAGGCTAGGTCGAGGGAGCAAGGGAGGCGAGGTCAAAAGAGCGAGGGAGGTATCTAAAGATCGAGTGTCATAACCCAAAAGAGGCACATTACCGGCACTTAAATCATGCGACGTTTAAAGACGTTGACGCAATTCAAGTAAGCCAAAACCCAGAATCTAAACCATTTTTAAAAGAACCATTGGAGGTGAGGTTTCAAAAAGTTTTGTTAAAAGTAAAACTTGTTTTGAAACATTGTTTTAAAAATAGACAACACCACTTTTGTAAATTTTGAATAAAACGAATAAAATGATAGTAAATATAGAAGCATACCACATACGAGAACTAAATCAACGCCCACTCTGCGGAATCACAACCACACAGTAATATACGACGCTTAAAGGCGAAGGATCATAAGCAAACTATAAATAACTATATAAGTAAAGCTAATAGTCGACTCCATATAAGCTCGACCCAAAATAATTTACATCAAGTCTCGAATCGATCTAAGTCAAATAATTATACACGTTTTGGTCGATGGAATAACACTAAATACAAGAAAAGCATAGTACACAAAAGGTGGTTACTAAGCATGTAAACCACCTAGTAAATTAAGCGAGAATCCCAAAAGATGATGTGCCAACGCCGCCGCTAGATATCAGTGCGATCGGTCCTGCAAGGAGCTATGGCACAACGAGGGTAAGTTGCCAGCTCAGTGAAAGGAAATAACATCATAAGACACACACACACATACACACTATAAGCATGGTAAAAGAATATAAGTGCAATGCAATTGAGTCACGTAAAGTATAGTCAATATCAACGAGGAATCATCATTAATTTCTCCATTTCTCGGAACATCCTTTTCATCAAATAACACCAGTCGGTATCCTCCGGATATTTGTCGTGTCCCACCGTGTACCCGTAATCGGCTACATCCCTACCTCGATTGTTGGGTACCACCAAATCCATACACCGTGCATCCATAATCGGCTACATCCCCATCTCGATTAACGGATACAACCAAATCATTCCACCATTTATCAGTATCCGTAATCGGCTACATTCCCACCTCGATTGCCGGATACCGCCAAATTTAAATATAACATACGCATAACAAAAAAATCCAAGAAAGCTTTATATATATATATATATATATATATATATTAGTGTCCCATACCACTAATATACATCATCATCAATATAGACCGCAATCTCATAAAATCAACAATATATGATGCGTAACGAAATCATAACGCATAACATAACAGATAACAGAGTCGCAAAACAAACAAATACGTAAGCATGTCAGTTCTAAGTACCAACGATGTGTAGTGTACATGCAAGTTTGTGATTGTGCAACATGGCAATCGTTGATAGTTGTGCAGTATCCTATCGGGTGTGTTCCTATAGCAGGGCAATCAGAATATAAGAGATAAAATGGAACATGAAATGACATTTTAACTAAGTATCAATGAACGTAGCATTGCTAGCAAGTATAAGTATGAAACATGGAAGGGTACTCAATACAAAACTAATCGGATGATAATAATATCAAATGTCGCGAATAGGTTTAAAATAGCGATACAAAGTTTTATACAAAATTTCTAGTAGTCAGGGGTGTTATACGCCATCCGACCGATTTCCCTCTTGCAGATGCTATTCCACTCACATAAATATGACTCATGCTAGACGTAACCTACGAACACTTTGCCCGTCCTAGTCGCATCGGACGTCTCCATGACCAAACCTTAACATCAAACCATAGCGCATGAATAAGTATCACGTAGCAACCGTTACTAACGCCTAAGCGCATATGGGGTAGGACCTATAATTAACGTGGTTTAACGTGTGCTAATTACATCGAACTACCCCCAACGATATTTAAAAGTAAAACGATTTGAATTGCAGACAAAGAGCTAAATTTCACATTTAGAAAGCTTGAAAACGATGGAAAATGTCACGTAAAATAGCTCCGGATTTTTCAATAAGAAATCTGGGAGTTTTTGTTAGTTATATGTATGCCCTAGAGGCTATTACTGTACATGCGATGTATATTGTAGTGGATGCTTGGACATATATAGGGAGGACTTTCTTACTCGATATGATAGTATGCTATCTGGTTGCACTTTATCTTAACATGTACACTTATTGTCTCTCTATTACATGTTGATAAAGCCCTTAGAATGAGTACTTGACTACCAGGATTATGATGCAGATCATACTAGTGGAGACATGATAGTCGCCAAGTACATTCTTCAAACGTTCCTAGTCGTGGGAGTATCGAGACAGGGCATCGATACTCCAGAGTAGACTAGCGTATACGCTTCTCGACCCATGAGATGAGCGATGGATGATCCCATATCCATTGGTGTTTGACATCAGAGAAGGTACACGGGTGCTCAGTGGAGACTGGGTACACTGAACGGACTCGCTGAGAACTCCTAGATGGTATTATACCTATCGTCGGATAGCAGTTCTCTGGTGACACTGGTACAGGTTAGTCTGTAGACCCGAGATCGTCATAGAGTCTTGTGTGATTCCCACTGTGCTTTGATTTCCACCATACCACGGTCAAGAAATCGTGCAAAAAGGTGGTTTATGGGTACGGTCCCGAGTCACATGGAAGCAATGAGCGATAGGAGGGGTTTCGTCTTTCTCGGTATTGGGAGTTGATGTTGCGCTATGTTCGATTGGCCATAATAGGAAATCTCTGGCCAGGGTTGCTGAGATTTACTGGTAAGTATTACCAGTAGTTTCTCGAACCGTTATAGACCTTGCATCAGCATGACTTATCAGGTTATTGGGGTCTGACGTTATACCACCCCCAGGCTGTGATATGCGACATATCAGACGAAGAGACTAGACTATACGGTAGTGTTACTGAGTGGATTCACAGGAGTACGAGCAGGCTTGCTTGTTGATCTTCTGATCGCTCAATACCCGGATGGCCGTTACGTTTAGCAGACCGCTTGCGGCTTGTGGGTGTTGATCATTCGAAAATATTGCATTCTTAACACATCAATTTCCCTACTCTTTCTAATCATCTAAGGGTGTTTATTGTAAATATAACACGGATTACAAATTCATCTGGAAAATACCAAATACCACGTGTTACAGTTATAATCGACACTCTGGAGGGAAATTGTGTGTTTATTACTACAGCATGATATTGCATATCTCAATACATTTTATCGAGATTGTGTGCAGAAAATTCTTCAGGTCAAAGAACCGGAATCGCAAAAGTGCCGATAAAATGCAGTAAGTCAAAGACTTAAAATCTGGCAGCATCCAAGAAATAATTATAAGATTCTAGACATCAGAAGAAAACCCTAAAGCCAACACCAGAATTACCCCAGAGAAATAATGCATAAAGCTCCACATACGGCCGCGGAACCACGGCCGATCCAGGCCGATTCGCCACGGATCCGCGGCCGACTTGGCTCGTCGGCGTTCGAAAATTCTCCAGAATATTCCATATAACCGCCTAGCTTCCAAAAGACGCTCTGTAACGGCCTAGCTTCTTCGAGAAGGCTCTGCATAACAACCAAGCTTATGAGAGAAGATTTATTTGAATTTTATAAAAGGGGATCTAGATCTAATTTTTGGGGGTTGTTCATTAGTTGTTGAATATTGAACCAAATCATTGCACAAGTTGAGTGACACAACTTGATCCAAAATAAAATCCAAATTAAAATCCAATAAAATCAAGATCCATTGAAAGCAAAATCAAGCGACAATCGAAGATCCTTTATCGCAATGCCGGTCATCATCAAGAGCAAGAGATCCACATCCGATCCATGACTCACGAAGATCGAGCCGAGCAAAAATCAACGACAAATTCCCTTTCAAATGAGCGATTGAGAACCAGTCTTGTAAACTCAAATTAAGAGGTGTAATTTGAAGGAGATTTATTAAAGGTGATAATTGTAATTCTCGCTTTCTTTACATTCTTGCATTATGAAAATTTTCATTTTTGATTCTTTAATTTTCATGATGCGTGAGTGAAATCTCCGCTTGTAAAGGAATCGAGAGAATCGGTAGATCAAGTGATGATAAAATCCTAATACTAATTTTAAGTCTTATGAGATTTGTGAAGTTTAGGAAAAAGAATCATTGATGACCTATTTTGAAGCGAGATCACGTTCTTGATAATTTCGTTGCAAATTAGAGATCAAATGATTGATGATTCTCTTTGCTAAAGGCGAGATCCGAATGATGATCAATGAAAAGACAAGGGATAGAGAAGGAGGAACCTTAGTTTCTTCAATAGATCCCTAATCTTCATTCATCACCATCGTCCTAACTACAATTCATCAATAGATAAGATAAGTCATTGTTAGATTCATCATTGCTACCAATTTGATCGAATCCTACAAGCTATTCTTCATATTCTTGATGATTTAAATTGATATTGGACACTTTCTTAATTTCTTAATTCTTGAATATATTCTTGATTTTCTTGAAATGACAACTGAATCAAATCTTGAATTACTTTCTTGAATTTTCTTTTATATTTTCATTTCGACTCATCTAAAGCAAGATCGAATAAGTACACACATCTCAGTGGACGATCCGTATTCATTAACGAGCAACATCGACACCGTTAATTGATTGCGGTTATAAATTCTTTGGTTGTGATTACATTTCAAAACACATCGAGAGTGAAAGATCAATAAAATGGCGCCGTTGCCGGGGATTGCATGCTAATTTGTTCGTTATTGCTATTTGAGTTGAAATATTATTATTCCATCAGAATTTTAAATCAAAATCGCATTAAGTGCTTAACGGTTAGTTCTGAATTTTGCAAGGGAATTTGGAATCATTGGATAAAGGGATAAATATTCAGATCATCTCAGGAAGTCCAGTGAAGTAATAGGAGCAGCTGAAAAAACTTTTGTTCATAGATCTTGCAACAAGACTGCGGATCCGCGGCCATAAGCACGATTTAGCGGCGGAACCGCGGCGAGATAGAGGCTTCAGAGCTCCAGTTTTCTCAGGTATATTTCTCACTTTCTTATCTCTTCCCTGCTCTTGTCCAATAACCATTTACTGCAGGATTATTTGCAAAAATTCGCAGCGCCGCTAAAAGAAATTTGTTGCGTGTTTTGATATTGGTTGTTTGCATATTTTAAAACGGAAATTAAGGGGCAAAGACCAAATTCAGATTAAGTAGGGATTTCATTACCCTTCCTAATCCCCAAAAATCACAAAACTAGCATCCGTATCATCCTCATTAACTAAAAAAAACTAGACAAGACTTTAAGGACCGTTGCGCTCAATTAGGACAGAAGGAGGTCGTGGGTAATATATTTCTTATCCACGTTTCTTTTGTGGTGTCTAAGGCAAGTGGTTGCTTAATTAGACCCACTACTTACGTAGTGGAGAACTTCCCACTTACCTGGCACTTACCTGGCCACAGAAGGGATAAAGAGGCAGTAGAGGATTTATCCTGCGATTTGTCTTTTGGAAGTATAGGAGCGGTCTAGTGACTTGACCTAGGTGACCATTAGATTTAGAGTTGCTTGTGCATTGTTGTGTGATTTTGCAAAATCCGTCTTTTTCAAAACAAACACCAAACCAACTTTTCTCTAATTATCACTTACGCTGCCACTTGTGCTAAACCATTTAGTGCATGCTCGGCTGGACACGGGATTCTAGTGCCCGTCTTGTCCGCGTTCTTCTTATCGACTCTGAAGTCGGTATTTCTACATCTTCTTTTTCATCACCTACCACATCCACTTCGATGGACGGATCTCCACCGAACTTCTTTAACACCACTCTGCCACCGCCCGCAGGTGCACAGAATCCACCCCGCATCTCTCTCCAAGAGAGATGCTACCCTATTCATGTTCCTCTTTCTACATGTCTTTCCATTCCACCAGCCAATGGGGACAATTTCGAAATCAAACCTCAATACATCAATCTTTTACCCAAATTTCACGGTCTCAAGTCTGAAGACGCATACGTTTTTATTAACAAATTTGAAAACGTATGTGCTATAATGGGTACTTCACAGATTTCTATGGATGCTATGAGATTACGTCTTCTCCCGTTCACTTTGTGCGATTTGGCCAAGAAGTGGCTTTATAACACAGCTGCACACTCTATTACAAACTGGGATGAATTCGTCATAGCTTTCCTTAAGAAATTTTACCCCAATCATAAGACAGCCCGAGTTCGTAGCGAAATAAATCAATTTACCCAGCTTCCCAATGAACCATTTTCGAAGTGTTTTGAACGCTTCAAGGATCTGTTTGTTCAATGTTCTCATCAGGGAATCCACCGATGGGATCTGTGCAGAATCATATATGAGGGCATTAATCCTACAACAAAACAGATACTTGAATCCATGTGTCAAGGTAACTTCATGTCTAAAGACGATGGTGAGGCTTGGAAATTTTTAGAAGATTTCGCTGAAAAAACTTTACAATGGGAGAGTGTAAGTCAATTATCGTCTAGGGGTGGTATCCATCAACTAGATGTTTCCATAGGAGTTAAAGCTGAAATGGCAGCAATGCAAAAGAAGCTTGAAGCTATGGAACACAAAGTTTTATTAGCCTCCCTAAATCAGATAACACTCCCCAAAACTGTCTGTGGATGCTGTTCTGATCCATCATATCTGACGGAAGAATGTCCATTGAATTCTCCGTTTCAAGGTTAAGAGCACACAAATGCTGCTTTTCAGCAAAGACCTAGAAACGATCCTTATTCTTCCACTTATAATTAGGGTTGGAGAAATCACCCTAATTTTGCTTAGAACCAACACCAAACTCAAAACACGGTTCCAAACCAAAACAACTTTCAAATGGTACCTCCATAACAACAGCAACCACTTCAACTGACTCAGCACCCCTATCAATTACAAAACTTTCAAAATCTGGTCAACACTTCTGCACCGTATAATTATTTGTAATTGACTGGTACTGATAATTCCTCTTCACTCGAACAACCCATGAATTTGATTCTGAAAAATTTCATGCAAGTTTCGGCTGAGATAAAGTCTTCTGTCAATAATATTAAGAAAGATACCGCCTCCCAAGGTGAGAGTATTAAATCGATGGAAGCACAAATTGCACGATTGAATACCGAAATGAGTGCTAGAGAGAAAGAGAAACTTCCATCTCAACCCCTACCGAATCCTAGACATTCACAACACTACAATGTGAATGCAATTACAACGTTGAGATCCGGAAGAGTGCTGAATATTCAAGTCGGTGAAGAGATTGATAATCATGATGAATCTATCAATAACACCCTGGCTTTCACTTCTACTTCCACTTCTGATCCTTGTTCGTCTACCCCACTACCTTCTTGCGAGCCTATTCTTCGTTTTCCTCGAGGCTCGAACCCTCAGCACACTTCTTCTAGTCCACCAAAGACGATCCCCACTCCTATTCTGGGATCTGTTCCACACACACAACCTTCTCCAATATTGGACCCAGTTATTATTGCTAAAGCTCCTTATCCAAATCGGTTAAGGGGAAACAAATCGAGTCCACATATGGAGAAGATTATGGAAATGTTTAAACAGGTTAACATCAACATCCTTCTCCTAGATGCTTTACAACAAGTCCCAGCTTATGCGAAAATTTTAAAGGACTTGTGCACTAGGAAGAAGAAAACTCAAGTGCCCAAAAAGGTATTCATGACAAATAATGTTTGCACTGCTTTTACCCCACAGTTACCAAAGAAACGTAAGGACCCTTGATGTCCTACAATCTCGATTTCTATTGGGGGTAAAAACATTAACCGTGCTCTACTTGACCTTGGCGCAAGTATTAACCTGCTTCCATATTCTGTTTACGAGCAGTTAGGGATTGGAGAGTTGAAACCAGCTTACTGCACTCTCCAAATGGCAGACCGATCAATCACCAAACCTAGAGGTGAACTAGAGGATGTGTTGATTAAAGTCGGAGAATTTATATTCCCTGTGAACTTTATTGTTCTTGATACACAACCTGTAGCGAACCCACAAAACCAAATTCCGGTGATTCTTGGTCGACCTTTCCTAGCCACTTCCAATGCTGTCATTAATTGTCGAAACGGTTCTATGACCCTATCCTTTGGGAAGATGTCAATTGAGCTGAACATTTATAAGATTGGAAGTCAGCCGTGTGAACCCTATGCTCACATTCTTGATGTCTGTTCTGTCTACGAGATAGCTTCCAAAAGCTGTGAGGTTGATGAACTTTACTTTGAAGATCTCGACGACATTAGCACATCAATGTTTGATCTTGCACACAATAGTGAAGACACTTTTGACGAGTCCATTCTCGAGTCTGAAACTTTTGACTCATCACTTTCCGAGTCTGTATCCTTTGCAGGCTACGAGCTTCTTCGTGAATCTGAATGTCATTCTCTTACCTCACCTTCTATTGTTTCTCCGCTGACATTAGATCTCAAATTGCTACCTTCTCATCTTAAATATGCATATTTAGGAGAGAATAAGTCTTTACCTGTGATCATATCAGCTTCTCTAGCCTCAGAGCAAGAGAAAGCTCTTTTGATGGTCTTGAGATATAATAGTCAGGCTTTTGGTTGGACAATGGCTGACATCAAAGGGATTAGTCCCTTGATTGTTGAACATCACATGCATCTGATGGATGAAGCCAAGCCAACTAGAGAACCATAAAGACGGTTGAATCCCGTAATGAAGGAGGCAGTAAAGAAAGAAATCGTCAAATGTCTTGACAGTGGTATCATTTACCCAATCTTTGATAGCTAATGGGTAAGTCCAATTCATGTTGTCCCTAAGAAATTTGGCATCACGGTCATAACAAATGAGGCAAATGAGTTAATCCAGACACACGCTCAAACTGGGTGGCGTGTATGTATTGATTATAGAAAACTCAATGCCGCAACAAGGAAAGACCACTTTCCTCTACCATTCATTGACCAGATGTTAGAACGCTTAGCTGGACGTGAATATTATTGTTTCATGGATGGATACTCTGGCTATAACCAGGTCCCTATTGCCGAAAAGGATCAAGACAAAACCACATTTACTTGTCTTTTCGGTACTTTTACTTATAGACGCATGCTCTTTGGGTTATGCAATGCTCCCGCTACATTTCAGCGGTGTATGATGAGGATATTCTCGGACATGGTCGAGAATTTTCTGGCGATTTTCATGGAAGATTTCTCGATATTCGCAGATTCTTTTGACGACTGCCTATTACATTTTGACGCAGTTCTTACTCGTTGTAAAGAGAAGAACTTAACCTTGAATTGGGAAAAATGCCATTTCATGGTCCAAGAGAGAATTGTGCTTGAACATGTCATTTCACGAAAATGCATTGAGGTTGACAAAGCTAAAATAGATGTCATTCATAACCTTCTTCATCCCAAATGCATCAAAGATATACGATCTTTTCTTGGGCATGCAGGCTTTTACAGGAGATTCATTAAGGATTTTAGAAAAATTGCTGGACCCTTAACTCTTCTCTTGGCCAAGAACACAACCTTTCATTTTGACTCGGATTGTGAGGCTGCATTTGATTCACTTAAAAACTCTCTCACTACAGCCCCCGTTCTATCATCTCCAGATTGGAACCACCTGTTTGAGCTTATGTGTGATGCATCGGATTTTGCAGTTGGTGCAGTCTTAGAACATCACATTGAAAAGATGCCACACGTGATTTATTATGCAAGCGAGACCCTGAATGATGCTCAAATTAATTATACAACCATCGAAAAAGAACTTTTGGCAGTTGTATTTGCATTAGAAAAATTCAGACCTTACTTGATTGGCTCACCAATTGTTGTATATATGGACCACTCCGCCTTAAAACATCTTTTATCAAAGAAAGATGCTAAAGGTAGGTTAATACGTTGGATCCTTCTATTGCAAGTATTTGATCTTTTTATTCGAGATAAGAAAGGATGTGAAAACGTAGTAGCCGACCATCTTTCGCGCATCTCTTCTTCACCTGTGACCCTGCCAATTAATCATTCTTTTCCAGATGAACAACTCTTGAATGTATCAACCGAACCTTGGTTCGGGGATATTGTGAATTATCTTGCAACAGGACTTATTCCTCGCGAATGGTCGAAACAGGACAAATATCGATTTCTATCCCAAGTAAAACACTTTTACTGGGATGAACCCTATTTGTTTAAGTATTGTCCTGACCAGATCATTCGCGGATGTGTCCCTAATGATCAGTTCAAGAGCGTTCTATCTTTCTGTCATGATCAGGCATGTGGAGGTCATTTTGGTCCTCGAAAGATGGCGGAGAAGGTTTTGCAATGCGGTTTTTACGGGCCGACATTATTCAAAGATGCATTTGATCATTGCAAAATCTGTCCACAGTGTCAACACACGGGTAGGATTCCTCGGAGAAATGAGATACCACTTCAACCGATCCTGGTGGTTGAAATTTTCGACGTTTGGGGTATTGATTTTATGGGTCCTTTTCCCAACTCTTTTCGGAATTTGTACATACTGCTTGCGGTTGATTATGTCTCGAAATGGGTGGAAGCTATTCCTTGTCGCACTAATGACAACAAGGTTGTCATTAAGATCCTTAAAGAAAATATTTTTTCGCGATTTGGACACCCTCGCGCTATCATTAGCGATAACGGGACACATTTCTGTAATCGGTCTTTCGAGACTTTGAGGCGGAAATATGTAATCAACCACAAACTTTCCACACCCTATCATCCCCAAACGAGCGGGCAAGCTGAGATTTCTAACAGACAGATCAAACAAATTTAGGAGAAAACAGTTTTTAAAAACCGGAAAGATTGGTCAACCAAATTGACGGATGCTCTTTGGGCGTTCCGTACTGCTTTTAAAACCAATCTCGGTATGTCTTCTTATCATCTAGTGTTTGGTAAGGCTTGCTACCTTCCTGTTGAGATTGAACACAAAGTATTGCGGGCCATTAAAGAACTGAACTTTGACTTAAATCAAGCCTGCAACTTTCGGAAGCTGCAATTAAACGAGCTAAGCGAACTCCGCGATGAAGTTTACGATAATGCTGTGATAGTAAAGAATTGGACTAAGGTATTTCACGATAAAAACATTTTGAGAAAAACTTTTACCCCAGATCAACAAGTCCTTCTTTACTATTCATGTCTCCATCTTCATACGGGTAAGCTACGATCTCGGTAGAAAGGACCTTTTGTTGTGCGGTATGTATACCCGCACGGGGCAGCTGAGGTTGAAAATGTTAAAAACGGTACAATTTTCAAAGTGAATGGGCATATATTAAAACCGTATTTTTCCACCGACCCCTCGGAGGAGCTCCTGTTTTTACAGGAGCCGCTTTATAATGACTGATTTTCCTCCACCTCACCTCCGTGTCTTGGTAATATTGTCTCATCTTTTAGAATGGAGGTGAATCGACTTGTACATACATATAAATAATAATAATAATAATAAATAAATAAATAAATATAAATAATAAAAAAAATTGTTGTACATAAATAAAGAATAAGTTTGGGGGAGATTTTCACGATCATATTTTATGTCCCCGTTAATAAAATTTTCCTCCCAAGTTTACAGGTTTCTGAGATTTCACAGATGGCAACAGTGAGAACACTGTTGTAAACAAGTTTGGGGGAGGTTTGTGCTTATTTACGCATCACTTTGCATCATACTTTGCATAAGCACAAAACATAAAAAAACTCTTTTATAATAAAAGATTAGAAAGTGAAAAATTACATCTAAAAGATTAGAAAAATTTAAGAAAACCAAGAAATTTAGATGTTTTCTTAAACGAAACTAGTAACAAGTAGTTATGAGCCGTTGCCCCAAGGGTTAGTAAGATGAAAGAAGTCACTAATCTGCGGATAAAAATAAGTCTGAAAAATAGTTCCTATTCTGGAAGCCAAACATTTGAATGTTGATACCCTACTATACGCACTTATACACGTCTTGAAACTCGGGGTAATAGAGGATACCTTGAAATACTTTTGTCTAAAAGCCAAAGTATGAAGAAAATAATAAATGAATCATAAAAGATAAAATGGTGAAGAAAAATGAACACTGGTTTTGTAATCACCAATGCATTAATAAAAAATATAGCGAGGGTGTTGGGGTCAAAATTTGCAACCCCGGTTGACCGAGTCAAAGTCAAGGACAAGGTCAAGGTCAACCCCAAGCCAGGTGGGCCCAAGCCCAGGTCAAGCGGGTCCATGCCCAAGTCGAGCCCGTGGCCAGCCTCCTCTATGCCAAAATATAGATGATGTAATAAATAATTTTTATGTAATTTTTTATGCATGAATGTATGCAAAATGGGCATAAAGACAAATTTTTGTAAAGTCCATTGTTTCCCTCCGAACGGCGGCGCACAAGACTGCGAAGTCCTGACGCTAAGATTCGGGGCAGATGCTATTTGGTTTTATCCGTCCACCTCTCCGAAGATGCCAAGTTGATTTATGGCACCGTGTATCAGAGGTTTAGATGGATGCGGCCGATGTAGCAGACTTTGTCAGATTCCCCCTCGCTTGAGGGGTTTTTGATTGTGGGGACGCTCTTCCCTGCAGGCGCAAGCCCCTGCAGTTAATTATGCTACCGCATCGCGGTAACAACTTTCTCCTTCTCCAGAATTTCACTTCGTGTCGTGTGTGTTTGTTTTGTTAGTGGTTGCCCGTGGATTGTATACGGAGACTAAGCGATGTCGTCGTCCATAGGACGTGGATTAGTCCAAATCCGTATTTACTTAGATTTGGGTTTGGTGTTTTGGTTTAAGGATACGTTAGCCGTATTTAGGCTAAGATCGACTTAAACGTTTGTTAAGGATACGTTAGTCTGATTTGAGACTAAGATCAACTTAACGGGATCGTTTTGGATCCGACAAAAGAGCGTTTGGGGACTCTATTGTTCCAGTTTAGGGACATAGTGGTCCATTTAATATATGGCCGTCGGGACCCGTCACCTCTCTGACGACGTTGAAGGATTACAACGACAGGTGTCAAAGGAGTTCGGAGATGTACCCTTGAACCAAAGTTGATTGGGGGTCTTATAGTCCAATTTGGGACTAAAGTCTGTTTGAGTGTTTAAGGATACGTTAGCCATATTTGAGGCTAAGATCAACTTAAACAGGATCGTTTAGATCCAACAAAGGAGCGTTTGGGGGCTCTATTGTTCCGTTTTAGGGACGTAGTGGTCCATAGGTAGTTTAGGGACATTGCGGTCCATATTCCAGTTTAGGGACGTGGTGGTCCATATTCCAGTTTAGGGACATAGGGGTCCATAGGTAGTTTAGGGACATTACGGTCCATATTCCAGTTTAGGGACATGGTGGTCCATATTCCGGTTTAGGGACGTGGTGGTCCGTATTCCGGTTTAGGGATGTGGTGGTCCATAGGTAGTTTAGGGATGTGGTGGTCCATAGGTAGTTTAGGGATGTGGTGGTCCATATTCCAGTTTAGGGACGTGGTGGTTCATATTCCAGTTTAGGGACATAGGGGTCCGTATTCCAGTTTAGGGACGCGGTGGTCCATAGGTAGTTTAAGGACGCTTAAGTCCGTGAGTTTAAGGACCCCACATTCCGTGTTTTAGTTTAAGGACGCATAAGTCCGTAGGTTTAAGGATCCCACAATCCGTCTTTTGGTTTAAGGACGCTTAAGTCCATGAGTTTAAGGACCCCACAGTCCATGTTGATGTGTGGTTGTCGGGACCCGTCACCTCTCTGACGTCGTTGAAGGATTACAACGATAGGAGTCAAAGGAGTTCGGAGATGTACCATTGAACCGGTCGTAAATTGATTTAAGAGAACAGTTGTGCTCAGTCAATTTAATTTGAGGACTTACGGCCATGATTGAGCTAAGTCCAGTTGAAAAATATTCAACGCTTTTATTTATTTTTGGTCTATTAGACCTGTGCTAGTGCTTTGCCCACATTTAAATAATGTATTGCATTACTTTTTATTTTTGTTTGGGCTCTGCCCATAAAGGATGCAGAGCATCAATTTTACTTGGGCTCTGCCCTTTATAAATGATGCAGGGCATCAATTTTATTTGGGCTCTGCCCTTTTATTGCTTTGCAATTTATTTTGGCTTGCTAGGTCTTTTTGACTTGGGCCTGGCCCTTTAGTAAAAGAAATGCATTGCATTTGTCAGGCGCTTTGCGCCAACCAAAGAGCGCAAGCGCTTGTGGTGATGACACGTGTCATGCAAGCGCAGTGCGCTGCTGACACGTGGCGCGCTGTGGTGAGTTGCGCCAGTTTCAGAGAGCAAGGCTCTATTTCAAGAGCGCATAGCGCAAATGGTTCAGATGCTGACACGTGGCGCTCTCTGGTGGCTTGCGCCAATCCAAGAGCGCAACAGCGCAGTTTTGCAAGTGTAAGGCACTGTTAACTTGAGAATCTTTTAGATTCCAGAACCAATGGTTCATAAAAGATGTGCAAAGAACTGCTTGATTTCTTGATCCAATTTAGATCAAAGAAAATAAGCGTTTCTTATTTTTCTTGATCTTAGAGAACCAATGGTTCATAAGTGCAAAGCACTATTTTTATTTTATTTTTTATTGAAGATCATTGATCTTGTTCTTAGATCAATGATCTATTAGAAGAAATTCTTCTATCTAAAAGGTCTTTTACCTTTTTTTTTCTTGAAATTTCTTCAGAGTTCTCTCTGTTTGAAATTTTTGATTTCTCACAAAATGTTGATCCCTTTGAATTGAGGTCTAGGGGCTTTTATATAGTGCCCATAAATTTGTTAAAGAGATCTTTCTCTGAGAGATTTTGGGGAATTTTTCCCCACCGTTGGATCTTTGATCCAAGGGCTTCTGTTTTACAGAAGACAATCTTCTTGTTTTAACAGGAATAGAAGAATCTTACTCGAATTTAATTCTGTTTGGCGCAAATGTCCCAGCGCGTGACACGTGTTAAGCAGCGCAAAGCGCAGCGCAACTGCGCTGACATGTGTCGCGCAGCGCACAGCGCAGCGTATCTGCGCTTGCGCATCTGCGCTGACACGTGTCGCGCATCGCAGCTCTTGCGCAGCTGAAGCGTTGTTTCCTTTAATTTTGTTTTAAATAGAGCTTTGCTCTGATTGGGGACGCTGCCTTGGGCGCTGCGCTGATGTATCAGCTTTTGACACGTGGCGAGTTGCGCGCAGCGCAAAGAATCTGAAGCGTTGCTTCGAATTTTGAAATTCAAACAGAGCTTTGCTCTGATTGGGGGAAACAAATGCCCCCCCACCGTTGCGCTCACGCGGCGCGCACGTGAGTGCAGCGGTGGCAAGATCCTGACCGTTGGATCAACGGGTGAGCTGAAGGGGCGCAAGCGCCTTATAAATAGGACCTCTGGCCCTTTAGAAAACTTCACCATTTTCTAGATTTCGATTTCCAGAGCTTTGCTCTCACTTAAGAACTTCAGAGCTTTGCTCTTGTCTCCAGAACTCTAGAGCTTTGCTCTAATTTCCCAAAGTTAGAAAAATTTTAGGTAAAAATTAATCTTTGATTAAATTAATTTTAATTAATCAATAGAGCTTTGCTCTCATAGATCTTCTGATCTAAAGAAATCCCCTTTGGGGTTTCACCAACAGAGCTTTGCTTTCACGAATCCATAGATCTACAAAGATCTTGTTCATGGGTTTTAACTCATGAGCAGAGCTTTGCTCATGGATCAAAAATAGATCTTTTTGATCTAAAAGTGAAGAACTCCTAAGAGTCTTCAAATTTTTTAATTTCTTTAAGATTTTAAATAGATTTTCTTATCATCATCACAGAGCTAGGCTCTTTTAAGGAGTTTTATTTCCCTGAGACCAGAGTTTGACAAGTGTCACTCTGTGACAGAGTTTTGCTCTGAAAGAAGAGATTTTCTCCTTGTCTCTAGGGATTTTTTTTATTATTAATGGGAATGTTTTTCTTGGGGACCAACTGACAATCTCATCCAATGATGAGGTTGCCATATTTAACTGACGTATTGTCATCCAGATTTTGTGGGTCCCCTTCGGTCTCCTACCCACTGCACTGCTGTGTGGTGTAATTAATTAATTTTAATTTAATTAATTAATTAATATTTTTTTAAAAATTTAATTAATTAATTAATGCATTTTATTATTATATTTTTTTTAAAACGCCAAGCGTTGGAATTACAACACTAACAGTTAATTTCTGTTCACTTGCAGCGATCATATCTCTCGACACCTCATTCCCGTTTGCTCGCTCGGAGGAAGGGTTCCCTGAAGCACCCTTGGATCGCGAAGTCTTAGCCATGATTAAGGACCACGACCCGGAGTATAAGAGTCTCCATCTTTGGGGGTCGTGGTACAACCAGATTATTATGGGTCGACGCAGCTTCACATGCGCAGTACTGTCAGAACCCATCACGGCGATTCATTACGCCAGCCCACCCCCGGTGCAGTATGCCGTGGAGATGGTTGATTGGACATCGAAGGGCTTTCTTCATCCGGCCATAGATGCAATCCCGGTCCAGCGTCCCATGGTTTTGGATATCCTGGGACGCCGTATCTGTCAAGGCGAGGCGAGACCTTGGGGGCAATCATACAACATAGGTCTGATCCCCCGCCATCCGATCGGCTACCTGCCATGGGCTCGGTATATCCTGTCGACGAAGAAGTCGCAGTTGATAAGGTTAGGGTTGTACACCGCGGTCTACGTCTCCCTCTTCCAGTATCCCACGCTTCCCACCTGGTGGTTCAAGGCCTTCTTGGAGCAGTGGAACATTCCCACTCACACTTTCCTTGCAATGGATTGGGAAGTGTCAATTTCTCTGGAAGAGTTCACAGAAGTCTCCGGTTTACCGGTTATAGGGGAGCACTATGAGGAGTTGCTTCCGACAGACGAGTATGTCTTCGGTGCCAAGCCAACGGTAAGGGGCCTCACGCCGGAGAATGCTGTTCAACACCAATTCGAACATCTACGAGGCCCTTTTCATTGAGCGTGGGAGCAGTGGAGTTAGTTTTCAGGACTTCATTGCCCGGTTCCTTCATCCAAGCGCCCTTTCGGTAGAAGCTGCCAAGTTCGCCACCCTCGAGGACCCTTTCGGTCTAGGTTTGGATAACCTACCGGCGAAGGAAATAGACCAAAAGGGTTTTTTCCTTCCTAACTCCCCCACTGTGTCTTTTGCGGAAATTGCGGCCCCCGGGATGGACGGGGAGGCCTTTTTCTTAGGATTTCTTGGGCTATGGCTGAGTTGGTTTGCGCTCCCAATGCATTCTCGCCATATGTGGCCCTCTGTCTTTTACCCGGCTCACCGGATGACCATCGGGGTAAAGGTAGCCGTTGGGATAGCCGGCTTGGCACATTTGTACCACGGCCTCAGTCGAGCGGCGGATGCTAATGAACCTGGGGTGCTGCACGTGATCTTCCCGATGCACTATTTCATATCGTGGCTCGAGTTACATACGTTGGGTGTCTTCGGCATGCACAAAAGGCCGTCGTTTTATGACAGGTGCATCTTCCCTCGCATCATACAGTTGATTGGCGCATCAATTGTGAGTCCATCGCCGCGAAATGCCAGGGGTTTACTCCTTCGCCCCCACACCGTTGGAGACGGTGTGTCTTTCGTCGACAAGGTGTTGACTATTGGAAAGGCGTCTACCACTGCAGTGCGTCCATTGCAAGACACTTTCAAGGATAGAGCTTCAGTTTTGACGGCCCAGGAGACCCTCCACTTATATTCTATCAGACCGGGCTTCTTGGTGTTTAGGCAGAACGGGGTGGCGATTTTCATGAGATATAACCCGCATCGTTTCGCCTAACAGCTGAGCTATAATCAAGGGGTACCGCTGGAGGCTTTCTTATCAGAACCTGCTGCGACCGAAGAAGGGACGGCGAGCGCGCTGCATCATTTCATGCGTCTAAACACGGGCTCCCACTTCTTTATCAGGAGCCGGCTTGCGTCCCACGACTCCGCAGGGTATATACAGAATGGTACAGTCATTCGACAGGAGCCGTTATAAAGGAGGAAAGGTGATTGCTGGTCGACCGTAAGGGTGCGCCTCCAGGTAGCGACCGCAATGCTCCTTTAGTGCCAAGGACCCCAGTAGTTGCCCCTCTAAAAGATGCTAGAGCCGGGCCACCGCGTGCGCAAAGTCCTCCGCACGGATTGCTGCTCCCCGATATTACGGATGCACCTCCAGCGCCCTGTGCTCTAATGGAGACAGTGGTTGTAGCCTCGCCGCAGTCTGGCGTGGGTGCGGACATCGGGACCCGCCGTCCTACGGTGGCTGCTAAGCGTAAGTCGATCCCGCGTGCACCTAGGGTTGGCGGGCAGAAGAAAAAGAAGTCGCTTTTCGCTGCAGACGTCGTGTTCGGTCAGGAACCCCACGCTCCCTATGGTGAGAGCCTGAGTGAATATGGGACTAACGAGGGATTAGTCATGCCGCCGGATGACACAGACTTGGAGGCCGCCCTCGAAACTTCAGCGTGGTTGGCAAGGCGTGACGCATGGCTGGCTAAGCTTGCGGAATCAGGTAATCACTAGTCGCATTTTCTATTGCATTATATCTTTATTATTGCCTTTGACTAATATTTTTCCTTTTTTTCTTCCAACAGGCATCACTACTGAAGAAGCCATTGCCACTTCCCTCGAGACCTTCCAAGAGGAGGAACGCCTTAGAGCGTCTTTAGGCCTTAGTAAGCTTCAATTCATCAAGTTTTCATTTTCCTTGTGTTATGGTCAATCTAACCTCTCCCTTTTTATCGCAGAAACCTCAATGCCGTTCCCGCCAAGTGACGCAAATGTTCTGCCAGCTGCCGATGTTCCTGCTTCCTCTGGGCTACCGCAGGAGGTCCGTCTTGAAGAGCCTATGAGAGATGACTTAAAGGCTCTGGAGGCATCTTTGAATGAGGACGACGACGCTTCGATGAAGGAAGCATCAAAGAGGTCCATCGCGACAGCCCGGGAGGAAAGGAAGCGGTCGAGGCGCGAAGCAAAGGCACGCAGGGCTGCCTTGGCCATTGGAGCGGGCCCAAGCACCATTCCTCATGCCGACACCCCGTCAGAAGAGCCCCCGGTCGCTCTGTCTACAGCTCATAGACAGTCGATCCGCGCCAATAGGGAGGCTAACGACAAGTCCACCTCAGGTAATACTTCTTTCAGAATTTTGTTGTAAGAATTATAAAGCCGTCGGTTCTTATATATTATATCTTGTAGGGCCAAGCCCCACCGAGGCGGAGGCGGAGGCTGTCGAACCTAAGGGGCGAAGGGAAGAGGCATTGGTCAAGCCCGAGCCGGTGCGGATGACACGGTTGGGATTGCTGGGCCCGAGAGAGTGGCTTACGAACTGGTCATGTCCACTATGCCTGAGCAAGCGGTTGTTGCTGAGCCCGAGGTAGCAGCGGGCGGAGTGCCTGAGGCCGATGACCTTGTGGTGACGGTGGACGAGACAACCGTGACTGCTGAACCCGAGGGAGTAGCGGGTGAGGTAGCCATGATTCCTGAGGACGAGCCAACCGCTCCTTCTCAGGAATCTGGCAATGCTCCAGTCATAGCCCTCCCTGCCTATGGTTCCCCGCCGTCTCCCGGTCTCGCGAGCACGACAACGGTTCCTATTGAGTCGGGTGATGTGGCCACGGGCGGTGGCCTCATGTCGATGGAGGAGGGAGTCGCCTCCGTTTCGGCCGGCAGCTCATCAGGTAAATCCCAAGTTACTGTCCTCTTTTTCTTACAATCCTTTATGAAAAGTTCACATTTGTTCGTAACGCAGGTGCAGCTAGTACCGATGCCCCATTGCTCGAGGGAGCGCCTTCAACTACTGCCTTGGCGGTGGTCACCTCTCAGCCCTTGATTAATCCAAAAACTTGTAATTTACCGCAATCAGAAACGGCGTCGCTTCGCAGCTAGCCGGTGAGTACGGGTCGATCCACAGAGACGGGTAAATTCCTTTTATGTGTTTTAACGAGTTGATTCAATTTGTCTTTTTGATAGGTTATTAATAATCTAAAATACTGGATCTAATTAATCTAATTAAGAATCTTGCTAGGGTTAGGCTTAGGGGAAGTTTTGGAGATTAATGTTTCCTTCACCGCTTTCAATGCCTTCTTTTTTTAGATCTATTAGGTGTTAAGTTAATTATCAATAAAGTGGATACGAATATTTTGGGAAGATGTTTCTTCCTCTAGATTCGTATCCTTCCTTTGTTGATAATTACCCTAACCCCCATGGAAAACGCGCACAACCGGCCCTTTATACTACGGTTCACCGTTACCTCGATGGGTAGGATGCCGCAGGGAGCGGATGTGTGCGTATGCATGGAGTTCTAACTCTAAAGTGAAGATGACATTGAAAGGGGTGAGAGATCTCATCTCTCAACCCTTTCGCTAAGGCTAACCCTAACAAGCGAGGAGACTACTCGCTCATTAGGGGATGATAAATTATACTAGAAAATAAAAGCAAGGAAATAAATTACCTACAGATTTGATGGCTCCCTCCAAGTAGAAGACAGAATAGATCTGAATGTCACTCCCAGAAATTCTGAATTTCATTTATTGAAAAGAGGCATACATTTTTCAGATCTAAGATTACAATTTATAGGAAAATAGGAAACCTAGGGTTACAGACTCTCGCACTTGCGCAATTACAGATTTGCCCACGTAAAATCCCAACACCCGAACCGTCGCACCAACCCAGAGATTTTCCACCGACACGGGCCTTGTATGGCCGCGGATCCGCGGCGCCAGGCTGGGTTTGGCCGCGGATCCGCGGCCAAACTAGGGAATTGGGCTCTGTGATTTTTGGGGCTTTTTCCTTGGCTCTTTGGGCTTCTGTTTTTACTCTTCTTTTCTCTGTTGGACTTCTGGATCTTCTCCAGATTTTTAGTGAAGACTTGTATTGGGCTTTTTAACCGTTTCACTTGACTTTTTGGACCTTGCACTGTTCTTCGACTAGGCTTGACTAGGATCCGTCTACTTGTTGGTCAAAAGTCCCTTTTTCTGTTGTTTTGTGTCTTTTTCACTGTATTTGCTCCAGAAACCTGTATCCTGTAATATGCAACAAACGTGCGTCAAGAGTACTTGTTTATTTATAAAAAGGATAAGAATAGGGGAATGATAAATGCAATATTATGGTCTGAACAAATACCCCTAAACTTACCTTTTGCTCGTCCTCGAGCAAACTTATTATTTATTCACTAAAATCCTAACCGCACTTTCGCAGGAAAACGCGATTGCACTGAGCACGTGCAACAAGCCGTTAAACCTCTAGGTGTCCCTAGTAGGAGGTGTGTTGTCTCGTGAGGGTTTTCAGCGGATTACACCCACAAAATCCTATCAACTCGGCCCATTGACTTTTGTTCTCTAATTAGGTTTTCTAACAAGGAATTCTATTATCTTTTGACTCGCAAATTATCCACCCATATTCTTCACACTTCCTTATTATTTAACTTAAGATTATATATATCCTATAGACTTACTTAGCTTTCGGCATTTCCTAAGTTTTCCTTCTAGGGTTACATCTCCACTTAGGAATTTCTATCAACTCTATTAAAGGCATAAGTTCTATTCTTCATTCCCTTCTCTCCTCTAAACTCTAATCACATATCCCCACGTGTGTGTAAATATCACCCCTACACTTGGAAGTTCAAATCAAGCAATCGTACTCTCGTCCTTTGTCCAAAGCACTTATTAGTGAATTTTTAATTGAATTTCGCTTACACATCCTTCATGCGACCGTTAATACTTCTTGAGGTACCAACGACCGATTACAAAATGTGTTCGCACATTTAAGCGTAATTCCTAGTCTTGCAACACCCAAGGCTTTAGCAGTGACTCCCAAACCAGTTGGTCTAAGGCACTAGGTGATGAAGCACCCTCGCTAAATATTTTTCTATTTTTGCAGCCTTAAGTAATCACAAAAACCAGTGTCCATTTTTTTATTCTTCATTCACATATTTTTTTTATTTTCATCGTACTAAGGACTTTAGACAAGAGCATTTCAAGGTCTCCTCTACTATTCCAAGTTTCAAGGTGCGTGATTGTGCAAATTGTAGGGTATACGTTTTCAGAATCTAGACTTAAGCTAGGAACTATTTTTCAAACTTATACTCTAATAAGAACATCAATACTCTTCCCTTGTTTCGACTTATCCCAAAAAGTGAACCCAAAATTTGCCTATTTCTAGATAAACTACAAGGCATATACTTTCTACCGTTAAACTTTAAGGAATGTTATTTTTAGGGTTTTTAATTTACTAAGTCTAAGATCTAGTTGTTCCTAACCAGATAACCTATTTGTCAATTATAGCCAAGATTGAATACAATAATTTTTATAATTTTTCAAATTTTTCAAATTTTTATGGGTTTTCAAATAAGTATGCAAATGCAAAAATATATACAAATGAATGCGAAGGAAGAAGACGTACCGAGCGTACCCCCAAACTTGAACTTGACAGTGTCCTCACTGTCATGCTAAACCAAGAGGGTCAAAATACCGATACTCCCCTGTTTATTTATTTATAGTTTTTTTTATTGTTAAGAAAAACAAAAATATATACAAAAAGGCCCTCCCCCAAACTTCATTTAAACTATGTTAAACATTACTACCAAACTTTGCACCGGCCAAAAGTCAACACCAACCAGTTGAAAAATTTATCAGTAAAGAATATTGGTTGGTGGAAAAATAAGTTGTAGTGGTCCGCAAAGAATTTGGTAAGATAGAAGTAGTGGTATGGGAGGTGTGGAGGTAAATATACAGGTGATGGTGATGCATCGAAACGAGAATGTAAATGATCAGCAATTAGTAGAGTGTTGGCATTCTCGTACCTTATTAAAAGAAATGGGGGTATTTCAACTTCTAAGGGAGGAGGTTGACTCACCACAATACCCCCAAGATGTTCCTGTGGGTCCTCTATTGACTTGGCATCATCCATCAATTGTGTATGATATTCACTTATGAGGGAGCTTATCTCCTCGATGTCCGCCATAGTCCAACTGGAAACTTGCCGCCTATCTTGTAAGACTTTTAAAATAGCGTTCTCTTGCTCGAAGGCTAGAGAGGCTGATATGATAATGGGAAAAGTCTCATTCTCACATATGTAGGCATATCTAAGGTGAGGCGGTAAGGACATTAGTTCGAGTTTCGGAGGTGAAAGAATCATCGCGGAATCTACCTCGAACTTAAAGGACTCCAACACAGGTTCGAAATCACTGCAAACAACCGATTCGGATGGTTCGACTGACTCATCCAAAAATTCAAACGACTCATATTCGGGCTGTGAGTCGTCATCATCCAAAAAAGTGAAAGATTCATAATCTATTTCGGTTATGTCAACGGTAGTAGGCTCAAGGAGGGACGTACTAGTGGCGTCAAAACTGTTTTCATCAAACAAGAATCTTTCAAGCTCGCAGTCCTCCTGCGTGATTTCGTGAATAGAGCAAACTTCTCGTGTACTAGTTTTTGGTATAGGGGGCAAACTTCCCATCTTATAAATATTGAACTCACTAGACCTCTTTCCGAAGGATAGAGTCATGGAGCCATTGCGACAATTTATTACAGCATTGGAAGTGGCCAAAAATGGTCGACCAAGAATCACCGGAATTTGGTTTCTTGGGTTAGCAACAGGTTGTGTATCCATAACGATAAAATCAACGGGGAATATGAATTCCCCGACTTGGATCAACACATCCTCTAGTTGACCCCTTGGATAGGTGATTGATCGATCAGCCATTTGGAGAGTGCAACGAGTGGGTTTCAACTCTCCAACCCCTAATTGTTCGTACACGGAGTAAGGAATCAGGTTAACACTAGACCCAAGATCTAAAAGTGCTCGATTAATTTTCTTATCCCCAATTGTGATTGAAATAGTAGGACAGCCGGGGTCCTTTCATTTTTGGGGTAAGGTTTGATGGTGGTTAATAGCATTGCTCACTGACTAGCCACTAGCACTTTCTTGGGTACTTGAGACGCCTTTCTCTTCGAGGTGCACAAGCCCTTTAAGATTTTCGCGTATGAAGGGACCTGTTGGATAGCATCCAAGAGAGGTATATTTATGCTAACCTGCTTAAATATCTCCACAATCTTCTCCACTTGTGTATTTGGTTTATTAGGACTCAACCTGTTTGGGAATGGAGCGTTCTGAAAATTTGTTGAATCAAAAGTCTGTGGAGTAGAATGTGGAGTAGGAACGGATCCCAGTGTGGATGTGTTCGTGTTGTGAGAGATGGGTCCATTCGAGTCAGGAGAAGTAGAGCCGTGTGAAGGGTGGAGAATCGGCTCTAAAGAAAAAGGTGAAGAAGGAAGTGAAGAAAATGAAGAAGGGGAAGAAGAACCACCGGCGGGGATGTCATCACTAGTTTCCACATTATTTTGCAACTCTCTTCCGGATCTCAACGTGGTCACCGCATTTATATTGTGATTGTGATATGCGTTTTGTGTGTGACCGGGATTAGGCAATGGTTGAGATGGGAGCTTTCCCTTTTCTCTCTCGCTCAACGCAACAGTTAATTGTGCAATTTGTGCCTCAATAGATTTGATACTTTGATCGTGTGAGGCATTGTTATTCATTAAAGATTGAATATAACTTTCAAATCTTGCTGCGGATTCTGTAGATTGCTTGAGAAATGCATCTAGACTTTTCTCGAGCGAGCTAACCTTATCATCATTTGGTTGAACCAAATTGTTCGTTTGATTTGTATAAGGTTGTTATTGGAAAGGTTGCTGGTTTTGAGTTTGTAAGGGTGCTTGTTGTTGTTGTGGAGGAGCTCTTTGAAAATTGTTAGTCCCTTGGAACTGTTGATTTGGGTGACTCCTCCACCCCTGGTTGTATGCCGAAGAGTACGGATCGTTTCTTTGTCGTTGCTGAAATGCAGCATTGACTTGATCCTGTCATTGAATAGGTGCATTATAAGGACACTCTTCGGTTAGATGAAATGGGTTCGAACAACAAGCACAAATAGTTCGTGTGGGTAGAGTAGGGGCAGGAGAAGTCGATGAGATTTTTGTCTCAATGGCTTCTAGCTTTTTCATAAGTGAGGCCATCTCGGCCTTCATAGCAATTGACATATCTATTTGATGTATGCCTGCCCTAGATTGACCAACTGAAGAAGATGATGTGGTCTTGGTACTCTCCCACTGAATTGTTTGCTCACTTAGGTCCTCAAGAAACTGCCAAGCTTCATCGCTAGACTTGGAGAGAAAATGACCTTGACATATTGTTTCTAGCAACTGCTTCGTTGCTGCGTTCAATCCCTCGTATAATGTTTGGCAAAGTTGCCAATTTTCTATCCCATGATGAGGGCATTGAACAAGTAGGTCTTTAAATCTCTCGAAGCACTTCCAGAATGGTTCGGACGGAAGCTGTGAAAATTGTATAATCTCGTTTCGGATTCTAGCAGTTTTATGATGAGGATAGAACTTCTTCAGAAAAGCTCTCACAAACTCGTCCCAATTTCTAATGGAGTGTGATGCGGTGCTGTATAGCCACTTCTCGGCTAGGTCACATAAGGTAAAAGGAATGACCCTTAGCCTTATTGCGTCATCACTTAATTGGGTTGTCTTCATCATGGCGCAAACGTTTTGGAATTTATTAATGAAAATATATGCATCTTCGGATTCCAAACCATGAAACTTAGGCAGCATATTGATGAAGTGTGGTTTTATTTCAAAATTATCCCCATTCGCCGGTGGGGGTGAAAGACATGTAGGTAAGGAGGTGCGGACGGGGTAGAAGAGATCCTGGAGCGCGACTCGTGCGGGCGCTACAACAGGCGGAAGATTCGGGTTATTCGCACCTGGCGGAGGTGGAATCATTCCCGTCGGTAAGGTATAGTTGGGGTCGTGTCCCGACATACCTTCGAAAGAATTTGAGGATGGAGGTAAGGAGATGGAGGGAACGTCGACGAAGGGCTCGTCGAAAGGTTCGTCGGTCGGTACCAACGAAACACGGACTAATCGGTCGTTAGTATCCCTAGTCCAAGATGACATACACTAAAGGGTAGTGCAGTCAGAAAAAATAGAAAAACAGAATGTGGGGGTAAGATAACGTCAATGAAGGAGAATTGGTGGAAGTGAGGTGCAAGTTTTCTTAGCGGCAAGTTGCAAGTTTTGAAAAGATTTTTCTTTATTACTTTTTTATGTGAAAGTTTTGCAAAGAGGTTTTGAAAACGGACTCGTGACACAAAAGTATCAACCACACATGCACAATCAGGCCTAAATCTAGGGTTGCCTAGGTCTGCTAGACAGCTCCTAACCAGAGCTAGAGATAGGACCTCAAACCGCCTCTTCACGGACAAATACGGCCAGGTAAGTGGGAAGGAACCACCACTACAGTGGGTCTAATTAATAACCACTAGCCTAGACACCGCAATGTCGGTTAGGATAAACGGCCGATGCCTACCCTAGTCCTTTTCCTATTGAGCTCGATGTCCTTAGGTCTAAGTCTAATCTTTTTTTTTTAATTAATTGTGGTCGATGCAAAATGCTTTAGGTGTTTTCTGGGGTCCTGGGAAGGGTGATGAAATCCCCACCAAATCTGAGTTTGGTCAATTAGCCCCTTAGAGTCCGGTTAAATTATGCAAAACAAATAAAATTTCACTTGCATTCAATTTTTTTTAGCGCGGCGCAAAGAAACCTGCAGAAAATCTGTTATCGAGAAGGGGGAGAAAGACTCTTTACGCAAAGAAATCCTGCAGAAAACTTTTTACAGAGAGATATATTGTAGGTTGCAGAGGGGAGGAAAAGAAAGCAAACCAGTAAATTTTCAGGTGCTGAAGTGACAGAAGAGGCGCGGATCCGCGGTCTGGGGCCCTATATTGCGGCGGAAGAGCGGCTGCGTAGAGGGATCGGCCGCTGAAAAAAATTCTGCTGTTCTGTGACTTCAGTTCCTCTCTGTTCTTATATGTACTTTTCTGTTTTTTCCTCTGTAAAATTCCAGATTCTTGATTCTTCGCTGTTCCTGCAAGATCCAAAAGATACACCCTTCAAACAGATCAAATTTGATTATTTTTTTATATTTTTTTATATTTTCAGATTTTTATAATTTAAAATTTATATCAACCCGAAAATTCACAAAAAGAAAGATTACGCCGTCCCCGGCAACGGCGCCATTTGATTAGTGTCAAAAATATGAGTTTACCGCAATCAGAAACGGCGTCGCTTCGCAGCTAGCCGGTGAGTACGGGTCGATCCACAGAGACGGGTAAATTCCTTTTATGTGTTTTAACGAGTTGATTCAATTTGTCTTTTTGATAGGTTATTAATAATCTAAAATACTGGATCTAATTAATCTAGTTAAGAATCTTGCTAGGGTTAGGCTTAGGGGAAGTTTTGGAGATTAATGTTTCCTTCACCGCTTTCAATGCCTTCTTTTTTTAGATCTATTAGGTGTTAAGTTAATGATCAATAAAGTGGATACGAATCTTTTGGGAAGATGTTTCTTCCTCTAGATTCGTATCCTTCCTTTGTTGATAATTACCCTAACCCCCATGGAAAACGCGCACAACCGGCCCTTTATACTACGGTTCACCGTTACCTCGATGGGTAGGATGCCGCAGGGAGCGGATGTGTGCGTATGCATGGAGTTCTAACTCTAAAGTGATGATGACATTGAAAGGGGTGAGAGATCTCATCTCTCAACCCTTTCGCTAAGGCTAACCCTAACAAGCGAGGAGACTACTCGCTCATTAGGGGATGATAAATTATACTAGAAAATAAAAGCAAGGAAATAAATTACCTACAGATTTGATGGCTCCCTCCAAGTAGAAGACAGAATAGATCTGAATGTCACTCCCAGAAAATCTGAATTTCATTTATTGAAAAGAGGCATACATTTTTCAGATCTAAGATTACAATTTATAGGAAAATAGGAAACCTAGGGTTACAGACTCTCGCACTTGCGCAATTACAGATTTGCCCACGTAAAATCCCAACACCCGAACCGTCGCACCAACCCAGAGATTTTCCACCGACACGGGCCTTGTATGGCCGCGGATCCGCGGCGCCAGGCTGGGTTTGGCCGCGGATCCGCGGCAAAACTAGGGAATTGGGCTCTGTGATTTTTGGGGCTTTTTCCTTGGCTCTTTGGGCTTCTGTTTTTACTCTTCTTTTCTCTGTTGGACTTCTGGATCTTCTCTAGATTTTTAGTGAAGACTTGTATTGGGCTTTTTAACCGTTTCACTTGACTTTTTGGACCTTGCACTGTTCTTCGACTAGGCTTGACTAGGATCCGTCTACTTGTTGGTCAAAAGTCCCTTTTTCTGTTGTTTTGTGTCTTTTTCACTGTATTTGCTCCAGAAACCTGTATCCTGTAATATGCAAAAAACGTGCGTCAAGAGTACCTGTTTATTTATAAAAAGGATAAGAATAGGGGAATGATAAATGCAATATTATGGTCTGAACAGCCCTCTCTCATACCATCGAAGATGTTGGAAGGTATGGGTTTGCAACTTATTAATCTTATCTTTCAGACGTGTAATTTGTGTACTAAAGTCATACTGTTGTGCCTTTCAGGAGTGCTTTTTGACCATCTTTATCAGGTGTTGCTCCCACACTTCTCCTTCCCATCTGAACTCGCTTCTTCCTCTGGTGGCGCTGGTGAGTATGGTTTCCCATTGATATCTTTCTTTTTCGTTGATGGGATTACTTCTAACTTCTTTTTTGTCCCGACTGCAGTGCTACAAATCGAAGGAGGGGATGAAAGATCGGCTGCGCCACCGACCCTTCCGGCCTTACCATCTGCCTCAGCTGGTACAGCGACTATCACATTGATAACTCCCCCTCTTCTATTTCCTAAACTGTTATCTGATCACATCTTGTTTCTTTTCAGCTGTCGTTCCGGTCTCGGCGCCCTTCGTCTTGGATATATATGCCCTAGAGGCCTACATTGTATAGGATGCTTGGGATATATATGTACATGACAGTCTTGCTTGATATGATAGTACGCTATTTGGTTTGACTTTGTCTTAACGTATAATATATTTTACTTGGTATTTATATATATATGTTGATAAAGCCCATAGGGTGTTTGTCTGACTATTGGCGTTGTGATGGCAGTCATACTAGTGGGAGCTGGATAGTCAATAGGCACACCCTTAGATGTCCCTGGTCGCAGGAGTATCGAGATTGGGCATTGATACTCCGGAGTAGACTAGTGTATACATATCTAGACCCTGACGAGGGGCAATCGATTAGTCCCGCAACTATTGGTGGTGTTCACCTAAGATTGTATACAGATGCTCACTGGGTGTGAGTACACCGGACAGGACTCGCCGAGAACTGACTGGATGGTATTATACCTAACGTCAGATAGCAGTTCTCAGGTGACATGTGTGCAGATAGTCCGTTGACTTAAGGTCATCATTTGTCTCGTGTGAGTTCCCACTGTGCTTTGATTGTTACCCTACCACGGCTCAAAGGAGTCGTGCAAACAGGTTTCAGTTGGGCACAGTCCCGAGCCACGTGGAGGCAGTGAGCGACTGTTAGTGATTCGTCTCTCCCGGTATAGGGAGTTGATATCGCACGGTGATCGGTTGGTCATTACCATAAGTCCCTGGCCAGGGCTGATTGAGAATTACTGATAGGTTGATCAGTAGATTCTCGGATGGTGATAGAGCCATACCGACACGACTTGTATGGTTATTAGGGGTCTGACGTCCACCACCTCCCTAGACCGTACATGTGATACTCTCAGACGAACAGACCGGACTGCGCGGATATTGTCACAGACAGGCTCAGTAGGATTTCAGATGGGTTACCTCATCAGCTTTCTTATCGACAACTACCTGGGGACCATTACGTACAGCTAGTGCCGCTTGCGGTCTGTGGTTAAACCCACTGCCGGCGTAGTAGTCGAGTCTTTAGAGTCCCACATAGAGATTTCCCAAACCCAGGCGAAAAGATATAGAGGTCGTATGGTTTTACGACAAAGGTTCGGACGCATACGTGTTTGATCGCACGTACGACATTCGGACAGTTTTTACTAGCCGGCTTTGGTTTAAGCCAGATTCTAGTATCAGATTATTGGATTTATACAGTCTAAAGTTTTTCCGTGTTTTCACGGATGAGAGGGGCATTCTCGTAATTTTCTGAGAAGCTTCTAGAAGGATGTGACATAAAGAGAGAGGTGGCATTTTCATTTAATGTTTAAGTGACTCATTGTGAGTGATTCATCATATCATTAATGCATCATTAATTGCTTAATGACTCACATGATGAATCACCCACTTGATTAAATGAAACATGATGAATATTCACTTATTATTCATTCTTCTTTTTATTCATTATGTTTCATATATATCAAGTGAGAAGCTTTATTCATTATAATAATATCATTATCATCTTCTCACTCTCTCTCTTCAAGTTCTCTCTCCTTCACCAAACCCTAATCCTACCCTCATGAGTTGAGAACAAGGATTAGGAAAGACTAATTACTCCATAACCAATCTCTACATCATCTTAGCTACTCTATTTAGCAACTAGAGAAACTAAGTAACCTCAAGTTTAGAGGTTATAGCTTGGATTAGGGTTCTCGGGTGGATCGTCTATCACGGAAGAAAGCCGAAGAGGGCGTGGAGATCCAAAGAGGCCGTAGAGAACATCAAGACGAAGGACTAGAACCGTTTGGTATAATTTCTTCGCATAGTAGACTAAAACTCTATAGCTTGTGTTAAAACTTGTTTAGCAAACGATTCATACGGTTAATCGATGTTTGATCATAGAACTTGATTGTTATTCATATTTCCGCCTCCCTAAAGGTATTGGGGTGTTGAACATCGACTTACAGTGGTATCAGAGCCTAGCGAAACAAGATTTAACTTAATTGCAAATTTGTACGAATTTCGAACGGAAAAACGAAGCCGGAAAACCCTAAAAAATATCAAGTTTCTGTCGAAATTTAAATGAAGTCCAAAAATTTTTCAGGGATGTTTAGAAAGCTTGTTATGACACCAGAAGAACACCCAAGAAATTTGGGGCCATGACTCGACCAAACGACCGCGGTTCCGCGGCGGATCCCACCGATCCGCCGCGCTTCCGCGGCCGAGTTGCCGAGTCATGGTCCCAGTTTTCTTGGGTGGGTTATCTGTTGAATTTGGG
Source organism: Agapanthus africanus (assembly GCA_030015575.1). Taxonomy (NCBI): domain Eukaryota; kingdom Viridiplantae; phylum Streptophyta; class Magnoliopsida; order Asparagales; family Amaryllidaceae; genus Agapanthus; species Agapanthus africanus. The sequence goes on from JASDDO010000014.1 coordinate 600,009,208, forward strand.
ATTTTCTGGAATATTTAATTTTTGCTCAGGTTTCAGTTTTACAGAGCAGATTTTGGAGCAATATTAAAAGTGTTTAATCGATCGAAATTGTACAGTATTTGCATATTGGATTATATCTGTGATCGTATAATGTGTTCGTAAACCTCCCCTAACTGCTAGTATGTCGGTTGGCAGAGGGTTGCACATTTCTGTAATGGTTTTATCTGTTTGTGCATATAAACTGTATTAGACTGTTGTGGTGATTAGCCGGGTTTTGTGATGGGTTTTTGTATTAATTCATTTGATATAATTGTAACAAGTTGTAATATTATTTTGCGGGGCACATCCAGGTTGCGGTTGTAGCCAGCGTTGTATTATTTCTTTTTACTGTTTTTGCTCCTAGGACAGATCCAAGGTGGGGTACACAAACTGCCGGGCGGGTAGTTTGCCGTACCCGTAGGGATCTTGGTTGGGGTAACGGCTATTCATCACAACTGTGTAATCTGTCTTTTCTTGCAGGCTCAAAAGAAATACAGATTGCTTGCAAATCCAATATTGTTTATCTGTGTTCTGGAATGTATATCATTGCGTCTGACGAATGTACAATATCTATATATGATAGCTATTTAGACGTCGCTTATGTTTTACACCCGCGCTAGCCCAGCCCCCGCTCTGTCGTTAGTTAAGTAACCTAACGGGTGATGACGGGACCCCATGGCGAATGCGGATGGCATAAGAGGACGTTGTATTTTCGTTGTTATCTGTAATGATAGGTTAAAGATGGGACGCATTATTATTAATGCAAAGAAAATAAAACCTAAACTGAATCGTTGGAACAATTTCTAAAAACCACTCGGTTTTCTTGAAAAAGCAATTTTAAATGCGGAGCTTAAACCACTCCTTTTAATAAAAGCTATCTTAGTTCCTTCGATCAAATCAAGTTCATTACGTTAACGGTTTTTTGCCAAAAACCAGCCGTAACCCTCCGTCGTTTCAGATAGACAGCACATCGTATTCATGCTATGCTTGTTGGCCTACGTCAAGGCATAGTGTATGGTAGCAATGTGTGTGCCTATTTGTTGCATAGATAGATGCATTAGTTTAATACAGACGTACACCTTGTTGGCCTACGTCAAGGGCTTGTACGATGTATTTAAATTGATCAGGACAACGACGGGTAGAACTTGACTTGCGTCTTATGACTTGTTGGCCTACGTCAAGGTCTATAAGAGCTTGGGGTAAAAATCACATCGGGAGTTTCAAACATAAAGGAAACTTGCAGATTTAGCTTACCTTCTGGAGTGTGGTGACTAGAGTGGCTTCCATCTAGGGCATCATGCAATGATAGTTGGATCCCGATCCCACTGATGAGTAGGATTACTCTCGGGAATTTCTCTCACTTAACAATCAATGCTATAAACCAAGTAGGTGCCTAGAAAGGTGTTAGAGGGGCTACGCCTCCAGGGAAAAGAGGTTCTTTAATTAAGGAACTTCGCGAAAGCGTTGGAAAACCTCCCTCGAAGTACCAACACCAGCCTGGCTGAAAGGTTAAGCAAGTATTGTGACGTGTGATTAAATCCTGACTAGTTCTTCTTTTAGGTTTTGAAGAAGGATTTGAGGAAACAGTGGGAGCCATCCTGTTTAGATAAATTAATAAACCAATCTAAACTTGCAAGAGCATATGCTGAGTGTTTTCTTTTCTCTCTCTCTGGCAGCTACCATGACTGGACTAAAACTATTACTTGAAAAGAATATACTGACCGGGCAGAACTATAAAGATTGGCTAAGAAACGCCAATATTGCGCTGACTTATGACAAAGTTGCATATGTTACCACTGCTGTTCCTCCCCTTATCCCAGGACCAGATTCCTCAGTTGCGGACAAGGAAGTTCGTAAAACCTGGGATCTAGACTGTGAGCGAGCTAAGTGTATCGTGCTGGTGTCCATGAATAATGAACTCCAGAAACAGCACGAGAGTATGGATATTGCATCCATATTCCTCCATTGCAAGGAATTGTATGGTGAACACTCCCGTATCGCGAGGTACGAAACCTCAAGGAAACTCTTCCAGATGAGGTTAGCTCCAGGATCGCCTGTTGGAGAGCACGTCCTCAAAATGATCATCCTCATTGAGGAACTCGCAAACCTGGGATGCGTGCTAGAGAATGATTTATATATCGACTTGATTTTGCAGTCCCTTCCCCACACCTTCTCTCAGTTCATGCTGAACTTCAACATGCACGAAATGGAAGCGGATCTTCCAAAGCTCCTCAATATGTTGAGGGTAGCAGAGACCTCCTTGAAAAAGGAGAAGACCCCCGTTCTGTATGTTGGCCAATCATCTTCTTCTAAAACTAAAGCGAAAGCTAAAGGGATGAAGAAGATGAAAGCCACCAAACCGAAGGGTGGGGTCAAGAAGGTGCAGGGAACGAACAAGGCAGGAAGGGTGAAGGCAGAAAAGAACGAGTGCTTCTATTGTCACAAGCAGGGGCACTGGAAGAAGGATTGTCAGGCCTTCAAAGCCAAGGACATGAAGCAAGCAGTTGCTTCTACTTCAGGTGTGTTCGTAATCGAAAATTGTCATTCAGTAAACTCTACTTCATGGGTACTTGATACCGGTTCTGGTTCTCACATCTGTAATTCTTTGCAGGATCTGAGAAATAGTAGAGTACTGGGGGCAGGTGATATGACTCTCCGGATGGGAAATGGAATGCATGTAGATGCAGTTGCAATAGGGGAATATCACCTAGGGTTGAATAGTGGAAACATTTTGGTATTGTATAACTGTTTTTGTATTCCCAGTATGTTGTGTAATATTATATCAGTATCTTTATTGTCTAATAAAGGATATAATTTTGTGCTTGAAAGAAATGTCATGAACATTCTCCTAAATCAAGAACTGATTGGGTTTGGCACACTGGAAAACGGCATATACATACTTAATCAACCACAAATTTTCAATATTCAAAACACACGTAAAAGAAAGGCTCCAGATTCGAATCAAGCCTTCCTATGGCATTGTAGACTTGGTCATATAAATGAAACAAGGTTGACTAAGTTACATAAAGATGGATATCTAGATTCGTTTGAATATTCATCATATGCAACTTGTCAATCATGTATCAAAGGAAAAATGACCAAATCTCCGTTCACCGGACACGGAGAAAGAGCCACCGAACTCTTGGGACTAGTACACAGTGATGTATGTGGTCCGATGTCTATACATGCACGAAGTGGTCACTCCTACTTCATCACTTTTACTGATGACTTCTCTAGGTATGGACATGTGTTCTTAATAAAGCATAAATCCGAGGCTTTTGAGAAGTTTAAAAAGTATAAAAATGAAGTAGAGAAACAAACTGGTAAAAGCATCAAGACACTTCGATCTGATCGAGGTGGAGAATACTTAAGTACCAGTTTCCTTGAATACTTGAAAGCAAATGGAATACTCTCTCAGCTTACTCCACCTTATACACCTCAGCATAATGGTGTATCAGAAAGAAGGAATCGCACGCTATTAGATATGGTGCGTTCGATGATGAGTAGTGCTGAGTTACCACTTTCCTTCTGGGGATTTGCTCTAGAATCAGCCGCATATCTATTAAATAGAGTTCCAACTAAGTCTGTACCTACCACTCCATATGAAATGTGGTGTGGGAAGAGACCATATCTCAAGTATATCAAGATATGGGGGTGTCCGGTATATGTTAAAAAGCATAATCCGGACAAGCTCGAGGCACGATCGGTTTTGTGCAAGTTTGTAGGATACCCCAAGCATTCAAGGGGGTACATGGTCTACCACACTGAAGAACAAAAGGTGTTTGTCGCTCGTCACATTGTCTTCTTAGAAAGCGAATTTCTTGCAAAAGAAATTAGTGGGAGCGCGGTAGAACTGGAAGAAATTCCAGAACCTCAAACTGTAACCGAAGACTTAGAAGAATCTCAGATTTCAATAGAACATGACGAACCAACGCCACTCCGCAGATCTAGTAGGCTTTCTCATCCTCCTGAAAGATACTATGGTTTTCTTCTTGATGGGGATCGAGAGGATTGCATCATCGATGATGATGAGCCTACTAGTTTTCAGCAAGCTATCACAAGTAGCGACTCAGTAAAGTGGCTGGATGCAATGAGATCCGAAATGGAATCCATGTACACCAATAAAGTATGGACTTTAGAAGTTGCTCCTCCTGGGGTAAAACCAGTTGGGTGCAAATGGATCTTCAAAAAGAAGATTGGTGCATTTGGACAAGTGGAAACCTACAAAGCTAGACTAGTAGCAAAAGGTTTTCGTCAAAGACCAGGATTGGACTATGATGAAACCTTTTCACCAGTAGCTATGCTTAAATCCATTCGGATCATGCTTGCCATTGCTGCCTTCCATGACTATGAAATCTGGCAAATGGATGTAAAAACAGCTTTTCTAAATGGACATCTAGAAGAGAGTGTTTACATGGATCAACCAGAAGGTTTCTTAGACAGTGGGAGCAGCGGAAGAGTGTGCAAATTGCTTAAATCCATTTATGGGTTAAAGCAAGCGTCGCGGAGTTGGAACATCTGCTTTGATGAAACAGTCAAGGAATTTGACTTTATCAAAAATGTAGATGAACCATGTGTTTATAGGAAGATTGTAGAAGGAGCAGTAGTCTTCCTCGTTTTGTACGTCGACGACATACTACTAATAGGGAATGATATCCCTATGCTACAATCAGTAAAGCTCTTCTTGTCACAGAAATTCTCTATGAAAGACTTGGGAGATGCATCATACATTCTGGGCATTAAGATCCATCGAGATAGATCTAATAGAATATTGGGACTTTCACAGTCCAGGTATATAGACACTATACTAAAGAGATTTAGTATGGAAGATTCCAAGTGCGGCAATATGCCCGCTTGTCACGGAATCACCCTCTCCAAAGACATGTCTCCAAAGACTGATGAAGAGAGGGCTCGCATGGGCATTATACCCTACGCTTCGGCGGTAGGATCAATAATGTATGCGATGTTATGTACCAGACCAGATGTAGCTTACGCACTTAGTATGGTAAGCAGGTATCAATCGGACCCAGGTGAGAAACATTGGATAGCGGTGAAGAACATTCTCAAGTACCTGAGAAGGACTAAGGAGATGTTCTTGATTTACGGTTATAAGGACCTCCAGGTAGAGGCTTTTACCGACTCCGGCTTCCAAAGTGACAAGGATGATTCTAAATCTATTTCGGGTTTTGTGTTTACCCTCAATGGAGGGGCGGTAAGTTGGAAGAGTTCCAAACAAGATACCGTAACAGACTCAACTATGGAGGCTGAGTATATAGCTGCTAGTGAAGCCGCAAAAGAGGCTGTCTGGATAAGGAAGTTCATTTCTGAATTTCAGGTGGTTCCGTCCATTGCCAATCCAATACCTTTGTATTGCGATAACAATGGCGCTGTAGCTTTAGCGAAGGAACCAAGGTCCCATCAGAAATCCAGGCATATCTTAAGGCGTTTTCACCTGATCAGGGAGATCGTGGATCGTCGGGAGATCGAGATACGGAGAGTGGACACAAAAGACAACACGGTAGATCCATTCACCAAGGCCATTCCTCAAGTACAGTTCGAGAGGCTTTTTGAGATGTTGGGCATGCGGTACGCAAGCAACTGGATCTGGTAGAGACAGTGGGTACTCATTGCGCCAATTATAGGCCTTAGTGCAAGTGGGAGATTGTTGGATATATATGCCCTAGAGGCCTACATTGTATAGGATGCTTGGGATATGTATGTACATGACAGTCTTGCTTGATATGATAGTACGCTTTTTGGTTTGACTTTGTCTTAACGTATAATATATTTTACTTGGTATTTATATATATATGTTGATAAAGCCCATAGGGTGTTTGTCTGACTACTGGCGTTGTGATGGCAGTCATACTAGTGGGAGCTGGATAGTCAATAGGCACACCCTTAGATGTCCCTGGTCGCAGGAGTATCGAGATTGGGCATCGATACTCCGGAGTAGACTAGTGTATACATATCTAGACCCTGACGAGGGGCAATGGATTAGTCCCGCAACCATTGGTGGTGTTCACCTAAGATTGTATACAGATGCTCACTGGGTGTGAGTACACCAGACAGGACTCGCCGAGAACTGACTGGATGGTATTATACCTAACGTCAGATAGCAGTTCTCAGGTGACATGTGTGCAGATAGTCCGTTGACTTAAGGTCATCATTTTTCTCGTGTGAGTTCCCACTGTGCTTTGATTGTTACCCTACCACGGCTCAAAGGAGTCGTGCAAACAGGTTTCAGTTGGGCACAGTCCCGAGCCACGTGGAGGCAGTGAGCGACTGTTAGGGATTCGTCTCTCCCGGTATAGGGAGTTGATATCGCACGGTGATCGGTTGGTCATTACCATAAGTCCCTGGCCAGGGCTGATTGAGAATTACTGATAGGTTGATCAGTAGATTCTCGGATGGTGATAGAGCCATACCGACACGACTTGTATGGTTATTAGGGGTCGACGTCCACCACCTCCCTAGACCGTACATGTGATACTCTCAGACGAACAGACCGGACTGCGCGGATATTGTCACAGACAGGCTCAGTAGGATTTCAGATGGGTTACCTCATCAGCTTTCTTATCGACAACTACCTGGGGACCGTTACGTACAGCTAGTGCCGCTTGCGGTCTGTGGTTAAACCCACTGCCAGCGTAGTAGTCGAGTCTTTAGAGTCCCACATAGAGATTTCCCAAACCCAGGCGAAAAGATATAGAGGTCGTATGGTTTTACGACAAAGGTTCGGACGCATACGTGTTTGATCGCACGTACGACATTCGGACAGTTTTTACTAGCCGGCTTTGGTTTAAGCCAGATTCTAGTATCAGATTATTGGATTTATACAGTCTAAAGTTTTTCCGTGTTTTCACGGATGAGAGGGGCATTCTCGTAATTTTCCGAGAAGCTTCTAGAAGGATGTGACATAAAGAGAGAGGTGACATTTTCATTTAATGTTTAAGTGACTCATTGTGAGTGATTCATCATATCATTAATGCATCATTAATTGCTTAATGACTCACATGATGAATCACCCACTTGATTAAATGAAACATGATGAATATTCACTTATTATTCATTCTTCTTTTTATTCATTATGTTTCATATATATCAAGTGAGAAGCTTTATTCATTATAATAATATCATTATCATCTTCTCACTCTCTCTCTTCAAGTTCTCTCTCCTTCACCAAACCCTAATCCTACCCTCATGAGTTGAGAACAAGGATTAGGAAAGACTAATTACTCCATAACCAATCTCTACATCATCTTAGCTACTCTATTTAGCAACTAGAGAAACTAAGTAACCTCAAGTTTAGAGGTTATAGCTTGGATTAGGGTTCTCGGGTGGATCGTCTATCACGGAAGAAAGCCGAAGAGGGCGTGGAGATCCAAAGAGGCCGTAGAGAACATCAAGACGAAGGACTAGAACCGTTTGGTATAATTTCTTCGCATAGTAGACTAAAACTCTATAGCTTGTGTTAAAACTTGTTTAGCAAACGATTCATACGGTTAATCGATGTTTGATCATAGAACTTGATTGTTATTCATATTTCCGCCTCCCCAAAGGTATTGGGGTGTTGAACATCGACTTACACTTCGAGCCTCGGATCATAATGCCGGCGGGCCCTTTCCTGAGACGTCCGTCCTCGAAGGGCGCCGCGAATAGTCTGCGCATGTTGAGCGACTACGTCGAGGAACTCGACATCGAGACTCCTACATCTGCTGCAGACTTTGCTACGGAGGTTAACCCGATGCTGGTGATACTCCTGAACTTCCATGACGAGGGCATCATCACGTCTTGGGTTAACCATTACAGGGAGATCGAGGCTTGCCTGCATCAGCTAGAGTCGATGTGTCCCGCTCTCGAGACCTTAGCCACCAACAATCAAAGAGCAGCGTGGATTGAGCAGAGCGCTTCTTACTTCCGCCATCTCGAACAAGAAGTTACTTCAAGGCGTAAGGAGTGTGGTGAGACTTCGAGCAAATCTGCCCAACTGCATGCTCGGGTGGAGGCCAACGCTGCACGGCTGAAGGTTATCTTTGAGGGCCTTCTGCTATGCCTTTCCGAAGGGTTATCACTGAGGCAACAGTTTGACGTTGTTGAGCGGGATGCACCTAACCAGGAAGCAGGCCAGCAGGCGGCTGAGGAGCAACTTTCATCCTTTTTGCAGCAGCGGGCCCAGGTGGAAGCGGAAGTGGCCACGGCAGCCACTCAGGAGGAGGCGCTGAAGGAAGTGCGAGAGCAGCTTGCGGATTTGTTAAAGACACTTCCTCCTCAGTAGCTATCCCTCTTTGTATCGTTTGTACTTGTAAATAAAAAATGTATATATATATATTTATATTCTTTAACACAATGTATCCTGTACTCAATCAAGTTTATGAATAAAAGATACACATTCTTTGTAATGTCTTGTGTCATTTCTCCGCCTTTTCTTTCTTTTATTATCAGCATGCCACCTTAGTAAACATGGTTGACAGATAATTAGAGAAAGCATCTTGATTTCCTCAAGAAATAGCGATGGCTTAGGCCGCAGGTTCAGATCTGCCGCCTATGAATTTTCAACTCTATGAGCCGTGAGGGTCTCATAAAGACTTTTCTCCCTACGATCGAGAGGATCTCATAGGTGTGTTTTCTCCTTAGGAATCATGAGGATTCCTAAGTGCGTTTTCTCTTATAAGTCGTAAGGATCTTATAAGAGAATTTTTCCCTCTTACGAGTCGAGAGGACCCGTAAGCGGTTGTTTCCCTCCTTGTCGAAATTCGACTTGGAGAGTGAGACCCGTGAATAGTATGCAAGAGACCGTTTTAGACCGACTTGCAGGGTCTCATTGTTCAGGAAACAAGTTTTTAATCCCTGCTGCCCGAGACTTCATCTTGCAAGTTGAGACGAATCGGGAATTTCCCGCGGAGACACTGGTTTCTCTGCGAGCCGACGCGAATCAGGAGGCTCTCACCAAGGACGCTTGTTTCCCTGAATTGAGGAATTTACCAGGGATGTTTGTTTCCCTAGTGTTGAAACGGATCGAGAATTTCCCACGGAGACACCGGTTTCTCTGCGAGTCGACGCGAATCAGGAGGCTTTCATCAAAGACGTTTGTTTCCCTGAATTGAGGTATTTGCCAAGGATATTTGTTTCCCTGGTGTTGAAACGGATCGAGAATTTCCCACAGAGACACTGGTTTCTCTGCGAGTCGACGCGAATCAGGAGGCTCTCATCAATGATGTTTGTTTCCCTGAATTGAGGTATTTGCCAAGGATATTTGTTTCCCTGGTGTTGAAACAGATCGAGAATTTCCCACGGAGACACTGGTTTCTCTGCGAGTCGACGCGAATCAGGAGGCTCTCATCAAGGACGTTTGTTTCCCTGAATTGAGGTATTTGCCAAGGATATTTGTTTCCCTGGTGTTGAAACGGATCGAGAATTTCCCACGGAGACACCGGTTTCTCTGCGAGTCGATGCGAATTAGGAGGCTCTCATCAAGGACGTTTGTTTCCCTGAATTGAGGTATTTGCCAAGGATATTTATTTCCCTGGTGTTGAAACGGATCGAGAATTACCCACGGAGACACTGGTTTCTCTGCGAGTCGACGCGAATCAGGAGGCTCTCATCAAGGACATTTGTTTCCCTGATTGAGGTATTTGCCAAGGATATTTGTTTCCCTGGTGTTGAAACGGATCGAGAATTTCCCACGGAGACACTGGTTTCTTTGCGAGTCGACGCGAATCAGGAGGCTCTCATCAAGGACGTTTGTTTCCCTGAATTGAGGTATTTGCCAAGGATATTTGTTTCCCTGGTGTTGAAACGGATCGAGAATTTCCCACGGAGACACTGGTTTCTCTGCGAGTCGACGCGAATCAGGAGGCTCTCATCAAGGATGTTTGTTTCCCTAAATTGAGGTATTTACCAAGGATATTTGTTTCCCTGGTGTTGAAACGGATCGAGAATTTTCCACGGAGACACTGGTTTCTCTGCGAGTCGACGCGAATCAGGAGTTTCTTCACCAAGGACGCTTGTTTCCTCGAGTCAAAGGATTTGCCGAAGACACTGGTTTCTTCGGGGTTGGGATGAACCGTCGAGATTTGGCTTCGTTTTCTGGCGGAGCCTGTTGGGAAAGTGCGGTTCCCTCTTTGTTTGCGCCCTTGGATTGTATACAGGGATCGATGTGATCTCAACTGTAGGGCTAAAGTTTTATCATTTTTTTTATTTCCGCGATGCTCTATCATTTCAGCTTTTATATCGTGAAGGTCGCGATTGCCCAATCATTTCGGCTATTTTTCGCGGTGCCCAATCATTTCGGCTATTTATTTTATTTTCACTCGCTGCTTTATATTGCGAGTTGCCCAATCATTTTGGCTATTTTGTATGCATACGTTTTTACTTGCTGCTTTTTATTGCAAGTTGCCCTATCATTTCGGTTATTTTGTATGCATGTGCGGCCTACCGGCTTTTCACCGTCAACCTGAAATTAGACACTGATTTCGGTATCAGCACCACTGCAATTGGGATATTGCCAGGAGCGAATCATCATTTGCCTCTGTCGATGTCGAACAAAGGTGGCTTAGAGAATAGGGTTAAGGTCCTGTCAACTAAGGCTTTTAACTTCATGAGCCGTAAGGGTCTCATAAAGGTATTTTTCCCTACAAGTCGTGAGGATCGTGTAGGTGTATTTTCTCCTTAGGAATCGTGAGGATTCCTAAGTGTATGTTCCTCTGTAGGTCGTAAGGATCCTACAAGAGGGTTTTCTCATTGTAAGTCGAGAGGATTTATAAGGGTTGTTCATCATGCGCACATATCCCCAATCACGGATGAAACTTGGTTAGGAAAATGTTTATTCGCTCCCGTGGATTGTATACAAGGGTCAGTATTGAGCCACTTGTAGGGCAATATCGAAAGTTGTGGGGTTTGCTTAAGCACATGTTTGGGTCTCTGTAACTTAAGACTTTCGAATCTTATGAGCCGTGAGGGTCCCATAAGAGAGTTCTCCTTACGAGTCGTGAGGATCTCGCAAGTGTAGTTTCTCCTTAGGAATCGTGAGGATCCCTAAGTGTATTGCTCCCTTGTGAGTCGTAAGGATCTCACGGGGGTGGTTTCTCCTTACAAGGTCGAGAGGACCCTGTAAGTGTCCTTTAACGAGGTTGCGCCCTCTTAGGTTTTCATAAACACTCGCCGGTAGTCCTGCTGTTTTTACTCACGGAGCCCTTTCGGGTTTTCATCCATGCCCATTTTGCTTGTGGACATACCGTTTTTTTAATTCTTTTAATTCTTTTTTTTACGAGGCCGCGCCCTTTCGGGTTTTCACAAACATTCGCCGGTAGCCCTGCTGTTTTTACTCACGGAGCCCTTTCAGGTTTTCATCTGTGCCCTTTTTTACTTATGGATATACCGTTTTTTTTAATATTTTTTATTTTATATATTTTTTATATTCTTCTCTTCAGCCTAAAGATGCCACGGTAGTAGTTTAAGAACGTTTCGGTCCGGCATTAGTTTAAGGACGTTTCGGTCCGTTCCCTGGAGAAGGCTGGCTACTGCTTACAAAGTTTGAGCTTAGGAAGATAGCGAGCGGACATAGTCGTCGTCATCTATCGTTGACCTAAGCTATGGCTTATTAAGCGTAGTATTTCTTTAGGAAGCGGCCGTTTATTGGCCTGAAAGGCCTTTCACCGTGCATATCCATGAGTAGATAGGATCCACCTTGGTAGACCTTGTCTATGATGTACGGGCCTTCATAGTTCGGCTCGAATTTTCCCCGCTTGGCGCGATTGGGGATCATAGGCCTCTTGACCACTAGCACGAGTTTGCCTTGGCGGAATGTCCTCAGCCGGGTCAATCTTTCATATGAGCGCGTCATCTTTGCTTTATAGGCCTCCAGATTTTGTTGTGCTATGAGCCGGGTCTCATCAAGGGCATCGAGCTCCTCAAGCCGAAGGTGAGCATTTTCTTCATCTTTTAGCTCGTAGTGGACTGCCACTCGTAGAGAGGGTAACTCTATCTCGAGGGGGAGTACTGCTTCTGTACCGAAGACCAGCGCATATGGCATTGTGTTTGTGGCTGTCTTGAACGTAGTTCGATACACCCAAAGAGCTTCTTGCAGTCTTTCATGCCAGTCCTTCTTATTTCGGGACACTGTCTTCTTCCTATTCCTTGTTAAGGTCTTATTGAAGGCCTCAGCTAGACCGTTAGCTCGCGGATTATAAACCGAGGAATATCTCCAGTCTATATTGTGCTATTACGCGAAGTGACTGATCTTGTGGCTTCTGTAAGCTGGCCCGTTATCGGAGATGATCCGTCATGGAGTTCCAAACCGATATAGGACGTGCGTCTTGAAGAAATGGAGGATATTCTCCGTCTTAACTTCCCTCAGCGGTACTGCCTCTGCCCTTTTGGAGAAATAGTCAGTCGTCGCCAGGATGAAACGATGTCCCCTGGACGATGCTGGTTCGATAGGGCCGACTATATCAGTTCCCCACATTTCGAATGGCTAGCTAGCCACTGTCGGGTGTAGCGGATTTGGATGCTGATGGATGAAGTCCCCATGAATTTGGTATGAGTGGCATTGCTTCGCATATTCGAGGCAGTCCTGAATCATCGTGGTCCAATAGTAACTCATCCGTTTGATCTTCAACTTCATTTTTGGGCCCGCTTGGTGAGAACCGAAGAGTCCGTCATGAACTTCCTGGACGACTCTTTTCGCTTCGTCAGGTCCCAGGCATCTCAACCACAAAGAATCGAACGACCTCTTGTACAGAGTATCATTAGCGAAGGCGAAAGACAGAGCTCATTTCATAAGCTGATGTTTTGAGGACGCATCTTCGGGCGTTTGGCGGTATTTGAAGTAGTCTATAAAGACTTCTCTCCAATCCTCGGTATTTTCCCGATATTTTATTTGCAGGGTCGTCTGCTCAGTCGCTCCCTTCTCTTCGAGTGATTCCGGAGATATTTCTGCTGGGGCGAGCACTCGACGGCTTTGTACCACAATTCTGACGTCATCGAGGTTCTCGTCAGCCAATTCTTTAGCGAGCTTGGCCAACGCGTCCGCTTTGCTGTTTTCCGCGCGCGGTATGTTTTCCAAAGTATAGGAAGGGATTTGGGTCAACAGTTGCTGCACCTTTTCGCCGTATTTCACCAACTCGGGTTTGTACGTTTGGTAGTCGCCGTTTACCTGACTAACGACCAGCTGGGAGTCTCCGTATATGAGGAGATTTCAATTCCCATGTCGATGGCGATCTCGAGGCCTGCTATCAAAGCTTCGTATTCGACTTCATTGTTTGTCCTTGGCTCTGTTAGGGAGAAGGCAAAACGCATTATCCCACCTTGTGGAGTTACAAAGATGAGTCCTACCCCGATTTGATTATAAGGGTATTTTGTTTGCGCTTCTTCACGGAAGATGCTCCATCGAAATAAAGCTCCCATCGGGTATCACCTGTTAGTGTTTATGCCCTAGAAGGCCATTACTATATCATACTAGTTTGTATATTACTTAATGGAAGCTTGGGATTTTCACAGTTATATAACAGTCTTGCTAAACATAGTAGTATGCTACTTGGTTTTTTCTATCTAACTATGTGAGTATACGTATTGATAGAGCTCTTAGGATCTTGCTTGACTACCAGCGTTGTGATGGCAGTCACACTAGTGGGGGCTGGGTAGTCTACAAGCACATCCTTTTTCAGGTCCCTAGTCGTAGGATTATCGAGACATGGCATCGATACTCCGGAGTAGACTAGTGTGTACGCTTCTCATCCCAGTTGGGGAGATGGTCTGTCCCACAGCCGTCAGTACGTCGTACTGGAGATAGTATACAGGTGCTCGTTAGGTTACCGATACACCGGACATGACTCACAGGGAACTGTTGGTTGGTTTTATACCAGTCGTCAGTTAACAGTTCCCAGGTGACATGAGTACAGCATAGTCCGCAGACTTGACACTGCTACTTCGCCTCGAGTGTGTCCCACTATTCTTAGATTGCTACCCTACCACGGCTCAAAGGAGTCATGCAAACAGGTAGCAGTTGGGTGCAGTCCCGAGTACTTGGAGGCAGTGGTGGTTAGACAGGATTCATCTCTCCCGGTATTGGGAGTTGATATCGCGCTGTGTCAGAGAGCCATTACGCAAAGTCCCTGGCCAGGGCAAGCGAGATTTACTGGTAGGTTTTCCAGTAGTTTCTCAAAGTGTAATGGGCTAAGCTCCGACACGACTTATACCACTTTTAGGGGACTGACGCTTGCCGCCCCTAGGCCCGATATGCGATAGTCTTAGATGAACAGACCGGACTGTACGGAGATTGTCACAGCAGGCTCAGTAGGAGTTCGGATGGGTTTACTCATCGGCCTTCTTATCGACATCTACCTGGGGACCATTACGTACAGCTAGTGCCACTTGTGGTCTGTGGTTAAATCCACTGCCAGCATAGTGTCGAGTCTTTAGAGTCCCATACAGAGAGTTTCCCTGCTTCGGGCGAAATGATATAGAGGTCGTATGGTTTTACGACAGGGTTCGAACGCATACGTGTTTTTACGCACGTACGATATTCGGACAGTTTTTACTAGTCGGCTTTGGTTTAAGCCAGATTCTAGTATCGGATTATTGGATTTATACAGTCTAAAGTTTTTCCGTGTTTTTACGGATAGGAGGGGCATTCTCGTAATTTTTCGGGAAGCTTCTTGAAGCATGGTGACTTGGGGGTTAAGGTGGCATTTGCATTAATTGGATAAGTAAGTCATGGTGTGATTCATACATGGAGTTAATGATTCAATTATGATTTATATGACTCATGTAATGAATCACTTAGTGAATTAATGAAACATGATGATATATCATTATTTTTTATTCATTTAATATATATGTTATGTTTCATATATACACACATGATCTATTCATCCAAAAGGATTCTCACTCTCACCTTCTCTATCCTCAAGCTCTCCATCTTCAAACCCTAACCCTAACCTCTCATGTGTTGAGATCAAGGGTTAGCTAGACTAATACTTCCATAATCCAACTCTATATCACCTAGGTTGCTTAGATTAGCACTTTGAGTAACCTAGTTACCTCAGGTTAGAGGTTAAGCTTAGAGTAGGAGCTC
The DNA here is from genome assembly GCA_030015575.1 of Agapanthus africanus. NCBI lineage: Eukaryota > Viridiplantae > Streptophyta > Magnoliopsida > Asparagales > Amaryllidaceae > Agapanthus > Agapanthus africanus. The sequence goes on from JASDDO010000014.1 coordinate 600,024,302, forward strand.
TGGGGTGGATCTTCTTTGACTCGAGGAGGCCGTTGAGGTGCCGACGTTCCAAAGAGACTACAAGGAGTGGAGGATAGTGATGAAGACCCGAAGGACAAGAAACGTGAGGTATAACTTCGAATCAGAGTAGTTAAACCTTTCGTAGTTTGCTAGTAACGGTTTAGATATGATTCATGCGCTCAAGTCCGTGTTACGAACCTTTGATGATCGTTTTTCATATATTCCGCCTCCCCTCAAGTTCGTGGGGTGCGTGACATGGACTTACAGTGGTATTAGAGCCAACTAAACCATTACTAGCTTGTTAGCAACTAAATAGAACTTCGATCGACGGAAAACACGAAAACAACACCCCGTAACCCTATCAGTTTCTGTTGATTTTAAATATATCAGAAAACATTTTTGATAGGCCTTAAAATTCACAGCAGGGTATTATAAGAGTTCTGGGAAAATACGAGGTTACAACTCGGCAAGACGGCCGCGGAATCGCGGCCAAATGGTGCTTTTGGCCGCGGATCCGCCGCCGAGTCAACGCCGAGTTGACTCGGAGTTTCACAGTAATTCCTATTTTCTGGTGTTTTGTTTTCCTGTATGTTCTGTTTCTACCCAGGTTACTTCAGTGCAGGTTTGCAATTGGGGTAGACACGGAAAATGGTTATCGATCGATATTCTAAGTTATTTGCTAATCGGGTTTTTATCTGTAATGATTAATGTGTTCGTAAATCTCCCCTAACTGCTAGTATGTCGGTTGGTAGGGGGTTGCACATTTCTGTAATGTTTACTGTTTGTGTATATGAACTTGATTGGATCGTTGTGATGATGAGCCGGGGTTTGAGATGGGTTTTATATTCATTCATTCGATGTAAATTGTAATATGATGTAATATTCTTTTGCGGGGCACATCCAGGTTGCGGTTGTAGCCACCGTTGTATTATTTCATTTACTGTTTTTTGCTCCTAGGATAGACCCAAGGTGGGGTACACAAACTACCGGGTACGTCGAAGTGTTTAGTGGCCTACTCACGTTGTTGAGGGAGTCCGCTTCACTTCGGGTACTTAGCAGGTAGTTTGCCATACCCGTAGGGGTCTAGGGTGGGGTAAAGGCTATTCATCACAACTGTGTAATCCGTATTTTGTTGCAGGCTCAAAGCAAACGCGGATTGCTTGTATATCCAATAATGTTCATCTGAGATCTGGAATGCCTATTATTGCGTCTGACGAATGTACAATATCTATATATGATAGCTATTTAGATATCACTTATGTTTTACACCCGCGCTAGCCCAGCCCCCGCTCTGTCGTTAGTTAAGTAACATAACGGGTGATGACGGGACCCAGTGGCGAATGCGGATGTCATAAGAGAACGTTGTATTTTCGTTGTTCTCTGCAATGATAGGTTAAATGATGGGACGTATTATTTTAATGCAAAGAAAATAAACCAAAGTTGAATCGTTGGAACAAATTTAAAAGAAACCACTCGGTTATTTTAAAAGAGCAGGTTTTTTAATTGCGGAGCTTTAACCACTCCTTTTAAAAAGCTATCAGGTTCCTTCGGTTATATCAAGTTCACTATGTTCACGGTTTCGCTAAAACCAGTCGTAGCCCTCCGTCATTTCTTATGGATGGTCAGTAGTATTCAAGCTATGTTTGTTGGCTTTTGTCAAGGCATAATGTTTGGTAGCTACTGGGGTATTCATTTGTTGCATAGATAGATGAGTTGGTTTGGGACAGTCGTATTACCTTGTTGGCTTTCGTCAAGGGTATATACGGGTGGGTTCGAATTAACAAGATAATGATGGGCAGAACTTGACATGTGTTTTATGATTTGTTGGCTTTCATCAAGGTCATAAGAACATGGGGCAAAAAATCTACATCGGGAGTTTCTAATGAAACTGAAACTTTCTAGTGTTGCATATCATTTGGAGTTTGATGAATGTTGGTAGGATTCCTTCAACATTATCATACGATGATATTTGGATCCCGATCCTACGGTGAGTATATGCTACTTATCAGGAGATTCGTCACTTAATGATCAATGCTATAAACCAAGTAGGTGTCGAGAAAGGTGTCAGCGGGGCTACGCCCCCAGAGAAAAGATGTTATTTAATTAAGGAACTTCGCGAAAGCGTTGGAAAACCTCCCTCGAAGTACCGACACTAGCCTGGCTGAACGGTTAAGCAAGTATTGTATAGTGAGAATAGTCCTGGCTAATTCTTCTTTTATGGTTTGAGGAAGGATTCGAGAAACAGTGGGAGCCATCCAGTTTAGATAAATTAAAAACCAATCTAAAACTTGCAAGAGCATCATGCTAAAGTGTTTTCTTCTCTCTCTCTCATTGCAGCGACCTTGTGACGATGACTAGGTTACATCTAGATAACAAGTTGACTGAATCTAACTTATTTGACTGGCAACGGTCTGTCCAGATGTCCATTGCCTATGACAAGCTGGACCACCCTATTACTACTCAAGGTCCCACCGTCCCAGGTCCAGTTTCCACCGTCGTGGATATGGATATCCGTCAGACAAGGGAAAAGGATAAAGCGAAAGCTGAGTGCCTTGTGTTGGCTTCAGTTGATGGTGTATACCAGAAGCAACACGAGAAGATGGACTTATTTTCCATCTTTCTCCATAACAAAGATTTATATGGAGAGCAATCTCATATCGCAAGATATGAGACCTCGAACGATTTAATTCAAGCGAGGTTGGCTGACGGGTCATCTGTAAGGGACAACGTCCTTACAATGACTAGCTCTGTTGATGAGCTCAAGGACCTGGAGACCATGTTGGGAAACAGGTCATACGCTGACTTATTTCTACAGTCCCTACCCTCTACTTACACCCTGAAAGAAACCAGGGAGACACAAGCTCTGCTTAATGGGGGACCTTCTTCTTCTACATCCACGGCGGAAGCAAAGGATGAAAAGAAGAAGACCTCGACAAAGCCGATATACGGTGTCAATAAAGTAGGAGGAAAGGGAAGAGCAAAAGTTTCGGGACTTGGTATAGCTAAGGAAGGATGTTCCTATTGTTATGGGAACAGGCATTGGCAGAAGGATTGCAGGGCTTTGGAAGCCAGTAGCCAGGATACGAAGCATGTTGTGGCTTCAACCTCAAGTGTGTTTGTAATTGAGAACTGTTTGTCAATTAACTTTACTTCCTGGGTACAAGATACCGGAGCAGGATCTCATATCTGTAATTCATTACATGCTTTGAAAAACCATAGAGATATAAGGATAGGTGATTTGTCTCTCAGAGTTGCAAACGGAATGAGCGTGGACGCTGAATCTGTGGGAGAATATCGCCTAGGTTTGACAAGTGGGCAGATATTGATTCTATGTAATTGTCTGTATATACCTAGTTTGACTTGTAATATCATATCAGTGTCCTCACTTTCAAGAGAGGGATATGACTTTACATTCGTAAGCGATGTAGTTCACATCCACCTAAATTAAGTTCTGATTGGGTCCGGTACATTAGACGACGGTATATACGTATTGAGTCAAGCCCAGGTTTTCAATGTCCAGAACACACTTAAAAGAAAGTCTCCAGAAATGAATCAGGCTTTCTTATAGCATTGTAGACTAGGTCACATCAATGAAACACGATTAACGAAGTTACATAGAGAAGGATATTTGAATCCGTTTGAATATCAATCTTATGCCACTTGTGAATCTTATCTCATGGGAAAGATGACAAAGACTCTGTTTGCTGGACACGGAGTAAGAGCGAGCGAGCTCTTAGGACTCGTACACAGTGACGTGTGCGGTCCAATGTCTACACATGCGCGAGGTGGTTATTCCTACTTCATTACTTTTACGGATGATTTTTCTAGGTATGGACATATCTTCTTGATGAAGCATAAATCCGAGGCCTTTGAGAAATTCTAGGAATACAAGAATGAAGTGGAAAACCAAACAGGCAAAAGTATTAAGATACTGAGATCTGATCGAGGTGGTGAATACTTAAGTGCCGAGTTCCTGGGTTACTTAAAAGAGAATGGAATTCTCTCTCAGCTTACTCCTCTATACACACCACAACACAACGGTGTATCGGAAAGGAGGAATCGAACCCTATTGGATATGGTTCGTTCCATGATGAGTAAGGCTGAGTTACCGCGATCATTCTGGGGTTATGCGCTAGAATCAGCGGCATATCTTTTGAACAGGGTTCCAACCAAAACTGTGCCTACCACACCATATCAGATGTGGAGTGGGAAGAAACCCTATCTTCAGTACCTGAAGACATGGAGGTGTCCAGCTTTTGTAAAAAAGCAGCATCCGGACAAGCTCGAGGCACGCTCAGTAGAGTGTAAGTTTGTGGGATATCCAAAGAACTCCATGGGATATTGCTTCTATTACACAGAGGAACAAAAGGTTTTTGTTTCTCGTCATGCCCGCTTCTTAGAAACTGAATTTTTAGAAAATCAGAAGAGTTGGAGCGCAGTAGAACTGGAAGAAATTCCAGAACCACAAGCTGTTACTGAAAGTTTGGTAGAACAAGAAGTTTTAGAAGAAAGAGACATACCAGCGCCTATCCGCAGAAGTAGTAGGCAGTCTCATCCGCCCGAGAGATACTACGGTTTTCTCATAGACGGGGATTGAGAAGATTGAGTCATTGATAATGAAGACCCTACTAGCTTCCAGCAAGCCATTCAGAGCGGCGACTCGGTAAAATGGCTGGATGCAATGTGGACTGAAATGGAGTCCATGTACACTAACAAAGTATGGACTTTGGACACTGCTCTAGATGGGGTAAAAACCGTAGGTTGCAAGTGGATCTTCAGAAAGAAGATTGGTGTAGATGGACAGGTTGAAACCTATAAGGCTAGACTTGTTGCAAAGGGTTTCCGTCAAAGACCTGGTTTAGACTATGACGAAACCTTTTCTCCAGTGGCTATGCTCAAATCCATCCGGGTCTTTCTTGCTATTGCTGCCTTCCACGATTATGAGATCTGGCAGATGGACGTAAAGACGACCTTTCTAAATGGTAATTTGGAAGAGAGCGTCTATATGGATCAGCCATGTAACATTTCAAAAAAATAAAATATTATTTTTGGGAATTTTTATAATTTAATATTATTTTAATGAATATTTTAATATTTCGGTATAATTAAATACAGATAAATGGGAAAAAAATTATGGAAAATTCTCAAATAGGGTATTTTATGGAATTATGCCATTTTAAAGTTTTTATAATTAATTATATGCTAATTTAGTACTAATCGCGATTAAAAATCGCTAATCGGTTTTTTAGCATTTTTGTGCAAAACATGCACATATCATTTGTTGTTTTACACTTGTGCATTTCTACCATGTTACTTTGGGTTTACTATTGGTGTGAGAATGATTTGGTTTAATGAAATTGGAAAAGAAAAGAAAAGAAAGGGAAAAAGGATATTATATTAAGGTATGGGTGAGAAAGAGTAGGTGAGGGTGTTGACTTGGCCATTTCTCTTCATTCCTTCACTCATTTCTCTACGTCTTCCTTCATTGCTGCTGCTGCTCCTGCTCTTCACCCCCTTCCCTTCTTCAACTCCTCAAAACACATCCAAAAACACCTCAAAACCCTATCCCCACTTCATAAAAATTGTTCCCAAGCTCACTAGCTACACATTGGACCAAGAAAGTCTTCATTTTGGCGCTGTTGAGGATTAACGAGGGTCTTATGAGGTAATTTCTTCACAATTAGAGTGTTATTGCTTGTGCTTAAGCTTCAATTCAAGTTTCATATCGATATCGTGTAATTTGGTGTATTTTGGACCAACTTAGAGAGGGTTAGGGTAAAGTTGAGATGTTGCTTTGCAATTGGACTTAAATGGTGACCTTAGACCCTATATTGACCAAAACACTGGCCTAGCACAACCTGAAACCCAAAAATACGGAATTACGGAATTTTTCATGTCGGTTTGTGTGATCTGTGAAGGTGTTCTGGAATCTGGAGCAACCCCGGGGCACCAAAAATAAAATTGAGCTGACAGTGAGTCGTGCAGGCACCTAGGAAGCTACAACCAAGACCCGAGCCCCTAACTCAAACCTACGGCAACAAATTTAATCATTCTGGACACAATTTGCGGCCAGAGTAGAAGAGAATCGGTCCATTTTTGTTCCAGGGCTCATTTTGCACTAAATTAGACCCCTCCTATATGCAGTTTTGGCTAATTGTCATCTGGGGAAAATCTGGGAGCATTTTGGTGTGTTTTAGGCGATATTTTCCGTATTTTTAAATGTACTTTCTTGATATTTGGATTCGTATTTGGTTGTTGGGTGTTCGTACATCGACAATAGGGGTTGTTTGTTGGATTTGCATGTTTGGGCCATAGGTTCCAACCTATGAGCACATTGTGCGCTGTATCGGTTTTCTGCCTTGATTTTCATACGCATTGCTATGGTTGATCATTGTAGGTACCTTCACGTGGATTCCGAGGCGACGGAGCATGGCGTTATCGACATCGACACGCAGGATACAGGTGAGTAGATTTATATCTACGGGAAGAAGTCGGGTGGATGGTGTATAGCACCCCCGCAGTTCGTGGTGGTGTATATGAATACGTATACACACATATATTGATTGTATGTTGTTGAGATTATTGATGATAAAGATGGATATTTGGTATTTTTGGATTGGTTTAGTGTAGTTGCGAAACCCTAGAGTAGTGGTCGCACTCACACACGCACGCACATACATACTTGCATACATTCTTTCTTTCATGTATGCGTATATGGGAATATATATTTATGTGTTCACATGGGTATGGGACTATGTGTTCATATACTGGATTTGAGGATAGTATTTGGGATTTGAGATGAGTCGATGAGATTGGGCTTGAGGCCAGGAGATCGGTGATGTGATTTGGTTCGTATTGAGATACGGCATGATGTTTTAGCGGGTCTTTTGACGTAGTGATTCTTACACCTGCATGCATACATAGATGGTATCAATATTGTACTAGACGTAGGACATTATCCCGGATCATGATATTTGATAAAGAAGATACCAGATGAATAATGTGATTGATGTGACTTTGACCCGTACCAAGATTTGGAAAGCCGTACGACGGATTTACGTACGAGCTATATACTGATGATTGATCCGCACTCTTGACTTGGGAATATTTGATTATAGAGATATGGTATTGGATGAGATACTATCGAGGCGGGATCACCGGCTAATATATATATATATATATATATATATATATATATATATATATATATATATATATATATATGTATCGACTCAGATGTTAGGCGGTTTCCATACCTTCAGTTAGCCTGTTAGCTTAGCCCTATAGTTTAGTATAGTTGGTAGACTATATTCGACTCCTACCTATTTCAAAAGCATAACGAATCACGGGTATTTTAAAAGGCAGGTCAAGCGATTTTACGGATATTTCAAAAGACGTATCTTTTCTTCAAAACACCGTAACCCTTATTTTCAAAACACCGCGATTCGTGTTATTTTTAAAAGGCACCATTGTTGACTTATAGTTATCGTTGGTCTAGTATTCAGCTCACACACATTTTTACTGTTCGCTCCGCATTGCATACTTATATTGTGATTCCTATTTGCATTGTTGGTATCATGCTGTTAGGGCACCAGCACCATTTCCGATGATGCGTGTGTACCACGCACACTTACTTGCCGGCTCACACACATCTTCATCGGTAATTGCCATGCCACGTACACTTTAGAAATACTATTGTATCGACATAGGTTGTTAGCTAATAATTTAGATATGATATTAGTGCCTTATATGCTAGATTAGACATTGTAATTATTACTTGTCACATCATGCATGCTATTATTCATTGTTATGCCGCATTCATGGATTTTTATGCCTATATGCACTGTTTACATGCTATTGAGGATTGGATTCGGATTTCCATGAGATTTTCTGTGTTTGGGGGAAAACCGCAAAACTTATATAAACTTCTTTTCTCTCTTTAAAATAAAAAGTGCGGTTTCCCATGATGTATGAGTCGTCCATCATGAGTTTGCTGATGGATTTCGAGACCCGATTCGAGGAGTTGGATGAACCGTTTCGGGTACATGGTGGGCCCGGTGCGGTACCCCGGGACGAGAAGGTCGTGTTGTTGACGTTGAGCCTGGCAGCTGAGCACTACCGACCGGTGATTTTACCCGATGCGTCGGATATCCGGAGGATACCGTCGTGGTCTTGAGATTGATGGTAGGGGCCGGTCTGGACTGACGGTGCCCTGGATATTGAGACTGAGACATTGAGATTTCGAGATATTGAGATACTGATATTTGATGATACGGGCCAGTCCGGATAGCCGGAGCCTGAGATATTGAGATATTGGGATTTATGTTTTGTGTCGATGCTAGACACTGTTTATGCTGATTTCATTTATGTTACCTCATTTTAAAAATGCAGAAATCTCACTAAGTTATAAAAGCAGTTTCTTCAGTATATGTATTCTGTTTTCATACATTCATACATCATCCATATGATATATTGTTATCTGAGGCACTGACACGAAAACTTGGTATTACTGTCGTTTAGAGGTATACCCTAGCCATTGTTATAAGCTGCTGGTTATATATTTGAGGATGTATATTGATCGTATGACCTAGGATTGCGTCATACATGCGATTTCTGTTCGTAGATGTATTCTATTCACGAGTTGGCAACTCACCCCCGTTGTGCCATAGTTTCTTGCAGGTTTGTCCGTACAGGTTTCATTACGGCTTTGCCGGCACTACTTCCATTTCTGGGTGATTTGCTGGTAGGTGGGTTCACTTGTATCGTGACCATCAGTATATTTGTATATTAGTATTCAGTTGTATCTAGAAGTTCCATCAACCAAACATGTATTTATTTCAGAGATAGAGACCAGTGTTGTTTATTCTATCGAACTTAGATTCGCGCTTTGTATTTATACGGATTTCATGCTGTTTTGAGTTTCCTTTCTATTGTGATCCTCGCCTTTCGGCGTTATATATTATATTGCTTGCGTGGTTGTGACCGTCGATTGACGAAGAGCTAGCTCCTGCTTGGGGATGTATTTTTTCCATTATATATGCTTTATCAGGTTTTGTACCCGTTTGGGGTCAGTTTTTATAAAGGAAACTTTGCCGAAATTTTTAGAAAAGACTTGGGAATTTTAATACATACTTCGGCATATGTTACAAACTGTTTGATTTAAAATGGTTTTCCTACACTCTACTACCTTTCTTGGTTTGGATTTCTGGGTTTTCGGCTTACTTAGAATACGTACGCCTTGAGACGTTCGTAGTTTAAGTGCCGGTCATATTCCGTACTTTCGGGACGTGAAAAAGTTGGTATCAGAGCGTTAGGTTTTACCTTCGGAGCGTAGGATGACCCTTGGTCGATAGAATATGTGACTAAAGTAGAGTGACGTACCGTGGATATGTTCCGCGGCATATTTACGACACGCCACTCCACTTAAGGAGCCTTAGGATGTACATTTCTTTGCTCAGTATCACATTCATTCCTGATCTAGCTTCATCGGTACCAGTTATGGTTTTGCCGCCACGATTACGGGCAAGGAGAGCTACGGCTAGAGTTGCGGTCAGCATGAGCTCGTTACGAACGAGGACTGACCAGGGCATGATTCGGGCGATACACGATTGTAGAGATGTATCTTTTGGATTGTGTTTTTGCGCCACGAGCGTTGGATGGATCGCTGTATGTGACTTCTCGGACGTGCAGATTAGCACCAGAGGATTGAGCCACTGACAGAGGCCAGCCAGACTTTGATGACAGTTGATGTGTGGCTTATTCATGATGATTGAGGCACGGTTCAACGTGCAGACGAGTGAGCCAGTTATTGCTGCGAACGACGAGATATCGCCCCAGATGTTGGAGCTATTGCAGTAAAAGTTGTACTAAGAGATGATAGAGGTCGCTAGTCACCCGAGGATGAGAGACTAGGACATGTGGATCGTTCGCTACCCCGATGCGAGGTCATCAGATAGATTGATTCCAGCTAGAGACGACTTCATGCGGAGACGTTGAGAGTCGACAGAGATGATCGAATGTCAGAAACCTATTATTCCAAGTTTAAAGTATTCGGAAAGACATGCAAGCAATTCTATGGTCCCTCTAGAAGAATGAAACCCTAACTCGACTTAATGACCGTGTGAAAGCCTTTGAACCTTAGGGTTTGCGGCAGTTCTGTGGTGCCATTAGTGAGGCTTGGGTTTGCCATTCTACGGCTGGACCACCGATGCTGTGGTATGTACTCGATACTATTATACTGTACCCAAGATGTTGAGCTCTTGGGGGACTATAAGGATTCGACGAATTGATCGGATGGCTCAACTTAATTCGGATGCTAATCGGTGAGATGCATTTCTTGGGAGACTCCAGATATGAGGATAGCCGTTTGAGCTCTGTCCATGCAGCCACGACGAGACAAATCCGAAGCAGTCGACATTAGAGAAAAGTGGAGTAAGAGGTTCATACCAGGTCTGGACGAGATGACGTTCCACTCCGCCGGCATCAGAGATGTGATATGCATCCTGAGGCATTGTACTTGGATATACCTTCCAGAAGGAGTCGCAGTGAGTATGCAGCTGTTCCGGAGCAAGAAACAGATATAGTAAAGGACGATGACTTCCGGACAGTTAGGCAGAGACGAGACTTTGAAGAGACCTTGAGCAGGATTCCTTCCAGGATACTGCTGCAATGATATTTGCACCCAGGATTAGATGTGTCACGTGCATTCAGAGAGCCAGAGGCCGACGCCAGTGACATGCTGCTTGACGAGTGGTCGTGAGGATTGACCGAGAGATGACCAGAGAAGTGCCAAAATGGAATCGTCCCCGTTAGCACACCTGACAGGGCCGATGAGCCGGTGGATCGTGAGATTGGTAATCTACAGAGAAGACTTGGACCCAGGAGTGGTCATGTTACGCACACCAGCAGGCCAGAGTTCAGGATCGTCGATGAGACATGCTATGAGTGACCACGACAGTTGGCCAGAGATTCTTGGAGGATGTGCTTGAGCGGGACTATCTCGCCATGCTTGTTTTCAGTATTGTTGGGCAATTTATTCGCTTGATTTGATTTTGATGATTGGGTCTCATGATATTAGTTTTCATGCACCATGGTGGCACTTGCTGAGTATTTACGATTTTTGCACAGTTGTTGCACTTGATATCGTTTTTGAACCTTGGTTTCCCATATTTATGATTTCATGGGTTTCATACAGTTGAGTTGATTTTGCGTTTATGCACGCATACGATTTGGTTTTTGCACTCGGTATAGTTCACATATGCTTGCAGTGCAGTGATTCGCATTTTGTGCACTTAGTTGCACTGGACTTTGATTTCGATAGTGATGTTCGATATTTATTTTGTGCACCCTGTGCACCTGATTCGGATTTTAGCGCATGATATGAGATGTGATTCAGTGCACACCAGATGCACTAAATCGAGATTCTTCGTGCATGAGATGCACCCGTTTTTGCTGTCAGGCACACACTTGGCCCATGACAGATGCTTCGTGCACACCCGATGCACTTAGATGTTGTTTCTGTGCACATGTATGGCATATTTATGGATCTTGATTTCCGCGCGCACCAGATGCACGTAGTATTCATATGTATATTTTGGGATTGATTTCTTATGGAGCGGTACGTTTTTATGATGATTGCTATATGTTTTTATACTGAGCAGGACTAGTCAGAGGACAGTACCTGAGTATATTTTGCATGTATTGATAGTTATTGAAGGGATTTCCAAAAGCGAGCTATAGTCTCAGTATTTACCTACGCGTCTGATAAGACACGAAACGTTTAAAACAAGGAAACCCTTCTAAATTGTTTTCAAAACGGCGGAACGTGCATATTAAACAAAAGGTATACACGTATATGGTTATTTTCTTATAAGAGACGTCCTCCACTGTGCAGTGTTATGCGCATTGCACAACGACTTTAAAAGATTTGGCATGCATTTCCTTTAGAAACTTACATGTATAGATTTGATATCTACATGTATAGTTCTGATTTATATCATATTGGTTTTGATTTGGATTTGGCATTCGTGTCTTTACCATGACTCCGATGATTGCAGGATACTTGATGGAGTTTTGATTTTCAGTTATCTACTCATTTCTCATGCGCATGCATTGCGCTATGATGCGTTTTATGTATTGATGATTTCGGAGCCCCGACGACTTGGACATTCTATTGAAATGTTTTAGAATTTGGGGTTTTAAATTTAAATTCGGGGACTGAATTTCTTTAAGGGGGGAAGATTGTAACATTTCAAAAAAATAAAATATTATTTTTGGGAATTTTTATAATTTAATATTATTTTAATGAATATTTTAATATTTCGGTATAATTAAATACAGATAAATGGGAAAAAAATTATGGAAAATTCTCAAATAGGGTATTTTATGGAATTATGCTATTTTAAAGTTTTTATAATTAATTATATGCTAATTTAGTGCTAATCACGATTAAAAATCGCTAATCGGTTTTTTAGCATTTTTGTGCAAAACATGCACATATCATTTGTTGTTTTACACTTGTGCATTTCTACCATGTTACTTTGGGTTTACTATTGGTGTGAGAAGGATTTAGGTTAATGAAATTGGAAAAGAAAAGAAAAGAAAGGGAAAAAGGATATTATATTAAGGTATGGGTGAGAAAGAGTAGGTGAGGGTGTTGACTTGGCCATTTCCCTTCATTCCTTCACTCATTTCTCTCCCTCTTCCTTCATTGCTGCTGCTGCTCCTGCTCTTCACCTCCTTACCCTCTTCAACTTCTCAAAACACATCCAAAAACACCTCAAAACCCTATCCCCACTTCACAAAAATTGTTCCCAAGCTCACTAGCTACACATTGGACCAAGAAAGTCTTCATTTTGGCGCTGTTTAGGATTCATGAGGGTCTTATGAGGTAATTTCTTCACAATTAGAGTGTTATTGCTTGTGCTTAAGTTTCAATTCAAGTTTCATATCGATATCGTGTAATTTGGTGTATTTTTGACCAACTTAGAGAGGGTTAGGGTAAAGTTGAGATGTTGCTTTGCAATTGGACCTAAATGGTGACCTTAGATCCTATATTGACCAAAACACTGGCCTAGCACAACCTGAAACCCAAAAATACGGAATTACGGAACTTTTCATGTCGGTTTGTGTGATCTGTGAAGGTGTTCTGGAATCTGGAGCAACCCGGGGGCACCAAAAATAAAATTGAGCTGACAGTGAGTCGTGCAGGCACTTAGGAAGCTACCACTAAGACCCGAGCCCCTAACTCAAACCTACGGCCACAGATTTAATCATTCTGGCCGCAATTTGAGGCCAGAGTAGAAGAGAATCGGTCCATTTTTGTTCCAGGGCTCATTTTGCACTAAATTAGACCCCTCCTATATGCAGTTTTGGCTAATTGTCATCTGGGGAAAATCTGGGAGCATTTTGGTGTGTTTTAGGCGATGTTTTCCGTATTTTTAAATACACTTTCTTGATATTTGGATTTGTATTTGGTTGTCGGGTGTTCGTACATCGACAACAGGGGTTGTTTGTTGGATTTGCATGTTTGGGCCATAGGTTCCAACCTATGAGCACACTGTGCGCTGTATCAGTTTTCTGCCTTGATTTTCATACGCATTGCTATGGTTGATCATTGTAGGTACCTTCACGTGGATTCCGAGGCGACGGAGCATGGCATTATCGACACCGACACGCAGGATACAGGTGAGTAGATTTAAATCTACGGGGAGAAGTCGGGGAGATGGCGTATAGCACCCCCGCAGTTCGTGGTGGTGTATACGAATACGTATACACACATATATTGATTGTATGTTGTTGATATTATTGATGATAAAGATGGATATTTAGTATTTTTGGATTGGTTTAGTGTAGTTGCGAAACCCTAGAGTAGTGGTCGCACTCACACACGCACGCACACACATACTTGCATACATTCTTTCTTTCATATTTGCGTATATGGGAATATATATTTATGTGTTCACATGGGTATGGGACTATGTGTTCATATACTGGATTTGAGGATAGTATTTGGGATTTGAGATGAGTCGATGAGATTGGGCTTGAGGCCAGGAGATCGGTGATGTGATTTGGTTCGTATTGAGATACGACATGATGTTTTAGCGGGTCTTTTGACGTAGTGATTCTTACACCTGCATGCATACATAGATGGTATCAATATTGTACTAGACGTAGGACATTATCCCGGATCATGATATTTGATAAAGAAGATACCAGATGAATAGTGTGATTGATGTGACTTTGACCCGTACCCAGATTTGGAAAGCCGTACGACGGATTTACATACGAGCTATATACTGATGATTGATCCGCACTCTTGACTTGGGAATATTTGATTATAGAGATATGGTATCGGATGGGATACTATCGAGATGGGATCACCGACTAATATATATATATATATATATATATATATGCATGTATCGACTCAGATGTTAGGCGGTTTCCATACCTTCAGTTAGCCTGTTAGCTTAGCCCTATAGTTTAGTATAGTTGGTAGACTATATTCAACTCCTCCCTATTTCAAAAGCATAATGAATCGCGGGTATTTTAAAAGGCAGGTCAAGGGATTTTACGGATATTTCAAAAGACGTATCTTTTCTTCAAAACACCGTAACCCTTATTTTCAAAACACCGCGATTCGTGTTATTTTTAAAAGGCACCATTGTTGACTTATAGTTATCGTTGTGTTTAGTATTCAGCTCCCACACATTTTTACTGTTCGCTCCGCATTGCATACTTATATTGTGATTCCTATTTGCATTGTTGGTATCATGCTGTTAGGGCACCGGCACCATTACCGATGATGCGTATGTACCACGCACACTTACTTGCCGGCTCACACACATCTTCATCGGTAATTGCCATGCCACGTACACTTTAGAAATACTATTGCATCGACATAGGTTGTTAGCTAATAATTTAGATATGATATTAGTGTACTTGCCTTATATGCTAGATTAGACATTGTAATTATTACTTGTCACATCATGCATGTTATTATTCATTGTTATGCCGCATTCATGGATTTTTATACCTATATGCACTGTTTACATGCTATTAAGGATTGGATTCGGATTTCCATGAGATTTTCTGGATTTGGAGGAAAACCGCAAAACTTATATAAACTTCTTTTTTCTCTTTAAAATAAAAAGTGTGGTTTCCCATGATGTATGAGTTGTCCACCATGAGTTTGCTGATGGATTTTGAGACCCGATTCGAGGAGTTGGATGAACCGTTTCGGGTACATGGTGGGCCCGGTGCGGTACCCCGGGGCGAGAAGGTCGTGTTGTTGAAGTTGAGCTTGGCAGGGGAGCACTACCGACCGGTGATTTTACCCGACGCGTCGGATATCCGGAGGATACCGTCGTGGTCTTGAGATTGATGGTAGGGGCCGGTCTGGACTGACGGTGCCCTGGATATTGAGATTGAGTCATTGTGATTTCGAGATATTGAGATACTGATATTTGATGATACGGGCCGGTCCGGATAGCCGGAGCCTGAGATATTGAGATATTGGGATTTATGTTTTATGTCGATGCTAGACACTGTTTATGCTGATTTCATTTATGTTACCTCCTTTTAAAAATGCAGAAATCTCACTAAGTTATGAAAGCAGTTTCTTCAGTATATGTATTCTCTTTTCATACATTCATACATCATCCATATGATATATTGTTATCTGAGGCACTGACATGAGAACTTGGTATTACTGTCGTTTAGAGGTATACCCTAGCCATTGTTATAGGCTGCTGGTTATATATTTGAGGATGTATATTGATTGTATGACCTAGGATTGCGTCATACATGCGATTTCTGTTCGTAGATGTATTCTATTCACGAGTTGGCAACTCACCCCCGTTGTGCCACAGTTTCTTGCAGGTTTGGCCGTACAGGTTTCATTACGGCTTTGCTGGCACTACTTCCATTTCCGGGTGATTTGCTGGTAGGTGGGTTCACTTGTTTCGTGACCATCAGTATATTTGTATATTAGTATTCAGTTGTATCTAGAAGTTCCATCAACCAAACATGTATTTATTTCAGAGATAGAGACCAGTGTTGTTTATTCTATCGACCTTAGAGTCGCGCTTTGTATTTATACGGATTTCATGCTGTTTTGAGTTTCCTTTCTGTTGTGATCCTCGCCTTTCGGCGTTGTATATTATATTGCTTGCGTGGTTGTGATCGTCGATTGACGAAGAGCTAGCTCCCGCTGGGGGATGCATTTTTTTCCATTATATATGCTTTATCAGGTTTTGTACCCGTTTGGGGTCAGTTTTTATAAAGGAAACTCTGCCAAAATTTTTAGAAAAGACTTGGGATTTTTAATGCATACTTCGGCATATGTTGCAAACTGTTTGATTTAAAATGGTTTTCCTACACTCTACTACTTTTCTTGGTTTGGATTTCTGGGTTTTCGGCTTACTTAGAATACGTACGCCTTGAGACGTTCGTAGTTTAAGTGCCGGTCATATTCCGTACTTTCGGGACATGACAAGCCAGAGGGATTCATTCAGAGTGGGAGCAGCGGTAAAGTATGCAAGCTGCTTAAATCCATTTATGGTCTAAAGCAGGCATCGCGGAGTTGGAACATCTGTTTTGATGATACCGTCAAAGAATTTGACTTTATCAAAAATCCAGATGAACCATGCATATACAGTAAGATTGTAGGGAGAGTTGTTGTATTCCTTGTCTTGTACGTGGATGACATTCTCCTAATAGGAAATGATATTCCTATGCTACAGTCAGTCAAAAGATTCTTGTCACAGAAATTCTCCATGAAAGACCTGGGTGATGCCACCTACATTCTGGGGATCCAGATCTATTGTGATAGATCAAAGAGGATGTTGGGACTTTCGCAATCCATGTACATAGACACCATATTGAAAAGATTCAGTATGGATGATTCTAAATGCGGTAACCTACCGGCTTGTCACGGAATCACCTTCTCCAAAGAGATGTCTCCCAAGACTGATTTGGAAAAGGATCGCATGTTGATTATACCCTACGCTTCTGCGGTAGGCTCTATAATGTATGCGATGTTATGTACCAGACCAGATGTAGCATACGCATTGAGCGTTGTAAGACGGTATCAGGCAAACCCAGGGGAGAAGCACTGGATAGTAGTAAAGAACATTCTCAAGTACCTAAGGAGGACTAAGGAGATGTTCTTGGTGTACGGCGGAAAAGACCTCCAGATCGAGGCCTTTGCTGACTCCAGCTTCCAGAGTGACAAGGATGAATCCAAGTCCATGTCGGGTTATGTCTTTACCCTCAATGGAGGGGCGGTCTGTTGGAAGAGTTCCAAGCAGGACACCGTTGCTGACTCAACGATGGAAGCAGAGTACATAGCTGCTTGCGATGCCGCAAAAGAAGCTGTCTGGATGAAGAAGTTCCTTACAGAACTTCAGGTGGTTCCTACCAGTGTTGGTCTAATACCTCTGTATTGTGACAACAACGGTGCTTTAACTTTAGCGAAGGAACCCAGGTCCCATCAGAAGTCCAGACACATCTTAAGGCGGTATCACTTGATCAGGGAGATCGTCGATCGCCGGGAGATCGAGGTAAAGAGAGTAGATACAGAGAATAACACTGCTGATCCATTCACAAAGGTCATTCCTCAGACACAGTTCGAGAGGCTATTCGAGATGATTGGTCTGCGATACGCCAGTACATGGCCCTAGTGCAAGTGGGAGATTGTTAGTGTTTATGCCCTAGAAGGCCATTACTGTATCATACTAGTTTGTATATTACTTAATAGAAGCTTGGGATTTTCACAGTTATATAACAGTCTTTCTAAACATAGTAATATGCTACTTGGTTTTTTCTATCTTAATATGTGAGTATACGTATTGATAGAGCTCTTAGGATCTTGCTTGACTACCAGCGTTGTGATGGCAGTCACACTAGTGGGGGCTGGGTAGTCTACAAGCACATCCTTTTTCAGGTCCACAGTCGTAGGATTATCGAGACAGGGCATCGATACTCTGGAGTAGACTAGTGTGCACGCTTCTCATCCCAGTTGGGGAGATGGTCTGTCCCACAGTCGTAAGTACGTCGTACTGGAGATAGTATACAGGTGCTCGTTAGGTTACGGGTACACCGGACAGGACTCACAGGGAACTGTTGGTTGGTTTTATACCAGTCGTCAGTTTACAGTTCCCAGGTGGCATGAGTACAGCATAGTCCGCAGACTTGATACTGCTACTTCGCCTCGAGTTTGTCCCACTGTTCTTAGATTGCTACCCTACCACGGCTCAAAGGAGTCATGCAAACAGGTAGCAGTTGGGTGCAGTCCCGAGCACTTGGAGGCAGTGGCGGTTAGACAGGATTCGTCTCTCCCGGTATTGGGAGTTGATATCACGCTGTGTCAGAGAGCCATTACGCAAAGTCCCTGGCAAGGGCAAGCGAGATTTACTGGTAGGTTTTCTAGTAGTTTCTCAAGGTGTAATGGGCTATGCTCTGACACGACTTATACCGCTTTTAGGGGACTGACGCTTGCTGCCCCTAGGCCCGATATGCGATAGTCTTAGATGAATAGACCGGACTGTACGGAGATTGTCACAGCAGGCTCAGTAGGAGTTCGGATGGGTTTACTCATCGGCCTTCTTATCGACATCTACCTGGGGACCGTTATGTATAGCTAGTGCCGCTTGCGGTCTGTAGTTAAACCCACTGCCAGCGTAGTGTCGAGTCTTTAGAGTCCCACATAGAGAGTTTCCCTGCTTCGGGCGAAACGATATAAAGGTCGTATGATTTTACGGCAGGGTTCGGACGCATACGTGTTTTTACGCACCTACGATGTTCGGACAGTTTTTACTAGTCGGCTTTGGTTTAAGCCAGATTCTAGTATCGGATTATTGGATTTATACAGTCTAAAGTTTTTCCGTGTTTTTATGGATAGGAGGGGCATTCTCATAATTTGTCGGGAAGCTTCTTGAAGCATGGTGACTTGGGGGTTAAGGTGGCATTTGCATTAATTGGATAAGTGAGTCATGGTGTGATTCATACATGGAGTTAATGAATCAATTATGATTTATATAACTCATGTGATGAATCACTTAGTGAATTAATGAAACATGATGATATATCATTATTTGTTATTCATTTAATATATATGTTATGTTTCATATATACACACATGATCTATTCATCCAAAAGGATTCTCACTCTCACCTTCTCTCTCCTCAAGCTCTCCATCTTCAAACCCTAACCCTAATCTCTCATGTGTTGTGATCAAGGGTTAGCTAGACTAATACTTCCATAATCCAACTCTATATCACCTAGGTTGCTTAGATTAGCACTTTGAGTAACCTAGTTACCTCAGGTTAGAGGTTAAGCTTGGAGTAGGAGCTCTCGGATGGATCGTCTTTGACTCGAGGAGGCCGTTGAGGTGCCGATGTTCCAAAGAGCCTACAAGGAGTGAAGGATAGTGATGAAGACCCGAAGGACAAGAAACGTGAGGTAGAACTTCGAATCAGAGTAGTTAACCTTTTCGTAGTTTGCTAGTAATGGTTTAGATACGATTCATGCGCTCAAGTCCGTGTTACGAACCTTTGATGATCGTTTTTCATATATTCCGCCTCCCCGCAAGTTCGTGGGGGTGCGTAATATGGACTTACATCACCACCGTCGATCGCATCAAACGCATGTTCGTCTGGAAGATCGCAATTCAAAGAGAATCGGCGGGTATCGGATGCTCTGCGAGGAAGTTAGCGATGGCCTGGCCTTTCACTGCCTTGAGAGGTTGATATGTTATCGAGAACTCCATCAAGAGCAGAGTCCACTTAGCTAGTCGTCCCGTCGATATGGCATTTGACATCAAATATTTAAGGGGGTCCACCTTTGAAATGAGACGGACCTCATGCGCCAACGCATAGTGTCTGAGCTTTGTTATCACGAAGATCAACGCCAGGCAGTGTTTTTCAATGGGGGAGTAGTTGCTTTCTGCCCCCAGCAGAACTCGACTTAAGTAGTAGAGTGCTCTTTCCTTCCCTTGATCGTTCTCTTGTGCCCATAATGCGCTCAAGGAGCCTTCGAGAGCGGTTGTATAAAGAATGAGGGGCTTTCCCTTGACCGGAGCAGCCAGCACTGGCGGGTTCTGCAGGTATTGCTTGATTTCATCCAGTGTGTCTTGGCATTTGCGATCCCAGATGAACGGGGTTCTCTTCTTCATCAGGTGGCTGTAAGGACGGCACTTGCCTGAAAGGTTGGCTATAAGCCGCCGTATATACACGAGCTTCCCCTGGAGAGACCGCAGCTGTTTGAGAGTCCTTGGCGGAGGCATTTCCATGATCGCCTTGATCTTTGACGGATCTATTTCAATACCTCGGTGTCGGACGATGAATCCTAGGAATTTGCCCGAGGAAACTCCGAATGCACACTTGAGAGGGTTCATCTTCAAGTTGTCTTGTCGAAGACGTTGAAATACGGTCTTTAGATGCTCGAGATGTTCCTCGTATGATTTGCTTTTAATCATGAGATCGTCGATATAGCATTCGACGATTTCGTGTATAAGGTCACCGAAGATCTTCGTCATGGCCCTTTGGTAGGTGGCACCGGCATTCTTTAAACCGAAGGGCATCACCTTGTAGCAGAATATACCCAAAGGAGTCCTGAAGGCGGTGTGCTTCTGGTCTTCGGGATGCATTTTTATCTGATTATATCCTGACGAGCCGTCCATGAAGTAGAAAACCTTATGAGTGGACGTATTGTCTATCATCAGTTCGGTGACTGGCACTGGGAAATCGTCCTTCGGGCAAGCTTTATTAAGATCCAGGAAGTTTACGCATATGCGCACTGTCCCATTTTTCTTCATCACCAGGATGATGTTGGCGATCCATTCAGGGTATTGAACTTCCTGGATGAAGCCAGAGTCGATCAGCTTCTTGACCTCGGCATTGATACTCATCTCAAGCTCGAGCCGCATTCTTCTCGGCGCCTGTTTGACTGGCTTGACATCCGGAGATATCGCCAATCTGTGCACAGCAATTTCTGGATCTAGTCCCGGCATTTCGGAATAGTTCCACGCGAAGCAGTCTTTGTGCTGCATAAGCAGGTCTTTTAATGAAGCCACCTTCTCTTCAGACAGTAGCTCACTAACAAATGTCGGTCGCGGATCGTTCGTCGTTCCCAACTCAATTTTCTTAAGGTTATCTGCGGTGGTATGGATTCCATCTTCCAGCTCTTTTGGCGCTGGTGGGAATTCTGAGATTACCTCGTCGTTGTTGTTTTCGAAGCACCAGGGAAGGTCATCCATGTTCTTAGGCTCTTCTTTTGATATCGTTATCACATGACAAGTACGAATTCGCTTCCAATCCCAATGTGGAACTGGTTCTTCTTCCGTGGCCTTGGGTTCGTGCTTCTGTGGCGGCGCTACCCTCCAGTTGTTGGACAGAGCGAACTTGCCAAGCTGATATTGATCTTCAACCCAATTCTTGAAGGTGAAGCAGTCCTCGAGAGGGTGCCCTATCACTCGGTGATAAGGGCAATAGTCCGGGTGAGAGACTTCGCCTGCTTGTTCAGGGTGTTTAGACTCCGGCAGTGTAAGCATCTGATGTTTTAAAGCGAGGTCAAGTATTTTCTTCGTCTTGTCCCGAGGAAAAGAGTATGCTCGACCCATTTTTCTCATGAGGGGTAAATCGGAACCGCTCGGTTCCCGCTTGCGTGGCCTCTTAGTCCCGCTTCGTTGATGTTGAGCGCCTTTTTCGCGTTTCGACTTGTTTCTGCCTCTTCGTCGGGCCTTCTTTATAACAGGTTGACAAGGAGCGGCTTTTTCATCTTTCACGGCCTGTTGGAGAAGGCGTTGTGTTTTGGCTTTCTCGTAGATGACCATTTCGCGGTTATGATCATCCCGGACTTTTTGACCCGCTTCTCTTATAAGCTTGTCCATTTGTTCTTCGAACGACGGACTGGGCACTTTTGCATCTGGAACTTTCACCGTCTCAGGATTAGCGTCCTCCCATTGAGCATCCGCTTATACATCGAAGTCATACATGACATAGCAGCTGTTTAGTAGCTCTCGTTTCTTTGACCGGATGTATCCAAGTCCTTTTATCTCCATTCTCCCCTTAGGCAGTTTGCGTTGAGTCCCGGGAACGTTCCAGACTTTGTCATAGAACTTGGCTTTTCGAACGGTCCGCTCGAAGGATATCCCCTGGCATTTCAGCAGCTTTTTCAAACCTTCCGCATAATATCTGGGAAGACGGATAGGCTGAAGCCTGTCGAGCGTAGGATCCGTGCCATGCCAGATTTCTTTCTCCACTTTGGTTTCTTCAGAGCGGTAGAATTGAATTGCTTTTTCGCTTTCTCGCCTGGGAGGGATATAGAACGTTTGTAGCTCTTCTACATTGTAAATATCAAGTGCATTCAGTTCTTTACGGTGTTTAAGCGGCACCATGGCGACTTGTAGACTTTGCTCTTCGTCAGCGGACGTTTGTATTGAAGGTCGAGAAGGGAATACAACATGGACTTCATCTTCCGAGTCGCTACTAAAGATTAACGTAGGAGTAGATGGCCCTGGCTTGTTGTGTTGGGGCGGCCACGAATAAACTATCTCCTCTTCCTCCTCGGTATCACTGCCGAAGACAGGGATGGTGGCGTTAGCTTTGTTTTCCGGCTTGTGACACCTTTCCGTGTCTTCGAAATCCGGTAAGAAGTACTTGCCATCTTCATATTTGAGGACTTCGTTCATGGAAAATGGATTCAGTTCTCCCGCCACGGTATACTCGAGACCATCCTTAGCGTATTTCATACACTGATGTTGTGTAGAAGGGATGACGTTGTACTCGTGTAACCACGGTCGGCCGAGCAGAGCATTGTATCATGTCTTGGAGTCTATGACATGGAACTTAATGTCCGTGACGAGTAGCCCAAAGCGTAGCGTCAGTATCATAGACCCAAGAGTTCTTGATGACTGGGAGTCGAACCCGGAGATGGTGATCTTGTCCCGAGCAAGGTACTGGACGCTCATGCAGTTTTCTTTTAACACCCGCACATTGAGGAGGTTAACGGAGGATCCATTGTCAATCAGGATTTTGCCTATCTTTATATCGTGGCAGTATCCTGAGACATAAAGGGGGCGATTGTGTTTGCACGTCCCAAGGAGAAGGTCTTCATCCCCAAAAGCGACATCGGCCGTGTGCACTTCCTCCAATTCATCCTTCATCTTTTCTTCAACCAGGAAAGCTTGGAATTGTTCCGGATCTTGTAATGCCTTGATTAACGAATCTCTCGCCTCCTTTGATAGCAAAAGGGCATCATGAATGCTGAGCTGTAAGGATAGCTTCCTCAGATGCGCTAAGACGTTGTAATCCACCTTATTCTTCTTCGGCGGGTCCTTGGCGCTTTAGCTCCCCCAGAACTTGGTAATCTAAGACGATATCTTCAGAAACCTTTTCTTTCCCTTTATCTTTTTTGTTTGAGGGTCCGAGATTCTTTTCAGGCAGCGTCCGATTCCGCAGCCGAATATTTTCGCAAACCTTCGGCTCTTCTTCTTTTCCCGAAGTGGACTCATTAAAGAGAGGGGCGAGTACCAGCTCCTCATCAGAATCGCTCCCGAATGTAGGCACTTGTGACCCCCCGGTGTTAACCATGCGACAATCGCCGGTAGTTCTTTTAAGCCATTCGGTCGTATTTTTCCCGACGAGTTTTGCGCTTTTCCCGCTTAAAACGTTGTCGATGAGCAACGTATCCTTGCCACCATCTATCGAAAGCTTCTCACTCTTGAGTGGGGTGCGAAACCTTCTGATGATATAAGCAATAGGAGGGATGCATTTCTATTTCACCAGTAATTTTTCCTTCGGAGGATGGTAGGTTCATGCCCATTGATATGGCCTTAGCAAACCTTTTCCTCATCTTGAATTGGCTTTTGTCGGTATTAGAGGTATTTTGCTCCAGCGGGATCGTCTCAGCTCTTTCATCAAGACGCTGGCGCTTGGCCCTTTCAAATACAGCCGTCTCGCGTTCTCGATCAGCTTTACTTTTCAATCGAGCTTTGTTAAGAAATGCGTCAATTACTTCATCTGATGGCCCCAGAATTTTTGATTCAGGGTCTTCCCCCAGCGTTTCAGTATGAGGAGCCTTCTCATCGTCCATGAACGAATGGGAAATCACATGACAGCTCGCCACATATTCTTCAGATTCATCAGATGAACTTTCTCCCTCATCTTCCTTTTGAAAGACATGATTGAGGAACTCTTGGAATGTAACGGGAGTCCGTGCCTTCTGGTTGTATTCCTCCAGCGCATCAATTTGTTTTTGCAAGTCCGTGCGCTTTTCGCCAGGCTTCACGGGCTTCTTAGATTTCTTCTTCTTCTTTTTCAAAGATTTTGACGGCTGGCTGCGAGTACTTGGGCCACCACCATCGTGTTGGAGATAGTGACCTCAGAGTCAATTATTGGATCGCAGGTACATGATTGCAATGATTGCGGAGGACCTATTCCGGTAGGACAGTCTTACTCGAGATGATAGTATGCTATCTGGTTTGCCTTTATCAGTCGTGTACATGTTCAGGTGACTGATTACATGTTACACTTTGAAAGAGCCTTTAGGATCTTGCTTTACTACCAGCAGTATGATGGCGATCATATACGTGAGAGTTGGGTGGTTTATATGCATATCCTTAATTGTTGTCCCCAGTC
Organism: Agapanthus africanus; assembly: GCA_030015575.1. NCBI lineage: Eukaryota > Viridiplantae > Streptophyta > Magnoliopsida > Asparagales > Amaryllidaceae > Agapanthus > Agapanthus africanus. Next base: position 600,048,943 of record JASDDO010000014.1, read on the forward strand.
GTGGGAGTTTCGAGACAGGGCATCGATACTCCGGAGTAGACTAGTGTATACAGTTGAGACCCTGACGAGGGGTGGTGGCCGGTCTCATAAGCCACTGGTGTCAGTTGGATCACCTAAGATGTATACAGGTGCTCATTGGGTTATGAGTACACCGGACAGGACTCGCTGGGAACCTGCTACTTGGTATTATACATATCGTCAGATAGCAGTTCCCAGGTGACATGTGTATAGGTTAGTTCATCGACCTGAGGTCGTCATTTGTCTCGTGTGAGTTCCCACTGTGCTTTGATTTCTACCCTACCACGGCTCAAAGGAGTCGTGCAAACAGGTAGTTTTTGGGTACAGTCCCGAGCCACATGGAGGCACGTGAGCGGATCGGCAGGGGATTCGTCTCTCCCGGTATTGGGGGTGAGATCGCGCTGTGTCTAGGAGAGCCATTACATAAAGCCCATGGCCATGGCAGGAGATTTACTGGTAGGTACTCCAGTAGTATCTCAGGGTGTATTGAGGCTTTACTCCGACACGACTTATACTGCTATTGGGGGTCTGACGTTACTAACCCCCTAGGCAGATATGCGATACTCATAGGCGAACGGACCGGACTGTATATACATTGTCACTGTTAGGCTCAGTAGGGTTTCCGGATGAGTTCGCTCATCGGCCTCCCTTGAGGTCAGTCCATGGGCAGCCGTTACGCATTGCTAGTGCCGCTGACGGTTTGTGGTTAAACCCACTGCCAGGGTACTGACAAGTCATTAGAGTCCCCCACAGACAGTTTCCCAAGTTTGGGCGAAACGTTGTAGAGGCCCTATGGTTTTATGGCAGGGTTCGGAAAATGCACGTGCGTTTACGCACGTGTTATTTTTTCGGGCAGATAATACTGATGGGCTTTGGTTTAAGCCGGATCCATGTATTATACAAAGTAGATATAATATCTTTGTCTCAGTTGCATTTGTATTCGGTCGTAATACAAATGCGGGTATATTTATACAGTTACGGGGTTATTCTGAAATTCGTTTCGGGATCACTTTTGGAAGTTGCCAGTTTCCAGTTTTCTATCAGCCGTTTTTAAATATTCGGTTAAAGACGGATTTATCTTTTCTTGGATGAGAGTGAGTCATGCTTCTAGAAGGTTCTAGAGAGGGTGACTTGGCATGGTGAGTCATTAGTGCTTTAATGGAGCCATTAATTCAATGGTGACTAGGTTAATGAATCACCATTTGCATTAATGAGGTTTTGTTTGCATGAAGGATATTTGTGGTTGATCTTTTCTCTTATGGTCACTCTCCCCTCTCCTACACTCACCTCCCTCCTCATATATATATGGCCGGCCCCTCCTCTCTCTCACTCACTCTCTCTTGAGGTTTTCATTTGATAAAAAGATATGATAGTTTTGGGGTGCATGGAATTACACAGCTCATTTCATTCCATCACCCGATTCGAGTGGCAACTTCATTAACCGTTCGTCCATAGCTTTGGACGGAACGAGACAAAGTCTTCTACTCATTCTCTACGTCAATCTTGGTCGTCTCTTTTGACAAACTTGACGACCGAGTTGCTTCAAGTCAGAGGCGGGAGCCCGTTTAAAGAATCGTTGATGTGGTGCCACCTGGACGAGCAGATCGGAGATCGACGAGATCGGAGCAGCTGCAACGGAGCGTGGGATGATGGTTAAAGAACGAAGGACTCGGATCGTTCGGTATAACCTTTCTTCCCTCTTTGTAGATTGTTAGTTTAGCATTAATGGCAGATCCGGGTTATAGTATGCGATAGCGCCAAATATAAAAGTTTTTGTTCCGCATTTGGCGTCTGAAAGACGGCCGGGGCGCTACCGTAGACTTACAGTGGTATCAGAGCCTAACCATTTTGCTATGCTAACTTGTGCTAACGCGTTTAAAACATCGATCGAACCGGAAATCAAAAACTACAAAATTCTAGCTTCACAGTTTCTGTTGATTTTAAATGAAGTCCTAAAATTATTCTACATATCTCAGAAATCTGTGCAGGGTTTTATTCGAACACCGTCCAAATTTGGGATCATGATTCGACAAGACTGCCGCGGAAACGCGGACAAACCATGGGTTTGGCCGCGGATCCGCGGCCATTCTGTGTCATCATGCCCCCAAATTTGCTCAGTGGGTTCTTCTCTGGAATTTGTGGTTTTTGGTATATATCTTTTGGGCCCAGTTTTTGTTACTGTTCACCAGTTGTTTGTGGGGCCCACTTCGTGATATTTAGTCGATCGAAATTTAAACATGTTAGTTTACAGTGCTTACATTATATCTCCGACCGGGAATGTCATTTGATCGGTAAACCGCGTCTGATTGCTATAGTTCTTTTAGACGGGTTTGCGAACGTGATATTCGCGTTGATGTTCTGTGTTGTGCTGTGATGTTGCGGATTTGTCGTGGTGGATGGCCGTGTGCAATGGTAGTGCAGTTTAAGTTTATTTGTACATTTGATATTGCGGGACGAGCGTCTAACATGTGGACTGCCGTCACTGCTTGTTGTATAGTATTCTTTTGGGGCACGACCAGGTTGCGGTCGATGTACCTGTTGTACTATTTTTCATTACTGTACTAGGTTTAGCCCCGCGACGGAGTGCACGGATAGCCGGGTTCTGGGGGGCAACGGGTCCGCATCTTATGGCTTTGAGAGGCAGAGGGGTCCCACGCTAGAATTGGCAGACTATTCGCCGCACTCATAGGGGGTACAGGTTGACCCAAGGAGGGGTGCTCAAGCTACCGAATTCCATGAAATGCAGGGTGGTCCATTCACTATGCTGTAGGGGGCTGCCTCGCTTCAGGTTTTGGCGGGTAACTTGCCGCACCCGTAGGGGTCTAGGTTTCATTGCACAGGCTATCCACACGACAGGGGAACGTCGGGTTTCAGCAGCGGCTCTGTGAAATTCGGGGATCCCAGATTATCTGTATTATTCTGTGATGCTTATTACTTTTCTGTAATATTGCATATTATCACGCCTGGAGCGATTATTGTATATTGGTTTATATACTATTAGATGTTGTATATGTTTTACACCCACGCTAGTCTAGTCCCCGCTCTGTCGTTAGTTAAGTAACCTAACGGGTGATGACGGGACCCAGTGACGAATGCGGATGGCATATACGTACATTTTATTTTCGTTCTTTTCTGGTGTGATTAATTGATGGGACTGCGTTGATTCTGATCAATGCAAATGAAAACAAACCTGTTTGGATGTTGTTGGAACAATTTAAAAAGTGTTATTACAAAGATGTTTCCTTTTGTTATGCATAGTGGTATTCGGTTGGAATATCCTGCACCTCATTCGACGGGACAAGGGCCGATATCCCTTCACCGGGACTGACCCCTTGGGCAGAAGTTTGCGTCAGGGTAATAACTTCACTATAGTCGATTACATGTTGCTTTGCATCGCGGTATTCAGTGGAATATCCTGCACCTCATTCCACGAGGAAAGAGCCGAGATCTCTTCACCGGGAGTGACCTCTTTAGCAAAGGTTTTCGCCACTATATTTTATAAAAAGCTATCAGGTTCCTTCAACGAGATCAAGTTCATTACGTTAAAGGTTTTTCGCCAAAAACCAGCTGTAGCCCTCCGTCATTTCTTATGGATGGTCAGTAATATTCAAGCTATGTTTGTTGGCTTTCGTCAAGGCGTAGTGTTTGGTAGTTGCTGGGGTATTCATTTGTTGCATAGATAGATGAGTTGGTTTGGGACAGTCGTATTACCTTGTTGGCTTTCGTCAAGGGTATGTACAGGTGGGTTCGAATTAACAAGATAATGACGGGCAGAACTTGACATGTGACTTATGATTTGGTGGCTTTCGTCAAGGTTATAAGAACATGGGGTAAAAATCATATCGGGAGTTTCTAAAGAAACTGAAACTTGCCAGGCATGCGCATACCTTCTGGAGTGTGATAACGCGAGTGGATTCCGTCACGTTATCATGCGATGAGAGTTGGATCCCGATTCCTACTGATGAGTTGGTTTATTCTTCGGGTGATCCCGATTGATTCTTCTTTCAGGTTTGGGGGAGAATTTGACAGGACAGTGGCAGGTTTCCGGATTAGATAAAGTGATAACCATTCTGATCTAGGTTAGAGTGCACGCAGAGTGCTCTCTCTCTTTGGCAGCGACCTTTGACCGACCCTAGACTATGACTCAGTGACCAAGTTGACCGAACCTACTTAAAATAATGGCTTTTGGATTGTCTGAGTTGCATAAGTCATTACCACTCCTTCTTTTACCCTTTGAATTTCTCAGAACACCCGTATTACTACGGACATCCACTTCCATTGGATAGATCCATCGTATGGTTATATACGAACTCGAAAGGACTTCTTCGAGGATGGATCCAGGTTCAGGAGAAATAGAATTAGTTTATTCAGTTGTCTTTTATTATCACCTTCTCTCGGGTTGCGAGGGCTCCTTGGTTTAGGAGAGTACACCTATTACGCTTATTGGATAGTCTTCTTCCAAACCATAGGCAGGTGCCGAAAGGTAGGGAATGAAGAAAACCAATTAGCCTAAGTAGGGTGTACAGAAGGTAATATGTAAAGACAAAATAAAGGGATTAGAAAGAGGGCAAAGTAAGTTGCGACTGTTATCATTCACGACCAAACCACGTACTTCATCGCCACTCCTATTTCACCTTCAAAAGAATAAGGTATTATTCAGTTGTCTTTTATCATCACCTTCTCTCAGTTGCGAGTACTCCTTGGTTTAGGAGGGTACACCTATTATGCTTACTGGATAGTCTTCTTCCAAACCATAGGCTGGTGCCGAACGGTTGGGAAGGAAGAAAACCATTTAGCCTAACGATGGTGTACAGAAGGTAACGACTAAAGACAAATAAAGGGATTTGGAGAGATGGCAAAGAGTATACGGTTAAAGTCATGAATTGGATTATGGAAGAGGCATTATTATGAATACCAGGATACCCCTACGAAACATTTTCATGTTTCAGTGCATTGTTAATGGAAAACTGTTTTCCCGATTAGATACTTACTCCAGGGTGTGTATTCACCATGTTTCATTCTCATATCTGTATGGTTTTTACAGATGATGAGTGGGAGGAAGTTATTAGGAATTAGGTGATCATCCTCATTATATCGGAATTCGTTGTAATTGGTGATATTTGAGGAAATCGCCAGGGTACAGTTTTCAACCTACGACGCACAGGTTTTGAGTTATTCAACTCAGCGGACTTATACAGAGTATTGTATGTTGTCCAGTGTCCATCAGGACAAAGGGGTAGGTCCTCGTACTTTGTTCTGTTTACTTATGACTTCTCTAGTATTTAGACAAGTGTTTCGTACAAATACAAGATCTAAGTTTTGAGAAGTTGTGGGTGTAAGAATAAAGTAGAGAACCAGATGTCGCAAGTATCGGGAATCTTCAAAGAGATCGAAGATGTAGATTCTTGTGATTGGTATTCAGATGATAGTAATGATTTTGAGAAACTTGTTTCTCTTTCAGGTTGCTCGTAATTGGATGGATTCCTAAGTTGAGTAATGCTGATTAGCCTCTTTCCATTAAATTGATATGCACTGGAGACAGCTGCATGATTTGAATATGGTTCCAATTAAATTAGTGCCAAAGTTTCTATATTGGATATAGAATGGTTCGTACCTTAAAAGATGTTAAGGTACGGGGAGTTGTCCAGCTTATGCTTAAAACCAGACTCTGGATAACTCAAGGCACGTTTCTGTAATGGCTGTTTGTGGGTTGACCCTGGTTGTGATAAGGGTTGATTTTCTACCATTTGGAAGATCAATGGTGATATTATTCTTGACTCGCCACAGTTTTAGTAAAATGGATTTTTTCAAAAAACAGTAGTGGGAGTATGGTAGAACTGGAAAGATTCCAGAACCACAAACGATTACGGAAAATTTAATAGAACCTACAGATTCAATCAGGTTTGACATTCCATTAGCCACTCCGCAGATTTGGTGGGTAACCTCAGACACCCGAGAGGTACTTCGGTAGCCTCAAGGACGGTGACAGGGAGGTTCTTATCTACCCAGACTTGACACTACTGTTGTTCCAGGCTATGAGACCCGGTAGGAGGGTTGTCGTAGTCAGTGGGAGCAGCAGAAGCATAGTGGGCAAGTAGCTTATGTCTATTTATAGACTTGAGCAGTTATAGCGGAGATAGATCATCTATTTTTGATGTGACAGTCATGGGTTTGACTTCAATCAGAATAGGGGATGGATCTGTTAAGAAGGTAGTAGGGTGTGATGTCATGGTATTTGGATGACATACACAGAGTAGGAAGTAAAATTCCTATACTATGATTGGTTGTATTGTGGTCGTCACACAGTTGTTTCTCTAGACAGGATATGGATATAATATCAGACATTCTGGTTTCTAGATCTATGGTTTTAGATATGGATTTGGGTAGTTTCCCAATGTGGGTACTTTGACAGTATTCTAATGGTTTTTAGAATAGATGACTCCTGGCATGGTGGTGTACCTGCAGGTGATGGAGTCACCCTCTCTAAAGGTGTCTTACAGACTAAAGGGGAAAGGGATGTGCATGATTGGTAGATCACTTGCTTAGGCAGTTGAGTCAATCATGAGATGTCAAGTACCACACCAAATATTGTTTTTGCACTAGATGCAATAAGTTTGTATTAATCCAATCCTGGAGAAACATAAGGAAGCAGTTTTAGAACATAAGTGAATGTTCTACGGATTTGATGACGACAGCCTCCTTCGGGAGACGGTTATCATTCCAGGCTTCAAAGGTGACATGGATGACAGAGTGATTGTCAGAGTTATAGTTTTCCCTCTGACGAGGGACAGTATTATGGACAGGTGGTCCAAGAGGATACTGTGGGAGGCTTGGTGCTGGATACTGATTAGGTTCAGTGATCGATACAGTCTAAGAAGTTTGGATTTGGAGTTCATTTATGAACTAGGTCCCATCAGATATCCAGACATATTCTAAGACAGGTATTACTCAATTCAGGAGATGGTTTTCTCCGCGAATTTGAGATTAAGAGAGATATAGAAAGAAACATCTAGGCGGATCCACTCACTGAGGCTATTTCTCGAACACAATAGTTTTACAAGCGGGCTTTGTGAAACTGATTAGTAGAGGAGTTGGATGTTCGGTTTCACACGGGCTGTGAGTAGTCGACATCGCAATAATTAGCCTTAAGTGCAAGTGGGAGATTGTTGGAGATAGTGCCCTCAGAGTCAATTATTGGATCGCAGGTACGTGATTGCAATGATTGCGGAGGAACTATTCCGGTAGGATAGTCTTACTTGAGATGATAGTATGCTATCTGGTTTTCCTTTATCAGTCGTGTACATGTTCAGGTGACTGATTACATGTTACACTTTGATAGAGCCCTTAGGATCTTGCTTTACTACCAACAGTATGATGGCGATCATATACGTGAGAGTTGGGTGGTTTATATGCATATCCTTAATTGTTGTCTCCAGTCGTGGGAGTTTCGAGACAGGGCATCGATACTCCGGAGTAGACTAGTGTATATAGTCGAGACCCCGACGAGGGGCGGTGGCTGGTCTCACAAGCCACTGGTGTCAGTTGGATCACCTAAGATGTATACAGGTGCTCATTGGGTTATGAGTGCACCGGACAGGACTCGCCGGGAACCTGCTAGTTGGTATTATACATATCGTCAGATAGCAGTTCCCAGGTGACATGTGTACAGGTTAGTTCATCGACCTGAGGTCGTCATTTTTCTCGTGTGAGTTCCCACTGTGCTTTGATTTCTACCCTACCATGGCTCAAAGGAGTCGTGCAAACAGGTAGTTTTTGGGTACAGTCCCGAGCCACATGGAGGCACGTGAGCGGATCGGCAGGGGATTCGTCTCTCCCGGTATTGGGGGTGAGATCGCGCTGTGTCTAGGAGAGCCATTACACAAAGCCCATGGCCATGGAAGGAGATTTACTGGTAGGTACTCCAGTAGTATCTCAGGGTGTATTGAGGCTTTACTCCGACACGACTTATACTGCTATTGGGGGTCTGACGTTACTAACCCCCTAGGCAGATATGCGATACTCATAGGCGAACGGACCGGACTGTATATACATTGTCACTGTTAGGCTCAGTAGGGTTTCCGGATGAGTTCGCTCATCGGCCTCCCTTGAGGTCAGTCCATGGGCAGCCGTTACGCATTGCTAGTGCCGCTGACGGTTTGTGGTTAAACCCACTGCCAGGGTACTGACGGGTCATTAGAGTCCCCCACAGACAGTTTCCCAAGTTCGGGCGAAACGTTTTAGAGGCCGTATGGTTTTATGGCAGGGTTCGGAAAATACACGTGTGTTTACGCACGTGTTATTTTTTCGGGCAGATAATACTGGTGGGCTTTGGTTTAAGCCGGATCCATGTATTATACAGAGTAGATATAATATCTTTGTCTCAGTTGCATTTGTATTCGGTCGTAATACAAATGCGGGTATATTTATACAGTTACGGGGTTATTCTGAAATTCGTTTCGGGATCACTTTTGGAAGTTGCCAGTTTCCAGTTTTCTATCAGCCGTCTTTTAACATTCGGTTAAAGACGGATTTATCTTTTCTTGGATGAGAGTGAGTCATGCTTCTAGAAGGTTCTAGAGAGGGTAACTTGGCATGGTGAGTCATTAGTGCTTTAATGGAGCCATTAATGCAATGGTGACTAGGTTAATGAATCACCATTTGCATTAATGAGGTTTTGTTTGCATGAAGGATATTTGTGGTTGATCTTTTCTCTTATGGTCACTCTCCCATCTCCTACACTCACCTCCCTCCTCATATATATATGGCCGGCCCCTCCTCTCTCTCACTCACTCTCTCTTGAGGTTTTCATTTGATAAAAAGATATGATAGTTTTGGGGTGCATGGAATTACACAGCTCATTTCATTCCATCACCCGATTCGAGTGGCAACTTCATTAACCGTTCGTCCATAGCTTTGGACGGAACGAGACAAAGTCTTCTACTCATTTTCTACATTAATCTTGGTCGTCTCTTTTGGCAAACTTGACGACCGAGTTGCCTCAAGTCAGAGGCGGGAGCCCGTTTAAAGAATCGTTGATGTGGTGCCACCTGGATGAGCAGATCGGAGCAGCCGAAACGGAGCGTGGGATGATGGTTAAAGAACGAAGGACTCGGATCGTTCGGTATAACCTTTCTTCCCTCTTTGTAGATTGTTAGTTTAGCGTTAATGGCAGATCCGGGTTATAGTATGCGATAGCGCCAAATATAAAAGTTTTTATTCCGCATTTGGCGTCTGAAAGACGGCCGGGGCGCTACCGTAGATTATACATCGGTCTTTGGAGTTGTACGTGGCTTCAATATCCCCTCAATGACCTGTGGTTCCAACGGGTTCTTCCACCAAATCGCTGGACATGTCTGAAGATCGTTTTGCATCCTCTTTGTCTTGTCTGATAATACAACCTCCCAAGGAGCTTCATCAATGACGGAGCTGTTAGTGTATATGCCCTAGAGGCCATTACTGTATCATACTAGTTTGTATATTACTTGATGGAAGCTTGGGATATTCACAGTTGTATATACAATCTTACTCGAAATGGTAGTATGCTACTTGGTTTGTCTCTGCTTTAATATGTGCATGTGTTTCTTTTAGCATATCGCTGATATACATATTAGTAGAGCCCTTAGGATTATTGCTTGATTACCAGCGTGGTGATGGCGCTCACACTCGTGGGAGCTGGGTAATCCATAAGCACATCCTTATACAGGTCCCTAGTCGTTGGACTATCGAGACATGGCATCGATACTCCGGAGTAGACTAGCGTATGCGCTTCTCGTCCCAGTGTGGGAGACGGTCTGTCCCACAGCCGTCAGTACGTCGTACTTGAGATAGTATGCGGGTGCTCGTTAGGTTACGAGTACACTGGACAAGACTCGTCGGGGACTGTTGGTTGGTATTATACCTATCGTCAGTTATCAGTTCCCAGGTGACATGAGTACAGCTTAGTCCGTTGACTTGACACTGTCACTTCGCCTTGAGTGAGTTCCCACTGCACTTTGATTACTACCCTACCACGGCTCAAAGGAGTCGTGCAAACAGGTAGTTTTTGGGTGCAGTCCCGAAGCACTTGGAGGCAGTGACGGTTAGACAGGATTCGTTTCTCCCGGTATTGGGGGTTGACATCGCGCTGTGTCCAGGAGAGCCATTACACGAGTAGTCCCTGGCCAGGGCAAGCGAGATATACTGGTAGGTTTCTAGTGTTATCTCAGGGTGTTCTGGGCTACACTCCGACACGACTTGTACCGCTATTAGGGGACTGACGTTCACTGCCCCCTAGGCCCGCCATGCGATGTATCAGACGAACAGACCGGACTGTACGGAGACTGTCACATACAGGCTCAGTAGGAGTTCAGATGGGGTTCACCTCGTCAGTCTTCTTATCGGCATCTACCTGGGGACCGTTACGTACAGCTAGTGCCGGTTGCGGTCTGTGGTTAAACCCACTGCCAGCGTAGTGTCGAGTCTTTAGAGTCCCACACAGAGAGCTATTCGCCTTTAGGCAAAATGAGTAGAGGTCGCATGGTTTTGCGACAGGGTTCGTTCACATCCGCGCACTTGTGCACGTTTGTTGTCCGGACAGCTTATACTAGCGGGCTTTGGTTTAAGCCGGATCCTAGTATATGATTTGAGATTGGTTTTTCTCATTGTATTCGTGCTCCTCGGATGACGGATACGGGTGCGTATGCACAGTTGCTTGAGACAGAAGGAGAGGACCTTGATTAGGGTTAATGACCATTGTCATTTCATTAACCCTAATGCTTATGTGTGAATTATGGTTAATTGATATTAGTTTAATATAATTGTGCATGGTTATGGTTGTTGACCATTTGACTATCTTGACTTGTTGACCTTAGTTGACATATTGACCATCATCATTCCATATAAAAGATGCTCTTTGATCCTTGCAATTAGCATTAAATATGAAATGATAATGGTCATGTCTTGATTTAGCCATGACAATTATCTCACTAATTATCTAATTATAATAATTCACACATATATGTGAGAATGGTTATTATTCTCTCATTCTATCATTTTACTTTCTCTCTCTTGTTCTTCCTCTCCCTCAAGCTCTTCTCTCTCATGTGTTGAGAAACACTTGAGCTTGAGAAAAACCCCTTCTTGATAATCTCTACTCTCATCTAGGGTTCAAGGATTAGCACTTCTTGCACCCTAGTTACTTCTAGCTTGGAGTTGAAGCCAAAGGTTGAGACTTTCGGGTGGATCTTTCTTCGACGTGAGAAGACGACAAAGGTGGCCTCTTTCCACTACTCCAAGGAGCAAGGAGAGAAGGACATAAAGCCCTAGGTATAACCTTTCTAACACTTAGCTAGTTTCTAGTTAGCTTTAGCTTGTTTTTGTTTAGCAAAGATCCTTCTTAGTCTAGTCCATGTTGCCTAAGTTGATAAAAATTTGATTTTTATTCCGTTTTCCACCTCCCCGCAAGCACCGGGGTGGGCAACGTGGACTTACAGTGGTATCAAAGCCTAACTAAACATAAACTAGCTAGGTAGTAAAGTGTATGGAAGTTCAATCGAAAAAAATCGAAAAACCGAGTTTTCAAAACCCTAAGTTTCTGTTAAAATTTTTTCTGTTCAAAACAAAATAAATCATACTCCAAAAATCATCTCAGGGTTTTGTGAAGAAAGCCACCAAAAAAGATCCAGAGATTCGACCAAAGAGCCGCGGTTCCGCGGCAATAGCAAGCTATTGCCGCGCAACCGCGGCCGTTTAGGCTCGGCTCTGGGTCGAGTTTGGTGCAGTGTTTTTCTGGCTTGGTTTTAGGATTTTTAAGATGGTTTATATGTGCCCAGGTTTTCCAGAATAGAAATTTATTTTTGGGGGCCTATAAATCTGTATTTTTTATCGAACTTCACCAGACTTTGACTATAAGGGTTATATCTGTGATGTTTGTATGTATTGAACGTCGTCTAATCGCTATATGTCGATTAGTCGGGGTTATACATATCTGTGATCTGTGTTTGATGATGGTATGTGTATATGAATGCGTTGGATTGTCGCGGGTGAATAGCCGGGGTAGATGTGAGATGAGTGTTTCTTTTTCTTTCATTCATTGTAATATGTAAATTGATGTATTATTATTTGTTTGGCCGCACAACCGGGTCGGGGTTGTAGCCGTCATTGTATAATTCTTTTTACTGTTTTTGCTCCTAGGATACACCCATGGAGGGGGTGCACAAACTACCGGGTATCTCGAAGTGCCGAGTGGCCTACTCACAGTGTTGAGGGAGGTTGCTTCGCTTCGGGTACTTGGCGGGTAGTTTGCCACACCCGTAGGGGTCTTGGGTGGGGTATTGGCTATTCACCGCGACTGTGTAATCCGCTTTTCGTTGTAGGCTCGAACGGATTGCGGATTCCTAGTATATCCAATGTATTCATCTGTGATCTGTAATGTCTATCATTGCTATATATTTATATATGATAACTATTTAGGCGTTGCTTATGTTTTACAGCCGTGCAAGCCCAGACCCCGCTCTGTCGTTAGTTAAGTAACCTAACGGGTGATGACGGGGCCCCGTGGCGAATGCGAATGGCATAAGCGTACGTCATATTTTGGTTGTTTTCTGCAATGGAAGGATTAAATGATGGGACGCATTAAAAGAACTAATGCAAGAAAATAAACCAAGTAAAAGTCGATTGGAACACTTTGAAAACCACTCGGTTCTTTTCAAAACTAAACTTTTAAATGCGGAGCTTGAACCACTCCTTTTAAAAGCTATCTCGTTCCATCGATTATATCAAGTTCACTGCGTTCACGGTTTCGCTAAAACCATTCGTAGCCCTCCATCATTTCAGTTAAATATTCGGTAGTATTCAAGCTATGTATTTTGACCTCACGCCAAGGCATAGTGATTGGTAGCTGCCGGATATTTATCTGTTGCATAGATAGAATGCGTTGGTTTGAGACAGTCGTACTGCCATTTTGGCCTATGTCAAGGGTAGGTACGGGTAGGTTCAAATTAACCGGGATAATGATGGGAAGAACTTGACATGTGACTTATGACATTTTGACCTCACGCCAAGGTAATAAGAGCATGGGGCAAAAATCCATATCGGGAGTTTCATAAGTACTGAAACTTGCTAGCGCTGCATACCATTTGGAGTGTGATAATTCTGGTAGGATTCCTTCGGTTTTATCACGCGATGATATTTGGATCCCAATCCTACTGTGAGTATATGCTACTCCTCGGGAAAACTCCCACTTAACGATCAATGTTATAAACCTAGTAGGTGTCTAGAAAGGTGTTAGCGGGGCTACGCCCCCAGGGAAAAGAAGTTCTTAAATTAAGGAACTTCGCGAAAGTGTTGGAAAACCTCCCTCGAAGTACCGACACTGGCCTGGCTGAACGGTTAAGCAAGTATTGTACGGTGAGATTGATCCCGACTAATCCTTTCTTTATGGTTTGAGAAGGGATTCGAGAGACAGTGGGAGCCATCCAGTTTAGACAAACTAAAAACCACTCTAAACTTGCAAGAGCATCATGCTAAAGTGTTTATTTTCTCTCTCCTAATTGCAGCGACCATTCAACATGACCGGACTTAAGTTATTACTAGATAAAAATATATTGACAGGGCCAAACTACAAAGATTGGCTCAGGAATGTCAAGATGGCAATCACTTACGACAAGTTGGGGTATGTACTTACCACCAAAGCTCCCCCTGTCCCAGGTCCCACCTCCAGCGTCGCGGATAAAGAAATCCGTAAGACATGGGAGATAGATTGCACGAAGGCCAAATGCCTCGTACTAGCCTCGATGGACAACGAACATCAGAGGAGGCACGAGAATATGGACCTAGAGTCCATATTTCTCCATACAAAAGAACTGTATGGAGAGCAGTCTCGTATCGCAAGATACGAAGTGTCGAAGAAGCTATTTTCGGTAAGGTTGGCCGTCGGATCATCGGTAGCGGAACACGTGCTTAAGATGATTGGCTACATAGAGGAGCTCGCGGATCTTGGGACCACGTGAGAGAATGAACTCTATATTGATTTGATTCTCCAGTCCCTTCCTTCCACTTACGCCCAGTTTATCCTTAACTTCAACATGCAAGGAAAGGAGGTTGAACTTTCCGAACTTCTGAACATGTTGAGGAGTGCTGAGGGCACCCTACAGAAAGGTAGGGAGACATCCACTTTGTTTGTAGGAGGATCTTCCTCTTCTAGATCCAGGGCGAAAGCCAAGGGTAAGAAGAAGAAAGCCCCCGCCAAACCAAGAGGCGGTGTCGGTAAAGTGGATACGAAGGGAAAAGGAAAAGCAACAAAGATAGCGGGAAAGATGGTGGGAAAGGAAGAATGCTTTTATTGTCACAAAAGTAGTCACTGGAAACAGGATTGCAAGGCTTGGAAGGCCAGAACACAGGATTTGAAGCGAGTTGCAGCTTCAGCTTCAGGTGTGTATGTTATTGAAAACTGTCTATCAATAAACTCTACATCCTGGGTATTGGATACCGGATCAGGATCTCATATCTGTAATTCTTTGCAGGCGTTGAGAAAGCGTAGAGTTTTGAAGGCAGGTGACATGACCCTCAGAGTTGCAAACGGTGCTAGCATGGATGCTGAGGCCGTGGGGGACTATCACCTGGGATTGTCGGATGGACATTTTTTGGTTTTGCGTAGTTGTTATTATGTACCAAATGCAACTTGTAATATCATTTCTGTATCTTTATTATCTAAAGAAGGTTATGAATTTGCATTTGTAAGTAATGTAGTGAACATTCACCTAAATCAAGTTTTGATTGGGTCAGGTACATTGAACAACGGTATATACGTATTAAACCAACCACAGATTTTCAATGTCCAGAATACACACAAAAGAAAGTCTCCAGAAATTAATAAAACTTTCTTATGGCATTGTAGACTGGATCACATCAATGAGAGAAGGTTGACTAAGTTACATACAGAAGGATATTTGGATCCGTTCGAATATCAATCGTATGCAACTTGTCAATCCTGTCTCAAAGGAAAGATGACAATGACTCCGTTCACTGGACACGAACAAAGAGCGAGCGAGCTCTTGGGACTCGTACACAGCGACGTGTGCGGTCCAATGTCTACACATGCGCGAAGCGGTTATTCTTACTTCATTACTTTTACGGATGATTTCTCAAGGTTCGGACATGTCTTCTTGATGAAGCATAAATCCGAAGCTTTTGAAAAGTTCCAGGAATATAAGAATGAAGTAGAAAAACAAACAGGCAGAAGTAGAAAAACACTGAGATCTGATCGAGGTGGTGAATACTTGTATGCCGAGTTCCTGGGTTACTTAAAAGAGAATGGAATTCTCTCTCAGCTTACTCCTCCATACACTCTGCAACATAATGGTGTATCGGAGAGACGGAACCGAACCCTATTGGATATGGTACGGTCCATGATGAGTAATGCTG